>JAHVAK010000033.1:6146716-7493432 GCA_019845155.1 Luehdorfia chinensis
AAGTTTGCCATTTGTAGTGAAAATTTGAAAGGGTCTTCCCTAGCATTAAAAAATATTGGTAAGGTGCAATGTATGGGCAGAAAAAAAATCTTATCGTTTAGTATGCGAGATATAACTGAGTTTTGACCGTAGTTATAATGGCTTAGCGGGACATGAAATAAAAAACTAAGTATCGAATTAATATTGCAAATATCGTGTAAGAACAGCATTTGCAGCAGAGTGCGTCGACTTTTCAAGGGCACCAAATTATGATTTTATAGAATTATTATTTACTTCTTTTATTTTCACTTCCGTGACCGACTTGACATTGGCATAATTCTATTGAGACAGGCCAGAATTAAAAGAAGAAGAAGAAACAGTCGGCGTTATACACAGCTTATCTTCTTAACGTTTTCCCAAATGAAACCGCAAACGTTACGGATGTCTCTTACAATAACTATCTATTCCTTCGATTATTTTTCGGAAACGAAACAATTATAATCTAACGCAATATTAATGCATACTATACATATTCGTATATATTACCAACTCCCACCGCTGGCTAACAAAAAATTTATTATGAGCAGTTGATAGAAAGTTGTGGTTCGTACAAATACTCAGTTCGTTATAATTTTGATGATAAGATTTAATGATTTGTACCATCTGTAATTATCTGTCAATAATTACCCGCAGATAGTAAAATTTTTCGGTTTGTACAAAGGCTCAATTTGTTCTATTTTCGATGATAAGATTTAGCAATTTGTACAATATGTACCATATATAAAATGATAAACTAACTGGCTGAACGACTAACTTATATATCAAAAATGGGGTTCAAAGTTATATCGAGTATATCGATCACGGCACAAACCAATCTCCTGTGTTTAGGAGACTTATAACTTTACACAAAGATTCCTTATATAGCGTAGGTGAGAACTAAGATTTGATTTCTCAAAATTCAACCCCCAAAGAAGGTCCAATCGTGCGTAACACAATCACACCATAACCACACCACAACCACACCAAGTCGCAGCGCGACAAAAAACTTAGGGTTGCGTTGTGGGCGGGCGATAATTTGTATGAAAATGAATAGTTTATTCACATTGCCCGCTATTCAAGTCGCGGGCAACAGCTAGTTGATAATAAGATTTAGCTCAATTGATTATGATTAAGAATTTTAGTAAGTATATCGTTTCAAGTAGTAACACGTATGTTAAAAGGAAAACATGGTCGTTCCGTGATAGTTTTCACTCCCATTAATTTCACCATGTATAATATATCAACTAATGGAGGAGGCACATGTTCAAGACTACTATCTGTAATTTTTTTTATGTTCGGTAATAAATGTTTAATATTCGTTATCATAAATATTAATCCTTGAACTGGAAGCATTATTACGTAGCATTTCCTTTAAGTATATTTGGATCTGAATATCTCCGAGGTTGTCAAATTCAAGTTTACTCACATGGAATTTTTTTCCTGATTCTGTATAACGAATCCTTTACGCTTTAAAAATGTGAACCATTGTCTATTTATTTTTTAAAACATTCATATATTTTCAATAACAAAATAGTGTTTTCGAAATGTAAGCAAAAAGACTGCACTCGTGATAACCATAATTTTAAATTGCGAATTGGACGAACAGCGAAAGTGAACGAATTGAGAACTGTACAAATTGAGAAAATGTACCAACTGCTCGTAATTCCAAAAAATAAAATGTCTTAAATCAAAAACGTCGTAAACTTATTACCTACCTATTTCGCTCTACGTTACCAATTGATTTACGGAGCAAAATTTTAGAAACACTTCAATTTACGAAGCGTATCTTGGTGAAAAAGGTATTTTTCGTTTATTTTACCTGTCCGAGATTGAATGGTGATCTCAATATGTTAGAATGTTGAGAAGATATTGCTGGCTGCGCTGGATATGAACTGTAAGGATTCCAAGCTCCAAGGTTTCCATATTGAGTACCATAAACCGAAACGGGTGAAAGCAGCCCTCCAGCATGTGCCGCCGCCACTGCGCACACCAGTATGAATACCTGAAATTTTTACAAAATTTCATAGATTGCTGACTGATTTTCGTCGTAGTATATACTTCAATCCCCAGGCTATTCAAATATACAATAGTATATATGTGTGTGGCTTATTTATGATGTATGTTTATGTCTACATAAGTATGAACAACTTGCAACTCTAAGAATATTTTTGTGTTTTCCGTCCAAGCTCGTATTGTACATATGCTACACATTTGATGTAAAAAAACGTAAAAAGTGTCAGTACTAAATCGTATAAATACAAAGTATTTAAGTTAAAATACTCACCTTCAGCATCATATTTAGTTACCCTGCAAAGCCTGGGTGTATTATGTCGCACAATTGAGCTCGGTAAAGCTTTTATAGCCAGCATGGTATATCCACATACGTTAGTGTGAAGGGTCATGTGTAGCAGTTATAATGTATTGCATTAGATACCTATTGTACGCTGTCGTGCTACGTTTGTTCAACTTTTAAAAAAATGCACGCAGGTGTGGCCGACTGTTCAAGGACAATACGCATTTACTGAGATATCTCCTACATCTATTTATACTCGGGATTCGTAAAGAAATATAAAGAAAAAAGGTATCACAAACTCGGGAGTAAAAAAAATCCTACTACATTTAATAAATGTAAAGTAAATCGATAGATTGTGTATGTAAGACTTGTAGGCTGTCCTCTGAACTGTAACAACTACAATAATAAGATATTACTCACACACTCAGCGGCTGGTGGGACATTTATAGGCTGTTACTTTACTCACAAACATAAAAAACCTAAATTGTCCAGATCGGTGACGGGCAGCGGCATCTAAGGTGCGATGTGTCTGATACTGCGGTCGCCAATCCGCCTGCCAAGCTAAGTGGTTCTGGCAAATCCTCACAGCTTAGGATAAGCCTATGTCCTACAGTAGACAGCTTAAAGGTTGATGATGATGATAATTGTTGATTATATAATTGTTTCGGTCAGACGGGCACTGAGAGCTAGTGTAATCTTTGGGCATGAGAGACTCAAGAACCGATGTTGCGGCTGTGGAAGGGATGGAGGTCACTCAGAAATGTTCTGGGTGACACAGCTTTTGTTATGGGCAGACGTTGCACTTACCGTCAGGTGAATATTTTGCTCGTCTCGGTTCTTTAAAACGTCTTATGATAATAAGGCAGTTCAAAAGTAATCACATAATATTTATGGCGATATAAAAATCGAGCTTTATATTAATTAAAATTACAAGTATTTGCAATAATTACAAATACTTTTCGAGCGTAAATCTACATAGAAAACTTCCAGTTGCTGGGTAACGAAGCCACGGACTTCCACCAACTAAAATCCATCGATGTTCTTCTTCTTGCTATTTGCCCGAGAATTCGCACACCACCGTAGCCCGACGGCAAGCCCCTGCTCGCTAAGGGGTAGAACAGGAGGACTCTACTACTCTCTAAAAAGGGTTCGACATTGTTTCCCGTCAGCGGATAAGCCTAAATATGGCAACAATTAAATAATTGTCGGCTCGGTTGGCGCAGTGGCTAAGCCCTTGGCTTCTGCGCCGCGGGTCGCGGGTTCGATTCCCGCACGGGACAAATATTCTTATGGCCTACAGATAGTTGTTCCGGGTCTGGGTGGTTTGTGCATGTGGAATTTATGTCTGTAAAACGTACCCACGACACAGGAGAAATCCTACTGTAAGGCATCGTTGTTTTTAAAAAAAATTGTAAGTAGCTAATTTAAAAACAAACGTAAATAGCTAAACGAAAATAATACGATTCTGACCTATGTATCTATCGCCTTCTCACAAAATCGTGCAGGACGTCGCTCCATCCAGTGGGGGGTCGCGATAGACTGCATTAGCTGATACGAGGTTGTTACTTATTTCTTTTTTTACATGTGTTGGCATCGACTCTCCGACTGGGATTCGCGCCCAAGACCCGTCGCGTAGGAGTTAAACACTCTGATAACTAGACCACCCGGTCGTCAACTATATTCAACGTCAATTATATTCAACTTACTTTTGCTGGGTATATCCGATAGGTGTCCGGAAAAATAGAATGGCACCTACCTGTTCTCTACCGAGGTTTCGTAAGGGGATGCTAATGCTATGTACGGACAGCCTTTATTCGCGCAGAATAACAGTTGCACATGGAATTCTGTCACTATACCGCTCGTGGGAACGCAATTGGGAGTAAGAATTTTTTGACTCCTACCAAAATGGCGGCGTCGTGTTTCGCCACCGGTCACGTCTCGTTTTCCGCGAAGGCGTTATATGGCAAAAATGCGTGACTATATGTATGCATGGTATTTATTATATAATAAAATTAATACATTAAGATTTTGCTCTAGTGCCAACTATTCGAAGGTCTAATTATCGCATACAACAGCACTAGATGTCAGGCACTTTGATCCGAGTCCACGATTTATCTCGATCGCTGCAGTCTTATCGCGGTCATGTTCATACAAAACTGATTTATTTATAAAGGTGAGAGCTGATATCGTCAATAGTGACCGCACTGCGTTCTTAGTTATTTTTAATTACTTAATTGAATAATTTCTAGCATCTTTAAAAATATTTTTAACAAATGCATTTTGACTCTTACTTTGTAAAGTGAAATTAATTGTTACTCAATACTAATACTAATATCACATTATACAAATAGTCCACTGCTGGACATAGGCCTCGCCCAAGTCATAGGCCTCGCCCAAGTCATTTGTCGTATTCGTTTATAAAAATGCCAGGTGAATTCACGATCGCAGTACCAAATATCTCGCACTTTTGATTTTCTCATAACAATTAAGATAGTATCACAAAATTTATAACACATACATACATATTGCAGCAAAAGCTGACAGTGGTGGTGCTTGTTGACTTTTCAAATGCTTTTAACACAGTTGATCATGATATCCTTCTTTCCCTCCTTACATATTTAAGATTCTCCACTCCAGCCTTGGAATGGTTTTCATCATATCTTCGTGGTCGCCAGCAGTCAGTCCGCGTAGGGCAACTTTTCTCTGCATGGGCTGACATCGAATCGGGTGTGCCCCAAGGCGGTATTCTTTCACCTATTATGTTTTCTTTATTTATAAACTTTATCACTTCTGTTCTCAATTGCTCGTACCATCTGTATGCAGATGATCTTCAGCTTTATGTGCAATCTTATATTGATGATCTTAACAGTGCTGTACAAAAATTAAATGATAATCTGGAAGCCATCAAAGACTGGTCTCGTAGATATGGCGTTACAGTTAACCCATCTAAATGTAAAGCAATGGTTGTCGGAAGTCCAAGAATGCTGGCTAAGGTTGATCGCGAAAGCCTCTCTTCTATTGTTTATAATGGGACCTTGATCCCATTCTGCCGCTCCGTGAAAAACCTTGGCTTGCATATAGACCAAAGTATGACCTGGGAAGTACAGGTTGCTGAAATCAGCCGTGCAGTCGTTGCCACCCTGCGTTCTCTTTATCGTCTGAAAAACTTTTTACCTTTCAAAACCAAGCTTATGCTGGTTCATTCGCTTATTCTACCCATTATCGACTATGCAGATGTGTGTTATCCAGATCTTTCACAAAATCTTCTCACAAAATTGGAGCGCCTTCTTAATAATTCTATAAGATTTATTTATGGACTACGTAAGTATGATCACATATCCTCTTATCGTTCAAAGCTTAAATGGCTCTCTATTCGTCAAAGGCGAAGCTCCAGAATTTTATTAGTACTTTACTCACTTTTACACGACCCCAATTCTCCGTCTTATCTTAAAGATAACTTCCAATTTCTTTATTCGACTCATGATCGAATTCCTCGCTCTTCAAATAGTCTAAAAATCAGTATTCCACAGCATCATACTGGATTTTTCAACTCTTCTTTCACAGTTCAGGCTACACTCCTCTGGAACGCCCTTCCTGATGCTATCAGGAATGCACCCAACAAAAACGCCTTCAAAAAACTTCTTAGAAAACACTATTTGGAGGCAAACTGATGTTTTATTTTCACCTATTATTTTGTTTATATATGTATTATTTGTGTAGTATATTTATTATTTGTATGTACTCGTTTGTATTTATCTATGTTAATTTTGTGTATATATTGGTTATTTATATTATTATATAATTATTATTCAACAGTATTTATATTCTTACACCAGACTCCACATTTTTTTATATATTTGCACCTGCCATCACTTTTCTAGTCTCCCAGGGTTGACTGGCAGAGAATGCCTCTAGGCATTAAGTCCGCCCATTGTATTCCTTAGGTTAAGGTGTTACAATTAAGATTGAATAAAAAAAATACATAGAGTCACGCCTCTTTCCTATTGGGGTAGGCAGAGACCAAATCTATCAACTTGTTACAATCCTAACACACAACTTTCGCTTCTTCTACTTTCATTAGTGTTTTCATACAAGCTCGATGGTTGCGGCTACTTTAGACGTGGCCTTTCCGTAGTACGATTTCAATTTGATCGTGATACGTTCGCCTACGTCGACCATTACCGGCTTGCGTATTCAATTAGAACACAACGAATTAAAAAAAAACATTTCTACAGATAAGTGGACAGATAATACGATACTATAGATATAAGGTAAGAATTAAAGTTATCCAGAATATTACGTATATCCCGGTTTCGACGACTGAGTTGAAGTGTCACTTATTAGTCCGTACACTTCTGTATTCGATGTAATGTTACGCCTACTTGATAACATGTCAGATGCTGAACAGTTATTATCCGTAAGACGCAGCCGGGGTCAAATCAACCACGACGTCCGCATATTAAACATTCACGTTGTAGGTATTGACGCGAAGCAGATTTAAGAATGTGTTGTTGTCGTATAATTAAGTAATGTATGATGTTCTCCCGGCCGATTTTCGAACCCGTGGTGTATATACTCGTAGCATAGTCTCAAACATGTTTATTTTGGTGAATGTGATAAACAAGTACACTTTCCACAGGATGATGGGTAGAGACCTATATCCAACAAAAGATGAAGAACCAATTTCACTTCTGATGACTATGACAATACATTTAAAACTCATCAACACAGTACGAGTAATGGTTTAAAAATAAGTTATCTGCTGTAAAAGTCCAATGCTGGACTTTGGCCTCTACCAAGTTAGAAGATCGCAGTACCAGACACTTAAACGCTGCAGCCATCACCGGCTAGGATAATTAAGGTATGGCATAATAGAGATGGTTTTTCCGCCATCAAGTGGAGGCAATGCGATTTCTGTACACTGTACATTTCTGTGTGGCACCACACTGCGCTCGTCTCCCTGAGACTTTAGGTAGTTCTTATATCTCATATGCCCAGTAGTTACACAGTAATGTTTGCACACTACTGCTTCACTTCATAGTAGTTTTTGTGGAGTAGCAGCTATAACAGTTTTTTTGAAGTATGAGCTATAAACGTCCCGAATCAGTAAATAATCTACGTAAAAAAGAAAAAGGTTAACAGTTATTATATTATATCTACAAGCTAAATTGACGATCGATAAAATATTACACCCATTATTGGACTTTAGTATGTAGGTCGGTATTTTTCGTTGGGCGGTATAAATAAATTGCTTGAAGATTTTTTTTTAATTTTGTAATTACAATCCATAATACACAGTATTTTACGCAACGGCAATAAACGTTGTTATTTATACTTGGCACTATTTTTTGTGCATTCTGTTACTTGATATACGACATTAGTGGAATTATTGACCTGGTGTTGATATTATAAAACACTACTGATAAAAAATACTAATCTTTTATTTCGTTTACTATTTCAGTCATGACAGTATAATTCTTAACCTTTAAAAGATTTGAGGAATAATTAAATAAAGTCATCATCATCATCATTTCAACTAGTCAACTGCTGAACATAGGCCTTATAGCTCTCATTTTGGGGGATTTTGCGATAGTTGCCATGCTTAGCGTGCGGGTTGGCAACCGCAGTTTATTTATTCAGATCTTACAGAAAGATGCTGCTGTCCATCTTCTGGTTTAATTTTTCCTCTGTCTCTCATCTTTACGACACTTACAGGATAAAATGGGGTGGTAGATTCTCTTAAGCCGTCATCGGAGCGACCACTAGTGTAACACAGTACCTGTCTACTGTTCCGGTGGTCCTGGAGTCGAAACCCAGCCAGAGCCAGCATTTATGTAAAAACACAAATTTATTTGGTTTTCGGTTCTGCTTGTTGTCCTCATGTCTCCGACGGAGAGTTCGGAAATTGTCGTAAGCCAGTGAGGTTGGCCTAGGTAAGTACCACGTCCTTCCCTCCAATGGGTTTTCGCCTTGATGTGGCGGGGGGACTCCGTAACTCTGGCTTGGTCATCCACGGGGAAGCTTAGAGGAGCCCACATGGTCGGCCTGTGGCATCAGGCCCAAACCAAGTGAATGTATACGCAGTATAAAATCTCCAATCATCTACGTTACAACGTCAGATAATATAGAATGTTTGAGAACGAGTGTCTCCGCTAAAAAACATTGAACAGAAGTAATAGCTATTAGTAGACTCACTGTGGGATGCCATCGTGGTCGAAATCAATCAAGATAACATCGTCATCGCAGATATGAAGAAATATTTCATTTATTGAAGTATTATGCTTACATTGCATTTGACCAATGTCGATTACGACAAAGAAATAACGATTATTGTATTCATTTCAAGTCGCATAACACGATTATGTGCTAAACTCGTTGGCAAGGCGCGGCTACCCAGTGTTCACTGCACATTCCATGACCTAAACCCGTCGACCACAAATATTAATTATTTCAAATATGAAAAGCCTACCGCTGATAAAGATAAGAAACGTGAATTTATTTATTGTTCTTTATTATTTACCTTGCATGGATATGTATGCCTTAAGGCTTTAATCCGGGGAAATTTAGTATAAATATTTTTTTTTTACTGAAGTAAATTAAGAGAAGGGAAAATCCTTAACCTATTGGTAAATGCAACATCTGTCCATGATGTGTCACACAGAGATTTCTGAGTAGCACCACACTGCGCTCGTCACCCTGAGACATCATTTCTCAAGTCTCATATGCCCAGTAATTACCCTAGCTATCAGTGCCCTACAAACCGAAACACAGTAGGTAACATTTGCACACTACGGCAGAGTAACTGGCACTGCGGTGGCACCTACCTAGACATCACCACTACCCACCTGATAAGACAGCTTAGATTCTAATATGCCACCAGCAAATGCATAGGAAAGTGATAAAATAATATTACTATTTATGCCTATATGTATGCAATGAGTCAATTTCTTATTTTTAGTGTAGTTAAGGTGAGAGCTAATACAAACCGCTGCCATTAAAGTTAACATTTAAAGGTATGTATGGTTTAGTAGGCTTGTACTTGTGATTCTAATGACAGGTAAGAAGTCAATGAGTAAGTGGAACATGAGCAAAGCGTGACGATTTCTAGATATTTAATTAGATCCGTCAGTCGTCCCCACGGAACCACCTGCGTGAAGTATCCGGACAGAAACGGAAATAGAATCAGTTCAGTGCAGTGCAGTTAGTGTTCATCACAAGATAAGCGAAAATGTATACCTATGAAAAACATTTGTTTGTACTTTTCATTGCAATCGCAGTCATTCACGGAGAACATTGGTACTCGGCAACAATGACGGAGAAGAGTAGACCTAACTTTATTATAACGGATAATTTTAATGGCGGCTTTGCAGCAAATAGTGAAAACGGTAGTAATAAATGGCGTAAAAATCGTAACTCAAGCCCCTTAATACTTCGAAGTCCTGCAGCAAATTCAGAGATATTATATCAGAAAGCTATAACTGAAAATATGAAAATAAGTAATTCATTTAAGAGATATTTTAATGGAATGCCACAAATGCAACATAAATTCGATTCTAATAACAACACCCGTGATTTAATAAATAATAGCAATTTTAGGAACAAAAATGAAGTAAAAATTCAAAGACCAATACAAAGAACCACACAGGGGCCCAGGTCAATGGAACAGTTCAGCACCAGTAAAACAAAAAAATCGAGGTTTTTGGAAGTCTTTGAAGTTGTTGAATTTGAACACATTATTTGTACTTCTACAAGCGGTTTGGAAGGAAAGTGTCTTCATGAATACGACTGTCAAACTGCCGGGGGCTCCCCAATGGGGACTTGTGCTGACGGTTATGGAACGTGTTGTGTCAGTAAGTAACTCCTTCCACTTTATGCTCAGGCTATAATTTCATTAAGAAATTAAACTTTAGCACCTTTGATCACTTTAATTATTCTTCAGTTAAGTTTTCGTGCTACGGACATTCTTCAGCTGCTCTTAGTTGGTTCACCAATCCAAATTTTCCTTTACCAAGCACCCACCGATTGTCATGTGCTCTTACACTGAATAAAACCTCCCATGATGTTGAGCAATTACGCTTAGATTTCACCAATTTTGAGGTATGTATTTTTTTCAATATACAGTACGATATGAATCCAATATTTTTTTAAAGCTACATAATACGTCGATGTATAAAAGTAAAAAGTTAAGTAACAGCTTAAAAATAGGACATTTATAAGCTGTTACCTTACGTTTAAGCACAGACTTTTTCCCATTTCTGAGAGCGTTTTGGACCGGGAAGCGACTGCCACGCTGCTCCATCTAATGCGTGTTGACGGACTTCACATGTCTTCGAAATATGTTTATTAATCACACGGGCAGGTTTCCTTACGATATTTTATTTCTCCGCTTAGCACATGGTAAATAAGCGCTTAAAATAGCAGAACAATTTTAGAGGTGCCGGCCCTGAGGATCGAACTCAGGTGACGTCACGTATGACATTTAAGTCAAGCCCGGTCTCTGAGCTACCACGGTCTTCTCGATGTCGTAGAATCGAAGCGATTTTGTTTTACTTATCAGGGATATGTATGCGTAATTTTTAGAATGGAATATTTAACATATTTGATTACATTGGTATTTCTTTTTAAATCAGCTGCTACCGCCGACTGCTGGGAAATGCGAACAAGATCAGTTTGTGATTTCGGGACAGAACATCAACAGCGTGGTACCCATCCTGTGTGGAATCAATACTGGCCAACACTGTAATGCTCTATTCACATTTCAGATAATAATACCACTATATTATGACAAATAAAAAGCCCTGAACGAATTTCGAAACGCGTTACACTACGTTTGCCGGTACTAGGTTGCCACTCGAGAACCTTTCTTCCCCAACGGTTATCGGTTCTACGAGCTATATGGAGGCCCATTGCCACTTGAGCTTAGTAACCTTTTCGCTGTCTCAGTTCAGCTGCACATATCATAGTTACGGATTCTATCTCGTAGAGGAACCAGCGACGACAGCTCTGTCCTACTGTGCAAGATAGACTTATCGATACATTTAGAGGAACATTTCTTTTACAAAAATATCTTATGAATATAAACGACTATAACTGAAGACTATAAATAAGTTATTCAGTGTATTTTATATCATTATTAGTCAGAACATTCTATACTTAAGTTTGTACGAAAATAATTAAATGAAACTTAACATGTTAAGACTGGGAATTCGGAGAAGCTTATTCAGGTTGATGATTATTTTTCAAGTATCTTGAAAGTTTATTAAATTTTCAATGTATTGTGATCAGGGCTAGGCAGTATTTGAATTACTTCTTAATTCAAACACAAATACATATTTGGTATTTCTATATGCATTTTGCCCAGCCCTGATTGCGATATTGCGACATAATTTACTACTTACTTTTAGGACCTTTGATGTCGCTGATTTTCAAATTCGTCTAACTGAAGCCTAGTAGCTAACAAACAGTGGGCTAAAGAGAATTGAACAAACTATTAAAATCGTTAATTATAATTTTAGTACTAATGGTAATAAGGAAATCGCGCTCGGCGATGAAAGAAATCTTTAAATCGTGTATATGAAAAATATTTTTTGTTGCACGTAGGCAATGTACAAAAACTGCCTTCAAGCACAAAAAATAGCGAAATTCATTCGGCAACGGGCGGAAATTGTAATCAACGGTTATATTGTAATTTAGCAATGTATCGGATGCCTTAGAAAAGAGAATTATAATCATCATCTGTTAACATTCCGTAATCCACAATATAAATATTTTCAGTATACATCGAAGTAAGCAATACAGAAGGCCCGATACATTTAACAATACAGACTATCGCTGCAGAGAGTCGGCTCTTTTCTATAAAGGTACGTAAAGTGAACTCAAGACAAGTTTACTTAACTTAATAAAAATATTAAATGGGAAAAATGTCATACAATCAAATACTTCGTCACGTCTCGTCATCAATTTATGCCAAAGAAAATAATAATCACTACGTTTTAATGTATAGAGAAGTCACGTTACATTTGCACATACCATTAATAAACATTCCGAAACACATTTTGCGATAATGCATACATATGTCTTAAAATTTGTTAGTTATCTTAAAATTCGCCTTTTACGTTATACTTAAAACTTGAGAGGTATGCGAATTGCAGATATTGGTTTTTATAACTACAGTCATTGGCAATGGACTGTTTTCGATTGATATAAAACGTCTAGCTCAATTCAAATATTTTAAATTTAATAATGTAACACAGAGGTTCCCAGACTTTTTTTCTCATAGACCACTTTCAAAATTTAGCTGGTTCCGGTAGACCACCTGCAGCTATATTTCTACCATATTTCCAAAACGATAACTAACTAACGCATTTTATTGAGTCTCCTGTGGACCCCTGGGGCTCCACCTGGACCACTTTGGGAACTAAGGATGTAATAGATATTTTTAATGATACGTATGCTTTAAGGTAACACAACTAACAAGAACAGATGCATTGGCCGCACCTACCGGATGTCTACAATACTTCAAAGAACCTCAGGGCTATATAGAATCATTCAACTACAGAAATATTACAGACATCACGAGAGCAAGATATCCTAGTTACTTGGTAAATTATCGTTGCTGTTTGTTCTTAATGTTAAGATGAAAAAAATAAAACACGCCCTTTTTCCAGAATAATCTAAATTATGCTATTTGCATAGAGCGAGATAAGTCCTCGTGTAGCATCACGTATACAAATGAAGATGAAATGCAAATTGTTAACTACGATACTGGTGAGTTATGTAGAAACGTAAGGCTTCATTTGCAAAAACCGGCGGATATATATTCATTTTTGTAATGTTTAAAAATTAAAGTAACACTCATTTTTTTATAGGATATAGTGATGAGACGAGAGTGACGATAAGTGCAACGTCTGCTCATAACAAATGCTGTGTAAATAAGCGTAAATACATGTCTAATTTTTTAACAGAGAAACTCGAGTCTTGAGGCCTTTAATTAGGTATGTTTATAATTCCTTATACACTCAATACTCGAAAACATTATATCAATAAAACTAAAATGGGCTTGTACGGGTTCATTTGTACATCGTTGACCGATGCCGTCAGCTATATATTTTTGTATGTACTAAACCACAGAGGAAAGATAGATATAGAGGGGCGACGAAGCCTTCTAGACAGAGCAATTGTGCGTTAGGTGCGAGGCAAGGTAGCGACCCATACTGGCCTCAGCAGTGTGGAACCTAAAGGGTTGTCGCGGCGCGCTCGCGTAAAATATCATTAAGCCACTTATTTATAGTAAGTACATACATAATTTTTTTGTAATTATTAACAAAATATAGTAAAAAAAATATGTGTGTAGTCTTCCAATATAAAAAAAGAACTGAGTTATCATCCGTTTCCACATGATGAAGAAAGGTATGTCAGGTTTTCTTCACATTTACAGTAATTCGAATTTTATATCCTTGTGATGAAGTGACAACGTTTTTGAATGTTATTAGTGTCGAAACTCTTGTTCAGCTATTCATCTCTCACTTAGAGGGGCCTGGTACTCGCCTTTGATTTCATATTAAGCGAGTAACCTGGGTTCGATCCCCGGTGCCAGCACCTCTAATATTGTTCTACAATTTTAAGTGCTGATTTACCACGTGCTTAGCGGTGAAGGAAAAGCAGCAGCGTGGCGGATTCTTCCTAGCTCCAAAAATCCTCTCAGAAATGAGAGGAGGCCTGTGCTCAGCAGTGGGACGTTTATAGGCCGAAACTTTACTTTTTTTTTAGAGGGGTTTTTGCCATACTTGTCTGGCGGATAAGCAACTGCAGTTTATTTATACAGATGTTCCAGGAAGATTGCTGCCCATCTTCTGGTTTTAATTTACGGAATCAGTTGGGGTGGTAGATTCTCTTAAGCCGCCATCACACGGCCCTTAATTTTAAGCTATTGCTTTCTTTTATTAAAAATGATTTTTATGTCTTCTTCGTATTTTTAATCATCACGTTCCGAGGTCACGTATAAACCTGTTTGAAAAATTTTGTACCAACTAAATTGTCAGCTCTTAAATTTTTGCTATCTCTTTCTTCTAGAATAAGAGTGTTTGAATTTTTGGAAGCTCATATCCCCGACACTCTTGGGCACAGCATCATCATGTTAATATTCAAACTTATATCTCTGACACTATGGCGCTCGTCTAAATAATATTTATATAATTGACTTATTTGGCGAATTATTTTTATTTTCAATTTTAACTTAAGTTTTATAAATTATTGTTTATATTAATAATTATTGTAATTAAATTATTAATGGCGTCTCATCCCGTGGGTGTCATAAAAGTCGACACTAAAATGAAAACCAGCTGATGGGCAGCGGCATCTTCCTGGAACATTTGAGTAATTAAATTTCGGTTGCCAAGTGTGGCAACTATGGCGAAGTCCCCCAAAATCAGAGCTAGAAACTTCTGGCAACCAATGTTACTACACATTAATGGCCATGTTCAGCAGTGGACTAGTGATATGCTGAAATGATGATGATAATGTGACAACCATTGCTTCCATGCACTGTCGCCCAACTGTCTAGACGTTGCCAGTATTTAAAAATAGATCAAAGGCGTCGGCCTAGTGTATCTCTTTATGTTGTGAACAAACTGTGTTTTTATGTGTAATTATAACGTGCAGATGGGCTGCCAATAATTCCGCCACGGCAGGCCGGTGTTGAGGTATTCAATTGTCCTAGCGACTGGCTGTTGATATCGGCTGTAAGGCTATGCGGAGAGCGACTTAATGATGGTTCTGTTCTCCAGGATTTTTACTTGAACGCTCCTGTTACAGGTAAGATGTGTTGTTTACAGATTGAGTAAGATCGCAATGTAAACAGATCTCATTAAGTGAAAAAAGGTTAGGTGCCTAATTAAATTTGTCCTGGATAATCAGACAATTATCCTTTACCTTTTTTAAAATAAAATAATCTTAATTTTATTTTAAGTCATAAAACAAACAAGTAACGGATACTATACTGATAATAATTATGTTGGTTGTTTTAGCTTATATACAGCTACATCGCGAGTTGTTGCAATTTACACGATCAGTGTTCGAAACTAATTCACAGGATTGGCATTCCATATTCTTAACTTTTTCAGATATTGGTGCAGGTCCAATAATGATTTGGTTCAGATCGGACGAGGGATACGTTGGCAGAGGGTTTAAAGCTGCAGTACCTACAGAATTCATGCCCAATATAATTGTTTAATTCAACACCTAACACTGAATGCAAGTTGTGGAATGCAAAGAAGAATGTTTAGACAAATATTATAATTTGTTACTAATAAATATGCCCTAAATAAACTGTGCTGCCTTATTGAGATATACAACCAGTAGCGCAACAGTAGAGGACAAAGTGCTAGGGGGCCCCCGGCCGTGAGCACAGGAGGATCCTATCATTTATTATTACAAAATGTAGTAAAGTTTCAATTCGTGTTCAATTATTTTGACCTTTCATGTGGTCATTACCGCTTGCTGAACAGAAAGCCCGAAAAAAATATATTTATTATTAAAATTTTGACTAAAAATAAAATTGTTGCATCAATCAAATATGTACTCGTATCTGATGTAATGTTTAAGCCATAATATCGGTGGAAGCGTCAGATGAGATATCGAGATTTTTCTTGTATCGTGGGTACCTTTAAGATGATATTACGATGTTATCTTGATTGATTTCGACCACGATGGCATCCCACAGTGAGTCTACTAATAGCTGTTACTTCTGCTCATTGCTTTTAGCGAAGACACTCGTTCTCAACCATTCTATATTATCTGACGTTGTAACGAAGATGTTTGGATATAGGCTTCTATACTGCATATACATCCACTTGGTTTGGGCCTGATGCCACAGGCCGACCATGTGGGCTCCTCTAAGCTTACCCGTGCATGACCAAGCCAGGGTTACTAAGTCCCCCCGCCACATTAAGGCGAGAACCCATTGGAGAGGACGTGGTACCTACCTAGGCGAACCTCACTGGCTTACGACAACTTCCGAACTGTCTGTCGGAGACATGATGTCAATAAGCAGACTCGAAAACCAAATAAATTCGTGTTTTTACACAAATGTTAGCTCTGGCTAGGAGTTGAACACAGGACCCGCGGCGCTTCCGATCCGCGGCTTCAGGTACTCTTACCACTAGGCCTAAGCGGTCGTTACGAATTCGAACCCATGAATCCGGAGACTACACTGACATGACAAACAATTCACGGCTGTCTGAACTCATGAAAGGCTCACTTTACTTCACTAGCTAAAAAAAAGAAACTCGAGCACCAGTTAGCGAGGATATTGACATGTCGCTCACATAGGCTTCACAATGGCATCTTTTAGTGCTACAAAATTAACAAGTAACTTTGTCGGAACCCTTTAAAGGGAGGGAGAATAGGTGGAAGAGAATTTACTAAAACAGTAATTTTGTGTTTGCTTTTTAACATTTTATATGTACATGAACATTTAAATAAACATAAATAAATAAAATTTGTAACTGGTAATTGATAAATGCCTAGTAGTAATGTCTCCACAAATAGGAACATGTTTTTCTTTAAATTAAGTTTACATTATGTAAAATACTTTTAATGCAATATCGTAAAATAAATTCAATATGAATAAAATTTGCAAATAAATATAATATATTAGGCATAGTTCATTAAACATATAGAAAATTTATAATAAATATCACCTAATAATTTTCTGAAGCAATGTAGGTGATCTTACCCTATTAAAATTGTATGTTGTATGCTGACATAGTAAGAAATTAGGAGTTGCTGCTGATTAAATTCAAAATTACTTTCTCAATAATTAGTGTACATATAACAACTAAATAAATAATAATCTTAAAAAAAATAGAAAAAAAAATTTGCTATTTAAAAATATCTACAGAAAAGTAATAAGTTAATACACACACTTAATTTGTTTATTATGCCATAACACCTAGTAACTAAGAAATGCTTTTTATTTATAAAAACAGAATTATTTTAACAATAGTATTCCCACCATATACCAAGCACACATTCAGTAAGTTTATGTAAAATATAACATGGAATACTTAACTATAACAAATAGGTAAAAGGTATTTAGAGAAATTTGGAAATAGTATTATTTATCTTTTACTTTTTCCTTGTTCAGACGTTCCTTTAAACCATCTCTCACAATTTTATGAAATGAAAGTACAACTGCTACCATAATTGCTCTCAGGAATCCCAATGTGAATATTTGTAACAACACTTGACCTATGCTTTCTATTGAGCCACAGTTTAATATTGATAACAATTTCCCACTTAATCCAAACACAGAGTAAACTTTTCCATTCTGAAAGAAAAAAATTGTTCAATTAATTATTTTTCTTTATTTTATTTTCAAACACAATTGAGCAAACAGATCCATTAACTTGAATAGTGAGTTTCAACTGGTGATCCACGGACCGCAGGTATTCACGGAAGGACACTGCAGTACATTAAAACACTTGACAATTAATGGAGATTTCGTAAGCAATTCGTCGTATGAGATGGGAATACATCCGAGCGGATTAGCATTGTAGAATGCAACAGGCCGGTTCCGGAACTTAACGTGTAGCGCGTATTTTGCGTTACGGAGCAGATTAACATGGTTTATTATTCTTGAACCTCGTGGTGCCTGCTAACGACGAAACAATCAAAGTGGTCCCTGGTCGAAAAATAGGAGCGACTGATCTAGTATACAAAAAATATGTACTTTATCAAACCAACAATGGTATTTTTGTTCTTGAAATAAACCCTTTTTTCCTACTCACACGCCGAATTCCCGCAATAAATTTAATACAGTAACCAAAATGTTATAACGTTTATTAGTCATATCAGCTTTTCATTTTCTTTTACAATAAATAAAAAGTAAGAAAACTAATATGAATGCACAAATGAAACGAAACAATTTAATGAAACTTGGTTAAATTTAAAATGTTCCAGGCAAGCTTCTGTCACTTTGTTGTCTAATGATTATATATATTTTCTAATTCTAAGTGACCTTAAAACCTAACAGCATTTTTTTACAGTAAAAAATTATTTTGTGAGACTTCTTGTTTCATTTGGTAATATTTCTTCACTGTCGACGACGTCATGTCTTGCACGGCGCAGGAAGACATAGTTATTTTATGTTCACTGGACAATCTGAACTAACAGTGATTAGTGTTTGGTTTTGATGCTTGTGTGTGTATGTGTGTGTGTGAAGGTATGCATGTACTATGTTGCTATGATGTCTATCTTCTTTTGTCGGTCTGAGATTAAAATCAAATGTTTGTGCATATATCTCTTTCAGATTGCCCGGAGTGTCCCAAGAAAGCCTGACATTATTAGCTTTTTACATGCATGTCCAACCAAAGTAGACAGACAGCAGGGAGAAGTGTGTCCAACCTTTCTGGATATTGTTAGGTTTTTAACATTTTACCAGTCAGGGATCTGCGCTGTGTTTAATTTTATAATAAAGAACTAAATTTTTTTTATATTATTTTTATTTTATATATTAAGTTATTTCATTAAAGTTCACGTCGAACCTTAATTTTGGGCAGTTCATTGAGTCTCAGGCGGAAATGGCTGCAGGAAAGTTGGGAGTCCTATATACTCCGGGACAGCTTTTAACCCTGTATAAAGCTCAGGTCCGCTGGGCTGCAGAGTACTGCTGCCACATATGGGCTGGAGCTCCTCAGTATCAACTGGCAGCCTTGATCTTAGTGGAGAGACGAACCAAGCAGCTAATTGGTGACCCTGACTTGGTTACTAACAATTTGTTGACTGTTGAATGCAGGTGTAGGGTGGCCAGTCTCTCGATGTTCTCCAGCTTACATTTCATGACAACAAGACGAGCAGTGGGACTCCATCCTATTGTTGTGGACATACCTTGCATTTGGACGAAGCGTTTTGCATTGTCGTTCATAATGCGTACAGCAAAGGACTGGAATAATTTGTCTGCATCAGTCTTCCCATCCAATTACAATAGGGGCGACTTTAAGAGAAGAGTGAATAGACTTTTTCTAAGATAGTGTGGTCATTATCAAAAACTACATTGCCACTTGCCATTGCAGGTGGGATTGTAGTTAAATGCTAGCTTATAAAATAAAAAAAAAGTTAGCCTTATTGCTGATTAAGGATCAAAAAAGCTTGGCCTTTACATACATTTACAGACAATACTGTTTATCATTTTAAAAGTAAGACACAAATTTCTTAATAAGTTGAGATGTCTGACCTTTTTGACAGCACATATTTTATCAAATAGTGGTATTTGATAAAAATGTGCTAGACAACCAGAAGATCATGAATATACAATGTTTGTTATTATCATCACAATAACTTTATTTTAATTCAAAATTCTTATTAACATTAAAATAAATTTTTTAATGATCATACCAAAGCATCTTGTATCATTTGCTGGCCCACTTCATCTGGTGAATGCAATCCTCCAGAACCTGATATAAGTTTAGTTTCTTTGGGTTTTGTTAGCTCCTCCATTTTGAATCCAGGAGTGTCAGTATCGGGTGGGAATGCTAGCATCAGTCTTACATTAGTACCAACCAACTCCATCAGCACAGATTCTGCCAGGCCACGAATAGCCCATTTTGCCGCACTATAGGCGCTGTAGCCATATATTCCTGTAAATAGTTACCACAGATTTTTTAATACTGAAAAAATTAAATAGAATTTTAAGGACTGTCTTCAAATTCCAATACCAGTATATTATTATTATCATCTTCAGTCTCTTATATGTCAAGAAAAACGTTTTGTACATCTTTTCTGGGCTTAGCAAGTGGAATGGTGATTGCAATAGAAGAAGTTATATGTCCGAACATTACCTGTCAGTCACCAATCTGGATATTTTACATTTGAGATATTTTTAACTGACTTAAAACAGGGTGAGATTCTCATTTGCCAGAATCTTCTTTATGTATGTTTAACAATAATTCTTTACCACATAGACCTACCTATTTCAAATGTTTTATTAGAAAAGGGGTATCTTATGGGTGATCCCATATAAATTTAGTCAAGTTTTGCTGTATCACCTCAACTCTAAAGATATGTAAATATTATTTATATATTATTTAAACTGCACTATTTTATATTTAATTTTTAATAAATGACATTTTTTCCTAAAATAGTAAATGAAATTTATTGATTTAAATCCTTACATCAGGAGCAAACTTGCTTTGAAAAAATGATTAAAAATTAAATAAAATATATGAATAGAGAGAGACATAGTTGAATAATAGAGGGCTGTGATTTAGGTTGTGACAAAAATACACTAAAATTATCAATAGAAATCTACATACTAAATCATGTGTAGAGTTAAAAATATAACATAAAGAACTTCATTTCTGATCCTGATCCCCCAACCTCACAATTTTTTATACAGATAGATTAACAACATTTTAGTTTTACCTCCACATTAAACATTATATAGGTGTCATAAACACACAAGATAAAGTATACTTGTCTAAAAGTTAGTCAGTACTTACCCAACAAAGCTGCTTCAGAAGATACAAACACAATAATCCCTTCATTTCTTTCCTTCATACCTTGTAAAACATACCTGGTTGGATAAGCAGTGCCAAAGTAATTGAGATCAATCATTTGTTTTATATCTTCAACTTTCATAGTTTCGAATTGACCACAAATACACATGCCTGCACAATTTATGAGCATAAAAATTGGGCCAATATCCAATTCAAGGCCTGACAAGCTTTTATTTATTGACGAATAATCTGAAGTTACATCCAAGATGGTGTACTGAATTTTCTGGTCTTCCTTAGAAAATTTGGAAATATACTTAACAGCATTTTCAAGCTTTTCCACGTCGCGGCCAATTATAGTTACATGTGCCCCTAATTTAGCAGCTTCTACTGCTGCTGCTCTACCAATGCCGCTAGAACCTCCAGTGACTACAACATGCTTAAACTTCAAGTTTTTATATAAAATTTTCTTGTCTAAACAGTAATATAAGGAAATGCTTAAAATACTTAACACCACTACGATCAGAGAACTTATAATAATGAAGATCATTCTGAGATAAAATTGTATTATTTTCAGTCAGAACAATAAAGTTACTTAATTTCAAAGTGAAGAGAATGTAAACACTGTAATACTTACAGAACTTCAAACTTTATTTTTTTCTCTTGGCACTGTAAGTCAACTGTAAGTGCCCAACGGAAAATTATAAGATATAGGCATGAGCGATACAAAACGTACATAGATACAATATCTATGTATCGGTACAAACACCGATATCTATGTATTGGACGGCACACTAACTAGATATTGGATATTGAATCATATAGTATAACGTTTGTTGGATACTCAGAGCGCTTTACTATGGTTTGGGTATGGGACGGTACGGTACTCCGGCCGATGTTGATATCCGAATTGGACCGAGTGCGCGCGAATGTAAGCAAGGGTACTGGGTACTTGAGACATAGAAGTAGATTGGCATATGCTTATTTAAACCTTCTCGTTAACGAAATAAGGTTTTTAGTTTCAAGAGATCAAATATTTTTCTAAACACTTGTTACTTACCTTTTATAGAAATTTCAAAGGATTTTAAATCTAATTTCGTACGACATAAATTCACTTCTGCGTCAGATTTATTGGATTTTACTTAATATGACCTCACGTTTTCGTGTAAGTGGTAACCTTTTGTAATTGAGTAAATTTTACTTAATTCTTTGATTTTTGTGTTATATTATTATTACGGCCACTTCCGTTCCATGTGAACGAATATTTATTTAGAAAAAATCCGTAATATTAGTTTTATTTAAATGTGTAGTATTCGCGTAAGTATAAGAAATCAATTTATAAATTTACATATCACGAAATGAACTTAAACGCCTTCATTACATACCTTAATTATTGTAAATGTGGACACACGTATAAACTATCTTAATTAATTTATTATATACGTAATGTAGTCATTCAGTAAGGAAAGTTCAATTTACTCATTTTGGTTATTAAAAATATTATATGAACGAGTAGGCGCGATATACCTACTAAGTAAAAATAATTCAGCAACGAAGCAATCGAAACATAATATTTTACGACGATATCCAAATATCATGACGAAGTTTGTGCACTTCGTAGCAAATTACTGATACGAAATACCGTAACCAAAATCAAAACGTTAAAAATCCATATCAGTACGTGTCACCCAATATATAGATATTGAAATATATAGATACAATATCTGATATTCAAAACCGATACATGGATACGGTTCGGTACGCCGTCAAAGCGATATTACCCACCGCTAAAAAGATTCATAAATAAAATTAAAATAGTTTATCTGTGAATTCGACAATGACAAATGATAACAATCAAGGCTGCCAACTCTTAAAAATGTATAATGTAACTCTGAAAAAAAATATGAAAAGTGATAAAGTGTAAAAAATGCTGTCTAAATTTTCTAATAACTACTAAAAAATAACTACACTAATTAACGATTTTAAAAATGGTATTTCTACCTCGTAAATATTGTCTATCACTTTTACCCTCCACCATTCCTCTTACTCTACTTCAACTCACTTTAACGTAGACCTAGTACCTACCAAAATAATTAACTTCGTTCCTAAGAATTTATTTTCATTTGTACAAGATTTAATTTTTATTTTTTTCACCTGCCCATACCGGTATGTGACGCGATGAGTTTGATTTCTTAATTACATTTAAGTATCAAACTTTACAACCACACGATCACAGCACCGCCTACTAGGTCGGATTTAGTACTTTCTTGTTTTTGTTTCCACTTCAATTTTAGAATTATATTTACGATGTGCTAGCGGTTAAAGATTATATCGACTTTACAATTATATCGACGACGATACATTGGATAAGCACCGTTGCCAGTGATAGTCTCCGCCGTCAATTTTTTCCACGAAATTCTACGTTCTACTAACGCTTCGAACACTTGCTGTCGATTTCATCTGCAGTGGATTGATTCTCAATATTGGGAAGTGTAATTGCGTTACGGTTTCGATCGAACATCTTCGAAGATAACTTATCGTTTGAATTACAAATCCAATAACGGTCGAAAACTGAATAAAGATTGGTGAAAACTCGAAAAAAATGTTGATAAATCACGGCGCCCGTCTGCACAGCTAGCTCAATGGTTTGCAATGAAAAGATTGCGCAAAGAATATGTAAACACTACTGCGCAGTTGAACAGCTCTCAGTGGATAATGAAAGAAAACAGTAAGAAAGAAAAAGTATTTACTGTCACAAAACCGTCATGCATACAAAATAATGTAACATTTGTTTCTCTCATGTATCACAGATGGCGTTATGCACGCAAAAAACACAACAGTACACTTTAAAAAAAATGTTCAAAAATATGACTTATTGCTAAATTGAATTTTTGCATGGTAACTTGGAACACTTGGCAATATGCTAAATTGGCAGTTCTGACAACAATTTCTCAACAGCGCTTCATTCGGGTTATCGAAAAAAAAGATAGTAGTTTTGACAAAAATTATAACAAAGTTGCTTAAAAATGTTTTTAAGTATAATATATCAATAATCAATAATTTGTCAGTCAGTTTTAGGTGATTTTTTTAAAATAATTGCATTTAAAACATTTACACTAAATCGTTATACTTATAAAATCTTTTTCCCTATTTTATATTCATTCTTCTTTTATCCTAAGGCCCCATGGGGCTTTCTTAAGTTAACAGTGACATATCAATCCCTATTAATATAAGCGCGAAAGTGTGTTTGGTAATTGTTTCTTTCACGCAACAACGGAGCGACAGACCGATATGATTTTTTGCTTAGAGATAATTTATGGGTCGGAGAGTGACAAAAGCTACATTTTATGTGGAAAAAATGCACGGTTCCTGTGTAGATCCATAACTTTCTGAAGTTGTCGGGTGTGCCCTTTATTCAGGATCATATTTATATGAAATTTGATGCACCGCAATTATGTAGCGGGTCGGGACTACGAATCACACTAGTTGTAATCATCCCTCGAATCACTATAATTTTCACTGACCTCTCTCTCCAATTGCAGAGACTGCAGCTCCCTGTCAAACTTAGTTTTGTGTTAACTAATAACAAAGCGATATAAACAAATAACACAGCTCTGTAGTTTTTGTCATTATAGCACTAACCTTTTAAAACTAACAAAAACTCCATATTTTTTTAGAACCGCGGGAGTGAAACCGCATTTAAAAAGCCGCTAGTAAAAATAAAATAATCACTATTACTTAATGCTGAAGCTTAAAATGAAAATTTGTGTTAACTTAACATTTCAAAAATATTTCTCTTAAATTAACTGAAATTTTAAATATTTTCTAGCAACACTGACTTTAATAGTCAATGTGTCAATGTCATAAGTATATTTAATTCTCTACCAATGTCTGTTCTTATATTGATATTGATTTATCTTCTATAAATCGCAATGAAATTTAATATAATTACTGGCTCTATCTTGCAATAGTTTATTTAAACATAAATATAAACATTTTAGACAATATTTGATGTATAACAATTTCATTAATAATCGCGAAAATGAATGTTGAGACAAATAGGTTGAATACATTCACGAATTGGCCTGCGTCAGCTCCTGTAGATCCCATAAGAATTGCAAAGGCGGGATTCTTCTATACAGGACAAGGAACTGAAGTGCAATGTTTTAGTTGTGGTGGCAAAATTTCGCAATGGAATTATGGCGATCAAGTTATGTGGCGACATCGTACGATGGATCCGAACTGTGCATTTGTCGTTAACCCCCAACTGTCCGGTAATGTTCCTCTGGTTCTTGGAAGGGAATGTCCTTCTACTAATGAGTCAGCACTGCGTTCCGAAACTTCTGTACAGCGATCAATCCGATCTTTATCTAATGACCGACAAAGCGACCTTGAATCTTCACTAAATTATGGGCTTACTGAGGAAGATGAAATGTATAAAACTGATATTCTTCGGCTGCTTTCATTTACTAATTGGAATGTGAGGGTCCTTATAATTTTTATAGTACACCAGAATTATTATCATTGAACAAAATACATACATATTTAGTTTTATTCATTAATGTATTTATGCAATGAATAACTAACAACAATCAATTTCTCAGTGGATTTCGATGTTGGTTTCATTTATGATATTTTTTTAGGATAGTTCAGTGTCACAAGAAGCATTGGTCAATGCAGGGTTTTACCATGCAGGTGAAGGTCGTCTCCGTTGTGCTTGGTGTGGAGGAGAGCTTGCACCTTTTAGAAACTTTGGGTCATTAGGATCTCCTCTTGAAGTACATAGAATGTAAGTGTTTACTTTAGTTGCCATTTATTTGCATATTGAAATATGTGAATCTCGCTTTTAATTTATGTATGTCATCTTCATCAGATTTTTTATAGTCCTCTACAGGACATGGGTTTCTCATACCCACCAGGTCACTTGATGGTAGTACCATATGAAAAATCAAATGGGAGGTTATACTGTAAGCACCATTTACTGGTGGTAGAATTCCTATGCAGGAATCTGTCTAGGTAGGTACCACCCCAGGGCCAGTTATTCTTAAATTTTATTGAAAATGAAGTTGTGTAAAACAGCTAGTAAATATAAGTTTATGAACCATGTTAAAATCATTCAAACACCCCATTAGTGTTGCAGTAGGTTGTGTAAGTAATTTGTTATAATAGCCTTGCATAATATTTGGAGATTTTAACAAAGACTATCTCAGTAAAGACAAAACTGCAGTATTCAAATTAATATGTAATGCTGGTTATCAGGTTTTATGCTGACATCTAATATTTATTATTTTGAATAAAAAATGAAGCAAACCTTAAATGTAAACATTTGAATTTGACACAGGCACTTTATGACCTATAGTGGTCAATTTCACTGATGTCATCAATGGAACACAGATAGAGCTAAATGCAGTTCAATCCGCTTTTGAATGTTTAACTCAATAAATGTGTTTAAAGAACAGACAATTTCAATGCTTTTGTACTAAAAAACAATGTTTTCTTTAGGTAGCCAGGTTCTCAAATCAATATTTTGAAAATATATTGGTTAGGAGCTTCCTTAGCATGATTGGAAAGGGCATTCCAGAGGGGCCTTATGATACCCTTATGATATAGGAATTACATAATTTTTAGCTGTAGCCTAAAGTGATTTTAGAAATTGTATTTTATTATTAATTGTATATAGGTATGTTAAATTTTAAATATGAATGTAACAAAAACTTATTCACCTTAAAAACATCAATTGCCTCCAGTTGCCAATGCGTTTTGGGGCATGTGCATGGAATACATTACTTGTAATTGATATCTATGTTATATAAAATTATTTACTACATTAGATGGACCATTGATAACATCAAGGATTTATATATTATGCAAATATGTGCAAACACAAATATATGCTCAATATATTTGGATTATATAATATAAGTATTCTACATAAAATATTAAATGTATTTTGACCGAGTAATGCTGTGGTCAAATCGTTGAATTGTTGTTAAATATCGCAATTTGGTACTGGTGTCATTAAAGAGTATAAGTACAACACAAAAGGATATTTAAATAATGTGATTAGGTACTTATACTTATGTTTAAAAAAATGTGTGCAGTTCACACATGTTAGAAGTGAAACATTCAGAAAATGTAACCTAACTGTATCAGGAGTAGAATGATTGTAAGGTTTCTTCATTATAATACTGTTACCTAGTTTAATCATTATTTTACATATTATTCTACATATTACATTACATATTATACAGACTCCAAGGTTTTTAATTTAAACAAATTACTCAAGCGGCTTTTGGGTAACTAAGGTATGAAATAAATGCTTTGGTTTGGATTTTATCAATACATCTGCGTCAGTGTTTTCTCCAAGCAATCGAATACATGGACGAATTCGAAAATATAAATATATGTAATAGGAAACACGCTTTTTCATTTATCGAGTTTCAAATCACAACAATTCTAAAGAAGTTTTAACTTAAAAAATTAAAGAAATTATTAACCAGTTTATTTGACAGGCAACTTGAGATTACATTGCTTTATCATTAATGTTTTCTGTACACGTTAATAACGATAATGCTTTATTATTGCAGGTATTTCCCCCGTTGCGCGCACGCCGCGGCTCTTGAGGCTGCTCAGCGGAGTTACGATGCTACGATTGTATCTACCCAAGGTTCCTACAGTTCCACGCCGCCTAATGATACGAGCGATAACCAGCCGCAGTCGTGAGTGATAACCGTCATGACTTTTTAACTTTTTATTTTCTTATCATTTCTATTTACAAATATTAACATACATACATACATACATAAGATCACGACTGTATCCCATAAGGGGTAGTCAGAGACTGGGCACTCACTGCAAAAACAGATGACTGCCACTATCTACATTTCACCAAAACAATATAATGCACTTTGTGTGATAGGTGGTGAGCCCATCGCCACCATGCGCTGTTGGGTGCGTGTTGGTGCACAGTGCAGTTTAATTCCTTACACACCTTTTACGAGATCCATTGGATGAGATGGAATGGTAGTATTCTTTTAACGAGCCGCCACATATATTATTTAAGCATGCAAGTCATACTCTGATGACAACTTGCATATTTGAGTATATTTAATACCTATTTATTAAATATAGGTTTTAATTAAAATGTAGGCAATGAGCTTGCCTTTATGAACATTGAATCTAAATTCATGAAAATTCTTCGAGGTGTTTTGCGTACTGCGTAGCGCTCAATAGGTTATACTGCCTGAAGCATGTCCTCCATTAAATGTAAGTACCTGGGAGACCGAGTTTCGTTCGGCATATTTAGAGTTTGCCAATGGAATGAGATAATACCCGCGGGAAATTTAGCTACATAATATACACTACATTATATGCAAAATATTTTTAAAAGGTTTCTAACCTTTCTGAGAGATCAATATTGATCAACGCAAGAGTTGCTAATTTAATAGTATTAAGTCCTTTGATATGAAATTGACGTTTTGTCGTACTGGCGCCACTTTGATTTGAAATATATCCTCTACCTCTACCCTTTGGTTAAGAATTCCAAATTCAAATTTATAAATCCATTTAGCTGGTTTTTTTTTTTTTTTTTTTTTTTTTTTTTTTTTTTTTTTTTTTTTTTTTTTTTTTTTTAGGAGGGATGGTCACTGTTAGCCCGAAGGCTTTTACAGCTTCGCCGGATTGAAAGGTGGCATAGCGCTGAGGGCGCTTAGCCGAAACCTTTATTTATGGATGACTGGCGCAAGGGCCCCCGAGAGGGGACCTCGGCTTGGACCGTCATCCTGTTCGCGAGAGTAACAGACTCGAGGGTGCCCAAGGGGGCCGGTCTCGGCTCGGTCAGTTACTGCAATCGGGAGGGCAATATTACTACTACTATAATTATTAATACCATGATTATTATTAGATAAGTTTACCACCAATTCGGAATGCGTTTCCGCTGGAGAAGAAATGGCGCAAGAAACTCCAGCGACGCTTCTGTTTATGACACTACTGCTAGGGGAAAACCGGCCTGAGATGCGGCGGTATCGCGAATAACTTTGTCTGATACGCCCACGCCGACGGCGGGGGCGGTATGATGGTGATAATGGGTGTTTGTGTAGTGTTGAGTAGAGCGCTTGGGCAATAGTGGTCGCGTCGTCAGGGTCCTCGAGGACGTGCCTCGGTCTCCTTTTTCCGCGGGTCGAGTTTTGGTGTATCGCGAGGGGGTTGTAAGTGGCGGCACTGACAACCAGTGGGTTGGGGTGCGTGGCGGCAGAGTCGAAGTATCGGCGAGAGGCCAACTTTAGATATTGGGCTATGGTAGGAAGCCCTAAATCGATATGAAGGTTAGCATTACGCACGAACCACGGTGCTCCCGTGGTTTTACGCATGAATCGATTTTGTATTACCTGAAGTCGGTGAATTTGACGCGGGGAGGCATGCGCAAATACGGGGCTTGCGTATGTCATAATTGGCCGAATACAGGCTTTGTAAAGTGTAATTTTATTACGTAGGGACATTTTGCTATTTTTATTTAGTAACGGATGTAATCGACCGAGTACGAACGCCGCTCGGTTCCTTACTCGGTTAATATGTGGACCGAAGCTGAGTCTCGAGTCTAATAGGACGCCTAAGTATTTGACTGTCTTTTCCCAGGGGATTGGACGATCGAATAACTCTATGGTGGGGAGATGCTGCGTTATGCGCCGCGAGAAGTACATGGCTGCACTTTTGATTGGGTTGACCTCGATCCTCCATTTCCGAAACCAGTTCCCGAGGGTTCGGGCTGCGGATTGGAGGCGTTTAGAGATAGTGTCTGGATTACGTCCAGACACATATAGGCAGGTATCATCTGCGAAGAGGGCGAGTTCGACGCCGCTGGTGTGCGGTATGTCGTTCGTGAAAAGGGTGTAGAGCACGGGACCTAGGACTGAGCCTTGTGGTACGCCGGCTAGGATGGGATGTGATTCGGATCGCACCCCCTCGACGCGGTAGCGGAAGGTTCGACTGCGTAAGAAATCTCGTATGATGAGTACGAGGCGATCTGGCACACCGAGTCCATATAACTTGTATATGAGCCCGTTGTGCCAGACCTTGTCGAACGCTTTCGCCACGTCGAAGAAGAGCGCTCCGGTATGAAGCCCGCGTATGAAGCGGGATTGAATGTGCTCCGTTATGCGGTGCACCTGCTGGGTACATGAGTGTTTGGCACGGAATCCAAACTGCTCGTGGATGGGGATCCCTCGAGACTGCATGAAGTCTCTTAAGCGGGCGAGAAGTAGGCGTTCGTATATCTTGCCTAAGGCCTTGAGGAGGCTTATAGGCCGATATGCGGTGGGATCGGACGGGTGTTTAGAGGGCTTTAGAATCCCTACGACCTCTGCTTCTTTCCAGGTGTTCGGAAAGATTGCGTTGGCCAGAGCTGCGTTGTAGATTAATACCAATAGCTGAATGATGGTAGTAGGCAGGAGCTTAACTACTTTGTTAGTGATACCATCGGGACCGGGAGATTTCCTCGGACGGAGGTTTTTAATAATAGACTCTACTTCGGTGCTGTTAACCGGCGGTATGGAATCGCGGAGCGGTTGAGAAGCCCTCCGATCGACCTCGCTGTCGACTAATGCGACGTGGGCGGAGTCGACCGGTAAGGTGCTTGGGGAGCATTGAGATTTTAGGCTGTCAGCTAGACATTCTGCCTTTTCTTCGTCTAGGAAGGCAGGCGGTTGGTTGGGTCGTACTAAAGGGGGCATTGAACGGGATGTGCCTCCTTTTAGTGATTTTGGAAGTCGCCAGAAGGCGAGGTGAGACGGTTCGATGTTAATGAGACTGTTATCCCACCGATCGTTTCTGAGCTCCTGCATACGTATTCGGACCTCACGTTGCAGGGTGCGTAGTGTTGTTCTATTGCTGACGGTAGGATATAAGTCGTGAGCGCGAGTGGCTGCGTTCTTGCGCCTCATTAGGTCTCTAATGTCGTTAGGCAGGATCCAGAGGTGGTCGTCCGCCACTGGGACCTGTCTCGAGGAATCCTCGACGACAGTTTGGATGTGCCTAGTGAGTGCATGAGCCGCAAGGTTCGTGTCACTGACTGAATTGATGGTGGATGGAATCACATCAAGGTGCGGAGAAGTTTGCTTAAGTTTTTCGGCTAGCTTTTGCCAGTCGACTACTGTTTTTTTGGGTGGTGAGGCTTGGACGGAAGGTCCTAGCCGAAGTAGAACGGGGCGGTGATCAGATGTTAGTTCGTGGATCACCTCTATATCGCGGATGGCGAGATTTATGTTGCTAAGGATGGCTATGTCAAGCACATCCGGCGTGTGTCCCAGTGTATGCGGGAAGTGGGTCGGTATTGTAGGCGCCAGGACGTCGAAGTCGAGGAGGTCGACTAGCGAGTCTAGGGCCACCCCACGCGGGTTGGTTGTTATTGAGTTCCACCGGGTGTGCTTGCTATTAAAGTCACCGGCAAGGATAGTTGAGCTCCCGAGGGAGAGAAGTGCTTCGAAGTCGCTGCGTGTGATTTTGGCGTCATTTCTACATGGTAAGTAGACAGACGCGATAGTAATGGGGGAGTGGCCGGTCATGGCTAGCTGACAGACCGATGCTTCAAGATGGCTGAGTGGCGGTGTGACGACTGGTACGCAGTGCAAGGACTTTTTGTAGTAGATAAGAGTGCCGCCTTTCGCAGCGGTAACTCTATCGTTCCGAATGATGTTGTAATTTGCGATTTTGGGATCGCGAGTGTGTGGTTTCAAAAAAGTCTCTTGCACGAGTAGTACGTCGACTTGGTGATCGCGAACGAAATTGAAGATTTCGTCGCGCTGGTTTTTTAAGCCGTTAGCGTTAAAAAACGCTACGTTTAGGGAGCGCGGTTTCTCTCTGCCGTTGTGAGTCATTTTTATGCCCTAAAATTGACTATAGCGTTTATGACGCTTTGGTACCGCACCGCCGCGGCGATCCTCTCATTAGGATTATTGTTGGTGTTTCGGAGAGCCGTGGCGAGGGCTGTAATGTCGGCACCGTTGAAAGCGGTGGCGAAGCGACAGACGAGGTCTAGATCGCTCTCTGCGACCGGTCGGCTTGCGACGGGTGCGACTGGTGCGACCTGTGAAGGTGCCGGTATGTTCCGCGTGATCGCGACCGGAGGAGGCGCGTTTGAAGTTGCGCGGGTCGGAAGTGGCCTCCATACAGAGGGTGGTGGGGGAGGTACTATGTACCTTTGTGTTTGGGCCTGTTTAGCCGCAGGCCTTTTAAGTTTTGGGGCCTTCGGGCAGCCGAGGTAGTTGGCCGTGTGACCTTCTGCGTTACATAGTACGCAGGCAGGCGGGCCGAAGGAGGCTAACAGAGCTTTGTCCTTTGGACGAGGACAGTCTGCTGTGGCGTGATCGCCTAGGCACTTGACGCACCTGGGGCGGGCGTAGCAATTTCTTGCTGAGTGGCCGTACAATTGGCACTTATGGCATTGGCCGGGAGGGCCGTTTTTGTGTGGGGCCTCAACTGAGAGCCCCGAAAGGTTGCAGCAGGTCCGCAGATTAAATATCTGCTTCCCTGCCGGGGAGCGGTCAAGTGCGACTAGCACCATGTTATAGGGCACCTTAGTGCGCCCGCTGTACATGCGGTGTACAGCGACGACGGGGAGGTTTTGCGCGATGAGGTCTTTTTTGACCTCTTCCGCGCTGATTTCCTTGGGTAGGTTCTTGAGAACCACCCTTAGTTGCCGCTCATCGGCTGGAGTGTATGTGTGGAAGTATACACCTTTTTCCGACAGGTAACGTGTTACCTGGCGGTAGACCTCAGTGGTCTCCACCTGTAATTTAATGCCGTTTGAGGTAGAAACGGCAGTATATTTTAACCTGGACATGGCCGATGTGAGCTCTTGCCATCTGTCCAGAGCCCGAATGAAGATAGGCGGTGGCCGCCGAGAGTGTGCAGCGAACTGCGAAGGATTGCGCGGGGCAGCGGGGGCCTGCTGTGAAGCGGCGGGGGTCTGCTGTGAAGCAGCGGGGGCCTGCTGTGAAGCAGCGGGGGTCTGCTGTGAAGCAGCGGGGGCCTGCTGTGAAGCAGCGGGGGTCTCTTGGGAGGCTACAGGGGCGACCTGCGGTTGCGGGATAGGCGTGCTATCACTGGCTTTGGCAGCCTTGGCGTGGCTATCGGGCGTCGGTGAGGCGCGCTTCTTGCGCTTCTTTTTTGATTTCTGCACTTGCAGAAAACCAATGTCGTCGCCGGTGTCGCGGGGGTCCTCGGGTGCCGAGGGAGAATCGAACTCCATTTCGGAGCCCGAGGACGAGGCCCTAGAGGGGGGCCTAGATAGCGCCTCAAAAGCTGAGGCTACTGACGGCAGAGCGGTTAGTAGCGACCGGAGTAATTCCGGTTGCTCCGCCTGGGCCGCTAAGAGTGCGTTAGCTAACGCCTCCGACATACTTTTCCTTCTCTTTTTTCCTACGGGGAAGTGGCCGCCGGTGGGATGCCGGGGTGTGTGGCCTAACTTCCCTCCCTGCCGGGTATAGGCAGGGAGGATGAATGCCTAGGTGTGTAGCCCTAGTGCGTCCTCGTGTGGATCTTATTTTGCACACTCGGGTGTGTGTTTACAACTAATTACAACTACGCGTGGACTTTTGAGTCGGTCGAGTAAACCCACATTGACTAGGGCACTACCCAAGGCCAATTTCTGTGGGTTTCTTCCGATTGCGCGTTTCCCAGATGGGGAACCGCGGGCGTACGGGGCTAGCCTACACTAGTTTCGTTGTCACCGTTAGGTATCCGCTAGTGTAACCACAACAGGTGGATTCGCAAATGACGTGGAAACAATTCTGGGAAATTAGTACAATACAACGAAAGTCGCCTTGACTAATTCCCGGAAGGGTTGGGCGCAGGTAGCTGCACGCTTCGATCGGATTACCGGAGCGGGTCGTAGCGGGGCGCAATGCGACCGTCTGGCGTCGAGCGTCGAGTGCAACTGATTTAGCTGGTATATTTTATATCTAATTTCGAAAACAGTCATTCATTCGTATTTTGCCTCAATAGTTTTTTCTTTAGCGTCGCTCATCTGGCACAATGGAAAACTTGAAATTTACGACTCGCTGTATTTACGACTACGAGTTCTACCGTGGCACCAGTGCTGCAGAAACAGCTCGAAGGATTAACGATGCGTATGGCGTTGGGTTCGCAAAAGAAAACACGGTACGTTTTTGGTTCCAACGTTTTCGTTGTGGAAATTTCGACGTTCAGAACAAGCCCCGTGGACAGCCGGAGACCAAAGCGGATAATTAAGAATTAAAGGATATTGTGGAAGCGGATCCATCGCAAACCACTTCAGAGTTAGCTTCAGGCTTCGCTGTGAGTGATAAAACTGTTAATCCACTTGAAGCAAACAAGGAAAGTAAAAAAGCTTGAATGGTGGGTACCTCATGAATTGATTGAAGCAAACCAGCAAACACGCGGCGACTGCTGCGTTACAGTGCTCAACCGGCAAAATAATGGAGGGATTTTAAATCAGGTCATTACCTGTGTTGAAAAGTGGGTCCTGTACGGTAATCGGAAGCGCTCGTCGCAATTGATGACCCTGGAGAACCAGCCAAATCCTGCCCCAAGTGAAAATTTACTCGTGCCGGTGTCGTTCACTACAGATTTTAAAAATCTGGTCATACGGTTACGGCAGATATCTTTTGTCAGCAAATGCAAACCATGATGGAAGAATTAGCTGCTAAACAACCGAGGTTGGTCAATCGCTCTAGGCCACTGCTGGTTCAGGACAACGCTAGACCACACACTGCACAACAGACGGCCGCTAAACTAGAGGAGCTGCAATTGGAATGTCTGTGATATCCACCGTACTCCCCCGGCCTTGCTCCAACAGATTACCATTTTATCCGGAATTTGAATAACTTCTTACAAGGAAAAAACTTCATCTCCGTTGTGGCAGTCCACACCGCCTTCAGAGAGATTATTGATTCTCGACCCCATGGTTTTTTTAGTAAAGGGATCAATGAACTACCTATGAGATGGCAAAATGGCATAGATAACAATGGCACTCTTACATTGATTAATTAAATATATTTTACAAAAAAAAACACTATATTCCTCCCATACATAACGCCGATTTCATATGTGAGGACCTAATATATTGGCTGTTTATATCGTTCAGTAACGCCACCTACTGTCATGTCAACAATGTCATGTACTGCCATCTGTTGTTGAGCAGTTAATAGCAATACATGAATATTTCAGCATACTACATAACCACATTAATGATGAAGCACAGTGCCATCTGGTTTTGAGCAGCAAATATCAATTTAAATATGAAGGTTACATATTTAAAAAAATATTTTAATTACTCGTCAAGGGAGACACCTACCTAGATAAACTTAACATACCTCCTACAGTAAATGGTCGGTTTCGTAGTTAATTGTTCGGTCTCCGGCATCGTGTCCGTTCTGACGATTTATTTTCTTCTTGGTGTCCACTTAGTGCCGGTGTACCCCAGGGCCGCGTTTTGTCTTGTATTCTTTTGCAATCTTTATCAACTCCATCTCCAATCAACTATCTCTTCCTACCACCTCTATGCAGATGATTTAAAAATCTATACTCAGGCTCCCGTTAAGCGTTTTTGCGTAGCCATTACTGCAAGTAATCGATTCGCATAAACGCTTTCGCATTCGCATAAACGCGCCAATTTCAATCTGCAACGCATCCTTGAGTGGAGCAAGCCCTATGGCCTGAAAGTTAATGCTAGCAAAACTCGGGTGATAGCTATAGGCAGCTCGAGGAAATTTGATAAGAGACTGGCTCTGTCTTCCGCACATCGTATTTGATGGTGTATTTGATGTAGTTATAATTTTTTATGTACACCGCCAACTTAATGTCTTATTTCAGTTATTGTGCATCCAAAGATTGCCTGAAAGAGATCGCTTTTAGTGATAACTAATAAATTTTGTTTTTATTTCCTTTTTTGTATTTTTGTTGTGCAATGAAGTTATATTACATTTAATTAAAAACTTCATCCAAATCTTTACAACTGTTTCCGAGAAACCTATCACATAATTATATGTATTTAAAAAAATGTTTTCTTAAAATATTTAGATTGAATTTATGAATGCAGACAGATTTAAAACGGTTACGTAATAATTTAAAATATTATAGTTATAATCATCATTATCTACCTGTATGTCGCCAATTACAAGGAGGCCTTTGCCTCAGTCAAGAGGATTTGGCGTAATCGCCACTCTTGGCAGGCAGGACTTGTGATTGCAGTACGAGATGATCCACACCTTAGACATTACACATAGCCTATCAATATTATTGCTTAGTCTTGTATACTGTGATAAATTTAGTCGAGCTCGGCCTCTGAGCTGCATTGGCTCTTAAACACTTACAATGTGCTTATTGACATACTAATATTAGGTCAGGTGCAGTGCACAACGCACGTGTGGTAGCGGCTGGCAGTTCGTGGCGCTCCTTGGGCGTGGTGGGGGGCGGGGCGAGGCACGCGGACTATGCCGCGCTCGCGACTCGACTTCGTACTTTCAGCCGCTGGCCAGCCGACCGTCCGCAAGAGCCACGTGCACTGGCTGAAGCTGGCTTCTACTACACTGGGGTCGATGATCAGGTGCCATTTGTAGATTTATGTTTTTAAAGTAACAGTTTGTTGGGCAAAGATCTCCTCTCACTCCTGACGGAGTGTTTGAGCTTGGAACCTCCCACGTCCACGAAATAATTAAAATTTCACAGCCATGCAGTTTTCTCAGGATTCTCCCTTCACTGTCGAGCAAGAGGGTAAACCATCAAACTACGGAAATCATTCATTAAAATGTTAGTGCACATTTTAACGAATGATTTCCGTAGTTGATAGGATCCACGCCTCAGCAAGAAGATATGCTGCAATAAGTCAAACAGTCATCAGTAGAATTTTGTGTAGTTGTTTTCGTGGAATAGACTACTTACTACGTAGTACTTGAATAGCGTGTAACAAATTTTACAGTACAAAGGAAAGAAAAGTTAAAGATTGTAGCAAATTTTACAACCACAATCCTCCACAATAGCTTGTCAATTTAAAATAATAGAGTCGACTAATAAACTAATATGTTTGTTGGGTATTTGGTGGGGTTTTATTGCAATTACGGCAGAGTAGAATAGCACCTACCTCTTTACCGAGTCATCGTAAGTGTCGACTAAGGTATTGTATGGACAGCCTTTATTCGTGCAGAATAATATCATAATATGCAATGTTGTCACTATACTGCTCGTGGGAACACAATGGGGAAAAATTGTTTGAATTGTACCAAAATGGTGGTGACGTGGTCCCCGCGAGGGCGTAAAAGTGTGCTGCGCGTGTCGTATCTGCCTACCCTCTTATATGGGAAAAAGGTGTGACTGTCTGTATGTATTCTTGTGGTTGAACCAGAAGATAACGCCGTGGTCGTCCAGGGCATACATCACTGTGTTGTTTACACGTTGTGTAATGATTTGAAATTCTATTTAAAATTAAAAAAAAATCTCCTTTAGGTGCGGTGTTTCTACTGCGATGGCGGGTTGGGCAAGTGGGAGGCCGGTGACGCGCCGTGGTCGGAGCACGCACACTGGTTCCCGCATTGTGGCTACGTGCTGCTCGTCAAGGGCCAAGAGTTCGTCGACTCCTGTCGTAATCGCACTTCAGTGCAACGTACTGTAAGTTGCATCCCTGAAAGTAATCGTCAACAGCCCGCATGAGCGGTCTAGTGACTCTACTTCTTGACTTAAATCTCTCCCACGATGGGATGATGTGTCATAACCGCCTCGCTTGCCAGACGGATTCGGATGTTCGCACTGATTTACATAGGACTCTACAATGTTGGGAAGACTTGTCATAATGCTTGGTAGGCGGATTGGCGGTCCTTGGCCACAGCCCGTAGGGCGGTGTTAATTATATTAGTCTGGCGCGTTTGAGATGGTTCAGGCATCTGTCGAATCATCATCATCAGCTTGAGGCAGTCCAATGCTGGACGTAAGGCCTCTCCCGGTAGGCACCATTTAGCCCAATGATATGAGTAACTGAACTTGAGGAGCAGCCGTGTCATTTCGTCTTCACGCTTCTCGGTTTGGGCGATGAGAAAACCTGAGAAAGCTTACCCAAATGTAGCCCTGCAAAATCGAATCCTCCTATCGCCTTTTTTCTCGAAGTTGTTTCTACCTGATTGCACTCTCTGCCCGGGACATAGTCCTGTCGGATTACAACGACTCCCACGAGATGAGAAGAATTGGTAGATTTTGTTAAGCTGCCTCCTCTCTGCCAGTGTAACATAGATTAATTTATTCAAGCAAAAAAGATATGAAAGGGAATCATTATAACCACGATTAAATCATTATTTTGGTTATAGGAATTGATTTTTTTTCCATACATTAACTAAGATTGATTATTTGTTCTGTTTTTCAAAATAATTACATTGTATGTATTTCATTTCATGTGATTAAATATCTTTAAGATTTTGTAAGATGACAAATTGTTTATTTAGTTCTAACAAGAGTTCATTTTTCGAAATTTATTGATACGAGTATACTAGAATGCAATTACTTATTATTTCAGGTTTCAGCAGATAGTGGCTTAAGTTCTAGAAGAAGAAATCCGAGCGTTAACTTTCCTATAACTGAGAGTCAGGTAATAATTTATTCCTCTTCATTATTTTTTATTTGGATAAAGTGACGAGATGTGCAAAACGTTCACCTGATGGTGAGTGCAACGTCTGCCCATAACAAATTCTGTGGCACCACACTGTGCCTGTCACTTTGATACATCAGTTCTTAAGTTCCATATGCCTTATGTTACGTTACGATTACACTATCTCTCAGTGCCCTTCAACCCGAAACACAGTAATGTTTGCACACTACTGCTTCACGGCAGAATAACTGGCTAGGAGTGGTACCTACCTAGATGGATTCCCACATAGGAATTCCTTCCACAAAATGCGTCTAAGTAATCTATTATTTTAATGAATAATTTTTTGTATTAATTTTATCAATATATCAAAACTTTTGCATATTAAGTTTAGTAAAAGAAAACCTTTTGCTTATTTAGATACTTTAATCCGAAGTCAGAATTGCAGATTTTGTATTCAGAGAATAAGGAAAATGACCATCTTATATTGTTGGTTATCAAGGTAAATATTCAAATTTTGATTGCCGACTTTCCTTTTTAAATATATATTTTTTTATTTTTTCCTTTTATCTAAAACAGCATAGAAAGATCAAAATATTTTTTCCTTACATATATTTTAATTGATGATGAATTAGTCTAGACTTATGGCAGAAAGAGTCAAATAACTGAATTTTTATGTATGGTTTTTTATAGCTTCGTGATTTTTGTAAACCAAAAAATAAAATATCTCAACTTTTTCAAGAAAGAAAGAAGTTAGTGGTTCTTTGCTATTGGTAATTAGGTAATTTTTCTTCACTTTAAAGTAGCTAAGGACCACAGAAGTTTCTTCAAAGATAAATGTGCCCAAGGGAAAATAAAAAAATATTCTTTAAACTCTGTCACTAGACTTTTTTTCAATCTCGTAAATGCGACATCATCGGAAGGGGAATCAAATCATGAATCAGTAACACGTTTTCAAGTAAACTGACATTTGATTTTTCATTAAAATACATGTTGTTTGGGATTTAAAAATGTTGTAAATAATAAAATTTCCATGTTATTTTTTATTTACCGAACTAGATATGTCCCGAGATTTCATCCTACGGCATCTTGCTGACCTGAGCATTTTCACTGCGTTTCTTCTCGGTAATGTTCGATTCTTAGGTTGCGGCTTGTTGAGGCTGTAGCATGAAGTTTTATAGTCTAGAACTTTCCTCAATAAGCAGGCTACAATATGGTAATACACTACTATTTATATAAACCGAATGACCTCCACGCAGGTAGATGAGTGCATGGAAAGCAGTGCAGCCTTAGCCGCCCTTAGTGCTGGACTGGACGCTGCTAGAGTGAGACGTGCTCTTGTCCGTCGGTTACGTGCCACAGGTAAGTGCCTCGTGTTTTTCTAGAAATATAATAGTATGCAACAATTGCCAATCTTGTGTATAAACATGTATGTCTGTAAACCGTATTTCTTTGCTCTACTTAGCATACTGTTTAAATGCACCGCTGTTCGAACGAATCACAAGCTTTATACGACTGGCGATCTCTTGCCAGTGGCTCATTTCTATTATTTGTAGATCTTCATAAATGGTGGGTGTGTGCAATACAGGACTTGAGTTTTAGAGATTAAAAAAAATTTGCCATATCGGTAATTTCAGTCAGGACTTCGTATTCTTTTGTTATCACAGAATGTGATTAGTTTTAGAAGATTCGATGATGCTTAAAGCTTTAAGCTTCAAAAACCAGTTGTCATCTAGTGAGCTAGTTAAAAATTTATCTTCGGGTTGTAATCCAGAAGATGTAATGCTCGAAAGGTTACATAACAACGTCGTCAACGAATTTTTTAACACAGAATTATTCATTTCATAAACTTTCATTTTCAGGTATTCCATTCAGTTCATCGGAAGCGTTAATAGATGCCGTACTAGACGAACAGTTAAATGAAGAAGCGTGGAGCGTCACACCTCAAAGTCAAAGACTGGCGAGGGATATACTCGCTGAGACGCTACGTGACTTCGCACCTAGATCTAGGTAATTTTTTTTGAATATTGAACAGTTTTGATTGATTCTAGAGAGTAAATGAACTAAAGAACAGGCGCCACTGAAAACGTACCTTAAACAAAACAACAAACAAAATCCACCCTTCTGGGTAGATGATGATGATTCTGGATTTATATTATACTAAAGTTCAAATATTATACATTTTAATATGTCCATTGCAGAATAATACCGTCGTCGCAGCTTGCAGATGAATCCGAAAGCAGATCTGAGTCAGACAGTCCATCACCTTCTCCAATACCAGTTGAAACTAGAGGAACGGGGACTGTTCCCCTAGCTACCCAGCCTCCACAGAACGATCGTATACAACAAGATTTAAATACGAATAATACTACTGATAGAAATACAATCAGTACTGAAGACTCGAATACCCAAGAGGGAGATGCAAGTGCGGTGCCCCCAAAGAAAGAAATGACTTTGGAAGAAGAAAATAGACAGCTGAAGGAGGCGAGGCTTTGTAAAGTGTGCATGGATAGTGAGGTAAGGGGATCGGTGTAGGAAAATAATTAGTTTTACAGACCAAAGGTTAACATTTAACGTTTGGCGATCCAGCTGGTGCTAACATTTGTTCAAAAAAACAAATTGTTCGTTACCGGGTCTGGTTGTGATGCGCATGGAATAGAATAGAATAGAATAGAATATTTTTTATTCAATATAGATCATTTACATAATACTTATTGAACGTAATTTTTTTTAAACTACACTGGTTAACAAAGAAATGCCTCTGTCCTGGGAAGAACGAGTATGAAACCCAGCGGTTTTCAGTCATTTTAAATATACACATACACTACACATACATGTGATCCACTACTCCCCCCACTAGATGGAACGATGGCCTACACGGTTTTTCGGGAAGTCGATGGATGCAGGCGGCCCAGGACCGTGTTTCTATGGGCAATCTATGGGGATGGCCTATGTTCAACAGTGGACTATGATAGGCTGAAATATTGAAATGAAATGAAGATGAAAGTACATAATTAATGTACTTTATCTTATTTTGGCGGCCCAAGAGAGTATACCACCCCATCACGTACCGTGGGTGTCGTAAAGGTTGACAGTGTGAAAATGAAAACCAGGAGATGGGCCACAGCATCTTCCTGGAACGGTTGTAAATGGAGGTTCAGCTAGTAAATAATACTAGTGGTCGCTCTATAGTCGACTACATTTTTCAATAAATTTAATGTCTTTGTAATACATATTATATAGGAATTTTAGCTTTCTGCACTCCTTCCTCATATAAACTTTACTATGAAAAGTCTCACATTGTTCTATTCACGTATTAATATATAGAGAAGACACAAACAATACATTTTTGTATACTATCAGGTGAACAATTTGTTTGTCACGAGATTATAAATGCGAAAGTAACTCAGTCCTGTCTGTTTGTTACCTTTTCACGGCTCAATCGCAGAACAGATCTTGACGAAATTTGACATAGAAATAGCTTAGTTCCTAGAGACTACGGATTTTTTTCGGAAAATCTAAGGGTTCACACAGTATTTTAAAAAAAAACTTAAATTATCGTAGACGTAGTCGCGGGCTTTAGCCAGTTCTTCGATAGAATAAATATCGGCCAGCAACACATCCGAAATCCCTCTAATATTGCGGATGACGCCGTCTGGTTACGGCTTAAGAGAATCTACCCCATCTCGTCCCGTGGGTGTCTTAAAAGCCGACAAAGGGAAAATTAAAAGCAGATGGGCAGCGGCATCTGCCTGGAATATCTGAATAAATAAACCGCGGTTGCCAATCCGCCAGCCAACCGTGGTCAACTGTGGCAAAATCTCCCCAAAATGAGATCAATAAACTTCCATGTTTTGTGGCAATCTATAGGAGGCCTATGTTCAGCAATGCACTTGTGATAGGCTGAAATGATGATTGCGGATGTAATGGGCGGCGGTGATCCCATCAGGTGATCTAGCACCCGTCACGTCTCGTTTCCCGCGGGGGCGAAGGCCGAGCCCTTACATGGGAGAGAGGCCAAACTGTATGTTGTTGTGTTTCCGTGGGTGCGCAGGTGAGCGTGGTGTTCCTGCCGTGCGGGCACCTGGTGTCGTGCGCGGGCTGCGGCGCGGCGCTGGCCGCCTGCCCGCTGTGCCGCGCCGCCGTGCGGGCGCTCGTGCGCGCCTACCTCGCCTGACCGCACCCAGCCGCGCCGAGCCGCCGCCTGACTCCCACACACCCCTATCCACTTATGATGCCCTGGTACTTTTCAACTGCGCAGGATTATTTTTTTTTAAAGTGAATCCTTCTTTACAATATGTGATTTGAAACTTGATGAAACGAAAAAGAGACAAAAGTCTATAGGTAAAACCTATAGATTTTTGTCTCTTTTTCGTGCATGCCTGCGAGAGAATGAGATTGAATACCTCGCCTGACCGCGCCGAGGCGCCGCCTGCCTCCCTCACATCCCTATCTACTTATGGATGCCCTGGTACATCTGACGAACGTAACTTTTTAACTGCGCAGGATTTCTTATTTTTTAAAGTTAAATCAGTATCGTTGTGATTTGAAACTCGATTAACGAAAAAGCGACACTAAAAAAGACAAACGTATACATACATCTGTAGGTTAGCCTGCGAGAGAATGAGATACAATACAGTGTTTCTTGTCATTCGATTTTTTTGTATATTTTGATGAATTCGTAGAGTAGATGCTCTCATTAGCTCGGCAACAGGATCAAAAACAGTTAGTGACTCTGTATTTGAAATATATATTGAAAACCAAACCACAGCATTTATTTCATACTGTAGTTAACATAAGCCGGTCGTGTCATTTTTTGGAATTGAAAACCTGTAGTCTGTTTAATGTGTAATGCAATGCAATGCAATTACAATGCAGAATAAAATGTAAAATAATTTTTATACTTGGTAACAATATTATAATAAATATACCTTACTGTCTATAATATTTATAATTATCCTTCTCTTGATATTGTGCATTCGTCTCATTCTCTCGTTTAGTTTTTCGGAGGTTTCGCTTTTCTTACCTCGTGTTTTTATTTTATTGGTACACGTTCACCTGATGGTAAGTGCAACGTCTGCCCATTACAAATGCAGTGTTACCCAGAAAATTTCTGTGTGGCACTATACTACGCCCGTCGCCCTGAACATCAGTTCTTAAGTCTCATATGCCCAGTAATTACACTAACTCTCAGTGCTCTTCAGACATACGAGTAGATAGTAAAGTAAAAAAGTAAAGTTTCAGCCTATAAATGTCCCACTACTGAGCACAGGCCTCCTCTCATTTCTGAGAGGGTTTTAGAGCTAGGAAGAATCCGCCACGATGCTCCAATGCGGGTTGACGGACTTCACATGTCTTTGAAATATTTTTTTTTATTCCTCAGACATGCAGGTTTCCTCACGATGTTTTCCTTCACAGCCGAGCACGTGGTAAATCAGCACTTAAAATTGCAATTAACAATTTTAGTGGTGCCGGCACCGGTTATCGAACCCAGGTCACCCGCGTACTATGAAATTTAAAGCGAGCGCCTAGCCCCTGAGCTACCACGTACTCTACTGCTGGGTGGGGGAATAACTGGCCATGGCGTGGTACCTACCGAGATGGATTCCCGCATAGGAATCCTATCACCACTGTATAATTAACCATTGATAGCATATGCATATATATACATATATGCATGTGTACATATATATGTATATATATATATATATATATATAGTACATACCTAACCTAAATGGCACACATACATATATATGTATATATATATATATATATATATATATATATAGTACATACCTAAACTAAATGGCAATTAGTCGCTAATTGCCATTTAGTTGCCAAAGCGAGCCATTTTTTCCAAAGCCGAGTAATAACTTAATTATAACAAACACTTCATTTTGATAGTTGTTTACTTTTACTGAAGATTTTCCTGGAGACAAAAAGAAATTAAAATTTTGGTCTTGAATTTTATTTTCTAATCAAAACATTTTCATGAGAACTTGTTGCATAGTAAACTATCAATATTAAACACCAGAACTCAAAATATACACATAAATTACAAAATTCTATAAAAGCACTACCGCTACTTTTCAAGTTGGTCGGAAGCGACTGGCGAGTTGATGGCTTGATGGCGAGAGCATGAGCCATATGGCTACTAGCATACAAAACATTAGAAAAAAATCGAGTTGCCGTCAAAACGCCACTGGTACATCTGACGACAGAAACTTTTCAACTGCGCTAGATTTTTTAATTAAAGAAAGTGACGAGACGTTTACCTAATGGTTAGTGCAGTGTGCCCATAAAAAATGCCGTGTCACCCAGAACGTTTCTGTGTGGTATCACACTTCGCTCGTCACCCTGAGATATTGGTTCTGAAGTCTCGTATGCCAAGTCACTACACTAGCTCTCAGTGACGTTCAGACCGAAACAAAGTAATGTTTGCACAGTGCTGCTTTACGAGAGAATAATTGGCCTGCGGTGGTACCTACTTAGCCGGAAGCCTGTACCATTATCTTACCACCAGTAAAATTCTAATTTGTTAAATTACTATTGTTACATAGTGTAATTATAGCGCTGCCTATATCCATTTGTCCGCATTAAAAATACTATACGTACATAATTTTAATTTCAGAGAGAAAAAGCGTCATGTAAACAGGAGTTGTGCCGCTGACATCATTGATGTACAATTCGTGGTTCATCCAAGTGCATTAGCTATTAATACTTTATATTATATATAGTGTTACTGGTATCCTCACACCTAGGCCTACATTAAATGTACGTATGTGTGTTAGAAATTAAGATTTTTGTTTACTGGCAGATAAGTATTGCACAACATGATAGCTGAAGTTGTTTGACGTATAGTGACGTTAATAAACTTATCGAATTACATAGCACTTCTTTCAATACTTGTAACTGCTAGTGAATATGCCGTTTAATTTTTTATCTGTTTTTTATCTCTAAATCTATTCTATTTGATGTAATCTCATAACAAATAGCGCTTATACATAGTGAAATACAATGAATATATTATATTTTAACTGCTTAAAAAGTGAGAATAATGATATTGTGAAATAATTTGGGTCAGAACCTATAAGCATCTGAGTGTTTGCCAAAGTACATTTATATGTTGTGTAATAAACGTTCCTTAAATCACATCAGCTTTTTTGTGTAGATAAATTTGTTTTAGTGTATTAATTATTATATTGTAATTAAAAAGCAAACAACATTTTGCTAAGATTAAATATATTTTAATTTATTTAAAATTTTAACAATTTTGTTTAGTTAAAGTTGTATTTCCTTGCATTTGACTGCAAGTTACTGAGATAGCCTTCCTCCCAACGGCTTTTTGCAAAATTTTAAAACGAAATAATGAAAGAAGCACTTTGCTACAAAGAAATTATTTTGCTATGTCTATAGTATGGTCATCGAGTTTTTAAATGTTTCCTGATAAAATATCTGGTAACCTTAGGTAACTACTATATTTCAGCTTCAAGCGGTCGCCTTTAAATTATAGATACACACACAGAACACTTTGCTAGACCAGGTGCAATTCAGAACTTTGGATATATTCCAGGATATTCTATTCTTTGTAATGGAAAGTTCGAAGATTCGTGCGGCACCGCACTGTGATCGTCGTCACACAGAGACATCAGTTAAGTCTCATATGCCTTGGAATTACACTAGCTTCATTGCCCTTGAAACAGAGTTTTTTGCACAACACTGCTTAACGGCTTAATGACTGGCACTGCGGGTGGTACCAGCCTAGGCGGATTCCTGCATAGTTATCCTACCACCATATCATGTAAGTACCTAATATTGAAGCAAGATAGGTAGTTGTTACATCGATCATCTCCACATTTTTGAGAATTAGACTTTTATTTTAAAAAACTCAAAAAATCTTTTATTGACATGTATAAATAATAATCAAATAAATATGTATATAATACAATAGGAATACGAAACTAGGTAAATAACATTACGGAAGCATTGAATTATTTGGCTCTGATACATTTCGTTAATCATGAAGAGTTTAATTTTAAATTAATTAATTATATTAACGCAATTATAATACGAAATATATTTAACAAAAAAGACAAAAAAAAACGTCTTGATGAGTGAAGTTAAAAAGAAAATCAAATAATGTACATAGGAAGTTACGAATATATTTTTAATCAAGTCGATACGAGTATATAACAAAATTCGAGTAAGGTGAGAATTAATATTGAAACCAAAATTTCGGAAGTAACTCATATTACTTACAAGATTACATTTTAAACGTAGTATTAAGCCGTAAAGTTGTGTAACTTGAGTTAACTATTAATTTAGTGGATTCATAGACAAAAAATATTTCACGTTATTTTAGGCATTTGTTTATTTTTCAGAGAAAGAGAATGTTAGGAAACGCTTGCTTGTTAAAAAGAGCTATTAATATACAGTGTGGGAGAAGTTTGTGCTTACTGCTGGTGGCTACATAAACATGTTACCATAATTAAAAATAATTAGTGCTACGCCACAGTTGGCTAAAAATGTGATCTTATCATACAGAATTTAAATCTAATAATGTACACCATGTATATAAAAACCAAGTTTGGCAAACATGTATGAACATCAATTTCATAATCTGTAAATGTGTACGACGATGCGACTGTTTCAGTATGATACATATTTATTAATAGGAGCAAAAGATCTAAATTTGTTTTTGTAACTTGCTCAAATATTGTTATGTCGACTTTTGGCGCCAACTCGAAAAATGGCAGTAGTGTTTTCATTTAATTTTGTAATTTCTGTGTTTATTTGGAGTGCTTGTGCTTTTCTGTTTGTCTACATCAGTCCCGCAAATCTTCAGTAAAAGTCAACTATCAATTTACTGTCGATCAAAATTTTGAAGTCTTTCTGCTTGAAGATTGTATACTTGGATATGTAACTTGACACTGGAATATAATTTATGACTGTTTCCATTAACAAATAAATAAATATTGTTATGTCTTATATTTATTATCTGTCATGTCATATCTGTCAAAATCGTGGGCAATTATAAAACCAAACTTTTGGCGCCAACTCGAAAAGCGGCGATAGAGTTGTTATTGAATTTTCTAATTTATTTGTATATTTTGAATTTAATGTTCAATACTGATAGTGTATTATGTAGCATTCGTTATGGGCAGACACTGCATTTGCCATCATGTGAACGTTTTACTCTTTTCGTCACTTTCTCCTATAAAAAAGCAACTATTAATAAAAGTGTACAGTGACTGGAAAATTCAATTCAAGTGCAAAATTGTACTTCGTTTTGTCTTCATTAGTACAGCAAATCTTAAGTAAAAGTGAGCTGAATTTTACTGCCGATCGAAATTTTGCATAAGTAATGTAAAAATTAGATGTTTCTTGATACTGAAAAACAAGTTTATAACTGTTTCCGTGAATAAATAAAAACAGTAAATTTGTAAACCGCAATAAATCAAATTTGCTTTCTATGTTCTTTTATTTTTTCAAGTATCTTACGGTTAAGTTTCAAAACCTTCACCTTGTACCAATGAGTTGTTAGCCGGTATTGAGCATTCGCATACGGAATACGTAAACGTTATAAATACGTTCTAACCTAAGGAATTAGTTGCTATATTATGCATACTGGTGGTAAGATTCCTATGCAGGAATCCGTCTAGGTAGGTACCACCCCAGGGCAGTTATTCTGCCGTGAAGCAGTAGTGTGCAAACATTTCGGTCTGAAGGGCACTGAGAGCTATCGTAATCACTAGGCATATGCGACTTAAGAACTGATGTCAGGGTGACGGGCGCAGTGTGGTGCTACGCAGAAATATTCTGAGTAACACAGCATCTGTTATGGGCAAACGTTGCACTTACCATCAGGTGAACGTTTTGCTCGTCTCGATACTTTATCAAATAAAATAAAACACTAATGCTTATTTTCGCTGTGGTCGTTTAAAGCACATGCACACACCATTCGATTATCATTAATTGAATCCAGGAATACCCTAAGAACTTTTCACACGAGAGTTAGCAATCGTAACAGTCATGGTTTTACGCTGCGATTAACACCTTTCATCAGTTGCATCACATTTTTTTTGACCGTGTCAACGAGGCTTATGCCTATTTATTAATTAGCGCTAAGGTTAATAGGCTGACCCTCCCGAATATTTATAATTAATTGTTTGTGAACATGTCTAAAGGAGATAAATAGTAAAGAAATGTACATTTGATTTAGTAAATTCACTTTTTTTGCACATAGGTTGTATGCTTATATTTCAGACAGTCCTTAATTGGCTCCGTTATTATGATACCGAGTCTTATGTAGCTAAAGCCTTTTAAAAATTTACTTTAAAAAATATTAACTAAAGTTCTTGTATTATACATTTGATTGTTTATTGCAATTTTCCCAAATATGTCGGTTATACCTTTTTTGCAAATAATAATATAATATCAACGTTTTATAAGTGGTACTTCAAAACACATATATTATGAGACTCCAGGGCGTAGAAGATTTCAAGTCACGTACAATAAAGGAGTTAAGTAAAAGTCCATAAATGTCTCACTGCTAGCACAGACCTCTAAATTTTTAGATGGATTCGGAACCGAGAGCAAATCCCATCCAATTGAAATTGAAATGTTCACAAAATTTAGTAGTACAGGCGGGATACGAGTCCCTTGCTGTACAGCTACCACGGCTCGTTACTACATATTTAATTAATTGTAAAAACAATTATTACTATTATTATGTATATAGTAATAAAAATTAAGATGACGCTTGAACATAAAATGTAGCTTCGATATCTTAGCAACCAAGATACTTTTCCATAGCTCAATATACGTCATTTTATACGTCCATACTTTTGTGGTTAGCACATTTCTAGTTAATATATACCATTATGAATTTGTAACATTTTCGTAGAATAAGTTACTAATGGGGAGAATTGTTGTAGGCTTTGTCCTAATTTTGAGTTTTGTATCAATTTTAACAACGGCATTGTACAAACTCAATTCTCTAATATTTTTTTAGGTTATATGAAATCTTACCTTTTGTTTGATTAATTCAAGAGATTTTCGGGAGGGTTATTTTATAGTTTTAGATGTAGTAGATCGGAGTGATGGTAATGCATTTACAGGGATACTGCATAACTTATTTGCAATTATAGACTAGACATATACGCAAAACAGTTATAAACTTAAAGTGCCACCGACACGTTTCTTTGGAATCTACCTTTTAGTATCGTCGATATAACAATATGTTAGGGCGACTATGACCCGATTTCACCGATTGCTTTAGAAACCATGTTAAATAAAACCGCGTTTTGCTTAACTGAGTTCAAATGTATCATTTGAATCTCGTTTTCGTCTAACCGATTTCACCGACTCCATTTTGATCGCGTTAGGGAAAACGAAGTTTACATGAAATATCGTCACAACCTTAAACAAAAAGGCGATTTATTTCGTATTTTGCGACATCAAACAGACTGTTTTTATGCATAGGTTACATAGGTATGCAAACAATAAATAATACGAATTAAAAATAAATTTCGTGCTTACATAGTTGTGCAATTGACAACGTCAGCTCTCTAAACTCGTTTAAAGATCTGAACGTCGAAAATTGGGCGTTCAGAATTTGAACCGCGTTTAGCATTGACTGCGTTCATTTGATGTTGATCAAATGCAAACTAGCATTGAGCTCAGTTAAACGTTTAAACGTTTTTCTTGAACTGATGGCGTTTGGTTACAACGGCGAAATCCGCCCTAAGTGTGTATATTGTATACATTTTATTATTTGTAACATGGAGTTGCAATATACCAGTTTAACTGAATCAGGTATAGTTATTTTTAATACCTCCTTTATATCCACCCTTTTAATTTTTTTATTATTATTTTATGAAAGTAAATGATGAGACGAGCAAGTCGTTCATGTAATGTGGAGTTTTCACACCACTGTTTGACTGCAGAATATCCGACTCTGCGATGGTACTAACTTAAGCGATTTACTTTTTGTTTTATTGGATAAAGTGACGATAAGAGAAAAACGATCACCTGGTGTCCGGATAAGTGCAACGTCGGCCCATAACAAATGCTGTGTCACCCAGAACATTTCTGTGTGACACCACACTGCGCCCGTCACCCTGAGACATGAGTTCTTAAGTCTCATATGCCCAGTGATTACGCTAGCTCTCAGTGCCCTTCGAATCGAAACACAGTAATATTTGCACACTACTGCTTCACGGCAGAATAACCCTGGGGTGGTACCTACCTAGACGGATTCCTGCATAGAAATCCTACCACCAGTTAATGATAATGATGTCTTTCTTATTTTATTATCAACTTAGGTTCCGGACTGGTCAGCTAGTACAAACATTTTCAAATAAACACAGCATTGCTTATGGGAAGACGTTCCACTTTCCACCAGGTGAACGGTTGGTCTTCTCGTCACTTTATCATAAAACAAAAAGATGACAATTCCTGGCTGTTGGCTAAAAGATGTCGTGGTCGTGCCGGACATCATAATATTACATACATTCAAACATATGTTGCTTTATTCTTAACAGGAAGATATGCTGATAATGCATCTATGTTCCGCATGCGAATTATGATATCTACACATATTTAGCATTAATTGACATGTTAGCAGGTTATTACTAAAGCGAAGTGCCAAAATCTGTGATAATAAGTCACTTTATTTGCCAAGTGTAGCGGTCATAGTTAATTTATTACCAGGCTGCCGATTGCTTGTATAATAGTGAACTGCTTATATAACTATCGTGTTTTAAAGTCCATTTCTTTTTAAGTACAGAGCGATTACCAGCAACAAATAATTATCACGCAATTTCTTTTATCTGTTATGATATATTTTTTCTTTAAAATAATTGTTTTAAAATACACGTTTTTTTATTTAGATGTCACACCTTTACTTTGCAAAAATGTTAAGTGCAACCAGTCTTTTTTAATAAAAAAAAACAAAACAGATCTTTACTGTTAACAAAAGTACCGAGGGACTGGTCGCCCCTTCAGCCAGTCAGATCAGGTCGCCAGTCTTGTCTACGAAGACAAAAGAAAGTGCCGTAGTTATATTACTTAGAACCTTACAACAGCTCGGGACTCAGCTGGCAAAATTTAAACTCTGAAAATGCCATAAGCGTAAATTCTTTAATTTTGGAGTCTACTTTTTGCCATCGATCATACGAAATGCATCATTTTTCTCATTTACAATGTATAATGTAAGAGTGTGGTTCTTTCCCGGTCGAAGCATGTTATTTATATGCAGCAGCCCACGCAGCCAGTTATACCACGTAAAAAACAAAATAATAAACTAGTCAACGATCCAGTCGTAACTAATTTACATGAAAACTATCGAAGTGCTAGTTATATATTTTCAGAAGGCGGTTACAGGTAGCAACCCTGTTGATGTCTGGCCGGGAATAAACGCAGCGGCCAAAGCTCAGAAATAGCGCAGACGATGCCATCCGACAACTCGACGCTTTTGGAAATGTATTAATATGCGAGAGGCGTGTCCTCACTCCGAAAAGCTAGACATTTCAAGAGACGGATGTGTGCACGCAATTCATAATAAATTATTTGGCTCAAAACCGTTGACCCTTGTTAGCCATGCGTAGAAAAAGAACAAAGAATGAGAGAAAGAAAACGATTCAATTATAATGTTAGTGAAGGAAACAACCAAGCCCCAGCGGCAGCCCCGATTATACACACAGATGGTAAATCTGGCAGTAGCTTCTAAGACGCGACGACTTCTAACGGCGAAACTTACATTCTCGGGAGAGGCTCCCCTTACGTCCATTAGTGGACTATTAGTAGGTTGATCATGTGATCCGTGTAATTCCTGTCCTGTAATTAGGCCGATAAGTATTTCTAGTGGATTGAAAGCTTTAACACTTTATTTCCATTCGTTTTACTAATACCGTTATAGCCGCAGTTTAAAAAATTATTATAGTTGATGTTCTTCTGTGCTGTTGTTTTGGCTGTTGAAAAATGCTATTTTAAGCTATTATGTTACTAAAGTATCGCTTTGACTTTTATGGTTATAAAAAGCTAGCCATAATAAGCAATTACCAGGAACAAGCACAAATAAATAATGCCCGTTACTCGACTTCACAGAGTCAGCAACTCTGTCATGGGGCAATGTATACTTTTTACAAGAAAATCCCAGATTTCCGATCAAAAAGTTCAAGCAAAGACTTTAAGAAGGGTTGTTACAGTATTAAGGAATACATGGATAATGACACCCTTAGGAATGAGGTGATCGCTGCCAAGCTATTTCTACATCGATATAATACTGCTGTAATTGTATATTATTGTTAAAATGACTAAAAAAAAATCCCGCTTGTTGGCTCCCAGGACAGAGGCATATCTTTGCGAACCCGTGTAGCTCAAAAATGACGTTCAATGAGTAGTATTACGTGAATAATCTATTGAATAAAAATTGTTCTAATTATAAAATGATAATTCTTCTCACGTAAAATAAAGTTGTATACTTAGAGTATATTACGGTATTTTGCATACCTACTGGGCATATGAGATTTAAGAACTGAAGTCTCAAGGTGACGGACGCAGAAATGTTCTGAGTGACACAGCATTTGTTATGGGCAGTTTTACTCCTCTTGTCACTTTATCCAATAAAAAAATACTTTCCGCTCAAATTTAGTTTATGTACAAAGAATTAAAAATTAGTTTGACATTAATTTGGAACTACTCTTGAGTTTCCATGAAAATTACAGATAAACAAGTAGGTAATTACAGCGATAAATTTAATTATCGTAGAAACTAATTAGGTATTTATTTTTGACTCATATCACTGTAATGGGAATTCGTGTCAAATTTATTTCCGAAAAAATTATGTAGAACTTATATAAAAAATTAAAGTTTTAGTCACGTCTTCCTTCCCTGTATGACACACTGCTTCTTTGATAAATACTTGGTTCTTGTTCACTTAATATATTTTTTAGTTTTAAAATTTTTTGACATATTTGTCAATTAATCTTTTTTATTTTTTTGCTGTGTTACGATCCTACTAGCTGTGTCCCGCGGTTTCACCCGTGTATAAATCCGACCCCGATCGATGATATACATATATTCTTCCCTATCTTAATCGGTTTTAGTTTGTTTTGATTAGGGTTCCTAATAATGTTTCAAAAATTAAAGTAGCCTAAGTTACCCACTATAATATCAGCTACCTGTCAATGAAAGTTCCGTCAAAATCTGTCCAGTCGTTTTGGAGATTAGCCGGAAGAGACAGACAGACAGACAAAACATTTAAAAATTGGTTTTTTTTTCTTATACTTGTATAAGTACCGTATATACTTGCATAAGTATTGAGTAAAAAGCTGTTATTTTGTTATTACAAACAGTCACTTCAATTTTATTTATTTGTGTAGACTATGGATTAAAAGAAATATTTAAACTGCCATGAACGAAAATAATGACGACCAAATTTTAAGCAGGAACCCCAAATATTTCTTTAATAAAAAGTAGCTAAGATTGTTCTCTAAAAAGTCCCGAATCGGTCAATGAAAGTTCCGTCACTATCGGTTAAGCCGTTTCGGAGATTAACTCGGACAAACAAACAGATGCAGATATTTATTTTTAAATAACTCGTGTTCCTGCAAATTAACATATAAGATAATAAAAATCTTAATTGCGAAATCACAGACAAACATGCAAATTTTATTTATTTGTATAGATAAGGTATAAGGCAAAGACGTACAAAAAAGAACTATGAATATTATAAACCACTTATTAAGGATATTAAAAAAAGTATTAAAACTGCCATTAAAGAAAATAATGATGACTAAAATGCATAATAATTTCTACAGTTTTTCAGATTTTACGCAGGAACCCTGAATATTTCGGAAATATAAAATACCTTAGATTGCTCTCCGACCAATGAAAGTCCCTCACTACAATTCAATCACTTAAAAAATACTCGTAATAAAATCTTAGATCTGTGTATATCAAATGCGAGTGGTATCGTTGAACCGCCAGGTAATGAGCTAGTTTAACCAGATCATTATCATCCACCATTTTGTACTATTATAGAATTCTCCATAAATCCAACAAAATATGGCCACAGGTCTGAATATGACCTATTTTCTATTTACAGAAAGAGGTTTAAAAGCGAATGTAAAATATTACCCTTAAAATACAATGAACAGTTAGAGAACTCGATCTCTTACAGAATAGTATTTATTTGTTCAGAATTTAAAGCATAAAATTGACAACCCATTTTTGCTAATGTCAAGTAATAATATAATTATGTCAAGATTTCATTTCGATCAACAGTAAAATGATAGTTGACTAATATGAAGATGAAGATTAATTGGACTGTTGGAGACAAAACGGAAAGTACAATTTTGGTGTAGAGCTGAATTTTCCAATCACTGTGCACTTTCACGAGCACTTGCTGCATAATAAACTATCAATATATACAGACATTACAAAATTAAATAAAAACACCACCGCCACTTTTCGAATTGGCGCTAAAAGTCCTATGTGCAGCATATATCTAAAAATCCACGATACTTGAGAAATCCGAGTGTGAGGCGTTTTCTTTTAAATAAAAAACTTCTGATAAGTATATAATTTTCATTCACATTTATTTTTCAAAACGATTAATTTTATAAGTTAACTATGTAATAGACAGTAAAAAACCTTTGGATACAATTGTTACATGTACCGTGAATAATAAAATAGATACTAGTAAAACTTGATTTACGGAATAACATCAGTGAGAACTCTCCAGTTTAGTGGTATTGTGTTAACATTAAATATAGTTATAAATTAGTTTCGTATAAAGTATCTTATTACTGGACGCAAACGCAAAGTTAACGCCTTGCGTTCAAATCATGCAAACAAAATTCATTAATAAATTTTTAAACTTGAAGTTATAGGTATTATATTATTAGCGTATATTATTGCGGTGTTTTACAGGGACAGGAAATTTTTTTAGATAATGATAGATGCCCCGAGTACTTGTTTACTACGTACCTACTCTCACTATGTCGAATAATACGGTGGTAATTATTAAATAAGAGGGTGTAAACGAGCAAGCGGCTCACCTGATGGTAAGTGATCACCGCCGCCCATGGACATCCGCAATACCAGAGGAATTTCGAATATGTTGCCGGCATAAGAGAAAGGAGTAGGCTCTTGTCTGGAAGGTTAAAAGTACTGTAAAAGATTTGAGGGTAAGTAAGTAAGTAAGATAGTAAAATTAAACGCGATACAATCCGTAAAAATAGTTTCATTTCAATGTGTAGTGTTCGCGTAAATATAGGAAATCATTAGTCTTAGTCGCCGAAGGTTACATCACCAGTGACGGGAATATATGTATATCTAAGTTTTACAAAATTTCGTAGGTCATTTTTTCAGTGTATCTTTTTATTGGTTTATAATTATACAAAGAGGAACATTTTTTTGTAAATATTATATTTATGAGTTTATAATTTTTTCGTCTTACCATATTGTTATTTGATAAAGAGTGTAGTAAGTGATGTGTTCGTCTGGAATTGGTATGCACATCAGACTTTATTATGTAACTTTAGGATAGACAATGTGTGTACTGTTGACGTTCCAAATTATATATATAAATTAATAAATAAGAGTGCGGTGTTAGACTTTGTATTTGCATTTTAAGCAAATGATGCCATTTTTGACATATGTAAGCAATCATTATTATGTTTTTTGCAGCGAAGCTTCTTAACGCACAATTGGGATAGGGACCTAACTCAGAAAAAGTGCATTGTCATTCGTCACGAACGGAAGTTGCAACGGTTGCGCGTATTTGCGTCCATGCGATCGGAACAGAGTACTAGGTAATTTGCTTATAATTTGTTGCATTAATTATGTTACCGTACTTTACTTTAATTTTCCAAAACAACATCTAGTATTTTACCATAAGTAGGCATGTAGAGTTACGTATTGATGACGCAATGAAATAGCGATATGCACTTAATGTAACTCATTCAACTTTGTGTCAACTATTCTAGGAAGTAACTACTAATACTTGTGATATTTTCTGTATTATCTAACAGGAAAACTTAAAGCTATTAATAAATAATACTTGTACTTAAAATATAGATAATATTAGCTTCGAATAATCTTTTATGAACAGTCACGCCTTTTAACATATAAAGGACAGGCAGAGGCTACTCACGTAGCCAAACCACGTCGCCGCCATTTTAGTACCAGTCAAAAAAAATCTAAATCCCCATTGCGTTCCTACGAGTTTAGTAGCCTTGCATATTATGGTGTTGTTCTGCTCGAATAAACTCTCTTACTACACCTCGGTAGGAAAGAACCAGGAGCTCTCTATTCTGTTGGACACCTATCGGCTGCTTTATGAACATTGTATTTATTCTGTCGATAATCGGTAGATTTCTAATGCTGTTAAATTTCGTCCACAGCGACATATTATTGTTTGGATGCGATAAGTATTAGCGCAGGGTCATCTACTCATCTTCACCTTCCCCTGTCCCGGTATCCTATCATCTGACTGTGTTTTCGTATAACGTCTATGCGAAAGGCTCATAAAATGGGTAGGTAAGTGTTACCACACTTACCTACCCATTTTGTGAGCCTATTTTTACGAGCCAAAGACACGGTAACAACAAAACAAATTTAAATCAAGTTACTCAAAAAAAAAAATCCTCGTACATTGTATACCGAGTGTATGTGATCTTAATTGAAGCATAGAACATTTAGAATTCCGCTTACTAGATGTCGCTACTCATACAGGTTGACTGTACTAAGGCGCAGGTTTTAACTATGGTCTAATAACTGGTAGGGAGCGGTGAGTCAGCGTGAAGGTGGAATTAATTAAACGATACTTGCCGGTTGCATAGACGCAACGTCCTTGCAAGGTTGCTGCGTTAGCGATCCCCTCCCTACCACGCTTAGTGCATAGCTCTCCCTCCCTATTTTAATATTAAAGTAAATATAATTTTCAAACCATTAATAGTTTATAATTTGTATTTTTATGATTATGAATGTATGTAATATGTATTATGTCTTCACGTTGTAACAAAAAAAATAGTAATAGCAGAAAAGATAAAAAACCTTGTAAGACGCTACCTTTAAAACGACCTATACTATACCCATATATATAGCCAGTAACCTAAGCTATTTAATACTAGAACATGTCTTGCTCGCGTGTTTTGTTTCCGGTAGGTACCAACTTCGTTTCTATCGACACTTGTGACCTCATTGAAAGATAAATATTACTAATAACTATGTGTGCACTCAGCACTTTGTCCTCTGAACCGGACATGAAACAGCTGTTTTGTAATGTAATCAATAAAGAAACGACATAAGTACTGGTTAGGTATGTAATATCTATATTCATACATACATTCATACATGGTGGTAGGATTCCTATGCAGGAATCCGTCTAGGTAGGTACCACCCCAGAGCCAGTTATTCTGCCGTGAAGCAGTAGTGTGAAAACATTACTGTGTTTCGGTTTGAAGGGCACTGTGAGCTAGCGTAATCACTGGGCATATGAGACTTAAGAACTTTTTATGTCTCAGGATGATGGGCAGTGTGGTGTCACACAGAAGTTTTCTGGGTGACACAGCATTTGTTATGGGCAGACGTTGCACTTACCATCTGGTGAACGTTTGCTCGTTTCATCACTTTATCCTATAACAAAAAAATACTAACATTTAACAGAGAAGATGTTTTAATTGTTATGAGTATTCTCGAAATCTACTGGATAGATACTAAAAATTATTTCATTGTAAGGTAAAGTAATGAAGTAAAATAAAAGAACCAGAAGGATTAAATTCCAGTACTAGATACACATTGGCGCATTTGCCGTTATTGCCACACTTATTAAAGTAGTCAGTTTTACATTTTGAAGAGTACATGCAGGAATTGCAGGAGTTAAATGTTATTTAGTCCTTCCATCATAGCTATAATCATATTAAGAGCTTCACGAAAAGAGTCACCTTTGGAAGCCTCTTTACATCAGTCAATTTTATCCGAAAATCCCTATGCGAATTATTCAAATTTACAAAAAAACATTATTGAAAATCTAATATCTATATATTAATATAGGTGAAGAGAAAACTTTAGAACCCTTTTTGAAGCATATTGCCCGCCCGGAGGAGTGTGAGATTTGGCATAGTTAAAGTTTATATGGAGGAGTGTGGAAAACTAAAATTTATATATATATAGTTGATACAAGCGACTACGTTCGCGTGGATATAAGTTTTTTTAATAATTCCGTGGGAACTATTAAATTTTCCGGGATAAAAAGTATCCTATGTCTGTCTCCAGGATGCAAGCTACTCGTATATCTGTGCCAAATTTCGTTAAGATCGGTTTAGCGGTTGAACCGTGAAAAGGTAACAAATAGACAGAGGGACCGAGAGAGTTACTTTCGCATTTATAAAATTAGTGTTACAAGTCCATTAAAAAAAGTCAATGAATTACGGTCGAATTTTGACCATTGGCGACCACTAGTTAACATTATTTGTACTAAGAGAATTATTATTTGTGGACCTAGTACATCATTTTACTGTAAATTAATAAACTAAGAGTGAAAGAAAAGAAGAGAAAGTCCCTAAGGTCAATGAATATTCGTTATAATTGCTGCGTTGTAACCTTTGTGTTTCTTATACTTGAAAGGTAGGCCTCAACGAAGGGCAGCCAGGCGTCCGCCCACTTGGTCGCGGCTTTACAATTATAGACGCGTAGTGGGCGCATAGCGAATCTACGGTGCCGCCGCAGCAATAACAGTCTTGGAATTGAGTACTGGCATACGATTTATGACACGGTCACTAATCCACGTGACATCGTTTATAAGTTTTCTCATGATCAGCTGTGCATACGTAAACTTATGCAAGCCTATAGTAAAATAATATTATATTTTATGAAGCCGTGGTAGAGTAGTTAGCCACGTAGTTTTTAATGTTAGTGATGTTTGTTTCGGGACGTGAAGCCGGTTCCTTATGTATATGTTATTTACATAAAAAGTATAAAACTAAGTAATATAAAGTTAATAATAGTTTTGAATTGAACTGAGTAATATAGTAGTAATGGTTGTAGCCTGCGCACGTGTAACTACGTCTTAATATCGAGAATAAATGATTGGTGTACTATTAGTGCTACAATTTTTAGGGGTTTGGTGACACGTCTCGATTGACTCTTGTCCGGGACGCCAAATGTCACGATTTTTCACTAACCTTTAAATTTTTCTATTTTATTTAAGTTTAGTTTGTTTTATTTCTTGTACCTAACCAATCTTAACATCAAAAAAAAAACTGACCGTCCGATAAAAATAAATAATAATTCACAAAAACGTGTTTTTTGTAGCCACTGTCCCGGCTTAAAAACCAAATTCACAGTTATTTTTACCTTCGGTCCCGAAATTTGACACACTGGACATGGCAACACTATGTACAAAGCTGAGTGTGGTTCCAAATCTTGAGCTGGATCGAGATAGTCTATACATATCTTCGTTATTAGAAATGAATAATAGTTTTGAATTATAAAGTTATTACTAATCTTTATCCATTCGTATCGGTCATACGTTTCATCGGACAAAGGAAGTTGTAAGTGCCTCAATGTCTGCACGTGTGATAATGTATTAATACTATTTTATCCTTAGAAATCGATAATTCTGTTTATTAAATCCACAATACATCGAATTCGACTGGGTATACAAAAAAGTTTCACAGTTAAAAGTACAGATTTCTTGTTCGAACTCGAAATTACGACTTTTTTATACGATTATTTAAAGAAGTTATTTACTTCAAAGGAAAGTCTGTTTGTAATCTACATGCATTGTTGTTACCATATACAGTATTAGAAACATAGTGGCGCCCTCTACGCTATAGAATTGGCGTGGGCGCTATTAGCATGAGTCAGAGACACTCCTTAAGTCTACCCGCGACTCGACGCACACGCATTGCAATGTCATTCATCACTTTATATGAGGAACCATATTGGTATAGGACAAAACTATCTATATGCTTGGATTGTTTTATATTTTATAGAATAATGTGTTCGAAGTACTATTCTTGAGCACGGATTTTCTTTATTTTCACTATACAATGCGTTCATATCCCCGGATATACTAGAAATATTGAAATGAACTAGAGTACTCTGCTCGGGCGTTGCTGGGTAGGTTTTCAGTAAAATATTATGAAATCTCGACTTCTTCCGAACAGCGGACAAACTTAAAAAGTTCTTACGCGTTTCAATCAACAAAGTACTAATGCCATTTTTAAGAGTAGGTATTATTCCATAAATAGCACTTGAATTATCTAAAGTCTGCCTTTGTAAAGATATCTACAAAAAATATGTTTGTTGATATCTTTAGTGTGATTAGAGAGATGGGAAGCCTTGCTGTTAGTTGTATTGGATATTATACACAGGTGGACTAATACTATAAATTTCCTCTTTAAGTTAGTCGCTGCAAATAATCAAACGAGATTTGTAAAAGTTATTAATGATTAAATTATTGGTTGGCGCCGTAAGAGAATATTCCACCTAATGTCATCACGTGGGTATCATAAAACTCGGTCGTACAAACGGGTGATGAACTACAGTTTTTGAGGTGTTAGTGTTAGGTAAGGCTGCGATTTGCAATTCACCTGTTAAGAGTGGCGATTATATCAATTATTATCATGAGAGAGGTTGCTGACCACCAGTGGACTGTTGAAGAAATTGGGAACATTATATTTCATTGAATTTTTTCAGTTTCATTATGATACTCACATGCTTTATACAAGTCGCTTATTTTAGACGCTTAGTACTTGCACCTAAATCCATACAAATCCATACTAATATTATAAATGCGAAAGTAACTCACTCTGTCCCTCTATCTGTTTGTTACCTTTACACGGCCCAACCGCTGATAAGATCTTGACTAAATTTGGCACAGAGATAGCTTGCAACGTGGAGACGGACATAGGATATTTTTTATTCCGGAAAATAAAATTGGTTCCCTCGGGATATTTAAAGAACCTTTACCCACGCGGACGAAGTCGCGGGTATCAGCTAGTACTTTACTATATTGACAAATGTAGGCGCGCGGCCGCGGCACAAATTACAGTCACACAATGATTATTTAAGTCGAACTTTGAATTATTAAGGCGACAAATTCTATTTCAGCCTGTTGTCCTTATCGCATGATAATTTATCTTAACAAAAAGGGGCCTTTACTTTTTATGATTCCGTACCTCCGAATAAAAAATGGAATCCTTCTTAGATCACTCGTGTGTCTGTACGTCCGTATGTCACAGCCAATTTGCTCTGAATCTACTTGACCGATTAAGTTGATGTTTGATACACATGTATGTATGTTTGTGACCTAAACATAGACGTCTAACGTCAATAAATGAATATCAAATATGGTGGTCACTTTTGGAGGGTAAACTAGAAAATTAAAAAAGAAATACCAACTGTACGTGTGAAAAACAAATACTTTTAAAGTTATTTAAGAAAATTAACCATTCCTAAATATGTGAAAACTCATGGTAACATTTTAATGCAGCATTTGTATCAGATTTTATAATCTTATTCAAAAGTTGTTATTGTAATTTTATAGTTGCTACTTTTACTTGCTTGTTACCTATCGCTCCTTCATTTAAAGTATAAATAAATCCATAATCGTTTATAATGTACCTATAAAATATATTTCAATATATTTTTGTTATTCGTAGAATAAGTCAGTAAAACGAGACTGTATTGTTCATAGGGAGGGGACGTTAACATTCCTTCCTATCAGTAACGGACTGGGTCACCCGATAACCGTGGTATCGAATGCACGCATTCCATTGCATTGGCTGCATACTGGATAAGGTATCCTTCGTACATATAAGCTCAAAATGTAAAGTTCAAGATTTTAAAATAGCATACTTTCATATGCACATTTACAAAGATAATAAGCATTTTTTATGGGATAAAGTGACGAGTGCAACATCTGCCCTAACAAAGGCACATTTCTGTGTGGCACCACACTGCGCCCATCACCCTGAGATCAGTTTTTAAAGTTTCATGTCTAGCTCTCAGTGCTCTTCGGAGCGAAACACAGTAATATTTGCACACTACTGCTTCACGGCCAGGGGTGGTACCTACCTAGACGGATTCCTGTATAACGTTAAAGTCAAAATTTCTGTATTAAATTATTACTAAATCATAAATTTGGTAGCCAGGGGGTTTGCAAGTGCAGAGCAAGAGTTACTTCCACACATATCTTACACATCTACATGTCTTCTATGTAAAGATTTTTTTTTATTTTACGCTTATTAATTTTATCACCGTTATTAAGTACTTAGATAAATAATTCACTGGCATCTGCAGGATTATCATAAAGAAACAAAAAAAACATCATCTCAATGAACATTATGGACATCCTTAAAGTAGACCTCTTGTACAATAACATGTACAGAAAATAAAAATGCTACGGTACATACGTTTTTTTTTTACTTTTCTGTTTCTTTTCTTATTTCTATATCGAATCGCTTTAGGGTTTTACCTTGGGGACACGATTTTTCAGAAATATTCTTTAATTTTGCTGTAAACAACGAATTAAACGTAAAAACCTAGATAATCAACCGCAAACCTGCACAGCTCGCTACATTGGTTGAACTGGATTTGCCTTCGTTAGTCACGCTACAAGTGTTCCAGAAATATTGATTACGGAAGAGATTCGAACCCAAGACCCTGGACTCAGATAATATATATAGTAATCGCCGAGCGACTCGGTCATATATCATCTATAACCATAAATTTCAAAAATCTAAAAGTGGTCACGCTAAACACATAATAGTCTGTGGTCAAGCAGTCGCACGGATTAGAGATTGTTGCCATATAATTTTAAAATGTTGTCAACAAATAATAACGGACGTTAGTCAATGAACGGTTACTATATCAGAGATGTTATATTTTGTATAAGCTTTTAATAGCTAGGGCTCACAGGTTCTAGAGTGTATTCCTACTACCTTAAGATTTTGAAAATAGGAACGGCTCCGTATCACATCCGCTGTCACTTGACTGATATATCGGCTCCGTGTCTAATACATTTATTTTTGAGTGTGTTTCGGTAGGTAGGTTGTTTCTTTTCGGCGAATAATATTTTTATCCCATCACCTTTAACAAAGTTAAGGTAAAGGCTCGGGATTTAAAATCGTTTTTGTTTATAGTATTTAGCTGTTTTTTTTAACTTTATGTTGTCCTGTCCGATTTTATGACCACGGTCACAACTTTTAAATATTGTGGGATATGTTCTACAGGAGGTATTATAGGCCAGAAAATCAAAAATTTGTGATTTTTCATAAAGTTTGGTCCCAGATCCAATCAGTGTAGAAGTTAAGTATTCTGACCATTAGGCAACGTGGTTTTTTTAAGTTGGCTTATGATAACGCTAAGGCGATCTCTTCTAGTTCCTTACGAGAACTTATAAACAGATATAACGTCATGTGGGGTGTGGGTAAACGAAATGTACTCGTATTAACCTATGCCTAAAACATGTGATATTGTGAACTATTCAGCTGTCTATAACTATAAACTTTAGCATCTTATATCATTCGATCAGTAATCCTGATATAAAATTATAAAACGGTCAACTGATTTCCTACGCGTTTATAAAGCATATCACATAAGTTTGTATGACATCAGCCATTGTGTCGAACAATGTGTGGCGTCGCGCGCGGTTTCATGAGCGGGCGCAGTCACGCGCTGATTCACACACACGGGATATTTAGAGTCCCGACATATGTACAGGGTTGCCATAAATACTATGTTGCAACTTGCTTAAGGAAAATGCTGACGTTGGGAAATAAATGAAATGAATACTGTGTGTTTTATTTGATAATTATTTCAGATTTTTTTCTATTATAAAAACCAAGTAAATATCAGGCGGCACGTATTGGAAGGTCTGATACCAACATCGATGAAATAGCCCAATATTCCCCGCTCTAGGTTTTTCAATAAAGTAATATAAAAAGTATAAGTGTTTTTTTATTGCTTTATTTCAGTAGAATTGCGAAACCTCCTTAACTGTTTATTTAGCCCGGTTTAGTTATTAACATCTACATTGTCTTGGCAAGACAATGTAGCCAAGTTCTGAAGACTAAATGGGTAAACGCCAACCCTTCTCATACTCAACGCATTGTAAGTATTATCTGGTCACGACCGTCGACTTCATTAACATACCGCATAATTTTTCGTCTGCTGAAGCGTTTATTTCAATCTTATTTTAATCGATGTCACCGGCGGTAAGAATGTTTTTCGAGTTAGTTATTTTTTATATTTAAATTGTATCGTTATAATAAAGTTGTTTTTCTAAAGCCTATCACTGTGTGAATCATAATTTATTAAAAAGAAAATGTAATTACTACGGATTAAAATGTGTACGGATTAAGAGCTACCTAAATAGTAGAAGCCGTGTGGTGGCGGCTCGTTAAAAGAATACTACCACTCCATCTCATCCAATGGATCTCGTAAAAGGCGAGTAAGGAACTTAAACTGCACTCTGCACCCAACAACGCATGACGGCGATGGGCTCACCACCTATCACACCAAGTGCATTGCATTGTTTTGGTGAAACGTGGATTGTGGCAGTCATCTGTTTTTGCAGTGAGTGCCCAGTCTCTGACTACCCCTTATGGGATACAGTCGTGATCTTATGTATGTATGTAAATAGTAGAAAACGAATTAATATCATTATGATCAAAATTAAAACTAAAACCCTTTAGGCGTACCGCATGGCAGTGTTCTGAGACCACTGCTTTTTTGATATATATTAATGATCTACCAGAATCAATAATCCACCGCTGTGTAATGTTTGCTGATGATGTGTCAATAGTAATACCTTGTAAAAAAGCGTTAATAAGCAAACTGAAATTAATATAACCGTAGATCGTATATTCAAATGGTTAGTACAAAACAATTTCGGAAAAGGAGAACGAAGCTTTAGAAGGTTGTTTTATCTGACATATGTTGACTATAAAAAGCATTAGATTCCGTCGAAATTTGCGCGGTGCTACAGTCACTTTTACGGTGCCAGCTCGACTGTCCGTTTATCGCAGTGCTGCAGTGTTTGTACAATAAAGCTACGATGGCTATGTGAGTACAGAACCAAAGTTATAAACCAATCCAATAGCACTGCTCAATGACCTCAATGGTGTCTCCCAACGGGTAGATATCTTAAGATAAACATAGATAAGACTTAGCTCGTGTTGTACATCCACGTTACATCTGTATTGGTTGTTGTTGGGATCACTACGCTCGAAGTTGTCGATGAAAATGTATACCAAGGACAGATTATCCGATTAGGATCGGTAGGTATAACTGTAACCAAGAGGGCAATCGTCGGATCTGAATCGGCTGAGCAGTATTCAGGAAACTACGACAAATCTTCTCGTCGAATCTTTGAGGTATTCAAAGTCTTAAAACAAAGTTCTTCAACCAGTGTGTGTTGCCAGTGATGACATACGAAACCAAACCGTGGTATTTTACTGCAAGCCGCTTAAGGAGGCTCAAAGTCGCTCAGCGAGCTATCGAAAGATCTATGGTCGGTATTTCTCTGCGAGATAGAATCCGTAACAATGATATCTGCAGCAGAACTAAAATAACCGACATACCTCTACGGCCGGAGCCTGCTGGAGTTGCAATGCTGGAGTGGCAATAAGCTGACCATATAGCTCGAGGAACACGAAGGCGACGCATCCCTCACTAGACGAAGCGACGACCCCTCCTCGGGAGTTGACAGCTTCTACCCTCTCCCAAACCCCCTCTCAACCACCTGCGACTCCATCACGGCTGCGGAGGTAGGGTGAGCGGTGCCTCCAGAGTGGGGCTTATTAAGTTTACTCGGAGCGACCACCTCGGGCCAGTCTGATACCTAAAGCCGATATCATGTGAACTTACGAGCCGTGGTTACTAAGCCCCCTGACAAGGCGAGAACCCATTATGTGCATCTTTACTGGCCCAACGGGTTTGTGGTGTCCCGCTGTGCTCGCCTGTCCGCTCCAAGAAGCCCTTGATCAAAAGTCGCTTCAGAGGCTCTTCACCTAGATAAGCGCGCAGCTAAGTGATCAAAGAAACTTCAAAATAAGTCACAGATCTTAGATAGTGAGCAATTTTAATAAATGCCGGATGATCTTGCTGGTGACGAACTGCCATGAAATCATGTAGACTTATATATATATATAGGCCGCAGAATAGACTAGAATAGAACGAGAAAATATTTTTTCTCAGCAACCCAGCCTTCACGACTCAAGAAGTAGGTGTGCTGACCGTTGCGACATGCGGTCGACGGCATTAATGCATGTTTATTGCTCATACGAATAACTTTCACAATCATAATGGCAACAGAACCTGTTAGAGTGTCTTATACATAGGCATAGATTAAAATTTAATATGTATCGACATTTACAATGACTCCTGGATTTTTCTTTATAAATTACGCCTTCTAAATATTATAATTAAACACGGCCAGCAACATAATGCACGCAACCGATAAATTCCATGAGTACATTGATGACTTTGTACCTCAATGGCCAGTGAACAAGCCTTCTGAGTACATAGTATATATTTTTTATAATATTATTTTTAGTTAGTATGGGTAAAGAAGTGATTTTGTTGGTATCGCTTGTTGCAAGAAATCGCGATATTAATCCGGATACTAACTCGGAAGGTACATGAGAAATTCGCTCCGCTCTACTATCCTGCTCCAGAAATCCAGCATGATCTGAAACACAAAACAAGAAATACATAAAATAATTCATAAACTTCCCTCCAAAATACCATCAGTAACTTGTTAAAAAGCAAGTCTGATCGCTTTACGGCTGTAACTTAATTAAAAAGAAATTGAAACTAAAGACCCTGTAACAAATCTTGTTTCAAAACATTGTGATCTTATCTAAATTAAACTTTTTTAATAAAATCGGGCGTTCTTTTGTGGAAATCTATTATAGTAAAGGTCAGTCATACAAAGCTAACATCTTAGTAACTTAACTTTGTTTTTGTTCTTTACTATAGTAAACTTTACTACTGTGGCGGATATTGAGGTTTTCGTTACCGACTCTAATTATTTTGTCCCAAACTATTTTTTAGATGAGATATATTGTTACTGCCGAGCTATCCACCGGACCTATTGATCAGACTGTCCATAGAATCTGGGAATGTGGTGCTGTGTGGCGGTAAGGGCTGCTGTGTTTACGCTGACACGGCATTATAACACATAATGTCGTGTACTCGGCAGGATATACAGAATAAAGAAAACTAACACCGCCACCGGCGCAGAGCGGACTTTGCTCTTGAAAAACTAGGTACCTAATACACACATTTTTTATTTTGTTAGGGATCTTAGCGATCTGTATTTCTTTCCTTCACTAGCAGTAATGGATTTCCGGAAAGAAACGCTGGATTTATAAAAAATTATATCATAACATTGCTGTGTTTCGTATTGTGTGTGACACGATCCGAGATCCAGTTATTGAAAACGTGGCATTACTTCACATTCCTCAAAGGTGACAAAAATCTCTCAAATCTTTGTCGAGGACAGATGTAGCTGCCTATGACTAATAGGACATAATGACTGTAGACATAATGACTACTTAACATCTGTTTCATAAGACATGTCACTGACAACAAAAGACCGATAATGTGTTTCGTAAAGTTTTGACGCACCATCATACGAATTGACCAAAAACACCGTAGGAATACAGAGCAGTTCTTTCCAACCAATTATTTTCTTCATCAGGGACCACTAAGACTTTTTGGTTTGTAATAGAGACCCCTAGGTTAATTGGAAAATTAAAAAATCTACTCAAATATTGTTCTAACTTTAATGACAATAACATCAATCGATCAAGATAAACGTACTCGTAATGTTGCAGCAACAGTAACAGCCTATAAATGTCCCAATGCTAAGCACATTCCCTTCTCTCATTTCTGAGAGAGTTTTGGGGACGGGAAGATGATGTCTTCGAAATATTTTTATTCTTCAGACATACAGGTTTCCTTATGTTGTTTGTTGTTGTTTTCCTTCACCGCTGAGCACGTGGATAAGTTTTGGTTCTGAGGTAAGTTAATATTCTGATGTAAGGTTTAGTAATATTCTGAGTTAAGGTATTAGTCGGAGTAATCATTGCGTTAGCAAGTAACCGAACTGTTTGGCAAGCCGCGAAGTAAGTTGGTCAACCGCGCTATCTCTTCCGCAACTCATTTTATGTTGCAATGAGGCACAGGCTCGTACAATGCTCTCTCTTTAGCGCAAATAAAATGTAATTTATGTGTTTATGTCTGTAATGTCTTTAATTCGACTTCAGTTTATTGGCATATATAATTTAAATATAAATATTTGCCGCAATCTATGACAAATTACCTATTAAAAATAGGATGTCTTTCTAATAGGTAATTTGTCATTCTTTCCTCTTTAAAAAACCGATGCCTATATCATGCAATGCAAATGCAGATGCAAAACCAACTACAAAACCAACAATTTTTGCTTTTACATATTTATGCAAAATCTAAAATTGTACTCGGACTACGCCACGCGGTCATCTTTCTATCTCGTATTAGATGGGATGGCAACTTGATACAAATGATTTTCTGGGATCGAACCAATGGCTCCAAAATCATCAGGTACGTTGACTACGTCGCGACATGATCGATAGTTATGCATTCGAAGAGAAAGGTCAATTTCTTGTGCCATAATCGTTAATAATGTTCTATCGTAACTTTGCGTACTGAGCCTCTATTTAGGGTCTGAAGTCTTGAATGTATCGTGAAGCACGTCTTTTGTTCAATCCTAAAAATTTGAGTGAGTCAGAACGAACCTAAGACGAGCGAGAACAAGTTAGTTTCTGTACTTTCCCTATGGTTGCCCAGATGCTTATATCTCGCTTTAACAACCGCGTGACTTAGTGTTCCGAATACCTAACTTTTAACTTTTAGGCCGTGAGTCTTGGGTTCGAATCTTATCCGCCACATTTGTGCATAAATTGTTGGTTTTCGGGTCTGGTTGTGTTATGAATGCCGTGTCTCTGGCACTGCATCCTAGCCTACCACGGATTTTATCGCAAGAGAGTTTTATCGGGCGCTTAGCACTGTGTTTGTACTCATTATAATATCTGCTGCGTAGTTGATAGCTTCCGACATTATACAGAAGTTGTCGCCGTGTTCGGAAATCCGCAAGGGGGACATCATATCTCGCTTTAATGTATTCTGCATAGATAAGAATGACAGGCTTTAAATATAAATCGACTCATTTCGACATCTCAAGACTTGTAGTATATATACGTCGATCGATCAACTTGCAATAACAGTGATGTCTATAAGTAAAATATTTAAGTCCGCCAACCCAAAATGGAGCAGCGTTGCGGATTCTTCGCGGCCCTAAAACCCTATGAGAAATGAGAGGCCTGTGTTCAGTAGTGGGACTTGAATAGGCTGTTACTTTACTCATGGCTTCGCAGCCTTACTATGGTATATGTATATGTACACTTATGAGCAACAACAAGTTAATAAGCTAATAAAATAATAGTGTTCATAGTTTTTAATAAAATAAAATAAATTAAATGAAAAATTACGGAACGTTTTCTCCGTCACCATAGCTCACAAGGATTGATCACAAAAATCTTTGGACCGTCCGTGTAGGTGGTTATGACCTATGGAACTCCAGATATAACTATGCGCATGTTATGAAGCTCAAAGTCACGACATCGACTTATAGAGAGGATTTTGCTCAAACATCCTTTTTGCGTTATCCGCAATAAGAGTAATGTTTTCAATAAATCCACACTAATATTATAAATGCGAAAGTAACTCTCTCTATCCCTCTGTCTGTTTACCTTTTTACGGCTCAACCGCTGAGCCTATCTTGACGAAATTTGGCACTGAGACAGCTTGGATCCTAGAGACGGACATAGGATACTTTTTATCCCGGGACATCACATATATTTAAAAACCTATATCCACGCGGGCGAAGTCGCAGGCATAATGTAGTCAGTATATATATTAAGTTTCACAGGAGGTGGAACTCCTACGCGAGAATCCGTCTTGGCACCACGTTACATGCCACGTGTCAGTTATTCTACTGTCAATCAGCGTGTAAACAGTGTTAGAGCGACTCAACAGCTTATGTTGCTGCATGAATGAGCCGGCTCGACCGGGGAAGTACCACGACCACACAGGATACCGCGTGAACTAGAAGTAAAATATACTTCTGCGTTTCGTCTGGTGAGTGATGGTAACTGGAGGCCCAAAACTCCGCTCGATTCGCACTCTGCTCGGGGCAAACAATGCAACAAGACTACGGCACCCCTTACCACGCTCGCCGTGGACTTCTGCAATATCAGGGGACTTCACTCCAATCTTAGCGCCGTCCACAACCATCTAGAGACGGCGTAGCCGGCCTTGCTTTTCCTAACAGAGACACAGATATCTTCTCCGGCGGATACCGCTTATCTCTCCTACCCTACTAGTCTTGAAGATACGGACCTGTCCATCCTTTGGCTGCGCATAGATAGCGACGACCATTCTCGCATCTATGGGTGCCTCTATAGGTCCCATAGCGGTAACACCGAAACTGACCGGCTCATCGACCACATCCAGATGGCTGCGGATTCCCTGTTACAGCAGATCCCATCCGCTGAGATCGTGTTCTGACCTGATCTGTTACTGACCTGTTCTGTTTATGACTTTGCCTTGGCATATGATCTGACACAACTGGTTCCTTCGCCAACGCGGGTTCCAGACGTGGAGGATCATACGCCTTCCCTGCTGGACCTTCTGCTGACCTTTCATCCGTACAGCTATCAAGTCTCCGTCGATGCCCCTCTGGGATCTTCGGACCACTGTCTGATCCGAAGTACGGTGCCTCTCACGTGTTCATCGCGGTTGCGATCTGCAAGCAACCGCAGTGTGTGGCACTACAGGTCAGCAGATTGGGATGGGATGCGGTCCTTCTTTGCATCTTACCCTTGGAGGCGGGTTTGCTTCTCGCTAGATGATCCGAACGCCGTTGCTGAATCTGTCACTGAAGTTGTACTTCAGGGTATGGAACTCTTTATACCATCCTCTGTCGTGCCCATCGGTGACAGATCCCAGCCTTGGTTTGGTCGCACCTGCAAAATGGCATCACGCCAAAAGCAACAGTGTTACCGGACCTGGGCTAAAGCATCGGCGTCTTGAGATGCAAAAACTAGCCCACTGAAAAAGAAGTACAACTCTGCCTCTAGGTCCTTCAAAAGAGCTATTTCCAAGTCAAAATCAGAGCACATTGGCAAAATTGGCGAGAAATTAGTTCGCCTCCCTTCGGGAAATCGTGCATTCTGGTCTCTCGCCAAGGCTGTTCTTGGGAATTTCTGTCAGCCATCCCTTCCATCTCTGCACAGGGAGGATGACTCGCTGGCCCATGCCGCAAAGGAGAAAGCCGATCTTTTAGGCTCCCTTTTTGCAGCCAACTCGTCTCTCGATGACAGGGGGAATACGCCGCCGATCATCCCGCGGTGTGAGTGCTCTATGCCGGAAATCAAGTTCCTGCAGAGTTCTCTGCGCAAAGCACTATTCTCCCTGGACATCCATAAGTCGAGTGGGCCTGATTGCATCTCCCCTATTGTGCTGAGGATGTGTGCTCCGGAGTTGGCACCGGTCTTAACGCGTCTTTTCCGGTACTCTTACTCTCTAGGCGTCGTCCCGAACACATGAAAGACAGCTTTGGTGCACCCGATTCCTAAGAAAGGCGACCGCTCAGATCCTAATGGAGTCCATTATAAACTGCCAGCTCCTTAGGTACCTAGAGGAGCACCAGCTGATTAGTGACCGCCAGTACGGTTTCCGTCAGGGTCGCTCAGCTGGTGATCTTCTAGTCTACCTTACGCATCGATAAGCGTAGGCAGTCGAGAGCAAGGGCGAGGCCCTGGCAGTTAGTTTGGACATAACGAAGGCTTTTGATCGGGTTTGGCACAAAGCGCTTCTCCCGAATCTTCCTTCCTATGCTTCCCGAGAAATTATGGAATTGGGTCACCAGTTTCCTCGCAGACCGGAGCTTCAAGGTCGTAGTAGACGGTGCATGCTCGGACTCCAAGTCTGTGGGTGCTGGTGTTCCACAAGGCTGCGTGCTATCGCTAACCGTGTTTCTTCTGCATATCAATGATATGTTACAAATTAGTAACATTCATTACTATGCAGACGACAGTACTGGTGATGCGTACACCGGCCGTGCTAATATTTCTCAGGAACACGTCGACGAGTGCCGGAACAAACTTGTGTCTGAAGTCGAGATTTTGTTAGACAAAATCTCAGACTGGGGCCGACTAAATTTAGTCCAGTTTAACTCAAATAAGACACAGGTTTGCGCGTTTACCGCTAAGAAGAAACCCTTCGTCGTAGCACCTCGTTTTGGAAGCTCTCCCCTCGTTGCATCAGCCAGTATTGGAATCCTTGGCGTAGACATATCGAGTGACGTTCAGTTTCGCGGTCACTTGGAAGGGAAGGCCGAATTGGCTTCTAAAAAGCTTGGCGTGCTCAGTAGAGCGGGACAGTACTTCATGCCGGTCCACCGCTTGCAACTTTATAAGGCGCAGGTTCGGCCTCACATGGAGTACTGTTCTCATCTTTGAGCGGGGGCACCCCAGTGCCAGCTCCTTCTTTATGACCGTATTCAACGAAGAGCGGCTCGAATCGTCGACGACCAGGTCCTTTCCGATCGGCTTGATACACTGGCCTTACGAAGAGATGTTGCATCTCTTTGCATTTTTTACAGGATTTACAACGGGGAGTGTTGCGAGGAATTGTTCGGAATAATTCCAGCCGCTGGTTTTCACCATCGCACTTTGCGGCAGAACACAAAATTCCATCCTCACCACCTGGATGGTTGGCATTCCACCACAGTGCGTTTTTCGCGCAATTTTCTGTCACGCACTACCACTTTTTGGAATCGGCTGCCGCCGGCGGTTTTTCCGGACCGAAACGACTTAGGGACCTTCAAGAAAAGAGCCTATTCCTTCCTCAAAGGCCGGCAACGCACCCGCGATTCCTCTGGTATTGCGGTTGTTCATGGGCGGTGGTGATCACTCACCATCAGGTGAGTCATTTGCTCGTGTGCCCCCACTTCTAAAAAAAAATTTAAAAACAGTGATTGTATCTGTAGTTATTATAATTATATGGCCTGCGAACTGAAGTCCCAGCGTAACGAAGCGCAGTGAGGTGCTTCACATAACTTTCCAATTTAAAATTCTAATACGTACTATGATTATTGTTATGGGCAGGCGTGGTGCTTACTGTCAGGAAAACGAATTGCTCGTCTCACCACTTATTTCTATGTGGACACGTGGAAATTATCCAGCAACTTAGCTCGATGAATCAACAGCCGACCGGACTTTCCATGTGCCAGCTCTTGTATTAAGCTTAAGTGACTCTTATTACGAATAAAAGTTATTTATTTAATAATTTATGTACACAACAACAGTATGAAGAAATTTAGTAAAAAGACATAGCTTATTTAATTTAGAAATTTCTTCCAGCAGGCCTGTCACCAGACAGTTTAAAAGAGATGAAGACATAGTGTGCACATAGTGTGTGTGTGTAGAAAAATTACTAGACATGACACATACATTCATAGATAAATATATACATACATAAATAATAAAAAACTATGTATAAATGTATATATTCATGTACATATACTTACATATACGTCCATACATAAATATACCTACATACTCGTATACAGGGTTTTCGTTCACTCCTCAGAGAAACTACGGTGTGATAGATATTTTACTTATTTTTAAGTTGTTTTTATTGCCGTGGCAGGGTAATATATGTTAAGTTTATGTAGTTTGTTGGATGTACGGGACTCTAGTAAAGCCAAAGATAGTCAATTAATAATACCGTGTATAGTTTTTATTCCACCCACCTATCACACCCTAACTTTTCTGGGAAGGAGAGCACAATCATTCTGTATAAAAACATTCTCATACAAATAGTACATTCTTACAATAATTATTTATTGTGGTATATAAGATAGTGCTCTTTAATGCGTTTTTTTTAACTTTACTTATACCCTTTTTAATACCCTTTGTATATCAATAGTAAATTTGTATACAGTTTCATAACAAAACTTATCGATTACATGTTACGTTTTCAATTATCAAAACAGACTGTAATATTAATTTAGCAGCATAACATATCAGTCCGTATAACACGCTGCTTACAAATAAACTGCGGCAAGCAATGAGCCCATTCAATAGTGCACAGCGTGCATTATCCTCATGCACGCTGAGTAATATCCAAAGGAATTTCAAAACGTGCCAGTTAAGGCTGCGTCTCTTGTATCTATTGACTGAAGGGAGACGCATTGGCTGGCGCCAGTGACGTAGTACGGAACTATTTCTAAACAGTGATGTCAGCAGTTTTGGTATCTGCTACTTGCATTATTATATTCAGTAGGCCTTTTGTTTAATTGATATTATGACAACGTTTAGCAACGTTTATCTATTCTTGAAGTCAATCGTAAATAGAGTATGATTATTAATTGACAGGTCCATAACAAGAAAATTTTTAATAATTAATAAAGTTGCTTTAAATAACTGTTCTTTTAATTCGTTAAAAACGTTGCCTAACTAACATTTTTCTTTATTGTAGGAATTTTTCCTGACATTATCGTTTAAAGTTAACGATGGCACTGAAATTATGTTTTTACCCAAAGTATTTAATTTATTATTTCATCCTTAACAATAGTATCAAGCTACACTACGCTACAGTACACGAGAGCTAAATTTTTGTGGTAATCTATAGGGCAGGTCTATATTTAGCATTGGACTTGTGATAGGCTGAAATGATGATTATGAGGATGATAGTATGGTGAAAAACTTCACCCCAGCCGATGATGTAGACGACGTGACAGATGATTATAGTTTTATTAAAAAATATATTATTTTTATTTATTTTCTTCACCCCAGCCGATGATGTAGACGACGTGACAGATGATTATTTTTTTTTTAAATATATTATTTTTTTCGCGTATTAGGATTTCCTCAGTATCGTGGGAGAGTTTTACAAACAAAAATTTCATATGCATAACACAACCAGACACGAAAATCAACAATTATACGGCTACAGCCGGGATTCAAACCGACCGGTATTCAGACCTGCGGCGTATGAGTCAGGTACTCTAATCATTGTAAGAGTTTTAGTACTAAGTAAACTATAGATTGTATTGGTTATTAGCTGATGCCCGCGACTTCGTCCGCGGGAAGAGGTTTTTTTTTAATTACCCGTGGGAGCTTCTTCATTTTCTGTGATAAGTACTCGTAATATCCTTTGTCCGTCTACAGGATGCAAGCTACCTTTGTGCCAAATTTGGTCAAGATCGGTTCAACAGTTGAGCCTTGAAAAGGTAACAAACAGAAGGAGAGTTATTATCGCATTTATTATATTAGTACGAATATCGTCGTTATAGGATCGTAAAATTACAAAGTTATATGTAATTTTATAGCCCTATAACTTTATAACTGCACTGCACTAACGCTTCAACCTGAGTGATTCTTTTGTTTAACGATTAACGCAAAGAATTTCGTGTGTTAATGCGTGTTTATTTTTACATTAGATTATTACAGAGAATGCCTAAATTGAGTTAAGCAAATGACGGTCACAATGCGGTTATTAACACCGCGTGTTTTCTTTGTAATTTTTACATATAAAATAATGGTCACAAAGGACAAACTTACCGTATTAATAATGTACCTTTGGCGTTCAATATGAGAGGAACAAAATATTTGAATGATTTTTAAAAACATAAGGATAAACCTTCGGAATTATAATGTAAACATCTTATTATGTGTTTCTTTTAACAGAATTTAAAATAGCAGCTGGCACACACTGCTTGGTAAAATGCTTCTTATCATCTGTGATAGTGTGATGCAGCATAGTTGGCCGAGCTGATCAAATATCGAGTTGACTGATTGAACTACGAACGAAAAATACTTCCCCTATTGAGGTGACAAGTGTTTCTTCCTGCCAGTGCTTTTTAGAAAAGTGCGATGCAGGACGTATGAGTGATTAAGCTTCCCATATAGATGTCGCTACATTCGTTTTTTTTTCGGGGCGTAGATTTTTCCAGTATGTTTCTCTTCATCGCTGAGCATATTGTAAACCAGCACTAAAAATTGCTACTAAAAGTTCGGCACACGGTGCCTCTCTGGTCATTTATTATATAATTAATTAATTGTTTTATTACATAAAATCATTTAATTACATGCTGATTTATGCTTTACGAGTACGATTAACCTTTTATTTATTGTAAAGGTAAAAAAACCATGACATTAATTTCAATGCACTGAATTTTTGTACAGTTTGTACGTTTACCGAAATTATCCGACGTAATCAGCATCGTGAATCAATCATCACGTAACTAAATTTGTCAAAAGATGACTTCATTTTGGGCTTACTCCGTGTTTCGGCAAGCTAAGAAAAATAACTCCATTTAATACTAAACTCAATTACTACTGAAGTGCAGTTCATTGTTCATGTAATTCCTTGATAACGGCTTTGTATGGCCTTATTTTCAAAGTACAAAAGTAAATAAACAGATAAGAACTGATACCTGAATGTAGGGATTAAATTTATAGTTTTATGCTTCTGAGTGGTTTTTTCCACTGAATAAATATTCTGAAACTTACTTTTAGAAATAAAATTCTGTTGAAAGAAAAATACAGTTAGTTATTCCAAAATTATATAAAGTGAGTCTAAACAAAATGTTTGTAAAACCTCGAATTATATATATATACGAAAGATCCAGATTCGCCGCAGAGTAGTCGTCACGTTAACACGTACCTCTCTCGGACCGAATCCAATCATCGGTATTAGTTGCCACCCACGTCCATTTAAGGATACGGCGTTGACCATCAACATCAATTGCTTCCTTGCACCATTGCAAGCCATTTGTGACTTCCGAAACCTGGCACCCGCTTTGCGGGAATTGCTAGGCGTAGAAAGAATTTGACAAGGCTGGAACAACCATCCCTCCAATGCTCGAGGCCCTGATAGAGACCTCTAAGCAAACTCTGGAAGGACAAGCAATAAACGTCGCTAACATCTGCCGACTTCAATGCCGCACCGATGACAACGATGAAGAAGAGGCTCGCAAAATATATTGCGAGGAGCTGAAGACAGGCGGACGGGGTAGAGGCAGAACTCATGAGTTCGCTTCCCCCGGTCTGGCACGCCCGCACCATTCAAGTTCCCGACACCGCCCAGTGTCAATATTGGTGTTAGTGCAACCTTCGCACGCACCCCAATGACTGAGCCTGCCATAAAGAGCGCGCCGGCAGCAGTCAGTCGCACGGCGCACTCCGTCTGCAGCATATGCGACCACGGCACAGGGCGATCTACGAACTGCAGCTAAGTCAGCTGCAAGGAGAACTCCGTTGATGCCTCTGGCGTCAACACTACTAAACTTGCGCCTAGCGGGCGCAGCCAGACCCGCGTTTTCACGTGCATCGCCGTCGGCACAGTCTCTCAGTGCGCGCGCTCCTGGTCCACCGCCGTTTACAATTGTGCCAAGCATAACAGCCCACCGCAAAGCGGCAGCGGCTGATGAAACAACCGCAAGTATAACAACTGCAACACATAGTACTGAAGAATCGTCCTCTACTCCAACTCCTGGATCGTCGTATGCGCAGATAACGACGAGCGCAAACAAAGATCCAACACCATAAGGAATTGGACTAACGGAGTACATAAAGAAGACTAAGTACACACCCATTGTTGTCGAAAATTAACGAAAATTTAACGAAAAACTTCGCAACGATGGTGAAGGGTATTGGCACACGACCAAGTGCTCGGACTTTTGGCAAAGGCATTCGCTTCCTCACGGAGTCGGACGAGGAGTATGGGTACCTGCAAAGTAAAAGAAAAGAAAAAGGAGATCCGATAACGCCGCAGCTATTGCTGTGATCCTGAATGACATTCTGACGGGGATCCAGAGCGGTGCCGACGTAGTACCCATCATCCTGAGCGGCATCACCAATTTACTTCACAACCAAGGTCAGTCGCTCAGGATCTCGAAGACCACATAAAGGACTACTCAAACAAACGCCTACATATGGGCAGGCCGACAGGAGCTGCCCATAATGGACAATCCAGACCGACAATCCATTGTAACAGGTGTAGGACAACAGGATTTCCTCACCACATCAAGCTGATTACAAAGCACCCCAAAGCCCCGCGTGTTTTTAAACACGCGGCGAGTGTAATCACTGAGAGGGACCTTCGCCCCGACAGTTACTCGGCGCCCCGGGGCGCAACAGACGGCCACTGTGGGCGAAAGACGCGTTGACTAGAAATTTGGGATAAATATTCCTTTCCAGACATGCACTAAGAACAGGCCTATATGGGTGAACGGGTGCAGTTTTTCGCTATACATACTTTACTTGAAAAAAAAAGTGTCAAGAATCTAGGACTACCGTAATTTTTAAGCTTAACTGTTCTTTGAAAAAAAGATTATGCTAGAAACCGGATTAATCGGTCGCGTTGCTTGCAAGCCAGAGAGAAACTATTACTCGACTTATTCAAAGCATTACGATCGACCTTTGAGTTTGGGCAAATAATAACAACAAAGTTTACCGAAGACGATAAGACCATTCTAATTTATATCGCTTCTCTTATCACCTCGTTTATTTACGAACGTTTCCATCGAATACGTCACCGATGAAACGAAATGTTTTAGCATAATTTTCATATCGCTGCTAAATTTACGACGGTGATTATAAAATACTTGTTTGGTGAGCCGATTTAGGTATAACAAAGATCATTTTTCCATCAGTTCTGCTCGGCAGGGGAAAAAATTTTTTTTTCGTAGAATACCTGCGTAAAGTACCTTAAGTCTGCTGTATTAATTTGGGGAAAAACGAAAACAAGAGAAGTAATTATTGGCAATGTGGGAATCTATCACAGTCGGCGATGACGATTCGGCTACACATCTTTTGATTTTTTTTGTCACTGTGACCATTTACAATCCATACTTAGAGTAAAAAGAAAACAAACATTTTTTTTTATTTATATATTTTTTCTTATTGAATAAAGTGACGGGACGTGCGTAACGTTCACATGATGGTATGTGGAACGTCTGCCCAAAACAAATGTTGTGTTACCTAAAACCTTACTGTGTACCACCGCAACACACTGTGCCCGTCACCCTGAGACATCAGTTCTTAAATCGCATGTGCCCAGTGGCTACAATAGCTCTCAGTGGCCTTCAGACCGAAACATAGTAATGTTTACACACTACTACTAACAGAATAACTGGCCTGGGTTGGTACTAGTGTTGCCAGATGTCCCGATTTTTAACTAACCTCTCAATTCATCTACTTTGTTTAAGTTTACTTATTTTGTTTGTTGTACTACCAATGGTATGATACCATTAAAAAAACTGACCATCCGATAAAAATAAATGATGATTCACAAAAACATGTTTTTATGGTTCCGTATCTCCGAATGTAAAAACGGAGCCCTTATAGTATAACTCGTGTCTGTCTATCCATCTGTCATAGCCAATTTACTCTGATCAACCGATTTCAAATTTGGTATATATATATGTATATCTCTGACCCAAACACGGACGTGTAACGTCAAAAAATGAATTTCAAATATGGGGTGGCTCACTTTTGGAAAATTATTTATCAAAATAGATAATTAAAAAAGAGTCTTAAATCTATTCTTTTTCTAATTAAAATAAATAGTTATAAAGTTCTTTAAGAAAACTGATGCAAATTGACCATTCCCCCATCTTATCTCTGAAACTACTGCGCCTATATTTTAGAACAATACAGAAATTATTTCTTTATTTATAAATTACAGGAAAACCTATAAGAAATCTATGGTTTTAAAATAACAAAATAAATTTGTCAATAAATCTGCGTACAACGTTATAAATTTGGATCAGATTTAAGAAAACGTGGTAGGTATACAATGCACGGAACCATTTCCACGCGAGTTTTATAGCTGTTGTAGCTGTCCCGTTTTGAAAATCAAATTCCCGATTATTTCTATCTTCAGTCACGAAATTTGAAACATTGGACCAGGCAACACTAGTTGGTACCTACCTAGGCAGATTCCGGCATAGGAGTCCTACCACCATTTATATATTAACAGCGAAGATGGTCCTTATTAAAATATAAATGCATGAGCTTAAAGAAGTTGTTACTTACGAATCTGTTAAATAATACTCTGTGCCACTATGTAGTGCTTATGATGACAAGGGATCTATCGTGTTCAACTCACCCAAAAAAAATCCAACTTTATAATCTTTCTGGAATAGATGTATCTGGCTAGGAAAATATCAAGCAGTTAGAACTATTATTTCAATAATATTTTTTTGTGTGAAGTAAGAAAAGTCCCTTTAATAATTGTATCAATATTTTAAACATTTTCTTAATCTAATCGAACACATGAATTATTAAATTTTTTATCGGACTTATTTTGCTTGCTATGAAATTTCCCTTTAAATATAAAATAAACATTTTACATCTGACAACATCGCTCCTACAGGAAAAGTTTGTAAAAGCCAGTTAATGAGATGTCGTTGCTGCGAGGGATGTAATTGGCGGCAATCATAAGTTACAGTATTTCTGGAATTGTCATCATTACAGGGTTACATACACGTGAAGTTCACCATGCGTGCACCGACCATACACACCACTCATCCATACACTCGTAATAAATGCTCTATGACGCTTGTAGAAGTCTCGACTCTACAATAAAACTTATGATAAAAGATTTCAGTCATATCTTATTGTGATCAGAGCGCCTCAGTTCACACCGAACGTCTTGTATATATCGAGCCGCATGCACAAAGTTATTTTTAAATTTATGTAGATAAATGTGTTTAACATCTTATTTAGATTAAACTCATTTAGGGTTGTGTTGTACCAGGCGTTAGAAATGTCAATTTAGTTAAACGAAATGATCGTGTCGGTAAACGATAAACCAATTATCTACGTCCGTTTGTCGCTATCGTCATAGTAAACCGAAAATTGTATTATACATACAGTCAACAAGAGGTACGTTCATATAAGGGTACAGCCGTAGATCATATTTCGCCCCCGCGAGAAACGAGAAGTGACGGATGGCGAACCACATCGCCGCCATTTTGGAACGAGTCAAAAAAAATCTTCCTCCCTTTTGCTTTCCCACGAGTAGTACAGCTTTGCATATAATGGTATTTTTCTATACGAATAAAGGCTGTTCGTACAATACCTTAGTTATCTCTGACGACACGTCGGTAGAAAAGAGGTACGTTCAATTCTACTCTGCCGGACACCTATTACAAATAAGAAATAAATTAAATAAAGTATGCGTCTTTATTTAAACATTTTGCTTTGATTAGCATAAAACAAGTAAAACAAGTAAAACTGCGCCCGATTTCGTGGTGTTTATTTGTTCCAGTTGTTTGTTTTTTTAATAGGTGACAGCAATAAGTGATAATCTATAACATATCATAAGGTAACCAACCTATAATCACAGGTTTTTACATTTTAAAATTTTGTTAAATAAATGATTGAGGGAGGCTAAAAATAAGTATTTAAATACATTTCTATCATTTTCAGAATTGTTGTCTGTTTGTCTGTCTATTGGTTTGTGAGCGCATCACCTCTAAATTACTAAATTTATTCAAAATAATCTTTATTTTATTAAAAGTTATGAGTATTTGAAGTCTAGGAATTTGTTTAATGGTGGCTGAGTTAATTAAGTGCACATTTAAATGTAATCTAAGAAATGGTAATAACATACAATCACGCCTTTTTCCCTTATAAGGGTTAGGCAGGGACCACACAATAAGCACCCTTGGGAAATTTGACGTGACGGATTGCGAACCACCGCGCCGCCATTTTGGTAGGAATAAAAAAAATCTTACTCCAGATTGCGTTCCCACGAGCGGTATAGTGACAGCATTGCATATTATATTGCATGTGTTATTCTGCACGAATAAAGGCTGTACTTACTTAGTCGCCTCTTACGACCCTCGGTAGGAAAAAGGTAGGTACTATTCTACTCTAATGGTAATAAAATATGTCGAATAAGGTTCTTTAGTATTAAACTAATACCTGGACACAATGCAAATGAAAAAAAATTATTATATTTTATTACAAATAATATAATTTACACAAAGTACAATTGTTAAACAGTATCAACAAAAAATGGCGTTGTGCAAATTATGTGATTTTCTTAATTGTATTTTTCGCCTTTAAACGACGTTGTGATTTCAGCTTAAAATATTGACATTCTTTGAATATGCGGATTTTCGTGGTCGACGAACCGTCGAATTTGATTGAAATGTAAACTTAGTGTAATCGTAAAAGTCGACAGAGGGAAAATTAAAAGCAGAAGATGGGCAGCAGCATCTTCCTGGAACATCATAATAAATAAACTGCGGTTGCCAACCCGCCTGCCAAGCGTGGAAACTATGGCAAAGTCCCCCCAAAATGAGAGCTACAAACTTTTGTTGCACTCTATGGGGGAGGCCTATGTTCAGCAGTGGACTAATGCTAGGCTGAAATGGTGGTGGTGGTGGTGGTGGGTAAACTTAGTGCAATTTTCCTCGTATTGTATTGGTTGGCCCGTTTAGTAATAGGTTAATTAGTTGCTACTTTGCTAGAAATGTTTATCATTCGTTATAAGTATAAAATTTTGATTGTTGGCAATATTAATTATTTTTTGAACGTCGTGTTGCGGTAGATCTTAATGCATTTTCCGCCGCCGAAGTACAACAATAAATTATTAGCATTATCAATAGATGGCGTTGTGGAAATGACGTCTTTTTCTGAACAGCGCTTAAACGTAAAACCGCAATTATAAGCCGTGGCATGACTTAGAGACACGATTTCATCAAATATTTACACCTAGCTTTTACAGCTATCGGTAGAAGTTGGAAGCAAGAAAGCTATTTATGTATATAAGATTCGTTACAAAAAAATTGGCTGAGCCCGCGAGCATAGCTGTCCGAATCCGATGAAGCTGTATAATCCACAAGGGCTGCAGCAAAATCATCAGCGAATGCTATCTTAAAACTCTGTGTGTTGTTGATCGAATGCCAGACCATTCGATGAATGTTGTATTGAACTCGCAATTGTCACGTCTTCGTGAATTTATCATTATTTTTTTCATTTGTATATTTATTTAATTAATTGTAATGTAGTTAAGGTTTACTTATATGATTTCCGTTAGTTGTAAATATTTTTTTTTAATTGTGTTGTGAATCTATACAGATAAATAAAATTTAAGTAAATACGCAATAAAGTATTTTCCCGCATATGTATATGTATGAGTTAAAGAAAAAATAATAATTTGCGGGATACCAAAATTCAAACACACGTTTGACCATTATTGAGGTTACGTTAGTAAATATTATGATATCCGTTCATGCGATTTCGAACACTGACATCTTTTTGACATCTTCCATTTACAATAAGATGTCCAATAATTGCGAAGGATTTAGTGTAAACAAAGAAGCTGTCACTTTCCATTTAATCAGTAAAATAATAATAAAACAATGTTCGAGGAGAGTATTGTTGCCAGCTCTATTGTGTCAAAGTTCGGAACGAAAGTTAAAAATAATCAGGACTCTGGTTATCTAATCAGGACAGCTACAATGGCTACAAAAGACAGTTTTTTATGAATCTTAATTTATTTTTATTACGCGGTCAGTTTTTTTTAATGTATATTACATTACCATTGGTTAGTACGAGTACAAGAAATAAAAGAGAAATGTAAAATCAAGACATTTGGAGTCCCAATCAAAGGGAGAATCGGGATGTATCACCAGACCCCTAAAAATCGGCACCTGGCAACCGTAGAGGTGAAAGGTTGAACATATTCAGGAACATTTAAAATTATCGGCTAAACCAAAGTTAGTTTTCGTTTTTGATAGATTACATTTATTTGGACTCAAGGTGAGTCCAAATAAATGAAGTTATACCCTTATAAGTTACACGAAATAAAACTACCGAGCGGGAGTTCAAATTATACATATATAAAATTGTTGGCAAAATGCTGCACTGCTTACATAATAGAAAGCAAATTACGAAACTCCGACTGGTCCAGTGGGGCTCATTATGCAACAATGCTGAGAAGGTAACGGAAAATACTCTATTACGTGAATGTAATGTGTTTATAGAGACTAAATATTTTAGTGTAGTACTCATTGCTAAGCTATCTAATCTAGCTAATAATTACGTAGAATATTTCTTTAGACTTAAAACACTTTTGAAACAGCAGAGCTGATAAGCAAATCATATGAAAATTATCTTAATGACTCCTGAAAATTATATTACTCGTACAACAAAGGAAATGAAGTTTATATAACAGAATATATGCATAGACATATATAGAATATATGCATAGACAGCAATAGATATTATATTTATATGTAGTGTAATACAGTTTTACTTATTACGCAATATATTCAATTCTCAAGATGTGGCTTCAAAGGCTATGTATAGCTGTTTTACTTAGTTAGTATCCGATGAAGCTGTAAGAGTATCCGATGAAGCTATAAAAATCAAAAAGGCTAACAGCAATTACATCACCGAAATAAATCTATTTTACTTAGTTACTTTTAAAAATTTACATTGAAAGGTTTATCATCGATTTGAGGTTTTCTGAAAGGTTCTAAATTTATGAGTATGATGGTAATAAATCAAAAATAATTTACCTACATTACAAACACATAAACAATTTAAATTTTGTAATTTTACGAAACATACAAAATCGATTTAGTTATTTTCTTCTAAATTTTATAAACAACGACTAATATTGGAGCAAATTTTTTTCATCATTTTGTTTACAACATTTGGTAACAAAATATCAAATAAATTACCAGTACCCGAGTACACGAACAATGCATATACGTATGTGTACATACGAAAACGTAAAATTATTAAAATTTTCCTAAATATTGTCATACACAAATACATTCACGCCTTTTTTCCATATAAGGGGTTGGCAGAGGCCACACACGTAGCCCACCTTTCGCCCTCGGGTGAAATGAGACGTGACGGGTGGCGAACCACAATGTCACCATTTTGGTACGAGTCAAAAAATTCTTACTCCCCATTGCGTTCCCACAAGCAGTATTGTGACAGCATTGCATACTATGGTGTTATTCTACACGAATAAAGGCTGTCCGTACAGTATCTTAGTCACCTCTAACGACACCTCGGTAAGAAAGAGGCAGGTGCTATTCTACTCAGCCGGACAATATTAACCTAACGGTAATTACCTTGATTGCTGTATCAAACATCTGATTAAACTTGTAGATTTTAGTGATTCCACTTTTTTTGGACTTTTATCTGGGAGTCCAACCAGGATAGACAGAATTTTTGTCGCGATACAGTAGATTGCAAATATTACAGTGCTTTGTTTAGACTGTAATTAATAAAAAAATAGAAAAAAAGAAAGACCCCAAAGTTTCTTGCCGTTTCTTCTCTGAGACGGTCTTATATTTCGAACCGGTGTAGATTTTGATATAAGAGCTTTATACAAGTCTAAACTGAATAAAAAAAATTGACTTTTGACTTTGACTGGACATTTCTCTTTCCTCCGGGCTATTACTTCCTTCCTTACCTCCTTCCTACTGTAATGAACGAAGTTGTATACGCACAAACACAGAAGCAATCACTAGTATTTGTGCGTATAGTGTACGTGTCTCAGTTACACGCATTGCGGTATGACTCAGGACTTTGCAACGCATTCTGCAATTAAAATTTCTGGGTATCATTGCAATTGTTTTAAGCAGCCGTAGCGTTAACCATTAGATGTACAACTTGCACATCACTCACTTGTTTCTGTAAGATAAAACATGACTACGGGTCGGACATTTTAAATTTAAACCCGTAATATTTAGAAAATAGCATAAAATTTTAAAGAGACACAAAAATTTTTTTTTGTTATATTCAATCGTATTCCCAAGGATTTGTCATACCGGGGCGTCAAACATCTAATGTGGTATACGTAATTTATGTATGGAACTACAAATGTTGTGTGAGTGGAGTCACTGGTGGATATCTCGCACAGGGTACAAAATTTTATTAGCCAACTTGGCCGTCTGGCTTCCCTCGAGGTCGATGATGATGTTAGAGCCGTGGTAGCTCAGGGGCTAGGCGCTCGCTTTAAATTTCATAGTACGCGAGTGACCTTGGCTCGATTCCCGGTGCCGGCACCACTAAAATTGTTAATTGCACTTTTAAGTGCTGATTTCCCCACGTGCCCGGCGGTTAAGGAAAACATCGTGAGGAAACCTGCATGTCTGAGAAATAAAAAATATTTCGAAGACATGTGAAGTCCACCAACCCGCATTGAAGCAGCGCGGCGGATTCTTCCTAGCTCCAAAACTCTCTCAGAAATGAGTCTGTGCTCAGCAGTGGAATATTTATAGGCCGAAACTGTACTTACTACAAATGTTAATTGTTTGTTGAAAAAATTTTCTTAAAAAGTATTGTGAAGGCTTTTTTTGATATGACAAAAGTCTTATCTTTTCAGAACTGACGCACACATTTTCATAATTCGTATCTGACAAAGATGTTTGGTTTAAAAACAATATGGCAACATTATTTACATCACTAACATAGCAATGTATGCCGTGGACAGCTATGTATGTGATGTAAATAAAACTCGAATGTTGTGAAATAATCTCCAGTGAAGATGTTTATTCACTGCCTCTACCGGTGGGTGGTTTATCCCACAACTCACAGGTGTGCTTGCAGTTGAATAGACTTGGAATGTGGCATGTCAGCGTTATTTTACAATATCAGCGGCAGACGGCGGCCATTTTTGTACTCAGCTTAGGTTGTTATAGCAACTATGTATAGTGATTTATTCAACGACGGAGAAAGGGTCGCAGTTTGTTGTTTACGGAGAATTGTCGTTATGTCAATAACTATTTAAGAAAAAACTTGTCGACCGCGTGGCGTAGTGGTCAGAGTATCTGACTTCTACGCCGCGGGTCCTGGGTTCGAATCCCAGACGGAGCCAACATTTGTGCTTAAAACACAAATTGTTGGTTTTCGTGTCTGGTTGTGTTATGAAATATAGGCCTCTAAAACTCACCATACAGCGGAAATCCTACTAAGGGGCATCGTTTTTTAAAAGAATTTTAAAATAATTACAAAGAATAGTTACTATTTCTAAAAATCATTGTCCTTGCATCGTGAAATCGTCTCACTTCAAAGCAATAATTCAACTTAACTTCATTAACTTTTTACTGGTGGTAGTTAAATAGTAGTAATCTCTTCAGAATCTACCACCCCATCCCATCCCGTGGGTGTCGTAAAAGTCGACAGAGAGAAAATGTGGATGGGATGTGGATGTCCAAGAAGGAGATGGGCAACTGCATCTTCCTGGAACATCTGTTTAAATAACCTGCGGTTGCCAACCCGCCTGCCAAGCGTGGCAAGTATGGCAAAATCCCTCCAAACTGAGAGCTACAAACTTTTGTATACTATATTTGATCGTTGTAGCCATAATAGTGACGTTCGTATAAAATATGCGTGACTAAAGGAAATGTTGACTAATTTACGTTACACAGAACTAATAACGTGGATTTTATGAAAGGTGTATTTAACGTGACTGCGAAACGCATATAGAAGTAAATATAAGTGGGCTGCTGTTATCATAGGCAAATTATGCCTGTGTTATGTTCACTGGGCGCATTATTTAGGCCGTGACGAACTAGCGTTAACAGTATCTAAACACTAGTGTAGGGCTGTCTAATTAAATATAAAATGCTGCTGAGCTCCCCTGGTGTAAGACTGGAACATTTAAAATGCTTTACCACCATCGGCCGGAGGCCATAGAATTTCGAAAAGTAATTCCATTAGACGAGTTTTACGACACTTAGGGGAGAAGACGAGTTGATAAATCACTTGTATTTCTAAATAAGAGATAGTGACAGGTAAAGTGACCATTTCATAAGTAACTTGTATTATCAAGTAAGAAATAGTGACAGGAAAAATCACTGTCTCATAAGTCACTGGTATTTCCAAGTAATAGATAGTGACTTAAGCTTTTTGCTTTTGAAAACGTTCACCTGATGGTAAGTAAAACGTCTTCCCATAACAGATTTGTCACCCAGAATTTGGACTAGTACAGAAATCTGTGTGGCACCATATTGCGGCCGTCATCTTGAGACATCAGTTTTTAAGTCTCATGTGCCCATTGATTACGCTAGCTCTGTGTCCTTTCAGACCGAAATACAGTAATGTTTACACACTACTGCTTAACGTCAGCACAACTGGTCCTGCGGTGATACCTACCTAGACGGATTCTTACATGGGAAAATTTCCTACTTTTTATAATTTCATTGTAAAAAGTAGGAAATTAATATAATTTATTAATATTATTGCAATCCAAAGGTTATATGGACGGACGTTCTTATTTAAACGACACTGATGCAATGAGCAAAACAGTTTAATCCGAGCAGTAAAGTATCTTTGAAACAGAGGTAAATCGATAACATTAATGATTATGTTGAAACAACATTATTTTTAAAACATACCTATAACACAAATAGAGACATCAAAAAAATAAGGAGAAACCATTTGGGACTCTTTTAAGTAATAAAATAGGAGGGAATACCTCATCATCGTGAGAGAACTGTCATACCGATTACTCAGTAGCCTAGCTAAGAGACCAGTATGTTACCCGTAATTTAATATAAATAATCAATTTTCTTGTACTATAAAAACTTAAAAATTTACTATTAAGATTACTATTATTATATTATCAACATCACAATCATTATCAGCTTGTTAATACAATCTCAAGGCAATATAATAATATCAAGAAATAGGCCTCTCCTACGAAGAGAGGATCTCGCGTAATTACCACGCAGATGGATTGGCGATCACAGTGCCAGACACATCACATCTTATATTTATTCTTTGTTCTGACATTTTATGCAAATGTAGCTACGCCATTCCGGAAACCATGACATTTTCGAAGCTTTTCTCCTTGTCGACTCTAAAGGCTCTCAGAGAATGAAACGGGGTGATAGATTCTCTTACACCGCTAACACACGAGCGCCCGCCTTAAATTTTATAGTTCGCGAGTCACCTGAGTTCGATTCTCGGTGCTGGCACCTCTTAAGTTATTCTGCAATTTTAAGTGGTGATTTACCACGCTCAGCGGTGAAGGAAAATATCGGGAAACCTGCATGACTGAGGAGTAAAAAATATTTCGAGTGAAGCCCCAACATGGCGCACTTTTGCCGGCTCCAAAACCCTCTCATAAATGAAAGGAGGCCTGTGCACGGCAATGGGACATTTAAAGGCTGTGTTACTTTACTTTTTACATATACAAAAAGTGTAATAAGCTTAAACGAACCGTCCTTATGAAGTGTTGCTTTTTCGAATAACTTTAAAGGTTTATGCGACGCGACACACGTTATTAGTGAGTGCAATTCAAAACATTTTACATATAAATATGCTCTTATCAACAGACAGGTCTTAACATTAGTCTGCAACATTGTAAGGGAATGATCTCTTGGATCTTGACCGTACGGACTTCATGAGCTTATGCAATAATCTTGCAGATAAGTGTATAAGCCATTAAAGTAAATAGACTGGGACTAGACTTGATATTCTTGAATTAATAGATTCTGAAGATGAAGATGAAGTGGTGAATAACCTAAAAAAGCGTAGAAACTTTTTTGATTTTCTACGACACAAGGGCTATTGAATCTAAAAAGGTGAACATTAAATATGTACCCCAGTTGCGGGTTTTTGGATTTGGATTAGTCTACAGTTTAATATGACTGTCAAATTTACCCACTTCTCAGTAGGCCCAGTGGCTAAGTAGGCTTCTGCGCAACGGGTTCGATTCCCGCAAATATTTCTGTAGTCTCCAGGTGATCACTATATAGACGGGCATGCTAACAAGCATAAGACAAAACGATAAATCATTGCCATTAGTCCAACCAAAGAATTATTATTTTTAAATATTCGCCTAAACTATTAACTAATTATAAAATGTAATTGTTTCGTATATTAATAATAAATATCAGTTAAAGATAAAGGGATATTATAGACGTATTTTTTATTTGTGAACGTTACTTTACTTAATCATTCATTTTCGTATTTAATAAGCAGCCCTACGAAGCTCTGTTGTGGATTACTTACTGACGACGTACTTCCGTCAGCGGCAATGCATATCCGGTACGCGTGCGCCGCTCCACCGGTGATAAACAAAGGGTCAAAGGGTTTCCGCTACTCGCCATGTTGGTCGTTGCTCTGTTGTCATGTTTTATAATTAGAATTATGTAAATTTACTTATTAAGTAAAATTATAATACCCATGGAGTTATAATCTATATTTTTATAAGTAAAGAATATATAAGTGTCTAAGTATATCTCTTTAAAAGTGTTACAAAAAATATGATTGCAAAGACATTTTTTTTGTTAATTTCTTTGTTATTTTGAGTTTGACTCGCACGCCATTGTATATTTTTATCGCTTTAGTACAGTCGATGTAAATAAAAAGCGAAATTTAAAAAAATATATGATATCAATAAGACTTACGACTTTTCTTACAGTATTCCTCTGAAAGTTTACGTTTTAAGTCCATTAGTTTCGAGATTAATTTAAGAATAATGTTTTTATTCCAAATAGCATAGCAAACTCTTTAAAATATAGCTCTTATCAAGTACTCAATTTGTCCTAAATACTAAATTCTTATATAAAATAAAGTAATAGCCTTTAAATGTCCTACTGCTGAGCACAGGCCTCCTCCCATTTCTAATAGGATTTTGGAGCTGGGAAGAGATCGCCACGGTGCTCCTATGCGGATTGACAAACAAAAAAAAGAAATATTTTTTCTCAGACTTGCAGGTTTTAAAATTTTAATTAACATAATTAAAATTTTAAATTTTAGTGGTACCGACACCATGAAACGAACACAGGACACGTCCTACCTACTATAACATTTAAAGCACGGCTTTCTTTCTTTGTTGAATCACTATTATGATATAATATGATAAATTATTGTATTTTTTATAATCAAAGTGTCAAGTATAAATTTTTGAAAAATACTAGCGTAGCATACTATAATACTTCGGTTAATCTCTCCAATTAAGCTTAAAATCATATCCTAGGAGATGTTCATGGATCTGCCAATTATTACTATTATATTTTACCTCTACTTTAAATTTTCTACTGATGGATTTTGGCGTCGTAATTAAATTGATATGATTGCATTTCTAAAGATTGCATTGTTAAAGATTTAATTTTGATTGATTTGATTGTTGTAAACGTTCCAAGCTACCTTTTCCTATTAAAAAATAGATCTCTACTAATGAATACGAGCATGGTATCCACATAGATTTATGTTTACAGACTTGTATGAACAAATTATTTACTACTAGGTCATTCCCGCAACTTCATCCAAACGGATTACGGTGTTTTAATATCTCTTGGGAGCTATTTGATTTATGGGAATAAAAAGTATCCTATGTCCGTCCCCAGGAAGAAAGCTATCTCTTTGCTAATTTTCGTCAAGATCTGTGAAAAGGTAACAAACAGACAGAGGGACAGAGAGAGTTCTTTCGCATTTATAATATTAGTATGGATAACTATTAAAGACTATCTGTGCTCGGCGGTTTCAACCGCGTAAAATAATACGACTACATGATTGTGTCGTACGGCATGGGACGTTCTCGGTGATGTCCGGTTCTCAGCGTGCATCTCCTTAAGGCCAGAGCATTAAGTATCATATGAAATGTATATTCATATCTTCCGAAACCCGCAAGATATCGAAATTCAACATACACGAACATTTTACAAACTTACAGACAGACAAACTAAAATTCTAGAAACGGTTTTTTATGATTAGGCATCGCATAAATAGCAGTTTTCACTTAAATTTTAGCATTTATTTTGCAATCACAGACATACACTGCAATTTTATTATTGGTGAAGATTGGTAAGATAATGCCGTTAAAGTCACTATAATGGGTGTGTTTTTCATTTTACCTATATACGTCAAAGTTAATTATTGAAATTCGATTGTATTCGGCCATTCGATGTTATTTATAAACGTATAAATTACACATCGAATGGTAAAAAAGAGACCCTTTTTCATTTTTGTCTCAAATTTTTATTGAATTAAGTATTTCTCACAGATATTACTGGTGGTAGGATTCCTATGCAGGACTAGGTCCGTCTAAGAAGGCACCACCCCAGGGCCATTTATTCTGCCGTGAAGCAGTAGTGTGCAAACATTACTGTGTTTCGGTTTGAAAGGCACTGTGAGCTAGCGTAATCACTGGGCATATGATACTTAAGAACTTATGTCTCAGGGTGATGGACACAGTGTGGTGTCACACAGAAATTTTCTGGGTGACACAGCATTTGTTATGGGCAGACGTTGCACTTACCGTCAGGTGAACGTTTTGCTCGTTTCATCACTTAATCCAATAAAAAAAGTAAACAGAATATACACTACGTACTATTTGTTTACGTAGTGTATATTCGTGCAAACTTTGAGGCTAATTTGAGTTGTATCACGCAAATTTAAACAATCAAACATAGGCAGGGGTCATCGTACTGACTAACAATGCAACTCATTGTAGTCTTTGCCCTGAATAGAAGACCTGGTTTCGTAAAAAATAATCACAATCTACATTGAACATTTTTTGTTATTTAGTATGTTAGTTGGACATACAACTGCATTTAAGAAGACGCGGTCTTGATCTTTTAAATCTTTGAACGCTCTTTGTTTATTTAGTGAGTAATAAAATACAGTGCGATACGATAGTGAATGTATAAAATGACTAAGACTAAAGAACAGCAGTTGAAAATTGTTGGTAGGTACTCAAGCAAAACGTTCACCTGATGGTAAGTGCAACGTCCACCCATAGCAATGCTGTGTCACCCAGAATATTATGTGTGGCACTACACTGTGCCCGTCATTATGCCCAGTGATTACGCTAGCTCTCAGTGCCCTTCAGACCGAAACACTACTTCAATTTGATGGTTACTTGGTTTTACACTTAAGTCGGTGCAAATATTTTGGCAAAATAATACGGTTACATGATTAAGGAAATGTCTATAACAATTCCATTTCATTGCACGTGACTAATATTTACTAAGTTTAAGTCTCTTATGCTTTTGCGGTCAAATTTCAACGAATCGCTTTGGTACACCGCGTTATTGTTCAAAGTAAACGCCTTAACCTTTTACCTGTCAAAGAATGAGCTGATAATCGTTCCTCTGTCCATCGGATCATCTGTCAACGCTGAAATGAAAGCTTGGCCGACCAAGTGTTTGAAAGCCTCCGCTCACGTGACAAATGAGCCTCCGTAATTGTTGTAACAGCATTGTATAAGTGCTACAGATCTCAAGGACCGACTTCAACTATTGTACGCGGTACTCGAATTAGTCGTTATTTTACATCATGACTCTAGACTCTCTTTTCTACTTAAATATTCTAGATATTCGAGGTTGGCTTATAAACTAATTATTTAACTAATGTGCTAATTTTGAGCGAAAGTCTGCTTTCAAACTTTAACAATATAATAAAAACAAGATTCCTTTTCGAGTTTGATTGGTAACGTTACTTTAGGAAGCAAGAGCAAATGGAATTACGATCAGTTTTAAATCAGAAAGATTTAGTCGATGAACCATTTTAAACAATCGACACGCAGTAATGTTGGTTACAGATCCAAATCTATGAGATTTTCCACTTCGTTGACTAAACACCTTGAATGAGACCGTGGCAGATTTTCTTATGGCGTCACCAAACAGAAAAATATTGATTTGAAAAAGTCACCTATCGAATAATTCTAGCATGCTACCGATGCCTATATTGCTATTTGCGGCTGGCTATGTCGAATCAAGGCAATCAAAAATCCGAATATAAGTTACATTTTAGTACAGTTTTAGTGCCAGTCTTTGTTTAGGCTGAGTGATGAGCTTCTGCACTATTAGTTACGGGATCGATTGCCATATGTAACTTATTTTTGTATGACCTGTAGATAGTTGTTCCGGATTTTGGTATGAGTATATTTGTAAGTTATGCCTGTAAAACGAACCCACAATACAGGAATTTCTTTTAGTTTGGGGTAACGTTTTTTGGACTTTCTGTAAAATGGCTCTACCATTACATCTATTCATTACATCATATCATTAAATCTATTTACAGCAACACCATTTGACAATTACTTTTAGGCCATTTTAATATTGTAGTTTCGCGTTGTTTTCAACGTAGTATGTGGGGGAGCATACAATTATCGAACCAACTGCCGCATTCTAGTTAATAGATTTGCAGCGTTTTAATGTACCTACATCCGCAACAACGTAAGCGCTAAGTATAAATGTTACTCAATAGACCTACCTCTCATAAAGACTGTAGACTCGTGACAATGATCCAAAAAAATACACGTATAAATACGAGGAAATGCCAAAAGTCTAACGCTCTTTTTGCAAAGTAATTTATTTATCAGCGTGATATCCTTATGATAAGTCTATGATATGATTTCGAGAAAACAGTGCTATGTAAAGAGTACATTAAAGAGTCAGTTTTTACCATGGATACTCACTAAGTTAAAGGCCCCTCATAGGATTAGTTCACAAGGTGTCTGCTAGTTTTATCGCCATCCAAGCTTAGAAATTACGGCAAATACTCCCTTAGTCGAAGAGGCTTATGTCCAACTGTTGATATAGGACTCCCCTCTAGTAGAGTTGCCACGTCCTTAAACCAGAAATCCGAAGAGACCAGCTAGGTAAGGTCGGACTTTTGTGTGAAAATGGGTAAAAAGGAAGTGTGAAGTGTTCCTTTTTACTTCAACGTATTAATGAAAGATTCTGTGTCTAAGTTTTAAGATGATAAACATTATTGTATATAAATCCAGGATTTTTTGATCCTTTATCATGAAATCGTCTGAACTTCAAATGAAATAACAACAAAGTTTAATGAATCAGTTTTCTTTATTATGTAATTCAAAACTTATATATTATACACTGCGCTGACCGCGTGGCTGAAAAAGCCTAACAAAAGCCGGATAGGCCGGACACCGTATGATTTAGTCGGACACGCATCCTAAAAGCCTAACTATGTCCGACTTTATCCGGACGCATCTCTGGTGATAGTTATCATCATCTGTCTACTAATGATTATCATCATTTCAGCGTACCACTAATCCACTGCTGAACATAAACCACTCCATAGATTGCGACAAAAATTAGTAGCTCTCATTTTGGGGATTTTGCCACAGTACCATTGTTGCCACGGTTGGCAGGTGGGTAGGCAACAGCAGTTTATTTGTTCAGATGTTCCAAGAAGATACTGCCCATCTCCTAGTTAATTTTCCGGCTATCGACTTTTACGACATCCATGGTATGAGATGGGGTGGTAGATGCTCTTAAGCCGCCACCACTAATGATTATGACTATGTTAATCATCTTTCACCAATTATTATAAAAAGAATTTTTTACGAGTAGTTGTTAATTCCACAACTATGCGGCTATTAAATACGAGTATACTAGATATACGGGAAGCCTCACTAACACGAGTTTCCTGCCTCATTATCGATTCTTGTTGAAATCGCATGGCTTCGTCGTTCCATAGAATTCTAAACGAAGTCAATAATTATGTAAGTACTTCGTCAAATGATTAAGTCATTGTTTACGTCGCTCACTGCGTCTTAACTTTATTTAAATTGAATTCTACTGGAGAGCTCGAGCAAAACAAAATTAAGTCGGCGTAGATTTCCCCTCATTTCTGTTTCATTTATTTAAATTTATCGATTGCATTACACGCAAGGTTAAAAGGGTACTAACCTATTTTTGTTGTTTTATACGTCTTCTGACAAGATTTGATCCTTTGCTACATAGTAGCGAATAAAAATGTTAAACCATTTATCATGGTTAGTATAGCACTAGGTAAACTTGCCTATGGGCTTATTCTATACTGTGCAACCTACTAATTATTATTTTACGAGTTCAGACATATCACTTTTGCTCTTACGTCTTTGATACTAACTCCTGAATTACCTAAACACTACACCGGATATGCTAAGATTAAGAATAATTTTGTGCATTGTTTTCTTGTACAACATATTAACATTTGATAGTAACTGGAAAATCAGCTTAATCGAAATCATTACACTCCTGGTACATAATTATCATCTGATTTAAAAATGTATTTTAAAATTATGCGACTGCACAAATTTAAAAATAATTTATTTAAATTTTAAAAACTTACTTAAAAAAAATATTGATAGCAAATTGCATGCATTGATCCAATCACCCAAAAAATATTTATATTAAAAATGTCTGTATCCTATGATAAACGAACATTAAAGATCTGGAAACTGTCTCGTTATTGGTAAATCGTAAAAATCCTGAGGAATCACTGTAAGTTGTACTGTAAATTTACGTAATATTGTGTAATCGGAAAAAAAAATTATCAATATTAAAAATGTTCTATTTTCACGGCTTTTAATCGTATTCCGGGATTTCTCGTGGCCGTCATTCGATTTTCACATATCTTATGATAAGTGCGCGTTCCGGCTTAGTGTCTATTTATGTAAAGCCGTTGCACGATGATCTTTATAACCTTACAGCTATAAAGTTAGAATAGGCGCATTATAGTAACCACAGGTTTTAAAATGCGCTTCCAAGATGGCCGTTGTCCCGTTCGTACGACGACAAAATGTATTGTCATCGTTTGTTTACAGAAATTCGAAGCTGACCATTAACATATATAGTTTTTTAACATTATAATGATTAATTAAGATTTTTGGGATAGATACGTGCGTAACATAAAGTTGTAAGTGATCATTGAGTTATATTATTAGTCAGTCATGAGGACACGAATGTATTAAGTCCTTATGAACAAATTACTTTTACCTTTTTACGGTATTATCTATAAAGAATAGTTAAGAGCAACTGACTGGTTTAACATCGAAAAAGGTGTTAGACAGGGATGTGTGGCTTCGCCGTGGCTGTTTTACGTATTCATAGACAATTGCTTAAAAGATTTTAAAGAGAGTGTGTTTGGATCAAGAATGAATGATCTGACCGTCAAATGCAGGAGTTGCAGGCGATGGTTAATAAATATTATGCATGATGCTCTACAAAGCAAAGGAGTGAAAATTAATGTAAGTAAGACGAAAGTGATGGTTTTTGAAAGAGAAGAAAGTATGTCGGATTGCAGAGTTCTGATTGAAGGAGAAAGAGTGGAACAAGTGAAAGAGTTTGTGTATCTGGGTTCTAAGTTTACGAGAGGCGGAAAGTATGAGTGTGATATTGAGAGACGAGTATTGGCAGGAAATCAAGTGAATGGGGCTCTGCATAATATTATGAGTAGCCAGAACGTATCTAAAAGGGAACGACTGGCTGTCCCCACACTTATGTATGGTAGTGAATGCTGGGTCTGGCAGAAGAAGCATTAAAGTAAGATTAACGCTGTGGAAATGAGAAGTTTGCGAAATATAGCAGGAGTAACTCTGATTGACAAAGTGAGAAACAGCGTGATAAGGGAACGTTGCGATGTGGTTGAAGATTTAGTGACAAAGATAGAGAAAGGGATGCATAGATGGGACACGAGAGACATTGAATGAAAGGAGATTGACGAAACAGATTTATGAGGCAAGTGTGAATGGGAAAACCGGTAAGAGTCGACCTAGGCGTACGTATCACAATCAGATCGATGAACTTTTGAGGAAAGGTCACGTTTAAAATAACCACAACCGACGAGCGTGTGTGGAAACGCTAATATAATGAAAATAATAATGAAAGCAGAAGAAACTAAAGATGTGTGTCAGGATCGTAGCAAGTGGAAAGATGTGGTCTCTCTCGCGCATCTTTTCATTGGGTTAGGCAGAGACCACATCTTTCCATTTGCTACGATCCTGACTTCTTTCGTTTCTTCTACTTGTATTAGCGTTTTCATACATGCTCGTCGGTTGGGTTTACTTTTGGACCAGTGGGACCAGAACCCCTCTATGGGCAGTCAGTCGTCCCTTTTTAGATACGTTCCCGCTACTCATAAAGTTAAGCACTTGATTTAATGCCAAAACTTAACTTCACTCAATCAGATCAATTCTCCTTCAATTAGAACTCTGCAATCTGTCATACTTTCTTCTCTTTCAAAAACCGTTACTTTCGTCTTACTTACATTAATTAACATCCCTTTGCTTTTATGGGCACCATGCATAATATTAACCATCTCCGATGATACTAATATAATTTGATCATCGGCGTATAGCAGGCATTTGACAGTTAGATTATTCATTCTTAATCCATGCGCACTCTCTTTCAAATCTTTTAAGTAACTGTCTATGAATAGGTTAAACAGCCTAGGCGACGCTACACATCCCTGTCTAACACCTTTTTCGATGTTAAACCAGTCTGTGTAAGCCCAGTTTACCGTGACACAAGCACTGGAATTCTTATAGAGTGATTTCAGAGCCCGTATGAAGCTGCCGTTCACTCCATACGTATGCAATGGCGACCACAATTCATTCCTCACTACCCTATCATAGGCCTTCAATCCCATCATCTCCATCTCAACCCTTAATGATTTAATAAGCAGCGCCTCTTTACAAAAATCAGCTCTACTATATTTTCCTTTTTTTGTGTTAAATAAATTTGTTACTAATCGATTTCCACATGCAAAATACGCGTAGACGTGGATGATACCTGCTCGTTGCAATGTACAATCAATTTTCAACAAACATTGAATTTAAAAAAAATGAAATCTAAAGAATTGTCCACAGTCTCGACAAGATAGATAAGTTAAAATACATTTGAAAACAAGTCTCATAAATTCCGTATGTACTGCCTGCAATAATGTATAAAGAATAATTGCAGTGTATTGCAGAATGTGACTAGAATTATTTTAGGATTGTCTTGTCATCTAACATCAAGACGCAGTTTACATACTCTAATAAAAAAAATCTTGACTCACTTTTCTGTGATTACATTATTAAGTTTACTATGCTAATAATACTTATTTCGGCTTTTATACGTGGTAGAGTCAGGCTGCAGCTAGACAGCAATAGCACATAAATAGGCTGTGACAATAACAAATTAAAGTAGCAACATAATGCTGCTATGTTCCGTGTGGTGGGCAAAGGGAGATACAAATACTGGCAAAGAGACTTTCCATTTAGTCATCAGTGGCAAGAACGCATCAACATTTAAATTTATGGAGGATAGGTGTGGTTTGTGAACGAGGTGTCTATGGAACACAGTGAGTATTAACCATCCGGCGGACTGTGTTCGTTAATGAGCTTTACTCAAATAAAAAAAAATGTAGGATTAATTTATGTTTTAACTTAAAAAAACATGGTAAATTCACCCGAGACAAGAGAGACTATAAATATATTAAAGTATTTCGGTGGTAATAGATTTTCACTGGAGCCACCAAAATACTTTTACATATTTCTGTTTAATTTTTATGGAAGAAAGTAAAGACACTTGCAAATCTTTAACTTGATGGTAAGTACAACGTGTTGTACGCCGTGTGGTGGTAGCTTAAGATAATCTCATACCGTAGGTGTCGTAAAAGTCGATAGAGGGAAATAAAAACCAGAAGATGATCGGCAGCACTTTCCTGGAACATCTGAATAAATATTTTTTCTTATCAATCAGTGTCAAAAAACCGCCTAAAATGTTGTTCTGTGATTTTCTTTTATTGCATAGCAAACTTTGAAACCTTTAATTAACAGATTAGTCACTAAATATTAATTATAACCCCGTAATGGTGGCTTGATCCAATACCCCTTTTCACTCTGTGGGTGCCGTTAAGGGCGACATATGTAATAAACGAAGCAAGGTAATAATGAACAAAATTACGCTACGTTGATCATTATAACAAACTACAATGACAATGAAGCCATTATAAAATCAATTCGAAAGTTATGAAAAGTTTAAACATGTGACGTAATAAAATACTGAATAATTATGCATTATTAGTGTGACTGAGAAAGGAGAACCACAATTTATTTGCCATTGAGCCTTTCTTGAAGAAATAGCCTTTGTTTTCTGTTCCTGTCCAAAACACATTTTGAAATCCAAATATTACGAATCTGTTTTTGTATTTTTTAATAAGATCTTTATTCATTCAATTGACGAAAACAAACTCGATAGCTATTCGCAACTAATCTATATGTTGAGCATGATTTAAGTTTAATTATTTTATCACACGTGTCCTACATCAAACGATTTAGAACTAATATACCACTTAACGATATCAGAAACGGGTTTCTTTTCTGTGTCATGGATAGCAAACTCATTTAGTTATAAATGTATTAACAGATTCTTATATAGCCCACCATAACTACGTACACGTTCTGCACTAAGATTGTCTTGTAGAATACGGTTGCTAAATTTTCGCTAAAGATGTAATCATTTTTATTTTGTTAAATAATACATGAAAGCGATAGTTACACAGCTTTTAAAAATATACTGAAATGCATCTTAATTCCCTAATAAAAATAAACCTCCAGTTTCACCAATGCGGGTCAGGCAAAACCACAAATGTCTATTAAAATGAAAGAATAATAAGAGCTAAAGTTACTGCAAGATGGTGAGCGAGTACATACTTTTTATTTTACACTTAAGAGTATTGTTTACGAAGGTGTTAATTCTTTCAATATCTATCCCATAGTAGTATTTTAGCCAAATCCAGGAACTTTTCGATGCACTATGTGTATATTAATTTTATGCTACATTTTTTTGCGATATGTTTTAATTTATTAAATCTGTGATTCAAGATATGCGGGTGGGGCCGGATGTATTGAACGACAGATTTAATAAATTATTCTGCATAAGTTCTTGGGAAATTCTCGTTTGAATATCGAAGTTTTCTTAGGCATTTTAATTTAAATATGAAATATAAGACTTTATCTTTACCTCCAAATTGCCAAGTTATATTATCATTATTAGTAAGGATTATAACAAATGTTCCTTAAAATAAATTCGAAGAATAATAGAAATTAAAAAAAACAATAGCCAAAAACAATTTCACCGGGTACAGGCTTTCTCTGATTTTTGATAGAGTTTTTGGAGCTAGGAAGAATAGTGTTCGCGTACGCGTAGAAGAGCTGGTATGAAATCACTAATGAATGAATCGTAGCTAGTGGAAAGATGTGGTCTCTGCCTACCCCAGTGGGAAAGAGGCGTGACTATGTACGTATGTTTTATTCAACCCCGATGTCAATGTGTTTTTTATTAAATAATTATACTAGGTTTTATTGGACGTAATGAAGAGTTAGCTTTGTCCTCGACAGTAGGAATGATACAAGGCTTCTTATTCGGATATCAGTACCAAGATACAAATATTCTAACGGACAATAAGTGACTTAGTATGGATGGCTATCAGAATCCATGTCACTCCAGAAGTGTTTGAGATAATATAATGAATCTAAAATTAAATTAATTTCAGAGCATAATGTTCACAATGTACTCAAATTTCATGTAAATATTATATATTTTTTAAGTTAATTCATTTTAACTAAGCAGAGAATAAGAGTTATTTTTTAAATCGCATTTTGTCAAGTAGGCCAATATACTCGTATAACCGGAAACACTCTAATTTATTTATCTGTATGATTGTAAATCACTACTTTAATCAGTTTGCTAGTGTATGACAGGGGTACTGAATTGTATTGGTAATTGGGGGCATGTAATGTTATTCACAATATCTTTTTCAAAATGTTGGTACAGTATGAGATAAACAAAAATAAATACCAAATTTTAATTACACAAAGACATGAGTACAACGATGAAAAAAATCAGGATATATATACATACATATTAACCTCTGTCCACGACACCAGATTACGCGACACAACATGCATGCGGATCTAGTGCTCAACCAACAGGTAGTCCCATCTGTCCGCACACACTCTGATAATACTGTTGGTCCTGCCGCGCACACGTCCCAGCAATGAAGCACAGCGCCTCCTGACAATGGCGTGAAAACCTGTAATTCCACCAGCATGCCCGAAGCAATTCAGTATCTCGGCAGACCCATCAGCATCCGGAAGGCGTGATTATAATTATAATCAGTAGTAGGAAACGTATTTTTATAAGAGAAAAAGACGAGACGAGCAAAACGTTCACCTATGGTACGTGCAACGTCATAACAATGCTGTATATTCTCATACGCAAATTGTAACGCTAACAATTTAAAAATGTTGATAATATCTGCTTAAGAGAATTGTATGTATGTGTATCATGATTACAAAATTAATTTTAACAATAAGCTAGTGACATCTGATCAAGATGTTGCTACAGCCTTTAAAAAGTTTTTTAGTGATATTCCAATTTCCATAACCAAGCCATTAAATTCTTCTCCTACTGCCGCTGAGACATTACTTAAACAAAATGTAACTTCTTGTACAAAAGATTTTAAATTCGATATGGTAGATGGAAATGACATTCTTAATACTTTTAAAAGTATTGATTGTAAGAGAACCGCGGATCTATGGGGTATGTCCGTGGAAGTTAGTGCGTCTATTATAGATATAATTGCACCTCAATTAGCCATAATTTTTAATTCCGGTATTGCATTTGGTGTGTTTCCTGATTTGATGAAACATAGTAAAATCGTACCTTTATTTAAATCTGGTAGTACATCGGACCCTGCTAACTTTAGACCTATTTCTGTACTACCAACATTAAGTAAAATTTTTGAAAAAATTATACTTAATCAAATGTTAAAACATTTTAATTTAAATAAATTGTTCCACAAAAACCAATTTGGCTTTACAAGGGGTCGTTCTACAACCGATGCAGGTGTTGAACTTATTAAGAATATATTCGAAGCCTGGGAGAGTTCACGGGATGCCTTGGGTGTTTTCTGTGATCTTTCTAAGGCCTTCGATTGCGTTGATCATGAAACACTTATCAGGAAACTACATCACTACGGTTTAAGAAATTCTGCACTTCAACTTCTAATTTCATATTTGAGTAATAGAACGCAGACAGTAGTTATCAATAGCAGGAGTTCTTCCGGATCAGCAGTATCTATGGGTGTCCCGCAGGGTTCGATTCTCGGCCCATTTCTATTTCTTATTTACATTAATGACTTACCTTACCTAGTAGGGGACAACCATGATATAGTGTTATTTGCTGATGATACATCTTTGATTTTTAAGATAAAACGTCAACTTTTATTATATGACGAGGTGAATAATGCTATTTCAAAATTAGTACATTGGTTTAACGTTAATAATTTGCTTTTAAACGGCAATAAAACAAAATGTATTAAATTCACAACACCAAATGTTAAACAATTAGATGTAAATGTGCTTGTGAATGGGGAAGAGTTGAGCCTTGTGGATACTGCTGTCTTTCTTGGAATAACTCTTGACGCAAAACTTCAATGGAGCCCCCATATATCTAAACTAGCAAGTAGACTTAGCTCTGCTGCTTATGCTGTAAAAAAAATTAGGAATTTGACTAACGTTGAAACTGCTAGATTGGTTTATTTTAGTTATTTTCATAGCATAATGTCTTATGGTATTTTGCTATGGGGAAATGCAACTGATGTTGAAGTGATTTTTGTTTTGCAAAAGAGGGCCGTAAGAGCTATTTATAATCTTGGCTCTAAAGTGTCTCTTAGGGATAAATTTAAAGAAATTAATATCTTAACCTTGGCCTCTCAATATATATTTGAAAACGTTTTGTATGTACACAAGAACATAAACCAGTTCACTAAAAAAAGTGATGTTCATAATGTGAATACCAGGAACAAGCACAAATTAATTATGCCAGTTACCCGACTTCACAGAGTCAGTAACTCTTTTATGGGGCAATGTATACGTTTTTACAACAAAATTCCAGAAAGTGCTAAAAGTCTTTCAATCAAAAAGTTTAAATTTTATATTAAACAAAGACTTCATAAAAAGGGTTATTATAATATTAAAGAATACATGGATGATGATAACCCCTGGGAATGAGGTGATCGCTGCCGGGTCATTTCTACATCTTTATAATACAGCTATTGTAATACAATTATTGTACATAATTTTAAAAATGACTAAAAAAAAGCCCGCTGGGTTTCTTACTGGTTCTTCCCAGGATGTTATGCCATGTTAAAACAACAAGAAATTGGGATATACTTTTTTATTCAATAAGATACATTTTTATTCAAAGCGATTGCGTCTAAATTACGTAAATAAGATAAAAAATAAACAGTGGCCCAAAGTTTTTGTTTAAGAAATTTCATTTTCAATATCATTACATAATATAAAATTATCTATGATATCAACGTCCGGGGCAAAAGCTTCCAGAAAACTCTCTTAACAATGAGTGGAGGTCTGTACTCAGCAGTGCATTTATAAGCTTTTACTTTATTTTACCTTTTTTCATACAAAAAGTGGAATTGTCAGCGAAATTGATGCAATATAACCTGAATTTACATGTCCTGGAAATATTTTTATTTCTCGGGTATACCGATTTCCTCGCTATGTTTTCGTCCAGCCAAGCATGTTTATCAGGTTATCAGTACTTGAAATTGCATCGTAAATAGAATTTATTTTCCTGATTGTTGAGCAAGTACGAAGAAACAAAGTCTTTAACTGATAAACAAAGACAATATCGCGTTCAACTTTCAGAATCACTGCGTTAAACTAGGTGTATCATTATCAGATAGTGTCATCATAGTTTTTAACGTTATTTGTGTTTAATTCTTCTTTTTAGTAATTAAGTCTGAAATAGGAGAGAAACAAAATAAATTTTCCTAAGGTTACTTTAGTTTTACGTTGTAGTTTACTTGTCGTGATAAAAAAATGCTTTTATTATTATAATTACCTAATTTTGAAGAAAGAAAAGACAAGAGATACGTGTACATACAATTTTTATAAATTTTTATAAATGTTTGCCTATATAATATGTAGGCGTATGTACCTTTATGACTTTAAAGCTCCGTCAAAAACATTTCTAGCTTATTTAGATCAAAGCGACCATGTGCGGTTGCTATCAAAATCAGAACTAACGGCATTTTAATATATCTTAGATATATTAGAGTACCGTAAGTTCTTACTTAAAAACACTCCCTGTTCCTTTACGCCCTGATGTTGCAAACTAGAATAGGAAAAGATAAAGAACCATCGCATTTTCGTTATGAAGTAAAAGTATAAATATGTAACTCTTTTAAAACCTCTAAAAAATTTCTACAAACGTAATTGCTACATGCTAAAAAAGTAATAAAAAACAATACGTATTCGATTAATTAAAATTCGGTTCTTGGAATTCTGTTACCGTTTTATATCTTAACAAAACGTTTCCGACAGATGCGGGCTAAATAAAACACGTTATTTCTCTTAATTTAAATAAGAGCATGTTGAAACACTTCGCTCTGAAATTTATATACGCACATACATGTAATTTAAGATCGATAATAATAAGTTAAGTAGTTGTGGAAAAACCAACCCATGAACCAAGCAATGCAATGCAAGTCGAAAAAAATACTGAACTTATTCAGTGTCATTGACAAAATGTAGATTGAACACTTATAATAAAAAGGTCGGGGAAAAACTTTCTACGCACTTTATATGAAAACTGAAGACACTTTTTTTTAATTTATTTACATTTTATAATTACAGTATATATGTGCCATTTTGTTCGATGACTTTCGCCATCTTGAAGGTAGTGACATGATCCCGTTCCTGCAGAAATTTTGGGACTTCTGAGCAAAAAAACGCGATAAGAAGTTTTGACTTTTCTTGCAATTTTATTTGTACAAATTATTTTGTACGTAAATTATTAATCTGTGGTACAAAACCTAGTTTGCTTGAACGATGTAATAATTAGAGATAAAATCATTATATTAGTGTGTATCAAAAAAAGAATGCTTTATGTCGCCTTCTGTTCTAATTTTACAATAAATATTTTATTTTATTTTCATGGATGTTTCATTAGTTTTATAAATTAAATTTTACCTTATATCCACACTTTCAAAAATATTTTTGAAAGAAAGAAAGGAGAGAGGTGTTTGTTTGAAAGACACAATAAAAAGAGGCAGAATTGTAAACAAAACACGGAAAATGGAACCACAACAAATAAAATAAACCAGTCATATAGAAGCCCAATGCCATAGTAGATACAACAATAACAAAAAGAGAGTAAAAACAAAACTAAACGACGCATGATATAATGTCATTATGAAAATTATGAGGCAAATACCTAAATTTGAATTTAATGAAAAATAACTAACAGTAAAAAAACGAAATCAACCTGAACAGGGGAATGCTCCAAAAAGGATGCCTCTCAGAGTGTGCTGGGATGTGTGGACCTCACACAACTTCGCCCAGGGAGGCTACTGTGTAACTCTGGTTGGTTTTGTCATCGGTTTAATTGGATCCCATTAATCAATTAATATGCTTTATTTTGGCGTATGACGCTCATTCATTGGATCCAATTAAACCGATCACGAAACCAACCAGTGTTACCCCCCGATGTCCAAAAGCGTAACATCAACAATTCATGCAAACAGTTCCATACTTAATTAAAAACTAAACTTGATTTAATAAACTATTTTTTTTTTGATAAAAGTGACGGAACAAGCAAAACGTTCACTTGATGGTAAGTGCAACGTCTGCCCATAACAAATGCTGTCGCTCAGAACATTTCTGTGCGACACCACACTGCGCCCGTCACCCTGAGACATCAGTCCTTAAGTCTCATATGCCCAGTGATTACGCTAGCTCTCAGTGCCCTTCAAACCGAAACACAGTAATGTTTGCACAATACTGTTTCGCGGCAGAATAACTGGCCCTGGGGTGGTACCTACCTAATCGGATGCCTGCATAGGACTCCTACCACCAGGGTTAATAAAACTAGACTACACACGATTGTTGTCAAACTTTAACAGTAACTGATTCAGAGTATTATCTCATGACTCAACGATATCCCAAACGAGTTAATTTTCTATGTCACAGACAGTAACGATTTTTTATGATTTTTTAATAAATACTTCGATAGTCGAACACATAACATCCACACATTTCTGACACTAAGTAATATAATGCTCATGTGCTTCGATTCCCGATACTATTTTTTATAGGAGAAAGAGACGAGACGAACAAAACGTTCACCTGATGGTAAGTGCTACGTCTACCCATAACCAATGCTATGTCACTTAGAACATTTCTGTGTAGCATCACACTGCGCTTGTCATCCTGGGATATCAGTAATTACACTAGCTACAAATGCCCGTCAGACCGAAACACGGTAGTGTTTCCACACCAATGCCTGTTGGTAGAATAACTGACACTGGGGTGGTACCCACCTAGGCTGGTTCTCCATAGTAATCTTACCAATAGTAGTTTGTCTTTCTTACTATTTTGCAAAAGTAGATGTTATCACTGTTTAGGAATGTAGAGTTATAAAACGGAATATTGACTGGGAGAAAATGGCTAAAGGCATTGGGTGCGCCTTTTTTATCCTTTTTTTTTTGTGAGAGAAACCATAAATATTCACAAATAAAAAATAAAAAATGTAATGATGATAATCCCCAAGCCGATGTCCAACTACCAACAAGAAGCTGACAATTGCGCAATATACAATGCATATTATAATGGTTAAAAATTAGCGTTACACCGGGTACGGGAAAGGGAAGAGAAAGACGTGTTAGTGTGTTTGCATTCGCGTGATACGCACTAAAATACGATTATAAAATAAATATTATAAATTGAAATAAGTGACAATAAAATATCTTGAGTAGATATAGATTTCTGGTTATCGCTCACAATAGGTCTCTGACCACAAATCAACATAAAACATATCGAGAACATAAATCATCATTATCAATTTTATAATTTCTGATCGCTTTCTGTACACCCATTTTTATACCCAGACTAGACGAGAAAGCCGAAATTCATTAAGCCCATTGTTCCTAGTCATATTATAAACGCCTCAATTTCAGATGAAAATACGAAGATGTCAATATTGTTAGGGTAAAAAAAACTAAAAACAAACACCAAAAACTTTTTGCCACCTATTGCACCATCTATGAACAAACACATTTCTCAACGATAAATTGAGACATCTTCTGATTAAATATAATATAAAAATAATAAAAATATATAAAATATATAATCTGATGAAAAATAAATTGCGTGATCTATTGCTACTTTTGCGTAAGCATTCTTATTTTTATGTAGATAAGAGAGTAATATGTAGATAGATATTTCAGTATATAACGTATAAAGTACAACTGTTGACCACAACGTTTCTCGGATTTTTGGGAATATAATAAAAAGCGGGAAACGTCCGCAAAGACCTCATCATATTTTTTAATTTCTTCTAAGAATTGAAGGGTCTGCTTTAATTCTTTTGAAGTCTACATAAAAGTTTCCTTCTTTGCACACGCTGTGGGATTGCAAATGTTGTAAATGCGTCATAAATAGTACTCATTTTCCTGAATGTAACTGAGCAAGTTTGCGGAAAGAAAGTCACCAGATAATAAAATACAGTAAAGCATTCTACTTGCAGAATTGTGTAGTAAAAGTATTCTTCTAAATAAGTGTTATCACAGTTTTTCTTTAATAATATAAAATTTTCTTTAGTTTGCTCCACCCCTGCACAACCACCAGGTCGTGCGGCTACTGCCAAAACTCGCTTTCACTGAGATAAGTTTACGTAAATACACTCGACGTTTACGTTTTTATAGAGTGAATAAAGACAAAGACTAATCTTCAAAAACCACGTACTTCCCCTAATCGTCTAGTTTCATTAGTATTAAATAACATAATTATTTTTCAAATGAATTGAACATTTTAATTGATGATTTTAAATGTAAACAAATAGATACTTGTCCTTTAAAATCTATATTTACGTAGTTGTTTGCAGGTGGGTTGGCAACCGCAGTTTATTTATTCAGATGTTCCAGGAAGATGCTTCTGCCCTTCTCAAGGTTTTTATTTTTCTTCTGTCGACTTTTACGACACCCACGAGATGAGATGGATCTTAGGGCGCTACCACGCGGTACAATAAATATTTACACAACTAAAAAACAATAAACATTTTGACAACGTGAAGTCCGCCAATTCGCACTGGGGCAACATTGCGGACTGTTCCCGACTTTTTAACCCTTCTGAAAAATTAGACATGGGATGTCTTTGGGGTCTTCTCTCTCACCCCCTCAGAGCGGAAACTATCTACTAACCCTCTCAGTAGTTTTGATAGCCGCATGTAAAGACATATGGAGCTTAATGTTGCTTCGAGCACGGCATCTTTTAGCCATAACTGGGCAAGTAGGCCTAGAGTAGTATATTTGCATAATATTTCATGTCGCCTGACGCGCAGAACGGCCGCGTTTGACACCCTGGGACAAAAACTCCGCCGACCTACCGGTAAGTGGATACGATGGGTTGGCTGTTACTTAGAAACTTTTTAGACACCTCGTCTGTCTTTAACAACAATCTTCATAGAATTTATATGCAATAAATGTGAAATTTAATATAATTTTTTTGTAGTTATATTACAAAACTACTTTATATTTTTAAACCACAATTTCGACAGCTGCGAGCCTTAAATCACGTTTCTTCTTTTAATTTGAATAAAGGCTACGCTTTGAAATTTATTTATGTAACTAGCTGACTGCCCGCGACTTCGTCCGTGTGGATATAGGTTTTTAAAGTATCCCGTGAAAATTATTTCATTTTCTGGGAAAAAAGTATCCTATGTCTGTCTCCAGGTTGCAAGCTATTTCTGTGAAAAATTTCATCTAGATCGGTTCAGCGGTTGAACCGTGAGAAGGTAACAAAGAGAAACTGCCATGAATGATGCTCCTATATCGTGGGTTTTCCAGACATACGTTTCCAGATAATCCAGGCGTTTTACAGACATAAATTTCACATGCACAACACAACCAGACCCGAAAAGTAACAAAGGGACCATTTTTCAAGCCGCCTAAGAAGACCAGTCAGTTTTACCAAGTGTAACATCCCCCTACAAGATGCAGAAGTATTCAAACGTGAACGTCCGTACGTCCCTCGCCGCTTGGACTCACTGAAAACCAGCGCTGTAGTCTCGACTGCGGCATTAAGCTGAGTGAAACCCGTTCGCCCGCTTAAGAGACTTCATGCAGTCTCGAGGGATCCCCATCCACGAGCAGTTTGGATTCCGTGCCAAACACTCATGTACCCAGCAGGTGCACCGCATAACGGAGCACATTCAATCCCGCTTCATACGCGGGCTTCATACCGGAGCGCTCTTCTTCGACGTGGCGAAAGCGTTCGACAAGGTCTGGCACAACGGGCTCATATACAAGTTATATGGACTCGGTGTGCCAGATCGCCTCGTACTCATCATACGAGATTTCTTACGCAATCGAACCTTCCGCTACCGCGTCGAGGGGGTGCGATCCGAATCACATCCCATCCTAGCCGGCGTACCACAAGGCTCAGTCCTAGGTCCCGTGCTCTACACCCTTTTCACGAACGACATACCGCACACCAGCGGCGTCGAACTCGCCCTCTTCGCAGATGATACCTGCCTATATGTGTCTGGACGTAATCCAGACACTATCTCTAAACGCCTCCAATCCGCAGCCCGAACCCTCGGGAACTGGTTTCGGAAATGGAGGATCGAGGTCAACCCAATCAAAAGTGCAGCCATGTACTTCTCGCGGCGCATAACGCAGCATCTCCCCACAATAGAGTTATTCGATCGTCCAATCCCCTGGGAAAAGACAGTCAAATACTTAGGCGTCCTATTAGACTCGAGACTCAGCTTCGGTCCACATATTAACCGAGTAAGGAACCGAGCGGCGTTCGTACTCGGTCGATTACATCCGTTACTAAATAAAAATAGCAAAATGTCCCTACGTAATAAAATTACACTTTACAAAGCCTGTATTCGGTCAATTATGACATACGCAAGCCCCGTATTTGCGCATGCCTCCCCGCGTCAAATTCACCGACTTCAGGTAATACAAAATCGATTCACGCGTAAAGCCACGGGAGCACCGTGGTTCGTGCGTAATGCTAACCTTCATATCGATTTAGGGCTTCCTACCATAGCCCAATATCTAAAGTTGGCCTCTCGCCGATACTTCGACTCTGCCGCCACGCACCCCAACCCACTGGTTGTCAGTGCCGCCACTTACAACCCCCTCGCGATACACCAAAACTCGACCCGCGGAAAAAGGAGACCGAGGCACGTCCTCGAGGACCCTGACGACGCGACCACTATTGCCCAAGCGCTCTACTCAACACTACACAAACACCCATTATCACCATCATACCGCCCCCGCCGTCGGCGTGGGCGTATCAGACAAAGTTATTCGCGATACCGCCGCATCTCAGGCCGGTTTTCCCCTAGCAGTAGTGTCATAAACAGAAGCGTCGCTGGAGTTTCTTGCGCCATTTCTTCTCCAGCGGAAACGCATTCCGAATTGGTGGTAAACTTATCTAATAATAATCATGGTATTAATAATTATAGTAGTAGTAATATTGCCCTCCCGATTGCAGTAACTGACCGAGCCGAGACCGGCCCCCTTGGGCACCCTCGAGTCTGTTACTCTCGCGAACAGGATGACGGTCCAAGCCGAGGTCCCCTCTCGGGGGCCCTTGCGCCAGTCATCCATAAATAAAGGTTTCGGCTAAGCGCCCTCAGCGCTATGCCACCTTTCAATCCGGCGAAGCTGTAAAAGCCTTCGGGCTAACAGTGACCATCAGTCCTTTAAAAAAAAAAAAGAAAAAAAAAAAAAAAAAAAAAAAAAAAAAAAGTGAAACCCGTTTGCTCAATGCGCCACGACACACGTGACAATATTTTTGTACACGAGTTTTGTTAAATGTTCAGTTTTGTGATGTTGTTTAATGTTTCTTTCTGTTTGTATGTAAATACATTGTTTACTTGAATGTCTAGTGCCTAATTTTTATGTATTTGTGTCTGAGGCGTATTTCCGCAATAAATATTTTCTTTCTTTCTTTCTTTGTTTCAAACTGGATTGTGTATGTGGTTACATAGGGCAAACAATAAGACCAGTAAAAACCCGCGAAAAGGAAGTATAGGTAAAGTGAAGCATCGTCGCTCCAGGAAATCTGCGGTCTGGGACCATGTTCTGGATCATCCCAACCATTACATCCGATTTGATAAACCACAAATCCTCGCGAAAGATCACCGACTCCTACCAAGGATGTTTCGCGAGGCCATTGAAATAAAAAAAACATCCTAATTTTAATAGAGAAGACGGTGGGGTACTACCACCAGCTAGGGATCCTATAATTAATAATTTAAATCAAAAACCAAGCATAGTGGTGTGCATGACTTCAAAACACAGCTGTTTCTGCGTAGATTGGACCAAAAGTAATAATTTAATGCGAAAACCTCGGGATTAACTATGACATCAGGACATCTGTCACCTCAGTCCTCCCATTGACCATGGGTGATGTAAAGCCCTCGTAATATCGGGTTATAAATAGTTAAACTAACGCGATAAAATCTGTAAAATTAGTTTTATTAAAATGTGTAGTTTTCGCGTAAATATAAGAAATCTAAGATAAATTTGTTAAGAAAAACACAATAACCATTTTAGTTTCCCAAGTAAGTATGTACTTTTCTCTTGGTACTTAAGTGTATACTCCTGTAAAACTGTAAAAGTAGCATTCTAAAAGCATCGACACTATACAAACCACCTGCTTAGGTGTTCTTTATCGAAAGTATTCGTCTGAAAGTGTAGCACATGGCGTCCTAAATTTAGTTAATCGTTTCCTGTTTAATCCTGTTCGTAAACTCAAACTTTCTTTTACGTTACTCAACGCGGACCACATCAGAGTGCAGTGTGTTTATTTCATGATTTCCATGTTTTTTTTTTACTTTTTGATCAGTTAAATATAGAATAAAAACATAGTAACACGTCTTATGCATTGCGTGTGAATAAACATACTCATTAGCTTTTGATAAATCCATTTTCTAAAGTAAAAGTAATAATTGGTATTTGAAAAGCGGAAAATGTTGATGTGGATATTTTTGTTTATGGAAGAAAGTGACGAAATAGCCAATCGGGCACCTTATAGTTAGTGCAACGGTTGCCCATAACAAATACTGTGTCACCCAAAACATTTCTGTGTCACCACACTGCATGTGAAAAACCCTGAGACATCCGTTCTTACGATAGTTTGTTTCAGATCGAAATACATTAAGTTTGAGTATGTTTGCACACTACTCCTTCACGGCAGAATAGCTGGTACTGCTGAGGCTAGCTAGACGGATTCCGGCATAGAAATTAACTGTCAGAAGTACCTTTTCCTGCATTCAAATAACTTTTTAATTCCTGTTTCACTACATCGATTCGAGCTTTGCAGTAGTGTACTATATATATAATCTGTATTATAAATCTAATATAATCACCCTAGGATTTTTTTTATAAGTAGTTTTATTATGCAAAAATATTTGCGAAAATGGTTTAAACCAATAAATATGCAACGTCCACGAGACTATACTATACGTGCGAAAAATATTTTTGATTCATCAATCAACATATGAAAGAATATACGAGTAACACCACGTCTCAGCAAAACAAGTCACTATCCACAACTCTAAGCAGCACATTATTTACACCTGAGTTAGCTTTTATGCTGGTACAATTGTTTATACACTGGACGGTGACGAGAAGCAGTGTGGTAAGGCTAAGGTGCGAAGTGTCTCGTACTACGTTCACCAATCTGCCTGACAAGCGAAGCAATTTCTGCAAATCCTCCCAAACTGGGAGAGGCCTATGTCCAGTAGTGGCTTTTTATAGGCTGATAAAGAAGAAGAAGTAAGCATTACTACAAAATAAAACGTAAGACGTTAAATACACCAATTTCAAGTTAGCATCTATTGAGTACTTTTTAAGTTAAACGTTCGGACAGACAAACAAGGAAGATATAGGATCAGTATATAGTGATTTATTGTGAAGAAAAACTTTTCTTTTACGTCGTTTGCAAAAAATTTCGTGATAGCGTGTTTGACAAGTACATTTTGATCAATTAATTTACAAATAGCTTATTATTGTAATAAAAAAAGGTTTAATTGCTAAGATTTTTGTTTACATACAGTCACGCCTCTTTCCCATTGGGAATAAGCAGAGACCACATCTTTCAACTTGCTACGATCCTGGAACACATCTTTCGCTTCTTCTACTTTCTTTACGGTTTTCATACACGCTGGTCGGTTGCGATTACTTTTGTTTACATAACTAATTATAGAATCTCGTAGTCACCGGTTTTATTAAAATAATTATTTCCGCGTAACTTTCATTAAAATTATAACTTAACTTGGGTTACATTTTTATAACAGACCAGTAGACATAGGCTCTTCTTTTGAAAACGCAATTGTTGCAGGTTACAGGAACTGTCGTTAGTGGAAGTTGTTTATGTGTGATGTCGGTATAAGATTGCGTAGGAACAACACTGTCGTGGACCGCCATTATGAAGGCGGCGAGGACCAAGTTTTTTCTTTAAAAGAAATTATGCACCACAGTAGGATTTCTCCTGCATCGTGGCTGCGTTTTACAGACATACTCGAAAACCAACAATTTATATATTTGATCAAATATAGGCTTAGGCTGAGATTCGGACCTGTGGCGTAGAAGTTTTGTTGGTATTCTGACTCGTGATTGATAGTGTAATTCTGCAGCTGAACAATTTGGAATTATTTTTTCAAATTGTCATAAATCATAACCGTCCACTACGACTTTTTTGTCTTACACTTGTACTAGCGACTGAATGATATCATTGATTCGCGAAGTGACTAAACGGATTCGATTCTCGTATTTGATAAATATTTGTAGAGCCTACAGATAGTTTTGCAAGTATAGGTGTAATGACTTTTGATATGGTACCGACGCAGTTCCTTAATTCTGTAATCGTTGTGTTCATCACGCAAGGAATGTTATAGTGCCATACATATTTGAAGGAACTGCGAAACTATGTAGTTTTAAAATAACGTAATGGTATATTTAACAACTGCATTAGATTTATTTTTGGTCTGCGAAAGTATGACCATGTATCTCAATATCGATCTCAGCTTAATTGGCTTACTGTTCGACAAAGGCGCAAATCCAGAAGTTTGCTTGTTCTTTTTTCCATCTTAAATGATCCATTTTCGCCGTCTTATCTCAAAGATAAATTTCAGTATCTCTTCTCATCACATGATAGGGTTCTTCGTTCTTCCTCCAATAATAAGATTTGTATTCCTACGCATTTCACCGGGTTCTATAGGAACTCCTTCACTGTTTAGGCTGCGCTTCTCTGGAACTCCTTGCCCGATGACATCAGGAAAGCTTCTAATAAATACTCGTTCAAAAAATTGGTTCGTGATTATTTATTGAAGAGTCATTGCATGTTAAATTGTTAGTTGTCTGTCCCCGATTTGATTTTGCATTGTTTTGTGTATAGTATGTGTGTTTATATGTATACGTATATATCTGTTTGTGTATATGTAGTATATATATATATATATATATATATATGTATGTATATGTATGTTTCTATTTACATATATGTAAATGTTATAAGATATTTATATATATAATTATTATAATATTGTTTTATCTTATATTTTTTGTCTTTTATTGTTACACCTTAATCAAAATCTCACCACTCCATGGGTTGACTGGGAGAGAATGCCTAACGGCATTAAGTCCGCCCTTTGTATCCTTTCTTTGTAAGGGAACAATAAAGATTAATAAATAAATAAAATAAATAAATATATTTAGTTACATACATATATACATAAGATCACGACTGTATCCCATAAGGGGTAGTCAGAGACTGGGCACTCACTGCAAAAACAGATGACTGCCACAATCCACGTTTCACCAAAACAATGTAATGCACTTGGTGTGATAGGTGGTGAGCCCATCGCCACCATGCGCTGTTGGGTGCACAGTGCAGTTTAATTCCTTACTCGCCTTTTACGAGATCCATTGGATGAGATGGAGTGGTAGTATTCTTTTAACGAGCCGCCACCACACGGAGCCGCCACCGAGCGGAGGAGGAGTAAGGTGGAGATAATTCTTTATCGCCGATAATTCACATATTGAGTTACTAGTGGCAGCGGCGTTAGAGCCGAAGGACGATTAATGAATAGTTATCTCAGCTATACATACACTAGCTGTTGCCCGAGACTTCGTCCCCGCGGATATAACAACTATTTGATTTTCCGGGATGAAAAGTATCCTATATCCGTCTCCAAGGTGCAATATTGAAATGAAATCGTAAGGATTTCATTTCAATATTGATTATTTTATTCTGATGAAAAGAATAATATCTATCGATGAAAATTAACATCGACAAGCAAGGTCGTTTTTTATTTAAATAAAATTGATAGCGAGTACCGGTTCTTGGATTTAATATTTTATTTTAGTTTCTCGTCACAACACACTTCGTATTAATGAAAGGATAAAAGTGTATGAATAATATACGAAATCCAAAAACTAAATCGATATTAGAATGACTAAGTGGAAGGTTTATTGCATATCGTTACGCTGTTTCTTTTTATTAGTCAAGGTGAATCAAGAACTATTTTTTAATTTTCAATTATGTACAATAGAAATTCCGAATCGTAATCGCAATAAAAAAATAACCAACCGGATTTCTATCTCTGACTTCGACGAATAAATGGCGCAGCTGCTCGTTATCGCGTTAGATACACATTATCGTGAAACATATCAACCACTCCGTAATACTCGATACACTAAAGAGCACTTCATGGACTGAGGTTTCCTTTACTCTTGTTAGGTGATATACAAATTGACACTTGAGTTGATATTTGCCTATTAACAAATATATTTTTTCATATTCTCCATTCCGATTAATCTATGATATCAACTATGCATGACATATTTAGTGCCGTCATTGTGCGCGCAAACACTTTATTATCAACATATCAGCCTCCACTACAGAACATAGACCTCCCCAATAGATTGCCACAAAAGTTTGAAGTTCTCATTTTGGGGGGATTTTGCCACAGTTGCCACGCTCAGCAGGCGGGTTGGCAACCGCGGTTTATTTATTCAGATGTTCCAGGAAGATGCTGTGGCTCATCTCCTGGTTTTCATTTTCTCTTTGTCGACTTTAACGACACCCACGGGATGTGATGGGGTGGTAGAGTCTCTTAGGACGTCATCGCACGGCACCAACCGGACCAGAGTCACCACTTTTAATTAGCGTATATTGAAACTTATTCAACTACGCTACGCAAAGAAACATTGCAGGCTAGCGAAACTCGAAAATTAATAATTGGTGGTTTTTGAAAGAATTGACTCCGGCTGACTCCGTTTGAACGCGCTTATCTCAAGAAATACAAATTCTATTTGAAAAAGTATTTTAGCATTAGATAGCCCGTTTATTGAGCAGAGTTCTAAATGGCCTTAAAGAGCAGATTGATGAGAACCGAACATTATTGGGAGAGCCGAACAGTAAATTTTACTGGTGGTAAGTTCCTATGCAGGAATCCGCCTTCTCGGCTTTTACAGCTTCATCGGATACTGTGCTCGCGGGCCAGGGGCCCGCGTGCCAGGTTTTGTTTGACCCAAACATAAATAAATAAATAAAAACTCCTACAAAAACCTCGAAGTTCGGACTGTGTCGCGTTCGCTGCGTGCTTTCGCGATTTCGAAAATCTTAAATATTTTAAGTCGTCTAATGACCGTCCGAGGGAGGCTGCGCGCGTCCATTCGGACTGTCGACTTGTGTGTCGGTAACTCTGGGCGGTGAGAACCGCCCTGGAACACGGGTGAATCGTGTGTACGCGGTGTGATTATTGACAATTGCGCGCCGCTTTCTACGGCGGTCGCGCGTCGTGGTGCGTGTTATAGTAAAGCTATTGACTGTGTTAAAGCTATTGACTGTGTTAAAGCTATTGACTGTGTTAAAGCTATTGACTGTGTTAAAGCTATTGACTGCCGTGAAGCAGTGGTGTGCAAACATTACTGTGTTTCGGTTTGAAGGGCTCTCTGAGCTAGCGTAATCACTTAAGAACTTATGTCTTAGGGTGATGGGCACGTTGAATTTACCATCAGGTGAACCTTTTGCTCGTTTCATCACGTTAACCAAATAAAATGATGACAAATGAAACCAAATGAATGATAAAAAAAATGCTGAGGACGGTATCATGCCGTATAGTGCAATCATGTGGTAAGATTATTTTAGGCGGTAAAAACACGGGGCATAGCTAATATTGCGCGCCATTTTGCTACAAGTTGAAATTCTTGCTCCCTATTGCATTCCCACGAGTTGCTGGGTCGTAATCTACCATCCAATAAGTGTCGTAAAAGTCGACAGAGGGAAAACTTAAACCAGCAGATGGGCAGAAGCATCTTCCTGGAACATCTGAATAAATAAACTGCGGTTGCAAACCCGCCTGCCAACCCTTCTAACTATGGTAAAATCCCCCGAGATGAAAGCTACAAAGTTTTGTGTCAATCTATGGGGTTAAGTAGTGAACTAGGGATAGGCTGAAATGATTATAAGTATTATGAAGTAGCCAGGGAATATATTGTTCACCCACCATAGCACCGCAGGCTTGGGTAAGGCTAGGCTTATTCTGACCTCGCCCAGTCAAAGAGCAGATTTGATGATACGAACAAAACGTTCACTTGATGGGAAGTAAATCGCGCGCCCATAGCAATGCTGTATCACTCAGAATATTTCTCTGTGGCACCACTCTGCTCCTGTCCCCCTGACACGGTCAGTACTATAGTCTCGTATGCCGAGTGATTACACTGCTCTCAGTGACCTTCAGACCAAAATACAACAATGTTCGCACACTACTGCTGGCATAACTGGCCCCGCGGTGGTACCTACCTAGTCGGATTCCAAATTGTAGCATATGTAATATGATAGCAAAAATATGCTTAGAATGGTGATTTCAGCTTATCAGGAGCACGAAACACTGAAAATTTGTTTTTTTTAAGATAAGATACGGTCCGCCAGCATCTAATCATATTTTATCGTAAAGTAAATAGTAAAACAGTGTACCGCCGCTTTAAGTTTTGGTTTTATATTATTGGTTTTATATTATAACTAGCTGTGCCTAACGGTTTCGCCCGCGTAAAATAAGCCGACCACATAATTCCGTCGTACGGCATGGTATGTATAACTCTAGCTTTATTATATTAGTAAGTACTTAGTCTACGTAAATTTTATTCTTGGGCGGTCCGAGTTAGGAAAGCAAATCGAAAGCAAATTGTCAATTAACATAGTCCATATGTTTGCCATGTCATAGAATACAATAGAATTATTTTATTTTAACGTAGCCTAATTCGTCGCCGTTATCAGAATGTGAAAAGTCCACTGCTTGCTTGGACAAAGGAGTGGACAAAGGGGGTCAAGCAGTGGATTATTTCACATTCTGATGGCGACCTTTCCCTAGCGATGATTTACAGTAATATCCAGGCTTGGTCTACGGATTAGCGATCGCAGTACCACCTCGAAACTTTTTACGACACCCACGTGGAGAAGTGTGGCAGATTTACTTACGTCGCCAATAATGCTACCACGCGCCACGGACTTCTTACATTTCCAGACGAGCAAATCGGTCATTGGTGATAAGTGCAACAGCTGCCCGTTATAAATGCTGTGTTACCCAGAACATTTCTGTGTGAACTACACTGAACTACACTGCGCTCGTCACCCTGAGACATCATTTCTTAAGTCTCATATGTCCTTCAGTACCCTTCAAACCGAAACACAGTAATGATTGCACACTGCTGCTTGACGGCAGAAAAACTGGCACTGCGATGGATTCTTGCATAGGAATCCTACCATCAGTAAGTAATTCTTTAAACAACACTGGTTCCCAAAAAGCTTCAAAAAAAGCTTCTGTCCTGGGAAGATTCTACAACATAGTCATCATTTCAGTCTATCACTAGTCCACTGATGAACATTGGCCTCCCCCATAGATTGCCACGCTTGGCAGGCGAGTTGGCAACCGCAGTTTATTTATTCAGCTGTTCCAGGAAGATGCTGCTGCCCATCTCCTGGTTTTTATTTACCCTCTGTCGACTTTTATGACACCCACGGGATGAGATGGAGTGGTAGATTATCTTAAGCCGCCACCACAAGGCAACTTATAGTATAATAAGTATATAAAGATATGGAAGGCTGCGATCACCACATTCGCAGGGGTTATTATCATCCATGTATTCATTTAATTATAATATCAATACTAATAAAATCATTGCCTTACGAATTATCAAAATACCTCGCAAGATTATAAAGAGATAAATTGTCGGTGGATTAAAACTGTAGTTTTCGGTACAGTACATTGACTATCAATTATTGGCTTTTGCAAGTTCTCGCTGTATATAACAGCCTTGATCTTTAAATTATTCGTAGGGCTGCCATTTGTACTATATGAAAATGAGGTTAAGAACTACATCATAATGTTATAAGTCAAATTTATATCATTACTAATGCGGAAATTACAACTACAAAATCTTTAAGTTTTTGCGATGTATTAGTTTCTAAAATCAAAACAAAGTGTTAATCGAGCATTTCATGGAACATTATCAGCAACAAAATTACGTGATGGTGTTCAATAACATTTTAATCACAAAGCGGACATGTGGTTTTTGGTATAACTACCAGACATCGGCGTTGGCGCCAAAAGTCGCCATGTTATGTTATCTACTAGTCACGTAGCTTATATAATCTTGTACGTCACTGCAGATATCAGATATAATTCGCTTATCTTCCAAAGAACAATGATAATAACTGATATTGATATCAGGAAAGTGCTATCTTGAAACAACACTTCAATAGACTACACTACACTCAAAACCTCACACTTTTTCGCCCGTATGTCCCATACAATAACAGCAATAATGCAATAAGCTGGCAAAGTGTTATATAAGTAATTCTGCACATGGGATACAAAAGAAACAATGTCGCACTATATGTTATTAGAATTAATATCAATACTTTTTACCTAACCTATTACGTTTTCTGAAAAATCTGGGACAATATTGATGACATTAAATTCCAATAAATATTAAATAGCTACAATAACAGACCTATCAAATTATTTAAAAAAATAGTTGTACACCATAGAATCTTTGTAAAGACCTCAGAATTGTTGCAGTATTCCTATTTTATTAAAAAAATACTATGCTTACGTAGCGACATCTATGTCACCATATGAGAAGCTCGAGAAATATGTAATTTGTCCAAAATCGCGCTATGAAAGTTTCTGAGATGCGAACTATATATACAACATCTAAAGGTTACTGGTAGGAGGAGACATCCACCCCAGATCAGACCATCCGATCTGGCGGGTGGCTAGATCGGACGGTATGGGTAATGAGGGTTGTCTTCCCGAAGTTTATTACAATCCTGCCACTCCGAAAGCTGGCCCAGCAGCCGCTCCATCTTTCTAATGGCGATTTCGGCTCGGCGAGATGACGCGAAGGAAGCACTGTTATCAGAAAATAGTGCGAGGTCTATGTGTTTTTCTCACTCCTGAAGATGCTCTTCTAGTGTTGGAATATCATTTGAGAATGCCGCGTACAGGAGCGGCGATACACAGCAGCCTTGTGGCACTCAAGCCCGGGTTGGGCGTGTTGCGGAGACTTCATTCTGGACGCACACACGTTAAACGTTCTCCCCTGCAGGTAGGACTTGGCTTGGTCAACATGATAATTTTCCCAGTCTTCCAATGGTCTGGGAAGTGTGCCGTACGGAGTATGCCGTTGAATAGTCTGATCATGGAAACTGTGGTTCTTGTAGACAGCTATTTAATCGCCGTCGTCGGTATCCCATCGTGCCCTGGAGCTTTGCGCACTAATAGGCGCAATGCGGGCTGACCTTCACTTCTGCGGAGAAGAAAAATGCTTCCCCCGACAGTAAAGTTATCTGGGCCGGCAGGAATTACCGTACGCGATCTTCCACTCTTCTGTGATGCTGCCGGTAAATTGGGTTTCTAGGTGCTCTACCAGGATTTCAGACCGGTCCTTAGCCTCGTAGCTACGCCGTGAGGGCTTTATGATCGGTTATAGTGGTGTAGATTGACGATTGACTTTCTCCTGCTTCGTCTGAACGCCGCTCATATACAATCACACTTTTCTAATATACCTTTCTCTACAAGGCTTTACATCCTCAGTGTACGTAATATAACACTACATAAGTCATTTAAGACCGTGTAAAGGTATTAAAAGCTATGTTGAAGAAAATAATTTTATACATAACTATTTCTTAAGCGTGGTCTATCCCTCGCTGAGTGTACGCAACCTTAGTTGCACTACTGCCTGTTAAATTCCAACAAGACTTGCATAATGGTCTATGCAAGCATCGCTTTCAATTCATCCAAACCCGCTGGTGGTTAAAGCAGCAAATTAACGATCAGATAGAAACGCGTCCGAACGCAAACGTCGCCCGCGAAACGTGCTAGACGACACGGACGTCTCAGCACTCCCTGACGACGATACGGTCAGTTACGATCCGGCTAACACTGACAGCTTTAACATAACACGCACAACGACGCGCGGCCGCCGTAGAGGGCGGCGCGCAACAGTTGACAATCACACCGCGTACTTACGATTCACCCGTGTTCCAGGGCGGTTCTCACCGCCCAGAGTTACCGACACAAGTCGAAAGTCCGAATTTAGGCCCGCAGCCTCCCTCGGACGGTCATTAGATGTCTTAATTTTTTTTAAGATATTTGACCTCGCGATGACCACACAGTGACCGAATTTATAAGTTAGTTAGGAGTTCATATGTTTGGGTGAAAAAACGATTAAGGCTGTCAAACTCAAAAAGGCTAACAGCAACCACATCACCGAAAACATTTGCGTTTTCTGCCATTTTAACAGGGTTTCTTTAATTAAAAGTACTTTAACAGTGCATTTAACGTCTTAAAAACCATATTATAACTACTTTTCTCACTTTTAAAAAATTCAGCTAATAACGTATTTCTACTTTTACGTTATGTACCATGTTATAAGACGTTTTTACATAAGAAACTGTTATATATGCATTCCTCATGTTTGTGTTTACTAATACACACTACTTACGTTATGAAAAACGTTATCTAACAACTGTGATTACAGCGTTTATGAACGCCGCGTTTATGGTAATGAAAGACGCTTCTATATGAACATTACTATGTAGTTTTGAATGCAAGTATGCGTCGTCAACAGTTTATACTATAAAAATTTAACATCAAGTATATTATGTAAGTGTGAAGTGTGTGAATAATAGTTATTTTCTCACAGCTATTAACATATTATTCCTATTAACGTTCAATCTGACATCAACATTTAAAACTTGTTGTGGCTTATAAATAGCCATGACGAGTGCTCTTGCCAGTATAAGCAAATCAATGACATTGCAATGTCATTTATTAGCTAAAATCTTGGTGATATAATAATATTTTTTAAAACGAAGCTCAGAAGAACAGAAGGAAAATAAAACTTCCTGGAACATCTGAATAAATAAACTGCGGTTGCCAACCCGTCTGACAAGCATGGCAACTATGCAAACAAAAAAACAAAATCCCCCCAAAACGAGAGCTACAAACTTTTGTGGTAATGTATAGGGGAGGCCTTTGTTCAGGCGTGGACATGTAATAGCCTGAAATTATGATGATGATGAGGAGGATACAATATACCAAACCCGAAAACCAACAATTGGTTTTGGCTGGGATACGAACTCAGGACCCGCGGCGTAGAAGTTAGGTACTCTGACCACTAGGCAACGCGGTCGTCGTTATGTGGAAAAATAGACAACGATTACACACTTTAACCTTTCGGAATATGGTGGTTACATCGTATTATGAAATCGTATAACAATAACATCTCTGACTGAAAAATAAATTATTTCCGTATATAGATTTAAACTTGCATTTTACTCTGTACTATATTGTAATACATTATTTAATGAATAACGACGCTGGTTATGTAATTGTTTAAGACTTCAAGGTTACTGTTAACGACGCGGTCAATGTTCAAAAAAATTTAGTATTAAAAATAAGCCTTATAGCTCCGTGTCGTACCAGCGTAAGGTCTATAAAGGTAACAGTCGGCTGACTGTACCCTAAATAGAAAATCTCATTTTTTTCGAAAGGGGACTGTAAATTTACAGGTGTAATAACACAACATAACAGGGTTTCTAGTGGTGGTAGGATTTCTATGCAGAAATCCGTCTGGGTAAAAACCACCATAGTGCCAGTTAATCTGCCTAGAAGCAGTAGTGTGCAAACATTACTGTATTTCGGAGTAATTACTGGGCATATGATATTTAATAACAGATGTCTCAGGGTGACTGTGACTGTGTGTGAGCGCAATGTGCTGCCACACAATAATGTTCTGACATAGCACTTAATATGGGCAGACGTAGATGTTCTTACCATCAGATGGACGATCTGCTCGTCTCGTCACTCTCTTATAAGCAAGGTGATTACGACAAATTCTCCCCTTCTTGGGGAGACCTATGTCCAGCAGTGGATTACTAAATCATAAAAAATTTAAAATTCTTAATGATTCAATTTTTTATTACTATTTTAAATATCTTCATTCACTGATTACGATCTGTACTCTCAACCTTAGAACATTAACGACATTACAACACATATTTGAGATATGTGTAGTCAAACAAAGATTTATTTGGATTCCACAATTACTATCCATAATGTATGAAAATTTCAAGTAAATCGATTTATTAGAGTTAAGGTTAAATCATAATGATTTCTTATATTTACGCGAACACTACACATTTAAATGAAACTAATTTTACGGATTTTATAGCGTTTTATTTTATTATTTATAATCCGACGTTTCGAGTGCTTTACAGCACCCATGGTAACGGGCGGACTGAGGTGACAGATGTCCCGATGTCATAGTCAACCCGGAGTACCTTCAGCTTTTAATTATTATTCCTTGTCCGATCTACGCAGAAAGAGCTTACTGTGTCTTTAAGTCTTGCAGTGGTATGCTTGGTTTTTGATTTAATTTTATTAATTATAGGATCCCAAGCCGGTGGTAATACCCAACCATCTTCCCTATTGAAATTAGGATGTTTTTTAATTTCAATAGCCTCGCGAATCATCCTTGGTAGGAATCGGTGTTCTTTTGCAAGGATTTGTGGTCTATCAAATCTGATGTAATGGTTGGGATGATCCAGAACATGGTCACAGACTGCAGACTTCCTAGAGCGTCGATGCTTCACATCAGCTATGTGTTCTTTAACGCGGGTTTTAATGGATCTTTTAGTTTGCCCTATGTAAGAGAGACCACATTCACAATCCAGCTTGTATACTCCTGCATCTTGTAGAGGGATGTTACACTTGACAGATGGTAAAAACTGACTTATCTTCTTCGGCGGCTTGAAAAATGTTCTTATAGAAGCTCGCTTCAAGATATAGCCAATCTTGTCCGTGACTCCTCTGACATATGGAAGAACAGCAGGTACACGCTCGACTGTGGCCGGCTTCACTCGGTCACTGCGACGAAGGCGCGGAACCCGAAGCTTGTTGTCTTGCAAAACTTGCTTGACATGCTGAATCTCGGCGGCCAGGTGTTTACTGTCACAGATCCCTTGTGCTCTCTGAAACAAAGATTTACCCACGGTAGCTAACTGTGAAGGATGGTGGTGAGATTCACCGTTTAAGTACTTATTTGTATGGGTCTTTTTCCTATACACAGTGTGACTCAAGGTGTTATTGGGATTTCTAATTATTAAAACATCTAGAAAAGCTAAACAGTTATTTGTCTCTAACTCCATTGTAAATTGTATTTTAGAATTTATGGAGTTAAGGTGGTCTAAAAATGCAGTGACTTTATCAGAAGGTAGTATTGTGAAAGTATCATCTACGTACAACATGCCAGTAGAACATGCAGAATTACTCAGACATTGCCTAACATCTGGCTATCTATTGTGGAAGGAGCAATACTACCGGCAAGTAGATGGTGTGGCGATGGGCTCCCCAGTATCTCCCATTGTTGCTGACATCTTCATGGAAGACTTTGAGGAGAAAGCCCTCCGTACTTCTCCAGTAAATCCAAGGTTCTACAAGCGGTACGTAGATGATACTTTCACAATACTACCTTCTGATAAAGTCACTGCATTTTTAGACCACCTTAACTCCATAAATTCTAAAATACAATTTACAATGGAGTTAGAGACAAATAACTGTTTAGCTTTTCTAGATGTTTTAATAATTAGAAATCCTAATAACACCTTGAGTCACACTGTGTATAGGAAAAAGACCCATACAAATAAGTACTTAAACGGTGAATCTCACCACCATCCTTCACAGTTAGCTACCGTGGGTAAATCTTTGTTTCAGAGAGCACAAGGGATCTGTGACAGTAAACACCTGGCCGCCGAGATTCAGCATGTCAAGCAAGTTTTGCAAGACAACAAGCTTCGGGTTCCGCGCCTTCGTCGCAGTGACCGAGTGAAGCCGGCCACAGTCGAGCGTGTACCTGCTGTTCTTCCATATGTCAGAGGAGTCACGGACAAGATTGGCTATATCTTGAAGCGAGCTTCTATAAGAACATTTTTCAAGCCGCCGAAGAAGATAAGTCAGTTTTTACCATCTGTCAAGTGTAACATCCCTCTACAAGATGCAGGAGTATATAAGCTGGATTGTGAATGTGGTCTCTCTTACATAGGGCAAACTAAAAGATCCATTAAAACCCGCGTTAAAGAACACATAGCTGATGTGAAGCATCGACGCTCTAGGAAGTCTGCAGTCTGTGACCATGTTCTGGATCATCCCAACCATTACATCAGATTTGATAGACCACAAATCCTTGCAAAAGAACACCGATTCCTACCAAGGATGATTCGCGAGGCTATTGAAATTAAAAAACATCCTAATTTCAATAGGGAAGATGGTTGGGTATTACCACCGGCTTGGGATCCTATAATTAATAAAATTAAATCAAAAACCAAGCATACCACTGCAAGACTTCAAGACACAGTAAGCTCTTTCTGCGTAGATCGGACAAGGAATAATAATTAAAAGCTGAAGGTACTCCGGGTTAACTATGACATCGGGACATCTGTCACCTCAGTCCGCCCGTGACCATGGGTGCTGTAAAGCACTCGAAACGTCGGGTTATAAATAATAAAATAAAACGCGATAAAATCCGTAAAATTAGTTTCATTTAAATAAGGTTAAATCATTTAGGGCTGTAAACTGGCAGGGATTTTTTTAAGGCCAATTTTTTCGAGTAGCCAATACTCAACAGAAAAAGTATTATAAATCAAAGACGAAAACGAATCAAGCCGAGAAAATCGTATTTTTTTTATGTGTTTGATGATTCATGATTATGTATAAGTACAGCAATATAGACAAATTTGCTTTAAAATTTTCCTCAATAATTGTTTGGCAGACTAATAAAAAAACAGATGTTTTTAGGTAATGTAACAAATTACGAAACTTTTTTGTAAATAGTGGAATTTTACTTCTGCTAATTTCAGTATAAGTTCAGCAACAATCAGGATTTGCAACTATATATGCAAGCGGGACCATCTGAAATCATTAATGCGATATCATTATTGAACGAAGAACTGCAGTGTATAAGTAATTGGTCCTCTGTTTATGGTATTAATGTGAACCCCTCCAAATGCCAAGCCATAATCATAGGCAGTTCTAGATTTTCATCAAAACTCGATTACTCCACATTGCCATCGGTTATGTTTAACAACAATGCTATCCCACTTCGTCCACATGTAATAAATCTCGGTATGTATATTGACAAGCTGTTTTACTTGGAGCAAACAGATTCAGGAGCTAAGTCGCAAAACTACTGCAATCTTACGATATCTTTATCGTTAAAAGAATTTTCTTCCAACCTCAACCAAGGTTTTGCTTGTCCAATCTCTTATTCTGCCGATTATCGACTATGCTGATGTGTGTTGCCCAGATTTGTCTCAACAACATCTTAACACATTGCATCGTTTCCTCAATAACTGTATCAGATACATTTATGGTCTACGTAAGTTTGATCAAGTATCTTCTTTTCGCAATCAGCTCAACTGGCTGCCTATTAGTCAATGCAGGTATGTTAGAATACTCTGCACCCTTTTCACAATACTAAACGATCCATGTGCTCCTGAGTATTTGAAATCTAGGTTCCAATATCTGGGAGATTCTCATGACTGTTCTCTCCGTTTCTCGGGTAATCACAAATTGCTTACGCCATTACACCGATCTGGTTACTCATCTCACTCTTTCGCCTTAACGGCTATAAGACTCTGGAACGACATACCTCTTGACATTAAAAAAGCTCCGAACAAGTTTGCGTTCAAAATTAAAGTACGGGAATATTTTAAAAATTCGCTGCAAGTTTGAATTCTATTTTTCTCTCTTATTCGTGTGCATGTGTGTTTATTTATAATGTATGTATGTAGGTGTATATATACTTGTATATGTATATCTGTGTATATGTATTGGTATAATTATGTATATATTTTATAGTTTATGTATTTATATTTATAGATAATAAATAATTTTTTACTCTCTTACCGCTCTGCACCGCCTATCATATTATGTTTTTCTCGGCTTTGCCTTATGGTTGACTGGTAGAGAATTCCTTTAGGCATTAAGTCCGCCATATGTACCACATGTGCATAAAAGCTTAAATAAATAAATAAAAATAAATATAAGTAAATCTTATTATTAATAAATTGCACTTCTATCCAACAACATGTGTTTTTTGGCAATGTATCCGTCATCCAGAAGAATCGCAGGAAAATTTTCACAACATCCGATAGATGGCGCAATAACCATAAAAAAAATCCTAATGAATAAGTATACATCTCTTAACTTAACGCTATCTGAGTTATAGTAATGATTGACTACACTGGTGGTGAATTTCTGCAAAGTAATCTTTCGACCAGTGGCTATACGTCAGATTCAGCCTTCTAGCTTCTATAGCCTTCAGCTATAGAAGGATAAAGCCGAGAAAGTTTTTTTTTATTATTGGATAAGGTGAAGAAACGAGCAAAATGTTCACCTGATGGTAAGTGCAACGTCTGCCCATAACAAATGCTGTGTCACCCAGAAAATTTCTGTGTGACACCACAATGCGCCCGTCACCTTGAGACATCAGTTTTTAAGTGTCATATGCCCAGTGATTACGCTAACTCTCAGTGCCCTTCAAACCGACGCCTCTTTAATACTTGCATAAGACCCGTAATGGCCTATGCTTGCGTCGCTTTCGCTCACGCGACAGGCAACAAATTTAAGAAGTTACAGAGCGTTCAAAATCGATTCTTGCGGACTGCCACCGAAGCCGGTTGGTATCAACGCAACGTAGACCTTCACAGCGACTGTGAAATGCCCTTAATCTCTGAACACTTCAGAGCATTATCACGGCGGTTTTTCGAAAAAGCCGCGGTTCATCCAATCCCGCTAGTGGTTAAGCAGCAAATTACCGACCAGATAGCAACGCGACTGAACACAAACGTCGCCCGCGAAACGTGCTTGACGACACGGACGTCTCAGCACACCCTGACCACGATACGGTCAGTCACGATCCAGGCTACACTGTATACACAATTAATAGCTTTAATATAACACGCACCACGATGCGCGACCGCCGTAGAGAGCGGCAGTCAACAATCACACCGCGTACACACGATTCACCCGTGATCCAGAGCGGTTCTCACAGCCCAGAGTTACCGACACACAACTCGACAGTCCGAATGGAGGCCCGCAGCTTCCCTCGGACGGAATTTGACGACTTAAAATCATTTGAGATATTCGAAATGGCGCAAGCACGCAGCGAACGCGATACAGTCCAAATTTCGATGTTTTTGTAGGAGTTTATTTAAGTTTGGGTCAAACCACACCTGGCACGCGGGCCCTTGGCCCGTAAGCACAGTATCCGATGAAGCTGTAAAAGCCAAAAAGGCTAAAAGCAATTACATACTTCAAACCGAAACACAGTAATGTTTACACACTACTGCTTCACGGCAGAATAACTTGCCTTGGGGTGGTATCTACCTAGACGGATTCCTGCATAGGAATCCTACCACCAGTTCCTGTTTATTTGGGCTTAAAAAGAAAATATCGGCGATGGAGACCCATTTACGTTAAATGTGATCACAATTATGCGTATAAATATTTTAACAAATCTACAGACTACTCCTGTCTTTGTCACACTCGTATCTTATCAGACAGTGTCACCAAGCAACGAATTCCCCGAATTTTCAATTGTATTTGTTCGTTGTATTCATGTCAATGTAACAAAACCGTGTCTTGTGTTAGTGACGTCACCTTATTAAAGTTTAATTGCCAATGGTCAAGGAAATATCAATTTATTAGATATTCACATTAAGAATAGTTTATTTCATTTAACTTTAGTTCATTGAGCATGAGTCAATATTCATTGAGCTTTGGGACGGAGTCTCTAGGCTACCACTACTGCGTACGAATAGGATTTTTTTATTACTATTTGTCTAAAGTTCTACATCCGTCGTGACTCGTATCTCATACGAGTTTTCCGCACGTTGTCAGTAACTTGACTGTTTGTTTCAGCAAAAAGTGTGAAATGTTTTTTATTGATGAAATAACTCTCCCAATTAACCTAAATCGGTATCGATCTCAGATAGTAAGCACGTTTCGTAACGCATGATTGAGAATCTTGTCAGACTTTTTACATAAAATGTAACATGTAACAAAATGTTACATGGTGTGATAACGTTTTCGGGTGTTAGGATTCCTATGCAAGTATCCGTCTAGTTAGGTACCACCGCCGTACTGCCAGTTGTACTGTGGTAATGTGCAATCTACCACCCCATCCCATGACGTGGGTGTCGTAAAAGTCGACGGAGGGAAATTAAAACCAGGAGATGGGCAGCAGAATCTTCCTGGAACATCTGAATAAATAAACCGCTGTTGCCAACCCGCCTGCCAAGCATGGCAACTATGGCAAAATCCCTCCAATATGGGAACTACAAATTTTTGTGGCTATCTATGGGGGAGGCCTATCTTCAGCAGTGGACTTGTGATAGGCTGAAACGACGACGACGACGACGAATGTGCAAACAGTAATGTGTTTCAGTTTAAAGAGCACTGCGAGCTAGTGTAAATAATGGACATATGAGACTTAAGAAAACTTGTGTTAGAATTCCTATGCAGAAATCTATCTAGACAGGTTGCCGTATCGCCAGTTCTTCTGCCGTGAAGCAGTAGTCTGTAAATATTACTGTGTTTCGGTATGAAGGGCAGTGAGAGTTTGTGTAATTACTGGGCATTTGAGACTTAAGTGCTGATGCTTCAGGGTGACTAGGGCAGTATGGTACCACACAGAAATGTGAAATGTCAAATACCACTGTTTCGTTACCGGAAGATAGGAAGATACGTAATTAAAATGTTAGTTAATATAGTTAATATTCGTTGGTACGCAGTGCCTGCGCACAGAAGCCAATCGCTCAGGCAGGACGAGACCAGAGCCCAGGTCGAGAGTTCGATTTCAGCACGAAACAACTATTTGATATGATTTATATAATAATTAATTATCTATTATTAATACGTAAAGAGAAAACTTTGTACCAATTTTAAGCATATTTAGCACACGGAGGGGTGTTAGATTTGGCATAGTTAAACTTTATATGGAGAAGGGGCGCAGAAAGCTTGAATTTGTATAAAGCTAGCTGATGCCTTCGACCTTCTCCGCGTGGATACAGGTTTTTTAAATATCCCTTGGGAACTTTTTGATTTTCCGGGATAAAAAGCTATCCCTGTGCCGTAATTCCGTTACTTTCGGTTCAATGGTTGTAAAAAGGTAAGAAACAGACTGATCGACAGAAAGTTACTTTAGCATTTATGATATGGATGAAAATATTGTTATTTTTTTTATGAAGAATTTTTTTTTCAAGAAGTATAACTAAAAAAAATTTGATCGAAATCTGTCCAGTACTTTTTGTGTGATGCACGCACAGCGGTAGACCTCTATCATATATTTATATGTGTTACAAATACTTTTCAATTCAATGAAAAGAAGTTAATGAATTACTATCGAATTTCGACCATTGAGCCACTAGTTATAATTTATATTAATTTATATTTGTTTAAAAAAATATTTAGGATTATCCGAATCAGGATCTACGCGATTACAAAATATAAGTGTTAGTCGTTCGAGTTGCCACCAGGTGCGGGCTGGACTAAAAACCATTTCAATTGCAAAACGATCACAGCTTTTACTGAGTTCGGTCCATTTCGCGATTATAAATAAACAGATAAATTGTCTCGTAATTGTTTTTTTTTTTAGGAAGTAGTAGATAAGTTTTTACTTTTATTGTTTATTTTATGTTATTGTTTGCATTTTGTGATGTATGTTATTAAATTGCGATTAAATGTATTATTTACTTACTTATAGATAGTTTCTCCAGGTGTTTGTAATTTGAATTTAATGTTTGTTAACAAAATTCAGTTGTTGTAATGGAAGTCTAATGATTCCTATAAATAAATACTGCGAATGCTGTTACTCACAAAAATAAACCAAGTCCACTACTTCAACAAACCTCTCGACGTTATAACGAATGTCAGTAAATGTAACTCATAGTCAGCGGCATCAAATAATTAAAATCTATTGGGAGTAATCAATGATATAAAGCATTATGTTTCTCCTAGAATTGACCATAAGGCAGCAAATGTAACAATGCCCTGTTAAGTGACAAATGGATGCGTTATAAATTGATCGTTCTTTGTTTTTGTTGCAATGGTACGGATATCTTCTTAGAGAAGTGCTTTGAATTTTGATAATACATAACATCAAATAAAAATGTTTAATATATTTATCTGTTCCAATATTTGTTTTAATAAAATTTAATAATTAAGAAAAATCTCGTAGCCTCCTAAAATGGGAAAATAACATGTTGGCTTCGGCTGGGATTTGAACCCAGAACCCGCAACGTAGTTTAACCACCGTGTGACCTAGTGGTCTGTGTAATAAGTAAGTTACACTGACCACTAGGCCACACGGTTATCCACTGGGCCGACGGAAGATAAGTGTGGCACAGAAGATATATTTTTTATCTTTGATATACGCATTGAAACAGAAAATTGTGTAGTTTTCTTCACTTTAGGAGGGTATAAAATAAAAATATGTATATTCAAAGATTAAATTATTTTGCGTATATTTTGACAGCCCTGTCTCTTAGACACTAAAGCTCTCTACCTACCCATCCATTTCAATTGGTCACAGGACGTTGAAGTGAAATTAGTGCCTCTAAGCCACTACCATGCCTCTACCACCCCATCACATCTCGTGGGTGTCGTAAAAGTCGACAAAGAGAAAATGAAAACCAGGACATGGGCAACAGCATCTTCCTGGAACATCTGAATAAATAAACCGCGGTTGCCAACCCACCTGCCGAGCGTGGCAACTGTGGCAATATTCTTCTAAAATGAGAGCTACAAACTTTTGTGGCAATCTATGGGGGAGGCCTATGTGCAGCAGTGGACTTGTGGTAGCAACGACAACGGTGCTGGTCTGGGATATAAAATCTATATAAGTGTAAATTAAAGGCCTTTACATATCCAGCTGCTGAGCACATGCCTTTCCTCATTTCTGAAAGGGTTTTAGAAGCTGGCAAAAGTCCGCAACATTGCTTCAGTGCTGGCTTGCGGACTTCAGATGTCGTCGAAATATATTTATGTTATTTCTCAGATATACAGATAGACACACGATGTTTTCCTTAAATGCCGAGAATGTGGTAAATCGACACACAAAAATTAACAAATTTCATCATCGGCTCGGTCCGCGAAAAGGTTAAGCAATTAACAGTTGCGATACGGGTTGCGGATTCGATTTCAGCTCTGGGAAAAAAATTATATGGCTGCAGATAGCTGTTTCTGGTCCAGGTGTTTGTATATGTGAAATGTATGTCCGTAAAACTCACCCACGATACAATAAAAATCCCAGGGCGGAGCAACGTTTTTTCTAAATTAGCGCAATTTCCAACTGAACCCAGATCTCTTGCGTCCTATGAAATTTAAGGCGAACGTCCGGCCCTTGTGCTACCACGACTCACTAGGTACCATATCAATCCACAATTCTACTTTTAGGATATATTTACTTAATGACTCTAATTTTTATTAAATACTTAAGATGTTTCGAATTGAAACAATATTGCATACACACGGCACTTAAAGGTTTTTATGAAAGTTCTATTTACGGTTTCGGAGGGCTATGATTTTTGAACGTAGCTACAATAGCTAAAGCTAAAGTAGCCAGGCTACTTTTGTATAAATTTCATCAGTGTGAAGATTTATTATGCTTTTCCGTAAACACACCATTCAACCTGATACTGAAAGTTATCTTTAACAATAAAATGCAATATGTATTTGTTATTTAAGGAGGTTAAACAAAGCCGCGCTTGAGTCAGCGTTCGCTACGTAAATATTTTTATTTCGGCCATGTTCCGCGCTCTTTGTTTCGCGAACTTGCGATTGCTAAGCTGACTGTTTATGGTAAAGCGGCTCCTTGACGTATTCCATGTGCTTCCATAGATTCACATGTATATGTGTATAGTGTTATGATTATATGTGACCGTTAAGGTTACTTAAGAAATTGTCGTGAGTTACGATAATTTCTTATTGTTTATATATACGTAATTAAATTAAATGAACTTTAAGTTAGTAATTGAGAATTTTACACTGATAAACAATTGCTTCGTTTTGTGGTACGTTTTCGTAATTAACTTTACGAAAACGTATATTTATTATTAAAATATAATAAAGAATTCAAGAAGATTTCCTAAAGATTCGTTGCCCGATAAAGATCGTCGCGTCGCTTGAAAATATTGCATCTTCGATATATATATAAAACAAATTCGGGTTAGTTACACCATTTATAACTCTGTACCGATTTTTATGATGTTGGATTTCTCTCCGTCCCGAATAGCAAAATAACTATTAAAACATCGAAAAAAATCACGAAAAAAGGGTTATGAAGAAAATTTATTTTCTCACACGTTTTCCGTATACAACACCATCTGTGATACATGGTTTGTTATTTTGTATGCATGACATTTCCGTGAGAATAAATACTTTTTCTTTCTTTCGGTTTTCATTCATTACTCTGACAGCTGTTTCAACTGCGCGGATATTACGAATACTATAGATTTTTACGGATTTTATCGCGTTTAATTTTGTACTATTTATAAACCATCGTTTCGAGCGCTTTACAGCACCCATGGTCACGGGAGGACTAAGGTGACAGATGTCCTGATGTCATAGTTAACCCGGAGTCCCTTCAGCTTTTAATTATAATTTTTGGTCCAATCTACGCAGAAAGAGTGTGTCTGTGTCTTGAAGTCTTGCAGTGGTATACTTCGTTTTTTATTTAATTTTATTAATTATAGGATCCCACACTGGTGGTAGTACCCAACCATCTTCTCTATTAAAATTAGGATGTTTTTTTAATTTCAATAGCCTCACGCATCATCCTTGGTAGGAATCGGTGTTCTTTTGCGAGGATTTGTGGTTTCATCAAATCTGATGTAATGGTTGGGATGATCTAGAACATGGTCACAGACTACTGACTTCCTGGAGCGACGATGCTTCACATCTCCTATATGTTCTTTTACGCGGGTGTTTACTGATATTTTTGTTTGTCCTATGTAAGAGAGACCACATTCACAATCCAGCTTGTATACTCGTGCATAAAAAATGACTTATCTTCTTCGGCGATTTGAAAAATGTTCATATGGAAACCCGCTTCAAGATATAGCCTATCTGGTCTGTGACTCCTCTGACATATGGTAGGATAGCAGGTACACGCTCGACTGTGGCCGGCTTCACTCGGTCACTGCGACGAAGGCGCGGAACACGAAGCTTGTTGTCTTACAAAAATTGCTTGACATGCTGAAGCTCGGCGGTCAGGTGTTTACTGTCACAGATCCCTTGTGCTCTCTGAAACAAAGATTTACCCACGGGAGCTAACTGTGAAGGATGGTGGTGAGATTCACCGTATAAATACCTATTAGTATGGGACTTTTTTCTATACACAGTGTGACTCAAGGTGTTATTAGGATACCGAATTACTAAAACATCTAGAAAAGGTAAAGAGTTATTTGTCTTTAACTCCGTTGTGATTTGTATTTTAGAATTTATGGAGTTAAAGTGGTCTAAAATGCAGTGACTTTATCAGAAGGTAGAATTGTGAATGTGTCATCTACGTATCGATTGTAGAACCTTGTATTTACTGGACGCGATAAAATAAAAATAGTTATAATTAAACTTTCGACAATGTTCACTTTATGAGGTTATCAAATATGTGATTGATAAATGCTTCATTATGTAATTATGAATTATGTGACCAATTTTCCAGTCCTGGGTACGGACATGGAATACCTCCCGGATAATTTATCCTTTATATTTAAAAACCTATATCCACGCGGGAGAAAGTCGCGGGCATGAGATAGTATCATAATAATTTAAAAATCGCGATTATGAAATACTAACGATCAGTTATTTATTAGCTCATTTACAGTTTTTATGAGAATTAAAAATGAAATCCGACATGTTGCAAAAGAACCTTATTATGTTTGTCGTGTAATAAAAAAAAGTATTATATTTAATAATTGCTCCTATGTCATTGCCAAAACATTACATTTAACACAGACTTTACCGTTTCTACAGGAAACAACAGTGCCGCATAAATTGCAGAAATTGCAGTATTGACAGCGCTTGTCGTCGGTTTCTAAAGGAAGGAAACTTCCTTCGCATACTAAACAGGTGCAAAACGTAAAAAGGAAAACCTTAAGTACCCTCATTACAGAGATCGTGTAGAACTCGTTACAATGGTCTTTATCGTCATCGTAACAAATTAAAAAGGAAAATTGTAAAAGCTCATCGTGCCTATCGGCCCCGTCTCCGGTAACTGAGAACACATGAGACCACATGTACGAATTATTTGTGGACGGGAGACCACTCGGGGATGACGCACAAGTGTTTACCACCAGGGAGAACATAAATAAAGCATCACAGACAAAGCAGGTTTATCGTAATAGCGTTATTCAGCGGTCAACGAGTTGACATCTCGTTTGCATTGGTACATTGATAACGTCCTATTGTTTCTGCTATCGTTCACAGTACGTTTCTTATTACTTGAAACACTAAACATTGGATATTAACAACGGCCATATCATTATAAGATATTATATTTACAAGCAAATTGAAAAAATATGCCTTTTGTAGTTTTCTATAACATCGATTCTGTAATCTTTTTCGCTGTCCACCTTTTTATTTCTCTATACATGTGTTCTTTTTTAAGTACTAATAAGAGCTCAGCATTCCGCTTAATTTTAGCTTGCACAAACTTTAACATAATGGCTTTTTTAATTTAAATTAGTTATAACATTACTAAACAAATAAAAAATGTAAAAAAAAGAAAGTAAAGTTTCAGCCTATAAATGTCCCACTACTGAGCACAGGCCTCCTCTCATTTCTGAGAGGGTTTTGGAGCTAGGAAGAATCCGCCACGCTCGCACGTCTTCGAAATATTTTTTATTCCTCAGACATGCAGGTTTCCTCACGATGTTTTCCTTCACGGGCAGCTATTGATATATTTAAAATAATCTGTTGTATTCTGTGTATGTTGTATGCGCGCGCCATGTGTCACAGACCCCGGGACTGTTGAGACCTGCGACGGGAAATAAATTGCGCCCATTTACACATTCAACAAACAACTGCTGTCTTACTTAATAAAAAGATTGTCGAGCGACCAACAGTCGAGTGACTTCGTTGTAGTTCGGAAAAGAATATGTTGCAAGATTCGTTTTGTGTATTCAATCTTTCTCATTTATCTCTTTGCTCTTCAGTCGCATGCAGCTTGTATTTTTTTAAGATTTTTGTGTTAAAGTCATTCGTAAAATTGACTAGATCTTTGATTCAATAACGTATAGGACTAATTGAAATAAGATTGATGAATAAGATAGACTGTGTTAACGACATTTCCAGTTCTATTTATATGAGAAATACGAGTAGAAACAACGCGATGCCCTTCCTTGATAGATTGGTGAAAGCTCCTTTGAAATTAACGAATGACTCAACTGAATGCGTCCTACTAAACTTTAATATACTTTAAGAAACTAATTTTATTTTTAAATATGTATATCTAGAATCAAATTGTAACATAAATGAATGACTCCTGAGTCCTGCTAATATCATTATTTAATTAAAAAACTTCTACACAGCTTCTACCAGCTCCAAACATGCTCATGCGAATTTAAATGTTTCATGAAGTTCTCATGGAGCCTTAATAAATATAAAGTAAAAAAAATATACAGAATCTCCAACCTAATAAAGCAGAAGAGAAAATGAAAAGCAGGAAATGGGCAGCAGCATCTTCCTTGAACATCTGAATAAATAAACTGCGGTTGCCAACCCGCCTGGCAACAATGGCAAATTAACCCCAAAATGATCTTGATGATGAGCTACGAGTACATATTTTTGTCGCAATCTATGGGGTAGACATACGTTTAGTAGTGGACTAGTGGTAGGATGAAACGATTATAATGATGTCAAGAGTTCTTACAGTCCTTGTAAATCAACAATCTAATCTAATCTAAAGCCAGTAACCGGTATCGAGGCATTCCGTTATATTCTTCGAAGGTGACAGGTGAGCGACACCTCAACTGCGTGTCTGCTGGCTACGATGACAACTTTCCTTCTGTTACCTATGTGCTCGTTCTGTCAGGTGACCCGCGCCAGGATTTCACTTTTCTCCACTTTCTACTTTCGCATCCAATGCATAGTTTACACAATGACACCCTCAAAAGGTTAAGGTTATAGAGCCTATCACAATTTACACCGACATTGGCATACAGTTACACACATGTTGGCATCGGCTGGTATATAAACTCAGTTTCCATACCATTCAACCACGTGACTCTCTCTCTCTCTCTGTCTAGCATATTGCAGTCAGTCGCATATCGTTTGACGACTTTGTGGCCTAGAGGTCCGAATCCCTGGTGAATAAAACATATATGCCAATACACAAATTGTAGGTTTTCTGATTGTGTTGTGATTGTCCCCGTATCTCTGATAATCCATCCGAGCCCATACTTGCGTGAAAACCTCTGGCACTATAATATCTACTGCGCAGTTGACAGCCTCCGACAGTATTCGGAATTGGTCGCCGTGGTCGAAAATCGGCAATACGTGAGTAACTGCAGAATCAAATGTAAATATTAAATGTAACAAACTATCGCAAATATCCAAGCAGTAAAGTGCTTTGATTAGGCACGTTTGATGTGCATTCGACCGGGACTGCGGCTGTAATAGCGTAAGCACGTTTAAACATGATTTTAAACTTCTACCAGGTGGACTTAGATGCAGTGTATAATTGCAATTGGTATTCCGATTCTCATCACTCATACGAAACGCGTTGCGCCGCCATTTTACGCTAGTTTTCCGTAGAAGCAACGGTACTTCACCGATCAAGCCTCCTCCTATTTCTAAGCAACAGACAATTACGTAAGTATGACTTTTAACCCATATAAAACTGTAAGCAAATTGAGTTACGGTAACAGGATGGCAAAACAATAACAATGCTAAATATTTTGACTAAGTAAGTCCAACTTAAGCCTTGAGGTCAGTCGACGAATCCATCTCGGCTGGACAGCGTTCGAGAAACTTTGTCACACCTTCTAGTCAAGTATAACTTAATTTTAAAAAACTTAACTATTTAATCAGACTATACACTTCTTAGAGTCTACAAATGTGGGGACAGAAACTCGTGTGGTAACTTGTGTGGTGGCTCAGGATAATGTTATGTGGAAAATGTATGTGAGAGATCTATGTCGAGTATCACGCAAAAACTAAAGAAAGTAGTTATGGTTTTCACTATTTAGTAACTGAAATACAACTTAATATCACTGCAATAATTTTTATCGCGTAAATTCGCGAGATTAACAGTTATTTTTCCCTTTTTAATTTTTACCATGAAGAACATTGCTTAATTAACTTACCTTAATTAACTTCTTAGCGAACGAAGTCGCTCAATGTAGTATGATTTAACTCTACTACAAGGAAGTCTCGTGTTTGATGTACATAGTTTACTATTATAGTGTAGTAGTAGTAGTGTACTATTATTTCTTTTTTTATTGCCACAGTTTTTTTTAATGTACGTTAGGATCACAAACGAGTACACAGTTCACTTAATGGTAATGAAATGAAATGAAAATTCTTTATTTTTCGGCGTAAGAATAATAAATTTTCTTAGTCAAACGTCATTATTTAACAATCTATCACCGTTTCGTAATGAGGTTTCTCTGACGGAGAGGAAACAGGCGAAAGAAACTCCGGAGGTATCCACTTTTTTTGTAATCCTGATCCTTTTTTTTATTTGTAATAAATTTTTATATATTAATTTACAAAGAATAGTCGACAATCGAAGGACGCTCCTTGACTAAAATTATTATATATGTATAATAAGTGTATTGCAAGCTCGAGCATACCACTCTCCACAAACAGCAATTGTTCTCAAGTATGACGCATGTGGCAGTCACAAGTAAGTGGCTTAGTCCCTGATCCTGATATTTTCTTGACAAATGTTAATCGACTTTTATGACACCCGTTGCAAACCGGCCTGCCAAGCGTGGCAACTATGGCAAAATCGCCATAAAATTAGTGGAAATCAATGGGGGAAGCCTATGTTCAGCAGTGGACTAGTTATAGGCTGAAATGATGATGATGACGGGTTAGATGCAGTGATAGTCTCCCTAGATACAGGGAACTAATCATCACCTCTTTTATAGAAAGAAGTGGCAAACGAGGTTTCGGCTCACCTGATGGTAAATGATTAATTAATTCCTAACCGATTTTGGGTATGGCGACTGTATCAGTTCTTTACAGTTTGAGTTCATGTCTCTAATGAACATATTTCTAATGTAGAATGAACAGTATATGTAAGAGCAATATACCTTGAAGATTGTTGCTCACGCTAAATTTGTCCGAAATCGATTGGCCGCATTTTAGCACGCACCGTACAAAATGAAATCGTTGCTATTTTGCGCAAATGCGGCATAACAGTTTCTATAGTGTTGTTATTTCTCGACTATTTTCTATGATTTCTTAGTAGCTATTGCACACCGCAAGTCACCGGAATTTACCCATGTTATAGAATATGTCTGTGCGTTTTTAGTTTATATAGTTACTTTAAGAATGAATTGGTATCACCAAGGTTTACTTGTCAAACTTTAGGCTATTTGAATTGAACTAAAAAAACGTCTATGAAAATATTGAATTTATATAATCTAAACTAATATTATAAAGAGGAAAGATTAGATTTTTGTACGTTTGGTTGTAATGATTTAACTCAAAAACTACTAAACCAATTTTAAAAATTCTTTCACCTTTATATAGCTACATTATCAGCGTTTAACATGAGTTAACGAAAATTGCAATCATGTAACTCAAGGTATCAAATTTTTTCAAATAAAGGTCATTATTTGGCGTGCGCTGCAAAAACTATTAATAATAAAGAAAATAATGTATTACTTTTTTATAGTACGCATCATTACTCACAAAAAAGTCTGCGAGCCTATATGTCTGACTATTATAGTTAAGTAACCGATTTATGTTCAAATTAGTCAATCAAAACATGGGCAGAATCTAAAGATGATGACATTCGTATCATAATATTAATCCTTATCCTACTAAATAATTTCATACTCAAGGTTGATTACGTACATGTAAATTCCTCTTTAAATTATTCGAATCGGACCTATCGTTTAGAAGTTACGACGGGTATAAAAATGCTAAAAGTAAGAAAAATGCCGTGGTGTGAGCGAACAGCCCTACGCTCGACCGCGCTACGCCCGAATAGACTAAGATCTATTAATTACCTACTTACTCATTTTATTTTTTGTAAACTAGAAACAATTCAATAGTGGTTTGATTTTTAATTATATATTTTTTTTAATTTGAAAAGTTCTATAAAAATACAGCGGCCGCGGTCTCGAACGCCGTGCCGCCGCCCGGCTTCATGCAACTTGGGCATCATCGAGGTGGGCTGCTCCCTTTGCGCAGCGGTCGAGAGCAGTCGTTTTATTTCGCTAACAAGACATCAAATATTGTTTACAAGGAAGCTCTGAGCCACTGAACTTTCATAGCTTATGTTCCCATAAATAAAACATTTTGGTAACTAAATCTTACCTGACCAACTGCAGAGCCGACCGTATAGTCGCTACACAAAATGTTTGTGAAGGGATTGTCGTTGTTCTATATGTCCAAATAAAGTACTAATCTTTCTAATATCTATCTACCCGTGCGAAGCGGGGGCGGATCGCTAGTATCATATATGTTCTTAAAAATCATAGAGTTTAAATTATTTTATACAGCTGTCTTAAAAGACTATCGTTCTTCTTCAGCAAATGAACAGAAATAAACAGAATCCTAAAAAAACCCTATATGAAAACGTTTAACTTGTTTATTATTAATATTATGTTAGATTTAGTTAGGTTTTATCCAGTTGGGCTGTACACTCAAATATTTGAGCAGGGCGCCGTTATGCGGCGGGCTTGCAATTCGCAGTTCACTCCACCCCGCTCTACTCTAGATGGCAGCGGCGGCATCTTTGTGCATTGACCCGTACATGGCTTGGAACACCAACGAACTCCCTATTTGCCATTGACAATAATTTACAGTGGGCCTTACTTGCCAAACTATCGCTGCTTTATCTATACTCTTTAACTTTTAAGTATTACTTAATATGTTTAACGACAAATTAAAGTTGTGGCATCTTAGTGCCGGGTGGTTACTTACCTCTTATTTTGCAGTAACGAGAGCAACCGGAATTCGATCTCCGGTGAGGGCATCAATTAAATTGTTAATTTCAATTTAATTGTCGGGCATTTCATTTAAAGGTCTTCTTCCGAGTAGCTTCCAGACGTGCTCAATACGGTTAAGGTCGCTCTGAGGTTTGCGACGGCCACGGTAACAGCGTGACATCATGCTCACGGAACACATTCATCAGTACTTCTGCAGTATGTGCATGAGCATTGTCTTCCTTGTAGCGAAACTATTTGAATTCGGTGTAGAATCAACGTCTTTTACGTCCTGGAGCTGGAACCAAATAAATACTTTTTTTGAGTCCGGATGAAAACTGAAGCGAGATTCATCCAAAAACAAGACCCTTGATAACGATTTGTTGGTCCAGTTTCCACGAGCCCACGATAACCGTCTCCCTCGATTTCCTCGTCGTAGTGCTGCGTATGCTGTAACGGCCTGCGAGCTTGACTGTCCTTTGAAGTCTCCTCCTAGCAATTTAATCACTGATAACCACCTGGTGTTGCAACCGCATGCTAGTCGAGAATGGTCAATTTCAATTTTTTTTAAATATTAGTTAAATTGGTCTGAAATCTATCAACGACGAACTGACTGGTGTTACAAAAAATCTAATCCATGCAAATAAATAAAATGGAAGTGTCTGTTCGTAATAACAAAATAACAGCATTTTACTTAATGCTTATGAAAGTATACACGGTACATATTTTTTTTAAAGGTTTGTTTGTCTGTGTGTTTATTCCGGCTTATCTCCGAAGTGGCTGAACCGATTTTGTCGAGACTTTTACTGACTTATACCTGATATCATAGCGGGTAGCATAGGCTACTTTAATTTTAAAAAATAATTAGAGTTCCGCGCAATAATTAATTTTAATTTTTTTAAGTATATACGAGTATGTATATCATTAATCGGGGTCAGCTATTTTACGCGGATGAAACCGCGGGGTACAGCTAATTGTTCTATAAAAATGCTTTAAGATGTTTTTTTTATTTCGAACTATATTTCTTAATATACATTCAGTCTGCAAACATACATTTTAGTGACCAGTAACCAGTAGTCATTTCTATACATTTTTCTTATAAAGATAAAATATAAAAATTTGTTTTATCCTGCTTTGTTAATGTGTGTATTCGTGTAACTTGCAAGTGCATGTCTTGATCAACTACTCTACAGCGTTATTAACACATTCCCTAATAAAACCAAATAACGATTCGTTTGACATGCAGCAAATAAGTACGAGTATGAGAGTCATTTATGTAGGTAGTTGGCAAGGATGAGTCGATTCATTCTTGGTTATGGTATAAGCGACGAGGGAAAGTCGTTTGAATTGTCACTATTTAACCCATTTTACAAAATGAACAGATGCAATCACAGTCATAAAATTTCTAAATTCATTATTACTCATATTTAGTAACGTTATAAATTGGTTAATTCGGCCATTAACAGTAAATATGGAAATAACTTATTATTATAATATAATAAAAAATCACTTAAATATCAATATTTTAAGACTACACTACCTTCAAGGGACATCTACCTTCGAGGGAAAGTGACGGTCACTTTCCCTCGAAGGTAGTATCACCCCATAAGAATATAAAAAATCGGTACCTTAAGTAAGTGGAATGCTTATAACGCTGTTACTTTACAGACATACTTTCATATAGTCACGCCTTTTTATCTTATAAGGGCTAGGCAGAAGCTACAGATGTAGCCAATTTTTCGGTCCCGCGGAAAACGAGACGTGGCGAGTGGCAAACCACGTCACCGCCATTTCGGTATAAGTAAAAAAAAATCGTCTGCACGAATAAAGGCTGTTTGTACAATTCCTTAATCGCCTCTTACGACGGTAGGAAAGAGGTAGGTGCTATTCTACGATACCGGACACCACAGTAAACATATTACAAATATATTGTAAGCGAAATAGAATATTACTTAACCAAAAAATAATATAAATTTTATAATTTTTGTCACAAGGTATTGCAATTACAGATAAATATCTAATCTCTGAAGTAAATACCTATACCTGCAATGTAATATGCCATATTATTTATTACCTGCATCCATTTATGCAGATAAAAAATTTAAGTAATCGATATACTGTAGGGCGACTAACCAAGCAGCAGCGGGATATAGATAATGTAAAATCTAGAACTGGGATTTCCTTAACAGAAGCTGGTTACGCTCATGCTCATCGCATGCGACTAAAAGCCGAAGTGCAGCCACATTCCTTCGCGATCGTCCTCGCCTTAAACGGGTGTATGTCGCCAGTTGCCGCAAGTGGCATCGCCTCTTCACTGGGAAAATCGCGGTCGAACGCTTCACACACGCCTCATATGGTGGCGTCAGTTTTTTTGACAGCACATAGATAAAATAAAATCTCATGTCTTCCATGAACTAAAGCAGTAAGTCGCGGGCCTAATCCCTTTCTGTTTCCGGCACTTTTTAATGTGTTTAGAGACGAATAAGAAAATTGTGATGGAGACAAAGTTCAGCTGGCGGAATAAAAAGAATGTTTGACTTGAATGTTGCAGAAAATATTCCAAGTATTGGACACTCCATTTCTTTTTCACTAGTCTTCTAAATCATCTGGCAACTAACAATAAAAAAACGGTAGCACGTTTAAGATACGCTACAAATGGAAGCGTATGTCACAAGAGCAGTTAAAATTTTTGCACAAACCTTGTTTGTGTTGGCATTAGCTTTAATTTGGCATTAGCATCCGTATAACAAACACATTTGTGACTAAAATTGTATGGTACAACTATTTGCACGCGGCACCGTTGTTACCGTTACCTCAATGGAATGGGACCATCCGTTCTATCGGTTCACCAGCGCTCCGCTCTGCAACGATCCTCGTGTTTTGGAGATAGCAAAATCGCAAACGTAAGATACTCTATTTGAAATAAGCACTAACTAAGCATCTATACATAAGTTATGATATGTATTTATCTATTACAAGTTATAAATATATTATAAACAATTCCAAACCAATACTTTATATTTGCATTTATAATACAAAAAATAAAAATACTTGTGTTTGTCTGTCTTATGTTGTGAGGTGAAATTATAAGAGGAAATTAAAATAAATTTTGACTATAAAGTATTCGGCATAACTGGAAATATACCTGTCAGTACGCAAATATTGAAAAAACGGGAGTCATTGGCCTCCATTTACGGTTGTAACAGAAATTCTCCTGTCGCACGATCGCGTTCGTGTATTAAAGCACTCAGCTCCTTCAATATCTCTTAGAGAATTTAACTCATTTACCCGTAAAATTAGCGTCGGTACCCTAAACTGACACAAAAATTTGGCGATTTCTAATTCATGATTGAAATATCTTGCTATTAATTTGCCATCGATTTCAAATTAAAATATTACATTTTATTGCATATATTATATAACGTTTAAGATGTTTCTTATAATATTTTTTTTAGTTATTGCTTATTATGAACAACTGTGGTTGCTAAGGAACCGGGCCCTCGCCTTAAATTCCATAGTACGATTCAACCCTGTTTTTATCCCAGGCGATGGCACCACGAAAATGCCATTTTAAATGCTGATTTGTCAAGTTCTCGGCGGTGAAGGAAAACATCATGAGGAAATCTGCAAGTCTGAGAAATATTTATCAAGTCATGTGAAGTCCGCCAACCCGCTATATACTACAGCGTAGCAGATTTTTGTTCAGTAGTGTGCAAACATGTTACTGTGTTTCGTGTAATTCTAGTGTAATTACGGAGTACATAAGACTTAAGAATTGGTGCCTCAAGGTGACGGGCGAACGATTTATTCGTCTCTTCACTATCTTCAATAAATATTCATTAATTTAATCGTTAGTATTAATGTATGTTTCTGTATTGTCATAGAGGCAGTAATTTAGTTATTCATTTAACGACCTGCTAAGTCACGCAACACGAAACAATGGCGAGCGATGGGTGACAATAGTTGGATCGTGCGCATGCGCGTATAACTTGACTGAAATCTTCTTTACTTCATTGTATTAAACTTAGACGATGAATAGCTTGTTTTCTGATCAACTTAAAATTAACTTTTATACACTTTAATATAGTTATAAATATTATATTAACGATTTACCTCACCGCCGAGATCAATCTATTAGATCTCAAAATATAATAAAAAGTAAATACAACTTCTTAGCTCAGTATATATTATTTGCAAAAACGCTTACACTCAATAATAAAGCGGAAATGTGAACTGTAAAAAATGTACATATAATGTACAAATACAAATCAAATTTACAAAGAGTTCACACGATTGCATTATTATTCTTATTTCTCAATCCAGAACGCAGATGCGACCCAGTTCACGCTTCTAAAAGAGTTTCTTACAAAAACATTGAATTACATATGAATGAAAACTGGATTGAATATATTAATGCGTAATTTGGTACGGGCCCAAATTTAGGGATGGGAATAATAGCTAGCTAAAAGTGAATAATAATACAGAGTGCCCCCTATTTAATTGTAACAAGACTTGTCTCGACGTGAAATTTCTTCTTATTTAAATTACCGGCTTTTGGCCCTTTACTTGAATTATGATTCAGTGTAAAAATTGTGCTACGCATGACAAACATTTTACTATAGGCGATGATATTCAAATTATGATTAAAAATATAGGAATTTAAAAAAGTTGATTTAAGAATAAGAAGTTTTAACATTCAGACGTTTTATTTTAACATAATTCCGTTGTTATTAGAAAAACACTTGAACAGAATAATGATGATGATAATGATAATGCCCTGCAGATTGTTTCCAAATAATACATTCCTTTTAACCACCAGAAGTTGTTATCTAATAATTTGAAATACACAGGATGGTAATATCAGCGGGCTACCGAAAATACTATGCATAATGTTCCTCTGCGAGATAGGAGGAAGCATATGTTAAGCAGTGGTATTGTGATGGGCTGTAATGATGACGATGATGACCCAGGGCCCAACAAAAATGCTATAAAGCAAATGATCACATGGAATGTAAGCGTAAGTACTTGTAAGTGTGATATGCTAAACAAAGTCGTGTCAATAAAACTTTACCGGGTTTTATTAACACGCCTTTGTCACGATAAAGCGCGTAACTCTTTTGACAGTAATACATAAGTTCTTTTACAGTATTCGCTGTCTTTTTTGAGACCAAACAGACAACATCGTTTAGTCATTAATGAGAATTGGTGATCTCATATGGCGCCTCGTCATTCCCGGCGCAGTCACCCGACCAAAATAACCCCAGCCAGTGCCCTCATGCGGCTCCCAAATTGGAACCGTGTGGGTGGAATATAGGCCAATATGGTTAAAGACTAATCCTATTGAACACGGGTTACTATAACATTGAAATAAATTAATTATCCTATGTTTTTTAGGAACTATATTTGCGATACCCTGTTTGTTTTGTTTTTTTATTTAAAGTCTTGTGAATTTTTAATCGTTGATAAGCGAGAACAGCCTTTCGATCAAATATAATTACATAACGGAATATTTACTATCGGTAAGACTTCTATGCAGAATTCCGTCTAGGTAGGGGCCACCAGTGTCAGCTGTTCTGCCACCAAACGGCGGTGTGCAAGCTTTACTGTGTTCCGGTTTGAAGGGTACTACAGCTAGTGAAATTACAGATGCCTCGAGGTGATGCGCGCATTACAGTGTAATACCGGACTTTTGCAGTTGAAAGTTCTGGGAAATACTGCAACTGTTATAGGCAGGCAAGGCCTTTTTATTGCCAGTCTGTAAAAAAAAACACGATTTATTTGATTTAAGATATTACACATTCTAAACATAACTTATTAACCTTTACTAGTTAAAATCCTATTTTAAATATCTTTACTTATTTATTACATAAATATACCCCGTTAATTTATGTATTTCAAATGTAACCTACTATACAGGTCTAATGAATCATAGAAGACAAACTATTTGACTAATAGTGATAATTGCAGAAACGATTGAACCCATTGTACGAGTAGGTTAACGACCGCAACACACCGAACTTTTGCAAAGTTTTTTACTATGAAATCAGAATGATTATGGTTAACTTTCTAGGTATTCCTAGTATTTCATTGGAATAAGGAAAGAAATGAACTTAAATTCTGCATATATCGGTAAATGGAAATCCCTTATTAATAATAAAATAATTTTAATATTAATTAGGTTATCAGAATGCATGGTGTCGACATTGTGGGTGTTGTTGCTGTGTGAACTAATTAAAATTTTGTTTCAACCGCGATTGCCCATGGGTTTCATGATAATACAATAAAATATTCGAAGTTTGATTAAAACAAATTCATTATTCCATTAAGTTTATTACTGTCTAATTATTTTCGTAACACGAATTTCTATCGTATCATATTACGATTCAGATTATTAATCTATATAATAATAAGTTTTATAAAAACACAATAATTTACAAGCTAAAGCTAAGCTAGTTAATTGATGATATCTAAACTAATATTATAAAAAGGAAGGATTTTTTGTATGTTTGGTTGTAGTGATTAAACTCAAAAACTACTGACCCGATTTTAATCTATATACAACTACATTATAAAAACCAAGATCCCTATAAAAATTGTTATGATGTAACCCAAGGTATGAAAAATTTACTGACAATAGTCATGATAAAGATAATAATGTACTACATTTTCATAGTACTCATCATAGCTCACAAAAAAGTCCGCGAGGTAATATGCCGAATTATTATAGTTAAGTCACAATAACCGCTTTTTGTTGAAATTAGTCTTTTGAAAGACTAATTTTATAAAAACTGAGTTTCCTACGAAAATTGCAATGATGTAACTCAAGGAAATAAAGGTCATTATTTGGACGTGCGCTGCAAAAACTATTAATGATAAAGAAAATAATGTACTACTTTTTCATAGTACTCATCATTACCCACAAAAAAGTCCGCGAGCCTATATGTCTAACTATTATAGTTAAGTCACAATAACCGCTTTATGTTCAAATTAGTGAATCAAAACACAGGTAGAATCGAAAGATGATGACATTCGTATCATGATATTAATCCTTATCCTACAAAATAATTTCATAGTCAAGGTTGATTATGTACATGTAAAGTCCTCTTTAAATTATTCGAATCGGACCTATCGTTTAAAAGTTATGATAGGTATGAAAGAAAATTCTAAAAGTAAGAAAAATGCCGCGGTGTGAGCGAACAGCCCTACGGTCGCGCTACTCGCGAATATAAGTACTAAGATCTATTAATTATTTACCCACTCATATATTTTTTTTAAACTAGAAACAATTGAATAGTGGTTTTTAATTTTAATAATATATTTTTTTAAACGAAATTGAAACGCTCTATAAAAAAATACAGCGGCCGCCGTATCTGTCGAACGCCGCGCCGCCGCCCGGCTTCATGCAAACTGGCATCATCGAGGTGCGCGGATCCCTTTACGCAGCGGTCGAGAGCGCTCGTTTCGTATTGGCTATATTTGGCTTTTGTTCCCTTAAATAAAACATTATTTTGGTAAAATAACGTAATCTTATCTGACCAGCTGCAGAGCCGCCGACGATAATAGTCGCTACAAAAAATGTTATTGTAAGGAATTGTGGCTGTTCTATTTGTCCAAATAAAGTACTAATTTATCTTTCTAATATATATCTACCCGTACGAAGACGGGGCGGATCGCTAGTGTTAAATATCTTTGTATCATTAATAGGAGTTCTTGACGCTGCGCAACCTACTTTTTATGGAGTGTTCCTTTTGTGAAGTCTGCTTACTAAAAAGTATCATATCATATACCTTCACATCATTCCGCGAAGGTTATCAAAGCTATTAAGGAACATTTGTAACTCGGGGTAACTGGCACGACGTGGGCGAGGGTTAAACGCTGACTCAGATGTTATTCTAATGCGTACATTCGCAAGCGATCCTAACCTTTAATTAACTTACTACTGTTTTTATTGGAATACATATAATATTACGGCTAATCCCCCAAATTTAGGAGAGGCGTATGTCAAAAAGTATATTGTATAAGGCCTTGAGATAATGATTGATTATATCCTATTAAATGACGATTATCAATACCATATGACATAAGCCTGTCTTAATAATATATTGAGATTGGATTCAAACGGTGGTCAGTAGTCTCTTTTCTGCAATCAAAATATATTTACTTCATTAACTAATACATAAACCTTCATTTCCAACATGCATTCCTACAGAATGGTATTCTCACAGAAATCGCTTTCATCATCATCATCATCATCATCATTTCAGCCTATCACTAGTCCACTACTACTGAACATAGGCCTCCTCTAAGATTGCCACAAAAGTTTGTTGCTCTCACTTTTGAGTGACTTTGCCATAGTTGCTACGCTTGGCAGACGGGTTGGCAACCGCAGTTTATTTATTCAATTGTTCCAGGAAGAAGCTGTTGCCCATATCCTGGTTAAATATACATCCTGGTAAAATTAATTTTCCCTTTGTCTACTTCTACGACACCCACGGGATGAGATGGGGTTGTAGATTCTCTAACGTCGCCACCACACGGAGAAATCGCTTTAAGACCTTAGAATTATATTATTAGGTATTATTGATAGCGTCTTTATAATTACAGTTCCTTATATATTCACAGTTCAGTACGTTTATATCAGATATATTATAAAGGAGATATTCAGATGTTTTATTTTATCGTTTTAAATTTTCAGTTTCATCCTTTTCTGACTCCTATTTATTTTCTTGAATTCTTTATTGTATATACCTATTTGTAGCATCTGTCTCCTCATTTTTACTGCATGTTTCTTTTTTTAATTATGTCAAATGTTTTTAAAAAGTTGCTTTAGTATTGGTCGCTACTTTCAGCTCCTTTTTTGGGACTTACTACTCCCTAAATTTATTAACTTGGTCTAACGTCAATGTCAAGTCGAAAGCACAATGGCTAAATTAGTTGAGGTCTCTTGGATCCGACTCAGTGGAATGTCGGGAAGAGAAGTAGCGGCGTCACGGCACCGCTCTTTAAGCCCTCCGCATCCGTGTGTTCGCTTTCACGGCTACCATGACCCATGATAATCTGAGTATCGTTTATTTCGAGCACTTGAACGCCATCTGATAGGCAAACATTTCGGAAGTATTACAAACAAGCACAGGTTTGTTAAATAACGTTTTTACAGCTAGGAAGAAAGATTCTGCCACGATGCTACAGTACAGGTCGGAAGATTTTGTTTTATTTGTTTTCGGAGATGTAGGCTTCCTTCATTGCCAAGCAGTTGGCAAATCAACACTACTCAAATTTCAGTAATATATTTTAGTGGTGACGGCATCGAGGATCGGACTCAGTCTTAAGATTCCTACTGGCACTATTTTTAATGTATTTTGAAAAATATTTTCAATTACTTAAATTGGTGTTCCGTAGTGATTTAAAGTGCCGCGTGTTGTAAAAAATCTACCATCTGGACTAATTTCGTAGTATTTTGCTTAACGATTTTGTTTACTACAGGAAGTAGTTAACTTAAATAATTAAAGTTAAATTTAATATTTACCGTCAAAAACAATAAACTTACATAAAATAATAGGAATATTATAGTCTTATATCTGCTATCACATTGATAGCTCCTGCTTAGTATATCCGTAAATTAAACACGATTGATTCATGAATGTACCTTAAATCAAAAGTTTATATCCTAAGTAATTGTAGAGTTAATTTACTTAAAGGAAATCTTGTCGCGGACCGAGTTAACGATTTCCTGTTATTATTGAACCAGTCACCCGGCGCTTTGAACTGTATGGGAAAGCAGTGGCCTTTGCCGGCTCAAGGAAGTCTTATAACGCCCCTGTTAGCTTTATAACTTACAATTTGTTACAGTCAATTCAGATTAATGTTTGAATTGATTCTTTTGTGGACGGTAGCATCATACTGTGTGATCTTAATACAACCTTGTGAAACAAAAGATGTGCCCAAGAGTTCGGTCATGAAGACTTTATAGTTCACATAATATAAAATTCAATACAATCAGTTGAGACTCTATTTATAATTGTAATTATACAATTATATATAACTCTATATATATTTGCTAACGGAAGTAGTATTTTTTTAGAAGAAGATTCGGTTTGATCATCTCAATCAAATGGGATACCAAAAGGAGGATTTAATGCCTTTTAGCATTCCCTCTCAAACAGCATGCCTTAAATCGAAACACAGTAATGTTTGCGCATATAGACATAGACGGATTCCTGCATAGGAATTCTACCATCAGTCATATATATAAATTACCACTTTATCTGAACAAGTGCGGTTGGGCAACAGTGTTAATGTTATTTGATAGTGACCCGTTGCTAAAATGAATGAGTACTGTATTGTTTACGTATGTTATAATAATTATGTAGCGACACTAAGTCACCGGATGAGAAGCCTAAAAACTGTTATTATGTCCGGCAACGTGCTATTGTACGATGCGCTCTACATATCTGGCGGGTTGCTACCCTTTTCTCCGTTTCCAGAATGCGTGCTCTGTGCCAAATTTTGTCAAGATCAAGTCAGCGGTTGAACCGTGGAAAGGTAACAAACAGACAGAGGGACAGAGGGTTACTTTCGCATTTATAATATTAGTATGTATTAGTATGGCAGACATAGACAGCGCAGATCTAATGAAACTAAAAGACATTAAGTGTTAGGGTTTATTAAAAGAAGCTGAAGGTCAGTTACATATTATTGTCAACCTGTAGACTAGTCCAACGCTGGACATAAACCTCTCCCAAAATGGGAGATTTTGCCGTAACCCCCACGCTTGGCAGGCGTAAAAAAAAGTAAAGTAAAGTTTCAGCCTATAAATGTCCCACTACTGAGCACAGGCCTCCTCTCATTTCTGAGAGGGTTTTGGAGCTATGAAGAATCCGCCACGCTGCTCCAATGCGGGTTCGCGGACTTCACATGTCTTCGAAATATTTTTTATTCCTCAGACATGCAGGTTTCCTCACGATGTTTTTCTTCACCGCCGAGCACGTGGTAAATCAGCACTTAAAATTGCAATTAACAATTTTAGTGGTGCCGGCACCGGGAATCGAACCTAGGTCACTCGCGTACTATGAAATTTAAAGCGAGCGAGCGAACTTATTTCATTAAGTAATGAAACGAACAAAACGTTCACCTGATGGTAAGTGTAATGTCCGCCTATAACAAATTCTGTGTCACCCAGAAAATTTTTGTGTGACACCACACTATACCCATTACCCTGAGATGTTCTTAAGTCTCATATGCCCAGTGATTACGCTAGCTCTCAGTGCCCTTCAAACCGAAACACAGTAGTGTTTGCACACTACTGCTTCACGGCAGAATAACTGGCCCTGGGATGGTAACAACCTAGACGGATTTCTGCATAGGAATCCTACCACCATTAAGTAATCGCTGTATCAAAGTCTTGTTACCTAAGACGCCTGCCGATCGATAATCGATATTTTATTGACCCTTCATATTAAAAAAGATTATTCTGCCATCTGTTTTTACGGCGTCAATAGGATAAAACCTTAGAGTATATATAAGCATAGCTTGCTTATATATACTCTAAGGATAAAACAGTGTGATAGTCCGATCTATAGATAAGATAGATAGATCTTACGCGGCCAGTCTTAACCGGTCTAACGTAACTTATACGTTATTTAGTTAACTAATTAGTAGTTAACTAAAAACTAGTAAAAGAAGGACGTCATTAGATTCTGTAATAAACAATCGTTATATTAAAATTGTTTAGTAACCTATTAAAAATCATTTTCATAGAATCATGTACTGAATCCATAATAATATTATAAATGCGAAAGTAACTGTCTCTGTCCCTCGGTCGGTTTGTTACCTTTTCACGATTGAACCGCTTAACCGATCTTGACGTCTTGCCGACTTGACGACACAGAGATAGCTTGCATCCTGAAGACGGATAAAGGATACTTTTTATTTCGCAGAATGAAAAAGTTCCCTCAGGATATTTAAGAAAAACCTATATCGACGCGGACGAAATCGTTGGCATCAGCTAGTACTATGTAAATTATATATATAAGTGAACAGATTTCACATTGTGTTATATTGGTATTTTGTGGGACTCAATTTACTTAGTTTCAAATTGCAAATATGTATATTTTAGAAACTTACTTACTAGCTTAACCTCTGAGATTATAAACAAATGGCATTGGTATGCCAGTTGTTTATAATCTTGTGCTTGTGTTTAATAAGATGACGCATGTTTCGGATTTTCCCAGAGGAATAAGCTGTGAGTATCCCTATTATCCTCGAATAAAAAATATTATGTAACTCATTTGATCTTAGTAAACGTTCCATAATTAAATTATATATTGTGAACGGGAAGTTTATTAAAAGTAATCCGTACTGCCGTAGGTTGTGAGTAACTAAGAAGTACATTCCATTGTTGACTGGAGCATTCGCAAGTTGCGAAGTACAATGGGAAAATTCCCATGGCTTTAAACGCGTTTTGTTACGCAGTTTGGAGTCAGCCATAAGGTATACACAAATAAGTAGCAATATAAAATAAGTCGCATATACGAGTTTACAATTTATTTAATGCCGTGTTGCATATTTGTGTGTAATGATTTTCTCTTCGCTGATTTTCGACCACGGCGGCAACTTCCGAATAATGTTGGATGCTATCAACTGTGCAGGATATACCGAGGACCCGCGCAGTAGTCTGGTACTATTTGTGTGTACCTTATGACTGATACCATAAAGTATAGGTAAGGTTATACAAACTAAAAACTCATAAAGACTAAATACATTATTGTGTTTTGTCTTTGTGAGTTAACAGCAGCAGCTTGAAATTTCAACCCTTAGAGAAATAAAAAACAACTATCTATTCTCTATATTTTAATCTTTCCAAAAACCAAGTATATATTTCTTCTTCAGATATACGTTCTTTGAGCGTAGCGGGATGAACTAAAAATAATTTCTCAAAATTAGTACCACATCTTTATAGAAATAACAAGTTTTTTTTTTTTAATTTCCTGTTTATTTCTTCGCCAACGACTGAAACAGTCTGTTTCGTGTCCGTGTGTCCGTGGTTGGTGCGTGGTTGTATGGTCGTAGCGACCCAGTGCGGGGCGTAACGCAGTGCAATCACCGAGCGTTCCCGTGAGAACGCGCCCGATACCCTGCGCCCGCGCACCAGACCTCACCGCACGCCATTCAAAGGTCAAATGCCGAGCGAATTTTGTCAAATTTATTGGTAAGTATATTTCAAGTTTTTTATATATATATAGGAGAAAGTAACGAGACGACAAAACGTTGACCTCATAGTAAGTGCAACGTCTGCCCATAACAACTGCTGTGTCAACCAGACCATTCCATGTATGTGAGACTTGACTCATGTTACAACAAAAAATAAATATTATCGTGAATGGGGCAATTTATTTCAATAAATCATGAAAAAAAACTTCCTGAACCGAGTAAGAAAAATGTCTCAAGAGGCGCCATATAAACAAAAACTAATAATTATTATATTTAGGTACATAAATAAAGGTAGTAGTTATTTCATAATTAAGTTGTATTTGCGATAACAACTACCTGATATTAATACAAAACATTAAGACCTGTCGGTAGTCTTGTCTTTTAATACCTAAGCTATTTTAATACCTAATTGGTTAGGTAATGTTGTGAAGAAGAGCTTACGTAATTGTTTGTCATACTTCCAAGTATAGTTTTATTACTTGAAAAACACGTACATTAATATATGTTCTAATATTGACCGACAAAATACAAAAAATATGTGATATATGACTTCCTAATATTATAACGCTAAATGTCATTTCTGGACCTGCAAAACCGTAGAAGGGGTACATATACATAAAAGAAACAGCCTACAAATGTCCCACAGCTGAGTACAGGCCTCCTCTCATTTCTGTGAATCCGCCACGCAGCTCCAATGAGGGATGGCGGACTTCATATGTCCTCGAAATATTTTGAGATTAAACTAAATTTAAGTCGAAGCTAGTCAAGGTATGACTGAAATCTAAATTACACCTTATCGTAAACGTGAAATTTCCATATAAAAGGGAGATAATAAGCTTTTGCGAAGAAGGAATACGTTCCAAGCGATTATACACGTTGAAACGATTTTTTGGGTCTGACTTCTGAATGTCAATTTTTCGAATTTAAAAAAAAAATTCATCATTTTGTAATAAATTACAATCAGAATTGGTTTTCGCTGAAAATCTGTTTTTTTAATTCAAGAATAATGATTAGTAATAGCATTAAAATGTAAAATACTTAAAAATTCTAGCTCTTAATTTTTTAGTGATTTTCTTATGTTTATATGGACTTTCTCCTATTAAACCTCAAATGTAATCTCCCATCAAATTCTCGTTGTACTGACCTTGGTAGCGTCGTTCAAAGTCCATCACATCTTGTTGAAAACGCTCTCCTTGCTCCTCTGAGTAGGCACCCACATTATCTTTAAATTGGTGGCATGTAGCGTATGAAGTTTATGGGACATTCTACAGCCCATCATTTTAAAGGTTTCAAGCATAGTTTCAATCAACTCTTCATAATTGTGAGCTTAACTTAACTACTTTATTAAAACTGTTCCAGGAGGTTCACTATTTTTTTAATTTGTGGTCCGACAAAAATACCCGCTTTTACTTTAGCTTCTGATAATTTGGGAAAGAATCCCTTTGTATATTCGAAAGCTTCAGAATTTTGATCTAGAGCTATCACAAATTCTTTCATAATGCCTAATTTTATACTCGACGGCGGCATAAGTATATTCTTAGGCTCTAAACCGGCGGATTTGATTCTTAATTTAAGAAGTTCACCGGAAAACAAACATAATGAACCAACATCTTGTTTGCACTAATTTGATGCCATTTTCTAACTACTCAAGAACGATTGTTATAGCTGTGATAGACAGGCACTTAGTACTGGACTCAGTACTGTGCCCTCAAAATGTTACCACCTGCTGCTCGTAAAATCAATTAAAATCTTCAAAACTTACTGATCGACGTAAAACTTTAAAAGCTAAGTATGGATATTTTAGTGTTTTTCGATTACTAGCATCAGAATTATTGCATTAAAACAGAAACCCAGAAAATACAAAGTTTTCGAACTTCGTTATGAAAAACTTTAAACATTATGTTAGTATCTTAACAAATAATAATTTCTTATATTTACGCGAACACTACATATTTACATGAAACCAAATTTTACGGATTTTATCGTGTTTAATTTTACTTTATATACCCCGACGTTTTCAGCGCTTTACAGCACCCATGGTCACGGGAGGACTGAGGTGGCAGACGTCCTGATGTCATAGTTAACCCGGAGTAACTTCAGCTTACTATTATTATTTTTGGTCCGATCTATACAGGGTATAAATAGTAAAATTAAACGCGATAAAATCCGTAAAATTTAATTTAATTTAAATCTTAACAAATGTTAAGTAAATTGGTCAAACAACAGAATAAACCACAACCAAAAGAATTCTCTACTAAGATTGTATCGAATAACCATATACCCAGTTGTACATTTAACGTTAATATAATTATATTAAAGTGGTTTGTCAGAAACGATAAAGTTTCAGACATTCTTCTACAAAGTGAGTGGAGGCTGGACAACATCGGAAACAAACATATATATATAATATTATAACATATATATATAATATAATAAATATATATATATATATATATATGTATGTATATGTATATGTATATAGATGTGTGTAAAAATATAAATATAGCAGGTATTTCGTGTAGTGAGTGAAGCGATAGGAACTCATTCGAAAGAGGACGGATAAAGGTTTCTACGGCCCAGTAGTCATGGGTTTTATTTATTTATTTTAACTAGCATATTATTCATTTTTATCAGATCTTAATGAACTACTGATATATGAACTCGAAATTATTTTTAGTTAAGATATAGAAGAAAAACTCTGCTTATGACATTACTAAATATTATATCGAGGTGTCTTTAATAATTAGAATCTGTTTTATTTTATACATTTCAGTTGCAGCACAAGATTATTACGACGCAGAGCAGTCAAACAAGATCATTTGTGACTGTACATTATGTGACGTACATCTAAATTTTAGGTAAAATTTGGAGACCACAAAGTTCTTTCCAGTAATTAACTAATTTAACTTTAATGTTTTCAAACGAGTTGCGATAATTGAGGTCGTGTCGATGTCCCTTAATCGTTTGAAGGACGGACGGTGCGACATTCCAGTACATACTTATTATTGATGTTAAAATGAGACCACTCGACATCATTAAAATATTGTGGTGATGTGGTGGTACAAAACAGTTTTGACCTTATAACGGAATAACACATAAAGTCTTTTATATTATCACCCAATTATTTTATAGATGTATAATCGTAAGTGATGACTTTGAAAGCAATTTTTCACGACTTTGTCAATTGCTGTGACATAATAAATAAAATATGTGACATTTTTTTGTCAATAAAGCTTATTATAAACTTTGAATAATATTTAATAAAACTTTACTATTTACTAAAATTTTGAGGATTTAAACGCGTTTAATTTCCAACTATACATCACTCAGGCTTATCCTGTGATTTTTCTGATAGCAGATTAATGTATAGAAATGTTTATATTTCTACACATGAATTTTTTTGAAGATTAATGTATTGAAGTGTTTATATTTCGTTTAAGATACCAAACATTATATAATATACCTACGGTAAATGCTAGTTAGACGTACACTGAGATACCCCACCAGTTGCGTTTGCCATTGCTGCTATTTTATAAAAGATGATGGTAGATAGATAGCACATTGTGTGCACTAGTTCCAGATGAGTATACAGTACAGTACTTCCAGAAAATTCCTTGAATTGGCGGCGGAAATTACTCGACTGCAGATGCACTTCACATGAAATTTTTAACATGACAGTAGGTAGCGTCTCTGAACGGTTTAAGCAATCAATATACTCTTAAACGAGCAACTCTAGTATATAATAAAAACTAAAATTTAAAATTAAAATTGATTTCTCGGAAACTTCTCTAACGTTTCGATGAAATTTTGCATACAATATATCTACTGTAATCTACTATTGGAAATTAATACTAAACTAAGGTATACTAAAGTAAGGAGGTCGACTGCCCAGGTATTCATAATAACACTTCAATTTTGTTATGCTCATATTATCATGCCCCATCCCGTGCTATCTCTGTTCTTGCGTATGATTAAAAAAAACTAAATAATTTATTACTGTTCGCTTGTGGCAACAAGCTACAATTCATACAATATCTTGTGGATGATTTTCTGCTCCTAATTGATATCCACGATAACATCTCCCAGTAACTAGCAGAAGATATCAAATGAGAATGATAATTATTTACATAAATAACATCGCGAACGTAAATTAGCCTTCTTGACCCCACTTTCCCGTTACTGATGAAAAAGCCTATACAATACGTTCGAATGAAAGTTTATATTTAAACTTAATTACTGTATCTAGTATAGTCACGGAGACAGTTACAATACATCCAGCTATAATTCAGATTTTACCACGTGCACTTCCGAGCAAGTAGTTAATCAGCACTTACAATGTTATTAACAACTTTGGTAATGCCGATAACCTAGCCATCCGTTCTATAAAATTTACGACCCTTAAACTGCCTGATAGTGAATCTTATTGCCATGTGAATAATATAAACATACGCAAGGTCTTCATTGCATTTGATACTGCTATGTTATTGCAGATGAAAAAGGGTAGATAATTGAGGAGTATTGATTGTCATTGTCCATCTGAAATTATAAAGATTAAAGGTTATTGAATAAGCTTGTTCTTTAAGATAAATATTACAAAACCTTGATATTTTAAAAGTACCAAGACAACAGTAAAATGATCCGTGAGTAATGCGCAGTGTATACTAGTAAAATATTTATTAGTTTTTTACGTAACTTCTACCTTCTTCAATTCGAAACTTAAGCTGTAAGAAATGTTTATCGTACATAGAAATAAAATAGAAGTGTTCGTTTTTTTCTGTAGTACATAAGCTTACTTAACAAAATCTACAGTTACTATTCACATGAAATTGTACAAATTGTGTTTCTGGAATTGGTCTTCATTTTATTGTAATATCTCAAATGGTTCTTCAGTTAAAATTCACGTACAAATCAGACTCAGTTCATAAATCGAAATTACTTTTCTTTATACGTATTATATTTTTGACCATCTTGTGTCTACCGTGTGAAGACTTGGTGGAAACAAAACCTCATTTCATTACGTAGGGGTCGTAAAAGTCGACTAAAGTAAATCTCATGGTCTCCGAATATGCCGGTATAACCATCTCAATTATGTGAAACATACATTTTTCGAAATCGGTCTATAGTTGCGTCTAAAGTACGTGGTAGGGTTTAATATTTTACTTTATATTACTTTTTTACTTCCATATACTGCTTTCGTCCAGTATGTGAAAGTAAAAAAGTTAATAAACTATTAAACTCTACTGAGTACAAATCTAGTGTACAATATAATATTTTCGGGGTGCCACATAGGCAGCATCTTTGGGTCTTTGTTATATTTAATCCTCCTCCGTCCTATTTCATGCTAAGGTCCTTTATATATAGATTTAATTTACATATCGGACTTCTGCTTTCGAAATATGTATTACTAAACATAAAATATTTAGCAACTTTGTACCTACCATATCTCTGCAAAAATAAATAAATCTAAAGCGCGAACTGTCTGATTTCGCAATTGCCGATCTGCCTGAAAACCATGGCGCTATCCCTTAGAATTAAGATGGAATTGCTATGTGGGTTTCTAGTCTTAGTCATATACTACGCGCAACTCATAGGCTGGGCGACAAATCGCGGCAGAGTTATTCTGCTACTTTACACTGATATTCTGTGAGTGCATGCTATTTAATCAATCAATTACTCGAATTATATTCGAACGGAATCGAACTCGAAACTCGAAATTTACGCCAGTAACTAGTCTCTAAGCTTCCACTACTCCTTTCTACATCATCATCATAACACCCCATCACAAGCCGACTACTTAATATTGGCTTTCCTAGTAGATGCCCTCAAGTCACAGCACTGAGCCATGCGCATCTATAATTTCCAACAAAATTGGAACGGTTGCCATTCCACTGACTGGGAAGTCGTCCTACACTTCGTTTAATGTAACGATGTTGAGACTTGAGAACCCTTCTACTCCCGTGGTTACCGGTTCTACAAGCTATGTGGCCGGCCCATTGTCTTCATTCAATTCACTTCTTTGGAAAATAAATATGATGATTATTTATATTTGAGTATGTTAAGTCCATAACTGGACATAGTTCTCTTCTAAGAAAAGATGATTTTCCGTAATGGGGTTGGCAAGCGGATTGGGGATCACAGCACCAGAGAGATATCACCACACCTTAGGTATTGCTGCCCGTCACCGGTCTATGTAATTTCGGTCTTGTTTTTCAAGACGATTCCGCCACTTATCACAAGACTTTTCTTTTACTTAATCGACGACCGCGTGGTCTAGTGGTCAGTTTACCGAACTTCAACGCCTGGTCCTGGGTTCGACTCTCAGCCGGAGACAACTTTAGTGCAAAAACACAAAACGTACGGTTGTGTTGCACTAGCGATCGACACTTTTTTAAAATATTACTTATTCTTTGTATTCTATACACAATTAAATTGCTAAAGTAAACAAAATCATCACATCGTTCTGTGTTTTCACCTCTAGCTATCCTTGGAAAAACATTACGCTTGCGCAATACTTAGTAGCTCCGTGTGAAAATAAAATACAAAGAGTATAGAGAGACTACGCTCAAAGAAACAGCTCATTGAAGGAGTTCTAGTATATCTCCAATTTATAAAGACCTTCCTCAACCCTCGCGAAAGGCGGTCACGTAGGTCCTAAAGGGGTGAGTTAACATGTACCATGGGTCATGTTGTAATGGTTGCCCCGTGCGACACACAGCATCCATTGAGGCTCCTTCACACGGTCGAAGGCTACAAAAAACAACACAAGAACCGTTACGCTCCCGAAAAAAGTTCTCATAACTCATGAATCAACAATACCTCTCATTGACAAACGCCAGTTTTATGGTCGATGGCGACGGAGTAGATAAAGACTAAAACATTTGAGGTTTTGTTTTGAATATAATTCTATACTAACTAAACATATGTCGTTGTTTGCGGCTTCTTAATCTAAAAACTAAAATATGAAAAAAAATCAAAGTGAATAGCAAATATACTTTGTATAATATGATGACAGACATAAACTTATGTGTATGGATGTACGTGTCAAAGTCTAATTAAATCGTAGACTTGCTACTCGTATTTATAAGTCAGAAAATTTCATCATGGATCAAGTAGGTTATTCATTACAAATTTATTTTTTTATAGATACACTTAAAAAGATTTTGTAGCAAATAAAATCAGTTTATATTACAGTGATTGATTACTAAATTATGAAACTAATTGTAATTAGTAAATACAGAATAAAATTTAATTATTTACACAAAACTTATCGGAGTTCTTAACTCAACGAGTTATTGAAAACCACAGCAAATGGATAGCGGGTCGCAGGACACATGGGTCACAAATGTGCGTGGGAGCGACGGCGGAACATATTCCATGAATGGACCGCTTAATTCTCTCAAAGATATGGGACGTCGTTTCATAATCATTCTCACGTTGCACAAAAATTAGAAAAAACCAATAAAAACGGAACCCTGTATTTACAGAACAGCTACATTAACTTTTCATGTGTGCATAACATAAATATGCCATGTTAAGTTATAATATTGTTGATGGTACAGCTAGAATCGATGGGATACGACAAAACTGAAAAAATTAAAGAGCAAACATTGTAGTAAATATTTATTAAATGAAAGCACTAAATATGTGCATTCAGTTCTCGATAGGCGAACATTTTTAAGTGTTAGTAAGTTAGCGTTTGCTACTGCGGTAATATAACTGTATGAACAACCTTGGATACCATGCTAGGAATGTCGGTGAGAACCCGGAGTGCTTGTGGGTGCATTAAGCTATCATGCCATCAGCGCGCCCGTCTGGGCAGCATTCTTGAGCCGGCCCGGTGTCCGGCTCAGGAATGTGTGCAGCCAGCAACCCGAGACGGAAGAAGCTTCGGCGGAAGCGTTTCATGGAACCGATGTACTACGTTCCAGAAGGAATGAAGTGAATTATTCGTGTTTTTGATAACGACTCTAATAGAAAGTGCGCAGAATTCAATTTAGATGAAAGTATTTGCCGAACTTACTCGAAATCTATGCATATGAAATTGTATCTGACTGCACACTATAAAGGTAGTATATAGCAAAATGCATTTAATCAACTTTAGACCATCAGTAAAATCCATAAGGTTATAATCAGAAATCGTTACGGGATACTTTGGAAACAAACATTCGCGAATGTTCCGTGCCATGGCGCGCAACCGTCTCGCTCCACTGTGCCGTGCATCCTGCCTTGTACAAAGTGTAATTTTCCAAGTATTTTGCTTTATCAGTAGTTGTGGCTAATATTCTACAGTGATAGAAGCATAGTAAGATACCATCTTAATTATGGTATTGTATTCTCCCATAACATGAGAGCATTCATTTTTAAAGTAAGTAAAAGTGAATGAGTGCTGTGTCACGTTCTTGAAACTGCGTTATAAGTAAAAATCACTATGTAATTCAATTATGTGCCCAAATGATGGTTATGTTTAACAATTCTTTACTACATACATTTCTTCGAATCCGTAAAACTTTTAAAGTGTATTTAATAGTAAACAATTTGACAGTTTTATAATGATTTCAAGCGGACCACCCGCAGAGAACACTTTGTACTTTTTCACGGTATTTCGTGTTTGTTATGTTATAATGGCGTCACAGTTTGTACCAAACGATTGTTGATTAAACAATCGATCGGCGCCCGCATGCTTCGTCCGCTTTCAATTCTAAACTGTTATTGGAAATCAATTGACACTGGATAAATTGATATAACGAGCTCGATGAACGACGTTTTAGTCGTAATATGTTATTTGTAGCATGTCTGAAGGGCATGTCCCAATAATAATTTATAATATTTTTTTCACGGTCTGCACCAAATGCATGATAAGTCACGTTGAATGATGATGACAATAATTTTTTTTCTCGTCACGTAGTAATTGACGTTGTTTTTACGAAAAACATTTGTACGTTAAATATTTTAAGCTTTGATTGTTAGATAACAATAACAATTTACTACAAGTGCCGTCCTCAAACCAAAAATCCGAACATACTTGCCAGTTAAGTCAGACTTTTGGATAAAAGGCCGGACATCACAAGTTGTAAATGGTTTTGTGTCATAGTTTTGGAACGATAAACAAAATGTGATAGTAAGCGCAACGCCTGCCTGTAACAGTTGCAGTGTCGCCCAGAAGCACATTGTGTAACACAGTCACACATAATGTGCTTCGGGGTGTCTCAGTCTTCATGAGATACAGGTTTGTTTATCTCTTAAGTCCCGTACACTAGCTTCAGTTCCCTTCTAGCCGAAACACAGTACACCACTAAAGTAGAAAAAATGGTACTCCGGTGGTATCTACATTGACGGATCCCTGCACAGGGATTCTATTACCAGTAAAATATAATAATAACAACTGTAATACATTATAATAACTAAAATATATCATGTATAGCAACTCATTATTTAGCACGTTAAATTGTCAACCGTTCGTCCGGTTTTTTTCAGGGACAGTCCCGTTTTTCGATAATCCGGTGTCAACAAGTGAGCTTTAGAAGAGGCTCGTTTTTTTCAGAAATCTAGCAACTTTATACACAGTCACGCTTTTTTCCATTATAAGGGGTAGGCACAGTCCGCCCGCTTTTCGCCCTCGCGGAGAACGAGACGGATGGTGAACCACGTCGCCGGTTTTAATATTTATATGTTACAATATATAAATATTAAAAATGAACGTTCTGTTCATTCTTGAAGTCGTCACTAACATTCCTAAAAGAAATTTGTTCTTTAAACCAAAATAAATATAAAGGTGTTAATACATTTTAATTAGTAATAGCAAAAATATATATTTTATGTATTATTACTTTCTATGACGTACATAGGCACTGCATACATAATATTATTGCCGAAATCAATCCAGTAGGCAGTTTTGAGTAGAAAAAAGATAGGGACATAAACAAATACCAAAATGTAATGCTTATTTCGTGATACAAAATAATGGCTTTTTCCAATAGATCCTTTTAACATTACTCCGATTATTATCACAAATATGTATAACTAAAAACATTGTTATAGAATAAAGATTATCTGACATTTAGTCTATAAATGCTATAAACTCAATATCAGACGATAATTAGAAAGAAGTAATATTTTAGGAACTACAAATACCAGTTTCATAGGGTATTACTAAGCTGTTGGTTTATGTATACGTGTGATGCGGCGTGACGATATTCATTGTGCTAGTGAAGGAGTGAAAGTGAGGTCGCGACGCTTTCTATCCGCCCGGCCGTAGCGCGCCTTGCGAAAGCCAATACCGACTTTACTCACTACTCAGGGCTGTCATAAAATCAATTAAGCTCTAATTGAAATTTTCCGAGTAATAGAATATAACCGGGGTAGTCAGAATGGAATTCTTCACTCCATACTCGGTGGTGCATGGCATATGTCAGCTTTGATTTGGTCACATCTTCAAAATGGCTTCCTCCGAAAGCAGTAGTGTTACCGGGGCATCAGTTGGCGATGGCGCATCTGCGTCCCGGTAAAAATTAACGATCTTAAAAAGAAGAACCACTTTCCCTCCAGGTCGTTTAAAAGAGTATTGACCTCCCTCGTTAATGGGCGGAGGTAGTCGAGACCAAGGCCCTGGCACTTAGTCTAGATATGAATGTTGGTGTTCCACAAGACTGCGTGCTATTCCCTACTCTGTTTCTTCTGCATATAAATAACAAGTTAAAAATTTGTAATATTCAATGTTATACACCGGCCGTGCCAATATATTTCGAAAATAAATTTGTGTCTAAAGTCGAGATTTTACTTAGTCTAATTCAACCCTAAGAAGATACAGATTTGCGTGTTTACCACTAAAAAGAAACCTTTCGTCGTCTCGGAATTGTACGGATTAATTCCAACCGTCCTACTACAACCAAAACTCTAATTACATAGTTCGACTTAGCGGTCTTAAATCAGCTATTTAATATTATATCTTGCGCAAATAATAATTTCTGGCAACCGTAGGATGTCGTCGTAATCGAAAATAGAGGCAACTTCAAAAGAGGTTCTATAAAACCAAACTATTTTTAATACTTACTCTTTTAACTTACTTAATTTGGTAAGCTGTTGCTGTAATACTTGTTAAATCTATACGGCCACATATTTCAATTCCATTTTAAAATTTTAGAACTGCCCATGTTTTCTACGAGTAAATGTAATCGTAACCAACGTGGAAATATCGCTTATGTGGTGTTCTTTGTCATACTTTCTCTAGTGTCTTTAGTGCCTCCAATATACGTAACATTTTACTCTGATGGCAAATGTGATGAAAATACTATAGGCCATTTCTATTCGCTTAGAAATTTTACTACTTATTCTACGTTTAATATGCTTTCGCCACCTGCGAATTAACAACTCTTCTCTAGAATTGTACTGATATACATATACTACAATCTACAGACATGAATGGCTTAATGTGTAAAAGATATATCTCTCGAACAAACATTACATATGTGTTTTTGTTTCAAGGAAACACAATAGGTCTGTATCATTATGTACGTAGTGCGTAGCCATTCTTTGCTTCTCTGAAGGCAAACACACAATGTCCATTGTGCAACCATCACGCAAAAGCGTCGTGAAATGAGATCTTCGCGTCTGCGTCTAAGGGCTCCTACAAACGCCATGTTTATAATTCCTTTTAATTAACTTTTGTTACTTTATGGACATAATTATAACAGTTTAAAAAATCTTCCAATTTTCTGTTAATAATGCTTATTCATGATTTAGTAAATTCGTACTTTGTTTCTACCAGGTGTGATTGTTGTCAAGCACTATCTGTTTATAAAAAAAAATTGTCATTACAAAACTGAAAATATTAAATGAGCATTAAATCACATAGGTTTTATTAATAAAAGCATGTGAAACCTAGCCGAAGTAACTCGATAGCGCGAAAGATTGCACAAACACAGTTAATGAGGTACCCATCTAGTTTTAGTGCTTGATACTACCACCAAATTTTCTTTCCCGGGACACTAGAAATATTTTAGCTATAAGAACAATGCATACAAAGGCATTTTTTTTAGAATCAACAGCATTTAAATATTATTAGAGTACAACTTTCTTACCGCCAATAGCAGATTCTTACTTTATAAACATAATCATATAGAAAGTAGCTTGAACATGAGGACTTAACTTTATTTTAACATAATCGAAACAGCACCCCTGTTTATAAGTATACTAAAATACTTGGGTCGGACATGACTCGACTTAAAAAAAACCATGCTCTCACATCTGGAACAGAATCTTAACGACTGGAAAAGTATTTTGTTAGTCCATAAAAAGGTACAACTACATCTTGATTTTTTATATACCTAGACTATGAGCTGCAGTGATATAAGTTAACATCGACCTCTTTTCAGCCTTCTTTTGTTTAGCAAAAAGAGAATTGCGATAGATTGTACTCTTCGGTCTTTTATACAATCTGGCGAAGGGTATGTATGTGGTCTATGGTACTAAAGCCTTTTCGGAGTCCGGCTTGCTAGAAGTCGTCGAGTCTGCTTGCGAGACGATTCGTAATGGCTCACGAAAACAGCACAAAGACGCGGTTCAGAAGCGATATCGGTCTATAGCTCTTCAGGAGGGCATTATCGCCGTTCTTGAAGAACAGGACAACCACACTTTCGCTCCACGCTTTATTTAAATAGCTTCTGAAGGACTAAAAGTACCGGTTTTCCATCCGCTTTCAGAAGCTCCGCTGTACTTTCGTCCTCACCTGGCGCTTTGCCATTCTTGAGCTGTTTTAGAGCCATACTAATCTCGCTCAGACTGACGTCCGGGACATCATCGGAATAGTATCGGACGAGTTTGGCTCTTGGGTCGTAACTCGCACTAGTATGTGGCTCCAACGGTGATGTGTACAACTGTCCATAGAATCTCTCGATCTAACTCAAAATCTCTGGTCCAGCGGGATGTGGGGGGAGGGGATTATAAATCTTACTTAAGATAAAAAACGATAAAAATTTACATATCTAAGAAACCAACCGAATTAATAAATTTAAGCCCGACTTAATAAAATGAGTTACCAATTGTGAATGCCCGTGAACATTATTGAAAATTGTCTATTTTTATAATAAATAAAACACTAGTACTTTGATCTTACAAATAATTAGGTTTTTAAATTCTTACGACTTGTCATTTGGTCTATCGAGTTATGGTTTTGGAAACTTCACAAAATGGTTCTTCACAAAATTGTAACCCAGCCAGTGCAAGTTCGCCGGCACTCTTCGCCTGTTACGAAACAATTTAAGATGTGATGCTTCATAAAATTATGGTAACCCTACTCAAACACGATATCAGATCATGTTTAAATATAATTCGACAAACTAAATACGACAAAATAAATAAAACAAAAAATAATTGCTTCTCAAAGATGACGAGTATACTAGCCTTGAAGAGACTTTAAAATGATCGTGAAACATAATGTTTTTATGTTTTATTTCATTTGGCGGTATGACTCCTATAACCTCTATATACAAGTTCGATCACTAACTAAGGCCGGACATACTAACTATCAAACAAAATAAAGTAATCTAAAATATACATGAAAAGTTTTTTATCTGTGATGTAGTTTGTTAGGTGAATCGCAAACATGGTGATGTCCACGGTTATTTGACACAGACGCTGTCTGGTCTCGGTGGCTAGCAACAGTACACACATACATACGCGCCCGTACTTACGCTCGTACGAATGTACGCAAACAAGCACCATACACACGCGCAGACGCAGATACACGGCCGAAGAGAGAGACACACGCACGCATTCACGCACGCACGCATTCACGCACGCACTCCCGTACGCTGCACTCATACTCAAAATCATATTGTTGGGGAATAATAATTAACAAATTATTATTCCCCATATCGTACGTTTACTTACTCGTATATATCACGACTTATGAAGGAGAGCGCATCATCAGAGTTAGGTACGAATAACAACAGCCATTTATATGAACGCTGACATATAAGCTATTACTTAAATATGCAAATTAAATAATAAAACGTTAAGAAAACTGGCTTAATGCAAAAAACGCAAATTAAAGAATAGCTATAACTAAAAACACAAAAACAAAATTATATATGACTCAGTGTAGTCTGCCCCGCTGCTCCAATATGGCGGGCTCAAAATGCTCATGAATAAGGATACGACAGTTCCCGGAACTATGAAGAGCAACCATATTATTCAACACTTTACTGGTGGTAGGATTCCTACGCAGGAATCTGTCTAGGTATGTACCATCGCTGGACTAGTTATTCTGCAGTGAAGCAGTAATGTAATGTGCAATCAGTACTATGTATGTTTCGGTCTGATGGACAGTGTAAGCTAGTGTTGTTACAGGACATGTGAGATTTAAGAACTAATGTGACGGTGTCTGTTGATTGGTTATCTCCGATTATACATACTCTTTTGATGTCAACTCTGATCTGTTTGGTTTATGTAGTTTGAATTATTTTAAATTTGGAATGTCAATCTTATTTGTTCAGATAGAATTGTCAAATTTTATTAATTCCGCGAAAATCACTTGAAGAAGTAACATGTCAAGTTATCTGACATAACTTTTGTATTTATAAATTTCATAACGATTAGGTTTCATTAAAAGTAAATTCAAAAATGTTTAAGTTAAAATAAATAGTTTTCTAATCAGCCCTTAAGTGTCTTTTTGGTTTGAAAGTGATCCCATTAGTCACATCTACCATTGAAGAGTGTCAGGGTGACGAGCGCAGTGTAATGTGTAGAACTTTCAAATTGAATGTACTGGGTGACAAGTGAACTTAGCTTGTGTCACTTTCTTTCATAACAAAATCAAACAGAGTCTGCCTGACGATAAAGTGGCCCCTGTGACTATAAACATTTACATCCTACATGCCTCTCGATGTACCTAAGATGTGAGTGCGATTATCTCCAAGACTGACCAAGATGGAATACCGCAATTATTAAAGAATCGTGCTTGCGTATATAAAATCATATATTCGTAATATGATTTTTCGATTTTACAAAGTAAGCTATGTGAAAATATCTCACGATTCTTGCTAAACGTAATTTTTAACATAAGGCTCCAGTAACTAATTCATAACAATACAATGGGTGATTACGTATTTGTAAACAGAATTTTTTGTTTTGATTGCTTTGTTTACGTACAAAATTGTCATTAAATAATGTGTTGTTTTTTAGTAAACTAATTATTTGCTTTCTGTATGGAATAATTATTATTATTAGCGGACAACTGTTACTAAAATGGTTAAACGATCTCTTCTTTGTGTCTCATATAAGGAGACGTCGACCCACAAGTGAAACGATGTGACCGTTTTTGTCGGTTGTTTCTTATTAGAATCTAATACTGTTTGACTAAATGTGAATTTACATTAGAAGGACTATTCATTGCTGCTCTATAAAGACTTATTAAATGTTTCTTTGTCACAAAAAAGCAATGGATCTGAAGTTCCGTGTGGCGCAGTCATGGTCGGCAAAGAGTGGCTGACGTCATCCGTTCAAATTTGGCAATGCCCGGCGTTCGACCTCCAAGTTGTAGTGGCGTCGTGACTTTGCCTCAAATATACTGCGCAACGGAAATCTGAGACAAAAAGCAAATGATTTGTTAATAGCGACGCAATACACTGACGGGTTTAATAAATACAAAAACATTTCCGTCGTATATATATTTGACAACACAGCTCTACACCGATGGTAGGATTACTATGCAGAAAACCGGCTAGGTAGTAACCACCGCAGGCCAGTTATTCTGCCGTTCAGGATGACGGACGCAGGTGACACAGCTTTTGTTACAACCTGGCGCTTACCATCAGGTGAACGTTTTGCCCGCCTCGCCACTTTATCCTATTAAAAAAAATTGATATGCCAAAGACTACATACAAGAGCGGTGTCACTGTGGTCTTAAGTCTCAGGTGTCTTGTAACTGCAGCTCTGAGTGCCCTCCAGACCGAAACAGTGATGTTTGCTGTGTACTGCTTGTCGGCAGAATAACTGGCACCAGAAGCATATTTAAGTTAGATGTAATTTGTATTGTGTTCCTTCCGTTAATATTACAATCGGCACAGAAAAGCACCTACTCATGGACATAGGCCGCTACGGAGGATATGTCGTAATCGCCATTATAATTTTTTATTTATTACAAATTAATTTACCCTGTCTGGCATGACAATGAATGTATGTTAGATGCAGTCTATCAGTATTATTTTTCAAAATATTCTCCAATATAATAATCTATTCAATAGTTTCTATTAAAATGCTCTTAACTTCACGTTAAATGTTTCATTGTTCATGTTAAGCGGTAATTTATTATATATATCAATAGACACGAAATAAGAACTATGCAATTTTAATTTAGATGATAACTTCAATGTGCAGGGGAGTTGGCGATCGTTGTATTACACACTTGGCACCCCACACGCTGCTGCCCGTCACCGATCTGGACAATTTATGATGGCATATACGAGATGGTTAATCTGCCATCTATCGAAGGCCAGGAGTATTTTTCTGGCATTTCCCTTAATCCACTTTTGCGGCCCATGCCCGCACAAAATGGTATTGAAGATTCTCTTACGCAAACACACGGCGAATATTATACTATCTCTTATATAAGCTAGTCCTAAAGTCTTTGAAAACACTTGTCACCCTATTTTCTCGTCATCCGTGAAGGCCACTCTCCTGTTTTTTGCGACATCCTAGCTGGCACCTTGTGGCCACAACAATCGTATTGGTTGTCGTGGGAAATCATTGTCACAGTGATTAAACAAGAAGGTCACTGGTATATTATTTCTAACGATATTTGTAATATCGGCCAGTTTTAATAGCATAGATGTTTTTTATGCACAAATATAAGCAAAACAAAATTAAATGTAGATATTTTGTGTGTGAGAAAACCAGTTCATACAGGTATTTAGCTGGTATACTTTTAAAATGCTCAAGCGGATGCTTATGAATGCGGATGCTTAGAAAATAATACATAGTAAAATAGTATTTATCTATTTTATGTTCCATCTATAAATATTGTTTTTTTTTTGGATTTGGTATATGCAAATATTAGAACTAACATGTATCAAGAAATGTAGTTAAATTAATTAAAATAGCTATGTGTGAAATTGAATTTCAATGCATAATTGATGCATTCGCTTTATATTATTAACCATTAACAAGGAAGGTTAACAAGCGCAGATAATAACAAAAGAAAACAAGACTTTCAAGTCCGAGATGCGGGCGAAGTAGTAAAAGAATACGTAGCTAATGCTAGGACTGACCGTATGGACTATTAAACGTTATACTCATAAAAATTGCAATCTCATATTTAACGATGCCCGAGTTTTTACGACCGCGTAACTCCGACATTATTATTGAATATAATATCTGATAGATTTTGTGTATAAAATAACATTAAGAAAGGGCCAAATCCAAGCCAAGTTTCCAAATTCAATAAAGTAGATAATATGTCATCTCTGCCTGTCCGTAATGATAACAGGTAAAAAAATCTAAATGTATGAACATATGAAATATAATGTGCGCAAACAGATTTTTTTGTTTCATCGTAATGTTTCAAAAGTTGCTTAATGCATAGTACGTTTGTAGTAATAAATAACGTTCATCAATAATTATTAGTGAACTTTATAATAAAAAAAATTATTTACGATACTTTAATATAGTTCTGCTGATGGGAGATTCCTATTTCCTGAATAGCCACAGCAGTACCAGTTGCTGTGTTTCGGTTTGAAGGGCACTGAGAGCTAGTGTAATTACTGGGCATATGAAACTTAAGATCTGATGTCTTAAGGCGATAAGCGCAGTGTGGTGACACACCGAAAAAATTCTGGGTGTCACAGCATTTGTTATGGGCAGACGTTGCACGTATCATCAGGTCCACGAATTGCACGTTTCGTCACTTTCTTCCAAAAAAAGTTTACGTAGAAAAAACCGGAAAAAGTATTGGATTTTGGATGCATGTTATACACAATACAAACCTGTTCATAACATGCATCCAAAATCCAATCCTGTGCATTAAATATGCCATTTTCGACGAAAACTAGTACGTTCTTCAGAGTTGATAAACAATACGGAGCCCTCACCATAGTCACTCCCGTACAAAACATGCGTCTGCAATGCGATCTCCTTTTTCTCGAAGCATCCGTTGAAGTTGACCACATATATATACGGACTATATAATAAGATACTTAATTCCTATTGAACCCATTACGCACCATTTCGAGCAATTCTCAGTCTGGTAACTCGGTGCTCACTATGTAATTTGGAGCTTTAAGCCGGTCGGCAACTGCGTATATTCGCAGCGAGACGCCTTCTAGTGACCGTCTGTAAGCTAATTTGTGCACCTCTTACTTCTTCAAGGTTCTTTTTAAAGGTTTTCATACGAAACTTTCCGTTATTTAGCACCTGTATCACTAAGATCGGCGCGACGTTTTCTTCCAGAATCTTGCCTCCTTTTGATGTAACGGAGCTGCCAGGTTACCTGAATAATTAAACGACACTCATGAGATTTACTCATGTGTCCATTGACTACGCTCTTATTCTAGTAGGGCTATAAATTTACCAATTGTAATCGCTTTTCCAAGCATTGCAGAATACCGCAAATAAACGGCATTCAAGACACAATACAATGCGATTACATAAGAAAAAACATCATTTCTTTTTCTTAAAATTCGGTCATCTTTGACCGAAACTATCGGCAAGATTTGCGCAAATAAATATTATATTTTTAAATAAATGCAACAAAAACTGTTTAAATAAATGCACTTTCTTTCAAACATTTTCTTCATGTCTGGTCACTATTATATAAAAGTAACCTTTACAATGAAGCATATTTTCAGCTATGTAGAATATAATCCAACATTTCTATTTTGATTCTCCTTTGTTTGCCAGAAGGACTTCATTTAATTATTAAGCTTTCAATTTACCAACTGCTTCAATCCTACTTTTCAAAACACAATGTCTTACTTTGCGTTTATAGATCTAGTTTCTTTTGTTTTGAGCTATATTGGTCCATTGACTTTTAAAACGTGTCCAACATTTACTTATACAGTACGTTCACATCCGCGTTCGCCTATCGAGATTACCTCCGAGTTATAGGGAAGGGATTAGATCGGCGTTGACTCAGCGTCGTGCCCCAAATTCCACGAAACACCATCCGTTCAAGAAATACTATCAATGGAATACCGACCGAAACCTGTTAGGTGCAAAAACCAGAATGGCGTGTTTCACTGCGTCCAAAGAGCCGTTGTTTCATGGCTCTGGCTGTCTATGTTGCTTTTAATGTCTAGCAGATGCTTTATGAACGTACTTTGGTACAGATCGAGTCTACCAACACTTACCGTACTGTTTATAGATTTAATGAATTTAGGTTTGGATTAAGATGTAGGTTGTTTGTAAAGAAAAGCCTAAAAGTTTCGACTTCGACATCCCATAGGATGCATAACGACTTTTTGTTCAAACATTAGTTCGACAAGACAAAAGTCATCATCAGCCTTTAGGATGTCCTTTCTTGGAAACAGAACATGTTAAGACGGAGTGACTTCTTCCAGTCGTTGACATTGACATTTTTGATCTAGATTATTTAAAATGGTTATGTCGCCCTTATTCGAAGGCAACTACATTTATTTGGCATATCTTTTAGTTGACTTATACTACAACCTGTGGAGCTAAAAAACGGCGAAGATCCAATTATTGGAACAGGGAAATTCCGTCCATTACAGTCCTCAATGGTGACAATACACCTTTATCTGTCCTGTCACTTATAGTGACATTTGGAATCTTCGTATTTGATACGATGCAAAAAAAGAAAACTCTTTTTATTTTTTCCTGTTTTTCTTTTTATCTTTTTTCTTCTTTTTGAGCCTAAAGCCAAGCTTAGCCAAAAATAAATCATAACCTTTCTTTGTTGATAATTTCCTAACTTACTTAATTCAAGCGATTATAAAATATGTCGAGGTGCTAAAATAGAACTAAGAATAAGCCAGTGCCTGTATTATTATATACAGTCTGTGCAAATTACCTGTAGATAGCTTTAGTACATACCTCCGAATAGAAAAACAATGAAAACACATCTATTGTAATTCCTAGCTAGCATTGTTCTTCTACATTTTCTTTGCAGGTTAATGGAACGTCCTAGAACTTTTCACATTTGTATCTAGCTCCGAGCATAATCCTGCTCAATATAATAATAATAGACACTAGTATTAAATTACGTAACATACATGTTACCTATTTGAAGGTCGTGTAAAAAGTTTGTTGCCAAGCAGACGAAGGTGGCTCAAAATAAAAGTTTATTGTACGCTGCACTCGGTATAGGAGCGGGGCGCCAGCGCTTACAATGCTACTATTATTAGGAGACGACCTTCAGGGTTGCCAGAGTCCCGGAATGTTTTCGGTTAAACAAGGCAACAGCCCTATTTTCCGAGAAACGTAGTGCATGCTCGACGCACATTTTTTACAGTTTACATATTCGGTAAGTATACGTTGATATGGAAAATAAATTGATACTCTGCAAAATAAAGCATAAATTATTTATAACCTGAACTTTATATTAAGTCTTAAATAATATATTTTATTGAAATGAATTGAATTTTAAGAATTTACTTAAATTAAAAAAAAATAAAACATAAAATTAATCAGTGTCCAAAAAATGCTATGAAATCAATAAAATATTACAGACAACTGTGTCGTCCCTATCAACTATTGTTAATAAACTTAAGTTTAAAGTATGACTTTTGGAGTATTCAGCTTAAGTAATATTCAATGAGGGAATTTATATATATTATAGTACGTAATTTTGTCTTTTAGGTGCTTATTATTTTATATTATTTCACTTAAAAATTACCGCAACGTGTTTATTTTTTATCGTGTCATAATAATTTGATATTTATTTATATCTAATTGATACAATAAAAAACCGAAAAATGTAAAATCAGCATCAAGACTTAACGGGTGCACTATAAATTCCATTGCCTTCTTAGCGCCAGCCTACCTGTGGAGTAAAAAAACTTTCTGGCTTTAGGGCCGCGTCGGCGCTTTTGAGATAATTTATAAGGCTCTGCCTTTCTTGGAATTTCGAAATCTCGTCGAGATAGCTACGTGCCCAACTCGCAGCTTCAGGGAATGGAATGTAACGGATTTGGTATAGAAAAAATTGTATCGACGGCCATTATTAGGTTCTTTGGTAAGATTTTATATCTTTTCGAACAAAATAGATGTGCGATTGATCATTATGCTCAAAATAGTTTATATATGTAAATATATGAAATGGAACATGATATTTTCTTCTGTTTCCTTATTTTATTATTTATCATATATATAAGTTATTTTATAGGATCAAATTAGAACAGAAGAAAAGAAAACTTTAAACTTGCAGTGATTTTTTTGTAACTCATTTAAAACCAAAAAGTAGATATCTACTTATATTATTTTTTCTCTTGATCCGTTAAGTTCATTAAATTGATTAGTATGCGATGAAGATGCACATTGTATTATTTACTAGCTTATATTTTGCGGATAGCAATAAATAAACAATTTAAGTCGAGCCAAGATCGTGCTTCTGCATTCAGGTTTGGATGTATACACTTAAACTGAGTCCCGGCCGTCCCAACACGAACGAGAGGAGTTCTGGGAAAAGAAGGCCGCATACCTCAACGCCTGATCCCATTGGCTTGCTCTTAGTCAAAGATTTAAAACTGGTCCAGAGGAGACATATTAAAAATGACACATTCTTATAATCAGCTAATATTATTTTTACTGTTGGGCCTGTAAAGATAAAAGAAATATATTTTACATTCCTAAATATAAAATTATGAATTTGACACTGGCAACGTGAGTATATTTTTTAGAAGTTAAATATTTTAAAATATGGAGGTAAGTACTTCCAAAAGCAAATATGAACTCTCATCATATTAAATCATTATTAAGAGTTACTCAATGTTACAAAGAAAAACTTTGTTAAAAAAGAAAGTTTGAGTTAAGAACCGTTATTTACACATGACACTTTTAAAAAAAGCGGCCTTATTAAGTATTACCATTAACACCTCAATGGTAAATGCAAACTGTTTTCTTCGGCCATTGCCGTGCTTCTTCCACATATAATATAAACATAGTTTCCAAGTTATTGTGAGGTCACGAGCGTTAGCCCTGTTTAGGTAGAACATGGTTCATTCATTAAAATGTGTGTTTATTAACAAGTTAGTCAACTGCGGATTGGTAATTTTCAAGATCTATATACGTAGTAATCCTAGCAGAAAACTCAATGTCTCCATCTCTTTTTTATCACTTAAAATGAAAAGGGGATTAAATGTAATTTCCCTTAATGGGATGAACACCTGGCAAAGTTTATTTTCATTAAAATATTAAATTAGCCGATATGTGTCCGGCAGAGGAGAATAGCACCTACCTCTTTGCTACTGAGGTGTCGTAAGAGGCGACTAAGGTATTTTAGGGACAGCCTTTATTCGTGTAGAATAACACCATAATATACAATGCTGTCACTATACTCCAGGTCGGAACGCATTAAGGAGTAAGAATTTTTTGACTCGTACCAAAATGGCGGCGACGTGGTATATATGGAATCTATTTTTCTATACCTTTACTCAACACTCATGACGTCAGACCGTGTTGCTGTCGGGTATGTTTTCAAATCCAGAAATCGAAAATTAATTCATTAAAGCCTAGCTTTACCTAACATTTGTGAAGTCACTGGCAGAGTTGACATCGGATTTACTTTCAGATTTAGGATTTCGCGCGTAGATATTTTAAAACGTACCCGACCATCCGTCCATTTTTGAAAACTATTTTAAAATTGAAAAACCAAGGATTACATATATGCAATTTTCATGAAGACTGCTCGAAATATGTTTATTATTTTTGATATTTCGAGCAGCCTTTAAGCGAAAGCATGACTTAGGATAATATTAAAATGAATTTCCATAACGCGCACTTAATTCTTATTATAATGATTTCTTATATTTACGCGAACACTACACATTTAAATGAAACTAATTTTACGGATTTTATCCCGTTTAATTTTGTTATTTATAACCCGACGTTTCGAGTGCTTTACAGCTCCCATGGTCACGGGGGGGGACTGAAGTCACAGATGTCCCGATGTCATAGTTAACCCGGAGTACCTTCAGCTTTTAATTATTATTATTGGTCCGATCTACGCAGAAAGAGCTTACTGTGTCTTGAAGTCTTGCAGTGGCATGTTTGGTTTTTGACTTAATTTTATTAATAATAGGATCCCAAGCTGGTGGTAATACCCAACCATCTTCTCTATTAAAATTAGGATGTTTTTTAATTTCAATAGCCTCGCAAATTACCCTTGGTAGGAAAATCCTTACGAAACAGACCTGAACTCACGATTCTCCGTGCAGATAAAGGAAACGCAACGGTGGTAATGGATACGTTAGATTATAATTTTAAAATACAAGAACTTTTGTCGGACGTTAACACCTATAAAAAAGTCAAAACAGACCCAACTACAAACACGCTCAAAACAACCAGCGATCTAATAAAAAAAACACGCCGAGAAATTAAATCTAGACGTAAATTCGATAATACCTTCCTGTGCCAAACCACCGAAGTTGTATGGGTTACCCAAAATACACAAACTCAATGCTCCGCTACGTCCAATAGTGAGTATCTGACTCACTATTGGATTCACCAACTTACAGATTGGCTCAACATGTGGCTAAAATACTCCCCTCACTAAGAGGACATACAGGAGCACATACAAAAGATTCCTACAATTTTGTCAGTGAGATAAAAGACCTACATCTTACTGACAATGAAACTATGGTCAGTTTTGATGTTCAGTCGTTATTTACATGCCTACCTGTTGAAGACTGCATCTCAGTTGTAACTAGGAAGCTAACAGAGAACAACATGCCAGTAGAACATGCGGAATTACTTAGACATTGCCTAACATCTGGCTATCTATTGTGGAAGGAACATTACTACCGGCAAGTAGATGGTGTGGCGATGGGCTCCCCAGTATCTCCCATTGTTGCTAACATTTTCATGGAAGACTTTGAGGAGAAAGCCCTCCGTACTTCTCCAGTAAATCCAAGATTCTACAAGCGGTACGTAGATGATACTTTCACAATTCTACCTTCTAATAAAGTCACTGCATTTTTAGACCACAAATAACTCTTTAGCTTTTCTAGATGTTTTAGTAATTAGAAATCCTAATAACACCTTGAGTCATACTGTGTATAGGAAAAAGACCCATACAAACAGGTATTTAAACGGTGAATCTCACCACCATCCTTCACAGTTAGCTACCGTGGGCAAATCTTTGTTTCAGAGAGCACAAGGGATCTGTGACAGTAAACACCTGGTCGCCGAGCTTCAGCATGTCAAGCAAGTTTTGCAAGACAACAAGCTTCGGGTTCCGCGCCTTCGTCGCAGTGACCGAGTGAAGCCGGCCTCAGTCGAGCGTGTACCTGCAGTCCTACCATATGTCAGAGGAGTCACGGACAAGATTGGCTATATCTAGAAGCGGGCTTCCATAAGAACATTTTTCAAGCCGCCGAAGAAGATAAATCAGTTTTTACCATCTGTCAAATGTAACATCCCTCTGCAAGATGCAGGAGTATACAAGCTGGATTGTGAATGTGATCTCTCTTACATAGGGCAAACAAAAAGATCAGTTAAAACCCGCGTAAAAGAACATATAGCTGATGTGAAGCATCGTCGCTCCAGGAAGTCTGCAGTCTGTGACCATGTTCTGGATCATCCCAACCATTACATCAGATTTGATAAACCACAAATCCTCGCAAAAGAACACCGATTCCTACCAAGGATGATTCGCGAGGCTATTGAAATTAAAAAACATCCTAATTTTAATAGAGAAGATGGTTGGGTATTACCACCAGCTTGGGATCCTATAATTAATAAAATTAAATCAAAAACCAAGCTGCAAGACTTCAAGACACAGTAAGCTCTTTCTGCGTAGATCGGACCAATAATAATAATTAAAAGCTGAAGGTACTCCGGGTTAACTATGACATCGGGACATCTGTCACTTCAGTCCCCCCCGTGACCATGGGAGCTGTAAAGCACTCGAAACGTCGGGTTATAAATAACAAAATTAAACGGGATAAAATCCGTAAAATTAGTTTCATTTAATTCTTATTTTTATTTTTTCTAATTAATGTCAATTGTATTTTTAAAGTAAGAACTTTTCTCTTTGTAAAACGTTTTTTATCCTCTTTTCTTTTTGTATTATGTATCTCAATCCTAACATATAAAATTAAATGTCCCTTTGTCTATTTCTCTCGTTAGCGTAATTAAACGTGGAGAGACACTAATAAGGGTATACATTATACATTATATATAGTATTACATTATATATAGTATAGCAAAAGGAAGTGTCTGTTGAGTTGAAATGCTTGACACGGGCGTATATATTTTTATTGTATACCCGAACTCAACACTACAGAGCGTTTGCTGAAGGTATAGATTCCATATACGCGGCGAGGTGGTTCGCCACCTGTCAAGTCTCGTTTCCCGCGAGGGCAAAAAGTGGGCTACGTAAGTGGCCTCTGCCTACCCCTTATATGGGAAAAAGATGAGACTGTACGTATATAAAATATTAATTCTAAGTGAATAACTTGTGTAATTTGAAATTTTGTAATCATAAGCTACTGTGCCTTACTTTATCGTAAAAAATTATCGTTCAATAGATTGTCCGCTAGTTTGGAACCGATGATGCGATTTTCATTACCGGTAAGGTTACATGATAAAAAACTGCGTGGCTCAGTAAGCACATAATAGTGTCCATATGTGCTTACTATTTCATGGGTTCTTGATTTGAATCCTAGTTTAAGCCCATATTTTTACAAAACAAGACTCATCGTGTCTAGATTTGTGGTGTGTGGTTTATATTAAAATAACCGGTAAATGTTCATTACATTTAAGAACGACATATAAATGGTACCTACAGATTTTTCACGAAACTGCTACCTTTGAAAACACATAACTTGCCTCCAGAGTATCTTACAGTAACTGTAAGTATAGTACACTCAGAACCATTTTTAATTTGTCGTAGATTTGTAAAAAACAGTTGCACAATAAATAGTAGTAATCTCTCTCACTATGTCGTAATACACTCAGCGTCACAAAAATCGCACCTCTCTGAGTTTGCGCGAAAAATGGCTATAATGGCTAGAAACGAATTATATTTATATAAATATTGGTATGTTTGAAATGGGTATTTGAATAGCTTTACATTATTAATAAAAAAATCATGAAATCATTAAAACATTTATCATTATAGATCGTCAAAAATAAACACTGTCAAATGCTCGTTAGTAAGGACGGTAGTTACACCACCTAAAAAGGGTCGATCTGGATGAAATATGGGCCAGTCGTAATTTAGACTTTGCAGTGAACACACGTGAATAAGTAACCCAAGTAAGAACAAGTAAAGATGGACACCAGCTCTGAAGAAGCCGCTCAAGTGATTGCCCTATTGCAGTCGGGGATGCGGCAGTGTGACGTTGCTCGACTGTTGAACCTGTCCCGTTTTTCAGTTCGACGGGTGTTCCAACGTTTTCAGCAAACTGGTGGTTATGTTAGAAAACCGGGATCTGGAATAAAACGGTGCACATCAGAAAGAGATGACCGTTTCATCGTTACGACATCTTTACGAAACCGTTTTACAAATGCTGTTGAGTTGCAACAACAGCTTCGATCAACTCGGAGAACATCTGTGAGTGTTTCTACGATAAGAAGAAGGTTACACGAAAAGAGTTTAACAGCCCATAGACCTGCTAAAGGTCCAAAACTTACTGCACAGCATCGCAGAGATCGCCTAGAGTTTGCACGCAATCATTGCGAGTGGACTCTAGAACAGTGGCGGACCGTATTCTTCTCTGATGAGACGAGGGTCTGTCTCTTCTGCAATGACAGACGTAGAAGGGTCTACAGAAGACAGGGGGAGAGGTTCACACAACCCTGCTTCGAAGAATCCGTCGAATACGGGGGTGGCTCGTGTATGTTTCGGGGCGGCATTTCCGTCGACGGGAAAACGGAACTTGTGTGCGTTTCCCGGACTCGGGATGGCCGTGGGCAAGGGTCATTAAATGCTGGTCGGTACATTACTGAAATCCTGGAGGAACATGTGGTCCCGTATGCTGGTTATGTCGGTGATGGATTCATGTTAATGCATGATAATGCTCGTTGCCACACCGCGGCTATTGTACGGGATTATTTACAGGAGGTCGATATCCCTATTATGCATTGGCCAGCACGAAGTCCAGACCTTAACCCAATAGAACATCTCTGGGATGACCTAAAACGGCGCGTGCGAGCTCGAGATCCAGCTCCAGCCACTCTTCAAGAGCTCCAAGATGCGGTACTTGAAGAGTGGGTACAAATACCCCAATTCAGGCTGTCAAAATCAGGCTGTTGCGATCCTTGTAAGGTCCATGAAAGATCGCATGGAAGCCGTTATCAAGGCAAGGGGGGGTAACACTAGGTTTTAAGAACTTTTTTTGTATTTATTAAGTTTTTTTTTAAATTATTAATTTGCAAATTTGTACATACCCTGTCTTTTTCTTTAATTTCTCTTTCGTCTCGTTATAAAAGTAAGCGCTTTAAATTTCATAGTACGCGAGTGACCTGGGTTCGATTCCCGGTGCCGGCACCACTAAAATTGTTAATTGCGATTTTAAGTGCTGATTTACCACGTGCTCGGCGGTGAAGGAAAACATCGTGAGGAAACCTGCATGTCTGAGAAATAAAAATATTTCGAAGACATGTGAAGTCCGCCAACCCGCATTGGAGCAGCGTGGCGGATTCTTCCTAGCTCCAAAAACCCTCTCAGAAATGAGAGGAGGCCTGTGCTCAGTAGTGGGACATTTATAGGCTGAAACCTACCTACCTAATGAAATTACCTTTCGAATGATACCCTCAAACCACAACATTGCCATTGGCCTGTTGTGTTAAAATAGTATTTAAATTATTTTATTCGGATGTGCGATTTTTTTGACGCCGAGTGTAGTTGCACCTTAGCTATTTTCTTAATTTCGTATATCGAAGAAGTTAGAACATTGACAATAAAGATTATAATTGCATACGGAAATATGTCATTTATACTGCCATATGTACAAAGGCTAAATCAAACATGACAAAATAACCCACCAAAGCCAAGAGCGTCGGATTTATTTCAGGGTAACAAATAAATAAAAAAACTTCAGGTGCCGTGATTTCCAGCATATATTTCTGGCCAGTAGCCTCATTTAAATTATTAAAACAGAGAACCAAAGAAATGAGGATACGTTGTCCGAACAGACCCAGTATTTTGTATAACGAATGCTTTAGCAGACTACATGTATTTTAGAGAGAAATCGCGATAAAACCTACCTAAAATATTATCAATTTCACAAAATCCTTATTGAAAAATCGCACTCGTAACGTTAATATTATATAACTAGCTGATGCCCGCGACTTCGTCCGCGTGTATATAGGTTTTTTATATTCGATTTTTCAGGATAAAAAAAATCTTAAGTCTGATATCCGTCTCCGCAAGTACGCAAGCTATCGCTGCACCACACTTCATCAAGATCGGTTCAGCTGTTGGACCGTGAAAAGGTAACAAACAGACAGAGGGACAGAGACAGTTACTTTCGCATTTTTAATATTAGTATGGATTAATACAGAAGTGCTTACAGACGGTTTCCGTCGACGGACACTAATATACGGTAGAGTAATTCCTTCTTACATATATTTGTAGGTTTATTAAATTAAACATCTTCATATTCCAATAAAATTTTAATGTTCTTCTGTGAGTTCTGTGTTTTTAGACCATGGCAACAATTACCGAATACTGTTGTAAGTTATCTACTGTGCAGGCTATTACGGCGCAAGTGGTCTTGTGGTCGACTCATTTTACGCAGGTGAAACGGCGGACTACAGCTAGTTGGGAAATAAATTTCTGCCCCTGCCCCTCCCTGCTCCGACTTGGCGACGCCCTTGCTCCCTTAACAGACTTAGACATTTCCTTCCAATTTAAACAAAAAATGTCCTGATTCAAGCTCTCGTTTTCCCAGTTATTGATTATGCCGATGTGTGTTATACGGATGCAAGTGAAGCCCTTCTCAACAAATTCGATCATATTATTATGAAGCCATTCATTCGCTTTATATTCTGTCTGTGTAGATTTGATCACGTCACTTCATATTATTCATATTCTTTGATACTGGTGGTAGGATTCTTATGCACGAATCGGTCCAGTGTAGTTTAGTATAGTCACAGAGCATATGAGACTTAAGAACTAAAGTCTCAGGGTTATGGGCGCTATGTGGTGTCGCAGGGGAATGTTCCGGGTGATACTGGATTTGCTATGGGTAGACGCTGCACTAACTATCAGGTGAACGTTTTGCTCGTTTCATCACTTATTCCAACAAAAAATAAATAAAAAAGTATCGGTCTGAATAAAATTTATTATCTCCATTCCCTTTCACCATTCAGATTTTATGGCCAACTCCTTTACTCTCCAAGCTGCAAGACTTTGGAACGAACTTCCTGATGACATTAGGACACCTACAAGCAAATATACCTTTAAACATAGGATTCGTAATTATATTTATAATACAAACTCTCATTCTCATAGTTTGTCTCATTCTTAACATATTATATTATTATAGTTATGTATATGTGCATCTGTTAAATTATATGTGTATGTGTATGTATGTGTGTCTATTTATTTATTTTAAGTATTTACATGTATGTACATGTGGATATGTGTAAGTATAAGTATTAAGTGTGATTATTCCATTATTTGTCATCTTTTTGTACCGCCGTTGAGTAGGTCGCCTATGGTACCTATACTTTTATATGGTCAATAAAGATTAAATAAATAAACTTAAAAAACAAAACATAGAAATGTACGTATTAGAACTAGATTTTTGATATTTTTGACCTACAAATTGATTTAGTTTTATATTATCATTTTATTTTAAAATATCACCTGTGATTTAAGACCAGCTTTAAGTTTAAATCAATACATATACAAGGATGAAGTCATAGCAATTATGTTTACAAAAGAATATTAACTTAGGCATGCAAAGTGGGCGTCGCCCACGTGACAATTAGTCATTATCTATTAAGCTATCAATACATTGATCAGTTTCAGTTTTACAAACTTATTAAATTATAAAATATAATTTTAACAATTTCAAACCAAAATTGAATTTAGTCGATATCAAATGGTACTTGAGAAATTATTATCAATTAAAGAATTAGAAGAATACTATAAGAATACTACTAACTACCATTTTTGACATGTTACAAATTAGTATTTTCATACACAGGCTAGTGTTGGAATCTTAGGTGATGACATATCGAGTGACGGTCAGTTCGGCGGTCATTCGGAAGGAAAGAATTGGCCTCCAAATAGCTTAGCGTGATCAGTAGAGTGGGGCAGTATTTCACACCGGCCCATCGCTTGCAACTTTATAAGGCGGAAGTTCGGCCTCGCATGGAATACGGTTCTCATCTCTGGGCGGGGGCACCCCAGTGCCAGCTCCTTCCATTTGAATCCAACGAAGAGCGGCTCAAATCGTCAACGACCGAGTTCTTTCCGATAACTCTGAGATCAACTTGCTTTGCGAAGAGACGTTGCGTCTCTTTGTATTTTCTACCGTGTTTACCACGGGGAGTGTTTCGAGGAGTTGTTTAAATTAATTCCTGCTGCTAAATTCCACCATCGCACATTGCGGCGCAGCACTAAATTTCGTCAGCGCCACCTGAATGACTGGGATTCCATCACTGTGCGCTGCGCTAGAAATTTTCTTCCACGCACAACCACTTTGTGGAATCTGATGCCGCCAACGGTTTTTCCGGACCGATACGGCTTAGGGACTTTCAAGAAAAGAGCTTACTTCTTTCTCGAAGACCGCCAATGTACCCGGAATTCCTCTAGTATTGCGGATGTATATGGGCGGCGGTGATCATTTACCATCAGGTGAGCCGCTTGTTCGTTTGCCCTCTATATAAATGCCTAACAGTAACGGAACAGTTTGGCTGTCAAACTAAAGTACATATCTTGAGTGTTTAATGTTATATAATATTTAAATTCATACATTTTGAAATATACCTTATTGTTAATAATTTTGATTCAACTTTCCCTGAGGTAGGTTTTTATTATATTTCTATAGACAAGTTGGCAACCGTAGATTCCCCAAACACTCTCTTTCAGTTTAATAGTATGCACGACAAAAATAATTGATTGCAGTCCGCCAAGAAATCACCACAACTTAGCGATATCCTATTAAAATATGAAGAAGGCTCTGCTCGTCATTGCGATATATAAAGGCTGTCGCTTTGCTCTTCATAGCTTATAGCACATAAACGCACATTTTTTTTGAGTTGTTAAAATATGTACACTAATCTTTAATCTATTGACGATATTTTACGGTAACCGCTCTTTTGAATCAAAAACCAAATACATTCACTTGGATAATAAAGTATACTTAATGTACCAATCATTTTATTAGTATTATAAACATATTTTAGACAAAAGATGTAATAATATCAGCTTTTTCTTAAAAAAAATTGCTTGCATGAATGTCAGATTTGTTATCAGTGAAATTTTTAGAATCTTTAAGTTTTTGGCTTACGAATATAGCAACTTTATTGCGATACGACTAAAATATTTACAATTGCGATAAAAACGTTATCTTACAAAATTTTGTCTTTTCACTACAATTTCTTATAGCATAGATAAATAAATTCAAATTGAAAGTAACAAGGTGGCATGCAGCCCAATGCGCTCTTAAAAGTAATAGAACCAACACAAAACGTGTAAGAGCTATTAACCAAGAAATTAAACATTACGTAGTTGAGACTGACTTTATAGTGATTATCACATGATTATATGTATAAGGAGATTTGTACTATATTTAAGTTTTGAAAACAAAAGAAATTTATTTTGTCTTTTGGCGCCAACTCGAATAGTGGCGGTTGTGTTTGTATTGATTTTAGTTATTTATGTGTATATTTTGAGTTTTGATGTTGCAGCAAGTGCTTAGTGATTGGAAAATTCAATGCATGACAAAAATTGTACTTTTCGTTTTGCCTCAATCAGTTCAGCAAATCTAAAATTAAACTAATATTTTATTGTCATCTGTTACCTTGCCACTTGAAGACCTCTCAAAATATTATATTAGTATATAATACCTGGATATGTTACTTGCCACTGTAAAAAAGTTTACGGCTGTTTCCCTAAATAAAAAATATAAAAAAGAAACTTCTTTGGACAAAGGAGTATTGTTGGAAATCTTTAGTGCGTAGCGTAAAGGAGGAAACCTTCCGTTTGCACTGACTGTCATAATTTTGACATTGGCATTCATTTCGAAACACTATATTCAAAATTGAAAAACATACCAAAACACATAAAATTTAGTCCGTATAAAGAAAACGTGTATCTGCAAAGTTCGGCTTTGTTAAAAATATTTGTAAGTTTAATAAATTTGTGAAACGCCAAACTCGTTTTTACCGCGTAAGCCTTGGGGGATGATGGCGACAGCTGCGGAGCACGTGGAAGGGCAGCTGTGTAACAACACCCGCGCACGAGCAAGCTGTGTTCGCACCTGCTTCGCCAAACTTGGTACAAAACGTTTTTGTATCCATCAAACCAAAACACATTAGATTAAGCAGCTGTTCTGAATTATCTAGATGATATCCACTCTAAAAGGTTAAAGTTAAATATTCATATTATTCATTTATTTTACAACTTTCGACTTTAGAGTAAAATGGTTTACTTTTAACTTTAAGAGATCTTTGGCCAACTGTGGGACGTATCATGACATCATCATAATCTACCGGCAAACAGTCAACAGATTGAAGTCTCCGAATTTGTGTGGATTTACAGTAATCGCCACGGTTATCAGTAGAATTGACGATCGCAAAACACAAACCTCAGGATGTTACTCCGCGATGTATCAGTGACTGTCATCATCCCTCTTTTTTTAACTTTTTTTTGAACTTTAACTAGCTTTGGTTTTAGCAAATGAAAAATCAGTTATTTATAACTTCTGTGTTATATAACTTCTTATTTCTCACCAATCATTTTAAAAATTTTATTTTCTAATATGCGATTATATAGCATAGACCACTAACGTCGCTTTCTTCCATATTCGATTGTAAACATGTCATTGTAAACATGCACGTATGTTCTTCCACAAATATTAGGATGGTGTATGTTTACAATATTGAAGAATTGGTTGACCTTCAATCAAATAATTTACGTTATAAACAAAAAAAAATCGTTCAGTTCCTTAGTCATATTTAATTGGGAATATTTTTTTCACGTGCATGAATAATCCGCCCAACAACTGTTTACTACATTTTACGTAATGATTTATCACACATCGTAGGAAGATCGGAGCCTTCACGTTGCATTGGCAGTGTTCGTATGTTTGTCCGCTGCACTCGACTATTCCGGTAATTTACCTGTTGAATTCATTGCGACTTCGCGACGCGTAGATTAATATTAACAGTAAAATTTAAACGTGTTGTTTATCCTAAATATACAGGAAATTAATATGTTGACCTGAAAATATGTTACTCATTTCAAATTCAAGAGTTATGCAAATGAAATATTTTTTCCGGTTTGCAGGTAAAATTAAAATGAACATAATAATATATTTTTGAAGTTTGTGCACTGCACACAGCACCCATATTGGACATGGAAGAAAAATCAACACCAGAAAAAAAATCAAGCGATGAACCTCCTGTTGCTGGGCCATCTAAAGGTAAAAATTACTAAAATGTTCATTAAACTGTGGTCTGTATGTACTTTATGATTTTTTTAGATTTAAAATATTAAACAGTGAATTACGAGTATTATACCACTATCATTTTATATATTTGATATTCTTACTACTTAATTAATATGCAATATACAATTTATAAAAAAAAGATTGTAGAATTTGAATAAATATTTTAACAAGAATTCATAGAACGATCTTATCGAACTATATTTTTTTTACAGTTTTGTTCGTTTTTATTACGATTTGTAATTCTGCCTAGCTAGCTGTAAGATTTTAACAATAACAATCCTGAAGTATAGTGATACCATCCGACATGAATAGATGTGTTAAGCTGTGATGTGAAAATTTTAAATTATCTACCGTGCTGTGCGATTCATGATCAACCAAAGAACAAATGAATTATGTTCTAAAGTTACAACTGCTCGTGACTCCGTTCACGGTAAATAAAATAGAGATTAACTTATGTATATTAAAAATGTAAAATCATTACAATTAACCATTCTAAAAATATATTCCATAATTTCTATTAATTATGTTTACAACTGTACACTAAATGAAGTAAATATATCATTAAACTAACTATAACAATAATATTCCACTGCCACAAACAGACACTATAATTTGTTTATCTGTATGGAACTCACTCGCTCCAGCAAAGTTAACCAACCCTGGATACGATCGCTTCGACCGACCGCGCGGCGAATAGAAGGCGCGAACGCGGACAGTTTCTGAACGTCAGCGAATGACGCATGTCTTATCGGTGAGTTCGGAGCGCCACCGTCTCTGTCTCGTTTCCTTCGACAGTTGCGAGTTTCGCGCTCATGGAAGAAGAGTTTGTGTTGTTTGTTTGATTATCGGTTTTTTAAAATACCAGTGAAAGTGAGAACAATTACTGTAGAATATAAGCAATTTATGTGGTTATAATTCCGATTTTGTGGATAAAACCCCGGATTGCAAATGGACTCAATAAGAGGTAAACGGTTTTCCTTACATAACCTCTCTTTTAACATATGTTTATAAATTGGAACGAGGGCGACGTCATTTTTATTGAGTTGAAAATTATACACGTAGACATTTAACAAGTCGTGGTTAATATTATTATATTATTCTTTAATTTGGATATTAAAGCTAGTTTTATATCGATTAACCGGTAAACTTTTTATGCCTGTACAGTAATAATAAAATGAGTGTTGAATGTTATAAAAAAAGAAATTAAGGCAAACGTATTTAAATGTCTTGTTTTTCTAAAGTATAAAGTAGGAATTTACCTCGTGGAATAAAAAATAAAATAAATAATAAGATTTACCACTATTTTATTGTATTTGGTAATCCACCAAGAAAAGATGTTAAGTGTATTTGCAGGTAGGAGGAGGAAAATAATTCTTTGTACTTGTAATTAGTCTTTGTTTGTTATTATGTTTGAATAAAGCAAAGATTACTTGTTTAATAATAGACAAGGATTTCAATATAAATATAATGTTTTGTGTTGCTGATGTAATTTGAAAATTGTGTATTTTGATTTTTTTTATTGGTCAGATTGGCTTAGATAATGTTGTAGAAGATGTCCATGGCGCCATCTATACGATATATATGTTAGAGGTTATTTTTTAAGTGTAGTACACTTCTATAGAAATAGATTAAAGGTGTTTATTAGCTATATTGAACACCAATTTATATACAATTTTTAGCTCGGTATTTAATACAATGTAAAATAATTACTTTATTTGTAAAAAAAATAAAACATTATTTAGTATGACAAATACACTATATTTTATTTTCAATAATTTATGCAAATTTGACATCACAAACTTAAAAATATCGAAATGAATTGACTGTTTCTAGGAAAATTCAAAGAGCTGATAATGGTATATCTTTTAATTACTTAAGATATGTTATCCTAGTCACTTACAAAAATAAAAGTAATTGCATTAGTATTTTGATTGAAGGAAATAAATATAAACTTTTAAATGGGCATATCAGGTACCCATGTTGTGTTGCTTGTTAAACCCAATGGTGCCTCTTGAATAAGTGCCATGACCTCTACAAATGTACCATGTATAAGGCCAATTGTGTAAATAATGTTCTACACAAAACCCATATAAAATATTAGTTACTACTAATGTCTTAAAAAATCTTTTTACATAATTAGGGGGATGATTTTCGAGTTTTTTTATACTGTAGTCATCTTATTACCCATATTGGAAATAACTTTATATACTTTTCCTACTTGTTCTTTGTAACATTTTCCTTATAAAGTTTTGCTATTATCTGACTACTAGCGCCATCTGTTATGTGTATACATTAAACACATCACATAGGACAAGTCGATTTTTTTGCATTAATGATGCTTTCCTCACCTTTTAAAAGTTATTTGAGTCAATTGTCGTTCATTTTTATTTATTTTTTATTTTAACATACTTTAAAAATGTATGTCAGTATCCACAATTATTAATACTAATGCCATGTTTTGTGTTAAAACTCTGCTGAAACTAGTTCAGTCATCTCTTCCATATATTTATATAGATATAATGAGGTATGGGAAAACTTGCGCTGTGGAATGCAGTTATCCCGCGGCAATCGTGGGAGTACTATTAAGAATCGCGTTGTCGGCGCTAGCGGCATGTTACATTAGCGGTCTCTTCCCATTTGCGAGGTTATACCAATCAAGACATTTAGTTTTTATCCCTTTATTAAACTACACTTACAGCTTTTCACTTACAGCTCTATATCATTACATAGATGGTTAGCCCAGCTATCGCTGTAAATAAGACTAACTTCTGATTAAGAAATAAAAATGTGTTCTGGTTAGAAAATATACCACATTTTACAATTTTTGCTTGTCGTTATTTACTACTGAATCTTAATGGTCAAAACATACACCCCTCAATGTTAAATGGATATTTGCCTAAATAAGACTTGGGTACCTACCTATATATTTTTAACAAATCATACGCATCGGTCTGTTTCGGTGACTATAAAATATGTACCCCATCTGGCGGATGTACGTTTCCTCCGATATCGTTTCCGGGCGACTCAGCTATAGCCAAGTTTATTTTTTTAAAGCGTTTATGAAGAAGGAAGCTGTTGTTTATATAGACAACGCACACAGCAATAATACTCATTCATGTCTTCTCATTCACGATTTCTTAATTTAAAAATATGGGATGTGAAATACGTAACCTACTTTTCGACAAATTTCCAAAATTATACAAAAAATATTATAAAACAACTTCTCTTGTTTTAAATGAATACCGAAATAAATAACAAAATATCATGCTAATTATTCTTACTTTTATCTAGACTTAAAACTATAATAAAGTAAAACAAACAACAACCAACAGAAATACCTTATAGACAACCCTAGATACTAGATGAAAATGTCTGAAGTTATATAGAAGTAGAGTACAACATGTAGCGTTGCGTAGGCGATGCAGGCGAGACATAGGAATTCGAAAGCCGAGCGGCGACCACCCATAGGCATGAGAACACGGCCCCGTCCCCTTCCCCACGCTCGACGCCGCCTCTCGCCGCTCTCTTGAGCCACAATGCTGAATTTCATTTGCTCTTTGCGGCGAACGACGTGGACCTTGAATGCAATCGCTTTTGTCTTACTCTTATTGTACGCAATTCACAATAATTGTCTGAAAAATTGAACTTGTCACATAACTTATAACTTTTATTTTGCTTATTATTTGTACTAATATTTTATTCAGTAGTTACGCCCCTAAAGCTATTATTTTTATCTGTTATTAATGTACATTTGATATTTGAATGTGGTTTTTAAATAATTTCATATAAATATTAAATTTTGACAGCTAACATTGTTCGACCACGAACGCTACTAAGTACCGTCCACATTCCATTCCGTCACTTTTTTATTCGGTACTGCTTAGACCCGCCTAGCAGTACCGCCACATTCCAAAGGCCCTTTTTTACGCTGTGTGGTCGCGGTTTCCGCTGAAAGCGGCAACGTCGCGTCTTAAATATGAATGAAATCCGGTCGGCGGCAAGCGGCGTGGCAACATCGCCCCAGACGCTCGCCTGATTGAGAACTACATCTCTCCCGCATCGTTCCTTTGCGCTCCTCGGTTGTTTATCGTACTCTATACATGAATAAGTTTGTGGCTATAAGCGCGTCGCATACCACGACGATCATATTTTATTTAACATCTGTCAATCGCACGTGATGTCGCATAGCAATCGGAGGGATATAGTTTGAAAATAACATTCAAGTTGGTCGTGCTCCTACATATGCTTTAATGGTCAACATAGATAATATTTTTGGTTAATGACATTAGTGTCCTTAAGACTGTGTCCACTCTCAAAATTTGTCCTTTAATGGCTCAAAACAACTGTTAGCAGACCCCACCATGGATACCCCTCACAGCTGTGTTATACCACCCCACGAAGGCAATTTCGAACCCTCCTAAATATACGCATGCGCTGTGGGGTTGTCCTTGCAGTACGAAAACTGATATACGTGGCATAGTAGCCAGCAATGCTCGAATCCAAACGAACGTGTGGTCGAATTCTACAATTTTTCTTCAAAAGTATTTGTATTTTTCCCGTGTATAGTTTACGTGGCAATGTGTCTTAGTGTTACGTGAATTATTGTGTTTGTAACGCCCACAATATGCCAATGCTGGTAGATTGCAACCGTAGAAATGGTAAATATTGATCGGGTATATCGCGGCCATTACTGTTTGCGTTTTATGTGGAACCGAAATATTATTTATTAAGCCAGTCAGAATATTAATTTTCCTTGAATAATATCAATTTCATTGTAAATAACTTCATAATTTATATAAATAAACAAAAACAATAACCTTAGCAATAAATCGCGAGTATTATCAAAATATTTTTAGAGTGATGTTCGCTGGTATTGATCATTTACAGATGTATTTCGGATATAATTCTTTGATATTATGGTGCACACGTCACTAGGATTGCATAGATAAAAAAATTGATTCAGCCTGTTGGGTGCATGCGCACTAAATGCACGCAGAGAGGGACGGGTGCGGGGAACGGGAGGCTGCGGGAATGGAATGTCGATGACGCAGTCGAGCCGGCCATGGTCGCGAACTCGTTGTTATGTGAAACTGTTTTAAGCACACTTGTTCATCCCTGTCCCTCTCCCTACACTCTTAGATCTGATTTACTCTGTAATCTTCAAAGGGCCGATGCGTCCGTATGAGCTTTTTATACAGTCGGTTGCGTGAGAAAACAACTTACATAACCATAACAATATAGTCTAAAGGTCATACACTAGAGTACAAGTTTTAAGTTTTCATTATAACAAATTCACACCAATTTATTTTACCACATTAAATTTAATTTCAATATTCACACACGTTACATTTTTCGCATAACTTTCTATCATGAATATGTTATGAAAATATTAACGGTTTACGTATGGTTCGAAGTCGGGAAGGAAAAAACTGGAAATCACTACTCTTTTCCTTTTTACAGCCTCCGCTTTCTCAGCCTTAGCCTTAGCTTTTACAGCCTTAGCATCTCGTGAATTTCTCGTAAATAGCAGGATACTATGTTATTATTTAAGTTATAAAGGCTGATAATATATAAATGCACTAACCATACCACCGATTTATGTTCGGATTTTTAGTACGTTGATGTGAGAATTAGAATCAAAATTGTTAAACTGCTATGCGTGCGCATACAATAAATTAATCCAACACTAACAAATACGATATATATATAACAGGAAACATTATAAATGGCTCTTATTTGAGTACTTTTGTTGGACCGATTTCATTATAATGTCCCGGCAAGAATACCGCGAAATCTGTGCACTGTTTTTAAAACCATTTTATACGGAACCAATGTTGGTCGGTCTTCACCAGTGGTGCGCGTTTCTCGTCTGTATAACGAAAGTATAAAAAAGAAACCGGATCTTGAGAACGTTTGACGTATCCTCTGTTATTAAATTAATATATAGCTTAAAATCATATATACATATATAAATAATATATCAGGGCTAATAATTTATAAATGATAGTATTCGTCTAAACTTCTTTGCTATTATATAATAATACATGTAAACATAAGCAACACATCCACTACGCATGTTGTAGTACCTATTATTATGAGAACAGTTAGATATTATCATCAAAACAATTTTATATTAGTATTTAATTGCCGTCTTGTGTTGGTAACCCAATAAATAAATAAATATTAGTCTTTTAATGAAATCAAACTTCTATAACGTCATATCGTATATGACCGTACAAACACTAAATAAAGACTAACTAAGAAATCGCCGTTATAGTCAATTTAGTGGGTGACCCTTCAACCCATTTAAAAAAATCGATGCGATAGGTTCCCATTTCATCTTTCCGTCAGAACGATAATGACAATTTTACTATTATAAATACTCTGTATTGTAAGTTTTTTTTTATTTTATGTACACTTTTAAACAACGTAAAGATAATACAAAAGAAGAGTACGATATCTTAATATGGTAAAAGTTAAGAACTGTTACACGCAAACATATAACATTTCGCAATCAGGCTAATAAAATCAATATAGCTAGTAGTGAAGTTTCACTGAAGTAATTTCTTTTTTTCTTATTTTCAGTGGCAGCCAACAATTCAGCATCACCTCTCACCACTCAGATGGTGACACAACTATTCAGAAGTGCACCGCGAGAAGCGAAATTGCGGCCTCTAGTCGGCCCTTTAGTACTCCCGACTAGTGGGTGCGAGGCGAACAATGGATCGACCTCGTCGTCTCCCTCTGCCGTCTCGCCAACTATATCTTCGGACAAAACCGATAACCACGACACGTTTGGCTTCTACCCAGAAGCGCCTGATATGCGGCGCGAAGAAGAGCGACTCAAGACGTTCGATAAGTGGCCTGTCGCGTTCTTGTCGCCTGAGCAGCTCGCGCGAAACGGTTTCTACTATCTCGGTCGGGGCGACGAGGTCCGCTGTGCCTTCTGCAAAGTCGAAATTATGAGGTGGGTTGAAGGCGATGACCCCGCGAAAGACCACCAGCGTTGGGCACCACAATGTCCTTTCTTGAGGCGTCATGCGGCCGCAGGAAATGTTCCCCTAGAATCACCGACCTCAGCTGGTCGTGATGAATGTGGAACTCGAGCCCCACCAAACGCCACTCCTGTTCGAATGCCGGGACCCGTTCATACTCGTTACGCCTCCGAAGCGGCTCGTTTACGTACCTTTAAAGACTGGCCCCGATGCATGCGACAAAAACCCGAGGAGTTAGCTGAAGCCGGCTTCTTCTACACTGGACACGGCGATAAAACCAAATGTTTCTATTGCGACGGAGGCCTTAAAGACTGGGAAAATGACGACGTTCCATGGGAGCAGCATGCGCGTTGGTTTGATCGTTGCGCTTATGTTCAGCTCGTGAAGGGCCGTGACTACGTACAGAAAGTCATGTCAGAAGCCTGTGCTATCTCGGCGCCAAAAGAAGAGAAGGAAACAACCTCATCACCCCCTGTGACCGATAGCTCTAAAACTAACAGTGAAAAGGATGAAAATATTGTCGAGGATTCAAAGCTTTGCAAAATATGTTATGTGGAGGAACGCAACGTGTGTTTCGTGCCGTGCGGTCACGTGGTCGCATGTGCGAAATGCGCGCTGTCCACAGACAAGTGTCCGATGTGCCGGAGGACGTTCCAAAACGCAGTTCGCTTATACTTTTCGTGAGAAGAGTCCGAACTCGGACTCGATGCTAGTCACTTCATCGGGCGGCCCTGAAGCGTGCTGAAACCACGCTCAGCAATAAACCGCTATTTCTGTGATTTTAACATATGTAATAATATATTAAAACGCAGAGTCAACTCCTAAACTCCAGTTGGCCGCGAGTTTGACGAGCAGGAGTTCATTGTAGATGTTGATATGATTTTAAATTATTTATTGTTTAAAAAATATAATGACAAATGTAAATAATGTATTGTAAATATTTAGCTTATCATTTTGTCCCACCGACAGAAATGATGGTGTACATTTGTAGACATTTTATTGCAAGAAATAATTTGACATTTTACGAATATTTAACGGAAATTGTATGCTCAATGCATACAATTTCCGTAATGCTGATGCTTTGTAAACTGACAATATTACAGTTTTGTCCGTTTGAGGTTATAATTTTTGCGAAGTGCTTAATAGGCGAACAATTCCGATTTCCCATCCAACTGTTCAATTGGTGACATATACACATGATTAATATTTGTTAACCATTGGCTGTACATGGACTACTTACAGTTGTGAATTATCGGTCGCCAAAGTGAAGCTAAACAAAATACCTTCATGTGACTGGAGCAATTCTTCAAAGCAATTGCAGATCAACTATATATTTAAGTAGTTTTTTAGTCGAAAAATTCATATGAAGTAGTCTGAAAGTAATCTTTTTCATTTTGAAGTAAATTTGTTTGAATTTGGATGTAAAAGACCGGGCCTCCTTAAAATTTCTACCTTTTCTTATTCTTTAAACTGGCACACGGTCTTTGATTATTATTAAAACTTAAATGGGACTGAACATTTATCCTGTTTAACCATTTCCATAAAACAGTTCTTTTGTTATAAAATTTCTTACTAATTTTTTAATGTGTTTTAAATATATTTAATTACCAAATATTTAGCAATTTGTTTCTTGCAATAAAATAAAATGTAAACATTAGTCACATATTGTAAATTAAAAAGCAAATATCTGTATTAGTATGATAAAAATAAAACAAAAATTATTGTAAAAAAAATATCAAGTGGTAGTACCTATTCAAATTTGCAGTAATATATAATGACAATGTTAGTTGTTCCTGTAAATATTTTAATTTGACAATAAAGGCCAACTTATTTGTAAGTCGATGAGGATAGTAGGTAGGCATTATGATAAGCGGAGTAATAAATTTGGTGAAATTTACTATTTTGAATCAAATTAATGATAAAACATATTTTAAAGAAACCTAAAACTACATTTGTTTCAACATAATCACAATATAAAACCAAAGTAACAAAATAATAAACCCATTAAATATACATGCCTGATGTGAAATAGGATGGTAGATTTTGCATTTACTTTAAATTATAACAAACATGTGATAACTAAGGGATATGCACATCGGTGTTACTAAATACACATTTGCACTAATAAGTACTGAGAATTTTATTTTTTAATCTATTTAATCATGAAACACGTCATATCATACAATATTTCCATTCAAACTAGTAATATTTAATATTAGGCTTAATTATTTAATACTTTTCTGTTAACCAATTTCGACAAGTGATAATAATTTGTTTATAGAAAAGTAATACGTAATTAGGCTTATTGATTATAATTTTAGCCATTTGATTAATTAAATTCGTCAAAATTAATTATAAGAGAATTTATAAAAAAGTCACATTCAATTTGTTTTCATAATAGGTAATTATTATTTGATCCTGTTGATGTTTTAAATAAAGATGAAAATGTTAAATTAATCTCTGTTTCATTTAAAATACGTACAACGCGTTACGCTGAATAGATCCAGTAACTACATCCCATTTGAGAATTTAGAATGTATTTACACAAAACGGAACAAACCCTCAATAAGTCAAGAACTATATCTGTTATCTATATTTAAAAACAAATAATCAGCAAATATCTGAGCCCGTGTGACAAAAAGCTATTTGGATCTCAATTGTCTGAAAGTAACTGGTGCTAAAGCCTAGGATTCACGTTGCTGACACAAAAAAGGTGACCAGACAGTTATGAATACCTAAGCAAAGATAATTCACGCCAGACAGCTATGATGCTATCCAGGACCATATGTAATTCAGAAGTAAACGATGGCGAAGTAGAACCTTACGAAACGATAGTACTCTATCTGAAAGATAACTCGTTACTAGGTTAAATTTGATTAAGTTTTAATAGATTTGGTTTCTTCAAAATATTTCAATATATATATTGGAAATTACTGGTGTAATGATGATGATATTCTCCTGGCCGATTTATACCACGGCGATTACTTTTGATTATTGTCGGTAGCTATCAATTGCGCAGGAGATCGTCCCAACCTACCTGCGCCCGATGTAACGCTGATGCGATAACATCGGAGGTAGGCTGTAGGCAAGGATGCAGTGCCAGAAACACGGGGACAATCACAACACAACCGGACCCGAAAACCAACAATTTGTGTTTGAGCACAAATGTTGGCTCCGGCTGGGATTCGAACCCAGGACTCGCGGCTTAGAAGTCAGGTACTCTGACCACTAGGCTTAATTGACAGGACTCAAAAATTTTACGATGTGTTGGGTATAGCCACCCCTTCAGCCTGAGAAATAAACCTCTATTCCTTAAAACCTTGGTATCTTGCTCCTTTTCCCAACCGCTTATGTCAAATTATAATTTCACGACCATGTATTTTTAGCCGTGTCTAGGAATTTTACGTAGATCACTCCTACTTCATGAAATTATCGAACTCATTGCAAATAGAACAGACCTATCTCTAAACTATGTACTTTTGGAAAAATATTAGAAAAATTGTATTTAAAAAAAACCAACATGGTTACGTAGCTTAAATACAAACCTTACCTTACCGTACACATAGGAACTTCGAAATTGACGTTGTGTAAACACATTTGTCCGAAGTGTTGCATAAAATCAATCATTATCTACTTGTAGATAAGCTTACTGGTAGTAGGATTCCTATGCAGGAATCCGTCTAGGTAGGTACCACCCAGGGTCAGTTATTCAGCCGTGAAGCAGTAGTGTGCAAACATTACTGTTTCGGTTTGAAGGGTACTCGTTTCGTCACTTTATGCAATAAAAAAAGCTTTGGAGGGCCGGTGTACATGGCAGTAGTTTGCGCTGGATACTCTTGTATACAAAATAGAAGTCAAGCCGTTTGTGTTAAAGGGTTTCTGTTATCTAATTTCCTCAAATTACCCTCGAGCGTACCTCAAGGCTCGCAGTTTGGACTAAATAGAAAAAAATATGCGTTAATTTGTAAATATTTTTAATTATTTAAGCCAAAATCTTTCAAAAACATGAAGAATTTCTGAAGATACATCATTTACCATCCCCAGAAACTCGACGCTCACATTTTGACCTTTGCTATCTTTATAAAATCCATAAGACATATTGATGTCCAGAAAACGTGGGTAAAAATTAACTTCATAATAAAAAGCAAATATTTAACACACCCCTCCTGCGTAAAATGTTTAAAATTTCAAACAATAAATACCTACATATTTTTATACCACGCTCTGCAAAGGAAAACAATACACAATCGTTTCCTCATCAGAAGCTTACATATTTACAATATGAATTTCACTAACATGGATAAACCTTACTTCGGAAGTGGATATATTTTACCAATTCACTTATTAGATTTAAATAATTGGTAATATAATATGAAGGATAGAGCCTCCCGACTCGCTATTTATCATATAAATACATAATCTGTATTCATCATTATCAAACAGTCCGTTGTAGGTTATAGGCGTCTCCCAAGTTGTAAAATGCCCTAATAACCACGCACGGCATGTTTACGGGTGATCCCAGTTTCAAAGACTGAATCTAAGCATCTAAGCTCGAAAGCTGTCAGATGGAGTCCTATCATGAATGATAGGACTCCATCTGTCAGTCTATAAGTATCTTGAAACTGACAAACTATCAACACACTCGTTATCTCACTAACTGAAACTCATTAAATTAGTAAGATTTAGATTAGTTATACAAGGGCTTTAGGAGGTATCTCGAAACTTGAAGTTATCTTAAAACTTGGCATAAATAAAAATACAATTGAATTCAAAGTAACTTAATGAATCAGAGATCCTCTGATTCATTAAGTTACTTTGAAAGTCTGTTGTCAAATCCATTCCCGTTCGAAAAAAGTCCTATTGTACTTAGTATTACAAATGCACTGTATAAATGTCATATGAAACGATTACGTTGTTCTAGGCTGGATACCAGGCTACTGTGCATTCATGGTAAAAAATATGTGGAGCAAAAGAAGCCACTATAACGGGCATCTATACTTACTGTAAGACCTACTTGTATGATCTACCTGATCTTTTGGCTAGCTACGACCTTATGGTCTTATGACGAGATGCATGGCGCAAATTCAAGCTTGTAACAGGTAAATATTATGCTAGCATTCAAGAAGATACGAGTATCTTTATATCTGTACTTCTAAGGTTGTTCTGCATTTTAATGTGCTGATTTACCACGTGCTCAGCGGTGAAGGAAAACATCGTGAAGAAACCTGCATGTCTGAGGAATAAAAATATTTTGAGGACATGTGAAGACCGCCAACCTGGTTTACTGGTGGTAGGATTCCTATGGATGAATCCGTCTAGGTAGGTACCAACCCAGGGCCAGTTATTTTGCCGTGAAGCAGTAGTGTGAAGAGCAGGTGAACGTTTAGCTCGTTTCGCCACTTTATTCAATAAAAAAGTAATGAGTAAGTTCAATAAAAAAGTAGTAAGTCCATAGTATTGGCTGTGAGCGCAATCGAGTTGCGCGACCTAAAAGACGAATTGGTAGAAAGTTTCAAATTCACGTAAGTCGGTAATTAATGTATACAGAATCAAAATTTGTTGCATTGTTTATATTATTTATTTCTAGATGTCTGTTTGTTAATATTTGTCTAATATGAATGTATTGTTATGACAAACAATACGACCCTTCATAACTGTTGTCCTATGTCTTATTCTTTCATTATGATTGAGCAGAGCGGCATTCGTCCACGGCCGACTACATCCGTTGTTAAATAAAAATAGTAAAATGTACCTTCCTAATAAATATACACTATATGCTCAGTGATTACACTAGTTCTCAGTGCCCTTCAAACCGAAACACAGTAATGTTTGCACACTACTGCCTCACGGCAGAATAACTGGCCCTGGGGTGGTACCTACCTAGACGGATTCCTGCATAGGAATCCTACCACCAGTCAAGATTAGCTAGCTAATATAATAGTTGCCAATCTGACTGTCAGAGCTTATGTCTCAAATTAAATCTCCGATATGACGGTACGACAAGGAAAGCTAACCGACTCAAACCGTGCCGCCACATACACCCCCTCGCATTACACCAAAATTCGACTCGCGGGAAAAGGAGACCGAGGCACGTCCCCGAGGACCCTGACGACGCGACCACTAGAGCCCAAGCGCTCTACTCAGCACGACACGCAACACATTCACAAACATACCGCCCCCGCCGTCGGCGAGGGCGTATCAGACGGGCCGGTTTTCACCTACTAACAGTAATGTTTCTTGCGCAATTTCTTCTCCAGCGGAAACGCATTCCGAATTGGTGGTAAACTTAGTTAATAATAATACTGATATTATTAATAGTATAAGTAATATCGCCCTCCTGATTGAAGTAACTGATCGAGCTGACGCCGGCCCCCTTGGGCACCCTCGACTTAGTTACTCTCGCGCACAGAATGACAGTCCAAGCCGAGGTCCCCTCTCGGAGCCCTCGCGCCATCCCACCATGAATAAAGGTTTCGGCAAAGCGCCCTCAGTGCTCTGCCACCTTTCAATCCGGCGAAGCTGTAAAGGCTTCGGGCTAACAGTGATCAACAGACATAAAAAAATTATTCAGTTTCCACATAAAAAGATTTATACGTCACAGTAGGATATAAGTAGGCAAGGTACATTTCGGATAATAAAGGACAACAAATGTATAAAAAAAATAAGTTTATTCCAAAATTAAAACTCATTACTTCAGCAAGACATTAGCGACTGCACGTATTTGCTGTTCTGTTGCATCAATACCTTTTTCAGTTTATTTATTTCTCTCATCATTTCTTCATCTGATTTGACCGTCTCTTGGATTTGCTTGCATTTCCGCAAGAATTCTAATATTATTTTTTGACCTTCCGTACTTTCTTTAGATTCCTACAGACGATTCAACTTCAAACAAGTTAATTTCGAGTTGAGCTTGTTTCTCTTCAGCATACTGAAAACAAATGTTTCAACATCAGGTATATGCCAGAAATAGCTATAACGAAAATTTATGACTAATTACTTACAATCGTTTATGTATTTAACTTATATATAGCATGTTCTTAAAATAATTATATAAACGAGCAGTTGTTTAAAGTGGCATATTATACAAGTTTGCAAAATTTTATACAAAATTTACATTTTGTTTTCGCACACACATGCATTAAATTATACCTATTCATTGCTCAAAATCGGTTGAGTAGTTTGGAACATACGAGAGATGTGCATTGTGAAGAACTACATACAAGCCTACATACAAGCCTCCTTCGACTTGAAAAATACACACAATAAATATAACATTCTATGTACAGAAATTACTTAGTTATAAGTCTTATTATATGTATAGCTTTTAATAAAAAACACATCTTTTAATTCTCAAAAAAGAAACTGGTAATAAAAATTTATATTTCTTACGTCAAAAAATAAAAAAAATTAATTTCATTTCATTGTCTAAAGAAGTTACCTTGGATCTTTTATCCAAAGTGGAGCATCATACCGGCATGTACCCGGTAGGTATAATTTCTCTAAAAGCGTTTCCTTTTTTATTCGGACATTTTATTTATTTAAACCAAACGTTTCTTGTTTTGTTTTATTACTCGGTTGGCGCAGTGGCTAAAACTTTAAAAAAACACTTGGATTCTGCGCCACGGATCGCGGGTTCGATTCGCGCACGTTAGTATAGTATTTGTGAATGTCGACTTTATCCATGTAAAATGCACCCACAGTAGAAATTAATGTGGCGTCACCTTTTAAAAAGGAAAATAAAGTAAGAAACGTTAATGACTTTCACCAGCCCGTGTACGTTGTAATGTCAAAATGGCAAGTATTCGTCATTTTAAAAATAATGTACAATTACAGCAGTATTATAAAAATTCAAAGCGGGTTCATCCATGTATTCTTTAGAATTATAATGACATTTTTTTTAACATTGTTGATAGACTTTGTTTAATAAAAAAAAAAAAATACTTTTTGATTGAAAGACTGCACTTTCTGGGTAATTCTTTTTGATTGGCGATTGCAGTTCTAGATGCGTTGCACCTTCGACGTTAATGACCTTCACCGGCCGACCCCCCATGTTTGAAGACAAAATGGTGTATTCCACCAACTGATGGAAATTATATTTTCCAGGTATTTTCTGGTCTGCTCTTACCCACGAGATAAGACAGGTAGCAGATTTTCTTACGCCATTATACAGCAATATATTTTCATTGAGTTACCTTAATAATAGATTCTGGTAAATCAGCCAATTTAGCGACATGAAGGCCGAGAGAGTGAGTGGCCGGTCCAGGAACAATTTTGTGAAGTAGCACCAGTTGTTGTTTTACCACAGAGGCCTCTGCGTGAGAATTAACTATGATTCCAGGGTGCAAGCTGGGCAGCCGAGTTAGCTCGTGATAGTGCGTCGCGAAAAGGCAAAAACATTGAGACTCCGTTGCTAGTTTCCTGTTGATAAAATGTTTATATAATCTTAATAAGAATTTAGAACAAATACTTTCGAATGCAACAATATTCGACATTGTCAAACAGGCCTACAAAACTGTGTATTGTGTAGGCCTGTGTGATTAGGAATATTTTTTTCAAAACCTTTACGTAATGTTACCAATATAACAACTACAACTACATTTAAATAAAGGTATAATTTTACTGTTTCATCAAATCAGGAAACACCGAATTCAATGCTAGAATTATTAAATATGGCTAATTGAGGTGCAATTATATCTATAACAGACGCACTAACTTCATGGATATACCCCATAGACCTGCAGTTCTCTTACAATCTTTTGTTTTTTAGGCTCGAATGACTCATCTGCAATACTTGGAAAGTTGTAGATCAACTCACTGTTAACTCGTCTGTTGATAATTCTTGTTTGTTTTTGATTTACCATATTATTATTTCTATAATTTTTTATTTTTATTTATTTTATTGGATAAAGTTATGAAACCAGCAAAACGTTCACCTGACAGTAAGTGCAACGTCTGACCATAACAAATGCTGTCTCACCCAGAAAAATTCTGTTTAACACCACACTGTTCCCATCACCCTGAGACATCAGTTCTTAAGTCTCATATGCCCAGTGATTACGCTAGCTCTCAGTGCCCTTCAAACCGAAACACAGAAATGTTTGCACACTACTGCTTCACGGCAGAAAAACTGGCCCTGGGGTGGTACCTACCTAGGTAGATTCCTGCAAAGGAAATCCTACCACCAGGAAATTGCAATTTTTGACGAGCGCGTCGTCTAGTGCCTAGAGTACCTGACTGCGATTTCTAGGGAGCTGCGTTCGAATACCAGGCAGAGCAAACATTTGTGTACAAAGATAAATTGTTCGATTTCGTGTCCGGCTATGTTATGAATATCCCCGTGTCTCTGACAATGCATTCTAGTCTATTTCCGAGCTTATCACATGGGCGCTACATCAGGCGCGCATAGGTTAGGACTAATACGTGCCTCTGTGTTTTGAATGGATTGTCTTTGTTTTAGGATTTATATAAAGAATTATTCCGTGCTTACTCTGCAATAGCCCAAGCGATGCCACATCCTTCGTAAGTTGACGTTCCTCGCCCCAACTCGTCAATCAACACCAGAGAGTCAGGAGTAGCAGTCTGAAATACAAATTAAAATTATTTTTAATAATAAAAATATAATTAAAGCACATGTTTATACCGATGTCTTTAACATACTCTGATTCTCGTTAATACATTACATATTTCTCACATACAGCTATTGAAAGTGATAACTATGGTTTGGTCGGATTTTATTATTAATAATCGCAAAATTAGTTCAAGCTGGTAGCTCTGTCAAAATAGGACTAGTAGTTTTGGGTTTACAGATAAAATATTGTATTAAATACAAAACTACTACATAAATGCAAGTGGGATTTAAATATAATAATGTATTTAAAAGATGACAAAATGTCAGAAAGTGACGAGACTAGCACATCAATCATAGGCCGGTGTCTGTGTGTCTGTGTGTCTGTGTGGAGGTGCGGCACACGAGTACGTACGCGCAGTATGGCGGCGGTGTCGAGCATCTCGCGCATGAAGGTGCTCTGCGCGTGCAGCTCGCGGTCGGCGGCGCCCAGGCGCGCGCGCAGGGCCCGCAGGCGCGGCAGGCGCGCGGCGGCCGGTGTCTGTGTGTCTGTGTGTCTGTGTGTCTGTGTGGTGGTGTGGAGGTGCGGCACACGAGTACGTACGCGCAGTATGGCGGCGGTGTCGAGCATCTCGCGCATGAAGGTGCTCTGCGCGTGCAGCTCGCGGTCGGCGGCGCCCAGGCGCGCGCGCAGGGCCCGCAGGCGCGGCAGGCGCGCGGCGGCCGGTGTCTGTGTGTCTGTGTGTCTGTGTGTCTGTGTGGTGGTGTGGAGGTGCGGCACACGAGTACGTACGCGCAGTATGGCGGCGGTGTCGAGCATCTCGCGCATGAAGGTGCTCTGCGCGTGCAGCTCGCGGTCGGCGGCGCCCAGGCGCGCGCGCAGGGCCCGCAGGCGCGGCAGGCGCGCGGCGGCCGGTGTCTGTGTGTCTGTGTGTCTGTGTGGTGGTGTGGAGGTGCGGCACACGAGTACGTACGCGCAGTATGGCGGCGGTGTCGAGCATCTCGCGCATGAAGGTGCTCTGCGCGTGCAGCTCGCGGTCGGCGGCGCCCAGGCGCGCGCGCAGGGCCCGCAGGCGCGGCAGGCGCGCGGCGGCCGGTGTCTGTGTGTCTGTGTGTCTGTGTGGTGGTGTGGAGGTGCGGCACACGAGTACGTACGCGCAGTATGGCGGCGGTGTCGAGCATCTCGCGCATGAAGGTGCTCTGCGCGTGCAGCTCGCGGTCGGCGGCGCCCAGGCGCGCGCGCAGGGCCCGCAGGCGCGGCAGGCGCGCGGCGGCCGGTGTCTGTGTGTCTGTGTGTCTGTGTGTCTGTGTGGTGGTGTGGAGGTGCGGCACACGAGTACGTACGCGCAGTATGGCGGCGGTGTCGAGCATCTCGCGCATGAAGGTGCTCTGCGCGTGCAGCTCGCGGTCGGCGGCGCCCAGGCGCGCGCGCAGGGCCCGCAGGCGCGGCAGGCGCGCGGCGGCCGGTGTCTGTGTGTCTGTGTGTCTGTGTGTCTGTGTGGTGGTGTGGAGGTGCGGCACACGAGTACGTACGCGCAGTATGGCGGCGGTGTCGAGCATCTCGCGCATGAAGGTGCTCTGCGCGTGCAGCTCGCGGTCGGCGGCGCCCAGGCGCGCGCGCAGGGCCCGCAGGCGCGGCAGGCGCGCGGCGGCCGGTGTCTGTGTGTCTGTGTGTCTGTGTGTCTGTGTGGTGGTGTGGAGGTGCGGCACACGAGTACGTACGCGCAGTATGGCGGCGGTGTCGAGCATCTCGCGCATGAAGGTGCTCTGCGCGTGCAGCTCGCGGTCGGCGGCGCCCAGGCGCGCGCGCAGGGCCCGCAGGCGCGGCAGGCGCGCGGCGGCCGGTGTCTGTGTGTCTGTGTGTCTGTGTGTCTGTGTGGTGGTGTGGAGGTGCGGCACACGAGTACGTACGCGCAGTATGGCGGCGGTGTCGAGCATCTCGCGCATGAAGGTGCTCTGCGCGTGCAGCTCGCGGTCGGCGGCGCCCAGGCGCGCGCGCAGGGCCCGCAGGCGCGGCAGGCGCGCGGCGCACGCGGGCAGCGGGCAGCCCGCGTGCGCCAGCACGGCCGCCGCGCCGCACGACCGCATCCACGTGGACTTGCCGCCCATGTTCGCGCCAGTCACTATGTGCATCACGCACGAACCTGCGACGTTCACTTACTGAGAAAACGATATCGTTCGGGCAAAAAAAAAATGCTGAGTGCATTACATAATATTACAACCTTGTGAAGTCGTTTACGGCACGACATGTACGAGGGCGCATCGATGAGTTTACGCAAAGAAGAGTTATGTGATTTATATTGAAAGATGCCTATTTAAAAAAATAAATGAGGAACTATTTTGAATACGGCATGATCGTACTTGATATGTCAAAGATATGTGCAAGATGGGTGCTGAGCGAAAACGAAACCATATTAATGTTAACATAAAGCGGGCGTGTCGTGGCGGACTCAGAAAATCTGCCACCCCATCTCGTCCCTTGGGTGTCGTAAGAGTCGACTAAAGGTCGACGAAGGCCAGACTTAAAATACATAGACCCGTGACCGGCAGCAGCGTCTAAGGTGCGAAGCGTCTGGTACTGAGATCACCAATCTGCCTGCTAAGCGTGGTGATTGTGGCAAATCTTCCCCATTTTTGGGAGAGGCCTATGTTCAGCAGTAGACTATTAACATACTGACAAAGAAGGAGACTCTTGAAAAAAAACATGTCATAGTAACATAACCCATACCTCGTTTGAATTCCACATCATTCGGTATATACGACACTCCCTCCTGGACTTCTAAACATGGATGCCTGACGTCCTTTCAATACAAACTCTTCCAAGCTCTCTGTGACAATCGGTCGGCAATATGGATAAGGTGCTGTGGAGGCTGCGACGGCAAATGATACTAACACATCAAGGCGGGAAAGTATGTGTGAAAGACTGAATAGGCATTCTGAATACCCAGCTGAAAATAATTATTAAATAAATTTTATTCAAAAACATATTTTTTCTTATTTTCTGTTTTGATTTGGTGCTTAGATGGTGTAATAACTTCCTACCCAATATCGATAAATGCCTATACCTAAAATTATATAATTTGATAAAAAAGAGTTACTTAAAAGTATAATTATTTTATACATTGTCTCCATAAACACCATCACAATCCAATTCCCACTTTACTTGCACTGTATTTATACTAGATTAAAGAGAAAGTATAAAAAGACACTCTGACTATATCTCATACTTACTTGCAATGTTGACTATTTCACTGACTACTTTGTCCTGTTCTTTCTCGTATGTTTCTTTAGTTTGCACGTAATCCTCTGTCAAACTGTCCAATGCATTTGTTTTGAATCGCACACCTCCCTTCACTGTATCAATTATTGTATACTTCTTGTTACCACGAATTGCTTGCTCTTCTTTAATTGTTATTCTGTAAGTCATTTGTATTATTTAAACTGTTTTTGTCACATTTAATTCAAGGGAGTAATCGGTCCAATACTCAAACGTATGCTTGTCAAACACCAAAAGCCATTTTAATCATATTAAAAATTAAATTAGAGTTTCTAAACTTTAAGTGTTCCAGAACTTGAGAAACATTTTTGCATTCAGTGTAAATGTGTAAAAACCCCATTTCATCCCGGTGGATGTCGTAAGAGTTGATTGAGGGAAAATAAAAAACAGGAGATGGACAGCAGCATCTTTCTGGATCATCTGAATAAATAAACTGAGGTTGCCAACCCGCCTGCCAAGCGTGGCAACTACGGCAAAATCCCCCCCAAAATGAGAGCCACAAAGTTTTGTGGTCTATAGGGGAAGCCTATGTTCAGCAGTGCAGTAGTGATAGGCTAAAATGATGATAATGGTGAACCTTAAAATTTATAAATGCACTGGGTCTATCCATTATTGCACTATATTTAATGTTTCCCCATTTTCTGCTAAATTTGAGCAGCAACATTTGGGGAATTCGTCTGTCCATAACAGATGCTGTGTCACCCAGAATATGTCTGTGTGGAACCACATGTACTCGTCACCCTGAGACGTCAGTTCTTAGCCTCATTTGCCCAGTGATACTATACTAGCTCTCAGTGTTAATGTTTGCACACTACTGCTTCACGGCAGAATGACTGGCCCTGGTGTGGTACCTGCCTAGACGGATTCCTGCATAGGAACCCTACCACCAGTCTATAACATATATTGAGACTGTCCATCCAAGGACATAGAGAAATAACTACATTCGAAAATCAAAGACAAAGTGTAGTCACATGTTAAAAATCCTCAATTTGTCATCAAGCGCAGGAATTAGACATCACTCATCACTCCACTTTAAACAACAATTTACAAAAAGTATGTCTTGTTCTTCTTCCATTAATAGTCTTCAGCTGGACATGGGTTTTTTTTCAAAAGGCTTAGAACTAGATATCTTACCACCTTACCACCACAGGGCCAGTTGTTATGCCCTGAAGCAGTGGTGTGCAAACATTGTTGTGTTTCGGTTTGAAGGGTACTGAGAGCTAACGTAATCACTGGGCATATGATACTTAAGAACTTATGTCTCACGGTGACCGGGCACAGTTTGATATCACACAGAAATGTTCTGGGTGATACAGCATTTGTTATGGGCAGACGTTGCACTTGCCATCATGTTTAAGTTTTGCTCGTTTCGTCACTTTATCCATTAAAATAAAGTAAATTCTATTGTTACGAGCCACTAGTTGTACCTGAAATAGAATCCGTTTTGCGGATTATTTTCCAGCTTAATATTCTTCCCAGCTTCAAGGTCAAGATTGTGAGCTGCTGCGCGTAGTTCCTTTTCAGCCATGGACTGAAACTTATCTAATTGTTCGCGCAGACTTTGTAGTTGTTCGTCGAACGATGGTTTTACTAAGAATTCACCTGTAATAACAAAATAATCATACTTTGGTTTTCACTCCATTTGTCATATTCTTTTGTTCAAATGCCTTGTTACATAAGATATCATATCTTATGAACTTACATTTATTAAACTAAAATCTTGTCGAACAGTCGCGGCCGCAGTAATAATATACTAAGTGTTTTATTTACTTTTTAGAAAATTATTGAAGAAATAGGTAAAATAAGAAACCTATGTTAAATAAACGTACATATAATTAAATATATTATTTAATTACTTTAATTGGCTTATTAAATACCTCTATCAACTGCGTCCATGTCAACCGTAGTTTCAATCATCTGCTGGAACTTATCCAGATCTCCGTTCAGTTCTGATATGGGCTCCGCTAGAGACGAATGTACTGTAGCGCTGTCTGCCTGAGCCAGACACTGCAGGAGTGATGGCAGCCTGTCTATTGCCTGCCAATTAATAAAGGCATTCTGATAAACTTCTATTTATGTTACAGATTGACCACATAAGTTTAGCAGCGCCTTCGGTAAGCGGAGGTGCGAGGAGGGACAGCGAGGGTTCAACTATACATTAATCCTAACGATAAGTTAGACGTGCCATAAAACTTTACTATTATTTTTAAAATGACTGAAAAGAAAAAAAATTCCGCTGGGATTTCTTGCTGGCTCTTCCCAGGACCGAGGCATTTATTAGCAAACCCGTGTAGTTAAAAAAAATACTTTCAATGAGTCTTATAGTACATAAATACAATCACGCCCTTTTTCCGTTTAACGGGTAGGCAGAGGCCACTCATGTAGTCATTTTCGCCCTGGCGGGAAACGACGTGACGAACGTTTTGGTACGATTTAAAAAATTCTTATTTCAAATTGCGTTACCACGAGCAGTATGGTGACAGCATTGCATGTTATGGTATCTTAGTCGCCTCTTACGACATCTCCGCAGGAAAGAGGTGTTGTATTCTACTCTGTCCCGACACCTATCGTTAAGCCAACAGTAAGACGTTTATACTTTACTCTAACTTACTTACTTTATACTTTAACTTTCTTTTGTATTAGGCAATCAAATATGTAAGTGATATCTACAGAGAAATATACCTGATATATCCTATAACAGTCGTGCAAATTGGCCTTCTTCCTTGTAAGTCGTCTTGCTAATGCTTGCAAATCGGGAATGCGCCGCAAATGGTCATCGTGTAGTTGCAACCTCAGCTGGGAGCTATTCATCAACACCTCCACGATGTCGAGACGTTCGTTTATCAGGTTAATGTCTCTAAGTGGTTGTCGTAACCACTGCGCTAGCAAACTGATAAGAAAATACCAATACTTATTTAATTTAATATTATAATCTAAAAATGTTAGTGAAATTTATTCACTACGGACTAATAGAATAATTACACACATAAATAATAGTAGTATGAATATAAAATCTAGTCAATTTAGTAATTAGCTATTGTTTAAATGTTAGGTATTAAGTTAAGTTGTTTAATATTAAGTATTGATTTAATACTCATTTGTGCTCCTATCCTTTCTTCTATAAAAATTGTTATTACATTATGGCACTTTAGGTCATTTTGTATAGTTTTATGTTATTTTTTATTTATTGAGACAAAAAACGACTGTTTGTTGCCTCAATAAACAAATAAATAAAAACCTTTTTTAATAAACGTTATTTGTAATGAGCTGAAATGATTTACATGAAATCTAAACTATCATGCATTTTAGATTTCATGTTAATCTATAAATATTTTAACGAAGTCTATATTGATCACATGGTTACTAACCATAATGTATACAAATATCATGCAAAGAGATTTAATAATTTTTTAATAGTCAGATTGCGTTTAGTTAGCTAATATATATCATATACAAGACAAAAACATTTTTGAAATTCAAAAATTCGAAAATCACAGACAGATACTGCTACTTTATTTTTCCATTTTTTACCATTTCTGGTAAATGATTGAAGAAACAATGTGTTTTTGTTAAAATTGAAATATGAATTGAAATGATAATATGAATTCCCTCGTCTAACGATAACTATCTGTGTACTGGTCGTTTTTAATATCTGCGATATCTTATGGAGCTTATAGTGATGGTTGCAGGCGACGGTTAGTATTATGCATGGTGCTAGTAAAAAGCAAAGGGATGACAAATGTATGTAGATAAGACGAAAGTAATGGTCTTTGAAAGAATAAAGTATGAACTTTATGTGTATCCAGAACGTATCTAAAAAGGTACGACTAGCTGTACATAGAGGAATACTGGTCCCCACGCTTATGTATGGTATTGAATGTTTGGTCTGGCATAAGAAGCATGAAAGTAAGATTAATGTTGAGGAAATGATAAGTTTGTGAAGTAAAGCTGGAGTGACTATGATGGACAAAGTGAGGAACAGCGTGATAAGGGAACGTTGTGGTGTTGTATAAGATGTAGTGACAAATATAGATAAAATGGATACTTAGATGGTGAGTCGGTAAGTATCGACGTAGGCGAACGTATCACGATTAGATTGGAGTCGTTTTAAGGATAGGCCAAGTGTAAAAGTACCCGCTGCCGACGAGCTTGTATGACCACGCTAATGAAATTAGAATCGAAATATTTGTGTCAGGATCGTAGCAAGTGTAAAGATCTTGTCTCTGCCTATCCCAATGGGAAAGATAAGTGACTCTATGTATGTATGTATGATAGTAGATTGTTCACGAGCTGACGATGATACTGTCTCGAACTCACCGTTTTCCCTGCTGAGTGCGACATCTGTCCAACAGTCCGTACAAGCTGCGTGACGGTGCGTTCGATGTGTCGCCCAACTCAGGCAGAACGTTTAACGCCGATAACGCAGCCGCATCCAGAAGTAAGAAACTGTCCGCTTGAATGGTGTTCAGGTGAAATCTGGAATTTAATAATGATAATTACAGAGACATGCATGTCTGAGGAATAAAAAAGAGGATATGTGAAGCCCGCCAAACCGTTTTGGATCAGCGCGGTGGACTGTTCCCAGCTCCAAAACCTTTTTAGAAGTGAGAGGAGGTCTGTGCTCAGCAGTGGGACATTAATAAGCTTGTACTTTACTTTTTCTTTTGTTACAGGGGTTCCGAATAATTTCGGAAGCTATCAACTGCACAGGAAACATTATAGTGCCACATGTATAAACACAGGCAGAGAGGCACTCATTCGGTCACATTTACCCGCGCCACATGGAAAGATCGTGCTATAAAATCTGAGGTATTCTAGGATGCACTGTCGGAGGCGCAGGGACAATATCAGTGCAGCCTGGACCTAAAATTCAACAATGTGTTTTTGTACAAAATGATGGCGTCGGCTAGTATTTGAACCCAGGGCCCACGTGGGAGAAGTCAACTTAGACCACTAGGTCATGCGGTCATTTTAAAGGAAAGCGCTTTATATTACATTACTTGAAATTATTAATTTCCTAAAATGTTAGGTGTGTGTGTTAGTGTGTAGAAGTTCATTCATTCTGATTGTGATAAATACAAACAATGCTGTGGGTAAGTTTCAGGCTTCATATATACTGTAATAATATAAACTGAATGTATAAAAATAAGCTAGTAAACAAAGCAAAATCGATCTTTTTCCGACGCACAATATTTCCAATCCTCAATCCATAAATCTTACGTGTAATCTGTGATCGTATCGATGTTACTTCGAAATGTTATTATGTGCAATGTGTGAATATCTTCCGCGTGCAATAACACGTTGATTGACACGTGCAAGTTTACGCTATTGACTTAACTTTCCATTCGCATCGTGAGGAAATTTTCTATTTGTGGTACTTTCGTATGGTTTAGTGTTTGTCGGACCACGATTCGCAGCCAATATTTACGTATAACAACACAACGTAATTTTTAGGTTTAGACATATTGTAATTGACCCGCTTTTTTTATTTGTTTATTAGTTAACTTGCCATCAAGACGGCAAAATAAATAAACTAGAAACGTGGAACGTATGCATTGAATGAACGTCAGAGACAACAACGTGTCGAAATGTTAATCGCATTATTGAACCGTCAGACAACAAATGAATTTTACATAGCATCGCAAGACTTGTAAAAAAATGTATCTTGTAAGATAACCGCAAAATTAATAGAAAAGCTCGCATTAAAACTAATTAGTTTGGTCAATCGTTCTCCGCGGTAGGACCTGAGTTGCATTGGTTGGAAGACTGGAAGGCTAAAACAGTTCGCTTGGTGTATTATAAGACACAGATCATGATGAAGGGTCCAATGAAGAAATTTAGTTAAAGCAAAGGCCTGGCCATCTTTGGGATTATTTTCGATTATGTTAGTAAATTAAACAATTCTAATACATGTATTATTTTATATCAAGCTAATGACCACAACAAAAACATGGAAATACCCGGTGATAACGAATTCATTCGAGAACCGCCTACTGAGAAATTCTATCGTATCTGTTTATGTGTGATATTCTAAGAAATTGCAAGATAAGTAAGTTGGTTATATATAATTAATGTAAGTGTAAAATACACGATTGGTCGATCCGATAAAACATTTCATAATTAAAAAAAAATTAAAGTCTAGTTCACACGCGTCTTAATATAAAGGTTTACTCAATAATGTAGCTATATACACTACGTTACGGTATCCACGTTTATTTTTGGAAAAAAAAAACATTTACACAAATTCTAGTGTGAACAGGCCTTATTCATCCATTACAGTTGCAATAAGTTTTATATTCAAGTTCGTCTATCTTATAAATGGTACTGCGTAATATATATTCTTCATTTAAATGAGATCTACAACAAGAGATTCGAATTTATTAGGATTTTTTTACACATTATTCATCTAAGAAATAAAACATGAGATTCGATGATTTCTGAAGATTTAGCATGCAATATTTTGCAATCCTAATTATTATTTTAGAATCTTGCATAGAATGATAAAAAATCACAAATTCCGTCTTAAGTGTGGTGTTGGTTAATGGTTTACCATCACATTAGTCCTGACTGTCCTGATGATGGCGACAACTAGCGAATACTGTCGAAAACTATCAACTAAGCAAGAGACATTATAGTGCTTCAAGTGTACGTGCAAACAAAGAGACACTCACTCGTACCTACCAACGCCTGATATGACTCTCAAGATCACTGGTAGGCTAGTATGCAGTGTCAGACACTGGGACAATCACAACACGACGAGGCCCCGCGTGGTAGTACTCTGATCATAACGCCGCGAAGGTCGTAGTTGTATTCCCGTTTTAACTCGCTAACATATAATAACTGAAAATTCATTTAGAATAAGAAATACTAGCTGACCCGTGCGAATATTTCGCACGATATCGTGATCATCTACAGATAGCGCCATCTACCTTCTTTAAAGAGTGTAAACAACTCCAACCGACACCTGTCGTGCATTGTAGATGAACAGATGGCGTTTTCTACATACAAGTTTTTAACCTTCTATATATTATGTACAGAGATAGATAGATCGTATTAAGTTCTAAAGGCCTTATTACCGATAATACCTTTCAAAATATCGATTATAATATCGATATTGTAATCGATATTTTGAAAGGCTTTGACGAAAATAATAACTAACCCCTATTGATACTTGCCTTCCAAAGTTGGTACTATCATTTAACAACGTCGTGTATCTAATAACAGCTGCTAGGCTAGACATGGCAACTTGCTTCCCCGTCTCTGGGAAGGCATTGGCGTCCTGTTGCTGATTTTCCTTGAACTTGAGCAACCTATTTAAATCTTGTATTAACCCGTCTGTGGCGAAGTCCGGCCTCTTTAATTTTGTTATCGTCACATTCGCCCTGTCCATAACTTTCTTGAGAGATTTTTGCTAAAAAAAAAATTGTGAGACGTTACGTTGCTGAAATCCATAACAAAAACAATGGAGTAGTACAATTTATTTGCAAGATCCGCATGGTAAATTAAAGTGGTGTTCATTTTCAACTACTGCTACTACGGGAACCTAATATCAAACACCCAACGCCGCAACCAAACGAGTCATTCCACAGCACCAAAATGAAAATAACTTGACAGTTGGGCTATTTTTTTTAATAGGAAAAAGGGACGAGACATACATAGCCAGTTATTCCGCCCTGGAGCCGTAGTGTGAAAATATTAGTGTCTTTCGGTCTGAAGATCAATGAAAGCTAGTGTAATTACTGGGCATATGGGACTTATCTGTTCTTTTCTACGGCCTTATTGTTACGTTTACATCGGATACGGTTTTTCACCTTAGTGAAGACGAATGATTTTCTGTTTTTGCGCTTAAACTTATGACACTACAATACTAACTGTAATAATTACATCTTCTCCCTGTTAGCCGGAAGATGTCGCCGTGATCGGAATCGCCCATGAGAACATCACAAAGGCACCCACGATACAGACTTAATCTTAGCGTGGGGCATCTTTTTTTTTAATAAGAACAAAATATATAACATAGAAAATATATACCCTACATTATCTAGGGGAACTTACGTCGTCATTATCTCCTTGAACGACGAGACATTCCGTCGGCGCCATTTGCACCACGATAGTCTCTAGCTCCGTTAGTAAGTCGTCGTCTGTGAACTCGGATATAGAGAACTGGTAGTCAGCGGCCGTTACACAAGCCACTCCTAGAAGACGACCCTGGGAAACAAACAATGACTTCTTTACATACATACATTAGTTCTTTACATACATACATAAGATCACGACTGTATCCCATAAGGGGTAGTCAGAGACTGGGCACTCACTGCAAAAATCCTACGACTGCCAAAATCCACGTTTCACCAAAACAATATAATACCCCTGGTGTGATAGGTGGTGAGCCCATCGCCACCATGCGCTGTTGGGTGCACAGTGCAGTTTAATTCCTTACTCGCCTTTTAGGAGATCCATTGGATGAGATGGAGTGGTAGTATTCTTTTAACGAGCCGCCACCACACGGCGAAACTTCTTTATCTATCTATATTAAACATTCAGACAATCCCACCGAGCTTTACAATTTCGCTGGATGAAATATGTCCATAGCCAAAAATAATCTTATCGGGAAACCTTGAAATGTTCATAATGTGCGAATATAACGTCTAAGTTCCTGGCACTTGTTTCGACTGCTTTCGGTGTCCATCTGTTCGGGTACTAAGTTGGGTAACCCGATCGTGTGCTTGACTGTTGCTGATACCGTTGTACATGATGCTGTTGCCAGCAATCTTACTGACCAGTGGCGATAAACCAGGCAAGAGAGACTCCTTCACGAGTCGCTCCGATGAGCCTATAAGCAAAAGGCATGGTGGAGTAGGAGTCCGGTTGCTGGTGAAGGCACCAGCACCTAACAATCTTGGGAGATGAAACGGCCTTTTCGGTCCTCAAAGATATGGCCCAAGCAACAGCCCCTTAGGTAATCCGTAACTTACACGTAGGTGAAGCAGTGTAATTCAGAGATTGACAGCCACATGACCTAGTAGTCAGAGTACGAGACGTAGAACGCTGCGGGTTATTGTTTCGAATCCCAGCCAACATTTGTGCAAGAACTCAAATTATTGGTTTTCGGATCTAGTTGAGTTGGGATTGTGTACGTGTCTCTGACACTATATCGTACCTCCGTGTTTGTGTGTACAATATCTCTTGCGTAGATGATAGCTTCCGACAGTATTCGGAAGTTGTCGTTATAATTTATAAATACTATGATATTATAATTAACTATTTTTATCTTAACACACATTGAAAAGTTATCAATGCGCCCCTTAGACACCACAGAAGAAATAAGATGTAGCTGTGTTGTCACTTCTGAGCAGCACAATATAAAACATTGTTGCCAGTATTTGGGCTCCACTTCTCTTTACTCAACATAATAATTTTACGCTTGCTAATTAGCGCTGGTGCTCTGAGAAAGTGTGGAACTATTAAACTCAAGCCAGCCCACTAATGAAATGCAGTTGTACCTCGTATAATAAGAATAACATAGTAAAACCGTTATAAAACGACGTCATATGTTCAATGACGTTTATCATTACAGAAATTATTATTATAAGTTAATATAAGGTAAGATAAAGCATCAGACTTGATCTTCCGCGAAAACTAATAAGCCGTCATGGTCAATTCAATACTAGATAAGGGACTCTAGTTACATAAACTGACCATTTACTTTGATATCTCATATAACTGAAATAACGTGTATACGTCTTTGTTTAATTATCTTTAAAAAAAAGGGTTTGAGCTGATCACGTCCGTAGGTTTTCAACTTGTGTGAAGAGACGAGCTAATCGTTCACCTGATGGTAAGTGAAACGTCTGCTCATAATGCTGTGTGTCCCTGAACATTTTTGTGTGGATACCACACCGCGCTCGTCACCTTGAGACATGAAACAGTAATTTTTACAGATTACTACTTGACAACAGAATAAATGGCACTGCCGTGGTACCTACCTTGGCGGATTCCTGCATAGGAATCCTACTACCAGATCATTAACAGCCTTTAAATGTCACACAGTAAAAGACGGGCGTCCCTGTCATTTTTAAGAGGGGTTTGAAGCCGAAAGAGTTCCGCCATGCTGCCCTTACTTTGATGATTGACGGGCTTCAAATGTGAAAATATTTTTTACATCTAAGGCATGATAATTTATTCATGATCTTTTAAAATAACAAATATGTAATCTCAATGATAAATAACAATAATTTACCTTTGTAACAGCGTCTGTTTTAAAATTAACCGCCATTAAACACGGCGCGTTTTCATTGACGGCACCAAGACCCTCACCCAAAACCTCTTCCAACTGAGAAAGGTTGCCAGGCGAGCCTTTGTACTCGAGGCGCCATTCGCTGTTCTTTAATGATCCTTCTGACACATATATCTCTACTCGGTAACGTTTGACCTAAAAATAATAACCGAAATATAGAGACAAAAATTCGCCCACATTTCGAGCAAGTAACCTGAACATGATGTAAGAAAGTGACGAGACGAGCAAATCGTCCACCTGATGGTGAGTGCAAGATTTGCCCATAACAAATGTCGTATCGCACAGAATTTTTTTGCGTTGGTGCCACGTAGCCGTGTGGTGGCGGCTCGTTAAAAGAATACTACCTACTCCATCTCATCCAGTGGATCTCGTAAAAGGCGAGTAAGGAATTAAACTGCACTGTGCACCCAACAGCGCATGGTGGCGATGGGCTCACCACCTATCACACCAAGTGCATTATATTGTTTTGGTGAAACGTGGATTGTGGCATCTGTTTTTGCAGTGAGTGCCCAGTCTCTGACTACCCCTTATGGGATACAGTCGTGATCTTATGTATGTATGTATGTACGTATGTATGTATGTATGTATGGTGCCACGTGCACAGCACACTGCGTTCGTCATCCTGAGACATCAGTTCTAGCTATAAGCCGTGTGGTGGCGGCTTAAGAGAATCTACCAGCCTATCTCATCCCGTGGGTGTCGTAAAAGTCGACAGAGGGAAAATGAAAACCAGGAGATGGGCAGCAGCATCTTCCTGGAACATCTGAATAAATAAACTGCGGTTGTCAACACGCCTGCCTAATAAAACTATGGCAAATTCCCCCCAAAAAGTGACCAACAAACTTTTGTGGCAATCTATGGGGAAGGCCTATGTTCAACAGTGGACTAGTAATAGGCAGAAAAGAAATGGTACCCCCAATATGGTATGGTGGTATGGTGCTAATCAATATGGTACCCCCTCCCACCCCATCATATGAAAAAAATGCCCAAGGTGCCGAGGGTAGTGTGGTGCTACACAAAAAAATGTTCTGGGTGACACAGCATTTGTTATGGGCAGACGTTGCACTTTCGTTTCGTTACGTCACGTTCCGAAGAGTGTTTGTTGGTATGTTTGTCCGTCTTTCACGCTTCAACGGAGTGGCCGATCGACCTGATTTTTGATATGCAGGCCCGAAAACAACATAAGCTTTTTAACCCCGAAAAATTGATGGTTCCTGAGGGCTGGCAATGTACCTTAGCTTCCTTAAACTGTAATGGAATCTCGCGCGGGCGAAAACCGCGGGTATCCACTCCTTTGAGTATAAAAATAAGGTAAATGTTACTTGTATTAGGGTTATTCCCATAGACGAACATGTATTTTTTCCAGCGGAGCTTTCTTGGTTTCTTAAGTATTATATTGTGTAAGCTTACCGATAAGACATCGCCAAGACAAGGCCTTGTTCCAGTTATGACTCTTATATTGTGTCAAAATGATACAGGGTCATTACAAAGGAAATCTCAAAGTATCGACGAGAGAGTGTCTATGTACTGTGAGGTTTCCTCGGTAAGAAATATTTCTTAGTTCTTAGTTCCTTTTAAATAAAAATTATATATACAAATTATAATACAAAATTTTAAAAATGAATGCAGCACAGTAGGTTTTCATTTACTTTTATAGCTTCAATTGTAACCACTATTTTGTTGAAATTATAATAATAACGTAAGTTGTTAAATCTTATCGCAAAAGTATTTTTACAAACAAATTAATGTCTGTTATTTCCAGTAACGACCTTTGCTACGAATTGGATTCATAATTTTTTTTAACAGTATCAGAATAAACAATACACATTTAAAACCTAGACATTGAAATAAACAAGTGTAGAACATCTTATGCAAAAATTCTGAATCCATCAAAAGCTAGCTATGACTTATTTTTACATTCCGTTTCATATTTCCATTTCATAACGAAAAAGTAATTTATCTTTAATTTTAAAACAACAAATAATAACGCTATCATTTTAACATTTATCACCACTTAAGAGAATGAGAATCACATTAGATACGTTTTAGTATCAAGAAATTAACGATTACTGTGTCTTTCGTTTATAAAAAATCGAGAAAGGAAACAATTACCAGCAAAAGCTTCCTTATGAGTATTTCAAAGTTTCCTTTAGACAGCACGAGATAGTCAAGCCGATCTGGTTCGATGCCCATCTTCTTGATGTTAGATATTGAGGAAAACACTTCCCGAGCTGCTGTTGTAGCGTCGGCGCCGTGGACGCTGTAGTAATCATTACGATCGAAGATCCTCACTGTGGTTAGTGGTTTCTGAAATGAAACTCAACATTTAAAAAGCTGAAGGTACTCCGGACAAACTAATGACATTAGGACGTCTGTCACCTCAGTCCTACCGCGACCATGGGTGCTGTAAAGCGCTCGAAACGTCAGATTTAAATAGTTAAAAAATTAAAAGCAACAAAATCCATAAATTTAGTTTTATTAAATGAAACACACAGTTATTACATAAGTATCAACTCGGTAAGTTCATTGCTGTGCATCGGCCTCTCCCAAGAAGTGCCTGAGGGGTGAAATTTCCGTCATCGCCACGATTGGTACGCGCATGAGCGATAACAGTATTAGACACCTCGTACCGCTAATTTCCGGTCATACATGATTTAGAGATTGTTATCCGGCAGTTTTCGGATACCACATTTTTCCAACCTGTTCCCTTAGTCGACTTTTTCAACGCATGAGATGAGATTGGGTGGTCTGTTTGTTTTTTTTTGTTTTGATTGGAAGCTTGTTATATTTACTTAATAAATACTGCAGCCTATCGCTCATCCTTGGGCCGACATAGGACTCCCTCCTTATACTCGTATTATTCCAAACGTGTGGCCTATTGTTTAGAGTAGCTGACTGCTACGCCGTGGGTCCTGGGTTCAAATCCCAGCCGAAGTCGACATTTGTGTAAAAACACATATTATTGATTGTCTCTGACACTGCATCTTAGCCCACCTCCGATCTTATCAAATGAGCGTTACCATCGGACTCGGGTAGTTAAGGACGTGTGGGTGCCTCTGTGTTTACGCGTACACTTGTGGCACTATAATATCTGTTGCGCAGTTAATCGCTTCTGTCATTCGGAATTGTCACCGTGGTCGAAAATCGGCATGTATCGACTTTATTCGCATATTCGGATAGGTCATCGTTCCATCTACTGACTAATGTCTTGCGTGCACTGTGCTGGAAGATTGCTACTAGAAAACCTTGTTCCGTCACGGCTACCGTTTTTATGAGCCGTGGTCACAATTTTACTTATGAGTCAAAAAACTACTTAAGCTTACCGAGTCTGAAGGCTATGTCACTATGCCCTCGTTCTTTTGCGGAGAAACTCTGAGCATTCAAACTTTTCCTTTATGTTTTAAATTAATGTCATTCATTTTACTCTCAAGAAAGTAAAAAAAAATATCTTTCCTATTAAAACTCAGTGCAGGTGATTTAATAAAATTGCGTTTAAATAATTTGAATCAAACCGATACGAGTAGGCAAAAGTTATTTGCGACAAAATAAAATAAATCAGTAACGTAAAATTAAATGATTCACCGACCTTTATAAGTGTTACGCCATCGCGTTGTGTTTAATACTTATTAGTAAAGCAGTAAAGTTAAGGTAAAGCTGTAGAGAAACCCAAGTATCCGATGAAGCTGTAAAAGCCGAGAAGGCTAACAGCAATTACATCACCGAAAATGTACAGAGAAACCCAGTCCAGTGTAGTTCAGTCCTGTTTAGTTGGCCAATAAAAATAAAGATGACATCGTGGGTAATTTCGACAATTTTGACCATCTGCCTGGTTAACCTAACTAAAGTTGTCATTTGCGCAGGTTTTTTTTTATTGGATAAAGTGACGAAACGAGCACAATGTTCACCTGGTGATAAGTGCAAAGTCTGCCCATAACAAATGCTGTGTCACCCAGAACATTTCAGTGTGACACCACACTGCGCCGGTCACCCTGGGACATGAGTTCTTAAGTATCATATGCCCAGTAATGTTCGCACTACTACTGCTTCACGGCAGAATGACTGGCCCTGGGGTGGTACCAACCTAGACGGATTCCTGCAAATAAATCCTACTACCAGTGAATATATATATATATATATATACAGGGTCATTCGTAATGTCCTGTGCATCCCGACTGGCTGGGCTTAAGGACGAGGTGTATATGCCAAAATATAATAAGCCTCGTAGCATGATACCTGTAGGAGATATGTCGAATTAAAGAATTTGCTTAAAACTCATAGGTTACCCTGTTATACAGCTGATCGAGGCAATGAACTCATACATTTAATTGGGCGTTTTGTATTGAGCTGCCATCGAAAGAACTCGCAAGTACTAGGATAACATGAAGCTTAAGGAAATCTGTTTCGAAGTAAATCTGTTAGTATGACGCCGTAGTAGGGTAACATAAATTAATTGGAGAAGAAAACGTATTTTGAAATTGTCTGGTACAGGGCAACGACTATCTGAGTTAGGGTCGCGTACAGTTTTACAAAACAAACAATTTTAGTATTCAATTTTGTCATTAAAGCTTCACCGTTGTGTTTATCAGATCAAAGTAGCATGGGTAGGTGCCGGGATGTTATACCAGTTATGAATAACGTTGTATATATATATATATATATATATATATATATATATATATACTACTTTTCTGAGAAGCAGTGAACGAAAACCCTGTATGTATGAGTATATGCTGTTTAATGACACGAAGAAATTGATGTGTATTTTATAAAACTGTATTTCTAGAAAAAAATTATCGTTGAATGTTAGCCTAAACACAGAGAGAGGCACTCACTTCCACACCTCCGGCTGTCTGATACAACGTTAATTATTCTAACTATCCCAATACCACAGCAGGAGACAGAGTGATACATAAGAACATTCACAATATATCTAGACCAGAAAATGACCGCAAAACCAAAGAACCAACATTTGTTATATGAGTAACGTTTGTTACGAAGAAAGTTAGAATTTTGACATTTTGTATAATGCGATGTTGCCCGGTGGCTTTTACAGCATCGAAGGAAGCTCGTTAGCAGAAGGCGGTCAAAGGTCAAATTGTTTGTCAAATTAAAAATAATTAGTAAATCTTTTTTTTTATTTACCAACAAATGCAGTTAAGAGTGCTTTACGTTTCTGGCTTTAAATTGGTTCATGACTTAATACTACGCATTTAGCACTAAAGTAATAGAGGATTTCCACACTATATACTAACGTATTTTATTTAATAACAATATTTACGTTAATAGTTCCGAGATACTGATTATCGAGCAATGAAAACACTGCTTTGCTTGACCTAGAGCTCGAAATGTTTTGTTTTAAACATAATAATTGAGATAACATTTCTCGAAAATGAAGTATCTTGCAAATTATGAAACAGAAGAAAGACTTATTAGATGCATTATAGCCTGTCGATACCCAGTCTCTGTTCGTTCAAGTGCATTTTTTTGTCTTAAAACGCACTCACGATTCAGTAGAAATCTTAGTGACGGCCAATATTATATATATTCTTTATATGGTAGAGCGGCCCTAAGCTTAATTTAAGCTGAATACTATAAAAAGTAAATTGGGTCTCTACCCTTCACTCGCCATACGAAACGGAGCATTTCGTTATACTGCTGTAGCGACATACATGTCACCACACGAGTAGCTCAAGAAATTGCTCATATGTACCATCGCGCTTTTAAAGATTTTTTTTTATCGGAGAAAGTGACGTGACGAGCAAATCGTTTACCCGATGGTAAGTGCAACGTGTGCCCATAACAAATGCTATGTTACCCGGAACATTTCCGTCCGTCACCACACTGCGCCCGTCACCCTGAGACATAAGTTCTAAGCCTCATAAGCCCAGTAATTACGATAGACCTTCAAACCGAAACACAGTAATGTTTGCGCACCTATTCAGACAGATTCCTGCATAGAAAACCTACCACCAGAAAATTAAGTTTCATCGACGATTACTAAACATCAAAGATCTAAAGATTACTAGTTAGAATCGGTGGGTAGCTTTTTTTGGCATACCATCGGCCAAACTGTTATTTTGCAGCCATAAAATATCTAGATATACAGTCACTCTACCATTATCACTTTTTTTACACAATTTGTCAGTTTCTGGTATTTTAAAGCTCTATAAAGTATAATTAAAAATTATTATTTGCCTATTCGTAGTGCATTATTATAGTAATGATAATTTGTGAAAAGCTACATAACTTAAAAACCTTCGAATTAATTTGAATGTGCGTGTGAAATATAAGAGTTCATTTTAAATGAAAATCTTGGATTAGAATATTATCGAATAGAGGTTACAACTACCACCAGTAACTACACTACTCATATCTATTTTCATGGCTAGACCGATAAGAGAAATATAAATATAATTACAAGTGAACGAACTAACGACAGTAATACGTACAAAGAGTCAACTAAAAAGATTTCTCGAAATATTTTACTGTAAATAGATACAGATTTTTTTAATAGGGTAGTAGCAAGACGAGCAAAACGTTAACCCAACGTTAAGTGTAACGCCTATAATAAATGCTGTGTCAATCATCATTTATGTGTCACACAATACTGCACTGTTTAACCTGATACATCAGTTCTTAAGTCTCATATGCCCAGTAATTACACTAAGTCCGGCCGCTGAGATAATGCGTTGCAACGTCCATTCTATCACGACCTGTCAGGAACGCATTCTCTCATTGGCCAGACTGTAGCTCTCAGTGCCGTTTAGACCGAAACACAGTAATGTCTGTACACTACGGCTTCATGGCAAAATAACTGATTTCTGCATAGGAATCCTACCACCAGTAAACGAATTTTAATGTTTTATTTGACTGGATCAGATATATCATGGGCTCTCGGCACAAATATTTATTTGAATCTATGCCTATTATTGTTTACAAATTTTAAATACACTCCACATAGCCACTACAAAAACTAAAAAAGGACGAGAATATTTTTTGTAATCCTATCTACTATATCGTTCGTATAGTTTATACTATATTAGTAATATTACAGAGACACTTAAAAGTCATTATAACATTATTATTTATGGTATCAATGACTTTTAATGTACTTTGTTATTATTACTGTGAAGCATTTGCTAATCAACAACTCTGTTATTAACACGAACAGAATACACCGATATAATGAGGAAAAACATTTGCCGATAGAAATGTAATGTTCTGAATACATCGTACATTAAAATTCGAAATAAAACGATATACTTGTTACACTCGCAAGAACACGCCTGAGAGAAAAGAACTTGAACCGCGACTAAAGTATACATACTATCTACATCAGTCAATATACCTACTCGTACATAAAGTATACAAGGGCACCGATAGGTGTCCGGCAGAGTAGAATAGCACCTACCTCTTTCCTACCGAGGTGTCGCAAGAGGCGACTAAGGTCGTACGGACTACTTTTTCGTACAGAATAACACAAGAATAAAACAATGCTGTCACTATACTGCTCGTGGGAACGCAATGGGGAGTAAGAATTTCTCTCGTACCAAAACGCGACGTGATGAACTACCCGTCACGTCACGATTTCCGCCAGGGCGAAAAGTGGGCTACAGGAGTGATCTCTGCCTACTAGTGTACAACAAGCTTAAACTAAGTTATAATCCGTCAACTTCATTATTATTATTTTTGACAACGGCATAGCGGTCAGAGTATCTGTCTTGCCGCCAGTATTGGGTACCCCGGCCGGAGGCAACATTTTTGCAAAAACAAATGGTTGGTTTTCGGGTCTGGGTGTGTTGTATGTGAAGCGCACCCACTATACAGGAGAAATCCTACTGTGGGGTATCGTAATTAGAAAAAACTGCTACACTTCTCGTAAATCACTCCCATAGATAAGAGTAAGCTTATGGGAGGTTATTAGAGCCCTTGTCGCCATGCTTGGTAGGTATAATGGTAGCCGCAGTAATCATATCCCCGCTGTCAGCCTGTCAAGTATATAAATTACAACACTCACGGAAAAAAATATACAAATATATGTTTTTTAAAATAATGTTTAATAAAACCGAGGCCGCGGTAATTTTTTAAATATTTACTAAGACCCTCGTGTAAAATTGGCATTCCATGAATAAAGACGTGTTTGTACACGTCTAAAAATGTTTTTTTCCTTACAGTTTATCTATCGAAATTTGTAAAAGACAGACATAGTGTTATATGCTTGTACACAATAAAAAAAACAAAAGAACATGCGATTATGTAGAATATGCAAAAGCTGCAGTTAAATTCTCGACATCTCAATATTTTTTTATTATTTTCCTCTGCCCTTGTAAATACTGTGTCCTACTTTTGAAACACGATTAATATTCAAACGGGGTTATTATCGACAGCAAAACATAACATACATTCACAATTTATGACGAAAATAATTAGTAATAAAGCTTCGATAACAAATAATAATTAAAAAAAATATAAACAATTTCATTATAACTTTTTACTACCAGCTTGTATTTAAAAAATATGAAATGACACATTTTCATATGCATAATATTATGATGTAGACCGTTACAAACGACTATTGCGTATCCTGACGCTACCTCAAAGTATGTAAGTACAGTCTCAAACTTCTGTTAATCACAGAAAACCAAAATAACTGGCAGAGAATGCCTGTAGGCGTTAAGTCCACAATTAGTTACCTGTTATAAATGTATAAACAATTAACATTAAATAAAACGAAATAAATAATGTTTACTATGGTTACAATAACGTAACTCAGAGCGTTAATTTAAAATTGCCCTTTATTAATATTTTCGACAGGACAGGAGTAATTAATATTTCTTGGTTACCTAGCCACGGTGGTATGTATACACAACAATGCAATTGCCCATTTTTTTTTTTATTGTAGAAACTGACGGTAAATGAGTGATGGTACTGATGGTAAGTGCAACGTCCGCCCACAACAAATGCTGTGCCACCCAGAAAATGACTGTGTGACACCACACTGCGCCCGTCACCTTGAGACATCAGTTCTTGAGTCTCAAATGCCCAGTGATTACGCTAGCTCACAGTGCCCTTCAAACCGTAACACGGTAATGCTTACACACTACTGCTTAACGGCAGAATAACTGGCCCTGGGGTGGTACCTACCTAGGCGGATTCCTGCATAGGAGTCCTACCAACAGCCCATGTTTTCGCAAAACGAGCAGTTAGCTTTGGGATCTTAACGCACTTCATAACCTACATAGTTGAAAGGTAAACACTTTGCAGATATCCAAACTGACATTCCATTGAAACTATGTTTTAATTTTAAACTGTGTCCCGCGGTAACCACTTAAAATAAGCCTAGCACGACCACGCGATGAGATTGATTTCTGAATTACATTTAAGTATGAAACTACCTTCCCACCTCACAATCACAACACCACCTATACTAATTTTCTTTTTTAGCAAAAACATATGTTTTTAGTAAAATCAACATATTTATATTGTAGTTATGAGTTATTTTAGCCCATATATTAACTTAACTTAAAAATTTACGAGGAAATGAATTTATTATCATAATTTTTATTTGTGATTTTTTTCAATAATTTAATAGTCATTCTGCTATTCGGGGCGGAGACAAATCCAACAAATACAACGTCACAAAAATCGTTTTTGGTTGAATTTTTAAGTGTAGACTTAACGATTAATCGAACGTTTCTTTTTAATCGTCTCAACCTTTTTTATATCGATAATTGAAGTGGTTGTGGGTAACTTCAGTGATATTTAGTTATTGTCAATTTGTACCGATACGATTCATCTACGATAATTTGTGTTCGTGTTTATCTAGTACGTGTTTACATTACTTTTTCCCAGGGATCAATCGTCCGACAATAACTTCGCAAAATAAATTTAAAATAAAAAATAAATCACAGTTTCTGCGTAAAAAGATGCCATAAGCGGAACCGCCAAATGGTGTTTTAAAATTTAATAAAAAATTGTCTAGTGGTGGACTTAAGGTTCGTTTATATTGTTGAAAAATTTTTTGTATTAAGATAAAATTATTTAAGACATTGACATTGATTAAAAATATAATATTTATGAGTGTAATTTTATTTTTTACCCTACATCATTTGAAATGTGTTTTCACGTAAAACATTTTAAAATAGATTTTAATACTAATTATTTACGTTTACATTGTGTCTTATTGTCATCGCGAAGAGTCTGACTATACGACAATGTATATGTAATTTAATCTTAAAAACTAAAATTATGAACATATCATTAAAAGTTATTAAAATACTTCATGATAACATAACACTAATATATGAAAAATATTGTTTACTGCCCACAAAACCCGCAAAACTTATCAACAACGACTTAAATGAAGTCATGTCGTTGAATCATTTGGAAAACAAAATTACGAGTTTAAAAATTTAAGCAAATCCTAGTGATTCAGGCATCGATCACTAACGTAAATAACTATGTTCTCACTTGTGTCAAGGATTGCAGAGATGGTAAATTGTGTATATGTCGTATTTTGCATGTCGGTGCTTCTGAGAACAGAGATCAGTCACGACCGGCCAGGAGGTTATCTTAGAGCGATATAAAATTAAAACAATAAATTGGCATCTCCTGATCGGGCAATGTCAGTGTAGCGCGACCACTGTGGTGTAAGGAGAGAAAAATTAAGTTTAATAACGCGGAAATTGCAAAAATCGAAACGTGAGTTTGTATATTATATTATACTTTTATTAAGTCGAAAACATTTGTTTTTTTATTTATTTTAAATGGTATATTTTTAATATTTCCTATACATGCTAGATGCGTAACATATTAGTAAATAAATAGTCTTTTAAATATATAATAGCAGTGACTTTTCTGATAGAACAGATAGACTTAATTTAAAAACTATCAGACTTTAGTAAGTTTTTGTAGTACTTAAGTAATTTAGTAAATGATATGTTACCGGAAGGAATTTAATATGAACGAACGAAAGTTACATAAATAGTCTTTTGGTTTCAAATATTTAAGTTGAAACGTATCGGTATATTTTCCTGCTTCGTGTTTAAGATCTAAGCGTTATTTTAATATCTTGTGGTTTCGATATTAGTTTGTGAACAACGTTATGAATATAGCTAACAGACTGGTATCCTCAATACCGACCTAGTCCATTCGACTACGCATAAAGAGACATAAAAAAAGAACATTATAACACAATGCGAACCTCATGTAATCTGTAGTAAAAACAAAAGTTACTTTACTATCACTTCTAATAGATCCACAACTAGCATTCTAGCATAATGACATACTGAATCTTCGAAAAGAGGATGTTCTTATGACTGTGTTTCGGTTTGACGGGCATTGAGAGCTAGTGTAATGACTCGGCATTTGAGACTTAAGAACTGATGTCTCACGATGACGGGCGCAGTGTGGTGCCATACAAATATTCTGGGTGACACAGCATGTGTTATGTGCAGACGTTGCACTTCCTACAGATTTTGCTCGTCTCGTCACTTAATCCAATAAATTAAAGTATATTGTACATAAATATTGAAGTTACAACAGTCACCGATTAATTACCACAAGTAATAATTTTGATGTTTATATTAATACTAGCTGATGCTCGCGACTTCGTCCGCGGGGATACAGGTTTTTTAAATGTTCCGTGGGAACTATGTGATAAAAAGTTCCTGTCCGTCTCCGGGATGCAAACTATCTATGTGCCGGATTTCGGGAAGTTCGGTTCAATGGTTGAACTGTGAAAAGGTACAAACAGACAGAGGGACAGAGAGAGTAACTTTTGCATTAATATTTTTTTTTATTGGATAGAGTGACGAAACGCGCAAAACGTTCACCCGGTGTAAAGTGCAACGTCTACCCATAACCAATGCTATGTCACCCAGAACATTTCTGTGTGACACAACACTGCGCCCCTCACCCTGAGACATCAGTTCTTAAGTCTCATATGCCCAGTGATTAATCTAGCTCACAGTTCCATTCGAACCGAAATATTAGTATGAATATGTATATGATTAACATGAAAAGTATAAAAAGGGAATTTTAATTTTTTTAATTTAAATTTGGGTTTAAATATTAAAGGCATTACAATTAGTAACACATTCTTTATTTACTTACAGGAATCGTCTTTCAAAATGAGACGTTTGCTTGTCATAGCCGCTGTTTCGGCTTTGGCCCTAGCGAAGCCGGAATTGTACAAGGAAAGCGAAGACTTTCAATACTCCAGAAGTTCTTCGGACGAAGGGAGCAAAGCTGGTTTCTATGGCGCGCAAAGGGGCAACATGGGAGGAAACTTTGAGAAAGCTCATAACATGGATGGCTTAGCGCAACACCAGATGAGCGGACTAGTACGACAGGTTGAAGGAGAACTAGGGAATGGATACCAAACAAGAACCGGCAGCGTGTACACAGCCGCCAATTCAAGGGGTATCTATGGGTCTGGAAACTATGACTTGAGCAATCTAAAAGGCCGAAACTTTGAGGAAACAGACTCATTTGGAACTTCGCTATCACATTCTAGAATGTCACAAAATGCTGGATTTGAAGGGCAATCATTATTGAACAGCGCTGCATATAGCAGCAGTAACAGCCGTGCTCATACCTCCGGGGGGCAATCATTATTGAACAGCGCTGCATATAGCAACAGTAACAGCCGTGCTCATAGCTCCGGGTACAGCGGTCACCAAGCGACAGGACATTCAGAGCAGTTTATACAGAGCGATAACTTGCAATTGGCGAATAACTTGCAAGGTGCTCACGAGTATGATTACAGAAATCAAGAGGCTCAATATTCAAAGGCAGGCCTTCAGAGTCGCCATGCATACGATCAAAGCAACACTAACTTAGAACAGGCTGATGTCTATGGATTAAATTCCCGTACACGCTTGTTAAAAGGTACACCTGTAAGAGTTGTCGTCAGACCAGGAGCAAGAGTGACAATACCCATTGCTACGCAAACCTATGGCACCGGACAGGTTGATTCGTCGCTTGATCAAAGTAATGTAAATAGTGAAACAGAATTACTTAGCACAAGTGGACAGCAAGTTAACTATAAACCGTCAAACACTCCAAAACATTACGAGTCTTCTTATAGTTACCGCAAAGAGTGGGAAAAGCATAATACTCAGCCCGTAACAGTTCCATTTGTAATTCCGACTGTCAATCCTTTCCCTGTGCACAGCGAATTGTACGACGAAAGAGAAGCAGCACATTTAGCTAATTCCCAATATCAGTCTAATGTAGATTCTTATAACTCCAGAGCAAGTAACAGTGCATATATCGCTAATACTAAATCAGCGGCTTCAAGTCGATCAAGGTACCAAGAAGGTTACAACGCACAACACAGCGGTGCGTCAATGGCCTCAAATTCAAATGGATATAATGTAGGTACACATACATCTAACGCTGATGCTAATGGTGTTGCCGTTGGTTCCGACTCTACGAATCTCGTAGAGTTATTGGGCAACAAGCCTAAAAGTTACCACTCTTCATATTCTTATCACAAAGCATGGGAACGACAAGGCGATCCTTACATAATAAAACCAGTTGGCAGTGGTTTTCAAGAAGGTCAGGTATCTCAAAAATTAACTTCTTCAAACCATGGAACATATAATTCGCATCATTATGGATCCCAATATAAACAAGCTCAGCAAAGTTTTTCGCAACATGGAGCTGACTGTGACGAAGAAGGACACATTCGCGTAGCCCGCTCTTACAACTCCAATCAAGAACAACAATTTGAGGATTACCAAAACGTGTACCAGGGCCAAGAAGAATTAGCACAGCACACGCAGGATCATTTGGAAAATTTAGAAGACTTTGGGCAACAAACGCAAAATAATTTTGATAATTTACAAAATTTAGGACAGCAAACTCAAAACCTGTGGGGTGGCTTGCAAGATTTAGGGCAGCAAAGTCAACATCAATGGGATAACTTGCAAGATTTTGGACAGCAAACTCAAAATCAAGGGGATAATTTGCAAGACTTCGGTCAACAGACACAGGAAAAGTTTGATAAGCTGGAGAATTTAGGACAACAAACCGAAACTAAATGGGAAAAGGTTGCAGATTTAGGACAGGAAACACAAAACAAGTGGGATAAAATAGAAGATTTAGGACAAGAGACTCAAAACAAATGGGATAAAATAGACGATCTTACTCAACAATCACAAACTGGTTGGGAGAAGACACAACAGCATAGTCGAAGTGAATTGGAGGATCTCAGTCAGCAAACACTAAGTAAGTAAAAATAATCACATATTTCCACAGCAGTATCATCTCTATTAATGATATAAATATTAAATTGTTTACCAAAACTATGAATAATGTAATAACAGTTTGATTTTAAACTCTTTTAAATATAGTTTTTCAATGACACTTACTGTCACTATACAACACATAAATATACATACACGTAATAAACTTAGTTAATAGAATCAGACGTTACTTTGCGGAAATCCATTATAGTAACGGAGAGAAAGTTAATTTGCTAAGATCCGCATACACAATGTAAAATGGTGTGTGTTACCTAGTTTTGAAGAGCACTTCCTCCCTCAACAGCGTGCACAAGAAAACCATACGACTCGGCGGCTGACTATCGTAGTCAATATCAGTTGATAATGCCTCGTTTTGAGGTGAAACATGTGTCGTATTCTCGACTTCAGTGGTGTGTATTGCCTATTGGTAGTGTTGTGGTGGAGGGTATCTGCTGGTGGCGGCTCCCGGTGGCGGTATTGGTTTTCTTGGGCACGCTGTTGAGGGAGGGCGGGCGGTGCTCTTCAAAACTAGGTAATACACATCATTTTACATTTTGCATGCGGATCTTAGCAAATTAACTTTCTCTCCTTTACTATAATGCATTTCCGCAATCCATTATCACATTAACGCATCCGTATTACCTAATGTTATAAGCATATTAAAGACATCTCTAAAGCAACTAAGTTTTATTTAAAAACAAACAACAAATGGCTCAGAATATAATTTAAAAAAAATGTGTTTTAGCTAATTCTGTAGTCTATTTTAACTGTTTTAGTAGTATTTATAGTTAAGAAATTTTAAGGAGAAATATTAATAATAAACTAAAAATTTGAATTAGGCAATGTGGAACAGCAAATACAGTCCCATGGATTAGAAGACTCAAAAACTGAAACCAGACTGAATGCTTTTGATAACTTTGACCAACAATCACAAGGTCAATGGAATGTATTTGAGTCTAGTAACAAGTATGATACACAACATACAAACATAAATATTCAAAATAAAAACAATGTAAATAATAATTTATCCCAAAAAGAATTAAGTCCAAACATATGGACTAATATTCAACAAAGTCTTGATGATAGTAAACAAACACAAAATGCAAATTTTGATTTGCGCAAGCACAACCAGACTTCAACACATGACCACGAACAAAGACCTTTGTGGAAACAGTCTGAAGACAGCATAGATAAAAATGTACAATCTACATCCATTACCAATTCACTGCCTGAAAATTTTGGTACTCAAGATAATCATCATTTTTTTAATAATGATAACAAGGAAACAAGATTGAACAGAAATGAATGGAATGCAAATGGAAATTCAGATTTTTCGAATACTTTTTGGAATGCTCATTATGATACTCATAGTAATCATTACCATTCACAAATAGAATCAGGACAAATCTTACACACAAAAAGTGAACAAAATTCTTCACCACTGGGAAGTCTTTGGGATAAACTTGATGGTATTGTTAAAGAGACCCTTACAGAAGACAATGACAGTGATACTGCACAAAAACATGATAGTCAATATTTACCATATTTGTTAAAAGAAAAATCTGTTAATAATCCACATTTCTCACCAAAACCACCTGAGAGCCAACCAGAAAACCCTCAAGAATATCAATATTCCACCAAAACCAACAAAACTATATATCATGGGAACAATGTACAACCAATTGATGTAGGCCGAGGTGACATTGGTCCAGAAGATACTGACACAATGCCTGACATTTCAGACACTTTTCAAATAAACAAACCTTATAAAACTCCACAGGAAATAGAAAGTTTAAGCTTGACTCAGAAATCAAATGAAGTATCACCCAATTTAGGTACTGAAAAGCATGTTATTGATACAACTGACACATTAAATGTTCTAAGTATAAATGAACTAAAATTGCTTGAGGAAGTAAAACACAAATTTGAGACAAATCAAAAAAGTGAACAGACTTTAACATCTACAATTAGCACATTAAATGTTTTAAGCATAGATGAACTAAAATTGCTTGAGGAACTAAAACACAAACTCATGACAAATCGAAAAACTGAACAGATTTTAACATCTACAATTAGCACACCACCAAGAAATAACATTGATCAACAGCAATCAAGAAATTATGACATAACTGAAACACAGTTTGTTCATCAAAACTCTCAACATAAACCAATTACAAACAAAGTCCAAACATTGGCAAGGGAAAATAAAGCTTTTGAGTCCGCATCTACTGAACAACTTAAATTGGATCAGCAAATTGAGGATTTTGACCAACAAACACAAGATTTACAGAGTCAAAGTCAATTACAAGATTTTGGACAACAATTACAAACTGTTTGGCAGCCTCAAGATAATTTAGAACAGGTACAATATCAACAAATGTCTGATTTCAAAGAACTTTCCAAAACACCTGAACAAGTGCAGCTTAATTATAATCATCAATATCAAAAACTAAATAGTGAACAAACTAATAAACAAAGTGAAGAAAATGAAGCATCTCAAAATACAAAAATTAATGGTAAAATCGATACACCTGTAGAACCTGTAACAGAAAAGTCTGGGTTTTGGAAATCAGTAGGCAGCAAATTAACAAATGCTAAAGACAAAGTTGTTTCATGGTTTGGCGGCAATTAATAAATCAAATTTAAGATGTTGAAGTCATCAGATCAGGGCAATTTCCTGATTCAGGATCATCGTAGCAAACAATGTACTCCTAGTCACAACTAACACTACTCTTTTACAATTTTGAAAACTACTCATATTTTTTAAGTGTACTCTAGGGACATTAGATGTTTAAGAAATCCTGTGAAATGTGAAACTATGTGTTACCATTTGTGTGTTAGAATAGTTATTTTGCATTACAGTCTATTTAAACATAATATATATGTTTTTAGACAACTTATTACTCTATACTGACCTCTGTAAGTGAGTTAAAGTATTTTATGAAGGCCTGTTGCTGGACTGAATCTGGAAGAACAATATGCAATGGTTTTAAAAAAAATTGTAATTATGACCATAAAGACATGAAATAATTTATTTACTATTTATTGTCAAAATATAAACAATGAATTATGATAATTGTAAATGAATCAATAAATTATGTAAAAATTCTGAGTTTTTTTTTTTAAATCAAGTATATTTTTTGTGTGGCAAGCACTAAATTAATCAATAAAACTTAAATACAACCAATACCTCATTTTTACAAGTTACCTAAATATTACACAAATATAAAAAGTATATTTTTAGGAAGTAGTAAAGAACTAAAGAATAGGAAGTTGTAAGAAGTAAAGGAAGTTTTATAAACTATAGCAGTGCTTCCCAACCTTTTTTTGTTCCTGTACCACTTAATAAAACTTTTCATTTAAGAGTACCCCTCCCCAGAAAACTCCATACCCACTCATAATAATGTGTCTCGTTTTTCTTAAGGTCTATCTATTGTCAATCTTAACCTATAAATAAGGTGCTAGACATGTTCAACTATGAACTTGTCTAGCACCTTAGTAAGTTATCAGTTATAAGGATCATTTGAAACTACATATTGACGACGTAATAAATAAGTAATAATAAATTAAATATATATAAAATAAGCCATGGTAGCTCAGGGGCTAGGCGCTCGCTTTAAATTTCATAGTACGTGAGTGACCTGGGTTCTATGCCCGGTGCCGGCACCTATAAAAATTGTTATTGTAAGTGCTGATTTACCACGTGCTCGTCGATGAAGGAAAACATCGTAAGGAAACCTGCATGTTGGAGAAATAAAAAATATTTCAATACATGTGAAGTCCGCCAACCCACATTGGAGCAGAGTGGTGAATTCTTCCTAGCTCCAAAACCCTCTCAGAAATGAGAGGAGGTCTGTGCTCGGCAGTGGGACATTTATAGGCTGAAACTTTTCTTTTTACTTGTTATATAAAATAAGTAATAAATTAAAGTAATGTTTATATAAGTTAACTGTTTTAACTATTTCCGCCATTAATAATATAATTTTCACGTACCCCCAATGGGTCCCCGCGTACCCCAGAGGTACGCGTACCACGCTGGACTATAGCAACAGAAAACGTTATTTGCCTAACAAACAAATCAAATAAAAGCATCCTTTATTTTATTTCAGTCTACACAGGATCTATGGCCTTTTAGCCTTCTTTAAGTAGTAAATGTTTTTAAACACCAAATAAATATGACAGTATTTAAAAAAAATGTTTCTTAGTTCTTTATTTCTTACCTAAGTTCAAAGCCTGAATTGGTTGCAAAGTAGACATAATTCAACATTTATACGTAGTCGTTGTTAAAATAATCCTTTCCTTATTAAATTCTGTTTTTAAAACATCCACAGTAAAGAGTATATAAACACTAAGTTAAGATCAATAGTTTTGATTTTTCTAATTAATATTACAGAAGATTAAGAGGACACTACGATTACTGTCAATGTCAATACAAAGTTATGAAAAATTGGCGCGCGTTACTTAGACATGAAGTGCTGTCAACACAATTTATTTTTATTTATTTATTAATGGAAACAGTCATAAACTATTTTCCAGTGTCAAGTAACATATTCAAATATACAATCTTCAAGCAGCAAGATACAAAATTTTGATCGACAGTAAATTGATAGTTGACTTTACTGAAGATTTGGTGGACTGATGGAGACAAAACGAAAAGCACAATTTTGGTCTTGAATTGAATTTTCCAATCACTGAACACTTTCAGGAGCACTTGCTGCATAATTAACTATCATTATTAAACATCAAAACTCCAAATATACACAGAAATCACAAAATTAAATAAAAACACTACTGCCATTTTTCGAGTTGCCGCCAAAAGTCGTCAACACAATTTTTTAAAATAATAAACTGGTTTGTTATTATATACCAAGAAAAACCGATAAGGTAACATTTTTAAAAAAAGGAGCTTAACAAAAAAATAAAACTAATATTAGATTTTATTAGATGGGTGTATTAATGGTTATCTTGTCACGATTTTATCCGACAAATAGTCGGAATAGTCATGTAAATTCTATTCCTATTTCGATTCTTATTTTGTTTCATAAACAGTTTGAGAATCCTCTACCTTAATACTACTAATTTTACACAATAAAACCGAAATTATATTTAGTGCAGGAAGTTTGGGCTATTAATTCATAAACTAAAAAAGAAGCTGAGTAGTTAAACATTAATATTAAGGACGGATTTCGCCGTTGAAACTAAACGCGATCAGTTCAAGCTGAACGAAGTTTAAGCGCTTAACTGAGTTCAATGCTACTGTTTGCATTTCACCAACATCAAGTGAACGCGATTAAAGCTAAACGCGGTTCAAATAATTATTTTATTAAACTTGGTTTCCGAAGCGATCGGTGAAATCGGGTCTAAGAATCAAGAATGTTGATCGAGAGCTAAATTTAGGTCTTAAAGGCTAATTTGGCATAGACATGAGACGGTTTTTTGTATTTTTTTGCATGCCACCACAGCTGTGTCACTGGAATTCAATCATACAGTTATGGTAAATTTCTGTATAATAGGCTGCAAAAGCCGTAGTAAAAGTAATCAACCAAACCGAACCTTCCATCGGTAAGTAGATAAATTTTTGTTATGCCTTCGTAAAATTTAATTTAAAATAGATTAATGTGCATATGCAGTAAATATTATACCCGAATTTGCTTAAATTATAGCATAAACTTAAGAAATTCCAAAGTAATTTTAACTGACTAACCGACCAAATTACGAATCGCATTATGCGTAATATGGTTGGATAACTTACTTCGTGTCATCTGTAAATAGTTGGATTATAGTCATTGGGGCTACCATCAGTTGTCTAATTTTGCCACATCAGTGGAAAAGAAATTAAAAAAAAGTTTTTATCAAAAAGCCTTTTTTTTAGGTTTCAATTGAAGCAATTTTAATTAGAATTATTAATTAATAAATATCTTGGGTTTTTCCGAATTCCATATTCTTGTCGTTCAAAATACTAATACTATTGATTTTGAATATAATTTAATTGTACCTCAACTATGTTGACCTTAAAAGGAGGGCTATATTTTTACCAATATGTCAGGTCATATTGGTTATCAAAATATACGTGTGGTGATGGTTACTTTTTTTACTTCATAAAGTAACGCCATCCCTCTTAGCTGTACGATCATAGCGCTTCTATTGCTATCCTCCTTTTACATAAAAATTACTCATACTCATGTAATCATGCAAAGGGCAGGGCCGCATTCGGAAATATTTTATACATTAGGCCAGCAATATACGTTCATTTTCCTGAGTTTCCCAATACGTTTTAAAAATCGGACTACCTGAATACATGCCCACGTTTTAAATAAAAATATTGCGAATCATGTTCCTTATTATCAGACTTCGAAAATCACAACTAATATCGTCGTTTGGGCGGAAGACACTGCGATCAAGGTTTGCCTTCAAAATGCTTGATAGATTAGGCTGCTTACAGATGTTGTTAATCCACAAGATTCCTAGATTGTTTATCCTCTGGAAACCTGAAATCAAAACATTCTTTTATTTAAATTATACTTTAATGTTGACCGTTCGTCAAAAGAATTTTTGGTACAGTCCCTTCCTGAATATGGTCCTGCCTTGTATTTTTTAACAGTCATGTTCTTTTTGTTCTTGTATTTTATATAAGTTTCATCAAAAATAAATTCAAAATGTTTAAGTTAAAATAAATAGTTTTCTAATCAGTCCTTAAGTGTATTTTTGGTTTGAAAATGATCCCATTAACCACATCTACCATTCAAGAGGTTATGGGCCCAGGAAAAGGAACAATTCAAAAGGAAACAATTTAAAAGGAAACAATTCAAAAGGAAGCAATTGAAAAAGAAACAGTTGTAGAAGAAGTAACAATTGACGGTGTTGAAAATACAGAAAAGTACAGAAACAAATGAAGTAGTTGTTGATAATCTAAATGAAGAAGTTATAGAAATTAAAGGAGATTTTGATGATTTTTTGGATGCAAGTGAGGAGGTTGTTGATGTTTTTAATGATGCTGACGAAGTGGATGAAGAGGAAACGGAGGTTGTTGCAGAGAGTGTGGGTCAAAGGAGGAGTCCGCCGAGAAATAGGTTTGCCTGAGAAGTGTAGGGATAGTGTTGTGGATTTTTTGGCTAAGTGTGCACTTTTGACGTTTGAGGAAGCAGTTGACGCCGGTGAAAAGGAGAAATGGTTGAAAGCTGTAGAGGAAGAGAATTGGAGAGGAATGGCAGATGGGAGTTGGTTGATGAAGGGAAAGCTGAAGGGAGAAAGCTTTTAACAAGCAAGTGGGTCTTTGCTAAGAAGTCGGATGGAAGATATAAAGCTAGATTAGTAGTCAGCGGTTTTCAACAGAAATATAAAGTGGACTATGAGGAAACCTATAGTCCTGTGGTGAACAGTACTTCGCTAAGAATTATTTTATCGATAGCAGCTGAGAAGAATTTGAAATTAAGACAATTTTGAAATTTAAATTAAGACAAATGGAATTTTTCGGAGAAACTTTTTACAGAATCTTTGATATCTCCTCTTCCTTTATAGTGTAATGTGTTTTTCTTGTATTTTTGTGGTTTTAGTTATTATTAAGAGTTTTGGTTTTTGTTGAGAGAGAGTGTTGATTTCTATTTCTTTTGGGTTTTCTGTACTTGTCTGGTGTTATGATGTATATCTGAGATTAAGGGGGTGTGTTGATTGGTAATCTCAGATTATACATACTCTTTTGATGTCAACTCTGATCTGTTTAGTTTATGTATTATGTTTGAATTACTTTAAATTTGGAACGATGTAATTACTTTAAATTTGGAATGTAAATTTTTTTTGTTCAGATGGAATTGTGTCATATTTTATTAATTCTGTGAAAATCGCTTGAAGAAGTGACATAACTTTTGTATTTTATATAAGTTTCAACAAAAATAAATTCAAAATGTTTAAGTTAAAATAAATAGTTTTATAATCAGTCCTTTAGTGTATTCTTGGTTTGAAAGTGATCCCATTAGGCTCATCTACTATTCAAGAAAGTAAACCAACCGTGGCCTTGATAGTTACTATGCCTTAAATGTAACTATTACGATTTGGGTGGTCCATTGTTTACGCGCTTCGTGGAAGAGTAACCAAATAACATAATACTCTATGAAGAACTTAGTAACGGAAAATGCAACGAAATGTAGCTGTGTTTGGGGGCAAATAAACCGTGCAGTGAGCCTCACCTAACGTTTAAAGACATGTTATTAGGAGTAGCCTTAAGTGATCAAATACTAAAAATGTAGACATATCAATAAAAAAATTCTCGCTTTCTTTTTTTAATCGGAAACACTCCATTATTTGTCTGTATACATTTAGTTTTCAACGTCCTTTCTGACGCAAACATAGACAATGATATATGTCAAGTCAAAAGTCAAAGTTGTGAACTACAAATATACGACACTTTAACTTTTTTTTCAACTAAAAACAAAAACATATTGTTAAACCAGTTTAAATCTAATATGTTGATTTTCAAATGTGCGCTTATTGTATTATCTTCAACGTTTATTCTGTCGTAAGTGTTACCTTTTTTAAACTATTTCTTTTACATTTCGTTTATTTTCAAATAGCTGTTTTTTTCTTAGGAAATTGCATATCCTTATTAATTGTAATCTACTCGCTCAAATTAATACCAAAACACCGTTTACAAACAATATGTAAATAAAAATAAAAAAATTGTTAAATTTTTAACTTGTTATAAGACGGGAGGGTTATATATTTTATAATTTACTACTTTCACTGTTTTATAATTTTGGAAAAACTTGTTACAAGTACAATTTCTTTTTTTCAGCCTTTGTTTCCAAATTGCAAAAGAAACAAATTCTCTCGATACTGGCCTTGCTTTTTTGTATGTGGCCAGTGGAGCATTAGGTGAGAGGTGATTGCTTAGTAGTGTTAATTTTGTATGTCATAACTGTATAACAAAATGTTTAATTAAGCTTTTAAGTTATTTACACATGATGTGAAATAGATTGTTGGCTTGTTTTATTATGTACTATTTTATGATGCTGATACATAAGTATTTTTTTTGTAATTTGGGTACAATAACTTTTGATTCCATGCATAATTATAAGTAGTGTGGCCCACAGACTACTTCTGAATCTCCTCTTAATTAACATAGGTTATGTTGTTATTCCCTGAGGAGTAAATGGAATGCCTAATTGCCAGTAATTGGGTTATCTGTTCTTTAAATGCAATTTAGTGTAAAGTGTAATGTTATACATTTTTATTTTAATGAAATGCAGCGAGTTTTGCTGTTACTTTATGCTGGTATTCTGTAAGAGTGTGGTGTTCCTTTCCCCAATACTTTGATATATTTGATTGCCACAGCTAATTATTTGTTAAAGTGTGGCTTTACTACTTAAATTTTTTTTAGTATATGTTTTTGTCATTGCATGCATGAAAAGGCTTGCTATAATTATGAGAAGCTATCTAAGTATAGTCTGCATAGCATAACTGCCCTACAGTTTTATTGTGGGTTTATCTTCACAAGACTGAATTCACTTATACTTCACAATAATGCTAGTATATTTTGGTTTCCTTACAATTTTTCCAGATACTCTTAAATCCTCCACAATGGACACATCACAGAAAGAGCTTGATTTAAACCAAATACAGATTATTGAATAATTTTCCTTACAGTGTGTAAGAGAAAAACTGTTTTATGCATTGTGTGAATATTGTCATTAAAAATTACTCCCTTAATTTATTAAAGCCAAAGGTTTAGGTTTAGGAATCTTAAATTTACTATTCTTATTAATATCATGTTTATTATTAATTATCACTTTTATTATTTAACGCTATGCTAATATTTATAACAATCGAGCATTATAACTTTAAATTATCAAATTTTTGATAAAAAATATTTCATAGCCATATTTTAATTTTCATTTTAAATATCAGATTTATATGTGGTACTAATAAAGTTAATGTCTCACATTTACAGATTATTTGCAGCTTTATGAATGTAATATATTTCATCACAATGATATTTTCATAACAAGTGTTATAGTATTCTTATACATTACTAACCAGTGTGCTAACAATTTTTTGCAGCTGGAAAAATCATCTATGACAGATACCAGCAAATTCATGTATTAGGTTCACTAACACCAAATCCTAATGTGACATCCTACGCAAATAGGGTTGCATCCTTTTCGGCTTCATTTCTGTCTTTGGGCTTCCTAGTATACCTGTTTCTATTTCTGTTTAAGGTAAGTAAATATATATGTAATAATATGTCTGTATTCCTGCAATAGGAATCTGAATTGAACATTGACCATTTAAATATTCTGTAATAGTCTGCATTCATTTTCTTTTTAATTAAAATTAGGCTCATTGTCTGAATTTTTCTCTTTCGTTTTAAAAGCACATTTTAAATAAACAGTTAATTCCACCAAATGTTCCCTGGATGTCTTTATAAAAATGTAAAAACATTCATAACAGTACTTGGATTGGCATCCATGTTTACTGTTATGCAATATGTCTATATACGAGTATTTTATTTCTCTAAGATATTTCTTGTCGGGAATATCTCTCTTAATACTGTATCAAAATTAATGTTTAATACACCATTTTGAAGATTATTTTTCGCTCCACTGAATATTAAGATTAATAAGAGAGAATTAATTAATTTAAAAGACAAACTGTTCAACTAACATGCACAACTGCTGTCGGTTGGAGTTGTTTACACTCTTTAAAGAAAGTAGATGGCGTCACCTCTTCATGGTCACGATACTGTGCGAAATTTGCATGGGTCATTTTTTTATTTCATAAAAGTGACGGAATGAGCAAAACTTCACCTGATGGTAAGTGTAATGTCTGCACATAACAAATGCTATGTCACCCAGAAAATAACTGTGCGACACCACACTGCGCCCGTCACCCTGAGACATCAGTTCTTAAGTCTCATATGCCCAGTGATTATGCTAGCTCTCAGTGCCCTTCAAACCGAAACACAGTAATGTTTGCACACTACTGCTTCACGGCAGAATAACTGTCCCTGGGATGGTACCTATCTCGACGGATTCCTGCATAGGAATCCTACCATCAGTAAAGGTTAGCTAGCTAATATTTATTAATTTATTTTATATATTTAAATATATTTATAAATATATTTATATAAAAGTTGCCAATCTTACTGTCAGAGCTTTTAAGTCTCAAATTAAATCTCCGATATGACGTTACGACAAGGAAAGCTAACCGACTCAAACCGATTCATGTGCCTTGAAGCACGAAAACTTAAGGCGCTCGATAACTAACGCTCCAAAAGATATCAAAGCGGTCACTGATCCAATAATTAAGAGAGATACACTTTGCTTACTATCAACAATTCTTTTAACATATGTAATAAGAAGTAAAAGTTAGTTCCCTCGGCTTCGTCTGTTTAGAAATAGGAAAATATTAAAGGTCGATATCAAAAGTGACTTGTTCTATTTTGGATTATAATTTATCATTTTCAGTATCAACTCATTAATAGTTTACTTCTTGAAATAGTCCTCCTCTCGGATATGTCGTAATCACCAGGTTTAACATAAAGACTGGCTTGCAATAACCAAGCACCCCGCACCTAAGACGCTGCTGCCCGACATCGGTCCGTGTATTTTCGTTGTTATTTTTCGATACAGTTCTTCCGCGGCGATTGTCTACGCTTTCCTTTGGTTGACTCTCACAACATTCACGTGACCAAAACGAGGTTGCTGATTTTTTTACGCCACCATCGCGCGACGAAGATCATAAATTAACAATGTGCAAAAATTCAATGAAGTCTGTGTCCAGCTGTTCCGGTATAATTGTGAAAATAGAAATTAAAAAAATATATTTTAGTAGTGTTAGACTTTCTACATATTGTATTCGGTATTCTGTCGTTGCTCGTCATACTTAAAAAATCCTTAACTCTAATATACTTGTTTTTGTGTAAATTATGTAATTATAACAGTGTAATCATACGTTTATTAATTTACAGCAATTTATCTCAAGGTATCTAATAGATATCGATATTAGTAGTAACGAATTAGAACTACTTACATTGTTACATTCCACCATTAGATCGCTTAAATCATGAAATAAGAAAGTGTTGAAGTAACATTTGTTCTTTCTTCGTATCGCAGTATCTATGTCATCATAAAACATATACGTAGAATACTAAAAGTTTATCGCTTCATGTTAATTAAATTTCGTACATAGTACATACAGACTTTGTTTTCCAGGTGGATGATCGTTGTCTCACAGCACTAAATATATTTATATGTGCTTTCGGCACTTTGTACTTGTGGGTACAGGTGAGTCTTGATTTCTTCATTTAATTATAACAGCTTTACGTCCCACTGTAGGGTACTGGGAATCTGAATACTATGCAGCGCCACTATGCCACCACGTGACGTATTTTACATATATGAATTTTTCTTGTTGCTCGTAGCTCGTTTATTCACAGTTTTTTTCCGTGTCGTATAGCTGATGGTAAATGTGATATATGTAATGCTGATGGTAATGGTTGTTCTGTATGTACAAAAACTTGTGGAAATCTTAATAAAAACGACACCACAAAATATCCTGACTGAACAGCGCCTACTGCTTTCTTGCGGAGAATGATTATAACGGCAAAGCGTCAGCTTACTGCATTACGGCAGAAGATGGCACCCTTTTTAAAATAAGCCAGACGTTGATAACATTTCTCCAAGGGTTTTTGTACTTTCGTAGCTCTTGAAATGAAAATACCTATGTCCGATAGAAACAGATAAGAAATCGGAGGCATAAAAGGTAATCAATCGGGTATGAACCGATAAAATAAAATAACATTATCCATCAATCATATTGTACGAGTATTGCTCTTTTGCGAGCAAACCAAGTTTTAATCTCAGCGCTTTCACTACTACCTATTGATCAAGTTTTGGTTATGTGTGCTGATACGGGCTAGTCGGTGGAAGAAAATGGAACCAGGGAACCAGTCTGACCACTAAAATGTTTTGAATATTTTTGAGTTACTCTCTTGGCTTATAGTCTGGCTCCATTAACATCCAGGAATAATGTTTCTAGCAGTGTGGCGTTTAATACCTTTTACTGTTATGTTGCTTTGTCCCCTGTGGCAGTTGGTGTTACAAAGGAACATTCACTTCAATTTATAGTAACAATCAAATTCCACAACGCTACATACAGGTATCTCATGTTTTTTTTTTCAGTGTATTATAACTACATATACTTCTACGTTGTTTTATGACAAAAATCTGTTAATTATTCGACAATGTCTTGCCAATATGAGCTTCCTAGTACTAATCATAATGACCATTTTGGGAACCATAACTTTGTTTTTATTTGAAGGTTGGTAATTTGTTTTAATATTTTATATAAAACTTTTAAAATTATGAGCCCTTAATACTTTTATTAATTTTTGCTTTGTAGCTGGTTCCAGGGGTTTACATGTCTGCCTTGTCATCTTGTCCATATGCAGTTACTTATTAACAGCTAGTTTCTGTATATTTTTAATATCTTTTGAAAAGGAATATAGGTATTTTGCTATGGTAAGAATTTTAACTTAATTTAGAAGAACTACTTCCATTAATTGCTTTCTAATTAATTTTTTATTAAAGTTTTAGTAATGTGATATGCAATTTCAGGGTTTAAGATCCGAATTATTGTTAGATGACGCTTGTTCTTTGAACAATGCGTCACTCTCCGACGTAGATAGTTTATTGGAAACACACGATATACTATCGAGCGCGATCGTAATAAAGGGGAGTATAAGTTGTGCAAAGGTCTCTTGACCAGAGGCCGTGCCCCCAGCGGGCACGGTAACACATTCCATAAACAAAGCTTCTAACCCCTTAACTTATGGTAGCTTTGGGAATACGAATGCAAATGTAGAAAGATTAGACAATGATAGTCAATTTTTAAATCGAGATGAAGAAGTCTTTCAAGACAATAACGACAGTGGTATGTCCTCAGAAGAGAATGATGACTCTTACAACGCAAGTATTTATAATAATAATTTAAATATAAACGTAACTCGAACAGTTGACGATAACGACGGAGTAATAACGAAGTGCCTAACAAACGAAACTCAATGTGCTGTGCATTGGAATGAAATTCCAAGTTGTTCTAAAGATGTTATTAATCAAAATGTTAATATTAAGAAGGACGACATATATAGGTTCAAGTCTGCTGACATCTTGAATGACAATGACATAATTAATTCTGAATTTATTGTGATAGATTTGACATGTGATGCCAATAATGTATGTGACTCTAGTAAATTTGGTGAGGAGATGATTGGTAGAAATTTGTATAACGTTGATTGTGATAACTCAATCCTTAACATAGATTCCAGTCAAAGTTTAGTTCCTGTCGTGAACAACGAAATTGTTGTGTCCGAAAATCAGAAGTTGGTTAGTTTATCCCTTTCCATACTTCTTGCTGCACTCCTACAAGCAATGCGTTGTTTCGCCCAGTTTCTAGAGGACATTGTTATTCCACAGCGGTAATAATTACTATATTCTGTTATATTTTTTGGTACAGTATTCGCTAATGTATTAAGAAAATCAATATTATATTTAACTACAGTCTTCTAAGTGTTGTTTTATTTCTGGGGAAGTGGAAATGATAAAATACAGATCGTAGTAATAATTTAATAACTTATAATGAACAATAGACAATTTTCTCTACTAATCACACACATCAAATAAATTATGAGGTTAAATAGGTCGTAGGTACACTAACCAGTTTATTTGCTATTTATTGTCTCAAAATTATTTCACTACAAGTTTATAACGATGCCTCGTTTATCACTGTAATCAGTCTGTTATTCGTGTTATGGCACTTCTTCTTCCATTTGATCGAGTTCTTACGATGTTCGGGTGTGGGTTGATTTTCGGTAATCGTCGAAGGCTGGGGCGAATTGGAGTTGCCGACAACGATGGACCAGCGTCGGCCACGCCGCTCGTTCAAATTGGGCAGCTCTGCTATCAAATTATTTTCATATTCACTCAGCATTAGGTAGTTTTCCACCTGTAATATTGGTTTCACTTTAATAATAGTCGAAGCAAACTCATTTAATTTGCGTTTTGTCATGTTTAAAGTCTAAAATACAGAAACATAGCTTTACCGACTTTTTCCTAGTATTATGACTACATTAAATTTTACTTACATACTCCAAATTTTATTTGAAAAATAGTTAAAGTAATTTGAAAAAACATAAAACAAAAAAGCATACCAATTAAATAAATTAAATAGTTTACTTTCTACTTGAGTCGACACTCACTTCAGTTGTAAAAGTAATTGCACTTTTAAGTAAACCCAACATTATTAAATTTTACTTTGTCTCAGCTCTGTTGAAGAAAATAAATTTATGTAAGTCGGTTACATCGTGAAGGATTGAATGTCACTTCTTTGCAACTAATGCGATCAGTGATTATATGATTTGCGGTTTCTCGGCTTTACCTTTTTCATCTTTGTGACAGGTCATTCTATATTTTTTTAGTTATTTACAGTATAAGACTGTTTGATTGATATTGTGAGACACGATAGTTTCACGAATCCGGTGTTTTGATAAGAATCTTCAAATCTGAGTCGGTTGAAACGAAGAAAAAGAAACGGTTTGTATTGGAATATAGGGATTTGATGACCCTTATTTCCGAAATAGACCACAAGCTGTCATTTGAGCAGGGCCTATAGTAGCCTATTGGCCTAGTGTAGTAAGTAATAGCGTAAACAGAAATCCACGTATAACGACTATTTGTCTGCTGCTATGCAGTCTTCTGTACTATTCAGTTGTTACAATGAGTGCCAGTTGAATTATATGCATTACCCTTACCTATGACAATTTGAAAATTATTGATACAAAAAATATTTTACTGTTATTTTTAGACTATCGGTAGTGTAAAAAATACACCTTTTTTTCGGAAGATTCGATACGAGCGAGTCGACGTGTTAGTAAGGGCAACGTCTGCTCATAAAAAAATGTATCTTCCAGAACAATATGTGTTGCACTAGATTGCGCTCGTCACCTTGATACATCAATTTTTAAGTCTCATATGCTATTAGTCGCTGGTTATTTGTACAGACAGAATCACAGAATGTACAAATCAATTAAAACTTAAACACTTGAGAAAGCCTTCAAGGCTTAGAAAGTATAAAAAAGTAATATTATAAGGTATTATATAATAATATAACAATATTTTACAAACGCACACTTTTGAACGTTTGTAAATATACTGGCAAACGAATTGACTTATGAAAGTTTATTGAGACATTACCTTATTACAACTAGTGATACAATCACCACCGCAATCCAAGTCCTCTAGGAGATGTTCTGGTATGTCTAAATCCAGATCTAAATCGAGTCCTCCTTCTTCGCTGATGCAGGTGAGCTCTGGTGGAACTTTAGGAGGCGGGGAACCCAAACTACCGGGTCCAATGCTGTCTAGTAAGAGATCACGACCGGCTCTACCAGGTGCTAATAATTCTGCTCCTAGAACTTAAAAGTAATAAGTTTTAAGATGATTGACGTTCTAGATTTTGTACATGTAAGGAATTATGTTTTTATGAAAGTTGTTTTACTTAATCTGTTTAGTCTGTCAATAATGAGTTTATTCCCTTTATCGGTCGTTTGCATACATCGAGAACACATTCTCTCGACAGTGTTCATGGTCAAAAGCTACTTTAAGTAGAATTGTTGGCTCGGCGCAGTGGTAACGTTGAATTCCTGCGTCGCGGGTTCGCGGTTTCGATTCCTGGACGGGACATATATATTTGTATGGCCTACAGGTACTTGCTCCGGGTCTGGGTATTTGCGCATATGAAATTTATGTGTGTTAAACACACCCACGAACGAGACACCTAGAAATCCTACTGTGGGGCATCGTTTATTTAAAGAGAATTACGTTCGACACCCATTCCGATAAGATCGACGAACTTCCTGCTTTTAACCGACGGGAGGAGGTTCAATCTTCGTCTATATGCATCTTTTTTATGCATGTTGACCGATATTTCCGTTAATTGTGGAGCAATTTTAAAAATACATTATTGACTTTCTACTATTTAAATTACCGTTGCTTTTGGACGATATTAACCATCGTGACATGTTACGGTTGAAGTATCCTTCGGTTTAATAACGAAAGTTGTGAACTGCGCTTGATTGTTATTAAATTTCCGAGCGAACACATAAGCATCGAAATGTTCTCATTTCCATATCTCATGGAAACCGTAGGTAATATTGTAGCATACACTGCATTCGAGTGCATTACAAGAGATCAGGACCATTATTTTTTGTGAATAAATTTAATTTAGCTTCCGCAAGAATGTTTTTAATAAAATAGTATGGAAACAATTTGTGGCCTTATATATAATAGTATAATATAAAATAGTACCTTACTTAATTACCTAATTACCATTTTAGTTTACCAGATTACCATTTTAGTTTACCAGACGTATACTTAAATTGTTTGTAAACTAATCCAGTCTATAAAGTGCTATAAAATAAATGTTAACAACGAAAACAAATGTTACGTTTTAATATATGAAAATACTAGCTGATGCCCGCGACTTCGTCCACGTGGATATAGGTTTTTTAAATATCCCGTAGGGACTATTCGATTTTCCGGGATATAAAGTATTCTATGTCCGTCAATGCAAGCTATCTCTGTACAAAAGTACGGATGTTTTTGTGCAGTTACCTAAAGCGGTGGCGGCGCCAGTAGCTGCTCGCGGTTCTCGCTCTCTGCTGCGGCTGCGCCGAGACGGTCCACAAGCAGATTCACATGTGGCTGTTCCGCCATTTTCTCTGAAAATAATACATTTGTCTGATCCATCCCCCGGACAATTTCTGTCACGAGGGAATTTTAGCAATTATGAAATAATATCTTGGACTATTAAAAGTCTTCACCTGCAAGGAATCTATTATATTACCGTAAGCGATATACCCCTACAGTTATAATAATCAACTCCCTAAGCAGGCAGTGAATTACAGTCCGGCCGCTGAGAGATTGCGCCCCTGACAGGTGGTGAATGAATGGATGACGTCACTTTGTGTGGCGAAGAAACTATAATAATAATATTATTGTCGTTTTCTTGCCCTACTAACGAATAATATCATTAAAAATTATGTCAACTTACAATAAAAACAATAAATGTTATAATTTTGCACCAAAATTTTATTTTAAATACATAAGAAGATTTAAATCTATACTGCGCTGTTACAAAGTCATGTTAACTGTATGTAGTGATGTAACAAAAATACTAGGCTAGGTAAGGTTTACTGTCGATATACATTTAAATTGTTAATTAATATAATTGAAATTATAATACAGAAAGCACATACCCAAGCCAATAGAAAAGGATAATTGGCTACAAAGAAAAGGCATTGACGCAAATATGCAGATGCTAAAAGCAGAATTGGTCAAAGTAGTTAAAGAAATACGGTCATAGACCGTTCTCAGAATTCTTCCATAAAATTGCAGTATAATGCAATTGATCTAATCTGGGCTCAAATCAATGGTTGCGCACCTCGCCACTTTTCGGCCATTCGGGATAAAGATGCTAACCCTATTAGAAGAAAGCTGCTGGGACACTCACAAGACGATTGGGCGAAGGTCGTCGAAAATAAAAAAAATCCTTATTTTCGAAAGATTTTACTGAGCTATCAGAATTTATAGTATAATTGACCACCTCCTCAAGCGAATCAGAATCTAATAGTTTGAACCCAGTCGCAACTATTTTTCAAAATATTTATATAATCATCGCATATTGATTTTACATACAGTATTTAGATTAATTCAGTAATTTGAAGCCAGAAAAATAAGTATTGAAACTTACTCTTTTCTTGGGTCGGTTGAATAGACCAAATAATAATGTTATTAATTGTCCATGACTAGTCATGACCTACTGACAGACGTCAGGAGCGCATTCTTCTTCTTTAATTCTGGCCTCTCAATAGAATTCTGCCAATGCCAAGTCAGGCACGGGAGAATTATAATATTCAAAAGTAATGCTGCACTTGCTGCATAATAAACTATAAATACTAAACATTAAAAATATACATAGAACTTACTAAGTTCAATGAAAACACTAGCGTCACTTTTCGAGATGACGCCAAAAGTCAACGATTCTCAACGACGACAAACGAACAAAAATTCTCTGTTCGGCCGAACTGTACTAGTTTTAAAATCGTGATTGAACTCAATAGAAAAAACACCATGAACTTTTTTTACTAAAGATACAGTAGTGGACAATACTTGGTGTGTTTTTGTGCGACACTGCGTCGATGCAGATCGATGCAGAATAGAGAGAGTGAGCCGATCAGCGAGCATGTCGAGCTGAAGTAGTAGCCCGCCTTTCCACCGCAACCCACGTTTATGTAACCTGTAAAAAATTGCCTTGCACTCATTTAGGTTAATAATTCTGAATGTCAATATGATGGCGGCATCAGATAATCAACTAGTAGTATAGGTAGATTTAGTCGGTAATGGAAATACCAGAAAAATCAAAAAATAAAGACTGTCAGATTGCGTAATAACCATCTGAAATATATGCAGGTATCCAACCGCGTCTTAGATGCTAGCCGCCCATCCTGCAGTGGACTTATTAACAAGCTGATTAAGATGAAAATTGTCTAACTTAAATGAATAAAGTGCTTGTCCTTAAATGCGTTCAGCTTTAAATTACCACACTTTTTTGGTTGACCCTCTACCATATTTGCAGTAGAGGTTCATCCAGTAGAGGGTTAACCAAAAAAGTGTGGTAAACTTCGCACTCACTTTAGATATACAGGATTCTTTCACAGTATTTTACTTTGCCACTGAGCACGTTATTGTTCACGTAATAGCTGTACCTTTTAATTTCAATAAATAAAGTTTAGTGGTGCCGGCAGGTTGGAACCGGTTAATCGCGTACTCCAAAATATTAAAACAAATCCTGAGTTACTCGTATAACAATGTTTCTATAAAAAAAGATCTGTAATTATAACCTGAAAGAGGTACTCCAATAGCGATCGGCACAGCCTGCGAGCACTGTACGAAGCCCCAAGTCCTGGCAAAGTTGCGAGACCGTACCCGTTCGTAAGTGTACATCTTCAGAGAGTAATGGTAACCCCCACAAAATATACCTGCAAATGATCAAACCATAGTACAAAAATTGTATTTGTTGTAGTTTTATATTGGTTATCAGTTAAGTAGAAATTTCTGAATTATATACGGGCATTAATTTCCCTGCCCTGGGTTGCCTGGGAGAGAATGCAAAAAGGCGTTATATCAGCTCGTTGTAATCCTGTTCAAGGCCTAGTGGTCAGTCAGTGGAATCCCAGACGAAACAAACATTTGTGCCAAAATAAAAATTTTTGGTTTTCGGGTCTGGTCGTGTTGCGCATGTGAATTTTTTATCCATTATACGCACTCACGATTCAGGAGGAATCCTATTGTGAGGCATCGTTTAAAAATATGAATAAAGTATAATGAATATGTTCGGTGGTATAACGTTATCAAAAATGTCTTATATTGACGCGAATACTCAGGGGAGAATTTGATACGTAGGCTACCCTAGGACTACGGACAAGGCCGTCGCCAAGGGGGAGCAGGGAGTGGCAGCGGTCCCCCTCCCCTAGAGACTCAATTTGTTTACCTAATGCCAACTTACAACAGAATTCGGTAATTGTTGCTGTGGTCGAAAATCGCCCCCCCCCCCCTACTCCTTGCAAAGCACGAAAAATTGACGCATAAGAATTAAATTAAAGTAACAATCAACGAAAGCCTGTAAATGACAACATTATCCCAATCAGTGTCTTTAGAAACTGATACTTACAATTTTTATTTGTCAGTAACAATTGAAAACAATAAAAAAAAATTACTAAGTTTTGCCAACCCTTAAATTTGGCCGCCTACTCGGATTATAGGGTAATCCGCCACTGCGAATACTACACATTTAATTAAACCCAATTTACGAATTTACACTCGGTTTCATTTAACTTTATAACCCGACACTTCGAGCGTTTTAAACCGTGATAGACGTTGTGATGTCGTCGCTAATTCGGACTACCTTCAGTTTGAAATATGGAGAAAATAAAATATAAAAACTAGCTAATAAATAACGAACGAAATACATTTTCGGTATTTGAATAAAAAGTATATGGGTTAATGACGCGTTAGTCTGTTGCTAATGATGATAAATGTGTCTGAAATATTGTAAAGTCATTTTCTAATTCTGTGTTTGAAATATTACCATAAACCCAAGCGAACATAACGTAGCCGCTATACGATCCCTCAACCGCCGTTAGCGCCATTGTTGCTAACCCGCACACGAATACCGCCGCCTGTGTTAAATATTGACGCGCAATGCGGCACTCTGCTGAGTTCTGCCGCACTAAAAGTCCAAATGCCGCACAACCCACTGCCCAAGCCAACCCAAGGTAGGCTTGGAGCAATCCTGCGGTGTCACCTAATCCTGAAAACATACAAGTTACATTTTTATGTTATTTTAATTGTAACGGTGGCTAGTGATGAATTTAATGTTACAACTTTCTAAGTGTAGTTTTACGAAGTGCCATGCAGTAGCGGTTCTACCGTTACACAGTAGCGGGCAAACAGCACGGTGTTTTAGTTTTAAGGGATGCTTAAGGAGTATGAGCGCTGTTCGATGTTACAAAGAAAGTTGTGGGTGACACCGCAACTATCACTGGCGGGCGCGGCAATTCTTCTTCTGTTTTGATCCTGGCAACTAGCTACCAAATCGAGCCATTTTTGCCAATGTCGAGTAATAATCTAATTATTATAAAGACTTCATTTCGATCGACAATAAAACAATAGTCGGCTTTTACTGATTAATGAGATTTGCTGAACTGAAGAATGATGATGGAGATGAAGATTTGCCGTTGGAGACAAAACGAAAAGTACAATTTAGTCTTGAATAAATTTTTACAGTCACTGTACACTTTCATGAGCACTTGCTGCATAATAAACTATCTATAATTAAACATCAAAACACAAAATGTACAAAGAAATTACAAAATTCAATAAAAGCACCACCGCCACTATTCGAATTGGCGCCAAAAGTCGGCGTGGCACTTACCGATACTTGTCAATCACTATTGTCAGTCACTCATAAAAAAATCGATCCAGAAATATGTATATTACAGTGGAATAACCATAACGAGCGAGCTCATTCCATTGCGCAGCGAGCTATGGAAAGGGCTATGCTCGGAGTTTCTCTGCGTGATAAAATCCGTAATGATGATATCCGCAGCAGAAGTAAAGTAACCGAAATAGTCCTAAGGATTAGCAAGCTGAAGTGGCAATGGGCTGGCCATATACCTAGGTGGATTGAAAAGTACTCGGCCTAACACAGATCCATTCAATTCTAAAAATCAAATCTACCCACATTATTTAGTTCAGTTCAGACTAGTTCATTGTGTGAAGTTCGAAACGTGTGCGATAATTAGTTGTGATTTTATAAATTTATTAACAAAGTAATCGGTCATAATTTCCGCGAATGGAGCAAATCGAGCAGCGTGCCGTCATTAAGTACCTCCATAAGAAGGGGCTATCATCAAAAGCCATCCATGATGACATGGTCAGTACATTAGGCGATTGTGCTCTGTCATATTCATCCGTCAAAAATGGATAGCAGAATTTAAGCGTGGTAGAGATAGTGTGAAAGATGAACCCCGCTCTGGAAGGCCTTCGACGTCAACTACTGACGAAAATATTAAAAAAGTACTTGATTTAATAATGGGAGACCGCAGATTTAAATTAGAGAGATAGCCGAGATTATAGGCACCTCTTATGAACGAACTCAAAACATCATTGTCAACGAGTTGGGTTTCCACAAGGTGTCTGCGAGGTGGGTTCCGCGACTGCTTTCAGTTGAACAAAAAAGGACGCGATTGACTATTTCACGCGACTGTTTGGAGTTATTTGAAGCCGATGCAGATGATTTTTTGAATCGTTTTGTTACTATGGACGAAACATGAGTTCATTACTGTACACCGGAAACAAAACAACAATCAAAACAGTGGAGAAGACCTGGTTCACCACCCCCTAAAAACGCTAAGTCGATTTTGTCGGCAAATAAGGTGATGGCTTCAGTATTCTGGGACTCGAAATGTGTGATTATGATTGATTATCTTGAAAGGGGTCAGACTTTAAACTCTGATTACTACTGCACCTTACTACGTCGTTTACGAGAGGAAATAAAAGAAAAACGTCGAGGAATGCTCAGAAGAAAAGTCCTGTTTCATCAAGATAACGCCCGTGTTCACACGTCAGTACAGTCAATGGCTGGAATTCGCAACTGTGGCTTTGAACTGTTACCGCATCCGCCGTATTCACCTGATCTGGCACCATCAGACTTCTTTCTGTTCCCTAACCTAAAAAAGCACTTGGGAGGTCAAAGATTTTCGACAAACAACGAGGTCAAAGCAGCTGTAGACGCATATTTTGACTCTAAGGAAGAATCATTTTTTTTAACGGTCTAAATGCTTGGAAGGGGAGGTGGCAAAAGTGTATTGAACTTGATGGTGATTATGTAGAAAAATAAAAATATAACTGATTTAGTATGTGTTTATTTTCTTGGTTAGGCCGAGTACTTTTCAATCCACCCTCGTAGCTCGTAGAACCGATAACCGTTGGCGAAGAAATGTTCTCGAGTGGCAACCTCGTATCGGAAAACGCAGTGTAGGGCGCCCCCCACTAGATGGAGCGATGACCTGCACGGTTTATTAAATCGATGGATGCAAGTGGCTCAAAACTGTGTTTTGTGGTAATCTATGGGGGAGGCCTATGTTCTACAGTGGACTAAAATAGGCAGAAATGATGATGATGAAGGACCATAACGATGACGATAAATTAAATCTAAATCAAACTTTATAAGCAATTTACGATTTACGCAATTTAGAAGAAGTGATTGATTTTCAAATTGAATTTTTGATTGATTGTTGACTGGGCGAATATTGAAAAAAGTCGTTTGGGCCACTTAAATTCCAATAGTCGTTCAAGCTTATCGATATTTAAAGTTATAGGTGGCGCTACGTTTAATTCACCATTTCGGTTAAAGGGTATTGTGCTTGACCTTAATTTGTATAAATTGAATGAAATTGCTCGAATATTTTTCAAGAAAAAATTGTTTACTCTAAATTTTTTTATATTCATATGTTATTAATTGTACATTAGTAGTATAAAAAAATTTTAATTTCTACATAATCCCTATTTTTGTCGACCAAGCTTCGCTCAGCAGCTTGCTTATTATAGATATTTAAATACATAATATTCACAACAAAATATGCAAAATTTCATTGAAATCGGTAGAGACATTTCCGAGAAATCAATTATAATACAAGAGTTTGTTGTTTAATACTATATTGGCTGTTTATACCGTTCAGTGATAGGTTCAGTTCAGTGTCATGGAGTACCATTGGTTTGAGTAGCAAGTAGTTTAAATATCTAGGATATATATTAAAAAAATACTTTTTGGGAAACGAAAACTATCTAGATAAACTTGGAAAGTAAAACAATGTCTAATTACAAAATTTCATTCAAATTGACGACGCCGTTTCCGAGAAACCAATAATATATATACAAAGATTGCTCTCTTAAAGTGTTTTAACTTAAAAATAATTTATGTATTTAATTATTAGCGTTGTCATACTCGCCTTCTTCTTCAGCGTGGTAAGCTAAGTAAAATATAGGAGTGTTGATCCCAAATGCCGATATACCAGTAGACATCAGCAGGATTCTTACGGTCTTTGACCTCAGCGTAGAGAAGTCGAAGAAGGGCTGTCGATCATCAGACTTGTTTCTGTCCTTCATTTTTCGCTTAATTTTAGTCTGATTCTTAAGATGTAAAATAGCCCGGCGTTGAGGATGGTACAGAGATGCTGATCGGTAGAATGTGCCGAGAATAAAGGTTACGAATACGACTCCTGTTACAGCCTGCAGTCCTAGTACGCCAGCCAATTGCTCTACAAAAAGATTTAAAAGTGTCAATACAATTTCACGAATGGACAATAATAAGTGCCTAATTTAATTTATTGTCACAATTAAAAAATAGACGTTGTTTTTTTGGGGTTTTTGGAAATGTACAGTATCCCGTAAAAAGACTTATCTAGTCTCCTATTCATGTGCTGAAATAAGTTTTCCCAAATTGCTTATAAAATAAAACCCCTGGGAATTGCATGCAGGTAAGAGGTGCAAAAGAGGCAGAGTAGTAAAATGTAAAAAAGGTACTACCCATGACCTACATAAACGTTTTTTTATTCAAACATTAAAAAACGTGTAGTGTTAGTCATTCACACATTATACATTTAGGATGTCGCCATGTTACAGTAAGTATGAGTTTGTTTTTAGTATTTTCAATGCATACTATTAGATGTTTTTGCTAAAATATCCGTATTAATTATAAATATTGTCATAAAAGTGTGCATTACTTACTGTGAAACAAAATGGATAAAGAAGAAAATGACTATTAGAAATAATAACTGTATATAAGAGATAAAAAAGGATTATCAAATGGCACTAGCGACTTGAGATTACCTGATAGCGCCTTTTATGAACGTGGACATGACGGCAATGCCAAGCCCGCTGCCGCTTACGATAAATATCTCGACCAGCTCGCGCCGTCGTTTGAAGTACTGCGCTACCATTAGCGTAGAGCAATCCCTCGTCAAACCAACCCCCACGCCGACCACAGTTCCTGTAATTACAGTGTGTAATTATAGTGTAAAGTGTAAAACAGTAATTATAAAAGTTTAAACTGAAAGAGACCACCTCCGCCATGCAGATAGTGTACCGCCTTCTGGGTTCTTCAACGAATCCAAGTTTAAATTGTAAAAATGTTTTAATTATATTAAAATTATTATTTATGTAAAAAGTTAATTATTAATTTTCAGAATATGTAGATATTGTTTACGTTTAACTTACATTTCTTAATGCTTTTCCCTTGATGATAAAATTGGTTTTGATTAAAAGAGTGCCTGAACGGTAAAGGCCCATCCCCTCGTTAACTGTGTCACTTTAAATGAAATACAAATGGCACAGTATTATGCCTTATGTATTAAAGATAAATTGTATGTATATCTTAATCTAAATAAGAAGTAAAACCGAAGTATATAATTACATAAAATATATACTAAAAAAAATTTTAAAATACAAAATGAATACTAAAAATTGTATTTATTGTGGCAATAAGAATAATAATGTTATTGTGTCGCCTCGCGAATATTATCAGGATGAGAAATCCAGAGCCGTCCTTGCATGCATTGGAGAAGGAATGGGAATAGAGATCGGTTTTGTAGGATGAATTTTAGAAGGGTTCTAAGTTAAGATCTACAAATTTCATCAGGAGCATGAATATAAGAAAATCGATCACGCAAATATGTAAGAGAGGAAAGATTATGTAGTATGTTGAAGAGGAGACAGTGAATTCGAAGTGTTCCTGCGAAAATAGTATGAGAGCCACTTAAGATGCTTGCGATAAAAAGAGACGTGGTTAATTTTTTATATACCGAAAATGAAACAAATGCACTAGTTTTGCAAGCACTCAAGTTTGTTTAATTGCTCTTCTGTAGCATCCAAATCCATAAGAAAAATAATCCTAATCCAAAATGGGCAAGATAAGGGTGTGGACTGCGAGAAATATTAGTATACAAGGGCGAAATGCTTTGTAGACATTTTAATGAATGGATAGCATGATTGATTTCCTGATAATTTCACAAATACGAGTATAATCACTGCACGACAGATTGCAATCAATGATGATACCTAAATTATTCGCAGTATTTCGTATTCGAACAATGTTTTGAAGAATTTGATGTACATTTTTTGAAGAAAAATATTGCGAATATAGTAGTACTCAAATACATATAAAGATCGCCACTGCACTGTAGGCATGAGGAGTTCCTCACTCCACACAGTTGTTGCGTGTTCTACAGTGAGGCGTAATATTTAATTATTTTGGTATAAAAAAACATACTATAGAAACAGATAAACCTCATGTGTCTTAAAACAGACTGTGTGAACCGTAGGCATAAAGATGACAATATCGTCATCCGCGTGCAGTGGAAGCAGTAAAGATTGCATCGCGACACTACGTGGGAGAGGGGAAGCTGCCAGATGACTTCCAGGATATCACCGCTTATCAACATTCACCGCTGGAAATCGTGACGTTTGACAAGCGATTTATAACATTTAATTCTTAATGATCCGATTTGTTATCTAAATAAGTACTTCTGACAAATTTTGATTTGGTTTAAATGACGGATGGCACGTAACGATATCTATGATGTTTCGATTTAGAGCATAAGCCTTATTTAATTTTGAGAGGGTTTTAGAGGGTTTCAGTGCCCTGAACTTTGACTCTGACTGAACGGTTTTTATCATATTTGCAAGTATCTTCACGAAGTCTTCATAGCCAAGCATGATGTATATCAGCACTTAAAATTGCAATTAACAGATGGTGTGGTGGCGGCACCCAGAATCGAACTCGGGTGCTCGTGTACTAAACAAATTCAAAGGAGAGCGTTGAGTCCCTTCAGCTACCACGGAAAAATTGACGCACTAAATTATATCCTAAATAAATGTATTCTTCTCGTCGTGAGTAGTAGTAAGAAGAAGCAGATGTGTCATTTGCACATTAACATTAATAGTTTAAGTCCTCTCCTTTATTTCTCTGGGTTTCTCTCTATAATGTTTGGGGCATGTACTCGCTCCTGGTCATAAATATTAATTAGTTTTCAATTTCTTCCACGTGTGACTTTTTTTTTATAGCATTAAGTGACTAGACGAGCTAAACGTTCACCTGATGGTAAGTGGAATGTCTGCCAATAACAAATGCTGTATCACCTAGAACATTTCGGTGTGGCACCACATTATTCGCCATATTGGTTTTGTAGTGATGTTAAAGAAAGCGACATAACAGACAAAACTCATTTCGGATTTAAGGTTATTTCAGATTTGAGAAGAATGAAAACAACTTAAGAATACCCGATCTTTATAAGATCGACTTTCCAGTCTCGTTTATGAAAAGCAATGAAGGTAATGTGTTTTCTTTGTCGGACGTTCGCAACGGGTTAGATGACGTTCGAGCTATCTAAAGCAGAACATTTCCGCTTCCAAATGTATCTGGTTGTTTTCTATGCTGCGACCTTATAGTTATTGCTCTGTAAAGTCCAAGTATTTTATTAGTCTGAAAACTATCTCAGAATTAAGGTCGTATACGAATTACTGTTATTCTGCGGCGAATTGACCAAAAGATTAAATGAATTACTAAAATTGCCAAAATATGAAACGTACTTATTGGGATAGAACATTTTGCACTTGATTTTGTGCTCATTGTGTGCCTTCTTTGTCAGTATTTTATTTGTTGAAGTCTAAGTGCGAATCGAAATGAGTTGGTATACACAAAGGACTAGGCTACGATTATTTAAAGAATGCAACATTAAAAATTCTCCGGTCACGATAGACTAAGTATTGAATGTTTTAAACATGTATATCGCAAATTATCTCTCAACTTTTCACCCTGTGTCTAGATCATTCACATGCCGGAGGCGTTCTGCAAAAAGTTGTTGTTCCGATACTCAAAAACAAGACCGGTTATGCATCTGATGCCAGTAACTATCGGCCCATCTCCCTTGCCACCACCAAGGCCAAAGTACTGATAGATTGTTAAATAACTGAATCACTGATTACGTTTAAGGTGAGAGTTTCGATGTAAAGTGCCAGTCAAAGTTTGAAACACGCTGTCAATTATTGACACTGTGAGGAGGACGCCAGTGTACGCGTGTTTCCTTGACTTGTTCAAAGCACATGATACTGTGGGGCAAGTAAGGCGATGCTGGTGTGCCGGCAAAATACTGGTACGCGAACCATAAAAGCCTGGGTTGGTAGTATGTCAGATGTGTATAGATTAGAATGGATGATTTAATATTATTTAATACAATATAATGCCGTGGTAGCTCAGGGGCTAGGCGCTCGCTTTGAATTTCATAGTACTCGAGTGACCTGGACTTCGAATCCCGGTGCCGGCACCACTAAAATTGTTAATTGAAATTTTTAGTGCTGATTTACCACGTGCTCGGCGGTGAAGGAAAACATCGTTAGAAAACCTGCATGTCTGAGAAATAAAATATAGTTCGAAGAGTTCGAGAAGTCCGCCAACCCGCATTTGAGCACCGTGGCGGATTCTTCCTTGCTCCAAAACCCTCTCAGAAATGAAAGAAGGCCTGTGCTCAGCAGTGGGTCATTCATAAGCTGAAACTTTACTTACTTCTTATAAATATTGTATAATTTAATTTGCACACGTTTCGGATATCACGTCGATGAAACCTGACTCAACATTATATGCTATGCAGGAGACATGGAGCTGCTCAGTACATAATTGTGGATTGAGGAAGTTCCAGGAAGATGCTGCTGCCTATCTCGTGGTTTTCATTTTCCGTCTGTCGACATTTACGACACCCACGGGATGAGATGCGGCTTCAGAGAATAGAAGAGAGCCGCCGACACACGGCACAATACTAACATACTCGTACTTATTAAGAAAAATATAGTTATTAAATACACTAACATTAAATATGGGCTAAGATTAAATTTTATTATTACTAAAACAAATGCAGTAAAGTTGAAAAAATCTTTCATTTTTGAGGTCGGTTAAACAGGTAAAAAGTCGGTTCGAACAGGGGGAGGGGTTAATATGTGACGTGTGAAATATTATATAACAATAATTAATTGAATTGTGTGACACAATATAAAAAAATACACAAGATGCTGGGTGGGTGAAGGAAGGTAGCCTAAATCCTTATAACGTATCACCAAGGAGGAGGGGAGGATTATTTCGATGAATGTCGGTTGGCGCAGTGGCTAAGCCCTTGGCTTCTGCGGCGCGGTTCGCGGGTTCTATTCCCGCACGAGACAAATATATATATGGCCTACAGATAATTGTTCCGGGTCTGGGTGGTTTGTGCATGTGGAACCCACGACACAGGAGAAATCCTACTGTGGTGAATCGTTTTTTTATAAAAAAGAATGCTCCCGTATAAATTGTATAAACGGGGTATCCGTTTATACAATTTTAAGAATGTTAACCTAGTAAAAGAACTATTTTAATTTTTTCCACCTCACTTAAAACGCTTACAAAATGTGTTTTAGTAAAAATTCATTGGCCACATAAAAAAAGCGAATTAGCAGTTAATAAATGACCCATTGCTGAGCACAGGTCTCCTCTCATTATTGAGAGAAGTTTGGAGCCGGGAAGAGTCCGCAAAGCTGCTCCAACGCGTGTTGGCGGGCCTCACATGTCCTCGAAATATTTTGATTTGTCAGTCATGCACATTAGTTGGCCCCATAATTAGTTCTCAATTTCTGAATTGGCTATATATGTTTCAAACTTTAAATCTCTAGCAGTCATTTAGCTCAGATAAACTGACAGACGCCGGAGTGACATCGTTAGTGTTATAATTATTAAAGAAAAAAATTCAAATAAAGTAAACTCTTGATTTATTTAGATATGATATGATATAGATGCTTCTAATATCCGATAAAAAAACTTTAACATTATTATTTATGACGAGATTATAACCACACTTTTTCAAAGCTATGAAGAAGTAATCTTAAATTTTTCTTTTTTAATATTAAAGTTATCTAGGACCGCGTTTTCTCGCGGATACATTAAAATTCTTGTTTTTCTGCAGTGTTTTTGAGGGTTCCGGACCGCAAAAGGAAAAAATTAACCCTTACAAGATTTTTGCGTTGTCCGTCAGTCTATCCGTCAAGACCCTTTTTCTCTTTAAATATGGACTAAGATTAAATTTTATTATTACTAAAACAAATGCAGTAAAGTTGAAAAAATCTTTCATTTTTGAGGTCGGTTAAACAGGTAAAAAGTCGGTTCGAACAGGGGGAGGGGTTAATATGTGACGTGTGAAATATTATATAACAATAATTAATTGAATTGTGTGACACAATATAAAAAAATACACAAGATGCTGGGTGGGTGAAGGAAGGTAGCCTAAATCCTTATAACGTATCACCAAGGAGGAGGGGAGGATTATTTCGATGAATGTCGGTTGGCGCAGTGGCTAAGCCCTTGGCTTCTGCGGCGCGGTTCGCGGGTTCTATTCCCGCACGAGACAAATATATGTATGGCCTACAGATAATTGTTCCGGGTCTGGGTGGTTTGTGCATGTGGAACCCACGACACAGGAGAAATCCTACTGTGGTGAATCGTTTTTTTATAAAAAAGAATGCTCCCGTATAAATTGTATAAACGGGGTATCCGTTTATACAATTTTAAGAATGTTAACCTAGTAAAAGAACTATTTTAATTTTTTCCACCTCACTTAAAACGCTTACAAAATGTGTTTTAGTAAAAATTCATTGGCCACATAAAAAAAGCGAATTAGCAGTTAATAAATGACCCATTGCTGAGCACAGGTCTCCTCTCATTATTGAGAGAAGTTTGGAGCCGGGAAGAGTCCGCAAAGCTGCTCCAACGCGTGTTGGCGGGCCTCACATGTCCTCGAAATATTTTGATTTGTCAGTCATGCACATTAGTTGGCCCCATAATTAGTTCTCAATTTCTGAATTGGCTATATATGTTTCAAACTTTAAATCTCTAGCAGTCATTTAGCTCAGATAAACTGACAGACGCCGGAGTGACATCGTTAGTGTTATAATTATTAAAGAAAAAAATTCAAATAAAGTAAACTCTTGATTTATTTAGATATGATATGATATAGATGCTTCTAATATCCGAAAAAAAACTTTAACATTATTATTTATGACGAGATTATAACCACACTTTTTCAAAGCTATGAAGAAGTAATCTTAAATTTTTCTTTTTTAATATTAAAGTTATCTAGGACCGCGTTTTCTCGCGGATACATTAAAATTCTTGTTTTTCTGCAGTGTTTTTGAGGGTTCCGGACCGCAAAAGGAAAAAATTAACCCTTATAAGATTTTTGCGTTGTCCGTCAGTCTATCCGTCAAGACCCTTTTTCTCAGGAATGCGTGGAGTTGTTAAGTTGAAATTAAAATTCAATATGATTCTACGGTCCCTCAGATCTGTAAAAAATCAAGCTTCTATGTCAACGCAATCAAAAAATACGGCCATTTATGCCGCATATATTGACACTCGCCAATAAATCAAAACCTATAGGGTACTTCCCGATGACCTAGAATCATGAAATTTGGCAAGAAGCAAGGTCTCACAGCACAAAGAGAGGAAAATGCAAAAAAGGTCAAAAATCGTAAATTTGTAGTTTAATCACATAAAAAAAGAATATTTGCGATTCGAAGCATACATTTGAAGTTGGTGAATTGACTATATGCCTAGACTATATACCTAGGCGGGTTAGTGCATGGGCATCCTCCCTAACTAAGGAACATAATGCCCGCAATAATGTTCATCAAAGACATAAGGCGATATGTGAGCCTACCACTAGCAATAATTCAGTATTACTGAACTCCCATCAAACGTTACAAACGTAGTACCACAAAGAGAAATTTTAAAATTCTACATCGTTGCAATTCTAGTAAAGTTTATTCGAAACGAAATGCAAGCGAATAGGTCCCTGCAATATTAATATGATCCAGATTCTGTCTAACTGCAATAGTGCACGCGCTAAGCTGACCCTATCCTCAAGGATAACGCGACAACGCTCAGCAGAAATTGTATTAGCATTTAAATTGAGCCGTCGTTCTCTTTGACTGACTCCCGCATCCGTAACCGTTGCGACCGATATTCTATAATCTTGGAAAAGAACGGAGGTTACAATTGTCTTTGCGGACAATAAAGTAACAAATAGGTCGACATCTGACACTGATCGTTGTTTATTTATTGGTAATTAATAGCGCAATGGTTCGTTTCCAGAACCTACTAATTTAAATTCGGATTTTTTTTTCGTTTGAATCAGTGCGTCAATATAAATAAATAGAATAGGATTGCCTGTCATTGATTATGAATTGAAATGTTTTTTTTTGATAGCATATTCGGTTAAGCACCAGTGAGTTTTCTCTGTCTGTCTGTATGTTCGAAAAGTTTCTAAAGGTATTAAAAAAAAGTAAAATATCAGCCGATAAACGTCCCACTGCTGAGCACAGGCCTCCTATCATTTCTGAGATGGGGCTTGGAGCTAGGAAGAGACCACCACGCTCCTCCAATGTGGATTATCGGACTTCATATGTCCTCGAAATATTTTTATTCCTCAGTCCAGAGAACCCGCATGGTTTCCTCACGATGTTTTCCTCGAGCTGAGCACTTGCTAAATCAGCACTTAAAATTGCAGAACAATTTTAGAGGTGCCGGCACTTGGAATTGAACACAGGTCACACGCGTACTTAGAAATTTAAAGCAAGCGCCCGGCCCCTGAGCTACCACGGCATTAAAGTTATATATAAATTACCAATACCAGGTATTAAAGTTACAATGTTTAGATATAATTCGGATCAAAGTTACATATTTTAGAATAGTTTCATAGCAGTAATATTACGTAACTTCTTTGTTTTTGTAGGATAAAGTGACGAGACGAGCAAAACGTTCTCGTCGAGAATGATACCATAATATGCAATGCTGCCGCCATACTACTCGTGGGGATGCAATGAGGAGAAAGAATTTTTGTCTCGTATCAAAATGGCGGCGACGTGGTTCACCACCCGTCACGTCTCATTTCGAACCGAACACTAAATACTGCAGTCTGTGGGCGGAGTGTGGAATCGAGAGAACTCATTGTAAATGAAACCAGATTTTTTAATAAACACGAACGTATAACTAAACGTTTCAAGATAATGCAGCTTTTCCAAAATGTGCTTCGTGTATTTTGCAAGTCTAAAAGCACGATACATAAATAGCTAATTGAAAATTACAAGTGGATTCCTTTGATATTATTTATTCGAGAAGCGCGAAATGTACAGCATAATCATCGACTGAACGTCGGTTTCCTGTATTTATTTATTTTTGATGATGTGTGCGCGGTATTGGATTTCCGCTCGTTTACTCTGAGCGCCAATTAGCGGATATCTTTGAAGTTCGTTTAAACGAATCTGATTAAATAAATTGAATTGTCAAGAGTATGCGATGCGATCTTGAGTGTATTAAGGAATGTTTATTTATTTTGTGGTAGGCAACGTTCTCTTTTTCTTTGTTTTTGTAAATATTACCGCAATAATGAAAACTTGTAATTGGCTGTTATATTAAAAAATGTTATTAAAAAATATAATTAAAAAGAGCATTTTTTTGTAATAACTTGATTCCAACAGTTAAACTACAATTGAATTTTTACGTGATTATTAAGTTTAATGTCCTGAATTATTGTTAGTCTTATCCATGTTTTTTTTTGGTTTATGTGTAAGCATAGGAGATAAATAATGTTTTTTATTTATTTATTTTTGCTGTGTACATTATTTCCTGCTGCCCAAATGATGCAATCACAATGCCTAGTTTTACATCTATGTGCGCTTCGGTGGTCCCTGATAACATCATTACCATTATAATACCTAGTTTTAAAAGAAACACGTATTAGTAGTGGTGGGATTCTTATGCAGGAACCGTCAGGAATAGTGCACCGGTAATAGCTAGTGTAATGTAATTACTGGATATAAAAAATAATAATAAGTCCCATACTTCAGAACTGATGTCTCAGGGTGACCGCTGTGTGGCATAAATAAATGATGGATGACAAAGTATTTGTTCTAGGCAGACGTTGCACTTCCCATCAGGGAAAAGATTTGCTTGTCTAGTCACTATTTTTCATAAAAAAAGTATTGACTAGTATTGATAAACTATCAAGGTTTAGGTGAAGGGGTCTAAGTGATTAGACGCATAGTTCAAAAAGCTACGAGGTTTACGACTATTAAAATTAAGAATGCCACTAACCATAGCTGAAGAACAGCTGATGGAACTGCGTGGCAAATGATGTGAAGAGACAGCCAAGAGCCGCCACCAAACCTCCCACCACTGCGGTGACGCGCGTCGACTTGCGGACGCATAGCGCCACCGATACCGGAGACAGAGCGAGTGCAACTCCGACCGACAGCGCGCCTAGGCATCCTGAAATAGATGAACATTTTGTTACAATATAGTAGTTGATATAAAGTAAAATTAAATAGAGTTCCTCTGGAACAAAAATTTAATTGTTGTATTTTACAAGCGACTGCTACCGAATCTGCTCACATATCAAAAATTATCGTTTTTGTTATGTTAAACGAATAATATATCAAAATAGTTTTAGTCGCTGCGGCATTCGGTCATTTAAGGGGCTATAGTAATTAATTGCTCTATATTTCTTAACTGCGAGCTCTACGTGTCTTTTATCCATACTAATATTATAAATTCGAAAGTAACTCTCTCTGTCCCTCTATTTTACCTTTTCACGGTTCTACCGCTGAACCGATCTTGATGAAATTAGCACAGAGAAAGCCTATATCCGCGCTGACAAAGTCGCGGGCGTCCGCTAGTTTATTATAATTTTGTGCATTCTCGTTTTTTACCAAATGCATAGTTTTTCCAAAAACGATGTATATATATATATGGTGCGTGCAGGGAGAAGATCCGAAGTTAGTTAGTATGTGCGCTGTGGGCGTTATCGATAATCACACGTCGGGATCAACAATTTGGCAAATGTGCTAAGGATGTCATCTGCCAAATTCATCAGTCTCGTCCTACTAATAATCTTTACGTGTTATACATATTATAGTTCGCATCTCAGAAACTTGAATAGCGCGATGTTGGACAATCTCTTGAGCTTCACATGCGGGGACATAGATGTCGCTACAGCGTAAAAGTGTCCCACTGCTTTAGTTGTATTGTGTGTATAGACATTTTTTTTGTTTATTTAGTTTAGATAAAGAGTTTAACAAAAAAAAAAGATATATACTTTTTGTGAATAATACTGATACTCACGCGCCCAACGGTAGCGATAATGTCATATTATTGGACTGGCTGCTTTAAATTGAAAATAAATAAAAGAAAAAAGAACGAAACGTTACAGTATTTCTTTTATTTCATTTTGTAATTTCTGTGTATATTATTTTGAGTGTTGCTGTTTAATATTGATATTTTACTTTGCAAGAAGCTTACGAGTACTTCCATAAACAAAATAAATAAAGAAAAAAAATAGCAGTTGGCGGGAATATTACTGTGAGTTGTGATCTTGTAGAGCGCGCTTTTTGTAATTTTAATGCAGAATAGAATATCATTTAATTAATATTTTTAGAAACTAATTATCATTGTGCTCAATGAACTATTTATTCCCATGTTTAGACTGAAATTGGTGTGATTCCATGCTTCGTTGAATAGTGATATGTGATACATTTTGAACGCTGCTGAACGTGCTGAAAAGATATTCCTGACGAGGGCTACCAGACAAGGACTTACGAGCGCTATCGACCAAGATAGTGATATTTGCTTTTTCTTCTATCGGTTGGAAATATTCCGGCTACAGAAAGCAAACAACCACTAAGGGGTTTGATAACTATTTTTAAAGTTTAGCAAACAGTCAAGAAAACAATTGAATAGCAGTTTCAAAGTTATTACGACAGCCTAGTAGATAATAGAAGCCGCTCAAGTGATTGCCCTATTGCAGTCGGGGATGCGGCAGTGTAACGTTGCTCGACAGTTGAACCTGACCCGTTTTTCAGTTCGACGGGTGTTCCAACGTTTTCAGCAGACTGGTGGTTATGTTAGAAAACCGGGATCTGGAAGAAAACGGTGCACATCAGAAAGAGATGACCGTTTCATCGTTACGACATCTTTACGAAACCGTTTTACAAATGCTGTTGAGTTGCAACAACAGCTTCGATCAACTCGGAGAACATCTGTGAGTGTTTCTACGATAAGAAGAAGGTTACACGAAAAGAGTTTAACAGCCCATAGACCTGCGAAGGGTCCAAAACTTACTGCACAGCATCGCAGAGATCGCCTAGAGTTTGCTCGCAATCATTGCGAGTGGACTCTACAACAGTGGCGGACCGTACTCTTCTCTGATGAGACGAGGGTCTGTCTCTTCTGCAATGACAGACGTAGAACGGTCTACAGAAGACAGGGGGAGAGGTTCACACAACCCTGCTTCGAAGAAACCGTCGAATACGGGGGTGGCTCGTGTATGTTTTGGGGCGGCATTTCCGTCGACGGGAAAACGGATGGATTCATGTTAATACATGATAATGCTCGTTGCCACACCGCGGCTATTGTACGGGATTATTTACAGGAGGTCGATATCCCTGTTATGCATTGGCCAGCACGAAGTCCAGACCTTAACCCAATAGAACATCTCTGGGATGACCTAAAACGGCGCGTGCGAGCTCGAGATCCAGCTCCAGCCACTCTTCAAGAGCTCCAAGATGCGGTACTTAAAGAGTGGGAACAAATACCCCAAGAGGCTGTTGCGATCCTTGTAAGGTCCATGAAAGATCGCAAGGAAGCCGTTATCAGGGCAAGGGGGGGTAACACTAGGTTTTAAGAACTTTTTTTGTATTTATTAAGTTTTTTTTTAAATTATTAATTTGCAAATTTGTACATACCCTGTCTTTTTCTTTAATTTCTCTTTCGTCTCGTTATAAAAGTAAAATTCAATTAAAATTCCTGAAAGCTAATGAAATTACCTTTCGAATGATACCCTCAAACCACAACATTGCCCTTGGCCTGTTGTGTTAAAATAGTATTTAAATTATTTTTTTCGGATGTGCGATTTTTTTGACGCCGAGTGTATTTTACTATCTTAAAAATGTATGTTTGCTGTAGACCCTTGCTATGCCGTCTTAAAAATTATTAGCATATGCACTGACTTAAAATTATAACACTTATGTTTATTTTTCTTGAAATATAGACACTAAGACAAATAAATCTATGATGTTGAGTTGTGGAAGGCACTAAAAATAAAATTATTAATCAGTTTTTACCATATGTTATGAAAAAGTGAAAAAGTGTGAATTTTATAAAGTTTAGTTATAAATACAAGGTGTTTAGTCATGTTGACAGTCCAATAAGCACATGCCGATGTTCTTAGATGTACTGGTGACGACTTTAATTTGTCGAATATTTAAGGTTCATTCTACATTACGTGTTGTTTAAATTTCTCACTCCTAAATTGCATATTGGAATGCAGTATTTCCGAAAATCATCACATGTGTTGGATGACTTTACCTATATCGAGACGCGCTGAGGATTCAGTCGCGTGAACATGACATACTCATAAATTACACATTAATACTATCAAATAATTGACAAAAGTAAAATTAATTGTATATTCGTTTTACAGTATTAGGCATAGTATGAAGTATAGTTTGGTGTTAAAACATTCTTTACTGTGCAAAAACGAATATGCTACATATTTTTAATGAATAATCAAAATGGCTTATAGAAGAATATGATTACTTAAAAAATCGTAAGCATATAAAGCAATCACAAACTTTGTCCACAACTACGCTAAAACGCCTATATCGATGAAAGTCTTAGCTGCGAGGCGTCTGGTAATACGATCGCTTTTCCCCTTGCAATGTTGAGCAATTACGACAAAATTTCCTAATTTAGAGAGTTGTACGTCCAGAAGTGCACTGCTTAGAACCTGTCGATTGTGACAGTTTAGAATGGTCAACGTCATCTTCTTCTTCATGAGCTGGTTCTTATGCCGGAATCCGTCTAGATATGTATCTCCTGCGCTGTTGATAAGTTCCGAAAGTGTTCGGTAGTTGTCGCCGTGGTCGAAAATCAGACAGGAGGACGTCAACGTCTTCCCATAACAAAAGCTGTGTTACCAGAACATTTCTGTTTGACACCACACTGCGCCCGTCCCTCTGTGATATCAGTTCCTAAGTTTCATATGCCCAGTTATTTCACTAGCTCTCAGTGTCCTTCTGGCCGAAACACAGTAATGTATGCACACTATTGCTTCACAGCAGAATAAGTTCGACTGGCCTGGGGTGGGATCCTACCACCAGTAAAGTATCATTTCACTAGTGACTTCACCCTCACCAGCTTGAGGGGTTGAGATTCGGTATATTTGAAGTCATCGGCCGGAGCCCCGAGTCTAGCACATTAAGCATCAGAATGCTTCGTGTGCATGAGAGTTTTTAAAATTTTGTTCAAAAAGTTGCTGTATTCCTCCTTACATCTTTTAGCTTCAAATGTTTCCTTTAAGACAAATTTATAAAATTTGTATCAGTGCATCTCATTAAGAAATTTTATAAATTTTGTCTATTCTATCCTCTACATTAATATCTTTACGACAAAATACACTCGTAATGAAGACCAAACGTTCCCGCCAAATTTCTATGGCTTAACCGAAAAGTCAATGATAACATAGTGCAGTTTTCTATATCCTATTAATTGACGATGGAACTAAACTACAAAATTTTTAAATATAGGAAACAAATGACTGTAAAACTATTATTTTTTATTATTTAAAGCAAAATAAAAAAAAGTACAACTTATAAGACCCTGTACACGTTTATGCGTATAATTCTTCTGCACATAACATTTTAAAGTAATAACGTTTTTTCTGTTACATAAAAAGAACGGGAGAAGCTACAAAAAAGCTATAACTTTACATATTTAATAACGACTGTAAGTATTTTATGAATGCATAATCGAGTTTTCAGTGTATTAAACTCTCTAATATAAAATTGAAATAGGTTACTTTAAGAATGTCGCCTATATAAAATTTATAGTTTAATTTCAATACCCTGCGTCTCAACAAGATTTTCCAAAATGAAATTATAGTACTCATTCTATTGTAAATTTTTTGTTAATGTTCGTAATATTAAAATTAAGAATACATGTTTAAGAAATTTAATAAGATAAAAAGGTAATTAAATTTAATTATGTATTTAAGGGTTTCCTAATTTTTAAGTAATATAATTAATTAATAAATACTAAGGTCTGCCAGTCATCTTAGTTATTTGATCGTCCCGTCGATAATTCGACTCTGCGACACGCACACCCTACCCACTGGTTGTAAGTGCCGCCACATATCACCCCATCGCGTTACACAAAGAGGATTCCGGAAAAAGGGACCCAAATCCTCTATTCAATATTACACAAAACAGAAACACGATCATACCGCCCTCGCTATCGGCGTGGGCATAATAAGCACAGTTATTCGAGATACCGCCATATACGCCGCCATACGCCACCCACGGGTCAGTTATTACGCACACCATGTCACCAAGGAAGAGAGGTAAACTCGGCTTGGATGCAATGGTTCCCTCCCGGGCGCTCCAGCACAAGGATACCAACAAATATGAGCGCCCTAAGCGCTTGGCCACATAATTGGCCAGTTACTAATCGTAATAGTAACTACTATTTAAATAAATAGTTTTATTAAATGTATAATATTTGCGTAAATATAAGAAATCATTATAAAAATAGTTTTGTCAAGGGATTTGATGATATTACCTACGAACTTATGTACTGATCCGATCACAGTTTATTATCGAATTAAGAAGAAATATCTACGCAGCGGTGTGTTTGTGCTGTGCAATTGCCGTGGCACGATATTTTTATATAAACAAAGGTGTATAATAATGATAGGCTCTACAAAATACTGTTTATTTATTAGATACGTTTAGTAAATACATATATTGATAACACAATTTGGCAATTCAATGTCAATAAAATTACTGACTTGTGGCCCTACATGGGATGTCAAAACTTTTTACTGTGTATAGGTTGCAGCGCGACGCTGGCATATTTTTTTACATTTTAATATTTTTTATGGGATAAAAAAAGTTTTGTTAAGAGATTTGATGTGGATATTGACCCCAATGTCAATCAATTTTAATTTATAAGTTAATATCTAAAACCAAAATATCTGCTATGGGTTGAGTTTTTACGTGTTACGTCTTAAGAACATTAATTAATTATAGTAAATACGTAAGAAGAAAATGATGGGCTTTAGAAACTGGTGTTGTTTGTAAACGTATAAGATTTTAAATAAAATACGACCGCTAATTTCACAATTTCATTAAATTCAATGACGTAGCACTTTTATTAAAGTTTATAGATGAATTAGGAGCATTTTATACATGACGTATCAGATTGGAAGCCATTCACAGCGTTTAATGTCTAATGTATAGATTGGTTTATAGATAATTACGTGAACATTAAATACGGATTAAATAATTACAGAATGATTACAGACAGTAATTTGTTTCATTGCCTTGGAATTTCTGTAAAGACGCATGCAGTTTCCTTTGATAGCTATGTTTGATTCAAAGAAATATCTGGCAGCTTTCATTATTGCCATAAAATATTGACAAACAATTTAAAAAATAACACACATTATTCACTTAGCAGTGATCTAAAATAAAGAATTGTTTAATAATAATAATTGATCGTTTCGTTATAAATGTATAAGTCGCACCTTTATCGGTAAAAATTGTAAAGTCAAAGTATTTTTTTATAATATACTAAATGATTTTCCTTACATTTCGGACTCACCAATACCCACCAGCCATCTCAGATGAATCTGCGCACGATGTATTATGGTAAAGCATGTCTCAGCACGAACACAAGTTCGTTCCCACATTGAGTACTATTCTCATCTCTGGTCGGGAGCACCTCAGTGGCAGTTCCTCCACTTGAACGCATCCATCAAAGGGCAGCACGTATCGTAAATTTCTAAAATTCTTTCCTATCGCTTTGATCCAGTGGCCTTGCAAAGAGACATTGCATCTCTTTGCATTTTTTTTTGGAATTTACGCCGTTGAGTGGTCCATGGCATTGTTCTTCATAGAATAATATTTTATGAAGAACAATATGAAAGCATTTAGCATAATGATTTAAATAATAAATAAGTATAATCAAGTATTATTAATTTTTATCACCATTTTGTTACTAGTATGTCAAACGTTTTCTTTTTGGATAAATTCCGCAACTTAACAACCCTGTTCACAGCACGAAGGTGGCAGCAAAAACCTCTTAATTTTATTGTTATCAGAAGTCATAAAGATCTGTCCATTTCGCTTGCCTTGTACGGTGCGGCGCCGTGTTTGGAACAGCCCTGTTGACTCATCATTAAATGCATTGATATGATGATTAAGTGTTATTGTAATAATTTATAGCCAAAACATAAATGTTAAGCTACTACTTCGAAAATTATTAACTAACTTACCTTCAATGCGATTAGTTTTATGAATGTTGTGACAAAGTAAAATTAGATTTTATAGGTTTCATACTTAAATCCAATAAATATGAACAATCGTGGTTTATTTTATAAAAGAGACGGATGTAGGATAGTTATGTCTTTTTATTAACTTAGGGTAACAGAGTACACGGTCCACCAGTTGAGTGGCCTCTGAGGCTACTTCAAGCCACCTTAGAATCAAGAAGTAGGTGGTCGGATTCCTATGCCAGTTATTCTGCCGAGAAGCAGTAGTGTGCAAATATTACTATGTTTCGGTTTGAAGGCCACTGTGAGCTAGAGTAATCACTGGGCATATGAGACTTACGAACTGATGCCTCAGAATGGCGGGCGCAGTGTGGTGTGACACAGAAATGTTCTGGGTGACAGTGGCAGCATTTTACATAGGCAGACGTTGCATTTTCCATCAGGTGAATTTTCTCGTCTTGACGAGACTTAATCCTATGTACACAATGCAACATATATAGACGTAACTAAAGTAAGAAAAAATAAATATAACTTCCTAGGGTTAAAAGTTATATAAATTATCAATCGTTTGACTCTTGTACGTCGAAGGCTATGCCAAAAAGGTCATAGCACTCACCATGACTTAATTTATTTCCTTCTAAATATGTAGTGTACAATTTCAAGCGAATGGCTTGAGAGCTTATGGAAGTAATTTTTTTTGTTTACTTGCAGTTAGTATTAATTCTTATAAATTTTTAAAATCCGACACTAAATAAAATCCATTATGGACATAATATTTTATTAGCATTCCTGTCGACAAATAAATTTCGAAGTTGTTAATGTTTGCTCATCGATTTTCAAGAAGTTTACGATCGCTAATAAAAATTAAAGGGTAATAAATTTCATGGTTCGGCAACCCTAACATTATGACTATAAAATATCTACAATGCAGTGCTCTTTTGACCCATTATCTAAATACCCCATTTAAGTAATAGACGACATTACGAGAAGATTTTATGGGACTATGGTTTTTCATGACTCATAAAAATTATGCGTATAATTATTCTAGTATTTACTCATGGCTTCGTTCGCAGTTAAATCATAGATCGAATGAACGCACATTCACTGCCTTAGTATTGTTAACATATATGAAAATAATATTGGGGAGATGCTATATGATCGTTGATATAAAACCTGATCAAATTCAACTGACTTTTTATGTTCGAATCCTGGAAAATATTCCTTTTATTATTCATAGTACGCGAGTGACCTGGGTGGGTTTCATTCCTGCTGCCGGCACCTCAAAATTGTTACCACGTGCTCGGTGGTGAAGGAAAACATCGTGAGTAAACCGGCATGTCTGGAAATGATAAATATTTCGAGGATATGTGGTGCAGCGTGGCTGGCTCTTCCCCCTCCCAACCCCTCTCAGAAATGAGAAGAGGCCGGTGCTCATCAGTGGCTGACATTTATAGGCTGTTACTTTACTTTATTTTTACATTATTCTATACTATCTTCGGCATTGCGAAGCTGTACTGTAAGGAACAATTTTAATGTACTTTCTGTAAATACGTGCTTTTTAGTCAAAGAACTGTTATACCGCCACACAGCCAGTGCTAGTTTGGGAGTCACGACTTGAAACTGCTGGTAATACTATGGCTTTATTTATTAAAGTGATTTTTTTTAGTATATATATACATATAATTATATGTCTAAAGAATATATGCATAAATGAAGATGTGTTACAGAAAGCAACGTAATGAAAAAATACTAAAAAGTCTTCTAAATTCGATGAGCTTATTACCGACGCTACTTCTAGAGCTTTATCTGGCACATGACTTGCTGCACTGAATCCCGCGAACTGGTTAAGAAACATCAATAAAAAGAACAGGGTATGACAGGGTAGTATAAGCGCAGTTTATACTATACTTTCTAAGAGATAGTGATGCAATGTATCCTTCACAACATATAAGCTTTATACCAGCAGTCATGATTTTTGCAAAATGGCCGCGTGACGCAGTGGTTAGGGTTCCTGGGTGGTTAGGATGAGTTCATCCTCCGCTCTTATTGTATAAGATTTACGATTACTGGAAAGGGGAGACGAGTGAATGCATCACAAGTCCTCCTTTCAGCCATCACTCACATCATTTTACGACACCCACATGACGAAATGGGGTGGTAGATTATAAATGGGGTGGTAGCACTAACATTAGTGGCACTAAAAGGTACCGATGACAACTCTATGTACGTATGTTTCGATTACTAGAAGACGTCGCTGGTGTCGAAATCGGCCAAAAAACATTACTTTTCGCAGTTTTCAAATCATACATCGAGTGTTTACGTCTTACGGCGTTGTTCTCATTTTATTAGTAGAATACAGCGTAGCGTTGTAAATATAACTCCTTAACTTTATTAAAGGTGCTATACAGATACTAGTTTAGTTTTTCCTACAAATTACTTGTTTGAGTTAAGCTAGTATTAAGCATGCGATATGTGAGCTAAGTCTTCTTGTGACGCGTGCGTAAAAATAACACCACTAAAGTCTATTTGTGTCTAAAAGATGAGGAGTAGCCCACTTTACGACCTCGCGAGAAACGAGACGTGACGAGTGGCAAACTAACGTAACGTAAGATTTTTTTATGGCACGTTGCCATTTTGGTACGAGTCATAAAATATCTTACTCCCCATTGCGTTTTCACGAGCAGTGTAGTGAAAACATTGCATATTATGGTGTTATTCTGCACGAATAAAGGCAGTCCGCCTAATACCTTAGTCTCCTCTTACGACACCTCGGTAGTTAAGAGGTAAGTATTATTCTACTCTGCCGGACACCTGTCGGCTGACAGTGTAGCCTCGTAAATATAATTCCTTAACTTTACCAAAGGCGCTATTACGGATACCAGTACAGTTTTTACAAATAATACGGGAAGTATCACAAAGTGATTAGTTAATACCTCATATGTGAGCTAAGTCTTCTTGTGACGCGTGCGTAAAAATAACACCACTGAAATCTATTCGTGTCCAAAAGATGAATGTGTTTTTGCATAACATAATAGTATTAAGTTTCTAATGAAAAGTTGATCCGTTACATATTAACTTTGATGACGCTAGCGTTATTTTCGAAGAACATTTATCGTTTCTGTCATGTTATATCAAAATGTCAAAGTGACGCAATCGAGCGGAGTCCATTAATTTTGATGACATAAAAATCAACCTTCTTTTTAACGTGGACTTGCAGTAATATTATATTTCATCTCAGACAAATAGATTTTATATCTGTAAATAATGAAACATTTGTAGTAAAATATAAATTACATCATCATCACCATTTCAGACTATCACTAGTCCACTACTGAAGATAGGCCTTCTCCAAAGATTGCTATAAAAGTAAGTAGCTCTCGTTTTGGGAGGATTTTGCCATTGTGGCCACTCTTGGCACGGCGGGTTGTCAACCGCAGTTTATTTATTCAAATGTTTCAGGAAAATGGTTATGCCTATCTCCTGGTTTATATATTTCCCTTCTGTCGACTTTTACGACACCCACGGGATGAGATGGGGTTGTAGATTCTCTTAAGCCGCCACCACACGGATTTTCATAATAAAAGAAAATAATTTTCTTGCTCACCAGGCACAAAAAGTATATTTTTTGAAGCGATGCCCCACAGTAGGATTTCTCCTGTATAGTGGGTACGTTCAACAGATATAAATTCCACATGCACAAACCACCCAGACCCGGAAGAACTATCTGTAGGCCATACAAATATTTGTCCCGTGCGGGAATCGAACCCTCGACCCGTGACGCAGAAGCCAAGGGCTTAGCCACTGCGCCAACCGAGCCGTCGATATTACACAGCAGTTACTATATAAAATCTTAAAGATAAATAAACAGCCAGCGTGCAGAAAAATTAAATTAAATAATATAATAACTCGTAAACATACGCGGTTCAAACCTGAAACTAAAGACAGATTGTCTCGCAAGTTTTGAAGTACTAATCAAATTGTGATGTCAGGCGTGTATTGTGCACACTTAAAAGAATGCAATGTTCAGTTCACAACGTAGATTGTCTTCGTCTGAAAAACATAGCTATTGAAAAAGTTAAGAGTCGCCAGTTTTGTGGTTCGTCGACATTTTAAGTAGCACAACGTCACCACCATCGGACACACATCTACAGAATAAATCTACTAAACTCTGTTAAATCTAGCTGCACAGATTGACGAGTGTCTGAACTTGTTTATCTCGCAGTGACATCATGGTGAAACAAATTTGTTGGGTATACAATGAAAGTTAATAAAAAAAAATCGAATAATTACGTAATAAAAAACTTGTCTAACCACAACTTTTGAATGGCAACATAAATATTTTGCTGGTATATTTATTATATTATTAAAAATGATATTATAGCAAATGAACTGAATAATGAATTCCATTATTTAGGCCTATACCATTCAATGATAAAAACAAATATACAGATTTTATCGCGTTTAATTTAATTGCGTTTATTTTTATTTTGCTACGCCGGTTAACGCGAATCCGGGGTGACTGCGATTTTTGAATCTTCCCATTCATTCGTCCTTTAGGCCGAGCAACTCTCGATTCCCGACTACACGTCTACAGACCACACTATTGTTCGGATTTTATTCTTTTTATTCATACATGCTCTGACACGTGTTTTGCTCGAAATCTACGAATGGTTGCAAATAATTTGGTTTGTGACATCCACGAAGCCTTAACAGACTCTAATCATATCACCCAACCGAAATAAAACTGATTCTTAAAAATAGTAATGTCCTTTAGATGTCCCACTGGCGAACACAGGCTACCTCGCATTTGGGAGAAGGGTTCTTACCAGGGAGGAGTCCGCCAAAAGCTGCTCCAATGCAGGTTGTAGGTTGGCGATCTTTATATGTCCTAGAAATCTATTTATTCCTCAGACATGCTGGTTTCCTGACGATGTTTTCCTTCAGCGGTGACCACGTGGAAAATCAGCACCGGGGACCGAACTGAGATCGCTTGCAGTACTATGACTTTTTAGGCGGGCGCCCGGCTCCTAAGCTACTACGGCCTTGATTCTGATATCAAACTTATATTTATAACTGAAAACTGATTGTTATACAATAGTAATATCATTTGTTATTATCTATATGATTTTACTCCAATTTGAATTTAAATGATTGATTTCTTTAGGCCGTGAATATGTTTATATAATTATGCAAAGTTGTTCCCTGGCTTACGAGAATTCGATGCACGCGGTTATCCGTTCAGGTTCCACCTTATCGCGTCAGTTGGAGCTATTACTGTATTTTGCTTTCCCAAGGCAAGTCTTAATTATTACGAGAGGACTGAAGTGTTAGAAGCCCAGATATCATAGTTAATTCAGGGTTATCTTCAGTTTTTAATTATTAAATTTTGTTTCGATCTATGCAAAACGAGCTTACACTGTTAAAGTCGTGCAGTTGTATACTTGGCTTTGGATTTAATTTGATTGAATTCCTAGGCGCTGGTTTTCAATAGCCTCGCGAATTATCCTTGTCAGAAATAGCTGCTTTTAACAAAAATTGGTTCATGTGGTATTATTGTTCAATTAAGACTGCACCGAGCGAATGACGCCGACGTAGATTAGGTATTTACCATAGATCGTTATCGATATAGTAAATTCAAGCAAATAAATGGTTATGATAATGATTATAAATTTTTGTAACAATTTGGCACTAAGAGTTTGTAAAAATTTAAATCCCATAAATGGGTAAAACGTTACTTTTCGGACTTACTTTTCTGCTACAGCATTATACTAAATAAAACAATTATAGTAACTTAAAAAAATACTCGTCCGTATAAATTTATCAATAAGTAAATATTCATCCTGCTTTACTTTTGACTCACATTTTTAGTCCAATTTTAGTAGGTTGAAAACTAAATTATACAATTTCAATTATGTTTTGATTTTAGACCGTCCTCAAAATGTTATCATAATTTATTTATATTACCGTAACATGGACAATTAAATTTAATAAAATTCTTTATTTTTCGACGTGAGAAGTATAAATTTCGTTTGTCAAACGTCACTTCTTTACAATCTACCGCCGTTTCGTAATGAGGCTCCTATGACGGAGAAAAAACAAGCGATAGAAAATCCGTAGATATCCTCTTTTTTGTAAATCCTTTTTTATCTTAGTCAAAAATACATAATAATTAAATTTACAAAGAGCAGTCTCAAGGAAAACCAAAGCACACTCCATGGTCAAATCTTAGACAAGATTAATTAAAGCCAGACCAGCCTCCACCAACAGCACCTGTTCACAAGTATGACGCATGTGGCAGCCATCGCCCTCCTCAACCATTTCAAAGGGAAGGACGACCCCCACACGACGTCGCCGGAAGCAGAGACATTAAAGCGAGCATGACATACTCAAGTCTACCAAATAAATTAACATTACTTATATTATTGTCTTTTACTTTACGGAGCGCACTTATAGACAAGACAATTTACAATTTTTTGTTTATAAAAACGTTACATTGTAATTACCTTTCCCTACCTAAAAAATCATATTACGTATCTGCTTACAAAATAACAATCACATTGTGTTATAATATATTACTTGATGTCTCATATATGTGTGATGGATACTTTCCATTCGTCCTTATCATTGAAATAATCATTCAAATTATATTTGCTTTGGGAGCACAGACTTTTTATTATAAGTTTTAAATTTAGTCTCTGTTAGATTTACTCTATCTTTTAATAAATAATTTGAAAAGAAGTAATAGTCAATCCATAATACGTAAAATTTATGAAAAATATCATCATAACTCAGACTGTGTTAAACTGGTTTGCGTCCGTATGTATGTAAAATATGCAAAATAATGTTTCAATTGGGAGGCTTCGAGCTTCCCCGTGAACAATATTTGATGTTGTGGTAGCAAAATAAAGCGACTGCTCTCTACCGCTGCGCAAAGAGAGCCGCGCACCTCGGTGATGCCCAAGTCTCATGGAGCCGGGCGACACCGCGGCCGCTACATTTTTTGGTGTTTATAAGTTATAAATAAAAATATATATAATTAAAGTTACAAACTACTATTAAATTATATATGGTTTCCGAAAACTAAAATGTGGACGTAGATAATTAATAGAGGAGAATGTACATTATTTTAATTATCATCAATAGTTTTCGCAGCGCACGCCAAATAATGACTTTTATTAGTATTTTTTTTTTTGATTCAAGTTAGTCCACAATCTTACACTTTGCTATCAAAATTCTTTTAAACACCAAAACGCCTTTTTAGGTTTTTAGTTCAACTTTAGAATTGTCTATTATACTAGAAATTATTTTTAATTTTGGCCTCGGAGTTTTTATAAAATATCCTTTTTGATTTTAAATGTATATTTTTTATGGTTATTACTAATATATTATTGCTTGCATCTACTTAACCGTAACTACCGTTTGAGTAGCCGTCTTAACTGGTGCAGTTATAAAAAGAAGAATCAATATATATTTCACATAAGTACGTTTTCACTACTGACGTTAAGCAGTTTTTACAATACATCGTAATTCTTATTAAAATTTTTTGCGTTCAGTTATTTTGCTTTTTAAAATCCTTAAAGCCGTGAAGTTAATAAAGTTATGGCATGTTCCTTTCTTTGTAAATTGTATATTTATGAATCAAGGGACAACAGTAAATACGAAATATAATAATATAAATAAAGAGTTAAGTTAGCCCAAGTTTGTACTTAAGTCGACTACGAGCACTGTAAAATGTCTACATGTTCAATCGAATCGAAATAAAGAAACTGTGCTGCTTCATCGTTCTTTAAATAAGTAGAGATTTTTCTGTCTATATCGACTCATAACGAGCACAATCGGTTAAAATGTGACGCTTATAGCCCATTCTATGAAATGAAATTGGAAAGTTATTACAAACAAACATGAGTGTGTTTTTAAGTTCAAGGCACTGTTTTAATTGTCGTTGTTGTAGTCATCAGTCTGTTAAGTGCAGTGCTGGACATAGCCATATCCCAAGAGGGGAGAATTTGAGGACGCTTGGTAGGTGGATGATGTCCTCGTGGCCGATTTCGACCACGGCGATAACTTCCGAATACTATCTGAATCTATCAACTGCGCAGGAGATATTATAGTGCCACAACTATACGTGCGAAGACAGAGGCACTTGCTCGTCCCAACCTACCCGCGTCCGATGTAACGCTGATGCGATAAGATTGGAGGTAGGCTAGGTTGCAGTGTCAGAAACACGAGAACAATCACCAAACAATCAGGCCAAAAAGACAAAACAAACAATTTGTGTTTTTGCACAATTGTTGGCTCTGATTGGATTTCGAACCCAGGCCCGCGCCTTTGAGCAGTGTAGCAGATTCGACCAGTAACAGGGCTAATGTGTATCCGACGGCAGTATATAGGCAATAACGCGTATTACCCACATCCCTAGCAGAGGCTTTTATTCCCGAACTTAATGAAGAAAATCTAAATTATCCTTACCTTTAGTTGTGTTTTAGTTGTTGTTATTTCTGTATTTATGTTGGTATTGGATCAGAAATACAGATGAGGCATAAAAAACACTACCGCATAGCTAATAGAATCAAGCGTTACTTTACGGGAATCCATGATAATGAAAGAGAGGAAGTTAATTTGCTGAGATCCACATGCAAAATATGAAATGGTGTATTAATATACACCATTTCATATTTTCGCGCCCTCCCTCAGTAGCATACATAGGCTAACTTACACCGCCACCAGATACCCTCCATCATTACAATACTACGACTAGGTAATTATATACCACTGAAGTCGAGACCACGACACGTGTTTCACCTCAAAATGAGGCATTATCAATCAAGTGTTGTAATAGACTCTACGACATACTTGGCAGCTGTGTGCACGCTACTGTAGGAAGGCGGGCGGTGCACTTCAAAAACTAAGTAACCTACACTATGCAAAGAAAAAGGGAACAAAAAAAAAATTCTTTTTCGGTGATTTTTGAAGGGCTGTATTCAAGTGAGAAATGGTCGTAGAGACTTTTCAAAAACAGCATTTTAAAGCTCCGAAATTCTAGTTTTTAGGCTTTTTATCCAAAAAATTTTAGCTTTATTTTTATTACTCCACGGGCTCGGATTTTTTTTTTCTAGTTGAAACATTTTATGGAGCAGATAGCCTGTTTATTCAGCTTCAATTTCCTTTTTTTAAATTGTGTCTACGGCCATTTTTCGCGGAGACATCCGATATTAGAGAAAAACAATCCTTTTGCCTTCAACCATCAATATCTCAACAATCAATGATAGTACAGAAGGGCAGTTTCGGAAACTGGAATAAATAATAATAATTAAAAAAAACAACAAAACACGAGGGGATTCATTATCATGCAAGACAATGCTCGCCCTCACACAGCGAATGAAACCCGTCAATTTTTCGAGAGCCACGACATAACGTTGTTGAGACATCCAGCGATGAGTCCCGATCTCAACCCCATTGAGCACGTCTGGGATATGATGGGACGTCGATTGCGCCAGAATTATTCTGTTTTGCGCAACTTTGGTGCACTAGAGCGCGTGTTAAATGAATTTATTTTGTTCCCTTAATTTTTTTGCGAAGCATACATCTTAAGTTAATACATCTTATTATTTTTCTCAATCGGAACTTTGCAAATTAACTTCCTTTCTTTCATTAACACTACCGTATTTAAAAAGCGACGATATTTTTAGCTGATTCATATTTATGTAATGATTGTTTAAAAAACTGCATTGGCATTAGAGGCAAAGACTAGAGATGCGGCGAGTACACGAACTAATTACTCGGTCCAATTTAGGTACATAGGTTACAGGCGTGAAAACATAGTATAAAAACTTTAAGTTTGTTGGTAATCTAACCAGTTTAGTTCGAATTCCAGCCGGAACTAACATTTGCGCGAAAATAGAATCGAAAAAAACCACTTTATTATATTTGATCTTTTATATTACCTACATATATAATTTAACGGAATACTTGTTAACAATACCGATGAATTCCGAGTATACTCGTAGTTCTGGATCGAGTAACACTGTCGGGTACTCGGCGCATTTCCAGCCAAAACTATTGAGAGTTGTTATTATACTTTGCTATTTAATATTTTCTAAACACAGATAGACAATAAACAACGGCACCGTATTTATTAATTTTAGGTAGCGTACCAGCGTAGCACCGTATTTATTAATTTTAGGCAGCGTACCAAACCGTCGCCGCGATACAAAATTTATCAATATTTCAGTAGCCCTGCGTATGAAGGGTCCCTTTTTGTTGATTTATTGTGTTTCGCTTGTTATAATGCCCCAATGACTCGCTTTCTCCGAAGAATTTGTGACTGTAGAAGTGGTTTTATGGATCGCAATCGGTGAGGCCACAACAAGAAATTTGTCGAATAAAATTTTGTACTATGAATGTTTTTAGGTTTTCTTGTGTGCATATGTACAAGAGGTAAAAAATATTTAGAATTTGCAATGCTGGTTGATTATGCCGTTATTAACAGTAATAACTGCGTGTAACGGTGATCAGAGTATCTGCCTATTTTGTGGTGGTATCTAGGTTTGCCAAAAAAATATGTAAGCGGGGTAAAAGTTATTGGTTTCGTATTGCGTATTACTGGTGGTAGAATTCCTGTGCAGGAATCCGTTGTTATGGGCAGACGTTGCACTTTACATCAGGTGAACGTTTTGCTCGTTTCGTCGCTCTATCCAATTAAAATATATGTATGTCAAATAACTTTCTATTATTACATTGGCAAATTTTATTTCGTTATGTAAAATAAAAATAAACTCAAAAAATCGTAACTGGCGCGTTAACTTAAAAAGACAAACAAATGAAATACTGAGTTGACAAATTAATTACTCTACAAGTCCCTTCTCGCTTGTTGTTTGTGTGAAATTGTTGTTGTGGAAATTTGTTGCTAATTCTGATTTTTACTTGTCCTTTTTAAATACATCTCTTCATAATATAAGTACATAATACAACTCTACATAATAGTTATGGAAACATATAATACACTGGCATTATACACGCATTATTACAGGTATTAACCTATTAGATAGTAACCCTTCGTCGTAGCACCTCGTTTTGGAAGCACTCCCCTCGTTGCCTCAGCCAGTATCGGAATCCTTGGCGTTGACATATCGAATGACGTTCAGTTTCGCGGTCACTTGGAAGGGAAGGCCAAATTGGCTTCTAAAAAGCTTGGCGTGCTCAGTAGAGCGGGACAGTACTTCATGCCGGTCCACCGCTTGCAACTTTACAAGGCGCAGGTTCGGCCTCACATGGAGTACTGTTCTCATCTTTGGGCGGGGGCACCCCAGTGCCAGCTCCTTCCTTTTGACCGTATTCAACGAAGAGCGGCTCGAATCGTCGACGACCAGGTTCTTTCCGATCGGCTTGATACACTGGCCTTGCGAAGAGATGTTGCATCTCTTTGCATTTTTTACAGGATTTACAACGGGGAGTGTTCAGAGGAATTGTTCGGAATAATTCCAGCCGCTGGTTTTCACCATCGCACTTTGCGGCAGAACACAAAATTCCATCGTCACCACCTGGATGGTTGGCATTCCACCACAGTGCGTTTTTCGCGGAATTTTCTGCCACGCACTACCACTTTATGGAATCGGCTGCCGCCGGCGGTTTTTCCGGACCGATACGTCTTAGGGACCTTCAAGAAAAGAGCCTATTCCTTCCTCAAAGGCCGGCAACGCACCCGCGATTCCTCTGGTGTTGCGGTTGTTCATAGGCGGTGGTGATCTTACCATCAGGTGAGCCACTTGCTCGTTTGCCGCCTCTCCTATAAAAAAAAAAAAAATACTACTACTGTTGTTGGCTGGTTAATCATGTTTTAAATTCTCCTTGGTCATTCAAATATTATTGTTTGTTTTGAAACAACATAGGCACAGGTATATTGTGACGTAATAAATAATCCTTGGTCACTGATAAATTGCTGTAGAAATATTGTTTACTTTTATAAACTACCATCCATATCACCAACCATATCACCACCATCCATCACAGTTAGCTACCGTGGGTAAATCCTTGTTTCAGAGAGCACGATGAATCTGTGACACGAAACACCTGGCCGCCGAGCTTCAGCTTGTCAACCCAGTTTTGCGCGGCAGCGTTGGGTTCCGCACCTACGTCGCAGTGACCGAGTGTCACAGACCACAGTCGAGCGTGTACCTGCTGTTCTACCTTATGTCAGATTAGTCACCGAAAGATTGGCTATATCTTGAAGCGGGCTTCCATAAAAACATTCTTCAAGCCGCCGAAGAAGATAAGTCAGTTTATACCATCTGCCAAGTGTACCTCTATAAGATGCAGGAGTATACAAGCTAGATTGTGAATGTGGTCTCTCTTACATAGGGCAAACAAAAAGATCGATAAAAACCCGCGTAAAAGAGCACATAGCTGATGTGAAGCATCGTCGTTCTAGGTAGTCTGCAATCTGTGACCATGTTCTGGCCATCCTTATCATTTCATCAGATTTGATAAACCGCAAATCCTCGCTAAAGATCACCGATTTCTACCAAGGATGATTCGCGAGGCTATTGAAATTAAAAAAAAACATCCTGTTTTCAATAGAGAAGATGGTTGGGTATTACCACCGGCTTGAGATCCAATAATTATACCACTACACCACTGCAAGACTTCAAGACACAGTTAGCTCCTTCTGCGTAGATCGGACCAAAAATAATACGAGTAATTAAAAGCTGAAGATACTCGCGGGTTAACTATAACATCAGGACATCTGTCACCTCAGTCCCCCCGTGACCATGGGTACTGTAAAGCATTCGAAACGTCTGGTTAGAAATAGTTCAAAATTAAACGTGATAAAATCTGGTGGTAGGATTCCTATGCAGGAATCCGTCTAGGTAGTTACCACCCCAGGCCAGTTATTCTGCCGCGAAGCAGTAGTGTGCAAACATTACTGTGTTTCGGTTTTAAGGGCACTGAGATCTAGCGTAATCACTGGGCATATGAGACTTAAGAACCGATGTCTCAGGGTGATGGGCGCAGTGGGGTGTCACACAGAAATGTTCACAGCATTTGCTATAGGCAGACGTTACACCATCAGGTGAACGTTTTGCTCGTTTCATCACTTTATCCAATAAAAAAAATACTAGTGTTACTAGATGTTTTTAATTGTATAGCCACCACTCCAAATCTAAAGTAAAATACTTTTGAACCTTTGAATTTATATAAAGAAAAGAAAATTATTGCGACATTACCACTTGGGCGACTTTGTAATAGATATATTCAACACGACGTTTCCTAGCGATGTTTCATAGTGTAAAGTAAAAATTATTTCAATTCTAATGTCAAACAAAGTCATAAATTTTTTATGTCAACGCGACCTATCTGCGGATATCGTAAATAAGGATTGATAAATTATTACTTCGAATTATGGAGAGATAAATCTTTCGCTTTACTCATGTGCAGAATATTGGAGCGTAAGAGAGTCATGATGAAACTGAAACTTATAATCGTGCGTCGGCGTTAACACGCTTCTCTTATCAGGCAGCCAGTCATCGAGCAAAAACAAATTAAGCATCCTAAGAGATGATAAATGTGGGGTCGGCGTAACACGGGTCGTATCAAGACTGGGCGCGCACCGATCATAATATACGATACGATTAACGGTGATTGGCAGTTTGGTAGACTGGCAACTTTTTAGACAGATTTTTTTATATTGCTGTTTTTTGAAAAGAAATTAAGTAGCAGGATTTTCTTTCGATTTAAATATATATTTTTTCATCTTATATCAAAAACCATCAATACGATGTGTAGTAGTAGGCCGATGAGAATCCATCGTTACGTGTGCATCTTATAATTCGACAGAGGAATTTTTTTAATGGCCCAAATCAGATGGTAATATCATTATGATTATCACCATCAACCGCATTAAAATAGGTCGCTGTTGGACATTAGGTCTCCAAATTGGGAAGACGAATAGTATTCGGTAGGCTTGGCAGTATCAGACACCGTCGCACGTCGCATTTTATTAATAATAATAATAATAATAATTCATTTTAGACGCTGCTACCGTCACCGTGTATTTTTGGTTTAGCTATTTCGCCATTTTTTTCATTAGTCGACTTTCATGGCATACTCGGGATCCGATGGCGACGGAAGACATAAGTAACTTATAGGAAAAGGGGCTAACAAGCAAGCGGCTCATCGGATCGGAAGTGATCACGGCCGCCCATGAACATCCGTAACACCTATATATCTATAGTTTATCATTGTTATAAGATGTTTTACTATGACAGCTTAGTATTTTTCGGTATAGAATACAAGAAGGGGAAAAATGATCACGTCCGGGATTTGGTCTTCGATATGTTATTGTTTGCAGAATTTAAAGAATACTATCTAAAATAATGGCATCCTGTTCTCCGTTCTGCGACGTATAGACTGTAATTTTTGTTGAATTAGTACCAAAACGGTAAACATAGGTAGTATGTATTTCCATACATGTCATCCGTTGAGTTTCTTCCTTCTTTCATTCCAGAAATCCAAAAAAGATCTGATTTAAAGACTGGATTAATACGAAACTTGGAAAAACATATTCACAATGTACGAGTACATTAATAAATATGTCGTATTTCCAGTTGAAGAGAGCAATAAGTTTATGCGTAGGTAGATTAAGTTAGGTACTTCAAGTTGTTACAATATGGAAAAGCTTGATAACGAATATAAAAAATAAGCGGATACTAAAATAAGAGCTCCATAACGGATAATAGCTCTGAGCAACTCACATCATATACGTTATATTTGTCGAGTTTTACTTCTTTGGTAAAATGTCTGCTAACTAAGAAACATTGTCTTGCGTGAAACGCAATGCAAACATATCGTGTAAGCTATGTGTAAGCAAGTACACAATAAAATATAATAGTTACACAGAAAAGGTATTGTAGAAGTAAATTGACGTTTTCTTTTTATAATGCTGTATCTTTTATCTGTCTATACTTTTTATTTTACACAGGAATTATTTGTGTGGGGTTGAATAAGGTTGGCAATTTGCTCATATTACAGTTTACCAAGCCTACTGAAAGCATAGTGCATCACATTAACGTCTCTACGCTCAATACATGGTGCACAGCAGACCCTTTTAAAGGTTGAATGATTTAAAACATAATTGCAATAAAAAAAAAGTTGTAGAAAACACTTTCAATGAAAATTGGTTTGAATAAGATAAGTCTTGTAGTTTTTGTAATATGGAACATTTTCGGTTACACGTTATTTCCCACTATAAGGAATCCTTCCTCTGTGTGTGGTCCGGGAGGCACTTGGCTGTTATATTTATTTTCCTTGTTTACTGAACTAGATTGTTCATTGTCTTACCAAGTTCGGTAGTGGATTTATGATGTAATCATGTCAGGTAATAGTTGTTGATTTCAAAATGTAGATGTTGAAGCATTTCTTTTCAGACTGCCTGTCAGCGAACGAAAACATATTAATTGTCTAACAAGTTACTCGGTTTTGTTTTGTTGCACGTCTAAAAACTAAAACATCCATTTATACTTCTACTTATTGTCTAGACTTACAAGTTTTTTCATAAATAGTTTGTTTAGTTGTTGTAAAATGGATTTATATGAAAAATGGAAAGAATATTTAATTTTCAACGTTATTACTAGGTGCCAAAAAAAAAGGTTTTTTTTTAATAAGAACAAACGCTAAACCGCCAAGAAAGGGTAAAATTGTCACAATAAACTTCAGTAAGACGAAATTTTACGCGTACGTATTTTATTTTTATGTAAGCTTGCTTAACCTTCAGTCATGATTATTACAGACATTGATTTTTAAAATAATACTAGCAGTGCGATTAACATCGCTAATATTCCTGTTAACCACTCAACTTAAGCTTTAAAAACTACTAGGATGTCGGTTTATGAATTGGCATTTACGAAATGTCAAATGGCGGGCTCGATCATGCGACGTCAAGTTTCCTAGTCCGTATCCTAAGCCGTTGGACTATTGGTGCTTTATTGACATTGGTTAATCGATTGTTATGTGCTGCCGCAATTTTTTTTCTTTGAATATATTTTTATAGAGGCACTGGTAGGAAGACGGCGATGTCATAAAAGTATCTCTATCAGACCGCAAGTAGTCCTATATAAGGCATAGGCTGAAGTGCTTGAAAGAGAGTACTCCATTTTTCCTATATGAAGACGACGATGATGATGTTATCATAGCTGATATCGATGAACCGGAAGACGGTTGAAACCAAGATGTCATCTGCGCAGAATATCTGTATAGTGTCGTAAGTATTATGCTGCCATCACAGACACTCTCACTTCCCCCCTCTTCACTTCCCCGTTTAAGATTTGACGTTCATGCAATAAATTCGATGGAAGATTCAGGTGCAGGGGCGGACCAGTACTAGAAATATATCCAAACCAGAAAAGCAATCGTATCGTATTGTGCAAATATTAGAAGTTCATTCATTGAGTAATAGGGTCAAATGAAACTGATCACGAAACCAACTAGAGTTACACAGTGGACCCCCTGTATGTAACATGTAACCTATATATATATATGTACATACACGACTGTATGCTGATACGTTGAACACTTAGTCAAGCTGTGGCATGAGGTCGTTAACCCTACGTAACATACTAACGTAATTGCCACAATTGGTAGGCATATTTGCTGTTACACACCGCCTCCCGTTTCCAGTGCAAGTATTTTAGGTCTCCAAATTTTAGGATAGTTAACTTGTCCTCCTTACCACCCTGTTACCTTTTACCACAAGATTTTTAATGGTATCTTCCTAGTTTTATGGTTTTCGACGAACTGGCCTTTAAAATATGTCTTTATTAAAAGCCAAATAATCCACTCTTACAATGAGTTACGTTCTGTTTACTTGAATCTATTTTGACGATCGCGTGGCCTATTAAAGTACCTAACTACGGCGCGTCGGATCCTGAGTTCGAATCCTAGCCGGTCAAAATTTGTGTAAAACACATATTGTTGGTTTTCGGGTCTGGCTGTGTTACGATTTTCCACGTGTCTTTGAAACTGCATCGCGCAGGTTCGAGTAGTTAAGGACGACTGAGTGCCCCTGTGTTTGCGTGTACACTTGTAGTATTATAATATCCGGTGTAATACTGGTGGCAGTACTCCTACGGAGGAATCCGCCTAGGTACCACCCCAGGGCCAGTTATTCTGCCGTGAAGCAGTAGTGTGCAATCATTACTGTGTTTGGGTCTGAAGGACACTGAAAGCTAGTAGCTGTAATTACTGGGCATATGAGACTTAAGAACTGAAATCTCAGAGCGACAAGCACATTTTGGTGCTACACTGAAATGTTCTGGGTGACGTAGCATTTCTCATGGGCAGACGTAGCACTTAACACGTTGTGGTCGGCTCGTCAATACTCGTATATCAAATAAAAAATCAATGGCGCAGTTGATTTTTTTTAATACATCTGTGTGCTTCACGGCAGAACAATCAGCTATTGATCGGAAGTTGTCGCCTATTTAATATCGGTCAGAAGGAAGACACTACCAGGTCCATTAACTAAACCTTTAATGTGTGTAAGCCATATGTATTATTCAATACGCAATTCAGTTTCATTAGGTAATTTTATTACATTGCTAATGCAGCACAAGGCAAAGTTTAATGGTTTAATACAAAGATAATAGCCCAGTTAAAGACAGTTGAAGCATGTTGCTTTATATTTGTCTATCGTTTTACGACGGTCGAGTACTTTGACTTCACTTTAATACTAAAATATTACAATTTAATAAATTTGATAAGAAACTTGAAAGTTAAATGTTTTTACTATATTATTTCTTAAAGGTATCTTTTTGTGGCAACGCTGTATCTTTATAAATTCTTCATCAAAATTAATGATTAAATATCATTTTTAAGCTTATGTTCTCCACTATTGACGAAAAATACACAAATAGTTTAAAATTAATGTTTTCGTTAACAAAATTATTAAATGGTTGACGATCTGTTCAAACTTGTGTCTGTAGACGAGATTTTGTTACACGAATTTTCCGGAAACTTGGAAATGGCAAAGGGTAGCGCGTCTCAAGATAATAAAAAGAGTTTACGGAAATTAATTCAGCATAAAAAGATTTTAGTCGGCTTAAGCTACATAAAATTTTAGAATTTTATAGACAAAACATTAAGGCAACATGCATTTCCAATTCACTGTATAAATAGTAAGGAGTGAATAACGAATGTATGCTCTAACACAAACTAAGATTTGACTTCTCGAAAACGTGAGCAAATAGTGTTAGTGAAGTTATTTTGTGTACGGTTGAGTTAAACATCGATGGAGGGAATTTAAGCCCTAGAGTGGCGGTCGTAGCAAGAGGCAACGAAGTAAATAAGTAAACCGGGCGTTGGGTAACAGATTTACTTTTAAAAATGTATTCGGCTGTTACCAACTTGTCTACCGAGCGCTGTCGGCATCACTGGAATTTATACGACTGTTAAATACACGCAGCGTTCACTAAAGCTTACGTTTTCATTACTGTCCTTTTTAAAGGTTTATTACTTAGCAAATTACGAATTTTCTATGAATGCTTATTGTAATATTAATTACTATCTCATATTCTGACAGTCGTCATCCCAAATTCTTTTAGCGTCGGCGTGCCATCTGCTCGATCTAACGAAATTATTTTGATGCATTGGCTCACTATTATTTACGTCGCAATTTTTGTCCATCGTAATTAATAGGTTAACCGATTTATTTTTAAAAAAAGTTGACATTTTATATATATTATTTCCATGAGCATTATCTCCGTTCTGCCGATAATTCTACTCTTTTTGTCCCTTTCTGTCATACCGGCTTACTTGTAAAATTCTTTAACCCCAAAGGCCGTCCGACTTTGGAACGAATTGCCAAACAGCATTCGCACTAGCACTAGCAAAGCTTACATTAAGCAGCTTGCTCTGGAACCACAATCTTGCATTGACGTAGTAGGTTTATTTTCTTTCGACTGTTTGTTATAAATTTCTACTTCTTCTCTTTTATTAAATGTATAAGCGTTCTTTCTTGAATTCGGAAACTAGTCATATTTTACGTATCTGTATGCATGCATGTATACTGTTTGGGTATGTGCGTAAATCTATTTCATACCCGTATGCTATTGAAATATGTATGTATGTATATTTATGTATGTATGTATATATGTGTTTATGCGCGTGTATGTATGTATATCTAACATTATTTTTTGTTATTATTATTACATATTACAGAATAGTTTCTTTACACAACTTTTTTGTCTGTGAAAACAAGTTTTAAATAAAATAAATAAATATATTGATAAAATTAATATTTCATTAATATGAGGCTATATCGAAATAAAAATAAACATCCATCTCTAGAGTGTCTGACTCTATGAATGGCAAATTATAAATACGGCATTTTTTTATTGAGTGCAGCATATTATTGTTTTGAAATTATTAACGTTCTTCGAAATTATGGATCTTCGACAATGTAAAATATCATCATCATCATTTCAGCCACTGTTGATCACTAGCCTCCCATAGTTTTTTGCAAGATTACATTGCCACAAAGTTGTAAGCTATGTATAAAAAAACTACTTAGTGAAAACTAGAGAAATTCGACAGTAATTCATAAGTTTTTTAGTTTCAACGTTATTGAAGTTTGAGTAATTATGTATTGGCAACTTTTAAAAATCCTTAGGTAGCAATCTCTTCTCTATGAGACTGTTTGACCACAGATTATTATGTGTTAGACATTGGCAGAATGAACTTAAACAATCTCAAAAACAATGCCAAATCATACATTCTTTCGATTATCTATACAAATAGATAAAATTTAAGTGTCTGTTTGTAATGTTTAAATAACAGCTTTTTATAAATTAATTAAATTAAATTAAATGTAACTTTATTGTACACTATAACAAAAAATACAAGAAGGAAAAAAAAATAAAAAAAGGTACACTGGGCGGCCTTATCGCTAAAAGAGATCTTTTCCAGGCAACCTTAGGATGAACAAAAACTAAAATTTAACATATAAGGACGGTAGTGTACAAATCGATAAAACAAATCAATAAACTACAGTAATAAAATTTAAATATATAAAATATATTATTTATATACAAGATACATATACTTTTTACTACATGCAAATGAAAGTACCTAGTCCGGCCATAAGTTCTGTTACAAATGAAAATGAATTTTTTTAATGAAGTAATGTAATGGCCACCTTTGGCTTAAAAAAAGTATAGTAGTGTCCTCTAAAACTGACCATAATTTAAAGTCTAAAGGGTTGAGGTCTTGAGTCCCACTTTGTGCAAGGCGATCACTGCAATTCTATTTTCTTAACACCCCATTTCATATTGTAATTTAATAATGAACACGAAAAAATATATGAAATGGCGCAAAATCGAATGCAGTTTTTAAAATAATATACGTGTTCCAAATTCAAAATAATTAAAAAGTTGAAAAAAAGAAAAGTTTTTATGTGACAGTATTTATGGCCGGACTAGTTATATACGGTACTTATGAGAAAAAAAACAATTTTTTTAATTTTTGTATGTCTGTTCCAGCTAACCTCCGAAACGACTTGCCCCATTTTGACGGGACTTTCACTTACAGATAGCTGATATTATAAGGAGTAGCTTAGCCTACTTTTATTTTAGAAAAATAATTAGGGTTCCGCGGAAAAAAAATAACCGCACGCTCGAACGGAACATTACCAAGAAGGGCCGAACTGCTAATTCTCGGATAAGCGAGATACTATGCCTTACGGCGCAATCATGTGGTTGGCTATTTCACGCAGGTGAAACCGCGGGGCACAGCTAGTTGTTTATAAATAAGTAGTCATGTTTTATGATACTGAATGAATTATTGCTGTTCTTAAGACACAATTTTCTACAAATAATTTCATTTAGGCGGTAACTTTCTAACATTAATTCTAATCTTATGGCCTATCTAGCATGAATTATTATATCAAATTCATTTCCTGCGGCAAAGCTTTTTTAACAAAATAAATGTACCTGAATGAATATTTATGTACAGTATGATTTGTAATACCTGTTTCCATGAAGAGCTGGAGGTGAAACATGTCTATGTATTAAATTAATAAATCGGAACCAGCGGAAATTAAAAGTTTCCATGTCTCGTATATTTACGTATATTGTCAGCTAGCCTTTAAATGTCTTGCTGCTGCGCCCTCTCATTTTTGTTAGGGTTTTTGGAGACGAGATGTGTCCGTTAAGCTGCTCCAATGCAACCCGCATTGGACGGACAGTATGAATGTAAACAATCGACAGACTATTTTGTGATTGACGTTGTCAATATGAACGTAAATAATTAATGTTTTATTTTATTTAGTTTAAAGTATTTGTAACACATATATAATATGTTTAAATTACTACATTCCTCGCTTCCTTTCCAAACAAACTGTTACTTGTCAAATCTCACCGCAATCTGCTCTAAAAGGGGTACATGGTTTTCTCTTCACGTATTAATATATAGAAGATATTCGTTAACTATACAATTATTTAATCAAAAAACTGACTTCAACGCAGCATCACCAAACAGAGCTTCATGATTTTCTCATGGATCCCATCATCAGGGCTTGACCAAAATGCTATGAGACCACCCTTACGTTATCCCCTTTCTAATAAAAAGACGGAAAGGAAAGGAGGTTCGGAAGTCGGTGAATTTGACGCGAGGAGGCATGCGCAAATACGGGGCTTTCGTATGTCATAATTGGCCGAATACAGGCTTTGTATAATGTAATTATATTACGTAGGGACATTTTACAATTATTTATTTAATATTGGGTGCAGTCGGCCGAGGACGAACCCCGCTCGGTTCCTTACTCGGTTAATATGTGGACCGAAGCTGAGTCTCGAGTCTAATAGAACGCCTAAGTATTTGACTGTCTTCCCAGGGGATTGGACGATCAAATAACTCTATGGTAGGGAGATGTGGCGTTATGCGCCGCGAGAAGTACATGGCTGCACTTTTGGTGGAGTTGACCCCGATCCTCCATTTCCTAAACCAGTTACCGAGGGTTCGGGCTGCGGTTTAGAGACGTTTAGAGATAGTGTCTGGATTACGTCCAGACACATAGAGGCAGATATCGTCTGCGAAGAGGGCGAGTTCGACGCCGCTGGTGTGCGGTATGTCGTTCGTGAAAAGGGTGTAAAGCACTGGGACCTAGGACTGAGCCTTATGGTACGCCGGCTTCGATGGGATGTGATTCGGATCGTACCCCTCGACGCGGTAATATATAAGGGGATTTCCCACATTTTCGAAATGCGTGCGTTTAGTTTTTATTAAGATTTTGTATTAAAATTGTTATATTTATATGGTTTTTCAGTCATTAATTTGGGGCTAGACTTCGGGATAGGGGCTAAATTACTGTGCACGGGGCTGTACAAGCCGAAAAGGGGTCTTTTTATTTAGTCCTCAACGGTCTAAATTGGCATCCCCTGCGACAGACCGACGGAGAAGTTGCACAAATATTATGCGCGGCTTGATTTTGAACCTTGGACCTACGACTTAGCAGCAAGGTACGCTGAACTAAGCTATCGTTGCGTGGATAAATGATGAAAGTCTCCGAACACAAAGATAATGACTCCATTACGTTATAAATTATTGTTTCCCAACAACATTCTCAGCACATTACGTTAAATTTATCGAGTGTTATTCTTACGAGCGTTGTGTATTCTAGTGTTACTTGTATCTTACGTAAAGCACTATAAAATAACTCCTGTTTGTACTTTTTCAACGTTATCACAATTAAGACGACATTTTTGATTTAATGTTTGAGCTACTCGTAGTTATAAAAAAAATTCTAACCTCAAAGTCGTTAATATTTATTAGAAAATAAGGATATTATATATACATACAGGTATACCATTATATCTTGTGTAGCATTAAGTGTCCTCGTTTCTACGTTTGCGGCACCTACCATAAGTTCTCACCACACCCAGGGTTGACTGAAAGAGAGTCACTTGTTAACCTTTTATATAAGATTGGCAAAATAAAATAAATGTATAGAGGATAGGCCTTTCCAAGTTAGGAATGATTTGACATAATCCCTGAACTTGACAAGCGAATTGGCGATTGTAATACCAGATGCGATACAGCGAACAGATAATTGATTTTTAGTACAATTTCGCATTTGATACTAATTCACAAATTATCGCAACGATCATCGTAATTTACAAAAGTTATCAAAATTATTCATAGTTAGTAATTTTTATTAATAAAAATATCAATGTCCGTGTCTTGGCGGCTAAGGTGCAGTGTGGTGGCGGCCTACGAGAATCTACCACCCCATCTCATCCCGTGGGTGTTGTAAAAGTCGACAGAGTAAAAATGAAAACCAGGAGATGGAAAGTGGCATCTTTCTGGAACATCTGAATAAATAAATTGCGGTTGCCAACCCGCATTCCAAGCATGGCAACTATTGCAAAATGCCCCCCAAAATGAGAGCTACGAACTTTTGTGGCTATCTATAGGGGGGGCCTATGTTCAGCAGTGGTTGTGATAGGCTGAAACAATGACAAAGAAAACTATCAGAATTTAGGTAAAATTTAATAACCAAAATAATATCACAAAACGAACTAACAACGGTTTAGTGAAAAGACATCAAAAGTTTACAAGGCTTTCTTGGTTTAACTGATGTGCAGACCAAAGGGTGTATTGCAGTCAGTTTACTTAATTTACATCATTTTTTATAACGAAAACGAATTTACTGTACATTAGTCAGTAAACAGTTACTGTACATTAGTCAGGAAAGCCGATTTTGAACTATTATAATTATATTTTATCAAATATCAATCTGATACTATTATAATTTAATAGTAGTATTTATGGTAAATAAATTGATTATGGATTTTTCAGGACGGAATCTTGAAACATTGTTTCCATTAAAATTACGCAACCACAACTTACTATCTCACAGACATATCAGAAGTCATGGCAATCATACTATAAACATTTGAATATGAATGTAAACAATTTGTTAAGCTTTATTATTTGATGAGATTTATGAACATAAATCTTAGATTGAGACTTATATTGCAAATATTAGGATGTGCGAGAATCATGATGAAACTGGAATAATAACCGAGCGTCGGTGTTAACGCGCCGCTCTTATCAGGCCTGCCTGTCATCGTGCCAAAACATATTAAACATCCTTAGAGATGATAAATGTGAGTTGAGGTCGGTGTAACACGAGTCGTAATAGGCCTGGAAGCGCGTGCAAATCATACTCGTAATACGCGATCGGCGATGATTGGCAGCTTGGCGGACGATAATTTTTTTGTAACTAGCCCTTTAATTACTTTAGGATTATTTAAAAAAAACCACCATTGACTTAGATCTTGTTGATTAGTTCATGATATTTACGACTGCAAATTAGTTCGCTTGATTAAAAAGTTACGAGTATAATTATTTTCGAATGTTGAATAAGTACTATATTTACAAATACACATTGGCTTTGAAACTTGTTTAATCGAAATAAAAGTTATAATTTTATGTGAGTATAATAATTAATTTTAGTATGTCAACTGCAAAAATAATAATTATTTACAGTTTTGATTATTTTTTAATTATAATAAAATCGGATTTTATCAAAAAAAAAAAATCGATGAGAGTGAGGTATTACGTGTCATGTCATGCTCTAGATTCTCGAGCACCTTCAATGGCATCCTGAGTTTCTGCCTATATGGAAAAAAATCGGCAGCCCGTTTGTAAGGCAGCGGTGTAGGCTCCATGTGGTAAAGAAGTTTACCGCATGAGATATGTACTATGACACTAAGTTTTGATTTTTTATTAACCAACTAACGTTGTTTTTAAGTGTTTATGTAGTAAGTGTAACTAATCTTTTACTATCAATTTAGGGACTGTGTTTGAGATAAAACAGATATATTATTATTATTGGTGCGCAGTGATGAGCCCATGTTCTTCTTCAATGGCGTTTAATAAGTTTCGGTGTGGTGTCCGGTGAAGCTATTTTCTGGAAAGCGGGACTAAAATGTTTCTCGTTCAATTTTTTTGAAGAATACTCCGTAGAGAATACCTTTCAATGGTCAATATCTTTGCTTTTTAAATATCGCACTCACAATGCCATCAAATAGTAGCAGTATAACGGTGCTGCTTAACGCTTTCGCATAATGACGACGTCCTCCTGGTTGAATTCACACCATAGTGACTTATTTACGAACACTGGCGGAAGCTATCAACTCTGAAGGGGGATATCGGATCGCGTCTAGGTAGGCGGCATATACAGCGGCACTCACTCGTCCTAACCTTCCTGCCGCCCAATGTTGCGCTCATGCGCTCGGCGGTAGGCTACGATGCAGTGTTAGAGACACCAATCACAACACAACCAGAATCATTGTTGACTCTGGCAGGGGTTCGAACTCGGGATCTGTAGCGCAGTAGTCAGGTACTTTGACCAAAAGGCCACGCGATCGTCAAATGGTCGTTGTTTCATGTGGTGGGTGACGCAAATCGGAGATCCAGAGATCCAGAGATTCGGAGATTGGGACTCAAGTAAGCATGGTAACATGCCGTACTGTCTTGCTTATTTTATACGGGTAAAACCACGCGGCACAGTTAGTATAAATAATACGTACACGGAACGCAACTACTACAAGTGATCATCTTTAAAAGATGCACTTGACAAAAAGAGCTACTCACTCATCTTCACCTCTCTGCAAATGTCGAAAAACTTAGATGATAATATACGAAGTTGATGACAGATACAGTGTCAGCGACAATCCAAATATACCAGATAGCAACATAAATAATCAGTGTTGCACAAAACTCAGTTTCGATTAAGGAATTTAATTATAACTAGTCGGTCGTAGGATGGTGGGTTGACCGCTGAATGACTGAGTCATATGGCCGTGATATGAAATGGTATTTAGGAGTATATATAAAACTGTAAACAGACTCACATTTCCCATAGGTCCGATTAAGCAAATGCCTGTTGGATCGATTTCGAACAGGTAATCAGCGCCACACACACTTTTTATGTTATTATTATACCCAGGCCGCTTTCAGACCCCAGACTCCAGACGTGTAAATTCTCGAAAATAAAGACTAAATATGTCCAAACTGACTTTTAGCCGAGTAAGGATTAACAGTTTTTTCTATAAAACCTGAAAGTTTTATATTTTTGGATCTGAACTTCTAATTTACTACTCTTGCAATAACTATTGAACTCAATATTCAATGTAAAATTTGCAAAAATACAACAAACTTAAGTTTTCAAAAACCTATTTAAAAACATTATAAACATAGTAAGACTAGCGAGTTAACCCACGATATGGTGAAATGAAGTGGCCGGTGCATTTTTTGAAAATAAATGAATAATTAAAAAGAAAAACAAGTTTAATAGTAGGTAAAAATGTTATTTAAAATTTATAAACTTTATTAAATAGCGAACTTAAAACATAACGTCAGCATAGCATGTCAAACTGTCAGTTAGTTTGTCAATCTGCCAGCAAGGTTTTCTTTTAATGCTCAATATAAAAACTAATTCTTAATTCCATCAAATAACCAAGAATTTTCTAAAATACTATTTAGATTATCTAAAAAATACGGTTATTGTAAATGATTACTTATACTACAAACATCTCATCAAGAACACATAAAATAAATGTAGACACTTTTTGTGCAGAAGCGAACATTTATGTATAAATCTCTATTGATTTCTTATATTTACGCGAATATTTACAATACTTCAAGACACAGCTAGCTCATTCTGCGCTGATCTGACCAAAAGAAATAATTAAAATCTGAAGTTAAACATCTGGACGTCTATCATCTCAGCCCCCTCTTGAACATAGGTGCTGTAAAGTACTCGAAACGTCGGGAGAAAAATAATTTAAATTAAACGCGATAAAACCGTAAACTTGAGTTTTATTTAAATATTATAAATGAAGAATACTTCTACTTTAGTTTTCTATGGTCTAACGAAATCTCGTCTCATTTTATTCAATGGCGGCGAATTTTCGGGCAATTGGCATTTAACGGCCACCTCACAGACTGGACGCTGACGCAATAACGTCACATTATCTTATAACATTCAATCAGCCACCATGCTCATTGAAAAGAAGTCTCCCCGCTCCAACTGGGAGTAAGTGTAAAAAAGCAAGTAATAAAATTCTTATGGTCAATAGGTCATTTAAAAAATAGGAGTGTTAAGTGACGATTATATTTATTCAATATGTATAGATAAAGCTTGACTAAGAAGAAATGATATATTTATATAAATAAATAATATTATGATATTTCAAAAGAATTATACATATATAATTTTACGTTTACTACCAAGATACATCCTAAGGTATGTTTAACAGAATCTACACATCATCTCATCTCGACAGTGTCAGATAAGTATATTAAAGGAAATTGCCAGAAAAACCTCGTGGTCTCCGACAGACATTAACCATCACGAATATGCTAGACCTAAATTATACAGATCGGTGATGAGGCATCTAATAGGAGCCACGTGTCTAGTTTCTCGTTTGCCAATCCGTTTACCAGTGGCACAAGTTGGACTGCTCAGAGGCTGATGATGATAATGATTTACTAACAAAAAACATTTGAAGACTATACAGTGGCCGACTCTTGATCGTGCTGTTATATATATTTATTGTAACACATATACTCGTAGCTGACACACCCTACGTTCCATTCAAAGGGGCTATGCCATCATTCATTAATTCATTAGATTAATTAAACTTAAGTTCAGTTCAGCACCGGACACGGTCCAGGTCAGACCAACGTGAAATCCTCTGTTTTATTATAATCCTTTACTAAACGTTATTTCAGTGTAAAATAAAAGTTTATTTTTTAAAAAGGTATTTTGATAAAGACCCATAAACAGTGCGCAACGGGAAGAGGAAGCTAACTACACTCGCCGTCAAAAAAATCGCACTACCGAAAAAAATAATTTAAATACTATTTTAACACAACAGGCCAACGGCAATGTTGTGGTTTGAGGGTATCATTCGAAAGGTAATTTCATTAGCTTTCAGGAATTTTAATTGAATTTTACTTTTATATCGAGACGAAAGAGAAGTTAAAGAAAAAGACAGGGTATGTACAAATTTGCAAATTAATAATTTAAAAAAAAACTTAATAAATACAAAAAAAATTTCTTAAAACCTAGTGTTACCCCCCCTGCCCTGATAACGGCTTCCATGCGATCTTTCATGTACCTTACAAAGATCGCAACAGCCTCTTGGGGTATTTGTTCCCACTCTTCAAGTACCGCATCTTGGAGCTCTTGAAGAGTGGCTGGAGCTGGATCCCGAGCTCGCACGCGCCGTTTTAGGTCATCCCAGAGATGTTCTATTGGCTTAAGGTCTGGACTTCGTGCTGGCCAATGCATAACAGGGATATCGACCTCCTGTAAATAATCCCGTACAATAGCCGCGGTGTGGCAACGAGCATTATCATGCATTAACATGAATCCATCACCGACATAACCAGCATACGGGACCACATGTTCCTCCAGGATTTCAGTAATGTACCGACCAGCATTTAATGACCCTTGCCCACGGCCACCCCGAGTCCGGGAAACGCACACAAGTTCCGTTTTCCCGTCGACGGAAATGCCGCCTCAAAACATACACGAGCCACCCCCGTATTCGACGGATTCTTCGAAGCAGGATTGTGTGAACCTCTCCCCCTGTCTTCTGTAGACCCTTCTACGTCTGTCATTGCAGAAGAGACAGACTCTCGTCTCATCAGAGAAGAGTACGGTCCGCCACTGTTCTAGAGTCCACTCGCAATGATTGCGAGCAAACTCTAGGCGATCTCTGCGATGCTGTGCAGTAAGTTTTGGACCCTTCGCAGGTCTATGGGCTGTTAAACTCTTTTCGTGTAACCTTCTTCTTATCGTAGAAACACTCACAGATGTTCTCCGAGTTGATCGAAGCTGTTGTTGCAACTCAACAGCATTTGAAAAACGGTTTCGTAAAGATGTCGTAACGATAACACGGTCATCTCTTTCTGATGTGCACCGTTTTCTTCCAGATCCCGGTTTTCTAACATAATCACCAGTCTGCTGAAAACGTTGGAAGACCCCTCGAACTGAAAAACGGGACAGGTTCAACTGTCGAGCAACGTCACACTGCCGCATCCCAGACTGCAATAGGGCAATCACTTGAGCGGTTTCTTCAGAGCTGGTGTCCATCTTTACTTGTTCTTACTTGGGTTACTTGTTCACGTGTGTTCACTGCAAAGTCTAAATTACGACTGGCCCATATTTCATCCAGATCGACCCTTTTCTACCCTTTTTAGGTGGTGTAACTAGCGTCCTTACTAACGAGCATTTGACAGTATTTATTTTTGACGCTCTATAATGATAAATGTTTTAATGATTTCATGATTTTTTTATTAATAATGTAAAGCTATTCAAATACCCATTTCAAACATACCAATATTTATATAAATATAATTCGTTTCTAGCCATTACAGCCATTTTTCGCGCAAACTCAGAGAGGTGCGATTTTTGTGACGCTGAGTGTATATTGAGTTTTCAAAGGCCTGATGTTTTTCAGAAGCAAAAAAGATGCGATTTTCAAAACTTTTAAACATTTTTGCTTTCTTATAAAATTGCAAATTATAAATAGCTTGCGGCGGCCGTTTGCTGAACGTAGGACTTGCATGCATTTACATTCGATCAACGCTCCAATGTCCAAATTGAAATAGCCCAACTTGCGCAGATAGTCGTTTATCTTAAGCCTTATCATCGTTATTACCAGCATGTAACCCACAAGGCCTCCCCCAAGAAAGAAAGTACTTGCCCTAATAATAGCCGCGCTTGGTAGATAGATTCACGATTGCAGTACCAGACGCCTCGTACTTTAGATGCATTTGTTACTGGTATGCATATTTTAAGTCTATTATTTTTAGTTTTACGCCACAAGACCCTCGTAGTATTTTCTTTAGGATACCACGGCAAGGCATGACTGCACGAAATGCAAATTCACTGGTGGTACGATTTCTATACAGGAATCCGTCGAGGTAAGTAGCATCGCAGTGCCAGTTATTCTGCCGTGAAGTAGTAGTGTGAAAACATTAATGTGTTTCGGTCTGAAGGACACTGAAAGGCCTAATGTAATTACTGGGCATATAAGACTTCAGAACTGATGTCTCACGGCGAGGAGCGCAGTGTGGCCCACACAGAAATGTTTTTACATAGATGTTGCAATTACCATCATGTGTGCGATTTGCTCGTCTCGTCACTATATTAAAAAAAAAGGGTAAAACTTAAACACCTCGCATACAAAATCGCAATCCAAAAAACATCTACTTCAATATTCTACTTTAATAAACAAAGCTCAGGGGCAGATGCTGCACATACCATCACTAGCTCCTGTTTCTAACATTGATAACACACAGAGATGCAAACTGTTTGTACATATTATCGGCAATAGAAGTTCGAATGTTGTTTACAAAGAAGTTTTGTAGGCCTGGAAGGTTTATCAACTAGCAAAGGTCAGAATGAAGTTATGTACAATAAACTTTGTTCATACATAGATATATATAAAATTAATTTAAAAAAATTACATTAGGTAAAGCTGCTGCAAAATAAATATTAAAGTTATATGTAAAGTTAAAAATTAATGTTTGTATTCCCAATGAACATCCTAGGAGCAGTTGACAGGAACTGTCAACTCTTCCTAGGATAAGGAAGTTAAAACGGATGTTTGTGATATAAATCACAATTTTTCTTCACGTAAAATGATCCTACATGTTGACGAAGTTTAAAAGGTTTTGTGATTCATTCGCTTTCGTCAATTGTATATTGTTTACATGCGGAAAAATGTTTGAACGTTGGGAAATGATAAAACCGTCTACTTGAGCCATTATACTATCGATAGTAGAAAGTGAAATTAGAGAACACACGAACTGTTTTAATCGACATTAAGTATTCGCTGTAATGGCGTAGATGACACTTAAATGGATTCTTTGCACATGACTATGTTTATCTGAGTTCATTTAAAATCATTCTTTGAATTTATGATCTGGAAGTTAACTTGTCTTAGTCAGAAGGTGTCATTGCGCTCCAGTAGATGATTCACCAGACGCATAATGAACTTATTGTGTCTTTACATAAGCTCTATTTGCGATTGGATTTCGTCCAAATAGACGACTTACTAGAAGAATGTAAATTATTGTTGAAAATTTAAAGATAAACTCAGAGTTTATTCCACTCCCAACAAGCTCTTTAACTCGAGCCACATTTTCGATAAAACAAATAAATTTGAAATTTATAACCTAAAATTCTTAACAAAAGCCATAAAAATAAACTTGCATAAGTTAATAAAGTATTTTGTTACTATATTTTATTAAATATTTTGTTTAAAAGAAGCTTTGTTAACATAAGAACATTTGGTAACATAAGAACAAATGTTTTTGGCTAGAAATCTAGATTTTTGATTAAATTAATTTTTCCTAACATGGATAATCTCTTTTGCAAGATTCTAATTATCAATGTAATGAAGTATTGCTTATTACAAGTCGTAACTGCTCAATGTATATCAAGATAACAGTAACATATGTCCATTAAAAGCTAGTTTATGTAGAAACCACAACACGTAAATATTATTTTATGGCACCTCAATTTTACCTGCTTGCATTCGGACTTCGGGTCCAAAACGTCGCACTGTCTCGACGGCGAGTATAGCGGCAGCCTGATGCAGCCCATGGGCAAGTATCTGAACAAGAGTGGCGGCGGCTGCGACGCCCCAGCCCCAGCCACCTTCTGGGTAGTAGTGGCGCGTTAGAGTAAGTAGCTGACGAGGGTCGAGCTTGGGCTGGCGCGCGGGCGCACCGCCGCTCGCCGCCTCGAGCACGAGCGGGAGCGACCTTGTGCGCAGCAGCGGCGCGCCACCCGACGACCATGACTCTTCCATCAATGCAGGCGCGCATCATGCGCCGCACGCATCACTGCGCGCGAAAATACCACCTGTCATGTCCGATCGCTCATCGCGAGAAACTTTTCGATTTTTTGATGGTACACAAATAGCTTTAAGTCTGGAGGATCACCGTTCACATGGAAAATTTAGATTTTTATGTTAGTTATACTTAAACATGCAAAGAAGTGTCCTTAGCCTTCCGTTACGATTGTGAATATCATATTATTTTAGGCTAAACTACGCGTACATAAGTTTGTAAACGTAAAGGGCATATTCGTTTGAAGAAAATTAATTTGTAACTCATCAAAACGATTATTGTTACATTAATAACCGATAGGAAAATCCGATAGAATCCGATAGAAAAAAGATAAAAATACATACGTATTTATTACTTTTTTTTATAATTTTTGTCAAATGTTTTAAAAGTTATTTAATAGTTAGTTCAAACAAATAACATCTAATTTAACGTCTCGCTTCATTATTAAAGTCATTGAATGTTACTTTCGATCAGTTAATGAGATCGATTGTACGTATCTTTGTCCGCCCACATCACTATTAAATATGCCGCGTCTACCACTTGGGGAGTTAGAGATAATAGATAGCTATGGAAATAAAGAGTCTCAATCGACAGTGATTTGACATATCTACGAGTCGAAATGTAATAACGTCTAGTAACACTTTTTCGTTCAGATAAAATCATTCCAAGGAGACCGCGTCTGGCAACATTCGTATAAATCTTTTTTGAACCGATATCATTGGTTTTTACACATTAAATCGTCGCAGTCATTCATATTTATATATCAGAACGATTGTAACTTACGATCTTACGAATTTAAAGCTTTTACTACGATAACATTCTACTTAAATGAATAAAAGTTAGAGGAACTTATTAATAATTTCAAGTAGATAACTAAACCGCGACCTGCGTAACGTTTTCATTTATAGGTACTTTATTATAGTGCAAAAGATTGCCAACGAAATGGCTGAAATGGGGGCATCTAAATTTCAAATTGTTTAATCAATTTTGCGAACGAATGTCAAATATGTAATGACATATAGTGTTTTGCACGTCCAATTTATTGAAATAATGAACAATTATTTGAGAAAACATACATAACCGTATAATTCACTTCAGTTGTTATTGAAATTGAACACTTACGACATTTTCATATGCCGCCCACTGACCCAGGTGTTTAAACTAATACATAATAATTATTAATAGTTGAAGGGTAAACTTGTTTACATTTTACAACAAAGAGGGAGAATTGGAATTCTTATTTGGTTTGAAGAGCTTTGGACTACTTCGTTTCTTTAATAATATTAAGGATACCTATAGTGCTGGGAATCTAGGTGAAAGAGTATTATCTTAAGTAATATTCGAAGATATAAGAGCTAAATGTGGCATAGTAAATGGCGTGGAAACTGTGAAAAGATGGTTGATAGGCTCAAGTTGCCATCGTAACCCGACTCCCAAGTCGTATCACTTAGAAAGGAATGGGGGACTTGTTTGTTATTGATAATTTATTGGTAAACATTCCGAGAGATTTCGAGCAACAACAAAAACTTATTTATGTTCTTTAAGTATATGCCTTCGACTTGTTATTTTTATGAATATAATCTGTTTTATAATACTGTCAGTAAATACTTTAATTCATTTTTAAGTCATTTTAAGCGGGCACTGACTCACGCATGTGTCACATTTCTAAGAAATTAATATTTAAAATCATACATCATGCATACACATAAATAAAACAAAGTTTGTCAGTTTTCCCTGGCATATTATTAAAATAAAATCTCATTCCATCTGTCGGACCATTTAAACCACTAAAACTGTTGACATGTAACTTTTAATTCTAGAAACCAACTTAGTTATTCTTTTTAGATTCCGGAGTGTTATAAATTATGCTGTATACACGAACAGAAACATGGGAACGGCTTGATCTGTTTAAATAATATGGTATGTCTCTTTATTTTGTGTTTTTTCTCTGTCCTATACGTTTCTTTTTAAGGCAAAAAGTATTATATTAAATTAAAATACAATTTTTAATGACTTACAAAAGCATTGTTTTGCGACGGATCAGCACGCCCTTTAAGTCTTCCCTAAATTGTGATAGCAGCATTTTAGCTGACGTTAAACTAAGAATAATAAAAGAACTTTTATCCCGTACGGATATTTTTCATTAGACTTTAATTATCTAGCCTAAAGAGCTAACGTGTTTAACATCTTGGATTTCATTACTGCTTAATAAGAATACCGCTACAAAGCTCTGCCATTCATGTTCTAGAAATACTATAAATTACTGGCAGTAGGATTCCTATGCAGGAATCCACCCTAGGGCCAGTTATTCTGCCGTAAAGCAGTAGTGTGCGGTGGTGTAATCACTGGGCATACGAGGTTTACGAGATGTTGAGTATGTTAGTCAGGAAGATGCCTAGTCACTTTTGCCTTGAAGATATCAACATCATATTTGTCTGGAAAGGCTTTCTTTCTTTTTTGTTTTGTGTGTGTGTCTCTGTCTGTTCGAAAGGTTATAGCGAAACCTACTGACATTAAATTTGTACATTATAAATATTTGGACTTATTTAGAATTGGTTTATTCCATAAATTTGAGAATGTTGGGCATTTACATGAACCGTAAAATGCACGCAAAGACTAAAGAGGGCATACTCCGTTGTAACCAAGAAGATAATACGTTGCTTTAATCCATCCGTTTAAACACACAGTAAAAAACTCATAGTTCAGTATCAGTGTGTAGATGATGTATTAAATTAAAATATACATACATATTGTCACCTCTTTTTCCAATATAAGGGGTAGGCATGTAGCCCGCTTTTTACCCCCGCCGGAAACAAGACATGACGGGTCACAGTCACGTCACAGTCCGTACAAAACCTTAGTCGTCTCTTACGACACCTCGGTAGGAACGAGGTAGGTACCCTTCTTCTCTGCCGGACACCTTTTAATTTAATACATCTTTGCAAGCTATAATTGTAAATTTAATAAATTAATATTTCATTTGGTTTTGTCATCGAGAACTACTAAAGCTATTAACATAAATTTAATATAGTATAAACTTGACCTAGTTGCCTTGTCTGGCAAATATGGTAGAGTACCAGGTAAGCGACCCCGGGCTCCCGAGGTACTGCTGTTTCCTCCTGCTCCTTCCGAGATAGTAGTATCCTACAACTTGTAGTTGTTTCTGTGTCGCTAGTCATCGACACAGAACACACTCGTGACCTAGTGGTTAGAGTCCAGCCGGAGCCAATATTTATGCAAAACCACAAATTATTCGTATTCGGGTCTGGTTGTGTTGTAATTGTCCTTGTATATCTCACACTGCATCCTAGCCTACCTCCGATATTATCGCATGAGCGTCAGGCACGAGTAGATTGGAACGAGTAAGTGCCCTTATGTTTGCGCTTACACTTGTGGCACTATAATAGTTCCTGCGCAGTTGATAACTTTCGTCAGTAATCGGTAGTTGTCGCCATGGTCGAAAATCGGAAAAAAACATCAATCACAGGAACCCAATTCGAAGCAAGAATTTCAACTCGTACCAAAACGGCGGTGTTTAGCCATTTGACCACGTAACGTTTCCTGCGGAGGCGAAAAGCCGGCGTCGGAAGGGGCTTCTGCCTACCCCTTATATGAGAAAAATAAAAATATTATCGATCGATCGAAAAAATGTTCATAACTATGGTATAGTAGCAGAACCTTTGACTATTGAAAACGTTGTGATAAATTGTATAACCTGCCTAAACAAATCCAAAATTTCTGGCGAACGAAGTCGCGGGTATAGCTAGTTGATTAGTAATTCATTTCAAACGTTGGATTTCAGCTGACGTAAAGCGGTGTCGAGGTTTTAGAGAGTGAGAACGTAAGCCTATAAGACGTATATTAACTCTTTTATTTCTTTAACGAATTTACCAAAATTAACAGGTTTTATGTCCAGTACAGAACCATTAAAATTATAATAAATATTAGGTTTCCTCCTTCACAATACTATATAGTTTTTATCCCGTCTTACGTCCATATCATCGAAATAACCTTTAAGAAACGCATCCTTAATACTAGGCAGATCACATCTAAGAAAAACATACAAGAGAAATCCTAGTGAGGAGCAACTTTAAAATAAACACTATTGATATAAGTTTTCAGAGATAATAAACTGGCTAATTTAGTCTAGGTTTCATCATAATATCGCAGAAGGATTCTAAATTTATATGAATTCTTAAGATCACACAAGCAAAGTCGCGGGAACAGCGATTTCGTTTCACGTCATGTAAGTACACAACACAATATGTATGTAAATGAATCCTGGAAAGTGGTTTTATTATTAAGCTAGAAAATAAAAATACGATAGATTAAAAGTGAACAGAAGTTTTTTCTTTTAGTATAATATTTCTAAAAAGAAAACATGTCGTTTATATTATTGAAAGAAATTGGTATTTCTAAAATAAATATTTGTCAACTATTTTTCAATGGATTGGATATTTCTAAAAAGTGATTGATAGAGTAAACGAAATGTTCTGGTGACATGAATATGCAGGTGTTAATAATTTTCGTTGATTTGTAACTAACCTACCAACAAGATAGATATTTTTAATTAACAATTTTTGGAAATTGGCCAAGTTAATGAGGAAAGCCAAAGAATAAAAGATGTTTAGGTATCAACTGAAATGTACGTAGCGTTAACTGGTGATAGTACTTCTACGTAGGAGTCCGTTTAGGTATGACAGTAATACTGCCTCCAAACAGTAGTAAGCAATCATTACTGTGTTCGGGTTTGGTGGTCACTCGTCGTCGTCGTTTTAGCCTATCATAAGTCCACTGCTGAACATAGGCCTCCCCCATAGATCCACAAAAGTTTGTAGCTCCCATTTTGGGGGGATTTTGCCATAGTTGCCACGCTTGGCAGGCGGGTTGGCAACCGCAGTTTATTTATTCAGATGTTTCAGGAAAATGCTACTGCCTATCTCCTTGTTTTCATTTTGCCTCTGTCGACTTTTACGACACCCACGGGATAAGATGGGGTGGTAGAATTCTCATAAGCCGCTACCACACGGCTTGGTGGTCACTGTAGCTAGTGAAATAGGCATAAGAATAGACATCTCGTGTGACGGGCGCAGTACAGTTCCAAGCAGGACTTTCTAATGTATATATAAATAATTGTAAATAAATAAGTAAACAGTGTGTGTGTGTGTATATCATTGTGCACCCTTTGAAGAAACAAACACAAAGTTCTGGGAGACACTGCAACTGGCAAGGACAGACGTGGGACTTACCATCGGGTGAACGACTTGCTCGTCTCGTTACTTATAAATATACATACATACAAACATACAGTCACGCCTCTTTCCCATTGGGGCAGGCAGACACCACATCTTCCCACTTGCTACGATCCTGACACCTTTCGCTTCTTTTACTTTCATTACCGTTTCCATACACGCTCGTCAGTTGCGGGCACTTTTAACGTGACTAATTATATATATATGAAAGATATCACGACTATCACCTACATTACACAAAATAACAATAAAATGTTTTTTTTTCGGCTATTGACGAATGAGTTCTAGTTCTTGTCCATATTGATTTTTTTCTTTAACTAGCTGGTCCGGCAGACGTTGTCTTGCCCGTTCCGGTAAGTAACGCCATGAGTTTGATTTTTGAATTAAATTTAAGTGCGAAACTTTACAGTCACATCACAGCGTCACTTACCGGGTCAGATTTAGTAACTTTCTTTTTTCGTTTTTCCATTACATTATTACATTAATGATGTGCTAGCGATTGACGGTTCACTACAGTTATATCGACGACGATACATTGGATAACCATCGTTGCCAGTGATAGTCTAGATAATTCGACTTAGTTTTATATATATAGATATATGACATCTTTGGTTACGCTGTATTTAATCTTTATTACTAAATCTTATATAAAAGGTAAGACAGGCATTCTCAGTAACCTATAGGCATTCTTTACCAGTCAACCGAAGCTGCGGTGATAACTTGTAATGTGTGAAATAAGTTAGATATTATGTCATATTATATAGGATAAAAAATATGTAACAAAAAAAAAACGATGAAAAACAAGCGTATGAGGAATTTGAATTTTTTACATACTCGCTTAATTTAATTACAAATGTTCATCAGGAAGCGTAAACATGGACTCATTTCGCTTATGAAAAATTAATAGAGTTGTCCCGTTTCTTTTCTGTAGCTTCGCTTTATTTTTCTGCCCGAAACAGAAAAATCCCTACCACAGAGATTAATTAAGCAAACGATTGGGACGTCCATAAATGTCACTTTTATTACACACATATCATTCGCACAATTGCGTAAGAATAACACGGTCGTGCTTATAACTAAATATAAAAATATTAAGACAAATGTATTTAAGAGAAACAGTGGTCATGAAACCTTTACAAATAAGTTAACACTAAGAAACTGAGAAAAGTATATATATAAAATACTAATCAATATAATTAAATTGTGAAACGCATATGGTGAATATGATGGTAATGATCATGATGTCTTTCCGTTTAAGAATTTGACAATGGCGACATCTTCCAGTGAACAAACAAAAAATGTCATCAGCAAAGAACTACTTTTTAGCCATAATTATAATATTATTTCAAACACACTCATTCGTCTTTATCATCGCTGGACAATCACACAACACCTATAGACCTCATTATGGACCTCAAGTCCATAAACTAATAATTTATATTAATTAATGTTACACTAAGACTAGATTTAGGAATTAAACTGCACTGTGCACCCAACTGCGCACTGATGGCGATGGGCTCACCACCTATCACACCAAGTGCATTGTATTGTTTTGGTGAAACGTGGATTAGTGGCAGTCATCTGTTTTTGCAGTGAGTGCCCTGTCTCTGACTACCCCTTATAGGATACAGTCGTGATCTTATGTATGTATGTAAGTAAGACTATATTTGGGTTGGGATTCGAATCCAGAACCTACGACTCAGCAAGTGCACTACTTAGCCACAGGATCCAATATCAACATAAATCATCATCAAAATCTAACGTATTGTAAGTCGTAAGTCCAGTATTTATTGCTATCAGCGGTCCGAGGTATTTTATAACTTTTCATTACCGGCCCCTTATTAAACCATCCATCGACGTCATTTCGTAGCTCCATTTTTAAATCGAAACATAAGATGACCGATATAAATGATTTAATACATGCAAACCCAAATAAACTGTATATTATACCAAGTTTTCACTAAGGTACTTCAAAGAGCTTAAGATGATAAATATAGTGTAAACTAACACAAAGAATTATCTGTCACCCAGTATAACATGTAATAAATTGATAAAATATAATAACGCGCTGTTACAAATTTGTACGTCATTATAATGACGCCTTAAAACGCTGTTTCGTTAATTAATACCACCATTCGACAATCATAAATGTCACTTTTACATCTCGCATAACTCTTTTCGCGGCGTTTCCCTCTCGTAAAATACATTTAGGACAGGCGGAGGGAAGCCTTCTTTTATCTTTGCTCATCGTTGCTGAGTTATTTTCTGTGTTTGTATGATGTCTATTAATTCCCGTCAGATAAGTCTAGTAACCGCGATAAAATTAATCTACAGTGCAGCTTTCAGTTGTGTGGGTTTTTCTGTTGTTTAATTTAAAGAAATGAGTGATCACAGTTACTAGAAAAGTTTAACATTTGAAATGGATTATAGATGTTATTTAATTAGGTTTTATTGAAAAGAAAGACTGTTTTTGTTTCCATATATATAAAACAAAGTCGGGTTAGTTATATTTACACCATTTATAACTTAAGAACGGCCATTTTTATGATGTTGGATTTGTGAATAACTATTAAAACATCGAAAAAATTACGAAAAATAAAAAACACAACTGACAACTAAAAATAAAAATAACGTTATAATGTGAAATTTACTTTTTCACATTATATACAAACGCTTACCCAACAAAACATCTTCTAAGTTAGAAGCTCATTCTTATTGACAGTAAATGAAGCGCTATAACGATTAACCTTTGTTATAACGAAGTTTATTTCCGGCCATTACCAGGAAATGGCGGTTGAAATTGTGTTATTTTTGTAAATTGTACACAGATCCACAGGTGATGTGAAGCAGTATCATCAGTTCGAGGTTATGGACACTGGGTTCACCAAGCCAGTCCAGCGTTATCAGTATTAGCGAATGCTAGAAGAACTGCATGCTTGACTTTTTGGTGCATTTTTGGATAGGCCTATATCCATTAGGAAAGTGGGAAAGGTTGATATTATTGCATTATTTATTTATTCTTAGTTATTGACACCTTAAGGCTAGGAGCTACAATAGACCCTCCGAATTGTGGTTCTTGTCCTTGTCGGTGGCGGGGTGGCTTAGTAATCGTGGCATGGTCACCCACGGTGGAACGAACTTGGAGGGCCTGCGCTGCTGGGGCTGGGCTGCTCGGGGCTGCGCAAACCCACTTTGCGATGCACAGGGCGAATTCAGAGTGCTGGTGGAAGCAGTGCGCTGCCCTCTGCAGCCGAGGTGGAGCTGGTGGTGCTGGCGAGGAAAGAGGAGTATAGGTGTAGCGTTGCCTCTCTTCCTATCCTCCACGGCCGAAATGTGATCGGCGGCGGAGCCACAGACCAGATCCCCTGCCGGGACCGGGAAGACTAGTGCTTTCGAGTGTACGTTTCCTGGCACCGTGGCCTCCACTTTGCAAGGTCGTGTTGGAAGGCGCGTCGTGTGTTATAGTGCGCGTAACTAGGAAGAAGAAGAGAGGAGAGGAGCTGTCCTCTTCCGGGGAGGGGGGGGGGGACGCCGCTTATAGGTGACCGACGCTGGTGGTGTTCTCGTAACCCTGCCAACATGCGGTGAAGGCGGGACACCATGGGGTTTTAATCGGTGCAAGTCCGATATAACCCATCTTTGCAAGAATTGTCCGTTTGTTTTAATTGAACCAATTTTCCGTTACAAGTACTATTAAACACGTCGCTATATTTTCTATGTAGAATTCAAAAATTACACATTCCAAAATTACAGATAGTTTAAACATCCGTTGTTGAGACAGTTAGGTTTTAAACATGTGTTTCATTTACAAAGTAGCCGATGCTATGATATATCGTGTAGCACTATTAAATTATATTTAATTATTTTTTCGTTTACTGTGTTTCAGGTATTAACTTAATACTATAGAACATTAATTTACATCTTTCAGTACCACTTCTTAGATAAGATTTATATGGACACTTAATTGGCTCATCGTCACCATTGAACAAATTCGTAGACTTCAAATACTCATAACTTTGGAAATAATATACCGATTTTAATCCAACAACGACTAAATGTTACTGGAAGATACGCTTTATGATTTTCTTACGGAGCCTTATTTACCAATTTAGTACTTTAAGCTAAAAATAATAAAAAATAAAATTCTAAAAATGATAGAAATGCATTTAGTTACTTATTTCTAGACCTTTCAATCGGTGGAAGTTCGACATAACTGTTAAATTCGCACAATTTTAAAGTGTACAGATATGATAGAAAAACGGTAAATTTATGTGTTAATATGAATTAAAGATGTTAACATAAGTATCTTAATTTGAAGTCTGATAAAGTGGGCTACGTGTGTGGCCTCCGCCTTCCTTACATTATATGGGAAAAAAGCGTGACTGTATGTATTACTAGTAGTAATATTATATAACAGTATATAAAGTAAGGATATAATGCCATTATAACTCTAGGATTAGGGTAGATGTACTTTGATCAAATTAATCGAATCTTCCGTGAGTTTCGGAGACACAGACTGTAACAATACATCTAACACCTAAAAACCAATGATATATACATACAGTCACGCCATTTTCCCATATAAGAGGGTAGGCAGATGCTACACACCTAGCCCACTTTTCGCCCCCCACGGGAAATGAGATCATGTGACTTTTGGCGAACCACATCGCTGATGACGCCATTTTCATAAATATAAAAAACAGCGGAAATAAACAGCGCTGCTTGCCCTGCTTCTTTATCTTATGAAAGATAATGGATGAATGGAACGTGATAATATAACCAACATGTGAAACCTAATCTAATGACATGCAATGATATTGCATCCGTTAGTGTATTAAAATTATGACAAAGATATAAAATAACGGCGAATTTGTAACACACATATCCCGAATGCGTTTATTGGGAGTGGCGTGAATTGGATTAAGACGCATAATTGCGCATGCATCTGGGTCAAAACTGCAGTTCCCTGTTACGTACGTCGAGTTTGTAACAGCCCTGAATATTGACAGTATGACAAAATTCATCTAACCGTGTGACGTATTATTACTGCAATGTCATAGAAAATCAGTCAACTTAAGGACAACATTAAAATAATATTTGAGTTTATTTCTGCAGAAAAGGCGGTAATTGCAATGTTAAATACTGGTATAATGGATTAAAAACGTTTTTTTAAATAATAGATTTTTATCATGATTGATGACTCGTTAAGAGCACCAAGCTTGCACTGAGCACATACATGTGTAACTCTAGTGAAAATGAATACTTGTATGGACGACTAACGTAAAAAAAGACCTCAGGTGGATTAACAATTATTTAACACTAAACCTACCACGACGGGTCAAATGGCCCGTTTTAAACTTCTTTTCAGAATTTCTTGTAAAAAAACTTATATTATCACAGCGAGATTTGCCTTTACTACTTTTATTTAAAAAAAAAATCATTATTTACTCCTCTCTCGTTAATATTTTTACCGAGACATATATGCTATCTGCCCTAACTACCGCAACGGGTCATTTGGCCCGTGCCCGTTGATATGATATCACAACGATTTGTATGTGCGGTTGTGATACAAAATTTGCATTAGAGATTTTTGCTATTGCATCATATATTGCTGTATTCCGTTATATTTGTTGTTGGTTGACAAAGGATAGCGAATTTCACTATACTCCAAGCGAACATTGCAATAAACATTTCAAGTTATAGTGAATTTTTACGAGTCAAGAATTCTTATTTCATTATTTTGCGAATAATTATTATTCTAAACATTTTTAGAATAATAATTATTCGCACCATTCAAGATATTTGAAATCATTGGAAATTAAAAATAACAGTTGAAGATTGTTCGGAATTTAGTGAAGAGGAACTATCTGAAAGTGAAGTGGATAGTTCGGATTCCCATCAAATTCAAGTTCGGATTAAAGTTCATTTGCAAATGCGAAATAGGTTTTTGCAAAGAAAACAAAAATCTGTTTCAAATGCAACAAATGAGTGTGTGGAAAATGTAAGTATTATTTTTATGGCAGCTTAAGAGAATCTACCACCCCATCTCGTCACGTGGGTGTCGTAAAAGTCGACAAAGGGAAAATGAAAACAGTAGACGGCCAGCAGCATCTTCCTCGAACATCTGAATAAATAAATTGCGGTTGCCAACCTGCCTGACAAGCTTGGCAACTTTGGCAAAATTCTTCCAAACTAAGAGCTACAAACTTTTGAAGCCATCTATGGGGAGGCCTTTGTTCAGTAGCGGACTAGTGATAGGCTGAAATAATGATGATGATGATGAGTTTGATGAATCATTGACATACTTAACTCACGATTACATCGTCATTATTATGAGCATTTAGGTAGCGTATTGTTTGTCCAGCAAGAAGGCAGAATTTGCCGCAATATATTACGTTTGGCAGGTGGATTGCCGTTCCCAGTACCAGAGACTAACCGTGGGAGCTTCTGCTTGCCACCGGTCTATACCACTGAAAATCAGGTCGAGGTTATGTTAGGTTAACATAACCCAGCATATCATAAGTGTCATTCCTTTTTGAAGCATTTCGCCATGTACAGGTGGATATATTACTTGTGGTAGGATTCCTATGCAGGAATCCGTCTAGGTAGGTACCACCCCAGGGCCAGTTATTCTGCCGTGAAGCAGTAGTGTGCAAGCATGACTGTGTTTCGGTTTGAAGGGCACTGTGAGCTAGCGTAATCACTGGGCATATTGAGACTTAAGAACTGATGTCTCACGGGTGACGGGCGCAGTGTGGTGTCACAAAGAAATTTTCTGGGTGACACAGCATTTGTTGTGGGCGGACGTTGCACTTACCATCAGGTGAACGTTTCGCTCGTTTCGTCACTTTAAACAATAAAAAAAATATACATTGGGTGTTTTTTGTTACCGTTTATATTAAATTTAGACTTTTGGGTTTAGCCAAATTGTTATTATCTGTGTTGTATTATACTCGTATGTTTATTAATTAACGTACTGTGGCTTTGTGTTTATGTTATGACTGTTTTTGTTGTGATTTTAGTTTTTTATGGTATTTTCAAATCTTCCTATGTTATTTGTGATTGCTTCAAATAAATATTTCTTTCTTTCTTTTTCTAGTATTTTTCAAGGTTATTATTTCGTCATTTGTCGGAAAGCCATACCATGATCTTGGCATTTTACTGAGTCAAATCTTACTACACGGTATGAGAAGGGATGACTGATCTTTTTATGTCACTACCACACAGCAACGAACGATGACGCTTTATTGAAAAGTTACAGTATGATACTAGGTTCTTCGTTGTAGTGCCACTTTGCCGCTACTTTTCGAAGGATAACAGCCTGAAGTAGCAATACCAAGATGGCATATGTCAAGGTGTGAATGTTGTCATACGTTAGCTTATTCTCAAAAAAATCAATTATAATTTCCGAGTTTTTTTCCGATGTTACCATTAAATTGCTATAAAATGAAATGCATGTTCGGGCGAGTTAATTGCAGTCATAGTATTCGGGCCTCCATTACAAACTCAGACTGTTGAATTCATTGGCCGATTAAGTTTTACGGCGCATCACATAAGTCCATCAATCTCTCGGCTCTTAAACGTCCAAACTTTGGGTCTGCGATATAATTCACTCCAACGTACCATTAATGCTGTGTTATTACAGAGCTTATAAACAACTCAACAACAAAAACTGTTCTCGTAAGTTATCGAGTGTTTATGTCAAGTTCATAAGCTCTGAAATACTTTAGATGGAGAGTAAGTCTGGACACTAAAGCATACATATAAATAAAAAATAATATAATCATATCATTAATAATATTATGAGAAGAAGATGATGTGTAACCAGTTAAAACCTTTTATTTCAATGTTTATAACGAAGACAATCTTTGTTCTAAAGGTAAATTCAAAAAGAACATTTGAAATAAATGTTCAAAACTTTTCACTTATTTTTCGTCTAGTTCTTTATTATTTTAGATTCATTTACGATAATTAAACAATTACTTCTTAAATGATGTAATATAACTATAGAAGTTTGTTATTCTTATTTTTCGAGAAGTTTTACTGAAGAATAAATCTTTTAGTACACTTTTTAAACTCTCTAGTATTAAATCATTTCAACGTTCCTCAATCGACGATTATAACTGCTATAAATGAAAATAAAATTTATTGGATCAACTGGCGCTAAGATTATCTCGAGGGGGACTTATATTTAATTTTTTATTATGGGATTGTGGCTTCGTGACCCGTAATATAAAATAAATAAATAACTATTCAGTAAGATGTTGAAGTTTTGAAATTGAAACGTCTTATCTATATAGTAAAATATATTGCATACATTTCAATTCAAGATTTCGACTAAAAATTATATGAAAAATAAAAATCACTTGTTTAAAAACTAAACTAGATAATAAATGCTGGCCAAATCGCCGCCGTCTCTGGGCAGCGTACCCAGCAAGCTTGCCGAGTTGCCACGTTGTATCGCGAGGCTGATGATTTTAGCAAATATTCTCCCAATTCTTGTAAAATATAGACTATTGCCATTAACTTCTAAGAAACTATTGCCACCAGAAGATAGAACGATGATAGCAATACTTAAGAAGATTAGCGAACTGTAGAAGTTTTCAGTTGCTAGTCTGGACATTTCAAAGTCAGAAACATAAGGAAAATCATAATAAAACCAATCATTAGATCTTATAATTTGTGTGTTGCATAAATATTTTTTAGCAGCTAGGCATTTGATCGTTGTGTCATGCAGCCACCAAGGCGATACTTTTGTTTCGGTGAAAATCCTTACTTCAGACTAATATTATAAAGAGGAAAGATTAGATTTTTTGTATGTTTGGTTATAATGAATAAACTCAAAAACTACTGAACCGATTTTAAAAATTCTTTCACCTATATACAACTACATTATCACAGACTAACATGAGTTATATCCTTACGAGATCCCTACAAAAATTGCTATGATGTAACTCAAGATATCAAAAATTTACTGATAAAATTCACTATTTGGCGTGCGATGCAAAAACTATTGATGATAAAGAAAATAATGTACTACATTTTCATAGTACTCATCATTACTCGGCCGTGTGGTAGCGGCCTAAGAGAATCTACCACCCCATCTCATCCCGTGGGTATCGTAAAAGTCGACAGAGGGAAAACTAAAACCAGGAGATGGGCAGCAGCATCTTCCTGGAACATCTAAATAAATAAACTGCGGTTGCCAACCCGCCTGCCAAGCGTGGCAACTATGGCAAAATCCCTCCAAAATTAGCGCAACATACTTTTGCGGCTATCTATGGAGGAGGCCTATGTTCAGCAGTGGACTTGTGATAGGCTGAAACGAACGAACGAACGATAATAGTTAAGTCACAATAACTGCTTTTTGTTCAAATTAGTCCATCAAAACACAGAGAATCGAAAGATGATGACATTCGTATCATGATTTTAATACTTATCCTACAAAATAGTTTCATAGTCAAGGTTGATTATGTACATGTAAAGTCCTTTTTAATTATTCGAATCGGACCTATCGTTTAGAAGTTACGATAGGTATAAAAATGCTAAAAGTAAGAAAAATGCCGGCTGCAGAGCCGACGATGAGAATAGTCGCTACAAATAATGTTAGTGTAAGAAATTGTAGTTGTCCTATTTGTCCAAATAAAGTACTAATTTATCTTTCTAATATCTATCTACCCGTGCGAGGACCGGGGTGGATAGCTAGTATATTATAAATGCGAAAGTAACTCTCTCTGTCACTCTGTCTGTCTGTTACCTTTTCACGGCTCAGTCGCTGAGCCGATCTTGACGCAATTTGGCATGGAAATAGCTTGAATCGTGGAGACGGACGTACATACTTTTGCATACTTTTTATCCTGGAAAATCAAATAGTTCCTACGGCATATTTAAAAAAACCTTTATTCACGCTGACGAAGTCCCCGGCAGTAGCTAGTTTATTATAATCGATTAAATGTAGGCATCCGCTGTAACGTTGTGTAAGTTGCGGGATCGATATCCGCAATTAACCAATATTGATTTTTAATATAATAAAAGCAAATTCTTCTTCTTCTTCTTTTCAGCCTATCACTAGTCCACTGCTGAACATAGGCCTCCCCCGTAGATTGCCACAAAAGTTTGTAGCTCTCATTTTGGGGGGGGATTTGCCATAGTTGCCACGCTTGGCAGGCGGGTTGGCAACCGCAGTTTATTTTTTTCAGATGTTCCAGAATGATGCTGCTGCCCATCTTTTGGTTTTCATTTTCCCTCTGTCGACTTTTACGACACCCACGGGATGAGATAGGGGTGGTAGATTCTCTTAAGCCGCCACCACACGGCGAAAATAAAAGCAAATTGAACAATAGCAATAATTACGTTCGCATATATTCCCCGTTTATATAAGGGTTAGTTTACAAACTTTCTTCCGGTCAACAAAAACTTTGGCGAAGATTTGGCGATCTAATCAAAGTTATGTATGGTAACGAATAGACAGATCGGAAAGGACTACTTAAGTCGCCTATTCATGATTTTTCCGTTCAAGTATTATTTGATTTCTCATTGAAATGGAACTTAATAAAAAGTTTAAAGTACTTTGTAAATTATCTATTCACATTTGGGCTCAATTTCCAAATTAGTGTAAAACTTGTGTAATACTCTTTGGGCATAAAATATGACATTGTGTTTTAATGACATGTCTGTTTTTACCCGACATGACATGTATTTATGTATTGTTTATGTGATTATACTAAGTACCTGGGCGACCGAGTTTTGCTTGACACCTTCGAGGTTTCTAATATTCATTACCAATAATTGGTATTCAAAATATAGATACATAGCATATACATCTAAATGGCTAGAAACGTTTCCGAGAAATCAACTATGTAAAAGATTTGTTCGTTTAACAGTATTACTGTTGATACCGTTCAGATACGCTACCTGCTGTCATGTTAACGATGTAATGCCATGTTTTGTTGAGTTGCAAATATCACTTTAATATAAAATAAATATTTTATCTTTCTCTTGGAAAGTAACACATTATCTAAATACAAAATTTCAATCAAATCGAAAAAGCCGTTTCCGAGAAAACAATTACATAAATACATATGTGTATATATAAATATACGAGTATATACAAGAGTTGCTCTCTTAAAGTAACGATGAAGATATGTTGCCGGATATAAGTAATAAAAAACTCCGTACTATAGAACTCATACTGATTAAAGTTATTTTCTTTATTCCTTTTCTCAGCAAAACAGTTTTTCCAATTACATAAATACTCAAAATAAACTAGGTCTAAAACATCAATTAAAAAATTAAATAATACGAGGATAAACATAACGATATGTCATGTATAACAGTGCGTTAATCCTCGTATGGCTGTATTTTTAATTTCGTATTATTTTGTTCACAGCTTTGCAGTTGTCTGAGAATTGTAAACCGTACGTGTTGCATTATCATGATTACATTCGGTTCCTCAGAAGTTCGATGAACGCTTAGAATTTGTAGTTTCGTTATTTTTACACTTGGAAAGGACGTTTGAGTAACATTAGCTTCGATTATAATGCTGATTTTAAATTATTTAGCTAAGAATAGTTACCAAATCAAAAAAAACGAAACATTACTTATTTTTGCACTATTCTTTTTATACTCAATGTGCTATCTGCATATTTGAACGAATTTCGCTACCTTCATTAATCTCCGATTAAGTATCAAGATGTAGGACGAGTTTTCAATTATGTGGATTAAGAGCGAATATCTCGTTGTCAGTAATTAGGTTTCGGATTCATGCCTCTGCATACGAAATGTAGAATACGCTGTTATTCTAAACAAGAATAATCCTAGTTTACGTGCTAAAGCTACTGCAACGTGACTTTATTACGTATTTTTTTACTGGAAGTAGCCGATAGGTGTCCGGCAGAGTAGAATAGCACATACAACTTTCCTACCAAGTATCGGAAGGAGCGACTAAGGTATTGTACGGACAGCTTCTATTCGTGCAGATTACCACCATATTATGCAATGATGTCACTATACTGCTCGCGGGAACGCAACGGAGAGTCAGTTATTTTTGTCTCGTATTAATATGGCGGCGACGTGGTTCGCCACCTGTCACGTCTCGTTTTCCGCGGGGGTGAAAAGTGGGCTACAGGTGTAGCCTCTGCTTATCCCTTATACAGGAAAAGGGCTTGACTATATGTACGTATATCAGTAACTAACAAGACGAGCTAATCGTTCACAAGATGGTAGGTACCAATACCCACACAGATGCGGTGTCAGCCAGAACTTTGTGCAGAAAAGTTCTTCAGCATTGTCTTGTCACCATTAGCCTTCTTAAGACTGATATGCCATCTAATTACACAAGCTTCTGGTCCAATCCTTCAAACCGAAACGTAGCGATGTTTTCATATCTCTACTAACCTAGGCGAGATCCTGCATATTAATCCTGTGTGGTCTCGTGTGGCGGCGGCTTAAGAGAATCTACCACCCTATCCCATCCCGTGGGTGTCATAAAAGTTGACAGTAGTAAAATGAAAACTAGGAGATGGGCAGCAGCTTCTTCCTGGAACATCTGAATAAATAAACTGCTGTTGCCAACTCGTCCGCCAAGCGTGGTCAATATGGCGAAATACCCCCAAATTGAGAGCTACAAACAATCAATTGTGGTAATCTATGGAGGAGGCCTATGTTCAGCAGTGAACTAATGATAGGCTCAAGTGATGATGATTTACTGGTGGTAGGATTCCTTTGCAGGAGTCCGTTTAGGTAGGTACCATCCCACGGCCAGTTATTGTGCCGTGAAGCAGTAGTGTGAAAACATTACTGTTTCAGTTTGAGGGTACTGTGAGCTAGCGTAATCACTGGGCATATGAGACTTAAGAACTTATGGCTCAGGGTGATGGGCACAGTGTGGTGTCACACAGAAATATTCTGGGTGATACAGCATTTGTTATGGGCAGACGTTGCACCTACCATCAGGTGAACGTTTTGCTTGTTTCATCACTTTATACAATAAAAAAATATGATGATAATGATGATGAATCCTACTCTTAATAACGTATCTTGCTCAACACCTACATCAATATTTTTTTTGTCTTTAAATTCTTATAATATTATATTATATTTCGATTGTATGTTGTTTGACATTTAATGATGTTGAAACGGCTAAAGGGATTTTGATATGAAAAATGTTATAGAACACTTTTCTATAATTTTTTTTTTGTTATAATAAATTAAACATTTCTAAAAATTTACTTTACGCCGTGTGAAGCGGGCGAGGAACAGCTAGTAAACAATAAAAGAGAAAAAATCTGCCCTTTGTATACAATATTCGTGTATATCGTTCTCTACTATTGCTGTAAAAGTAGTTTTTATTATATTTGTAAGTTAATTAAATTCCGCCGATAGGTGTCCGGTAGAGTAGAATAGCATCTATCTCTGTTCTGCCTAATCTCTGATCGAGGGCGAGTGATTAACCCGGATTGTTTTTTTTATAGAAGTAATTGACTGGTGGTAGGATTCCTATGCAGGAATCCGTCTAGGTAGGTACCACCCCACGGCCAGTTATTCTGCCGTGAAGCAGTAGTGTGCAAACATTACTGTGTTTTAGTTCGAAGGTCAGCTAGCGTAATCACTGGGAATATGAGACTTAAGAACTGATGTCTCAGGGTGACAAGCGCAGTGTGGTGACAAATGTTTTGGGTGAAACAGCATTTGTTATAGGCAGACGTTGCACTTACCATCAGGTGAACGTTTTGTTCGTTCCGTCACCTTATCCAATAAAAAAGAAATTGACGAGACGACTGAATCATTCACTTTATGAACGTGCAACATCTGCCCATAACAAATGCTGTAACACCCAGAGCATTTCTGTGTGGAACCGCATTGCGGTCGCCTTGAGGCATCAGTTCTTAACTTTTGTATGTCGGTAATTACACTAGCTACGAGTATCACTACCCTTTAGACCGAAATACAGTAATGTTTGCACACTAGTTCTTGACTGCAGAATAACTGGCATCTACCCAGACGGATTCCTTTACAGGAATCCTACCACCTTTAACTGTGACTGTAGGGTTTTAATTATGTAAGTAGGTGGTATTTGTTTCAGACCGTTGAGAATCTACTGAAACTAATACATAATTAATCTCTATAATTTAACTGATATCAAAAATTCTGTGGAAATTTGTCGGGGGGATTAAATTCAGCAGTGGACTTGTGATGAGATTATGATTAATACTAACACTAGCACTTTTGTTATTTATTATATCTATTCATATATTGGATATGTGTTAAACAGTGACTAAATGTGTGTACTAACTTCTAGTATATAATTTCGGTGATGTAATTGCTGTTAGCCTTTTTGGCTTTTACAGCTTCATCGGATACTGTGCTCCCGGGCCAGGGGCCCGCGTGCCAGGTTTGGTTTGACCCAAATATAATAACTTAAATAAACTCTTACAAAAACCTCGAAATTCGGACTGTGTCGTGTTCGCTGCGTGATTGCGCGATTTCGAATATCTCAAATGATTTTAAGTCGTCTAATGACCGTCCGAGGGAGTCTGCGCCTCCATTCGGACTGTCGACTTGTGTGTCGGTAACTCTGGGCGGTGAGAACCGCCCTGGAACACGGGTGTATCGTGTGTACGCGGTGTGATTGTCGACTGCTGCGCGCCGCTCTCTACGGTGGTCGCGAGTCGTGATGCGTGTTATATTAAGGCTATTAACTGTTTGTACTGTATACCTTGGATCGTGACTGACCGTATCGTGGTCAGGGAGTGCTGAGACGTCCGTGTCGTCTTAGCACGTTTCGTGGGCGACGTTTGCGTACGGTCCCGTTTCTATTTGGTCGATAATTTGCCGCTTTAACCACCAGGGGTTTGGATGAAACGCGGCTTTTTCGAAAAACCGCCGTGGTAATGCTCTGAAGTGTTCAGAGGTTAAGGGCATTTCACAGTCGCTGTGAAGGTCTACGTTGCGTTGATACCAATCGGCTCCGGTGGCAGTTCAGCAAGAATCGATTTTGAACGCTCTGTAACTTATTTAATTGATTGCCAGTCTCGTGAGCGAAAGCGACGCAAGCATAGGCCATTACGGGTCTTATGCAAGTCTTATAGAGGCGAAGTTTGTGTCTCAAGCACATTTTGCTTGAAGAGCAAGTTAATGGATATAGTTGGCTTGAGATAAAAGCCGCTTTATTTCGTACGTTCTTAATGTGTGCAGCGAACGACTTCGCTGCGTCTATAGTGACCCCGAGGTATTTGACGCTCTTTTCCCAGGGAATATGGCGTCCGAACAGGGTGATCGTGCCTAGTTCATTGTTGCCGATTTCGTGAATTCGTCTAGCGGGTTTTGGTGTGCCTCTCGAGAAGTATATAAGTATATATATTTTCTCGGGGTTTACCTCTATTCTCCATTTCTGGAACCATTCGCCTAGGCGATCGGCTGCGGCTTGGAGATGAATCGTTATGCGGCCCTTTTGCTTGTCGGAATAGTACAGGGCCGTGTCATCTGCGAAAAGCGCAAGATTGACTTTCAAGTCTCTAGGAATATCGCTAGTATATAGCGAGAAAAGGAGTGGGGAGTGGCACTCGGAGAAGGCGGCTTAAAGAGCGCGTTCGCTCTACCCGGAATCGAAATAGGCGGTTGGACAAGAAGGCTCGTATGATGTTCACGAGTCTGTCCGGCACTTTAGTGTGATACAACTTGTAATAGAAGCCGTCGTGCCTAGACTTTGTCAAATGCCTTTGCAACATCGAAAAATAAGGCCCCTGTGCCTACAGGCTTAGGGCGGTCGTTTAAATTGTCTAAAATGTGCTCCGTTAAGCGGTGCACTTGATGAGTACACGAGTGTTCGGGGCGAAAGCCGAACTGGTCGTCGGGAAGAATGTTATTAGTAAGAACATAGTCTTTTAATCGACTGAGTATAATTCGCTCATAAATCTTAATTGAGTTGAGGAGACTTATTGGGCGATAATTGGACGGAATGTTCCTAGGCTTGTTAGGCTTCGGAATGCCTATAACGTCGGCTTCCTTCCAGTCGTCTGGAAAGGAGCAGCTGGAGAGGAGCGCGTTAAAAATAGTAACTAACAGACACAATAGCGGCGTAGTTAGACATTTCATCACCCTGTTGTTTATGCCGTCGAGGCCGGGCGCGGATCGGTTTTTAAGCTTTTTAACTATCTTAGTGACTTCGTCAAGAGTCTCTGGAGGTAGTGGTGCGCACACTGGTGGTATGGCAGCCCTGCGTTCGAGTTCCGCGGCCACCTGCTGAAGGTAGTCGGGATCCGCAGGCGCGGAGAGACGGAGTGCATTGGCTCTCTAGACTGTCTGCGAGGCATTCGGCTTTTTCGCTGTCGTCGAAGGCGAGCGAAGTTGTCGAGTGATCTAATGAGCGGAGACATAGGTGAGACTTGCTCTGCTTTGAGAGATCGTGCCAACTGCCAGTAGGCAGTGTGTGACGGCTCGATTTCTCCAAGCATAGTGTCCCAGCTATCTTGACTATACTCAGATAAGCGCTCTTTAACACCCCTACTAATTTCAAGTCCGTAGTAGGTATTATTAGACTGTATATCAAGAATGTTGGTGAATTTTTTTTTAGTACTTAGTAGGTATTAGACTGTTTATCAAGAATGTTGGTGAAATTTTTACATGCTACTCACTAGAGATTTGACTGCAACTATATCGGCTGTTATTCGTAGTCTTAAATTCTCATTGAGAATATTTATTTCTTTATTTGATTTTGCTACAGGAAATTTTCATAGAATGCTATGGAAATTTCCTGTAACTAAAAACTATATTTTATAGGTTTATTTGCTTTTATTAGAAATAGATTTCACGATTCCATACCATTTTAATACCTTTGTATATTAAAACATGAATTCTTTCGAATTTGAAGCATATGTATGTTTTCTCAAAAGGAAGTATTTACATATTAGAGTGCTCAATTCCCTGTCATGAACTGTGGCTCGTAGGCGTTCATACATAAACTTTTTTCTGTGGTGCTCACAATAATATACAGTAATTTGACGTGTATTATAAATAGATTAAACTTCTTTGCAGAAATATCGAAATCTTAAATTTAATAAAGCACAGGCTGTTTCAATTTGATCTATCGTTTTTTTTGTAAGACTTACAAAAGTTAGAGAAGTTTCAACCGTCTGACGCCAGTTTTAAATTAGTCTGTCAAATAAGAAATAATTCTATAAAATATAAATTATTATTATAATTACGACTCTTTTAAATGTGACTGGAATCAATGAAAATAAAGTGAATTTATAGCCAAATGTTTTAAAAACATATTGCATACATATATTTTTTATATTAATTACATATATTTGTCGCAGTTTGCTTTTCTCGTAATTATTTATTTTTGGGTTTATTATATTTAAAACACAGAGTTTCAGCTAACCGAGTTAAAATTAACCATAGCCGAACCCCAGCTGCGGAAAACACTTCAATTGGAAGGCATCATAGGAGGAAGGCTGTGCCCCATACATAGATTCTTTTTATGATGTCTTATTGTAACTAAGGTTGTCAAATTAAGATCTTCGTATGGCAAGTGGTCACTGTGACACCGCCGCCCTACATCCGCCCTCGATGAAGAATAACGATCATTCACCATACGAAACAATAGTGTACTTCTACTTTAAGTTGATAGTCTTTAAGACCATGGTGCTACAGCTACCTTACTTTATTGTGGCACGACAACAGTACCAAAAAAAAATTAAAAAAAAAACATTCAATAAAACATTCAAAAAAATATTCTAATGATACAAATGAGTTGCTTTTTGTGTTACTTTTCTCATCTAAAAGTTTTGAATGTAATAAAGTAGTTATATTCACGACCGTCATTCAAGAAAGTACACATACATTGTTCCAAAACATATGTATATAATAAACTAGGTGATGTTTGATTGTACCGCAAATCTCTAGCGTTAGTTGTGTTTATGTAGCTATTTTGTCCACATTCCCATGAACGTCTTAAATAGTTATGCACTTAGCGGGTGTCGAGTAATATATCAGACAATTTCTGTTTCATTTCTTTCACATGCCAATGTTATCTGGATTCTGATCATTATAGCACATTATATTAATTGAAACTTAGTCTATAAACGTCGCAAAGGTGGTAGGATTCCTATGGAAGAATCCGTCTAGGCTAGGTTCTGCCTTGAAGCAGTACCTTGCAAGCATTACTTTGTTTCGGTTTGAAGAGCACTGAGAGCTAACGTAATCATTGGACATATGAGATTTTAATTAAAGTCTCGGGGTGACGTGCGCAGTGTGGTGTCACACAGAAATGTTCTGGATGACACAACATTTATTATGGGCAGACGTTGCACTTACCATCAGGTAAACGCATTGCTCGTTTCGTCACATTTATGCAACAAAAAAAATACTTTCATAAAATATATTTGATTTGGAGTAATTTATGACATGGGTGTGGAAAGTAATCAGCATACTTATTTACATTTGATTCAAAAGATAAGATTGAACAAATATTTTTATTAAACTTATAAGCCTCGAGTTTCAAATAGATTAAAATAAAATTAACACTTATACTCAGTCGCTCTAAGAATGTATTTTTAGTGTTTATACATCCTTTATTGCGAAAACACTGTTATTCTCGCTGTGTTAATCTTACTATTTAATTATACTTTATATAAATATATACGAGTAGATACTATTTAATTTTAATACAACCTTTACATACAATACTTTCGAGTCAATTCTTAATTTTTTAAATTAAAGAGTACATTTTATAAAATTTATGGCTTAAGTAATACTTTTATTGCTCTTGCAAAAGCGGACTCAGAATTTTATTTTAGTTTAGCAGATTTATATTAATTCCAAAAATATTTGACAATAAACTTTTATTTTTGTGGTAAAGAATTATGATTATGGACAGATATTTTTTTTCCTATTAGTTGCTTTATTCCAAAAAAGCCAATCGACATCAAACACATATTATTTCTGTTATATCTGTTTTGAACAAGCGCGTACGTAAGTGAACTTATAATATGATAAATTAATAGATACAGGTTTGCTCATGTAAGCTATCTTTATGGTACGGCCAACTTTAGTGGTTCTCTATCGGGGCTTTATTGGCTAGATAATGTCTATTATTACTTTTGCTAATGCCAATTTATAAAAGTTTTTTCTGTTTCGAATTCGAACCGTTTCTTTTTTTATTAACAGTCTTAACAATAATTGTCTGTTAATAAGTTTTGTCATTAAATCGTGCCAATAAATTAAATACAAACCCGATGGGGGAACGAGAATATATCATAATTTCCAGTAAACTTAATCAAATTCTAAACATTATCGCAATATTATCTAGCCGCGTAGATATAACTAGCTAACTAATAAATAAAAGTAGCCTTTGCCCATAGGCCTTGTAAGGAAACGGTGACTAATTCAATTTTGAATAATGCAGTCTTAAACATAAATCAGTGATGCAAGTATGTGAAGTGTGAGCCGAAATAAGAGAACGGTGAGCCTCCAGCCGCGATAGGTACACGTGCTTGCCTGTCGTGATTCTATCTTCGCGGCGGCACGATCAGCCTAACGACCGGACCTTAACCATATGTCGCTAACTTACACACAAATTGTAAATAGGACACTTTACACTTTAAACACACACTTGGAAAACTTGAACAACGCTAGTAACGAGTCCGCGTATCGAGTTCGGAATACGATTGAAAGTTCTAACTTTTGTGAGCGAGTTTGACTTCGTGCGGTTCTTGGTGAGACGCGCGAGCGTGTGCCGGTGGTGACGGGAGCGACACGCGACCGCAGCTCCTTAGTGTGGAGCTTACACTGATTTTTTGTAGGAGGCATCGCCGCTGGCTCGCCGCGTGCTCCACATACGACGACCGGTGTAAACGCGGTACGCTGCGGGACTATTATCCGTCCTTTCGAGACATACCAGCCCCTAAACCTCAAACGGTACTAACGGTAAGCTCTCGCAGCTAGTTGGATAATCTCTTACCTGCCGAGCAACGTGTCTGATACAATTGCGTACTATTACGGTTTCGCAATGCTTGCACGCCGATATACATTCGATATTCGCTCTCATTAGTTCTGATAATAGTCGACTTTCTCAGAGGAATTAGCTCATCGATATTAATATTGAGTCTGTAAATGTATCTTGTTGTACTAGTATGCACTGGCATATACGTCTGTTGGTGTGTCTGTTGTGTGTCTGTTGGTTAGTGAATTAAAAATGGTTCACCTGAAACTAAAATGGTCTTAAAAACGTTCTTGTTATACGATACGAGTATTAAATAAGTAATAGAGTATTAAACGTACTTTAATAGTTTTATAAATTCTTTCTAATAGTTTTTCCAATTATTCTAATTGTATCGAAAAATAAACAAACTCGCTTTGTTAATCTGATAATAATTTTAGCAATATTTAGTAAAACTTTGTTCAATATAATGCTGTTAAAACATTTTTGATGACACATGAAGCGTAATTTCTTAACCTTGTACTAAGATACTTACGAGATAAAAATCAGTAATAGGCAAAGAAAATTGTAGATAAATAAATTAATAAGGTACACCTTTAGATGTCAATATCTAAATATCTATGGGAATAATATAAAAAAGTTTTAAAACAATACTCGTTTTGTAATTTAATTTAAATTAGCATTCCAAATTGATTACATTAATTGCCTCAACTACGACGAAAGTAAACTAAGATATGTTGAATGAAAATAATAATCAGACCTAACTTATAGTTTAATAGAGCAACTCGATATTAATTTCCGTCAAGCGCAAATATATAGATGCTTTATGAGATTGTGAAACAGGAATCCCATGTGAAAGATGCTATCTGATTTAAACGTATTGCCGTGTAAAAGTATGTGACGGGATGTCAAACATTCCAAAGACTTTACAAGACGATTAATTTGTGAGCATTTTGTATCTGTCTTCTTAGGGAATGATAATACTTTATTAAGTAACACGCTCAGAGTACCAAGATGTTACTTTAAATTTGTCTTGAAAATTTATTTCAAGTTTTTGAATTGTAAATAATAAGTAATTGATCTAAAAAAATTACAGGCTCAACTTTTTTATATTGCATTAAGTGACGAAACGAGCAAAACGTTCACCTGATGGTAAGTGCAACGTCTGCCCATAACAAATGCTGCGTCACCCAGAACCCAGCCATAGAGCCGTGGTAGGTCAGGGTTCAGGCGCTCGCCTTAAATTTCATAGTACGCGAGTGAACTGATTTCGATCCCAGTTCCGGTACCTCTAAAATAGTTCTGTAATTTTAGTGCTGATTTTCTACGTGCTCCTGCTGAGTACGTAGAAAATCAGCACTTAAATTAAATTAGCATTCCAAATGGATTACATTAATTGCCCCAACTACGACGAAAGTAAACTAATATATATTGAATTAAAACAATAATCAGACCTAACTTATAGTTTAATAGAGCAACTCGATATTAATTTCCGTCAAGAGAAAATATATAGATGCTTTATGAGATTGTGAAACAGGATTCCCATCTGAAAGATGCTATTTGATTTAAACGGAACTCAGCAGTGAAGGAAAACATCCTGAGGAAACCTGTATGTCTGGAAAAAAATATATTTCGAAAACATGTGAAGTTCGCCTACCCCCTCAAAACTGAGAAAAGGTCTATCAGTCACCAACCTCCAGTCAAAGGTGACCTTAAGGTACTTGACTGTGCTGGTCCAGTCCACGCTCTCGTCTCCAAGTTTTAATCTTGGTGGCGAAGGTCTGCGCTCAGCAGTGTGACATTTATAGGTTATTACTTTACGATATAATCCTGGTGGTAGAATTCCTACGCAGTAATCCATTTACGTAGGTACCACCGTAATGTCAGTTATTCTGCCATCAAGTACTAGTGTGGCAAACATTACTGTGTCTCGGTATGAAGGGCAAACAAGGGGTAGAACAATTTTAGGTGGTAGCACCGGGGATCGAACCCAGGTTACTCGCGTACTGTGAAATTAAAGGCGAGCACCCGGCACTTGTTTCTTATTGATATTTGGAATGGAGTACTGTCTTGTCATGTTCAATTTCCTTTGTAGACCGTGAGAATTCAATTGACTGACATAGTTTTTTAACTATTATAAATTACGTTTTTTAATCAAAAAGAAAAATAAGGAGTCAAATTAAAATTATATAAATCATGCACAAAGAAATAATTGATAATGTTAATTTAGAAGCTATCCATAGATTTAGAAGAAAAATCTAAAATTAAAGAAAAGGGTACCAACGTATACATAAGAAGTGCTAAATTATTTACAAGCAAACGACGTGGTCAGGTTAACTGGAAGAAATTATTTCTTAGAACTCCCAACGGAATTAAACATAAATTCATTAATTAGACCACTTCTTTGGATACAATCGTATATTAAAAATAGGTCATCTTGGACATCTTTCAATATTGATAGTCATAATGATGGGTTACACACTAGAATCCTTTTCGGTGATTCAGGCTTCCCGCAAAGTCTCAAACTCTTCAATGTTAACAAATGTTTTGCGATAAATTTTAATATTAATGTAACAAATAACATTAATTTCCATTATTCTGTGGACCATCAGGACTTATATTAGCAAACTTCAACACGAGATTTAGGTGTGGTTGTTTTTTTTTTTTTTTTAGGACGGATGGTCACTGTAGCCCGAAGGCTTTCACAGCTTCGCGCAATTTGAAAGGTGGCAGAGCGCTGAGGGCGCTTAGCCGAAACCTTTACTTATGGATGATGTGCGCAAGGGCCCCCGAAAGGGGACCTCGACTTGGACCGTCATCCTGTTCTGAGAGTAACTGACTCGAGGGTGCCCAAGAGGGCCGGCCTCGGCTCGGTCAGTTACTTCAATCGGAAGGGCAATATTACTATTACAATTATCATGACTATTATTAGCAAAGTTTACCACCAATTCGGAATGCGTTTCCGCTAGAGAAGAAATGGCGCAAGAAACTCCAGCGACGCTTCTGTTTATGACACTAGTGCTAGGGGAGAACTGGCCTGAGATGCGGCTGTATCGCGAATAACTTTGTCTGATACGCCCTCGCCGAAAGCGGCGGCGGTATGATGGTGATTGTGTTGTGTGTGTGTGTGTCGTGCTGAGTAGAGCGCAGCAACATTTTACTATTTTTATTTAGTATCGGATGTAGTCGGCCGAGGACGTACGCCGCTCTGTTCCTTACTCGGTTAATATGTGGACCGAAGCTGAGTCTCGAGTCTAATAGGACGCCTAAGTATTTGACTGTTTTTTCCAAGGGGATTGGACTATCGAATAGCTTTATGGTAGAGAGATGTGGCGTTATGCGCCGCGAGAAGTACACGGCTGCACTTTTGATGGGGTTGATCTCGATCCTCCATTTTCGAAACCAGTTCTGGAGGGTTCGGGCTGCGGATTGGAGGCGTTTAGAGATAGTGTCTGGATTACGTCCAGACACATAGAGGCAGGTATCATCTGCGAAGAGGGTGAGTTCAACGCCGCTGGTGTGCGGTACGTCGTTCGTAAAAAGGACACGGGACCTAGGACTGAGCATTGTGGTACGCCGGCGTGGATGGGATGTGATTTGGATCGCACACCCTCGACGCGGTAGCGGAAGGTTTGACAGCGTAAGAAATCTCGTATGATGAGCACGAGGCGATTTGGCACACCGAGTCCGTATAACTTGTAGACGAGCCTGTTGTGCCAGACCTTGTCGAACGCTTTCGCCACGTCGAAGAAGAGCGCTCCGGTATGAAGCCCGCGTATAAAGCGGTATTGAATGTGCCCCGTTATGCGGTGCACCTGCTGGGTATATGAGTGTTTGGCTCGAAATCCAAACTGCTCGTGGATGGGGATCCCTCGAGACTGCATGAAGTCTCTTAAGCAGGCAAGTATGCGTTCGTATATCTTGCCTAGAACCTTGGGGAGGCTTATAGGCCGATATGCGGTGAGGTCGGACGGGGATTAGAGGGCTTTAGTCCCTAGGACCTCTGCTTCTTTCCAGATGTTCGGAAAAATGGCGTTGGCCAGAGCTGCGTTGTAGATTAAAACCAATAGGTGAATGATGGTAGTAGGCAGGAGCTTAACTACTTTGTTAGTGATACCTTCAGGACCAGGAGATTTCCTTGGACGGAGGTTTTTAATTATTGACTCTACTTCGATGCTGTTAACCGGTGATATGGAATCGCAAAGCGGTTGAGAAACCCTACGATCAATGTCGCTGTCGACTCTCGCGACGTAGGCGGTGTCGACCGGTAAGGTCCCAGGGGAGCATTGCATTTCAAGACTGTCAGCTAGACATTCTAGGATGGCAGGCGGTTTATTGGGTCGTACTAAGGGCGGCATTGAACGGGAAGTGCCTCCTTTTAGTGATTTTGTAATTCGCCAGAAAGCGAGTTGAGACGGTTCGATGTTAGTGAGAGTGTTATCCCACCGATCGTTTCTGAGCTCCTGCATGCGTGTTCGAACCTCACGCTGCAGGGTGTGTAAAATTGTTCTATTACTGATGGTAGGATATAAGTCATGAGCGCGAGTGGCTGCGTTCTTGCGCCTCATTAGGTCTCTAATGTCGTTAGGCAGGACCCAGCGGTGGTGTGGTTGTGGATTGCAATCTGTAATTTAGAACGCTATGATTATTCACATAGCACGTGTCACAAGACGCTTGGCTTTATTTTAAGGTGCTGTAAAGGTCTTCATAACCCCAGGGTATACATAATACTCTTTAAGAATCTTATTAGAAAGAAGTTGGAATACTCTAGTACCGTTTGGAGCCCTATCCCGCGCACGTCGCCTTGAAAATGTTTTGTAATTCCCGTACAGAACAAAAGACTTTATCGGAGGGTTTCTCAACCGCTTTGCAATTCCATATCACCGGTTAACAGCATCGAAGTAGAGCCAATAATTAAAAACCTCCGTCCGAGGAAATCTCCTGGTCCTGAAGGTATCACTAACAAAGTAGTTAAGCTCCTGCCTACTACCATCATTCACCCATTGGTTTTAATCTACAACGCAGCTCTAGCCAACGCCATTTTTCCGAACATCTGGAAAGAAGCAGAGGTCCTAGGGACTAAAGCCCTCTAAACACCCGTACGACCCCACCGCATATCGGCCTATAAGCCTCCCCAAGGTTCTAGGCAAGATATACTAACGCATATTTCTCGCCCGCTTAAAAGACTTCATGCAGTCTCGAGGGATCCCCATCTACTAGCAGTTTGGATTTCGAGCCAAACACTCATATACCCAGCAAGTGCACCGCATAACGGGGCACATTCAATCCCGCTTTATACGCGGGCTTCATACCGGAGCGCTCTTCTTCGACGTGGCGAAAGCGTTCGACAAGGTCTGGCACAACAGGCTCGTATACAAGTTATACGGACTCGGTGTGCCAAATCGCCTCGTGCTCATCATACGAGATTTCTTACGCTGTCAAACCTTCTTATGTATCTAATCATGGTATGTTGTTAACCGGCTTTCTATTGCACTAAATAAAAAAAATCGCTCTTTTATATATGTCTAGTTAAACTTAATGTATATGTTGTAAATAATACATACGTTTTGTTTCCAGCGAGGCGGAAATGGGGCTACGTATGTGGCCTCTGCTTATCAATTTTATGGGGAAAGGGCGTGTGTATGTATGTATGTATAATACATGATTTATCAAAAATATACTAAAGCATTCAGCATGTTAATTAGCAAAAATATAATACTCCGAGAATGTGTTGTGACGTATGCACTGGAGCATCACGGTTTCTTCCGAGCTCCAATAAATCTTTTTAAAAAGAAGTGGTCTGTGCCCATCAGTGAAATATTGGAAGGTCGTTATTTAATCTAAATAAAAATATTCTCTTCCTCTCTGTAATTGTATATTATTCTTCTAAAACGATAAATATAATTAAAGTCACCTCCGCCACAAATTAAATAGTGAAAGCTTTTATAAATCATTGCATTTGCGGGAATTAATTTAATTTAGTATTAGATTTGGCAAAGTGATCATCAAAAATTTGTACCTTGCTACTTAAATATGTGGGATCTATACGATATCTGAATCTATTAATATTAAATAAACAGGTGATTGAAGTAAGTTTTCAGACATTCGAAATGTGAGAATGGAACACATTTTCATTGTACCTCTCTTAAAAGTACATTTATTTGAAACACTAATAGCATGCCTCGTTTTTCTTGTAGCTTCTCAATTTAAAGATACACATTTAATATTAAGCCAATCAAAATTAAAACAGATTATCCTAAACCTTCTATAGGGATAAGGCCATCTAGTTCCGAGGGTATTATTTTCAGAAATTAATTTTTGAACTTTAGTAATCGATCCAATAGTTCCGGGTATTATAATAAAGTACATATAATTACTAACTAAATACATGATTAAACAGTAATGAACAAAACTCTAAATAAAAATAAATACTTTTATTTTTTCATGTTTAGGCGTCACTGCTTTTTATTTGCGAATGCAATCTTCGTCGTCGTCGTCGTTTCAGCCTATCAATAGTCCACTGCTGAACATAGGCCCCCCCTATAGATTGCCACAAAAGTTTGTAGCTCTCGTTTTGAGGGGATTTTGCCATAGTTGCCACGCTTGGCAGACGGGTAGGCAACCGCAGTTTATTTATTTAAATGTTCTAGCAAGATGCTGCTGCCCATCTCCTGCAATTGCAATGCAATCTTAACATGCTGTTATAATATTTCAATTGAATTGAAACCTTGGCACTTAGAACTTTGCTGCGTCACAGTTAACCGTTTTTAGATGGATCAATCACTTCAAAAGGCAGAATCCAAATCCAATCCAGAAAAAGATAAAGCAAAATGTTAACGAATCCCAACAGCAATGACCGCATAAAATGTGTGGAATATGTAAATATTTGCTCAAAAGTTATCGACTTTTATGAATTACTTAACAGAACATTGAGAGCGTCTTTACCGATAGTCGGTTGAGCATCCATACCGTTTTAAAACATTTTGGTCTCAGAGGACTTTGTTGTCGTCGGATACCTCGTTTGCTTACGGAAACGTAAAACGGTTTCATATGAATGGTGAAAGTAAATGCGACGTTTTGAAAATGGAATCATCGAGACTAATTTCCGAAATCAGATCTGGAAGTAATAAAGGATAGATAGGTGTGAATGTTACGAGGATTACAGATTAATGTTGGTGTAAAAATCACCCTGAGACGTCAGTTCTTAAGTCCCATATGCCCAGTGATTACGCTAGCTCACAGTGCCCTTCAAACCGAAACACAGTAATGCTTGCACACTACTGCTTCACGGCAGTATAACCGGCCCTGGGGTGGTACCGTAGATACTAGACGGATTCCTGGATCGGAGTTTTAGCACTAGTAAAAATACCAATAAATATACTTCCACGGTATTATGTCCTATGGCGTATTAATGTGGGGATCCGCGGCCGGTCTGGAAACAATATTAATTTTGCAAAAACAAGCATTTCGGGCAATATAACTTGGGTTCTCGCGAGTCGCTCCAAGAACTATTGAAGGACACTAATATTTTGACACTTCCGTCGTTGTATATTTATAAAAATATAATCTACGTACGGAAACACATAAATTTATTTTATAAAAAAGTGACTGTAGAATGGGCCGAAGCGACACTAAAAAAAGAAAAACTAAAACTAAAAAGATAGGTTATAACTAGAAAATCTTTTCTAAGTAGATCCATAAAATTTTATAACAAAATTCCTAAAATTGTGACTGACAAAACTGACATAAAATTCAACAAACTTCTCAAGAAGATATTATTAGAAAAAGCGTATTATAAAATAGATCATTACATAGAGGACAGAGATGTGTGGAAATAATTCTTACTCTGCACTTGCAAACCCACAGGCTACTAAATTTATAAATTACATTATTTAATATGGCATTGAAATAAAGAAAGACTCCAGGTTTTCTTGCCGGTTTTTGTCTAAGAAGGTCTTATTTTTGAACCGGTGTAGATTTTGTCATTCACAAGAACTTTAGACAAGCCTAAATTGAAAACATAAATTTTGACTTTGACATCTATTCTGGAAAATTGTAGCTAACTCGGTGGTATACAATGTCTTAAAAATGTCATTCGAATTGTTCAATAAAAACGATACACTGATAATGATATACTGTACCGTACCACGATAACGCGTCTGCGCACATGTCCTTATGAACATAGACGTTTGTTCAACAATTAGAGCCTTGGCTTGGCCTTGACACTTCACAGTTCCAACTTAGCTAACTGTGTTATGTTTCTCTGTGGTCAAGTAAAAAATTTCTTTCAGTAACAGCCTACGAAGCAGCGATTATCTATCGAAGTAACTATGCCATCTCGTCTAGTAATGAGACGTGCTGAGTACATGTAACTGGGTTTGTTAAGGCACAACGGAATAGCCTATGTTTTAAGGTAAAAATATAGAATAGAATATTATTTATTAAATAAAGATTATTACATAATACTTATTGAACCATGAGCCGTGTGGTGGCGGCTTAAGAGACTCTACCACCCCATCTCATCCCTTAGGTGTCGTAAAAATCGACAGCGGGAAAATTAAAACCAGAAGATGGGCAGCAGCATCTTCCTGGAACATCTGAATAAATAAACTGCGGTTGCCAACCCGCCTGCCAAGCGTGACTACTATGGCAAAATCCCCCCCAAAATAAAAGCTACAAAACTTTGTGGCAATGGTCTATGGGGGAGGCCTATGTTCAGCAGTGTCTACCATATGAAATTTATAAAGTCTATTGCAAAAGAACTTACATTTTGTTTAAGTAATGTCTCAGCGGCAGTAGGAGAAGAATTTAATGATTTTGAATTTTAGTAAAACACTTGTCGAAAGCTATAGCAACATCTTGATCAGATGTCATAAGCTTGTTGTTAAGATTTCATTTGTAATAATGGTTGCGGTCTTTGACTATCCCAGTTTTGCTGATAATAATACTCCGAGTCAAAATAAAAAAAAATCCGACGCTTTCTTTATTTTGTTACTTAAGTGTAATTGACTTGGCTGCGGAGCATACTTTTTAAAATAATTTTGAATAATTTTTAACATATTCTAAAAATGCTAAGGTTGTATGAACTTTCATTGTAAAGTTCATTCAATCTTTGCCTACTTCTGTGGATACTGTCGCCCATTAATTAAAAGGAAAAAATTATAGAACTCAATGTTGTATGACACAAAGTGATATGTAATTTTAATGAACAGTTCGAGTTATAGAAGTAAACCGACTTTAGTGCAATCGTCTTTAGTTTAATGTTCCTAATATTTGCAGTAAGCTGACAAATCAATGTTTACAACAACTTTAATTAACACCATTATCCACTCTTAATTAAGCTTGTTAATAATAAAACTGTAATTAACTTGCCTCATTAGTTCCCAATGTAGCATTGTCTTGTAGTATTTGATTACTTTTGTGGCTTTGTAATGGGTAAGGGCGACTCAATCCGTTATTAGTATGTAGCGTATTTGGTATTAGTGCGTAATTATTATTTTTCACTGCCAACGGAATGCATTTAAATGCTTCTTCTGTTGTAATGTCTCATTCTCATGTCTATTTATGATTTCTTGTTGTCTTGACCGATTTTGTTTACAAAAAAGTATTTTAAGACATTTGACCTTCTCTTTCCATATCTGTTCATCATCATTTCAGCCCATCACTAGTCCACTGCTGAACACAGGCCTTCCCCACAGAAGCCACGAAAGTTAGTAGCTCTCATTATGGAGGGACTTTGCCATAGTTGCCACACTTGGCTGGCGGGTTGGCAACCGCAGTTTATTTATTCAAATGTTCCAGAAAGATGCTGCTGCCCATGTCCTGGTTTTAATTTTCCCTCTTTCGACTTTTGGGACTTCTGTGGACTTTTTCACGGGATGAGATGGGGTAGTAGATTCTCTTAAACCGGCACCACACGGCTGTTGGAGATCTTAAGCTATACTATCAGGGGTATTTGATGAAGTGTTAATGACGACGAGACAGTAGATATATAGATTAAAAAATCGATCAGTTGTGTGTTTCTCTGACGGCTACATCGACATCGACTTTGATTAAAACATATGATACATAACGTTGCGAAATATGCCTTACATGGAATATCGTGATGGGCGGTTGGCTATGTATTATGTATAACAGAATCAGAAATGTATAACAGAATTTCTTCCCAGCTTTAAATGTTAAGTAATACAAACTAAATCACTATATAAGATAGCTTACAATTATACATAACGTTTCTAGTGTAATCTCATTTGCAAATGAACAACGCGGTCAGGAAAATTGGATGCTGTTCTTTTTTACAATTCAAAGCGACGGATAGCTATTTAATTCGCGCCATTACGTTGAGTCGACTGTGCAGTCTGCTTCAGCTACCATTCAATTTAAATGAATAATTCTTTGGACTCTGGGTGTTAGACACATTCTGAAAACTGAAATTGGAGTCATCGTTGCAATTGTTAGTACTTAATTCAAATTGTTATAACCACTAATGAACCTATATGAAAACATGAGTTTGTAAAATCTAATCAGCTTAGTATGGTAATATGGTTTTTAATGAAGCTAGCTTTTCTTTCTTGATAAAAGGATCCTTTGATTTAAATTATTTTTTAAAACGCTGAGAAAGTGGACGCTGGACTATTGACAAGCTGATAGGTGAGGTTATATCTTAATTTCAAGTTACTGTAGTTAGTACATTGTACAGCGGTAAAAAATAGTAACGATAGCATAGAAACTGTTATAATAGTCGACCCTTTATGCAATAAGTCAGTTATAAACGGCGTCGTAAAAAGCTGTGAAAGCTGTGAAATTTACAAGGGATTTAGGAAAAAACCTCAATAATTCGTTGTTATTCCCCCGATATTTCGTTCTAAGGGATGCCGCTAAAAGTTGTTTCAACTGTATTTTAAAACCTATGTATGTATATATGTTTAGAAACGATTATTACTCAGTTTTTTTTAAATACGTTAATATTATCAACAAAAAAAAAATGAAATATTGTCCATAATATTTTCAATTCTAATGAATTTTTTTAGATGTTTTTGATTTTTTTGGATTACATGTACCGGATTTTTTTAGTAATGATGTTATGCTAAATAAAAATAGATTATATTAATTATTTGCTATTTTAATTTATCGATATCATCGATATGTTCTTTGAACAATTATAATATCTCAGCGTATCTTGTTCACCTCTTCTTCAAGCTACAGGATCCTCTCTTCAGCCCTCAACATGCGTGCGTTGTACTCTGCCAGGTTCAGTCGTCGTTGGTGGTAGTATGACCTCCTCTTCCAGAGATTATTTGCACCCTCCGCCCCGCCGTTACCATGTTCGCTACCGTAATCAGGACTAGCGGGACCGCCGGAGACTGGTAACCGTTGTCTGTCTGTCTGTATAGATACTAATAACTTAAAAAAAATCACGTAATCACTGAATTTTGGTACGACTCAAAAAAATCTTAGTCCCTATTGCGTTCTCACGAGCAGTATTGCATACTATGATGATGATTTACAGCGTTGCATATTATGATGATATTCTGCACGAATAAAGGCTGTCGAAACAATACCTTAGTTGCCTGTTACGACACATCGGTAGGAAAGAGGTAGGTGCTATTCTACTCCGCCGGACACTTATCGACTACGATTCTACGATGTGAAAAGCGTGCTTGCTGTTTTTATTCAAAAAATACTTAAAGCAATTAATCTAATGTAAATGTAATAAATTAATTTCACTATAACGTTTAAAATAAATAACTTAAAATAACTTGCGATGCACTGCCCAGATTACAGAAATTTGGCGGTGAACAACTGATCATTGACAGTTTTGATGTGCGGTGTTTTCATATTGTCCGATTAATTGTACCAAAAGGAACTTTGTTTCGCTTGATTCAATAAGAGACTGGACCAGTTTAAGTTAACTGTTCTTGTAGTAGAACAATACGGAATTATACAAAACTACACCATTCTTTTGGTTTATTTTCTATAACTGTGGAGAAAAACCAAAACACTGCTGGTAGTTGTAGTTTTGCTAAGAAACTAATTTAAAATGACTAAGAATTTGAGGCAATTAAGATATGTTTATAATGTTCTAGTACGTGTAAAAACACGTGTAAAAATTCAAAGCAGATAATTGTTTATCGTTTTAAAACATAAAAATAATAAAGTAAGTTTAAATAAATATTGTAACAGAAAGCTTCCATAAAACAAGTTATCTTCCTAGAGTAATTTCATTTAGCAAATAAATAGCGCGGTCAGGAAAATTGGGTGCTATCCTTTGTTAAAGTTTCATACGACGCGACAGATAGATTATTATTTTGCACTGTTTAGTCGACTCGGCAGTCTACCCAATCACCATTTCATATAAAAGAATAATTAGTTCAAAATTAAAACTGGTGTGTATTATATAGCCCCCACAATACAAGAACAAGAAAATTTAGTATTGCTCTAGTGGTGACGGTAAATTTTCTTCACTAGGCAATAAAGACCACTGAATTTTTTATTGTCTAGAGCACGACTCGCGTCTCACCTTACAACGAGGCATTATCAAGTGATTTTGACTCTATCAGACAGCTGCCGAGTGAGCGACAGGTTAGTCACACAATACATCCCACAATTACGTGACCAGCCGTTTGCGACCAGTGTTGTTAAAAAACTACTTTATGCAGATTAAAACTTTTAGTACTATTTAGTTCGTACCAACTACTACTACTTCAAGTTTAAATCTTTTAAATGAAAAGATAATGTTATGCATTATAGTGTAAAAGTCACTCTTCTCATGACCATGGGTGCTGAAAAGCGCTCGAAACGTCGGTTTATAAATACTAAATATACGAGTAAAATAGTGCAGTATTCGCCTAAAGTAAAGTAAAGTAAAGTTTCAGCCTTTAAATGTCCCTCTGCTGAGCACAGGCCTTCTCTCATTATTGAGAGGGTTTTGGTGCTAGGAAGAATCCGGCACGATGCTCCAATGCTGTACTGCACATGTCTTTGAAATATTTTTTATTTCTCAGACATGCAGGTTTTTTTTCCCACGATATTTTCCTTCACCTCCGAGCACGTGGTAAATGAGCACTTAAAATTGCAATTAAGAATTTTAGTGGTGCCGGCACCGGTAATAGAACCCAGGTCACTCGCGTACTATGAAATTTAAAGCGAGCGCCTAGCCCCTGAGCTCCACTGACCACGGCTCTCCTGAGCTCGTAAATATAAGAAATCTTTGACTAATGCATATGTATATGTATATTTAAGTATGCACGGGGCACAGACGTGTTAAAAACTGTAACCTTAGTTCATAAATAGTCGTGGTAATAAAAGTACAGTAAAGAGAAAAGCCGTGTGGTAGCGTCTTAAGAGAATCTACCACCTCATCTCATCCCGTGGGTGTCGTAAATGTCGACAGAGGGAAAATGAAAACCAGGAGATGGGCAGCAGCATTTTCCTGAAACTTCTGAATAAATAATCTGCGGTTGCCAACCCGCCTGCCAAGCGTGGCAACTATGGCAAAATCCCCCCAAAATGGGAGCTACAAACTTTTGTGGCGATCTATGCGGGAGGCCTATGTTCAGCAGTGGACTTATGATAGGCTGAAACGACGACGACGACGACGACGAGTAAAGAGAAAAGACCATAAAATTAAATAATCGATTGTTTGTTATTTATTTATTTAAACTTTATTGCACAGTAAATGAACAATTGGCGGACTTAATGCCATTGGGCATTCTCTACCAGTCAACTACGAGTTAAGCAGAGAATTTAAGCGGGTGCTTTCAAAAAAACATCAAAAATTAAAACAATAAAATAAATTGAATATGTACATAGGTTGAAACAAATAATTACACATGGTATATCCATATATAAATAAATACATACACACAAAAAAATATAAACATACAAACTCCAGTACATATACATATACCCACATGCACACATATAAATACACATATACATATACGCATACATACACACATACATATACTATATATACACATATACACACACATACATATATATTTATTCAAGATAAACGTTATATATAAAACAAGAAAAGCATGTCATGTAATGAAGGGTGTATTTAAGAAATTTGCTCACTGAATAAAGAAAAATAGTGTTCAAAAACAACTCTTTTAAAAGAGTATACGGACGTCAGTTTCCTAATATCCAAAGGTAACTCATTCTAAAGCCGTACAGTTTCGGCAGCGAAGGAGCGAGACATGTAGCTAGTACGACGTGGAATGACGCATAAAGTGGTGTTTCCGGAAGAACGTAAATTACGTTCATGACAAGAACCCAAATACTGAAATTTACATTTCAAATATTTGGGTGTGCATGGATCGTATAGAATTGAAAACAGGATTCGAAGAATGAAGAAGGATACGTGATCGTATTTACGAAGACTGAAAATAAAACGAATGCAATTATTGAGCAGACGATCCAATTTGCATAAAAGCTCTTGGCTTTGGTCGGAGTAACACACATCAGCATAATCAAGAACCGGTAAAATGAGAGTTTGCACCAACATAGCCACCAGCCGGCAGGAAATTTTTTAAGCGATAAAGGCAGCGCAGGGAGTTTGTAACTCCCCGGCTTAAATCTGTAACCTGAGATTGCCAACTCAGATTACTATCAATCATCAATCCAAGATGATTAACTTTATGACTGAAAGGTATAATTGTGTTGTTGTAAACAATAGAAGTTAGCGAATTTATTTCAAGCATGGCTAGACGACGAGAGCTACCGATAATTATGACTTGACATTTAGAGGGATTAACCTCTATGCCAAAGTTGTTGCACCAGTCAGAAATACATTAAAGATCGTGGTTTATCAAACCAATCGCAGAATTAACCTCTTTTGGATCGATTTGAGCATAAAGCTGCAAATCGTCAGCATACAGATGGTACAAGCTTTTGAAACGAACAGTGATGAGATTAATGAAAATAGAAAATAATAATGGAGATAAGATTCCGCCTTGTGGGACACCAGTTGTCAGATTACACCAATCAGAGAAAGGCTGGTGATTGATTTTCATCTTTTGTTGGCGATCCCGAAGGTAATATGAGAAACAATCCAAAACTGATAGAGAGAAGCCCATGTACTTACAGATGGCAAGAAGGATGTCATGATCAACTGTATTAAAAGTATTAGAAAAATCTATTAAGACGAGAACAGTCAATTTAGACTCCTCCATGCCCTTTCGTAGGTCGTCAAGAACTTTCAGGAGTGCTGTGGTCGTACTATGGCCTGGTCGAAGACCAGACTGAAAAGGACTGAGTAATTTATTAGAGTATATGTAGCTAGATAGTTGTTTATGTGCAACTGATTCTAAAATCTTTGAAAGAAAGGGAAGAATAGAAATTGGTCGGTAGTGCTTAACAGAGCTAGGGTTAGTAATTTTTGGGAGTGGAAGGACAAAAGCTTTACGCCGTGGGGAAGGGAAAATCCCAGATGAAAGAGAAAAGTTGAGTTATATTGCGAGTGATAACTGGGAGAATATAATCAATTATAAGAATAACCATAGTTCTGCTCACATCATCGCATCCAGTTGCTTTAGATTTAATAGAGAATAAAATTTTACGGACATCCTCATCAGTTACTGGAGAAAAAGCAAAGCAGTTAGATTCGTCTTTGGGAAATGATAAGATAAGTGAAATAGTTTTATGTTTAGTGGAGTTATCCAGAAGAGGCACCGAGGAAAAGTGCTTGTTGAGATCATTAAGAGATATTGGGCCCATATCCGAAACCGAGAGAACTGAGAAACCTCCAAGTACCAGCTGGCGAAGAATTGAGAATGTTTTTATGGATGTGCCGGCGTTTTGCAGCTCGTACCATCTGGTTACAACGATTTCTGGCAACTTTAAATAAGTTACAATTGACCTCACTGCGGTTGTTCTTAAATCTTACAAAAGCCTGATCGCGTTTCGCCATAGCTTTCCGGATGTCGCATGTCATCCACGGTGCGGGTGGTGGTTAATTTTTACAGCGCGTTTTGGTGCCAGTGTGTCGTATAACTGAAGAATATTGGTAGTTACTGAAGCCACCATATCGTTAACATCAGTAGAGTTAAAAGTGTCTGACCAATTGATTAAAGAGGCTTTATGTTTCAACAACTCCAGATTCAGAGTAGCGAAGCTACGCAGGTGCAAAATAGGAGATGTGATTTTAGGTGACTTGATCCTATATGTTATAAATATTAAATCGTGTCGTGAGAAACCTGAAGCCGGAAACTGTCCATGTTTTACAACATGTTCAGTGGAAGAAACTATAATCAGGTCTAACCATGAATTAGAAAAGATGTTATTAGTGTGTGTGGGGTCCAAGTGGGAGTATAGAAAAATTTACTGAATCTATGATCACTTGTAGTTCTCGCGATCTTGGAGAATTCTGCAAGAGGTCAGTGTTGAAATCACCCATGATTATGTGATGTGTGTACTCGGAAGCAATGTTGAGAAGAACGGACTCGAGGTCACAGAAATAATTAATAGATGGAGGTGAATATACCACTCCCAGAGCAATCTTTGTTCCGTTCAGAACGTGTTATTCCTCGATTTAAAACGATCGCTCATGAAATTCAAATATATATGTCAAATCCATTATCAGACTTTTGAAATAATACGTGTACAAACATAAAAAAATAATACCGAATTCAGAACATCCTCCTTTTTTTAAAAGTCGCAGATAAACAAAAATGTTTGGTTTGAGTTTAATAAAGAATTGAAGCTGACAGTTTGTTTATAATATTTACGAGGTACAAATTGAGTTGATTGCTATATAATCGACAGATACAAATTATTATGTCGAAGGCATGTCTTCGGGCGTGTCGAAATAAAGCACGAGGAGCTTTTGTAAATGCCCTGAAGATTTACGATGCCTTCATCGCGGGTATAAATAAAAATATGGGTGGCGTTCTTAATGTTATCAGTAAGCTGTTGCGTAATTGATGACTTCAGTAAATTGCTTTCGTAAAGTTTATTCTAAATTAGGAAAAAACAACAGAATTTTTGATTCCCGTTTATTTTTAATTTATTTACTCATTAAATCTTAAGTAATCGTCCGTTACAGTTCGGTTCGGCATTATGATAAGAATACTTTATCTCCTAAGTAAAAACGGACCTTGACGCACTCCAGTACATATACATATACCCACATGCACACATATAAATACACATATACATATACGCATACATACACACATACATATACTATATATACACATATACACACACATACATATATATTTATTCAAGATAAACGTTATATATAAAACAAGAAAAGCATGTCATGTAATGAAGGGTGTATTTAAGAAATTTGCTCACTGAATAAAGAAAAATAGTGTTCAAAAACAACTCTTTTAAAAGAGTATACGGACGTCAGTTTCCTAATATCCAAAGGTAACTCATTCTAAAGCCGTACAGTTTCGGCAGCGAAGGAGCGAGACATGTAGCTAGTACGACGTGGAATGACGCATAAAGTGGTGTTTCCGGAAGAACGTAAATTACGTTCATGACAAGAACCCAAATACTGAAATTTACATTTCAAATATTTGGGTGTGCATGGATCGTATAGAATTGAAAACAGGATTCGAAGAATGAAGAAGGATACGTGATCGTATTTACGAAGACTGAAAATAAAACGAATGCAATTATTGAGCAGACGATCCAATTTGCATAAAAGCTCTTGGCTTTGGTCGGAGTAACACACATCAGCATAATCAAGAACCGGTAAAATGAGAGTTTGCACCAACATAGCCACCAGCCGGCAGGAAATTTTTTAAGCGATAAAGGCAGCGCAGGGAGTTTGTAACTCCCCGGCTTAAATCTGTAACCTGAGATTGCCAACTCAGATTACTATCAATCATCAATCCAAGATGATTAACTTTATGACTGAAAGGTATAATTGTGTTGTTGTAAACAATAGAAGTTAGCGAATTTATTTCAAGCATGGCTAGACGACGAGAGCTACCGATAATTATGACTTGACATTTAGAGGGATTAACCTCTATGCCAAAGTTGTTGCACCAGTCAGAAATACATTAAAGATCGTGGTTTATCAAACCAATCGCAGAATTAACCTCTTTTGGATCGATTTGAGCATAAAGCTGCAAATCGTCAGCATACAGATGGTACAAGCTTTTGAAACGAACAGTGATGAGATTAATGAAAATAGAAAATAATAATGGAGATAAGATTCCGCCTTGTGGGACACCAGTTGTCAGATTACACCAATCAGAGAAAGGCTGGTGATTGATTTTCATCTTTTGTTGGCGATCCCGAAGGTAATATGAGAAACAATCCAAAACTGATAGAGAGAAGCCCATGTACTTACAGATGGCAAGAAGGATGTCATGATCAACTGTATTAAAAGTATTAGAAAAATCTATTAAGACGAGAACAGTCAATTTAGACTCCTCCATGCCCTTTCGTAGGTCGTCAAGAACTTTCAGGAGTGCTGTGGTCGTACTATGGCCTGGTCGAAGACCAGACTGAAAAGGACTGAGTAATTTATTAGAGTATATGTAGCTAGATAGTTGTTTATGTGCAACTGATTCTAAAATCTTTGAAAGAAAGGGAAGAATAGAAATTGGTCGGTAGTGCTTAACAGAGCTAGGGTTAGTAATTTTTGGGAGTGGAAGGACAAAAGCTTTACGCCGTGGGGAAGGGAAAATCCCAGATGAAAGAGAAAAGTTGAGTTATATTGCGAGTGATAACTGGGAGAATATAATCAATTATAAGAATAACCATAGTTCTGCTCACATCATCGCATCCAGTTGCTTTAGATTTAATAGAGAATAAAATTTTACGGACATCCTCATCAGTTACTGGAGAAAAAGCAAAGCAGTTAGATTCGTCTTTGGGAAATGATAAGATAAGTGAAATAGTTTTATGTTTAGTGGAGTTATCCAGAAGAGGCACCGAGGAAAAGTGCTTGTTGAGATCATTAAGAGATATTGGGCCCATATCCGAAACCGAGAGAACTGAGAAACCTCCAAGTACCAGCTGGCGAAGAATTGAGAATGTTTTTATGGATGTGCCGGCGTTTTGCAGCTCGTACCATCTGGTTACAACGATTTCTGGCAACTTTAAATAAGTTACAATTGACCTCACTGCGGTTGTTCTTAAATCTTACAAAAGCCTGATCGCGTTTCGCCATAGCTTTCCGGATGTCGCATGTCATCCACGGTGCGGGTGGTGGTTAATTTTTACAGCGCGTTTTGGTGCCAGTGTGTCGTATAACTGAAGAATATTGGTAGTTACTGAAGCCACCATATCGTTAACATCAGTAGAGTTAAAAGTGTCTGACCAATTGATTAAAGAGGCTTTATGTTTCAACAACTCCAGATTCAGAGTAGCGAAGCTACGCAGGTGCAAAATAGGAGATGTGATTTTAGGTGACTTGATCCTATATGTTATAAATATTAAATCGTGTCGTGAGAAACCTGAAGCCGGAAACTGTCCATGTTTTACAACATGTTCAGTGGAAGAAACTATAATCAGGTCTAACCATGAATTAGAAAAGATGTTATTAGTGTGTGTGGGGTCCAAGTGGGAGTATAGAAAAATTTACTGAATCTATGATCACTTGTAGTTCTCGCGATCTTGGAGAATTCTGCAAGAGGTCAGTGTTGAAATCACCCATGATTATGTGATGTGTGTACTCGGAAGCAATGTTGAGAAGAACGGACTCGAGGTCACAGAAATAATTAATAGATGGAGGTGAATATACCACTCCCAGAGCAATCTTTGTTCCGTTCAGAACGTGTTATTCCTCGATTTAAAACGATCGCTCATGAAATTCAAATATATATGTCAAATCCATTATCAGACTTTTGAAATAATACGTGTACAAACATAAAAAAATAATACCGAATTCAGAACATCCTCCTTTTTTTAAAAGTCGCAGATAAACAAAAATGTTTGGTTTGAGTTTAATAAAGAATTGAAGCTGACAGTTTGTTTATAATATTTACGAGGTACAAATTGAGTTGATTGCTATATAATCGACAGATACAAATTATTATGTCGAAGGCATGTCTTCGGGCGTGTCGAAATAAAGCACGAGGAGCTTTTGTAAATGCCCTGAAGATTTACGATGCCTTCATCGCGGGTATAAATAAAAATATGGGTGGCGTTCTTAATGTTATCAGTAAGCTGTTGCGTAATTGATGACTTCAGTAAATTGCTTTCGTAAAGTTTATTCTAAATTAGGAAAAAACAACAGAATTTTTGATTCCCGTTTATTTTTAATTTATTTACTCATTAAATCTTAAGTAATCGTCCGTTACAGTTCGGTTCGGCATTATGATAAGAATACTTTATCTCCTAAGTAAAAACGGACCTTGACGCTCTCTCCTCGTTAGTCAGCTGTGAAGTAGAAGGGCTTCGGAAGAAAGTGAAGCCAAGGAAGTGGGGAAGGGTGATGTTGACAATCGCTGTAAAGGCTGCGGTTTTGTGCGAAACCATTCCAGTAGTCCGGACAAATGGCAACGAGAAGAACACCGTGAGTGTTTAGCCGGTAGGAGTCCAGCGTATCCTGGCGATAACATTCAATTAACACCTCCTACAATATTTTTTATTAGTCTAAATACGTCCTTATACGTTATCTCACTTTTTCATATCACCATTGAAGCAATTTATTACACAATAATAATTTGCCCTTAAATTTATTTTGATCGTGGAAATGTAACAAAAACAAATCAGGAAGAATACTGCAATCATTTCTTAGTATATTTCTGTATTTACTTGGTTAAAGACAAAGTTTTTTACTGTTATTATGAGTTATTCCACTAGTTCAACTAATTGAATAGTATGATTCCAAAAGGATCAACTTAAATGTATAAGACGGCCATTCTAATAAATGGTCGATCAAAAAATGTAAGAATAGGTAAGGTAAATTTAAATATATCCGTTCAAAACTATAAAAGCTATTGGTTAAAGAGTGTCTTTATCGAAACAATGTGATAATGTGAAAAAAAACAAGAATTAAGTAACTTTAAAAATTGAAATCGCATTTACTGACGATGACGAATACTTAGTCTAAGTTGTATTTTCCGCGTCGTTTCAGCCATTCAGAATTCCACTGCTGAACATAGGCTCCATGGATAGCTACAAAAGTTTGTAAATCTCATTTTTAGGGATTTTGCCGTAGTTGCCACGCTTGGCAGGCGGGTTGGCAACCGCAGTTTATTTATTCAGATGTTCCAGGAAGACGCTGCTGCCCATTTTCTGGTTTTCATTTCCCCCCTGTCGACTTTTACGACACCCACGGGATGAGATGGGGTGGTGGATTCTCTTAGGCCGCCGGTACGCATGTTTTATGTTAAATTTTTAAGTTCAGCTAGCCATGGTGCCTATGGTACAAATGGATATTTTCTATGCTTATTACTGAATTATAATGATAAATCAGGTGATTTCCATTGATTTACAATGTTTTTTTGTTATTCATATAATCAGCTCTTTAAAAAAGAAATAAAAGCTTTATAAAACCATAAAGATGGCCTGAATTATGGCCTGATGGTCGAATGAAACATTTAAAGGTCTACAAATCAATATTGTACTTATATCCGCCTATTAATATATCCAGTTATAGGACACATGTCTCTTTCCAACACGATAAATAGTTAAATTATAATCCGCAATGTCACTGATCATCTATTGAGGCTTAGTTCTTAATAAACTTTTATTAATAATATTTGGGAAAAGAAAAGTGCACACGAATTCCTATACTAGAAAATTGTATTCAATACTGAGATAATTTTATAAATCTTTATGCGAAGGATAAATAAAATAACAAATTTACTTTCTACATCGTACCTAAGGCAGTGCGAATTTATGATACTTTCCGTTAAGTCTGGGTAAGTAAAAATTATGTTTTTTTTTCTTAATTACACAACAGCTCACCATTAATGAATCAACAAAATTATTATTAAAGCACGAAAAAATATTTTTTTACCATTAAACCTCCCATATATCTCCCTTGTTAGAATTTCAGAGAAACTGTCAAAGGTCGTGATTGCAAATTAATATAATTTAAGTCAAAGGCTTTTGTTTTAAATGTATCGATATTAGTCATATTCAAGTATTATACCTTATTTATATTCAAAAGTTTTAGGATGTTGATGATATGGATGGTGAATCAAGCTTTTGCTTTTAGCTATCACGACTTATGTTAAAAACTTAAATGACTAATGACCATACGCAAGGAAAATAAATACTTTAAATAAATACTTTCTGCACCAGATATCGACTGGTCAGGAGGGCTACAATTGTATTAATACAAATTTCGTATATTTACCGCGATTTTATCGCGTTTAATTTTGATTTTGTACCAAAAATTATAATTAGAAGTTGAAGGCACTCACCGTGTGGTGCAGGCTTAAGAGAATCTGCCACCCCATCTCATCCCGTGGATGTCGTACGAGTTGACAGAGGGAAAACGAAAACAAGAGACAAGAGATGAGCAGCAGCATCTTCTCGGAATATGAAATGAGGCTACAAACTTGTGGCCATCTATGGGGGATGCCTATGTTCAGTAGTGGACTAGTGATAGGCTGAAATGAGGAAGGTACCCCGGATTAACTATGACATCAGGACATCTGTCACCTCAGTCCTCCCGTGGCAATGGGTGCTGTAAAGCGCTCAGGTATAGTTTAAAAATTAAACGCGATACTATACGTAAAATTCGTTTTTTTTTTTTTAAATTAGTTAATAGTGTTCAACAGGGTTTTCCTGAAAAAAAAAATTAAAGCACTTTCTATGTACATTTTTTCTTATGTTATTTAAATATAATTTTTATTGTTTTATGTTATAAGGAAATAAAAAATGTAAGTATATTATTGTTAAATGTAGATAAGAGGACACTGTCACTTTTATTAGGACTGCCCTAGTAAAATTTGCAGTAGAATGCGTAAAAGCTGGAGAAGAAATGGCGCAAGAAACTCCAGCGACGCTTCTTATCATAATTAACATAAGGAAAACCATCCTGAAAGGCGGTATCGCGAATGATTGATTTGTATGTTAGGTGAGAGAGTCGCGATGGGTTGAAGTGCGCTTGCAACCACAATGGCTTGGAAATTAACTATTATGTTAACGAAATGTTGGAAACCCATGGCTGCGTGGATTCTATCCTCGGGTTTACCGTTGGTAGCTTTGAGTGCTTGTGCATGGGCTGAATGCTGAACGGTGGCGAAGCGACAGACTAATCCTAAGTCGGTTTCGTCAACAGGACGACTTGCGACGGAAATGACGGGTGTGTTCTGTGGAGCCTACGAGTTTGTTATGGATGCAGAGATCGGGCACGGGAGTTTCCTCCATACAAGGTGGAGGTATGGGTTTGAAAGACGGTTCTGGGTGCAATACTTGTCTGACCGCATGTCTTTTGGGTTTCGGTGTTTTGGGGAAACCGAGGTAGTTGGCCGTATGGCCTTCTGTATTATATAGAACACAGGAGGGTGGGTCGAAGGTGGCCTATACAATTTACGCAACTAGCTCGCGTGTAACACTTTCCTCAGGAATGGCCAGAAAGCTGACACATATGGCAGTGTCGTGTTTGGGAGGGGTTTCAACTGTGAGCCCCGAAAGGTTGCAGCAAGTTTACATATTAAAAATCTGTTTTCCGGCTGGGGAATACTCAAGGGCAATGAGCACCATATGCCCGCTGTACATCCGGTGAACGGATAGAGTCGGGAAGTTATGTGCTAGCAGGTTAGCTTTAACCTCCTCGACTGTGATTTCTTTCGGGAGGACTTTAGAACCACCCGAAGATAAAGCTCTTCGGCTAGGGTGTAGGTGTGGAAGTACATACCATTTGATTGGATAAAGCTTTTTTGGGCTTCTGACGTCTCAAGTTGGAGCTTGATGCCGTATGTAGTAGAGATAACATTGTAAGAACCCTTTGTTTGATAAGACCGATGAGACTTTCGACCATTTATCTTTCGCCTAAATGAAAATCGGCGGCGGACGTTTGTTAAGGTAGGCTGCGGGTTGCTGCGAGGCAGGGGCTTACCGTGAGGCTGCGGATTCTTGCCATGAGGCGGCGGGTTCTAAGGGATGGCGGCTCCGGTGGAGGGGTATAGGCGAATTCTGATTTAATTCCTTAATTGTTCGGCCGTTTTTTTGCGATAGTGATGGGTACCGGAGAAGCGGTATTTTTTCCGCTTATTTTTCGACTTCTCCACAAGGGTGAAGCCGGAGTCGGGCTGAGGAGATTCGCACTCCATTTCAGAGTTCGAGGACGAAAATATTTTCTTCCCCTGGTGAAGACGAGGCTCTAGAGCCCTTTCATTTAAAATGGAGCTACAAATGTAAAAAAAACATTGGCTCAAGAGTTTCCTCGCGTTCAGCAAGCTTTGCGATGTGGTGTAGAATTGTGTAAATTTTGGACGTGGAAGCGTTGTAGGTGCTCGAAAAAGTCTATGTATCTGTCTTACAAAGTACAGCACACAATTTATGAGTAAAGACGATTATGAAAGGTATCGTTTTTCATGGTATGCAGCAGCGATGTCGGTTTTTGCAAAAGCCAGCATAAGATATAACAAACGTTCTATTCTATCATTATCAACCTTAAAGAATCTCAAAAACATCAAAAAACCTCACCTACTGTAAGTTTTTCTCGGCGTTCTGTAAATAACTTATATAATATTTTGACACTAAATATTAGTTCTTTTTGATTTAATTCGCACAAAATAAAAACTAATCTGCTGTATCATATTTGGTAGTCCCTCTACTGTGTCCCTTCCGTAACTTCTGTGACATATTGGAGTTGCATGTAAATAAATTATTAAGTAGGCTTTGTTACTATTTATTTTTGTGCAGAACAACAACGGAAGATTTATACTTGTTTACATGTTTGTCGTGCATTCATTTATTTCCTATATTCAGCGAGAGGCAGATAATACAGATTGGATATAAAAATGTCTCATGTCACTTTTCAGTCATTGTTCACTCAAAGGAATATCGTTTGAGTGAACAATGACAATGTGATCAAATTATTTTCGACTAGTTTGTGTATTGAACTTTACTAATATTAACTTTACTAATATTAATTATATTTTAATAAACGATTTTTTTCATTCGACTCTAAATTATGAATAGTTTTAGCTGGTTATGTCGAACTCCTACCGGCTTTAATCCCAGGGTGTTAGTCTAATCCCAATACAATTTGTCGGGTTGACTGTAACGCAATACAGTAGCCCTTAGGGTATCTGTGGAGTTCGCTTGTTGGTAGTGAAACACCGATTCAGTTGTTATAAGTATTATCTCAATACTAATCATATGACAAAAATTAATAGCCCGGGAGCCAGTGACAGATTTTTGCGACTAATTTTATCTCAGTCAATAATTCCAGGACTGCTTCGCACAGTTGCGTTGTTGTGTTATAAAGCGTGGCGGACTTCAGCTGCAGCAACATGGTTGGGGCAACGGTAGCCTCCAACGCACGTAGAAAAAAAAAACGTTTTCAGTGATTTCTTTCCAGTTGAAAATTTGTCAGTTCACAAAATATTAAAATGAAAAGAAGTCAACTGGCTGTAACGTGGTAGATTACACTTCAGCTGCTCATACGAACATGTGTGAAAAAATTTGTTCAATGATTTCTTCCTAGCTGAATACTTGTTAGATAGAAGAGAAGTAGAAGTACGAGTAGTTTATATAAACATTTTACATTAAAAAAAACGTCATCTGGCTGTATGTCGGGTGAATGGTCAGATAATCACTGAAAGATGTTACACGGAAACCAGGCGTGAGCGCCGCTCGCCTATTTAAAAAGACAGCTGACGTGTTCCCTCCGGTACACCTAGATGATTATTTTTATTATTTCAAGCATTATCAACGTCTGTCAACAATTATTGGATGAAAATTGAGCCGCAAAGAAAAAACTTAATCGAAGTTATTATATGCAACGTTTCTTATACGTACATAAATAAAGAAGATATATTTTAATAAATATTAGAAATAAATTCCAGAATATATATTTATACATATACATACTGTAATTTATATACGATTCATAATACTGTTACTGGCTCCCGGACTATATCTACACTGCGCCACTGCAAATGTTCAAGTGCAGTGTGTGTTAGATATCATCTGACAGCAGTGTTGCCATTTTATAGTGTGTGGAATGGATTCTCCACAGGACTCTTCTTATTGTGGTAATGAAGCTCTCCTCGTCTTTTTTACGAGCGCTATTTCAATGTGAATATAATATACATTTATTCCTTTATTTTAGGTTTATAATTAATTATCAGTGTAACATTATGTTATACTTCATAATTAATAACCAATTATTCGAAATTTTCGATACATTATTTTGTAAAATAATCCAGTTCCTTATCGCTATTATCAAATAGAAAAATAAAACTACTAGTATTTTTCACGAATGTGCTAGCAATACACAAACTAAATTTCGATAATTCAAATCACACAAACATCTTAAAATGTGTTCGTTCTTCAAGATGAATGGGCGGTGTGGGTAGGGGATTTATCTAAAGCAACTTATTTCACTCGTAAGCATTGAAGTTTTAATAGTACCTTGCGATTTTTACTGGTTAACATTAGCGGATTTTCGTTTGTTTTCAAATCTCAATCAAAACTATTTAAGATAATAAACAGTGTAATAATTTGGTCCGATAATGTTGGATAAACAGCTGTGGTAATGTATAACTATATGTATATTTACGAATGACGCGGCTCCTCAAGAATTCGATATAAATTGTCAGAATTAGATATTCAATATGGAAGGTAACACGGCTATCTCTTACTTTACAAAAAATGAGAAAACAATTATCTTATCATTAAGACTTGTTAAACAATCAGATAATTTTCAGCTGTAGACGTATGATTCCCCGTCTTTATTACTTCATATTTGATATCATTTAAAGAGAAGTTGTATTTTCTTTTTGTTTAGTATTTTGCAGTTCCATCTATTCAACTCGCAAAGTTTACTCAATTATTGGTGACGAAAAATTAGATACGAGTAAGTAAGGGAGTGTTTGAAGTCTTATGTAAAACTAGATCTAAGTAGTTGTGAAGTTAAATATTCCGCTCTTACCTCATAGCGTTTCCCGTTTCCTGTCTTGCACATTTTCTTTATTCCTCAAACACGTTTTTGTTGCGTTTCTTTGAAACTTTTGTATGCAAAATTTCTAATCCCTTGCGCAGCAATTTTGCGGTATTTGAATTTATTCAATGTCACAACATTTACTAAGTTGCATTTTCGCAACTAAGCTACATGCATTTTTATGTAAATTTTAGAGTGAACTTTAGTATCGACAAAAATATTTTCAGGACGAAGAGACGAAAGAGCCAGAATATTCGCATTGTTCTAATTCTTGAACCAAAAAAATTATCATGTAATGACATCATTTTTATTATTACCTATTTTTTTATAACATAAAAGTCAGTGCAATGCATCATCAGTGCATCATCAGATCATTATACTTATCTTGTACATATTTCGGGAATGTCTCGTACATGCTCTATCGGCTTGAGGTTCGGATTTCGAGCAGGCTAATTGAAACGACAAATTTTGACTTGTACACGTCTACAGTGAACGAAGGTTCACGTGACACGAAAGGCTGAGTGTTATCATAAAAAAAATAGGAAAGAGAAACAATCTCTGAGATTTATCTATTTGTGTTCAATAAACATTTTTTAATCTAAACTTAAATTAAAAAATGTTACCTATTACACAACAAACATAATTGTGTATCCAAGCACCCGTTCGTGTATGTATGTCGCGTATATATAACATATACATGATGAAATTGGATATTGTTTGATTCAAGATATTTCTGTAAATTCGCTTAATCATACGAGTTTCGTACGTTACAGAAGCAAGGTTAGTTTACACACTGTTTATATTTATAGATCTCAGTCACACATGTACTTGATTCATTGGCTTCGATACATAAACATACATATCTGGTGTCTTAGTGCGGAATATTTCTGTCGAAGATTTTTTTTAAAAAAAAAACAATATTAATTTAAACTTTATAAACCAAAATGCGTCTACTTTTATCGTATGATGAACATTTATTTTTTATTTCATCGCTACTCACAAAGTTTGATCCGAATTAATAAAAAAGCTTGAAAATGGGATATTATTAACGCTAGTAAACTTTATTATTATAGCCTTTTTTAACTAGCTGTACTTCACTACAATGCCATTAAAACATTTCAATAACATTTAAGCATTCAATAAAGTTTTAAGACTGACTTCAGAATCACATCTTTAGTAATAAAAATAAATTTGTCTTCTGATTTTATAGATTTTGGAATGGTGTTTTTTTTTGGAGGCCTTTGTGCGACTATTTTTAAGCTCATATGTAGTCATCATCGTATTTACTGCTGAAAAAAGCAAGCAGCATCACAAAAAATATGATAAAGCAAAAAATATTGAAGATTTAATTTTTTTTTTATTTAGTGGTACATTTAAAAGTTTTTTTTTTCATGGTGGTCTCCGTTCAGCATAGAGAAAATCCAAATCTGAAGTTTTGGATCAATTCTTACAGCATTTCTGCATCGATTTTTGGCGATAGCTGCACGAATATTATTCTTTAACTCATCCAGGGTTTTCGGACGATTAGTATACACCGAGGATTTAAGATATCACCCCATAAAAAAATTCACAGGGGATAAAATCTCGTGAGCGGGCTGGCCACTCTATTTTATTCATTTTATTTACACACTGCTTCACATGCAAGTTTTCGTGAAAGAAAATCGCGTGGATTAAGTTTTTGCACCACCACCAGCCTTTTTAAATGAAATTTCAGGTCTTTGTGAAGAATTCGTCTCCCTGTGCGATCTGAAATTCGAAAAGCAGCTGCACGTTTATACGCAGATCGCTTAAGGGATTTCAAAGCTGCCTTCCGCACTGTCCTGTTTTTTTTTTCACACACTATCAGTATCCATAATAGTGTTCCCCCACTGAACAATCGACGTCCGATCAGGAACACGACCTTTAGGAGCGATTTTTTTTTATTTGCACGCTGAGGTTCAATAATCGAATCGAGGTTAGAAAAACACGTCGTCACGGCGAACGTGCGCTTCTCTCTCGTCCACTGCATGGTTGTTACTAAACTAACTGTATAAAAAACGTTAGGCTGTGCTCTTTCAAATGCGGGATATAACCCATTCTTGGTGCTAACAGCTAACTAGCAGCTGCTATGTGGCGCTCAATTCAAATAAGTAAGTTCTCGCGTCGCACCCTGAACAAGTATTAGATGTACTCGCGGTTTACGTTTATGCAACAATAAAACTGGAAAGGACGTGCCTTTCTACTTACGAGCTTTGTTAACATATTTTAATTAATATAAGAACAGTTTCAATACAATAGAGATAAATGCATACTTTTCTTGTCGTGCGGTTGCGGCTTAAGAGAATCTACCACCGCATCTCATCCTGTGGGTGTCGTAAAAGTCAGCCAGAGGGAAAACTTAAAACCAGAAGATGAGCTGCAGCATATTCCTGGAAAACCCGAATAAATAAACTGCGGTTGCCAAACGGCCTGCCAAGCATGACATCTATGGCAAAAAATGTTGTAGCAATCTATGATGATGATGACGACATACTCTTCGTTTTATAGTTTTAAAACATTTAAATATACCGAGACAAATCTATTTAACGTAAACTTTAAATTTAAGAGTGGTTTGTTTGTTTTATTGATTCCATTCACTCAAGATATGAGGCACCATCACACTAGGTGCTGCAAATGGTCCGGCTGACCAACCATAGAAGACCCCCGTCGCTGGCAATATCGCAAATAACACCCGAGGCTACCTGGCCAATCGGGCAGCAGCGGTGGTAACGCCCTATTAAAATAATAAAATCTTCAGCTTATATATACAGTGGTATTCTCTTTAGTTTTTTTATTGTGCATAAGCTTTTTAACAAGTATACCTTATCTTATACTGAAAAACTAAATATAATTGATTACTTTGGTTAGTTTGAGCTAGTTAAGATAAACAATCACAACAGTTACACACCGCATGGACTTTACTTTCCTATGTCGCCGATAGGTGTCCGGCAGAGTAATATAACACCTACCTATTTTTTGCCGAGGTGTCGTAAGAATCGACTAAGGTATTATACGGACATCCATTGTTCTTGCAGAATAACACTATAATACGCAATGCCGTCACTATACTGCTCGTGGGAATGCAATGGGTAGTAAGAATTGTTTGACTCGTGCCAAACTGGCGGCGACGTGGTTCGCCACCCGTCACGTCTCGTTTCCCGCGAGGGAGAAGAGTGGGTTAGGTGTGTGGCCTCTGCCTGCCCATTGTATGGGAGGAGGGCGTGACTGTGTGTATGTGGTTCATTTCAAATGGGAATGCAGAAACGCTAGTGCTCTTCTTATAAATATTAAAATGGCTGTTGTTGTCATGGGCAGCACTTTCCCATCACCATCGTGTGAATTATCTTCCCGTCCGCTTATTTCAATCATTAAAATTACTTAATTCTTTGAAATTGAAATTTTTAGTTACTAATATATAAAAAAAAAGTTGAAAAAAAAAAACATTTTTTTCGCGATTTGAGCGCCGTTTACCTGAAAATGTAACTATCATGTTTTACGAATACTTTTACTCATAAAATAAGGTAGATAAACCGTTTATTTGTAAACTATGTACATAAATATAGGTACGGTAGTAATCGACAGTTCTAAATCTATATTGAAAAAAAATATTTACGAAGAGTCCACCAACGTAAAATTGAAATTAAAACGTAACATTATAAGGTTAATTTTGCATATTGTAAATTTATTGCCCGTACGCAGAAGCTCAAGATGTATTTTGACACGCCCAAAAGCATGCCTCCGATAAATAACTTGTAATAATCAATAAAATTTTAAATGTGCAGAATGGTGCAATTTGTACTTCTGAATTTTGTACGAAAATCATATTATTACATAACTTGACACATGTAATTAAGATGGTGTAATTTAGAAGCCACAATTAATATGCTGCAACTTGTAGAAAATAGTGCAATGAAAGCCATATACAGTGTTGATCATTTAATCTAGAACGATTTTTAAACACAATTTTTTTCAAACAAACTAGTATAATTTATTGCATGCATTCTTTTTTATTTGTCGTAGTATCGCATGGCTTTTTATACTAGCAATACATACATTTATATACATGAACTATTTAAGATATAAAATTAAGACTTATAAAATCAAGACTTAACTGAACCTACATACATACATACATACATTCACGCCTCTTTCACATTGCGGTAGGCAGAGACCACATCTTTCCACTTGCTACGATCCTGACACACATCTTTAGCTTCTTCTACTTTGATTAGCGTTTTCACTTATGCTCGTCGGTTGCCGGTACCTTTAACTTGACCTTTCCTCATTCACTACCATACATAAGTGTGGGGACCAGAACCCCCCTATGTACTGAACTTACGGGCATTTTTTTATTTCAATTTAAATAGAAATCACTCTGTGGCTAGGTCACATTTCGTATCATTTTGGCGCAATTTATTGCTGTAAATGTCTAAAACGTGACGAATTCATAAAAAACAACGGGAAAAACAAAACTTGTGACAAACCTACATGGGAAGTCATAATTAAACTTTGCGAGAAGAACTGGTCTTTTAAAAGAAGATAGCTGATCAATGCTCGGTTGTTTTTCACACTGTGAAGCATTTTAACACGTATCAAAAAACTTCATAGGCCGAAAGGTTTCTCGTAGAGTAGAATAACATCTACCTCTTTCCTACCGAGATGTCGTAAGAGGCGACTAAGATACAGTATATTGTATGGACTATATATATATATATATAGTATAGTATGGATATAGTATGGACAGCCTTTTTTCGTGCAGTATATAATACCATAGTATGCAATGCTGTCACTAAACGTCTCGTGTAAACACAATGGGAGTAATAATTTTTTGACTGGTACCCAAATGGCGGCGACGTGCTTGGCCTCCCTCACTTACCGCGGGGGCGATAAGTAGGCTACCGGTGTGGTCTCTGCCTACCCCTTATATGTGGGAAAAACTTGTTTTCCCGGGTACTCAGTGGGACCCATAATGAGTACTCGGAAAAACAAGTTTCCAATACGTCATCTCGTAGGAAATTAATTTTCTTCCCTATCCTCTCTGCATTTGTGTAACTTCGGTAAATTATATCTAATAGATGAATATAATTCATAGTACACATCCTATAAATACAATTGTTCACGTGGCAAACATCGACCATAGATTATTTAACAAAATCTAATTTGAAGGATTTTATCGTGTTTAGTTTTATTATTTAGAACCCCATGTTTCGAGCGCTTTACAGCACCCATGGCCACGAGAGAACGAAGGTGACACATTCCTGATGTCATAGTTAATCCGGGGTATTTTCAGCTTTTAATCACCTTCTTGACTTAGTTGATGAATGAATAGATATGGCTATCGAACGTTAAAGTTTAGATCAATGAGTTTTTTGATATTATAAACAAACGATATGACGAAACGATGAAGATCACGTCCTTGACCGTCCATGAAACATCACAGAGGTCATTACCGCCACCACGGGCTCTGGACATTTATAATGATGTCAGTTTGGATACCAATACCTATTCCCTTTCATTGTATTATGAGACTTGATTTGAAACACATGTAAGTAACGGAAGTTAATAATTTAACAAATTTATTACTAATAAAAACACTAACTCGCTAAAAAAATCGGAGTATCACTAAATACAGTCGAAATTGTGTAGTTCCTTTTACAACCGATTTTTCCTTAACTACAAATACCTACACAAAAATATTCCTGCACAAAAGCAAATATAGCTCTTCCCTGATCGGCCGTTATGATGAATGGTTGCGCTTGTTTTCAGGGAATAAATTTCTGATACGCAGAAATAGGGTTTATATGCAGTTCAAGATATCATTTTTTTTTCAAAAATCATTTTTGGAAATACACTCGGCGTCAAAAAAATCGCACATCCGAAAAAAATAATTTAAATACTATTTTAACACAACAGGCCAATGGCAATGTTGTGGTTTGAGGGTATCATTCGAAAGGTAATTTCATTCACTTTTATAACGAGACGAAAGAGAAATTAAAGAAAAAGACAGGGTATGTACAAATTTGCAAATTAATAATTAAAAAAAAAACTTAATAAATACAAAAAAAGTTCTTAAAACCTAGTGTAACCCCCCCTTGCCTTGATAACGGCTTCCATGCGATCTTTCATGGACCTTACAAGGATCGCAACAGCCTCTTGGGGTATTTGTTCCCACTCTTCAAGTACCGCATCTTGGAGCTCTTGAAGAGTGGCTGGAGCTGGATCTCGAGCTCGCACGCGCCGTTTTAGGTCATCCCAGAGATGTTCTATTGGGTTAAGGTCTGGACTTCGTGCTGGCCAATGCATAACAGGGATATCGACCTCCTGTAAATAATCCCGTACAATAGCCGCGGTTTGGCAACGAGTATTATCATGCATTAACATGAATCCATCACCGACATAACCAGCATACGGGACCACATGTTCCTCCAGGATTTCAGTAATGTACCGACCAGCATTTAATGACCCTTGCTCACGGCCACCCCGAGTCCGGGAAACGCACTCAAGTTCCGTTTTCCCGTCGACGGAAATGCCGCCCCAAAACATACACGAGCCACCCCCGTATTCGACGGATTCTTCGAAGCAGGGTTGTGTGAACCTCTCCCCCTGTCTTCTGTAGACCCTTCTACGTCCTGTCATTGCAGAAGAGACAGACCCTCGTCTCATCAGAGAAGAGTACGGTCCGCCACTGTTCTAGAGTCCACTCGCAATGATTGCGAGCAAACTCTAGGCGATCTCTGCGATGCTGTGCAGTAAGTTTTGGACCTTTAGCAGGTCTATGGGCTGTTAAACTCTTTTCGTGTAACCTTCTTCTTATCGTAGAAACACTCACAGATGTTCTCCGAGTTGATCGAAGCTGTTGTTGCAACTCAACAGCATTTGTAAAACGGTTTCGTTTCGTAAAGATGTCGTAACGATGAAACGGTCATCTCTTTCTGATGTGCACCGTTTTCTTCCAGATCCCGGTTTTCTAACATAACCACCAGTCTGCTGAAAAACGGGACAGGTTCAACTGTCGAGCAACGTCACACTGCCGCATCCCCGACTGCAATAGGGCAATCACTTGAGCGGCTTCTTCAGAGCTGGTGTCCATCTTTACTTGTTCTTACTTGGGTTACTTGTTCACGTGTGTTCACTGCAAAGTCTAAATTACGACTGGCCCATATTTCATCCAGATCGACCCTTTTCTACCCTTTTTAGGTGGTGTAACTAGCGTCCTTACTAACGAGCATTTGACAGTGTTTATTTTTGACGCTCTATAATGATAAATGTTTTAATGATTTCATGATTTTTTTATTAATAATGTAAAGCTATTCAAATACCCATTTCAAACATACCAATATTTATATAAATATAATTCGTTTCTAGCCATTACAGCCATTTTTCGCGCAAACTCAGAGGTGCGATTTTTGACACGCTGAGTGTAGTTCATAAAGAACTTGACTTATAACTTGTGCGTTAGATCAGACACTGGAGGGTCAAATTGGTCATTCTCGCACCAGTATATACGCTAATATTTATGGCATCGTAATATCGTCTGTCGTTCACTCATTCATGCACACATTATCAGGCACAACATACACGATTGCCCCTTTGGTCGCTTATATACTCGTATGTAAATAATATAAACAATAATTTTATATAAATTTAATGTAGGGGGTTATATTAAAAGTATACACAGAAAAAGTTTCTCGCTTTTGCATTGGCTGGCCCTCCGACAGATAAACTGCAAATAGTGCAAAGTAGATTTCTGCAAAAAGCTACCGGCGCCCATTGGATCCAACGCAGTATAGACATTTACAGCGACTGTGATATTCCTTTAATCTCTGAAGACTTTAGCCCTTCAGCTCGAAAGGAGGACGCTCCATACCTCCCTCGGACGGTCAATAAATGACTAGCCGTGTGGTGGCGGCTCGTTAAAAGAATACTAGCACTCCATATCGTCCAATGGATCTCGTAAAAGGCGAGTAAGGAATTAAACTGCACTGTGCACCCAACAGCACATGGCGGCGATGGGCTCACCACCTATCACACCAAGTGCATTACATTGTTTTGTTGAAACGTGGATTGTGGCAGTCATCTGTTTTTGCAGTGAGTGCCCAGTCTCTGACTACCCCTTACGGGATACAGTCGTGATCTTATGTATGTATGTAATAAATGACTTTAAACATTTACGCCGTATGTAATGCAATGCAATGACAAATGCTAAGTATAGATTTACTTAAGTGGACAGAAGTACCTATATAATACAGGATTAGATAGTAAAAATAAACGTACTTGCTATCTTTATCGCTGAAAATGATTTAATATTTTATGTAATTACTTGTTATCAAAAAGCTTAACGTGCTAATTGTAAAGAAAATACATACTACAGTTTAAGTATTTTCTTATCACCAACCACTCTCCAACATTCATTGGTACATACTAATTTTACGTTTCCCGCGACAAGCTTTTTGATAACAAATAATGCAACGTAAAATATTAAATTAATATTCTAGCTCCCCAATGAGGAGGCCATCTAAATACTTTACTCTGCTCAAGGTAACATACCCTTGTCAAGCAGAGAAAAGTTTTGGTTCTAAACAAACCAGGGCACCATTAATAGTGCTGCTCTGCATCTTATGTACAGTGGACACCCAACATAGTACCACGGGTAACAATCTTCGTTCGGCCGCGCTATAACTGTATTTAACCGGAAACTGAATTATTTTTGGTTGAATAATGTGAACGACAGTCGTTATCGTAATCTTCCGCTACTAACGCTATATCTGAATCGAAAATTTGTGCTCGTCGGAAGTAATGATTTGCAATCATGAACACTTTTGAAATTCATATCTCGGTGCCTTCAGCCGTTAGACTCTGAACACCATTTAAGTATATGTCTAGACAAATCCAGTGAACCCAAACACGGCGAAGCTATTATGAGTACTTGAGGAGTTCCTATGACCACCTCCCGGCTCCGTCATAAGACCCTGCACATCTTCTAGGTCACTTGTCTAGACAAATCCAATGAGCCCAAACACGACGGAGTTGATGGGTACTCGATGAATTCCTTTTACCACGACCCGGCTCCATTAACACCTGGACATCATCTAGGTTTACAGTACTTGTCAAGACAAATCCAACCAGTCTAAACACGAAAGAGTTATGATGGACACTTCAGGACTCCTATAACCACCTCTCGGCTTCATCATAAGAACCTGGACGTCATCTAGGTCTGCAGTACTTGCCAATGCAAAACCAACGAGCTCAAACACGAAGGTGTTATGTTGAGAAGTTGAGGAGTTCCTATGTTGACTTACCGGCTCCATCACGAGAACACCTCCACGGTCCCAAGTTATTGCATTGTCGTCGAAGTTACATATGTGTTCCAAATGTCAGCCCAATCGGTTGGGAGGAATGTCTAAAATTCAGTTGCAAGATTTGAAGTTCACATACATTGCAAGTTAAATAAAAGCTTTTAATAAGACGAACTTTCCCCCAAGTCATGTGAAGCGTGAGAGTGACATCACTGTATGATGATAACATTAACTTTATTTATGTATTTATGTTGGGTAGGTAGTTCTACCCAATCAAATTGTCCGATGAAGCTGTAAAAGCCAAGGGGGCTAACAGCGAAAATTTCACCTTTACAATATACAGAAGTCTATAATAGTTATATTCAACAATGTAATTAAAAGTTCTCATAACAGCAGTTGGTTTTCCAAAAAAATATATATTATTTATCCTACTTAAATGAAAACGTCTGTTTGTTTACCGGAACCTGTCGCCGTGGTCGAATTCCGCTATAAGGTAGTCACTCTTTCTTTCTTTTTCTTTTTTCTTTTATAAAATAGGAGGCAAACGAGCAGGTGGCTCACGTGATGGGAAGTGATCACCGCCGCCCATGAACACCTACAATACCAGAGGAATAGCAGATGCGTTGCCGGCCTTTGAGAAAGGAATAGGCTCTTTTCTTGAAGGTCCCTAAGTCGTATCGGTCCGGAAAAACCGCTGACGGCAGAACATTCCATAAAGTGCAAGTGCGTGGCAGAAAATTCCGCGAAAAACGCACTGTGGTGGAATGCCAACCATCAAGGTGGTGACGATGGAATTTGAGGTTATGCCGTAAGGTGCGATGGTGAAATTCATTAAAGTCACTGCTGTTAAAATATTAATGCAAGAGTACTTGCCCAATATAGATCACTATGATATTAACGCAATGTTTCAATGAAATGCAAGAAAATCACATTTATGGAAAATATGTGCAAAACAAGAAATAATAAACCCCCTTTTGTTATTTTTTATTTTATATATTAGTCTATATAGATATTAGTCTATATATATTTCGAAGTGTTTAATTAATATGTATAACGACGCTGCGGCTCCAAGAGATATGTATGCTAAGAACGCAGTCATTCGTCGACAAATTAACTTGGTATGTTAATGTTAACGTTTTCGTATCACAAGCACATAAAGCTCCGTCAATAAATTAAAAAGGTGACAAGGTGTCTCGAGTTTAAGATTGATACGATGAGATAATATTTAATGCAGATATTTGCAAAGCGTTTAATTACATGTAAATATTATTAATGTTAGTAACGAAACAGTATTGTTATATTTATATATATTTTAAATAACGCACTGTGTAAAATCACAAAAGTTATTTATTTAATTTAGGCTTTTATAAAGCTCTAATTAATATCACAATCGTCACCGATTCGACAAATAAGACTTCAGAAAAGAAACTTGATTATTTTTTTAAATTTCTAGCCATACTAACAATGTAAATAACATTAATTTATTACATCATACGTTTAGTAACCAGGGAGTTTGCAAGTACACAGTAAGAGTTATTTCTACTCATCTTCGTCCTCTTTAATTATAATGATCTAATATATAATACACGTCATCTAATAACATCATTGTGACAAATTTTGAATTAAATTTTTGGGGTCACTTTTTTAGGAATTTTATTATAAAGTTTTATACATCTACTAAGAAACGTTTTGGCAAACATTAATATAGGAACCTCTAGGGTATCGCCTCAATCCATTCTACAGAATTTTTACTAGTTTTGTAATGATTTATTATATTTACGCGAATACTACGCATTTAAATAAAACGTCGGGTTATAAATTTTCGAAATTAAACGCTATAAAATCCGCTAAAGTTAGTTTCATTTAAACACTTGGTCTGTGTTAAATATTTTTTTGTTTTGCGTATGTACATATCCTAGAAATTCTTGTAGTGACTCGTAAGGACCCAAGTCAAAGACCCGTGAGGACCCAAGTCAAAGATTGCCCAAAATGCTTGTATTTGTTAAATTAATATTGTTTCCAATCCAGCTGCAAGTCCACAGTAATATAACCTCATCAGTCAGCTGCATTAAGTCTCATTATTCTAATAACAAATTTTTCTTTTCCTGTTAGAATAATGAGATTCAACAATTTCGAAGCTAATTCTTCTAAAACCTTGTTGTATAATATGAACCAACATTCTTCATCGGAATTTAAGAAAATCCGTAAACCAGCTTTGAGAATTCTCCAACAGAAGTTGTCGTGAGTTCCAAAAACTACAACACCCAAATCTCCATTAACTATTTCAACTCCTATATTCCCCGATCAATAGTAACAGGAACTGTAATTACTCGTTTTGTGCTGTCCACGGTCACTGACTTGATGCGATACCATCTTCTCCTAGTACTGTTATAATAAATGCATTTAGTTCTATGTGCGGATGGCCAATTCTATTCTATCTCCAGGAGGTAAGAAGCCTTAGAAACGTAGAGAATCATAGTCAAAGGTAAAAAGGAAATGCTTGACAAATCTAGTAAAGTAGTAAAGTTGCCGATGAAAACGTCATGTGCGAACCTTGTAAATGTCTTTACAAATGTGTGGACAAATTACATACGACGAGCATAGGTCTCCTCTCATTTCTGAGAGGGTTTTTGAGCTAGGAAGAATCCGCCACGCTGCTCCAATGCGGGTTGGTTGACTACACATTTCTTCGAAACATTTTTTTATTTCTAAGACATGCAGGTTTCCTCACGGTGTTTTCCTTCACCGCCGAGCAAGTGGTAAATCAGCACTTAAAATTGCAATTAACAATTTTAGTGGTGCCGGCACCGGGAATCGAACCCAGGTCACTCGCGTACCATGAAAGTTAAAGCGATATAGCCATACCTACATCTAAATATGTTTATGAACACTCTTTCCGTAAGTGAAAGGATTTTTACAGCTTACCAGAAATTCTGTGGAGTCTCGTATAATATACAAATGGATAGACGGTCTTTTTTTTACGTGTTGTGTAAGAAAAATCTAAAAGATAACTGTGCCGATCAGAATCGAAACGGCATCGTCAATTATTTTTTCCACGCTTGCTGCGAAAAAGTATGACGTTTCCGTAACGGAATAAAGGTGATAGCTTTCATGCCTTCACAGAGCTAATCCAAAATAATTTATAGCCCTGATGAATGGTGTGCACTTGTCAGGGCAAAAACAGACTAAAATCCATACCATGTAAACTGATTGTACTTGCAATAGAGACATTTATATATGATTTTAAGAGAAAGGTGAATAATATTTTATGAAAAACATTATAAAATTTTATGGAAAAGTTTACCTTGATAAAAAAGATCCTAACAAATTATTTTCCAAATACGTACTCAATGCCAAAAAACCTATCTGGTTATTCGAACAAGCATCAGGACTTCTTCCTTTTCTAATTATTTGTTAAACATGTTAAAACTCTTTAGTTTTATATTGTTTTTATTCGTTTAATTTGTTTCTTTGTTATAATTGCAATACTTGATTATATTTATAAGTAAACACCAATGTTACATAATATTGATCTTTTTATTATTATTTTTTGTGAAGACTTCATAAATATTTCCAGCTTAGATGAGTGATAAAAGATTTCATCATATTTTATCGTATTATCCAATCTCTTTTATTTTTAAATTTTAAAAGTGTGTACACAGCTATTTTTTAGATTACATAAATATATAATATATATAATATTGAAGTTACATATAATAATCTTGATTTTTGTTTTTTATTTGTAGTTCATTAATAACATGATTTAAGATACAACATCATCTACTCGTATCTTACGTAGTTTCGTAAAATATAGTGACATTTGTACATAAGTGATCGCATTTTCCGTAGAAAAAAGTCGTAATGTAACAAAAAGATTTTTCCAACTTACGTAGAAAAATGTGGAATTTTGACATAAAAAAAGTATTTAAAAAAATATATTTAACTGGTAAATGCATTTGAACAACTCTTAATAAGATGCCAAAATATAATTGTGATTTATTACTATTTAAAGTAATTAAGAGCAAAAATATAAAATTTTGAACTGTAAAGTAGCCATTTTGTAGAAGTGACGTTGTTCTACGACAGTGTCGATGTATAATAAATAATTTGGCGCAAACTATTTGGAAACAATATCCAGAGTTTGATTTGGCTGTTCCAGTGTTAAGTCAGTCAAAGTTAAATAATAATGAGGTATCATCGGCAAACAGAACTATCCAACCAAGAACAGAATTAGACCAAGAATTGATCCCTGAGGAGCACCTATTTTTACTAGACAACCTAATGACAACAACGCTGATGGCTACTTTTTGCTCTCGATTTGTAAGGTAAAAAATTATATTTCCAGTGTGGCTTCATTAAGTTTGCATATTAAATAATTATATTCTACACAGTCAAATGCCTATGAGAGATAACAAAATACACAGACTGTGTGTGTCATAAAAATCTTCCCAAGCTTGTAGAACATGTAAAGCTTGTAAAGTGTTTAACACCGGCATTGGTCGTCGACATTCTTTTTGTATTTTAAAACTAGTACAACCTTAATATGTTTTACCAGATCACTTAAAATCTAAATTTATCCCCTCTGAAGAATCCCGTGTGGTGGCGGGTGCCGTGTGATGGCGGCTTAAGGGAATCTACCACCCCATCACATCCCGTGGATGTCGTAAAAGTTGACAGAGGGAAAATAAAAACCAGGAGATGAGCAGCAGCATCTTCCTGGAACATCTGAATTAATTAACTGCGGTTGCCAATCCTCCGGCCAAGCGTGGCAACTATGGCAACATCCCCCCAAAATGGGAGCTACAAACTTTTGTTATAATCTATGGGGAGGCCTATGTAATGCATTGGACTAGTGATAGGCTGAAGTGATGATGATGATGATAATGAAGAATCAACATGAAAGTGCATAATTAATGTGGTATGTTTATAGAGTCATGTGTCTCCCACATGACTCTATAAACATACCAACGCTGTCTGCGGTGAATGCCTCCCATCAACGCGTTCCCCCCGAATTGGGACGCAAAGGTAGGTATAGGACGTTAGTCCACAGTAAAACTGGCGTACCGGCATTAAGAGGGCTTGGCCCTATGGTAGTACGTAAGCACAAACGTTGGCCGAAGTCTCGTATGTCATGTTAACGTGATACAAGCATACTGCAATATCCGGCGTTAATGAATGCATGTCGCACGGTTTGGGCACACGTCGTAAAATCACGGCCCGCAAATTAAAACCTGTATGCACTACCTCATTGCCAGACTGCCGCTACTGCAGACGTAGTGCAAGTATTATTTATTGGCATCAACACCAAACACAAGATTAGTTCGGCAATTTGAGAGAGCAGAGCACGTCTCAGTTCCCTGCTCAACCATAGGAACGGAAATAGAAGACACATGATCCTGCGGGAAGTCGAAGAAAAAACGCAAAGAGAAACACATGACCTCATTTGTCGCGAGGTGGAAGAATTATTGATTACATTTAATACTTCTCGCGTCGGCCGTCTCTTTGAGTCCCGGAGTGCTGCTGTGATTTTAATACCGTCTCTTTCCAAGTATCTTTAAAAGGAATTTGTTGTTTTGATGCAAGTGTAAAAGGAAGGTTTAACTTTGTTTATCATCGTCCAAATTTATTCATCATTAAATTTGATATCGTGTTACTTATGATAATGTTTTGTAAGATTATCACAATTCGAATATATTTTTAAATAGAAATATTTTTTTTTAGAAAAATATTTCGTAAATTGTTTATTTAAGTTATATTTATTAATTTAATTAAATCGCACAAGTTAAGCCGAGTTGGAGTGGTTAACGTTAATATTAGTAATGTTAGTGACATTGCTAGTGTAGTTACTATATAGTGTCTCTATCTAGCAGTTAGTAGTAGTATTAACGATAGGTTTCATGTTACGGCTTAAAATATTAATTGCGGGATGATTTCTTATACTTATAGCTTAAGCTTGGTCTATAATAAGGGTCCAGAGTTATTCGGTTATTCTGCCGTGAAGTAGTAGTTTGCAAACATTACTGTGTTTCGGTTTGAAGGGCACTGAGAGCTAGCGTAATCACTTGGCATATGAGACTTAAGAACTTAAGTCGCAGGGTGACAGGCGCTGTGTGGTGTCACACAGACATTTTCTGGGTGACACAGCATTTATTATGCACTTACCATCAGGTGAACGTTTTGCTCGTTGCGTCACTTTTATTAAATAAAAAAAAAACAATCAAAAAAATATGCTTCATGACCAACATTTTTATTCATTATTTAAAGTACGTACAAATGTTCAAGACGTGTACATACTAAATGTGTTGTATGTGACGGTAAAAAAAAATACGTCGGGTAAAAAAAATTAAGGCCGGTGTAAGCAAGTTTATTGTAGTACGAGTTACTCATCGACCTTGTTCACCCCTGCTGTTTGTATTCGTCGTCTTAGTATGTTGTACTACATATGACACGTCGGTTTCAGTTTTGATGATCTTGGTTCTGATCAGGGAGAGTGTATTTGGCAGCACTCCGGTCTTGCATGTATACTCATATCGTTTCTTAGTGCTTCTTCTCTTTGCTTAGTGCGCCAGCTCTATGATACATAGATATAGTGTTGGTGACATCTATGATAGTACCTATGATATGTTGTATGTTTCTACTATGATATGTTAGTAGTGTTTTTAGTTAACAACAATTCAAAGTCGATATAAATCATAATGGTAGGATTCCACCAGTAATTATTTTATTTATTCTTACTATATAACAATGTAAATACGTGTCATAACGTCCATCTTAACTTGAAATCAGTGCCGAGGTTGGGATAAAAATGTAGTCTCATCTTTAAAGAGCTTAATTGTTCGTATATTCGTTTTTAATCTGTTGCCGTATTTGTTTAAGATTTCAATCATGTCCCGCACTAAGATTGATCGCTTTGTACTTCACCAAGGTTGTTTACACATGTTGCGTTTTCTTACCTGTATCTTTATTACCCGAATGATTTATTTGTATGTTTAAGCTGCAACATTGAGAATGAATGCCGTAAACAAATAAATTAGGATTAGCACTAATATTCAGTTAATAATAGTAGGGGCTTATGTAAGAACGGGTTAGGCAAATGCAGTTGTATTTCAAAGTTTATTATTTTTTCCAATCATCGTGAATACTTAAAAAAAAAAATAAGGAACAAAAATTTTTCCGAACAAAAAAAAATTAAAACAAAAATCGTTATTATACTCTTTTATTTTTACATTGGGCTCATAACTAGCCATAATTTTATAGAGTTCGAAAAGGATACTCTAATGCGATATAAAGCAAAAAAACTACGTGCCGTAGCTGAATACAAACGTTGTATTATTTATATTTTCTTACATTTACATGACCTTTTTATTTCATAATCGTTAATGACTTTAAATAAACACTAATTTAACTAGTTGATTCTGTAAATGTTCATCAAAATGATAGGCATTCACTTACGTTAATTAGTATTGGTTGCTTGACGAAGGCATGCTTTTTTAATTACTATAAAACGTCGTAACCATTAAGACATTATCATTTCTTATCGAGTTTATCTCAACACGATTCAACGCATTACGGTTAATTCACCTCTTGCTTTTTTGTCATTTTGTTCATATGTATTTAAGTTAGTCGACAAAAATAATTTTTCAATTTAATCAATTCCACGGCCTTCATAAAAGTTTTTAGTAATTGTAATAGACGTAAATGTTTTTTTTTATGTATAGTGACATATGTTTTTTTTCAATAAGTAGCATAGATGCAAGACATCAGGAAATTTATCGATAGCTTGCACTTTTGATGTTTGCCCTTAATGCTTTACAAAATAAATGAATCATTCTTAAAATTGTAATATTAAGTTAAGAAAAAAGCGAAAAAATGGAAAGAAAGAATAAATTAGTCTATTTTTTAGTTTTAAAAATCGATGTCCCACACTAGAACTTGTATCGTGAGTGCGTTTTACAGACATTAATTTCACATGCATAACTCAACCATTTCTATCCCAATATTGGCTCCGGCTGGAATTCGAACCCAGGACCCGCGCTCGAACCTAGCACCCGCGCTGTAAAAGTCAGGTACTCTGTCGTCGTCAAACTACACAAATACTGATACAATACATTGTTTGTTACATTTAAATATAAATTAGGCTGACCATAATGATGATGAATTTTAGACACCTTTATGTATTGTGTAATTGTTCAATTTGCTGTTAATTTAGATTCGTTTGAAAATATTAAGTTTGTATAAAGAAAGATCTAATTTTCTTGTTAAAAAATAACTTTTCTTATTACAAGTTTGTATTTGAAAGGGAGTTGTTCGCTCACAACGGAATGCAATCTTCTGATTTTTCCCTCCAATGCATTTCCATTGTTACCTTATTACTGGACATTTCCTTATGCGGTGAGTATGTAACTAGTAAGTAGAAAATAAAATCTTGTTTGTAAAAAGTGTTCCGTGAAAATTTAATTGTATGCGCGTGACCTAGGTTCGATTCACGATGTCGGCACCATTAAAATTGTTAATTGCAATTTTAAGTACATACTCAGGAAACCTGCATGTCCTAAAAACATTAAATATTTCGATATATATAACGATAATGTGAAGTCCATCTACCTCCTTCATGGCCCTGGTTTCAAAAAGGAGGCATCTGCTCTTCATTTGAAGGGATTTATTTATTTAATCTTAATTGACCAAATAAAAGTATAGGTACAATAGGCGGACAAAGTGCTATATTCATTATTTACTAGCCAACCTTTGGTATAGTAGAAAAACTCAATTGCAGTACAAAAAGATGACGAAGAATGAAATAAATAGATTGATAAAAACATGCTGTTATTTTTAACTTTTTACTGATGCTGCGTGTCACTGGTTGTAGCGCAATATGTTGACTCTTCGCGATTTCTTCGTATTTCCTGGCCGAATTTCGCTCAACGGGACAAAAACAGCTCTGTTTTAATCGATAAGACCAATACAGATACAGGTTCTATAGAAACTTATTAATTCTATTCATATTTTACACAACATTGATGATAAATTTTTAATAGTTCTATAAAATTTCAATCGGCAATTAAAATGTGAAAATGTAAAGAAAGTAAGATTGTTGAAAACATCATGATAAAGTTGATTACTTTAAAAAAAAAACGTTCAACTTACGATTTAAAATTTAAACAAAGAGCAAGAAAAATTACACACAGCGGATCTATGTACATAAAACGCATGTATTTTTAAAAACAAAAAAAGAGGTAAAAATTACCTTACGGTGTTATTCATATAAAATATGGAAGATTTATAGAGATTACTCATTTTTGGCAGAAGATTGCAGCCAAATATATACAAATTCACAGATGTTTCACCTGTGAAGATATGAAATTTGATTAGGACGACAACATAACCATGTGTTTGTATCCCCTATAGGAGTTTTATAATACGTCTAGTAGGCCTAATTAGCTTTATAATAATTCAGTGTGAAACATACTTCTGCTAGATTTCTAGCAGAAGTATTTTTTTACAAATAAGACCATTAGTCTATATCACATTAACATAGTTGTTTTTGAATTATATTTGTTCTGTTTGATTGAACACTTTGAAAAGGCCATTACTTAATTATGGAACTTTATTAACACTACATTGATTACCGATACTCCGTGTGTAAGTGGACGTGTTCGTAACACTGTAACAATATTCGCATTAACTCACTTGTTTACAAGGAACGTGATTTGCCATGTTACTTTGTTTTACTATGATTTCATTATGTAGAGCCACGCACGTGAGTTCGTGTGGCGCATCATTGAACTGTGAAGTGAAGAGAAATAATTAAGTTTACTGTAAATAAAGTTCATGGATACAGTTGCTAATTATTTTGGCCAAAATGTAAGTATAAGCGTAAGGGCGGTATTATGGAAGGCATTTTTAAAGAATTTATGTAACGATAATGTCCTCTTGGTCGATTCCAACCACTGCGACTTCATCTCGTTAGCAATCAGAAAATCATCGGCGTAGAATATATATTAGTACCGTTACTATTAAGGTAAAAGGAGCGGCATTCACTTTTCTTTTATTGTACGGATATACAATGTCATCGATGCAGTCTCAGAGACACGAGTAAACGGTATTCGTAATAAAAACTGACCTAAAAACCAATATTTTAATCCAGGACCCTCGACTCGGCAGGCCGGTATGCTGACTATCTATGTATCTTCATCATCACAAAAAAAAATATTAATGAAAAACTGGCGACGTAGACAGTAAATATAGTTTCAAGGCAAAAAATTTAATTAAAAAATATATGTTTTTTTATTTTTTTCGTTCAATTATCATTTCAAATTGAATTTTAGGCACACTCTTACTCAATTCCTTGAAACCGCATTTGCGCGTTGTTGCGTTCTGTAGGTATTTGATTTGCAAATGAAGGAATGAAAATGATAATGATACATCTCGCATATCTTAAATTATGGCAGTATTAGTTATAATAATAGTCGTGGCGGGAGGGGGGACTAAGTAAACGGGCCGTGGCTTGGGTTACCCACGGTAAAGCTAAGAGGGGCCCCACATGGTCGGCCTGTGGCGTCAGGTTAGTGTGAGGTTTGCAAGCTAAGTTTGGATACGAACAGGAGGACTGCTGGGGGAGCAGTGGCGGTACCCAGCTCCGCTCGCCCTGTCCTTCCCAGCCGAGTTGGAGTCGCCTTTCTCCCTATCCTCCGCGAATTCGGCGGGGCCGCACCATTGATTCGGCAGTGGAGGGACCGAGTAGAATTGTCGAAAAGTGGTTGGCGGCATAACCTCGGACCAGATCTGCCGCTGCGGTCAGGAAGGCTGGTGTTTTTAAGAGCTCGTTTTCCTGGCCCCATTTCCTCTGCGTGGAGGACTCTGGTGTGAGAATTCCTTGCACACAAAGACCGGGACCGCGTTGCGGGATGAGAGAGAGTAGGAGCTGTCTTCTATAGAGGACCCCTCCTCCACTGATGGTTGGCGGCTGGCCCGTGGATTCGCGGATGTGTGAGTAAGCGCTCCCGTAGCCCTGCTAACATGCGGCGAAGGCGGAACATCATGAGGTTTTAGTGGATGAATCCGTAAAATTGGTTTCATTTAAATGTGATATGTATACTTATTTTGTTAATACTACATATTTTTTAGTAAAGAATCCCAAATTCAAAAGAATTTCACGTTTTATAAAAATTACATGGATTTAAATGCGCGTAAATGCATTAAATTTAATTACAAAAATGCTTGAAAGACATATTTATTTAAAATGTAAACATGATCATAAACATATTCAATTGAGTTACAGTATTATTAAAACATCTTGTTAATGTTTTTGTTTGAATATACACAAACATAAATAACTCAATTACATCGAACAGGCATAAATGTGTTATTGAGAATTTAAAGGAAAAATGTTAAAAATAATAAGAGCATTGACTGAAGCATACCACGGAATAAGTAAAACGCGTGCAGTCGAAACATGACATGCAAGCGTACTCAGTTTAAATAGGGTTGTCAGATGACGAATTGAGTTTAAATTACCGATTTAAATGATTTTTTTTTATTAATAACTAGTTTCGATTGGCCGTTATTTTGGACATTTATTGAATGGTAACAGTGACATGTCACGTCTCGTTTCGTTTCCCGCCGGGGCGAAAAGTGGGCTATGAATGTGGTCTCTGCCTACACCACATATGGGTAAAATATACGAGTATGTAAAAGTGTGTAACAGTGAGACGTGATATAAAGTGTGGGTTTCTGAAGAACAATTTTCAATATACTATTTAGTCAAAAATCCAAGTAGTATTCGTCCAATTTGTTTGTTTGTTATAAAGGGGTAACCATGTATATGTAAAACCGTGGTCGTTGATTTGTTGCCGTGCAGGACTTAATTTGACTGTTGTTTTTATTAAATTTGTCGAACGGTACATTATCGCGTGCGAAATATTTGATTACCTCTGCTCTTATTTTGCTGGATATATGAATCTGTTTATTTGAAAAAAGTCAAAGGTAGGATAATATATTGTATATTATAGGAATGCTAAGACGTAACATTATTTTACGATTATGAATTTTTTGTAAATAAAATTATTTGTATTAGTTTCTAGTGATAAATTTGAAGTCATTACAAATAGAATTTCAATGTAAATAAAATTCAATAAAATTAGTATATAGGCCAGTAGCCTGGCAATTTATAGGCAAAATATTTTTTTTTGTATTTTTCAAAGTGTAAATACATTTTATTTTTAAAACAACTTTGAAATAACTAATGCAATTTTTATATTGCTATGTCCTTCGAAAGTAACCGTCTAATATTAATGAAACTAGGGATAGATAATTTATATAGTTTGAATAGTTTATTAATCTGTATATCTAAATGAATTTATTTGGCTTTAATAAAAAATAATTAGATATTCATTATTTAGTTGTCACCTGAAGTGATTTGCTTAGAGAATCAAAACGAAAAAAAATATTGTGTCGCGCAATACTTATCACGCCTTTTTATTAATATTTTATGTATTTTCGGTAACTTCTTGTTCGGCTCCGATTTTCTGACTGAATTGCAATATTTATATTTTCATAGATTACCACGACAGTATTAAACAAAATTATAAATAAAATATTCGATTTGTTCCCAATTATCACCCGACAGAAGTGACTACAAAATAGAATCAAACCTTAACCTGTAAATACTAATGATAATTGTTTTCCAACTAATCAATAAATTTTATTTAATCGATACAATTAAAATTCTGTAGACACTGAATGTATAACCATTATTAATGAATCATAATATAAACTGTTGGGCATTTGCTTATTTGCCACTCTGGTGTTGACGGAATTCGTACCTAGTTTCGGAGAGGATAGTGGCTTCGTCCAACGCTGTTGTGGTTATTCTGGTAAGGAGATCTCACAGCGTTTCAACTTCCTCCAGAGTACACGCGTACATAGGACTCTTCTTAAAGCGCCTTAAACTGGGTATATACTACAAGTACATTGTTTTATTACCTTCATCATCATCATTATCATCATTTCAACCTATCACTACTCCACTGCTGAAAATAGGCCTCCCATAGATTATCACAAAGGTTCGTAGCTCTCGTTTTTGGGGGATTTCGCCATAGTTGCCACGCTTGGGAAGCAGCATGGCGACCGCAGTTTATTTATTCAGTTGTTCATGCCCTACCTGCCCATCTCCAGGTTTTTATTTTCCCTCTGTCGATTTTTACCACACCCATGAGATGAGATGGGGTGGTAGATTCTCTTATACCGCCACCACATAGCTATTACCTTACTTCTATAATAAAGATGGCAAGTTCAAATTGAGAATCGCAAGAAATACTAATCCGGTTACAAAAGAGATTAGATAGCCCGTATATTGAGGAAGGTTCTGGACTTTAAAACTGCATGCTACAGATTTAAGGATCCGTACGCTGAGAAACGAACATTACCGAGAAGGGCCGAACTGTGAATTTTGCCAATGAACTTATTGTAAATATAAATATGTTGTTTTATAACTTCTGACGTTCGTACACACGGTTTTTTTATTCTTCTTGCACTACAAGTTTTACATTCTTACTTTTGATAAAAAAGTAGTAGTAATCGTTTCTAACCGGTTACAAATAAAAGTTAAAGTGCCATCGAAAGAGGTTTTCTTTTTTTTATTGGATAGAGTGAGGAAACGAGCTAAACGTTCACCTTATGTATAGTGCAACGTCTACTCATAACAAATGCTACGTCACCCAGAACATTTCTGTGTGGCACTACACTGCGCCCGTTACCCTGAGACATCAGTTCTTAAGTCTCATATGCCCAGTGATTAAGCTAGCTCACAGTGCCCTTCCAACCGAAATACAGTAATGTTTCCACACTACTGCTTCACGGCAGAATAACTGGCCCTGCGGTGGTACCTACCTGGACGGATACTAAACAACTTTTTATTTAAATACTGAATGGAACCAACAGTTTATATTTTGATTTATTAATAATGGTTATACATTCAGTGTCTACAGAATATTAATTGTATCGATTATATAAAATTGATTGATTAGTAAAAAAAACAATCATAATTAGCATTTACAGGTTAAGGATTGATTCTATTTTATAGTTACTACTGTCGCGTGATAATTGGGAACAAATCGAATATTTTATTTTAATATTTTTTTTAATACTGCCGTGATAATCTATGAAAATATAAATATAATTGCAGTTCAAGTGCAGTGCGATCTCCTTACCAGAATAACCACAACAGCGTTGGACGAAGCTACTATCCTCTCCGAAACTAGGTACGAATTCCGTCAACTCCCGAGTAGCTTCTTGAACCTCATCCAGTATAGACGGAAACTGCACAGAGAGCCTCAATGAGCCAAAATGAGCGTGGACATTAAATCTGCGATCACCCAATTCTAGTCCGAGGGCTAGAACTCACATCTGGCAACAGTCGAGAACGGCTGGGGAACTCTCGGGCGCTAAAAAGATCAACCCCTTAAGCACAGTGATGGTCAACTTCGTTACAGTGAGTCCGAACGTGATGGAGTCGTCGCCGACCATTTAGAACGGCAGTTTCGGCCCTACCCCATCGCCAATTCCGCACATGTGACAACAGTCAAGGAACCCTTCGGGATTACATTCTTGGTCCAGTGGCCTTCGAAGAGGAGCGCATTGCAAGAGATCCCACAATTACTTCTGAACAACAAACGACCTTCATCTCTCCAACCCAAGTAGGGCGTACAATACGCCAAACTGTAACGTACAAGGCGTCTGATCACGAAAATGTTCGTGCTTGCGGACGCATCTTCATATCAACATCTAGTGAACATTACGCCACTGCACGAAGGTACCACCAGATAGAAGACCCCCAGACTAATCTCTTATTTACGGATTCTTTGCCGGAGACTAACCTCCGGTATCAACAATGAAATCAGTCATAGCTCCGCTCGCTAGTAAGCTCTCTGGGCTTCCCCCAAAGGGGTCTCACACGGTCGACCAATCTGCGCTGGGGAACTCACTGGGAGTGGTCATAGCTCCGGATAGTTTCCCGGCGCCCTTGACAGGGTGCAAGAGACGACTGCTAAATAGCATACCAGTAAATATACTCATAGATACAAGCATATATAAATACTTATCTCCATGGATATAAAAGTTGACAGTTACACAACTTGATCTGTGAATTCTATTTAGGGTTCACAGTAATCCCTTGTCGACGGATTATGTAATTGTCCGTTAGGTATACTGACATGAAAAATTCTACATATGTTAACGTCTTTATACTATACTTACCATTTATTCGATTTAAACTTAGCGCGAGTGTATAGAATGCATTATTCTTTGTTTGAGATTAGATTTGGAACATTAACGTACACGTGTCGTGTTCAGTTCAAAGTGATGGTTTGTTTATATTGTAGATATTAATATTTTATTTATAAAATATAATAAAAAAGTGTTTACGTAATTTTTCACAAATCATATGATAGTAAATGACGTTGCAATCATGCAAATGCGTACGAGGTGTGGTTGCTTATGAGGGATTTATAATAGTTACGATAATTAGTAGGTAAACTGATAAGTTACAAACATACTATTACTATTAGCCGTGCGGTGGCAGCATAACTGAATCTACTACTACTTGCTGTAAAATATCTTTCATTTTCAGTCCCTTTATGAAAATAGGAGTAGCTATGTAGCTCCGAAGTAAAGGAAAACGTCGTGAGGAAACTGTGTAAGAATAACTATGTTGTATATAATAATTAAAATCGTCCGTTATTTTCAATATTCTTAATTTTTGCTTTTCAATATTCAACGTCAAGCGAGTAGTGTGGTGGCGGTACAAGAAAATCCGTCAACCCTGTTCCGTCCCATGAGTGTAGTTAGAGAGCGATTAATGAAAATACCTGAAAAATCTACGACCAATACTGCCTTCATGGGAGAGGCCTATATCCGCTAGGAGACTCTTAATAGGTTGACTTGATAGAGATGACAGAGTTGTCTAGAATTTTTACAAAATAAGAATTTTGAGAAATAATGAGAGGAAGTTACATCAGTTGATATGAAATTATTAATTTATTATAAATTTAAATAATTTATTTAAAAAACAACTACTAAACGATGGGTTGCTTTCATGTTCTCCAGGCCTGGGAAGATCTTTATGACACTATCGGTGTGTTTTGTGATCTCTTAAAGGCATTTGACTGTGTCGAGCATAATAATTTAATTCGTAAACTGAAATACTACGACATTCGTGGAGCCTCATTAGATCTTTTATCATCGTACTTAACAAATCGCGAGCAAAAAGTAATGATTAACGATGTTATATCGTCAGGTTGTCCAGTAAAATGGGTGTTCCTCAGGGATCGATCCTTGGTTCATTTCTGTTCTTGGTTTACATAAATGATCGTCCTTATTTGGTACAAAATATGTATGTGGTAGTTCTGTTTGCTGATGATACCTCATTGTTGTTTAAAGTTAACAGAAATGACTTGACGCTGGAACAGCCCAATAAAACTCTGGATATTGTTTCCAAATGGTTTACGGCAAATAATTTACTTTTAAATGCGGGTCAAACAAAATGTCTACACTTTGGAATGTCCAAGTCGGCACATAATATTAAATTAGAGAGTTCTAAACTTTCTTTTGAAAATTCAACTGTATTTCTTGGAATCGCTATTGATTCCAAGCTACAGCGAGGCACATATTGAAAAAAATGCTTCAAAATTAAGTTCTGCTATTTTTGCTATTAGAAGGATTAGACAGTTGACTTATGAGTCTACAGCTAAATGAGTCTATTTTGCATACTTCCACAGTATTATGTCCTATGGCGTATCACTTTGGGGATCCGCGGCCGGTCTAGAAACAATATTCATTTTGCAAAAACAAGCATTTCGGGCAATATATAACTTGGGTCCTCGCGATTCGCTACGAGAACTATTCAAGGATACTAACATTTTGACACTTCCGTCTTTGTATATTTATGAAAATATAATGTACGTGCGAAAACACATGTATTATTTAATAAAAAAGTGACTGTTTCCTGTAGAATGGGCCGAGGTGACGTGCTAGAGATTCCTGTGTTTAGGTTGGTCAAAACTAGAAAATCATTTCTTAGTAGATCCATAAAATGTTATAATAAAATTCCTGAAAGTGTGACTTAAAAGACTGACCTAAAATTCAATAAACTTGTCATGAAGACATTATTAGAAAAAGCGTATTATAAAATAGATCATTACAGAGATGTGTGGAAATAATTCTTACCCTGCACTTGCAAACCCCCTGGCTACTAAATTTATGATGTATTTTTTATGTAACTTATAAATGACTTGTAATACGGCATTGAAAAAAAGAAAGACCTCAGAGTTTCTTGCCGGTTCTTCTCTAAGAAGGTCTTATTTTTTGAACCGGTGTAGATTTTGACATTCATAAGAGCTTTATACAAGCCTAAACTGAATAAAGACATTTTGACTTTGATTTTGATTTTGACTTTAAGTCTGCAAGTTACACCTAAATTGAATGTCGTTTTGCTTTCTAAAGTTAAGGACGTTTTAAAAACTCAAGTAGGACAGATAAAGCGGAGCACTACGGTGGAAGATTTAAAGCTTCTGTTGAAACTTCAAAATAAATGCAATTAAGTAGGAATTACGTTTAACTATAAATAAGTCCAGTCATCCAGAAGTTTTTAACTGATAAGTTCATTAGATTTTAAGTCCTTGTAATTTCTTGTCTTGTCAATGTCATTTGCGAGTATTGAAATCACTTAAACATAATACTAATGATAAGGTGTTTTCACTTTTTATGAAAACATTTAAATAAACAAGATAAGTAATCTTTAGTGACAGTTCATTAGCAAATTTTATTAATTTCTCGAATAATATAACGATATGCAATTAGTATGACTTTTTTTTTGAGTAAAAATATTAACGATTAATTCCGCGTACCTCTGCGGTCGGTGTATTCACTAATTCGTGGTGGAAACATGCAAATGAACTTATGTTACTTGAAACCTTTTTCTGATATGAGTCGTAGTTCAGAAACAGGGCGATCGCCTGGAATTTCATAGTAAGCGAGCAACCTGAGTTTGATCTTTGGCTGGCGCCTCTAAAATTGTTATTTGCTATCTGTGCTCATGTACCACATACTCGGTGGTAACGGAAATCAAAGCAAGGAAAGTATCAAGCGAGTGTTGAAAAAAAATTATTTGGAGTACATATGAAGCCACCAAATTCGCACTGTAAGCTACGTGGCATAGGGATTCCCGGTTTCGAAAATCCACATAAAAAGGTGCCGGCGGCGGGATTCGACCTCAGGTCACTTGCGTACTATTTATTACATTCTTGGCGAGCGCCCGGCCTCTGAGGTACCACGAATCTAGATAGGTTATTTAGATCTCTATATCTAGATAGGAGATACCCATACTAATGTCTGAATGCCAATCAGTCGTATTATTTAAGTAATTAAAAACTATTTTTCATGAAAATTATGATATTTCAAAAAGAAAATATAGAAGTTTAAGAACGGGGTGCCTATAATAGAATACGATAGATTGACAGGTACCCAGGTGATATTCGATTAATGAACATAACATATATTTAGTAACAATATGAGTTACAGTTTTACGTCGCACTGATATACAAAACAACAACACTTGTTGAGTTATATCATGACAGATGATGAAATGAAAGCGGTTGTGGTTACAAAAGGGTAGTAAGGCTCAGTAGGCTGGACCTATAGTGAATAAACGACGTATTGTAACTATGTAGGTGGGATACGAGTACATACATAAGTCGGCATTCTATGACGTCATCATCATATTTGTATTATTAACATTTCTTGGTATTCCATAATCGTTACTTAGTCTATTCAGTCGTGTATATTGTGAATTCTTCACGTATCCACAATTTTACGACCCACAGGGATATCAAACATTGTAACAACAGGTCGTGTGCCGTCCCTTTTACAGATTTCAAATTTAAAAGTACGTTTAGAGAATGGAAATAAAGAGCATAAATCAAGTTAGGATTTATTCAACCTGATTTATAGCCATGCAAGATTAAATTTGTCAGGCATAATCACATATTCGGATGGCACATTCTACGTATTAATAAAATATAAATTCTTGTAACGTTTTTTCATTAGAATTTTTGAAAATTTTAAAGTGACGGTAGTGTTTTAACTGAATTTTGTAATTTCTGTTTATATTTTGAGACTGAAGACCGGTACCTCTACTTTTCTTTGGTCTCCATCAGTCCAGTAAATCTTAAAAGTCAACTATCCTTATACTTGAGATCGAAATTTTGAATTATCTATTGTCACTCAAGAAGAAGAAATCAAATATCAGTATCAAATAATAAATCAAAACAAACCTCTCGCTCTGACTCACGTTCGCTTTTCGTAAAAGAAATCGAAACACAGCGTATTACAATATGATAAACACTATTTCTGCTAGGCTCTAACCGTGTCTACAATTCACTAGGCCAAGTAATACCGTAAAATGATTTTGGTCGTGTTTCGATATGAACTAAGACAATCCTTTTCCTAAAGAACGGGTTGTCCAAAAAAAGTTTCATAAGACTTATTTTTGTGTCCGTTACGTATCCGACAGAGTAGAATAGCACGTCTTTCTACCGACCTGTCGTAAGGACTAAGAGATTGTACGAACAGTTTTTATTCGTGCACAATAACAGCATAATATGCAATGCTCTGTCATTATAATGCTTGTGGGAACGCAATGGGGAGTAAGATTTTTTTACCCGTAACAAAATGGCAGCGACGTGGTTCATCTAGTCTCGTTTCCCTCGAGGGCAAAAAGTGGGCTACGTGAGTGGTGTATGTATGTATGTTTATTTCTTGCCTTTTCTGTACGTGCTCATCACTTTGCACCTAAGTATAGCTTTAAATTACATGAAGTAGTGATTTTAAAAATTTATTAAATAATATTAATCCCGGATATAAAATAGGTTATTTTTTCTGTTTTCGGCATTCTTTCATTTTCGACTTTAACAGCCTCTTAAGGCAATTATTAATGACTCAGGCATTCTAAAATTTAAAAGATAGGAAATCGATTGACTTTCAAAAGTGGACAAAAAAAGCGGGCTCTTAATGAATTGCCAGTGGTAAGGAATCATACATACATAGGAATCCTCATACACATAAATGAAACAGAAGTCTCTAGTAATTAAAAAGACCCCGTTTTTCTTACTTACCTATTGACTATCTATTTTCACGCTACTCCCTTCAATTATGTAAATATTACAATAAGAACATAATATGACTAATATAACATATACAAATACATATACATTACCTGTTCATTGTGCGTATATTTTAACCCACAATCTACTATTACGATAAATATTTGAAACATGAAATACACATTACATTACAATTTAGGTAAACAATTAATTAAAAATTACAATTACATTTTGGTAAACAAATAATTTCAGGTAACTGAAAAATAAATAAAGTTATATCTTATAAAAGCGTCCAATAACACTTAATATTTTAATTTGAAAAGTGTTCAACCGCTGACGGGCTTTAACAAAAATCTTATTAGATTCCATTTGCGATGTTTAGAATAATAAGACCGAACGCGCTGTATGAGAAACATAATATTTATGCATTGTTGCGCTAAATTACCGTGCCAAATATAACGGTTAAGTACTTACACTTTGGCTTGTTTGGCGCAGTGGCTGACCTTTTGGCTTTTGCGCCACGGGTCGCAGGTTCGATTCCCGCACTGGACAAATATTTGTATGACCTACCGATGTTGTTCCAGGACTTGGTGTTTGAGCTTGTAAAATTTATGTAAAACGCACCCCAGCTACATCAGAAATTCTATTGTGGAGAAAAGTTTTTTGAACCAAAAACTAAGGATTTTTTGTTTTAAATTTTTTAGTACTTGTTAGTACTATTACAGTACTACATAGGGTGATAGGAGTGCTATGCAGGAGTCTGCCTGGGTAGCGTGGAAGCATTACAGTGTTCCGGGTTGAAGAAAATTGTACCTGTAGCTAGTGAAAATACTTTGCATTTGAGACTTAAGAACTGTTATGTTTTAGGGTGACGGGCGCAGTGCTATCCAGAACTTTCCTATACAAAGTACTGGTTAAAGACTCACTCGTTTCGCGACTTACTAAAATAAAAAAAGAGTGCATGCAATTCAGTGCTCAGTGACAGAAGTGAAACTGATTATATATATAGAAATTTGAATAAAATAAAAATAAGTAAAAGTAGCTCAGGGGACTGGTGCTCGCCTTTAATTTCATAGTAAGCGAGTAACCTCTAATATTGTTCTACAATTTTAAGTGATGATTTACCACGTGCTAAGCGGTGAAGGAATACATCGTGAGGAAATCTGCATGTCCGAGGAATAGAAATATTTCGAGGACATGTGAAGTCCGCCAACCCGCATTGGAGCAGCGTGGCGGATTCTTCCTAGCTCTAAAACCCTCTCAGAAAAGAGAGGAGGCCTGTGCTCAGCAGTGGGACATTTATAGGCCGAACCTTTTTTTTTAAGTAAACATGAATTAACAAAACGTTGCCCTCTAAATCGACCTTGAAATTTTACTCTCATCCAAAAAAAAATTAATTAAAAAAAACTAATTCTTTAGAAATTTCGGAAATAGATGTATTTATTAAATACTTTATTTGTCTTAAAATTAACTTTAAATGTTTTAAAACAATTCTTGCGCTCTTTGAGGCAATTTAAGTTTTGAAGTACACAAGAAGTTATGTTGACTATAAGTGTAGTAATTAAGAAACTGATGTTCCTTTTTAGAATAATTTGGATCGGTGGTTAATTACATCATTTTATTTTGTTAGTTGAATAATATTTTCTGTTATGATTTTTAATACAGAAGAGCGAAAGTGCTGGATGTAGCAAATAAATGAGTCGATTCATACAGGAAAGGATCACGCTCTTATAAGAAACCAGCGTAAAGAAGCAGTGATGATGATGTCCTCCTGGCCAATTTTCGACCACGAACTACTTGTCAACTGTGCAGGAGATATTATGGTGCCATTGTGCAGGAGATATTATGGTACCACAGGTGGAGGCATTCATCAACAAGATCAGAATCTAAACCCTGCCGAAGAAAACGAAAATTGTCGGCTAAATTGATATTGATGCTTAATTTTTCAGACATCTATGTGTCTAACTTTATTGATAATGTTACTGATAGTCTGGGTACTTCAACATGTTTATAGTGTCTTAAGTGACCGCAATACAGTTTTATGTTTTGCTTAGATGACATCTTGTGGCAGTAACCGAAAGATGCTGCTTCAGTCGAAATCGGACAGAGGTTATCGTTATTATCATATTTTATCCGCAAATAGTACATGAAGTAAGTAAATGACGGACTTTGAATAAAAAATAAAATATAAGTTTTTGTTAATATCAGATTTATAATTTGAAACTAAAGAGGAACAACACTTTCGAAACAATTTTTGAGATTGTTTCAGTAATCTGCATATTTATGTATAGGATATAAGAGCAAAACAATTGGTGCCAAAATCTCTTTTAAAATCCATATTTGATCTAATTATAACACGCACTTTTAGAAGGGTGAATATACAGATTTGTAGACAAAACTATCGAGGGCGAATATTAATACAACCTATGTACATAAACCGCGAATTCAACTGTTTGGAGGGCAACGATGCTCCATTATACTCGTACTATCCACAAATGTTTTCAAATGTTTTCCACAAAATACAAGAAACATACAGAGATTTTCAGAAGTTTGTTTCCTGCCTGTGATGTTGAAACTCACTGACCTTTACTCCGATTGTAACATAAAAGCAGTACGCCGCAGCGTACAAGAGGTGATGATCAGTAGGCTGGCGGCAAGGCTCAGTATTTACTCTCACAACTATGTTATTATAATGTATTCTGTACAGGTAACAGTCGATAGTTGATAGTAGGTTACAATAATATCACTATCGTTGTAACTATCAGTAATTTTTCCACTGTTATTACTTACATACAATCACGCCTTTTTCCCATATAAGAGGTAGGGAAAAGGATTATGTAGGAAATGGACTTAGGGAAGGGAATGGGAAGTTAAGAAAGGTACAATAAGATGTAGGATACTACTATTTTGGAAGGAGCAGGAGGAGACAGCTATAGCACCGGAGACCGGAGTCGCTTACCCTGATACTCTACCGTATTTGTAAGACAAGGCAACTAAGGTCACGTATCCCTGGCTTTCCACTTTTGTTAATCCGCGATTGAACATTATTTAGTCTAACGTTTAACCAATTTCATGAATAATAATAAAACAGTATTTTTGGTCCACCACCATCCAAGACACCGACGGATATCACAAAGTGAACGTAAATAGTGCTTATACTAATTTCGTGAATAAATCGTCATATATTAATAGGATATTTTTTGCATTTCGCTAAATGCGATAAGGATAAAAAAATATTTACATAATTAATAAATTCGCCGGTTGGTGGCATTCTTCCCGTAGTTATCATGACAGTTGATAAACAATGATATGGAACGGCGGAACAACAACGAATGGCGGAATCTCAAAATCAGACAGACCTAAAATATCCGGGCTCGTGTAAAGCATCGTGTACAGGTAATCCGTCCAAATTACAGAAAATTCACCCAACTTAGGAGATACCCAACAGTTAGATTTGTTGGCTTGTTGCTAAGTGTTAATAAAAAAGGAATCAGTTATTACTTCATCATAATTATTCTTTATACATTCCACTGAAAAGTTGGGGCATTTGGCAATTCGCACTTTAAACGACGCTCTCGGTTCCGATCTAAATAAGGAGGTCTGAAATATTTGAGATATTTATTCCGCCATCAGTCGAAAGCCATGAGATTTTTTTAGCCGTTTCTTTAAATATAATTTTACACATGGGAGCATGATTTAGTAGATTCATTTAAGCCGGCCACCATACGGCATATGTAAGTGACATTACACGTATAACTAATTTCTAAGAATTTTAAATACGCCCAACTTTTTAAAGTAATCAACATTCTTACGCTCGTCAAAATAATTACGAGCCGTTAAGAAACCGATGGCTTTAACATTTAAACTCTTAAAAAAATTCTTCTAAAGCAGAGTGGAATTGCATTAAAATATCCTATGCGATTAATTTAATTACTGAATTTGCATACCAATTGGAGTTAAAGTATTACAATAAATATAGTCTAAGTTAAAAATTTGTTATGTTCTACAATGGTTATTACTAGTAGAAGTATAGCTGGAGTGACTCTGATGGAAAAAGTTAGGAACAGCGTGATAAGGGAACGTCGCGGTATGTAGTGAGTAAGATAGAGAAAAGGGTTGGACACGTAGAGATGATATATAAGATTGACGAATTCAGATTTTGAGGCAAGTGAGAATGGGCAAGCCGGTAAAAGTCAACGTAGGCGAAGGTATCACGATCAGAGACAAAAATGTTTTATGGAAAGGCCACGTCAAAAGTACCAGCAACCGACGCGCTTGTATGACATCGCTCATAAAAGTAGAAGAAGCGAAAGATGTGTATCAGGATCGTAGCAAGTGGAAAAATGTGGTTCATTCATCATCGGCATTTATTACCATTCCATTCCATTCCATTGGAGCAGCTGCCTGCCCCAATGGAATGGAAATATGCGTGACTATATGTATGTATGCTCTACATTAATTTTTATTTTACGCCTCACGTTTGTAATACTATTAGTATTGAAAACGTAAATACATTTTTAACATTTCACCTAATTTAAATTACTAGAAATATATTACATATTTGTTAGTTCCCAAAAATGTAAAACTGGATCATTAATGACTATACTTTCTTATAAATCATAATGTAATCTTCCGTTATATCATACTTTCGTATGATGTACTCGTAAATGTTAGTACAAATAGAAACTAAATTATCGTGATGTAATTTGAGTGTTTCTATTAATGTATTTTTAAAACGAGGATAAGCAAAACCAACAACTGTAGGGGGAAAAGCTTTGTGCCGGCAAACGTGTTCTACCATTTGCCGGCCGTTACCTACTATGAGGTGCGGCGACGATGTTAGAGTTTGTGGAAATTCAATGGAAGCACATAGCTCTGAGCCGTTCTTTGTAGCTATTTTTGAAAGAGGGCTTAATTCAGCATTCATTTGAGAAGGGATGTAGTCGAAGAGAATATCTAATTTAATTTTTTTAAATTTTTTTAAACCCTTGATAAAATAAAAATAGATCGAAGAAACTATATCCAAACCAACCATCTGTGTTTTTACACAAATGTTGGCTTCGGCTGGGATTCGAACCCTGGATCAGCGGCGTAGAAGTCCGATACTCTAACTACTAAGCGATACGGTCGTCAAACTTTACAGTATTTCTGACCGAAGGGCATTGAGAGATTGTGTATTTATAAGGCATAATGAGACTTAGTAACTGATGTACGAACGATTACTCGTCTTGTCACTTTCTTCCGTAAATAATGAAAGGGCTCCGTTGTTGCTAATTCATATTGTATAAAGGCAAGGAAGTCTCCATAGCTGAGAAATAAAAATATTTTAATGACATGTGAAGTTCGTCAAGCAGCACCGGTGCAGTTGGCTAATTATTTTGAGGCTTATAGCCCATAAAAAAGAGGTGCATTCCACCCCCTATTTGTGCAAGGGACCTCTCATTTTTAAGAAAGTTATGGTGGCCCAGTAGTGTAACGCTAATCGCCTTTTACAAAAGTTTAAAATAACATTTTTCAAGAAACGTAAATATTTCTTTACTCGAAAGTTATTTATCCCATCAATTTAAAGCAACCCATTTTACTTCGTGCATCAAGATAATTTTAGGGTTTTAAAACTGGAATATATTTCACAAATAAACCCTAATGGCGGCTTTTAATTATAAATGAAATGAGCAGTTAATCTGACAATTTGCATACGGTTAAAAAATATATTCCTCTGGGTATGCGCTGTCATTGTGTTTATTTGTATTTTTAATGCAAATATACTTATTAAACTCTGCGTTTTATGAAGATATAAAAGGATACAGTTTACAAAGTCCACAAGTAAGTGCAAAACATTTACAACCTCATTAAAATAATTATGGTGTTAATTAATAGTGTAAGCTTGAGATCAATTGGATTTAAATAAAACCTTTATCATTCATCGTTGCATTAGCAGTTATTTCGCTGTACATAAGCTTTTTCCTATTTAGAAGAATTTTAATCAAATCGCTACGATTGACAGACGGTTTTGTGATCATCGAATCAGACGCCTCGCGCCTTTTGACGATCAGTTCTATATCGGCACTGCACACTTCACCACGAAACGTCTTCGCAGCTTCAATGTCAAGCACTGCCGTTATACTTTCTTTAACAGATTTCTGCAAAAGAAGTTTTTATTTGGAATTACCCGTAGACGTCTCTTAACACCGATGGGACCAGACCATGGGTCATGAATCTAAAAACGCCAACCACATGGCCTAAATAAAGTTTAACAGAACATAATATTTGTTATACTTTATTATAAATATAGCGTGTACTTTTAACGTTTTGATAACTTTATTAATTGAAATTAAAAAGAATTGGTGTCTGTTGTTATAAGGCATGTTGTTTTTAAATGTGATTTAATTCATTGTAAACTACCATAACATTATAATACCACGATTATTCAAAGTACAATTTTACGGAGCATTGTGAGTTTTTAATATTATTTCTTTGGAAACTTTTTAGTAAAGAATTTTACCTTAATTGAACATTCCACTGTGTCGTGTATATGCAAGCGGGACGCCTACTCTCCAAGTTTTTTTTTATTATTCCGATGTTTCGCTCCGGGTCTCGCTTATTAGACGGAATAACCGTTAAAAAAATGAGTGAATTCCTACAAGAATATCACGCTTATATTATATTATATAATATTCCTATCTTATGGGGATACGGTGTGAGGATTTTCAAAAGATACAGATAAATTTAACATAAACTTAATCAAAACCATTTACTCGAGACTTTTAAAATCTGAAGGAGCATAAAACGGTATCGATGCGACATTAAGTGGTCTCTCGGTCAATATATTGCAGAGTGCCATTATAAACAATCCACTTCCGCAGTATACCATATCGTCCATTATTTCGATAAGTAAAAAAAATATATTTAATTACGTCTCTAACAACTGCAGTTACTATGTGAATGTATACATACGTTTTCTTTCTTTTATTAATAAAAATAAAATCCGTATTTGCATTGTTTTAAATCTGGAAAATTCTCCTATTTTAGTAGTATCAAAATATATGTAAGATAATCTACATAGTTTTGCTGAAACAATTTCTGGATTATTTCGAATTTATGTACATACAGAACTATTATTTAGTTTTATTAAATTTTAGGAGTAAAATCAAAACTGTTCAATAATTAAACCAGAACAGTTTTTCATATTTTTATGAGTGTTCCTTTTGTTCGACTGCTAACCTGATTTTGACAAAGAATAAAAAAATCATCTAGTTCAGAGCTCAATTGCTGCTTATCGCAACTCGCTTTAAAAGCTGCTTATTATTATGATTTACAGTATTTATTATTATAATCAAAGAACATATATGTATCGTTTCTATCTATCCTTTACAGACATAAATTAAAAATGGATTACACCTAGCACAAGCCACACCTTACACTAAGCCGTGGTAGCTCAGGGGCTAGGCGCTCGCTTTAAATTTCACAGTACGCGAGTGACCTGGGTTCGATTCCCGGTGCCGGCACCACTAAAATTGTTAATTAGCAATTTTAAGTGCTGATTTACCACGTGCTCGGCGGTGAAGGAAAACATCGTGAGGAAACCTGCATGTCTGAGGAATAAAAAAAATATTTCGAAGACATGTGAAGTCCGCCAACCCGCATTGGAGCAGCGTGGCGGATTCTTCCTAGCTCCAAAACCCTCTCAGAAATGAGAGGAGGCCTGTGCTCAGTAGTGGGACATTTATAGGCTGAAACTTTACTTTTTTTTTTTTACACCTAGCAACTACCTGTACGTTATACAAATATTTCTTTCAGACGGCAATTGAACCCGCCTCCCATAGCGCAGAAACTGCTACCTGCATCAAACTAGTTGTTGAATAAATATGTATATTCTATTATTAAATAAGCATTACTTTAATATTCAAACATAAATAGTCATTGGGTTCTTGTTAAATGTGCCTTATATAAAATACTAACTCATGTCCGCGACATCATCCGCGTGGTTATAAGTATTTTAAATAACCCGTGGGAACTATTTGATTTTCCGCGATAAAAAGTATTTTATGTCCGTCTCCAGATTGCAAGCCATTTCAGTGCCAAATTTCGCCACGACTGTTTAGCGGTTGAACCGTTAAAAGGTAACAAACAGAGGGATAGAGAGTTACCTTTGCATTTATAATTTTAATATGGATGGTGAGCACCCTGAGCTGAAACGGTTTAAGGTTGGCTTTATACGTTACCGCGATGCGGCGATAACTTAAATACATATAAAACAATTCAAATGGGTACAGCCAACACCAAATTAAAACTCATTTTTATAGGGTCACTTCTTATCACTGGCATGAAGTGTATTTTTAGTGTTTGTATTTTGAGTGCGATCGTTACTTTGATATATAAATTTTTTAAGATGACTTAAAGTTTATTTCATTTAATTTTATTTCCAGGATCTCAAGGTATTAAATTAGGGTTTTTTTTTTATTTTAATAGCTTGTCGAATAGCCGCTGGACGGAATTCTTTCGCAAGGATCTGTGGTCTGTCAAATCTAACATATTGATGGGAATGTTCCTGAACTTGATCATAATATGCAGGCTTCTTCGAGCGCCGATGTTTCGCTTGAGCTATATGTTATTTTACGCGGATTTAAAGAAACCACATTAACAATTGAGTTTCGATACACTTTCATCTTCTAGAGGTGTCCACTTGACAGATAGTAAAAACCTTTTTGTCGTGGTTTGTAAAATGGCTGAAATGGTTGGGTACTAACATCGGCTTGAGATCATACATAATTAAATCCAATGCTAAGTTTATAACTGCGAGACTAAACTTGTTTTGCGTAGATCGGACAATAATTTACCTTCAAGCTTTTAATTTTAATTTAAAAGCTTGAAGGTAGCAGCCCGTATTAGCTGTAAGATTGAGACGTCTTACACCTCAGTCCTCCTACCGCGGCTATATGTGCTGCAAAGCGCTCGTAACCTCAGTAAAATGGAATAAAATAAATAAATATATATATAATCCGGAAATTCACGATAAATTCCGTAAGATTTTTTTATGATTTTCATATTATTCAATTTGTAGTATTCGCGTTAATATAAGAAATAAATATCTGTAGTTCCATTAAATTGATGTAAAAGTGTAAAACAGAATAATTATTTTCGACAATAGTTGATTAATTCAGCTGTAAGAAAATTTGTCGTCATATGGCATGGACATAATAACATGAAAATGAAAATTCCCATTTGCCGTTGTGCGTGAAAATTGCGCGGCAACAAATAATGCTGAAAGAAGCGGCATATCTCTAAGCTGCTCGTTATCTCGCTGACGATACAAAAACCTCGGAGAAAATGTATTAAAAACACGGTCGTCGCCCCCACACTCTGCGCAGAGGCCCTGCCTTTATTTGATAAATAAACACCAAAGTCATAAATCCGTATACAGGAAAGTGATGTCGAGTATCTCGTACCGATTTGTGATGTATTTGGCCGAGTGACCAAGTGCAGGGTTGAACGCCGGTGTCGCGACAGGAAGCATGAACGGTTGTTTTTGTCGCTTGTTTATGGCCTTTGTTTCCTTATTTGTGCGGAGACGTAGAGGGTGGGGAATTTTATGTTAGTCTGTAGCAGCTCCCAGAGTAACTGTAAGGAAACTGTATTAGGTTAAATTCCATTCCGCGGACCAACGAACCCGTTATTCAAATTCGTGAGCTTGTGTAAATAATGTTCCTTATATTTTATGTTTGTGAATTACTTATTCTCTTTTAAAGTATTTGCTCGCGTAGATGTTTACCTAAGAAGACCTTCTTATTATTGAAAATATTATTATATGAATTGCGTTTTCTAGATTAAAAAGAAATGCGATCAGGAAATGTAAAACAATGTATATCAGTAATATTATATATTTACTAATATTTTTATTAATTCAATAATATTAACCCTTACAAATAAGTATTTATATTTACGAGTATTTAAAATTAATACTAATGGTAAGAATAATAATGGCAATCATCAATACGAGGTAAATAATAAACACAATTAGTTATGACGACGTTCTTCCCATTGATATACAAAAAAAACCTATATATTAACAACGTTCTTCTAACTGATTTCGACCAAGGCGACATCTTTAGTTATTATAAGATGATGTTAATGACTTAGATAATATTACAGCACGTATCCCCGCTTTTAAGCTTAGTTGGAGTGCTTAACAGGAATATTCGTAATGTTAATAGCAACAATACTAGATTGTTTAAAAAAAGTGTAGGTCGTGACGACATAATTTTAAAACATTTCTGTTTAGGATAGTTGATATTTTCGTGGCCGGATATGAAATTAGTACTTAAGTAAACGTCCAGTACTTTAGTGTAAACAATTTTTATTACGAGGAATTAAGAGTTGAAATATTGATTCACATATGAGACAGCAGTGTGGTGGCGCACAGAAAACAGTTCTGGGTGATACTAGTATTTGTTATAGGCAGATTTGCACTTGCCGTCGGGTGAACGTATTGCTCGTCTCGTCCCTTTCTCATCATCAAAGATACCCGAAATTACTACCACTGAACCTTTGCAAGAAAGAGAATCCAAAAAGAAAATTAACTATTTCTGAGGTAGAGTTCTGAACGAGTTGACAGTTAAACCGCTTTCTAAAGTTTAAACTTATTAAGCTTTCCAACTCGAGGTCTTCATCATCATCTTCGTCCTTGTAGTCCAGTGCTGAATATAGATTCCCGCTTAAGTATATGCGACGTGACTTATTGGCTTCTGAAAAAAGCAAAGAAATTTCTAAATTCCTTTTGACCTTCCTAGACACAGACTTCCTTTCATTTAGATTCTTCTTCTTCATCATCAGCATCATAATACAACCTGTGAAGTGGGAGTGCTCCCAGAAATTGTTCAGATTAATTTACAAACTTATATTTAAACATATACATCACCTGATATTTGGCATTCCACCACTGTGCGTTTTTTAAGGATTTTTGTTTGTGGACGGCTACTTCGTGGAATCTGCTGTGGCTAGTGTTTTTTTTTTTTAAATTTAATATAACTTACTCTTCAAGAAAAGAGTCTTTTCTCGAAAGATGTCAAGCAACCGCAATACTAGAGATTAGGTGAGCCGCTTGCTCCTTTGTTTCCATTTCTATCACAATTCCGCTTGACGAGAATGCGAAACCTTATATGCCTGCGTAGTTTATTTTTCCAATTTCTTCTCTATTAAAATGCTCGTTATTAAACGATGATGGACAGATGAATGGACATCTGTCCATTCATCAGTCTGGCGGTCTCGTCACTCGAGTAATTGTCGATACGACGCTGCGACTTGAGTACCATTTTTTTACATATACACGGTTAGCGGTTGTATGAGCTATGTGGCCGGAGCTTCCATTGTACTCTGAATTAAGTTATTGGGGATACATTGAGTTAAAAGAAGAGAAAAAGGATTAATGTCCCATTATCATTATAAGGGAATTACAATTCACAGCGAAATTTTTAAACATTTGCGAGGTGGATGCTGCTCCTCAAACTTTATTAATATGTACTATTTTCATTTAATTTTGTATCTTAGTACATTAAATTTGTTTCTATCTTATTTCTATTTATTTAGTTGATATTAAGGACACCAAAAGCAATACTTAATTACTTTTAACATTCAGCTCATATTTTATAGTTTTGTTAGCTGCAATTGCCGATGTACTACATTAATAGTGAAACTCTGTATATGGTAAAGATAACTTCAATCTTCGTCGTCAACACTGTTATCTGAGCACGCTGTGTAACCATTTCGAAAGAATGATTAATAGACTAGCAGTGTTGAAGTTTTGGAAACTCAGGAAGGGGGACGTTTCGAAAAACACGCACGCAAACCATCATGCCATATACGGTTTGTATAATTGCATAAAGCATCAAAAGGTTAAAAAAATATATAGTTAAACTGATAAAATTTTACATTCTGTTTATTTAGTATTCTTTATCTTAAGTATTTTATGCAATGTTGAACGTTTCGAAAACGAGCTTGATTTGTGTGAGAAATCTAGTAAACAAAACAGTCTAGTAAATAATGTAAATAAATGTTATTTAGGAAGTCTTCAACTTGTTGTGTTTGATTAAACGGTTGTTACTAGTTTCCATAATTAATTTCAGGACAATCTAAATAACGAATTGCTTTGGCTTGGTTCCGTTTATAGTAATAAAAATTTATTAAAACAAAGTAAAGTAATATCATATACCCGTCACATAGGGTACATGATTACCTTGATGAACCCGAGGAAGAGTCTGATCCAGTACGAGTTGTTGGACTTCAGGATATTCTCTAAATATAGTTTTCACTTTATAGAATCGCAGATTTCCTTTCAGGGTTTTTCATCGTCGAACACTTAGTTGAAAAACAAGCTACTATTTAATAAAACTAATTTTACGGATTTTATAGTGTTTCATTTTTAAATATGTGTAAGCCGACATTTCGTATGTTACAAGTAAGTAAAAGAGTACGTAAAATTATATTCTGATTAGTACATAAACGATAATAAGGAGTAAGAATTTTTTGACTCGTACTAAAATGAGGGCGACGTGGTTTGCCAGCCGACACGTCCCGTTTCCCGGAGTCTAAGCCAATATTTGTACAACCCAAATTATTACTATATTAGTAATAATATATTGGTGGTTATGAGAATTCATACAATGTTTCCGATTTTTTACGATCTTATTTATGTATGTGCGCGTATAATTTCGTAATAACAGAAATATTCAGTGTCACTTATCAATAGACTGTAGGTTTAACTAATGTGTAAAAAGTAAGTAAGATTGTACGAAAAACAGATCTTTTCAATTTTCATCTTAAAAGTCGAATTTGATCACGCGCGTAAAGATTATTCTGATTAGTGTAAATCAAGAACATAATCTTTTCGATTATAATCTAGAATACCTAAAACATAATTAAAACCACATCAAACTATTTTTGAAAATAATTTCTATATACGTCTTTTAAGTTTTTCAACCTAATACAACTATATTTATTTATTTATATCTTATAATAGGTATTTAAAATTTATTATGAATGGCTTAATGTGGGTGTACATACAGTTGTAAAAAGCGTCCTACGAGTTTATTTAACAAGGATTTAGTAGTTATGCAATGTTTTAATATTGGATTTTAAAAAGTATGCTTGTTCTAGTGCACAACCACCCAACAATACTATCTATTGACATTACGCGTGACTTCAAGCTTGCGTTACTTCAAGCTTACATTAGTTGTGATTAATGAACGATCTGATAACAAAGTTTCCAAATAGTTGGACGCCTTCTCTACTTCTTTCAAGTATTTATCTCAAACCGACAAAACAAAAAGTTTCGCATTAATTACTTGTTTTGCTGACTTGAAATATCGAATCTAATTGATCTATTATTGTATAATAATACAAGAGACTGCGCGCGAGTTTGCTCGTGTCATTTTTATTTTACTTAGAAATGAAATACGCTTGTATGAAAGTCATTATAAAGGCTGTTATTTTAGATAGGACGCATGTTATAATCTTTATAGCTTTTTGTGAAATTAATCTTTGTATTGTCATTATTTGTTTACTTAATTTATATTAATAAATTATTTTGTAATACAGTAATCAATTGATGCTAATAATAAAGTACGTAAGTATTATTAGTCATGCAATGTATCAACTAACATCACTGTTATTTACAAAATAAAAAACGAAGTACATGGACTGCTTTACCTACAAAATAGCCTCACGCCAAAACCAGGATTGTTACCAGGCCTGGGCTAATGCATCGGTGCCCTAGGACGTAAGATCCAGTGATCTTAAAAAGAAGTACAACTTTGCCATACACTTAAGTCCTACAAAAGAGTTATTGCCACGTCAAAGTTTGCCTTCTTTCGGGAACTGGTGCATTCTGGTCTCTCGGTAAAGCTGTCCTCAGGTACTTATGTCAACCATCACTTCCCACCTATTGTGCTAAGGATGTATGTTCCAGAGTTGGCACCGGTTCTAACGTGTCTTTTCCGGTACTCTTACTTTCTAGGCGCGGTTCCGAACTTATAGAAGACTGCCTTAGTGCACCCCATCCCTAAAAAAGGCGTCCACTCAGATCCGACTAACTACAGCCCAATTGCCTTAACCTCCTTGTTATCAGAAATAATGAAGTCCATTGTAAACTGTCAGCCCTTGAGATACCTAGAAGAGCACCCACTGATTAGTGATCGCCAGTACGATTTCCGTAAATTATTTAGATTTTGTTAAACAAAATCTCGATATGGCTAAATTAGTCCAATTCAACCATAAGAAGACACAGGTTTGCGCATTTTTCGCTAAAAAGAAACCCTTTGTCGTATTCTTGGCGGTGACATATCGAGTGACGTTCAGTTCGGTCGTTACCGGGAAAGGAAGGCCAAATTGGGCTTCAAAAAACTTGGCGTGCTTAGTAGAGCGGGACAGTATTTCACATCGGCCCATCGCTTGCAAGTTTACAAGGCACAAATTCATTTTCATTTGAGCGAAAGAGACGTTGTGTCTATTTCCATTTTCTGTCTATTGCGATTAATTCCTGATATTTAAATTATTCCATCGCAAATTGCGGTACAGCACAAAATGTCATTACTATTTTGTTATATTATTTGATCATCAAATACGCTGCTGACTTTCGAGCACGCCAAATGTTGCTGTCAATCACAAGTCCACTTTTGAACGTAGGCTACTTAATACTATTTGCTTTGTAATATTACTTTAAGTTTGTATTGGAATCTTTCAATTAAATTTTCACCCAATTCCAAACTTCCGAGTAATTTCAAATATTGTAGATCGACTTACAATAATTTATTGACTATGACCTAATATTCTCACCAGTATCATCAGCTCAATGCTGTTCAACCGTATTTTATTAGTTATTAATCTAATATAATATGATTATTGTATAATATTTTAATTTAGACATTAAAGACGACTACTATCGCGTATAAGTAATTATAGTTAACAATGACCAGAAAGTTGTGACCTCAATTTTATATGGGATAGCTATGTAGAGCTCAAGCAATAATCTTAGATCTATAATCTTATATCTTGACTAAGTTTTTAAGTTACACTATGTGCTAAACATTAGGCAAGCAAAATTATAAAATATATAAAAATTGTTGATATTTGTTTTTACTCCCGCCTCATACATCCCACATTTCTTTAAATATTCAAAATCAGTCCCCTTTACTGCTTTATTATATACTGTATATATTTTTTTAATATTATTTGCATCACCTCTCCTGTGTTGTGGGTTCCGTAAGACTAGGAGAGGGTTATATCATTTAATATAAGAAATATGGTAGTGACTTAATGTATTGTGCATAATGTAATTATTTTCTATTCAAGCATATAACATATCGGTGTACGTATTTATTCTGATTTAATATTGTTTTTGTGTGTTGTTAATGTCATTACTCATTGTATGTACATAAAAAGAATTAAAAAATATATGTATGTGCAATATATGTTTGCCAGAGTATGTTGTTCAAAATAGTGATGACCGAACCCAAATGCGTTTAAAAGTTATAGCATATTATCAAAACAAATGCTACATTTTTAGAATGAATAATATAAAATTATTTATATATTAATAATAATGATATAGGCATAGTAATTCACATATAGAAAGAAACATTCACAAATGCATCTATGTCACAGTAGTATCATTTTAAAATGAGCTATTTCTCATAATAGCGCCATCTATGTTTTGGTTTTTTAAAGTCGCTTACAGGTAAAAGCCGTCTGCTTCGAAAATAAAAATGTTGCATCTGGTAACCAACGCATTATTTGCTCCTTGTGATAGATGGCGTAGTTATCAAACTAGGCTTTGTTTACTTGTATTTACTTAGGTACTGTTATATTTGAAGGAGTTTGTGCTTTTAGCCGTTTTTTTGTATCATCATCGGTATAAAACTCACAACACAAATTTATATATTACAATCCTGTCTGCCATTGAAGCCACCACGACTTTTTTATGACAGCTAATTGCTGCACTAGAGAAATGTCAATGTCACAAAGGTACGCAAAATTTTGAAAATATTTTAAATTATATGATTATTATATTTTATATTACTTTGTGCCATCAATAGTAATAATACAAATTTATTATTACTCGTATTTACAAAATTTACACGAAATAATCGAAGGAAATAGTGAAAAACAATAATGGAGAAATGGATTTAGAGATGATGATATAAGATATTTTATTATGAATGATATGTTTTATTGGACTGCATATAAGAGATAAGAGGAATAAATGCCTAGATAAACCATATACATCTTGGTACAACTTTGGGATATCGTTTCAACGCAGTTCGGATAGAAGCTCGTTATTTGATTTTAAAGTGATAAAATTAATTGACAGAAAATGTATTTACTTTTTTACTTATTGTGTGTTTGCTATTTTGTTGTACAGAGTGTAACTTATGCATTATTTGTTAGTAACCATATATGCGAGATGATGATCGCAAGAGGAATTGACTTCCTTTGTGTGAATGAGAAGGATGTGACACAACTTTGCATGGACAGCCTATTGGTCGGGGGTTCCTGAGACCAGTAGGAGGCTGTCAGGGCGTTCGTGTGCTGCTTTCTGCTAGAATGAATAAATGTGTGAATGACTTTGATTGTGTGAGCCTAAGACTCATCTGGGTAAGGTTGAAGGTTGACCTTTCTCGCATCTTCTATTTGGGGTTTATGCTCCACAAGATACGATTTGGAACCGCTCCTCAAAAGCCCAAAGTGACAGACAGGACTTTTGAGATAGCATGAAAGATGTTTTGAATAAATGCAACCAAAATGAAAGAATCATAATGCTAGGCTATTTTAATGGGTGGTTGGGAGTGAAGCGTGATGGATATGAAAGTGTGCTGGGGAGGTTCGGCGATGACAGAGTGAATCAAAATGGAGAAAGTCAGCTTGAAGTATGTTTAGAGAGGAATCTTGTGGTAACAAAACTATGTTTGACCATGAAAAGATCCATTTGTATACTAGAGAAGGAGGAAGCCTGAGAAGTATGATTGATTTTGTGATTGTAGATGAAAGATTGAGAAAGAAAGTACTAAACACTCGGGCATACTGAGTTGTCGGCATTCGCACAGACCACTTTCTGGTTTTGAGCCGAATAGGAGGTGTTTTTAAGCGATGGTGGTATCGTGTGCATGAACATATTAGTGTTCTAGAGCGCATAAAAGTTGAGGGTCTGCAAGAGAAAGGTGCGAGAGAAAAATTTGAAAAGAAACTGATCAAGAGCCGATGTGAACATGTTGGATGAGGCATGTGAGGTTGCAGAATTATGGAAGCTGTTTAAGGAAGGAATCGTGGAAGTTACTATTGAAGTGTGTGTAGTAAGTAAGAGAAGAAGAGGGTATAAGTTTAAGAGTGAGTAGAGGTGCAAAAGACAGTATCTAAAAAAGAAGGCTTGGCTGCATTGATTGGCTACAAGAGCCAATCAGAGAATACAAAAAGTAACGAATGAGGATGTAAGCAAGGTAAGGAATGAGTATAATAGGTTAAAGGTTGTGGCAAAAGAGGCCGTGAAAAGAAAGAAAGAAAATGATAGACATGAATTGGTTATCTGATGACTTTCAACGCAATGTAAAGTTCTTCTGGAAGTCCATAAGAACCACCAGAGGTAAAATACAACCTCGCAATTGGACAAAATCAGCAACCAGGATGGAAGTATTGTGAGAGGAGAGTAATGCATCCTAAAGAGATGGAAGAAATATTTCGAAAGCTTATATGCAAGGGACATGAAGGAAGATTGCAACGAAAATGATATAAGTATGGAAGAGATTATGGAAGCGTTGAATAGTATGAAATTGGGCAAGGCTGCAGGGTATGACAGAATTACGGTAGAGAGCTTTGCTGAAGGAGCGGCAACGCACCAGGAGACTGGTGCGAGGGCGTCATCGTACCGCTTCACAAAGGAAAAGGTTCAACGCAAGACTGCAAAAACTACGTAGGCATCAGCTTGCTCAGCATTGTCGGCAAACTGTATGCAAAGGTGTTGATTAAGAGAGTGATGTATAAAACTGAAGAGAACCGATTCAGGAGACTAATAGGATGCATGTATCAGGTCTTCTTTTTACGAAGCATAGCCGAAAAATTATTGGTTCGTAGTGATTGCGCATTCCTAGTATTGAAAAGGCTTATGACAGAGTGGTAAGGAATGAATTGTGGTCGATATTGGCTATATATGGTGTGAACGGTAGCTTGATACAAGCACTGAATTCACTCTATAAGGATTCCCGTGCTTGTGTCAGGGTAAACGGGTCTTACACAGACTAGTTTAATATCGAAAAAGGTGTTAGATAGGGATGTGTGGCTGTGCCGTGGCTGTTTACAATATTTATAGACACTTGCTTGAATGATTTGAAAGAGAGTGCATTTGGATTAAGAATGAATGATCTGACCTTCAAATGCCTCCTATACGCCGATGATCAGGCTATATTAGTATTATCGTAGGAGGAGTTGCAGGCGATGGTTAATATTATGCATGATGCTCTACAAATCAAATAAATGAAAATTAATATAGATAAAACGAAATAAATAGTTTTTGAAACGGAAGAAAGTATGACGGATTGCAGAGTTCTGATTGAAGGAGAAAGAGTGGAACAAGTGAAAGAGTTTGTATACTTGGGTTCAAAATTATTTACGAAAGACGGAATGTACGAAAGTGATATTGAGCGAAGAGTGTTGACAGGAAATAAAGTATATGGGGCCCAGCATAACTTTATGTGTAGCCAGAAAATAAAAGTATCTAAAAATGCACGACTGGCTGTACATAGAGGAGTACTAGTTCCCACAATGTCCGGTAGTGAATGTTGGATCTGGCAGAAGAAGCATGCAAATAGATTAATGCTGTGGAAATAAAAAGTGAGAAGTATAGGTGGAGTGTATTTGATGGACAAAGTGAGGAACAGCGTGATAAGGAAATGTTGCGGTGTGTTAGAATATATAGTGACAAAGATAGAGAAAGGGATGCTTAGATGGTTTGGACACGTACAGAGGATGGATGAAAGAAGATTGACTAATCAGAGTGTGAATGGGCAAGCCTAAGGGTTGACGGAGGCCAACGTATCACGATCAGATCGAATTCGTTTTGAGGAAAGGCTACGTTTAAAGTACCCGCAACCCACGAGCTTGTATGAAAACACTAATGAAAGTAGAAGAAGCTTAAGATGTGTGTCAGGATCGTAGCAAGTGGAAATATGTGGTCTCTACCTACCCCTATGGGAAAGAGGCGCAACTCTATGTATGTGTAAATTAATATAAAATATAATTGCTTAAATTTAGGTGTGAAACCTATTGATTTTTTTTGCCGGTACGAAGTTGTCATTTTCGAACATTTATAGCCAATAGTCTTTAGTTTTATGAACAATACCCTGTTTTTTTGTAAAACTGTTCGGTCAGTTAAAAAAATGATAATGGACATTGAATTTATTTGCTTTGAACAAAAAATCAGGTTACGCAAAAAGTTTAATTTTAATATATTAGCTTATAACAAGATTAAACATTTGTTTTTGTTCATGTTACGTGGAAGAGGTTGGTCGAAAAGGTTTTATACCAGAATATTATTTTATTCGAAATTTATGAAGATTACCGCAGGCGCACATACACTGTAATATAAGGCTGAGGGAAAGAGTTTCTTTGCATTTTATATGAAAACTCAAGACATTTTTTTTTAAAGTTTATTTGCTTTTAATGACAGTTTATATGTGCTATTTTGTTAGATGCCTTTTTGCTATATTGAAGGTAGTGACACGAGCCCGTTGCTATATAAATTTTGGGACTTCTGAGCAAAAAAGTGCGACAAGTAGTTTTGGCAGTCCTCTCTTGATGTTAACCTGACACTGCCTAAAGAATTCTGAAGAGGCCGAAACAGATAGAAATCTTTAGGTGCAAGGTCAGAGCTATGTGGCGGATGCACCTCTCAGCCAAACTCTCTTAATTTTTGCTGAGTGGTGAAGGTGTGTGTTAGACCACACCCTTTCTATTGAAAAAGCTCACAGTGACACAAAGAAAAACAAATGAAAAATAGCTGGAAACAACATTTTACTAATTTGTTTCTTTTTTTTAAAAAGGATTTGTAAAATGCAGAGTGATAACGCTAGCTCTCAGTTCCCTTCAAATCGAAACACAGTAATGCTTGCACACTACTGCTTCACGGCAGAATAACTGGCCCTGGGGTGGTACCTACCTAGACGGATTCCTGCATAGTAATTACCTGCATAGTACCACCAGTATATATTCTGGATTTAACACTTTATTTAAGAAGTCCCAAACATGCTCTATAGGATTCATATGCGAGGATCTTGCTGGCCACTGCATCACTGTTATATCCACATGGTTTATATATGCTTGGACTGAGCGAGTACTGTGACCCCGAGCATTATCCTGCATCAGACTAAAGCTGTCATCATTATAGGGCAAATGGCACAACGTGTTGTTCTAAAATTCGTCCCTCCATCGACCATCACTAACTCCGTACGAGCTTCTAAAGTTATCCCTCCCTACACCATAACTGAGCCCCCCCATATGCCACCGTATTTTCAAAATTAGTCTGAATGTATCGTTCTCCTTTGCGTGTCCATATTCTCTGCCTTCCATTGATCTGGTTTAAGAGCACTGGTCTACACTCATCAGTGAAAAGTACCCGCGTCCATTGTTTTATGCCCTAAATGTAAACGATGGTGTCTCTCAAGTTTTGGAGCTTTGCCCACTTCTTCAAATCTTCTACGAACTGTACGCTCGCTCACTTGCACTCCTCGCACGGCTTCAAGCTCAACACGGTCCTGCACAGCCGTTAGCCGCGTGTTTCCTGTGAGGTCGAAGTTGTAGAAAACGGTCATCCTTCCTCAAAGTGCACTTTTTTCTGCCTCTTCCTCCTCTCAAGAGAATCAGTCAACCGGTACCGTCACACACTGCTATGAATCGTTGAAATTGATTGCTGCAGTCTGGCAGCAATAGATCTGTAGGTATGACCATTTCTTCGCATTTCATCTGCCCTAATAATCTCTGGTGGTGTTCAATGGCATTTTTAGCTTATTTCAACTAAGGTGCCTACTATTGACATGAAAAAAATAACTTTTACTAATAAAATTGAGAATTTATCGAATTTATAAAACTTTTAAGTTTCTCCTCAGAAGAGGACGAACCTCTACAGCGGACAGCGCTTTAAATAAATGTGCACTGAGCTTTTTGAATAATGAAATAGCAAAATTCCACGTATGAGTTTAGACCCGTGTTTCTAAGTTCAACACTTTGGTAAAATATTATATACTTATAGATCCACGTAGGACGGTAATATCTATTTCAAAAATAAGACGTTCTTGAGCTAAATTTTGATCTTATGAAATTATTATATCAAAATTATTTTTATCCAAAGTTGGCCTGATGACTTTTCATTTGAGCATTTAAAATCATCTCTCCCTTTTCATAAAGTTATTCGTTGCGTCGAGAAGGCGGCATTTTTCTGCGAATTGATGTTTTGCGATATAAGTGAGCAATTAATTTAATTTACTGTGACAATTAAAATTCTTTATGATATTTGGAATTCCAATTCTCAGCAACTTTATTCATAAATAAATTTAAGTTATTATTTTTTTAATATACTTATAAATTCATGCAGCCTCCTTTTAAGGGGATCTTGGGATTCTGTTTGTAATACTGTATAAACTGACACGGAAGTTAATTATTTACTTGTCCATTTATTAAACTGTAATAAAGACATTATTTAAAAAGTTGATATTTTAAAAAGTCTAGTATCATTAAGAATAATTAATATAAAAATTATCACGGTCATTATTATCTGCCTCTATAGAACCCGGACAGAAAGAAACCCGAGTGTTAGAGGAATCTGTAGTCGCCACGATTGGCCAGTAGACTGGTGATCGCAGTACCGTAGGCCTTGTTCCTTAGATGCTACAGATGTAGTCTATTTGATCTACTGGACAGTTTGGTCTTTTCACCGGTCGGGATAATCTGGTCTAGCAAAATTGAGATGTCTATTTATATATATGGCTACAGCAAGTAAGGACGGTACGAGAAGGAAAGATATTTTAAATGATTCAATACGGAAAACTAAAGAAGCTATATCACTTCATTTATTATCATTTTAAGATGTTGGTACGGTATAATATTTATATCGACGAATTGTAGAGGGGCTGTGTTTTCAGCTCCTTGCTCGGAGGTGAAAAACCCATCGTGAATTGAAAATTTAAGTATACAAAAATTCACAGATTAAGCTTGGTGGATTATCCAGTACTAAATTATTCTCTTAGAGTGAAACCAAAATTGTAATTATTCTAAAGCATACGATATGTACATATGTAGCATATCTAGATATTATACATTTGGTTTAATAAATATAAAGTACTAAATCGAGTCGAAAATTTCATATTTAGAAAAAAGAAAAGAAAATTTATTATCATTATCTGTAGGTACTGTGTGAAACGGTGTAGAAAATAGTAACGAGTATTAGTTAAAGCCTAAAGTTTCTCAACTAGAAACGTTAAGACTAGCAAATGGTATAAAAAAAGTATTGATAGAGCAACTTGTGTTATTAAATTCCAATGGCGTTACTGATTAAATAAAATCGTTGACAGATGTATACGAATAGATAGACAAAAATTAGCGGATTTTTTTTAATTTCAAGTTGAATTATATGGATTAATCGCATCTCAGGATTTTATGACAACAGACGACATAAAATAGTTTTTACTTTAAGTATCATTTCCAAATATGCATAATAAACATAATTGCAAAAAGTTTGTGTGTCGACATTCAATAATTCAAAATAGGGTGCCCATTTTAAAAAATGGGGATCAGCGAGGTTCTCTCCTGTCTAGCGTGTGATGAAAGAAATGAAACCACTTTGACTGTAAATACTGTTTTAAAAAAAGGCTTATTGTGTCACCACGTGGTATGATGGATTCTCTTAGGCCTATTGTTGATTCATTGCAGATGCTCCCCAATAGATGGCCACTAAACAGTTTTGAGCAAATCTAGGACTTTGCACCATCTAGTAACAGTGTCAGGACGACACTACACGAACAATAGGCCAGTGTAGGAACACTGCAGTTGTTGGTGATTATAAAAGTGTTTAATATACCTACTCTGGTCATAAGTTCTGTAACAAATAAAAATGCATTTTTTTTAATGAAGTAATGTAATATTATTAAAATTTATACCTACATATTTATTAGTCTCAGCAAAAAATAAAACAAAATATTCTAATCGAAATGCACCTTTGGCTTTTATACAGGCCTTTAATCTGTTTGGCCACGACTTTATGGATTTACGAACTGTTTCCAAGGGAAATTTCGCCACTGCTTGCTCCAAAGATTTTTTAAGAGACTCAGTGTCGCTATGTCGTTTAGAGCAGACCTATGTCCTGAAGACTGACATAATTTGAAGTCTAAAGGGTTGAGATCTGGGCTAGATGAGGGCCAGTCTTCAGCTCTTATAAAGTCCGGAATGTTGGTTTCATGCCAGGCTTGGGTAGTTCGTGCCTAGTGACCACGTGCAGACTCCTGTTGGAAAGTACACGGTATATTTTTAAAAAGTGTATTGCTGAGAGGTTTCACAACATCTAAGAGTGTATCTTGATACACCTTGGCTGAAGTTTTCACTACTTTTTCACAAAAATGTAGTTTTGTGACTCCTTTATAAGACACGCCCCACCAAACCATCACTGAGGCAGGATGATGACCACATTGTACCTTTCCGACCACTTGAGCAGCTTCTTTAGAACTGTGAGCGTACACTTTATCATTTTTCTTATTGTAGTGTTCTTCAATCGTGAAAATTTTTTCATCGGTAAAGAGGATATTTCTGTGCCTATCACCTGCGTATCGCGACAGAAGGCGTTTTGATCGATCCACTCTCTTTAATTGTAAAGATTGATTGAGGGCATGTCCTGTACATCGACGATAAGCACCAAGCTTCAGGTCTTGTTTTATAATACGCGACAGAGTACTAGCGGGAATCTTCATTTCTCGCGATAAGATTTTTTGCTTCCTAATGGGGTTTCGACGAATTCTGGCTTTAACAGCATTAACCGCCTTTGTAGTTCTAACAGCACGCGGCCGCCCTGATCTGGTCTTCGACATGAATACGAACGTACGATATACGAACATACGGCTGATACCAAGCTTTTGAAATTTCTGGAATTCTGGAATATGACCGACGGCTCCATACCTACTTTGTGCAAGGCGATCACTGCAATCCTGTGTTAAAGAAAATTTTTATCGTAATCAAAATTAACACCCGATTCCATATTGTAATTTGATAATGATCACGAAAAAATATGTGAAATGGCGCAAAATCGAAAGAAGTTTTTAAAATAATATACGTGTTTCAAATTCAAAATATTTAAAAAGTTGAAAAAAATAAAGGTTTTTATGTAACAGTATTTATGGCCAGACTAGTTATTATAATAGGTCGGGGAAAAACTTTTTTGCATTTTATATGAAAACTCTAGACATTTTTTTTTAAAGTTTATTTATATTTACAGTGTAACAGTATTTTTTTTTGTTAATTAACATTACAGTTTAAGTTACAGTGTATATGTAACATTTGGTTCGATGAGTTTTTGCCACCTTGAAGGTAGTGACATGAGGCCGTTGTTGTAGAAATTCTGGGACTACTAAGACAAAAACCTCGACAAGTACTTTTGGCAGTTTTCTCTTGATTTTTTTTTATTTGATAAAGTGACGGAACGAGCAAAACGTTCACCTGATGGTAAGTGTAACGTCTGCGCATAAAAAATGCTGTGTCACCCAGAACAGTGTGACAACACAATGCGCCCATCACCCTGAGATATCAGTTCTTAATTCTCATATGCCCAGTGATTACACTAGCTCTCAGTGCCCTTCAAACCGAAACACAGTAATGACTGCACACTACTGTTGCACGGCAGAATAACTGGCCCTGGGGTGGTACCTACCTAGACGGATTCCTGCATAGGCATCCTACCACCAGAAAATGTTAAACTGACACTATCTAAAGAGTTCTGAAGAAGAAGAGACCTTAACTTTTTGAAACCCAGCCTGCTCTGTTGGTTGAAAGTCGTCGAATCTTCGGACGAGACGGTTCATAATGAATTATCACATAAAATTATTTTCAAAATGATTTGTAAAATGGGGTGATTTTGCATGTATAATATAAATCAAAAAGCTTTTCTATAAAACAAATAGATTGAGTTTTTTATGCCAAACCAACAGGTTGATCCTTTTTCATTGAATAAAACAATTAAAATTATAGAACTATGGTAAAGAAAATGGTTTTCAAAATGTTATTATTGTAGATACAGTTAGAATATTTTTCAGTGAAAAAAATCAATTGGACTACTGTAATGGAACATTTATGTTACTGCTTACTTTTTGGGTAAAGTTTTTTGCTACTAGCCTTTATGGATTAAGTTATTCGCAATTAGCATTTTAGGATATACAGTTTCATAATCAGTAAATTTACAAAAGGTAAATTCTTCTTCAAAAGGTACAGTAAATACATCAATGAAAATGAATCTGTTGTATTTATAATTTTAGAATTGGTAATTTGTTAAATTATGAAAACAAAAATGTGTTCCTTTTTGCCTTGATAATTTAACTAAATCTGAAGTTAAAACAAATGTTTCTTCATCAGTAAAATTTAATCAAGTTAAAGATTTAATAAGACGTATTTCTTAAAAATACTAAAACTTGCCTGAGACTAAGTCTTTGTTTTGACCAGGTACAGCTTGAACATAAATGTCACCGGATTAAGAGCTTATTTTCAAATGTTTTGAAAAGTATTGCTAATACATGTATTTTCCTATTATTCTAAAAATCTAAAATTGCTACTTTTATCTATAACTACTTAACATACAATCTAAATCAAAAGTAATAAAGTTATACTTAAGTTTGAAGACGTATATATCATAATCGTACCTGCAACAAAAATTATATCATTAGTAACATAAATTGAATTCTGTTATTTATACATGTTTACATCGCATATTAATGCATATCGGTTAAAATGAACGATACAATATTTAATCCGTCTACTCCTACCTAGTACCTATTACAGGTAATTGTGCCATGAAGCAGTAGTGTGCAAACATTACTGTGTTTCGGTTTGTGGGGCACTGATAGCTAGTGTAGTGTAGTCACTCAGTATATAGTGTATCGATAATTCGAATATCGAAAAATCGTTTGCTGAATCTGTTAACAGCAGGCAAGTCAACGTTCGGGCAGGACAATGTCTGTCGAGTCCGCTAGTATATATATATTAATATATTTACTTCATGTATATAGGTGTAAGATTCGCGTATTGAAAATATACAAAACCCAGTTGGTATATTATAACGTCATCTAATTTTTGTTAATATCTTGTTTTAGTCCCGAAAATAGATTTGAGTAAAATAAATACGCGTTAATTTAAATATCTTACTTTATGATGCGTAAAATCAGCTAATGAAATTAAAGCCCTTCAGTACGTGTTACAGTTATGATCACCAAAAGTTCTTTGTATGATACTTTAGGTATTATTATGTTATATGGCAATATTATTTCCTATATTTATTATAAGTTTAAGTGTTGCCAGTACGTATCTATGAAAACACTATTGGCTGTACATAGATAATTACTAGTCCTCACGCTTATGATTTGAATGTTGGATCTTGCAGAAGAAGTAACGAAAATAAAGGAATGGTAGATGTTTTGACAAAAACAGAGAAAGGGGTTCATAGATGGTTTGGACACGTAGAGAGAATGTATGAAAGAAGATTGACGAAACTAAGTTATGAGGCGAGTATAAATGAGCCGGCAGGCAAGCGTATTACGAATCGAAGACGTTTTTAGTAAAGGCCAATAGTATCCGCAACCGACGAGCTTGCATAAAAAGGCTATTTAATTATAAGAGGCGAAGACGTGGGACAGAATCGTAGCAAGTGGAAAGATCTGGTCTCTGCCTACCTCAATGGGAAAGAGCCGTGACCAAATGTGTATATGTATCAGTTATTATTTTATAACTCTTTGAAATTATGAAATAATAGAGCAAAATGTTCTTATAAATTCATAAACTTCTTGTTGTGTAGCAAGAAGCAAATGAAATAATAAAACAATAACTAATGTGGAATATATGATTTTTCACCAGCCAAAAAAGTGTCAACGTTCCAGTGTAAGGTACTCCCTAGAGCGTAAGCCTGTAACTCAATATAAAAAATTTAGGTACATTGAATACCTAACATGTCGTCATCCATCGCATTTCGGGGATTGGGAGATTTTTTAGGAATCTGACTTAAGAGTTATCCAAGTATATTAAAAGTTTTCTTTATTGCGTATATTTTTAATGCAATTTATTTTTGATTGAACCGTTTAGTGTAAACATGTGAAGGCATATGTATATCTACACTCTAATAAATATTGATTTATGTAAAAAAATATTAAAGCAGTACAGGCCTAGCGAAGTAGCTTAGCGGTCAGGTTAAATTTCGTAGTACGCGAGTGATCTGCTTTGTTGCCGGGTTGCTTTTCCTGGACCAGCACCACTAACATCGCAGAAAAGAAATTGAGAGCTCAATGAAAAATTAGGTAGAGCTACGTCAATGTTTGTTCTTCTTGTTTTCTTTTTAGTTTAAATGTATAATATGTACGAGGCAACTGTCAGCATGATAAAATAGCGTACATTTTCAGTGCATAAAATTGATTTTCGTATATTCAGGTAGTAACAATATTTTGTGGCAATCTATAGTGGAGGCCTATGTTCAACAGTGGACTATGACAGGCTGAAATGATGATAATGATGAGGTGCTAACATAAATTCAGCTTAATTTTGTTTTAGAATAAAAAACTATTTTTTTTGTGAAAAAAAGTAACGAGACGAGCAAATCGTTTACCTCATAGTAAGTGCAATGCCCGCCCATGACAAACTGATGGCTTCACACAGTAAATTTCTGTGCTGCACCACAATGCGCTTATCATTTGGACAACTCGGTTCTCAAGTAATGAATGCAAATTCAACAGTAATTACACTAGGTATCAGCACCATTCAAACCGAAACGTGTTTGCACCCTCCTGCTTCACGGCAGAATAACTGGCACTACGGTAGTGTAGTACCTACCTAGACGGACTCCTGCATAGAAATCTTATTTTATTTTCAGCAATTTATTCATTTTCACTTTAGAAAGTAAATAAAAATAAAAGAGAATTATTAATTATTTAAAAATTTATGACGTTTTAACGTAATTTAATTTTAGATTGTGGTTAAAAAGTTCTTTGTATTTACTTAGTTGATTTCTTAATATTTCCTTGATTGATTGTTGGTCTTCATTAATGTGTTTTGGATTTCAAAACCATTTTTGATTAATTTGATGTTCTCTTTGATGTTTTCTTTCCTTTATTTTCATTTTTTTAAGAATTTAAATTTATTTAGGTTCTTCAGAAACATACAATTTTGGACCCCATGCTGCGACGTGCCACAAATTACATTCTGTGTTTTTTAAAGATTGAGTGATAAAAGTACCTGTTACTACTAAACTCTAGAAAAATCTTGTGGCAAATGGCGAAATTATCATCTAATACTCATATATGCCTTATTTAAATGCACAAAATCTGGTAATAGGCAGCACAACCTTAGGCTAGCACTTATGGTTCAGCTGCCTATTATTAAATTTTGAGCATTTAAATTACGGTTGTTCGTTCAAATATCATCATTAAAAAACTCGATTATGGCCAAATTCTCCCAACTTGGAAGAATTCTATTTCTGGTAGTGGACTGCTAAGAGTTAGATAATGATAATGAGCCAGGAGAATTACATTTTCAGAGTGCCTTGCATATTCAACACCAAAACCGTGATGCTATTTTTTTGTGACACTAATCATGTAATAAGGATACTTTCTCTAGAACGTTTCCTCATTACATGATTACATTTTGGCTTCATTGAAAATTGGGCTTTGCTTTTTTCGACTGATTGACCGTTGTTCCAAATTCAATTGAATCAGTATCAAATTCTGTGCTAAAAGCTTTTGACGGTCCTTCGATTATCGAAGGCTTTTTATTATAATGGAGTGGAAATTAAATTGAATCAAATTAGTCATTTGTAAGAAAATAAATGGCGATGAAACTAAATTCACAGTTTACACTAGTTTACATACTTTGATCATATTTTTCAGTATGAGAACATTTACCTTAAATTATAGAATTTTCCTTTACTCTTGAAACATTCATTACATAATAGACTGTTTTTGAAATTATTTATAAGTCATTTACACTATTTTATTTAAATTAATTAATTTACCACAAACAAGTAAACCAGCTGATATTACTCCATGGAATCATATATTTTTATATACTGTAACTAGCTCGTTTTTTGTGCCCTGAAGAAGTTTTAGATGTACTTAGTTAGATATTAAACCACCATGATCGTCCACGTCGAGTTCGATTTAATTATTTGAATATTTAATTATTAAATCAAATTGACGATTTAATAAATAAGAACACAAATTATAAAACTACCCATTTCTTTTGTTCAATTCACACGCAACAATACCACAGGTCATATCAATTTAAACGTCTGTATATTTTAACAGAAAGAAAGAGCAAACTAACAATGAAACGTTTTCTTTATTACTTTGTACTTGCAATAGCCCAACGACAGTAGTATTTCATAAATATGTCCGTTATGAAACTTGAACTTTAATAAAACTCAATATACGTATGTCTAACTATAATACATCGTAAACGTTGAATTTAAAATAAAAATTTTAAATATTAATTTATTCTATAGCTTCACACCGATAATATTTTTCCGCGATGGCTTCCTATTTTTGCGTTTTAAACTTGTATATTTATAATAATTTTAAATACTACCTCTTATTAATTAATTATTAAATTATTACTTAATAACTTTAAAAATGTTTAAGAAATTACACAAAAGTTTGTTTAATATGAATGTAAATTGAATGAATATTTTCTTTCGTGCTTAAAAGGAAGTTTCCTAAAAACACAAGAAATACAATCATGTTCTTTATAAGTCTTTGCCAAGTTTACTGTGATTATATAGTAAATATAGCGAAGGAACAATAGGTATCATAGTCACATGTCAAGATATTACAAATAGTTTTTTTTTAGAAATGTATATGGTAATTAGAACCGAGTAATGTCAATTGAGCGAAATAAAATGGTTTTTTCACAATAGGCTGTGTAGATATTTTTGCAATCTATTTTGTGTTTTATGGTCCCTCGAACATTGTACTGCTGCACCATTTTCGTATCCAGATTAGGAATAATTCCACACGACCTGGAGATACTTCTTTGGTTTTACAATCTTATTTTGTGTAATAACTTTATTTTTCCAGGCGTGATCACATCATTGCTTTGATTAAAAAAGCACAATATACAGGGGCTTAACAATTTAATATACTCGTAGGTAATAGAATCGGCGATACTTTACGGAAATCCATTATAATGAAGTACATCGAACAATGTAATCATTGTTCGATGTACTTAATATTTATATAATATTGAACACGAACGGTATTTAGAAATATATCGCACCAAGTCACTTCTTGGAGAAAGAAAAATTAAAAAATACGTTCGTTCAATGATTAGTATGTAAATCTATTGAATAAACAATATTCTATTCTATTCTCAGATTTCTAAAATTGATTACACAAAATGAAGTCAAAACTGTATATATAGGTTCTTAATGGCGTTTTTGATTTTGTAAGTAACTAGTTGATGCCCGCGACTTCGTCTGCGTGGATAAATGTATTTTAAATATCCCGTGGGAACTTTTTGATTTTGCTAAATAAAAAGTTTCCTATGTCCGTCTCCAGGATGATAGCTATCACTATGTTAGATTTCGCCAAGATCCGTTCAGCGGTTGAGCCGTGAAAAGGTAACAAACATACAGAAGGACAGAAAGTGCTACTTTCGCATTATAGTATTGGTAAAGATATTCATTTGATATAGATAATTCAATATTTAGTCAGTCAACGACGTTAATTAACTGCACTGGCTGCTCAATGATACGCCTCTTTATTTTAATTAAGCACCATTAAATGTCACTGGATAAGTGACAGTGTGTTTTATGGACCAGTTACCGTTTATTATTATATAAATTTGTTTGTAATATATTTATAACACTTTATGATAAGAAAACATAAAATTGAAACTTGAAATATTAAAAGTAATTTAGAACGAACTCATTTTTGAGATTTAATTAAACATGTATTGTATTCATAGCCTTAAGCCTTTTTCTATGAGTAATGAAACGGAAGGCAGTGAATGAATAATAATTAACTAGTGACCTCTTCTCCTGTATTGAATTTGCTCTTATAATGGACAATTTAGAACTGACACGGAATGTAAAACAGATGTTTAAAAAGTTGGTTTGTTATTTGAATTTTTTATTGAAAAATTAAAATATTTATATGATACATATTCACATTCAATTCATGTTTTTAAAAAGTTTGTTTTGTAAATTTATGGAAGATTTACTGTGTGCGATGTAACCAGTTGTAGCGAACTTTATTTCGAAAAATGCCGTAACGCATTTAATACTGGGAGACCGTTTTTATGTTATTGACAGCACAATATTGAATTTGTAGGTCCATCTGATGTATCGACACATATCAAGACAGTTTCCAACCTGTTGGCTTAAATGTGAAAACATATTTTCAAATTTCCTGTAAACATTTAATGTTTATAATATACGAGTATGTAGTCGTATTATATATTGATATTAATATATATATATATACGTCAGCCCACAACTATTGCTGGTGTCACCCACAATATTTCTGTGTGATACCACACTGTGCCCGTCACCCTGAGACATCTGTTCTGAAGTCTCAAATGCCCAGTGATTACTCTAGCTCACAGTGCCCTTCAAACCGAAACACAGTAATGCTTGCACACTACTGCTTCACGGCAGAATAACTGGCCCTGGAGTGGTACCTACCTAGACGGATTCCTGCATAGGAATCCTACTACCAGATATTCTTAAAAAAATTCCTCTCTTCGCAAAATATTGCAGGTGTATAAAGATAAGCATGACATAGAATTTATTTGACAGAATTTAATTTCAAATTGCGCCTTGAAATATCTATTGAATTTTATGAAAATTCAGGTCTCCCATGGAATATATTTTAAAATGAAATGATGCGGCGTTTACAGTCCAGAGTAATAAAATGAGATAACCTGAAGATGTTTATGTGGTTGAAATCGTCCAGAAGAACAGCATTGTCCCATAGCTTTTAGCTTTCTTATACTCTCTAATAATAATAGAGGACCTAGTTGTTTCCCACAAGGTGTCGTTGCATTGCAATGAAACTATTGAGAGGCAGTTCGCGTTTTTTTTAGAATTGTCAACACCTCATTGACGTTACGAAATAATATTTATTTTTTAACTTTACGGCTTAGATGGCAAAGTTTCTAAGAGATCAATGACTATTGACGTCATTATATAAATCGTAGAATAAAAATTTTAATGCGACGAATTTTCCATAACCTGCATAAAACGATTTTGAAATGGCCGATAATTTTCGCTTTTTTATAATTTTCGCGTTCCTTAATGGTTTTATTATGTTGAGAAAACGTGTTGGCTATTTGTACTTGTGTATACGATTACGCCTACATACATACATAAGATCACGACTGTATCCTATAAGGGGTAGTCAGAGACTGGGCACCCACTGCAAAAACAGATGACTGCCACAATCCACGTTTCACCAAAACAATATAATGCATTTGGTGTGATAGGTGGTGAGCCCATCGCCACCATGCGCTGTTGGGTGCATTACGTCTACGCCGTTTTATATTTCGGTAAATTTTATGCTTATTACAAATCGTCAATGCGGTTAAATGGAGTATTTCCTTTTTTGAAATACCTGTATTATCAACACAAAAAATAATGGCGAACTGAGATTTTAAGACAATTAGCATATTTTTTTGTACATGCTTGTTATGTTAATTAAGGCCGTGCAGGATGATGTAATATAAAATAAAAAGTATTCTTAAACTTTATAAAAACACTGTTCATAGTACCTGCTTACGGTTATGTAGGTTTTGGGTTCGCAGCCAAATTTACTTGATACACAATTGGTGAATTCCCATGAATCATTGGTTCCGCATCTGAATTATTCTCCGATAATATTTTTGACCACGCAGTTACGCGGTCGTCAACTGTCTTTTATATTAACGGATTGTTTATGAATACTCCTCGATATGAGTATCAGTCTTTTTATATTACAGAAATTGCTCAGTTGACGTAATGTCTAAGCGAGCTTAGTTTAAGTTACATTTGTAAGTAGGATGTTGCAGTATCAGATCATACAACTCGCACTTTTTAACTTTATACATATTATAATTGTGTTGAAATGTATACTTATAAGCGAACAAAATTCTCTCATAATCAATCTCGTCTTTACAATGAACTATCTGTATTAATATAATTGAGAAAAAATCGCTAAGGATATAGTGTTACAGTAAAAGGGAACAATTTCAGCTCTTATAAGACAAGAAAATACAGAATATGTCGTAATAAGCAACTTGCTGTTAAATTCTCAAGTAATTATAATATCATCATCATCATCAGCCTGCCCAATACTGGAGTAGGGTCTCAATTTCCTAGTCTCCCTTTAGAAAGATCCGTCCTGATTGACACGCTTCGCTGGTGGTTATATGCAAATATTAAAAGAACCCTAATAACAGACACTGCGCACCTAAGACACTATTACCAATCACTGGTGTTAGTATTTCATGTGTCTGGAATATATGTGATTAATATTTCGCCATTTTTCGGAGGCCACGTAATTGTTCCCTTAGTTGACTTTTACGACTCCCAGGAGACGCTTTACCATGTGAAATTCGTCCACCTTAATGTACTTTGAAGTTTGAACGTTGATTTTGTTATTATATAATTAGGTTAGTTACTATATACACATTAAGTTTAAACTTATATTAAAAAAAATATATCTAAATTTGTTTTACGAATAAAATTAAAATGATAAATATTATAACAACTGCGCAAGAAAATATTATGCAATTATTTTTATTGTTAATATAGTTTTCTGATTTCAAAAACTTTATAAATTAACTTTTATTAAGTGAAGCGTCCTCATAATTGCATACAATTCGAACTGAAGTACTGAATTTCTACACAGAGTTGTTGTACTCGAAGAAAGAGCAGTTACGGTTGGAGATGCAGCCAAGTTTTCATTTTAATTGCTTTATAAAACTTTTACAACAAATCATTTCAACATATTCAGATATGGGAATAAAAATAAAAGGAATTCTCACACCATAAAAACCTGGCCTAAAAAAATGACCACTGGGTGAGTGAGAATTGATGTATAATATAATATTTATAATATTCACTTACTATGATTAAAACTTATCAGTAATTAAGTTTATTGTGTTTGAAAGCAGTGATACGGAGAAAAGTTAAATCACTTATATTTGTGTCCTAGGTCTGTGTCTAAGTTTCAACCACCGTAAGGCCAGTAGTAGTATGAAAACACCACTGTGTTTTCGATTTGAAGGGCGCTGAAGCTAGGGTAATTACAGAGCTTAAGAGACTTAAGAACGGATGTCTCGTGACGAGCACAGTGCGAAGCTACACGGAACTTTAGACGTAGCACTTACCATAACGTCGTCTTGCTCGTACTTCCATAAAAATCAGTTTGCGACGGATTTCGCTACATATAGGTATTGAAACTCTTGGTGCCAGGTTTTTAGACCGATATTATATTTAATGTATTTAGTATTAATATATTATAATTATTTTTTACTCAATAGTGAATAGACTTGTCTTAGGTTGACGTGTTCACAAACTAAGATAGCAGCACTTTAGCGGTGAAATGGCGTCATATCTACGAAAAAAAAGACGATTACTTAGACTCAATGAACATAAACTAATTGACTGTTTAGTTGACACAGCAGCTAAGCAATGGACGTTTGCGTTAGTGGTCGTGGAATTGATTTCCGCACGAATAAAAAATTTGTGTGTCGTATAGATAGTACTACCGGGTAGTCTGGGTGTTATATATATGCAATTTAGTCTGTAAATCCTTACGTGATTTATAAAATGGTATATGAGAAATACTTGTGTGGGAAACATTTTTTAAAAGAACAATCACAGGATTAGCATCATGCAGCTTGCGGATAAAATATAGTAAAGGCTACTATCATATACTACAGGTTTAAATTTAAGCAACGGCTAAATATGCGAAAACTAGAAAGCCTGGCGAAAAAATTGGAAAACCACTTTAAGCTTTATCAAAATTTATCGTTAGTCGCCTGATTTACGAGATTAAGCGAAAATATATCACGGAGTTACTGTTTTTTTATTATCTTTAACATGGAACTAACATAGGAACGAAAACAGACATTATTTTTAGGCTGCTGAGAAAGGAAATCCATTTTTTTCTTATCTCAAATCATCATTTCAGCCTATCACTAGTCCATTGCTGAACACAGACCTCCTCAATAGATTGCAACAAAAGTTTGTAGCTCCCAATTTGGGGATATTTTGCCATATTTGCTGCGCTTAGCAGGCGGGCTGCAACCGCAGTTTATTTATTCAGATATTCCAAGAAGATGCTGCTGACCATCTTCATTTTCAGATCAGATTTAATTTCGCCTCTGTAGACTTTTACGATACCCACGGGATGAGATGGGGTGGTAAATTCTCTGGCTGCCACACGGCAGTAATTTTATTATCGTGGCGTATTAAGAAAATGGTTAATGAAACCAGATCATATATAATATGGCATATAATCAATATCAGTAAAAAAGCTGTGAAAAATACTGAGGATTTTTAGCTATAAAGCTTTTGAGGTAAGGCGAGCGATAATTTCACGATTGATACGATCACTCGATATTCCGAAAACCAGGTCTATAATCCAGAATATATTTTGTATGAAGTTATTACTTTAAAAAGGCTTAACACATAGTGGTACTACACTCAACCTAGTAAGTATTAAGATTTCTAAAAACTCCTACAATCACTCGACAAATATAAATCTTTAATTAGAGTTTGGTGATCGGTTTATTGAAGTAGATAACGGTTTACTTGAGATATCCCCATAAAAAAGTCATGTCAAGTCGGCGTTTTCCTTAACCACTGGTGAAATTGGATGTTTGGTATCTTGTTATATGTAACCAAGTCCTGGAATACCCAGAGAAAAACTGCAACTGTGGCTGTTGAAATTCCCTCAACATCGTGTTTAAATATATAACTTTTTGGTTTTGATAATTCTGTGTATTTTGGTCTAATTATAACACAGAATGAGCAGTACATTGCTAGACATATACCTTTTTCAAGTCTGGAAAACTACATAGCAATTGAAAAACTGGACAGCTCGCATTTCTACACCTATAGCACAAGACGGGGTGGTGGATTATATATTGAATTGGATTCGTTATTGATATTAAGAATAATTTTATTTTCTGTGAAGTAAACAAAAAAATGGATTCCCTTAAATGTAAAGTTCACGCAGGCGTTGCCTTAGCTAGGTAATAATAGAAGCGCAAGGCAAACATAATTAGTATTTTGGTTTTAAATTATTGATATATTTTAGTTAAGTATTTCAGTATAATAATTCTTGGTAACAGTTTTGAATGCTTTTATTTTTTTACTCGTATGAACTCTTGTCTTTATATTGCTGCTTATACTTTTTAAATTATATTGTCTTGTAACTGAAATTTCTTATGTACATTTCATTGTAACAATAAAAAACAGTAGTGTTCAACAAATTAAAAAAAAAAATGCTTCACAAATTGAAGCACATTTTCATATCGCCGCATGAGACGCGAACATCAGGCAATTTTTCAATAGTAAAATAATGATATTTTCTTTGAAACTTAATTAAAATTTAGGCCTCCCCCATAGATTGCCACAAAAGTTAGTAGCTCTCGCTTTGGGGGGATGCCATAGTTGCCACGCTTGGCAGGCGGGTTGGCAGGATGAGTAAAAACCTAAAATGCTTAAAACGTTTCTATCAGTTTTAGCAGGGATTGGAAAACCATTAAATAAGAATGCTAGTACCTGGCAGTGACCGCGAGGAGAACGGCTGCATATAGTTTAATTAAGAAAAATAGGTAGGAGTTTGATATTCTTGGATTCCATCAACAGAACCTGACCAAATTTATATGAGCCCTCCTCTAAGGTACTACCCCTTTCTAATAAATAAAGAATCATGGAAATCGGTCTATATGGTAAACAATTATCGCTGAACATATATAAAAATATCCGACGAATCGAGAACATCCGCCTGTTTTGAAGTCGGTACAAAATTAAAATAGGTTTAAGATTTTAATAAATGTAAATGTTTCCAGCAGCTTGTCACTTCAACTTATGTTACTCTGTTTCCGAATAGGAGCCCAGAGATTGTGAAAAATCAAGTTTAACGCGTTTTATCCTGTATGCAATTCCTTGTTTATAGCATTTTAATTATTTGTTTCAGCATGGAATACTTGAAATATGTGGCATACAAATCTCTAAAATTCGAAAATTATTGTAAGTCAGACGTCAATAAACGAATACCTTTTATTTTAAATAATTCATCATTTCATATCCGATATAAATTCTGTGTAAGGTTTGTAATAGTGAAAATCTGATTATTTTACAAATATCGTCCTTTGTTAAAATTAGAATGAAACCCTTGTCTCCTAAAAACGTGCCTGATGGAGCATACAACTGTGACATAGTTTAACAGGCGTAATATATGCTTTATTAAGTAGCCTTATTTTTTTAACTGCTATTTGTTTTATCATATTTACTATTTAATAGTAAACTGCCCCAGAAGCACAATAGTCTTATAATGAACTTATTTCGAAGTTTCAGATAGGCAAATCGTAACATGATATTCAATAGATTGTGTTGTTTACTGATATTAAACTTATAATTATGAAGCATTTAATAAACAGAAGTATTTTTATGAAAATTGTTAAAAAAATATTATCCCCGAATGGAAAAATGTTAAATATTTTAAATAAAAGAAAATCGCTTATCTCTCACACCTGTTGACTATTACTGAGCTTTTATTATCTTTCAAGGCATAACTCTAGATTTATGCGCTCAAACCACCTTGTTATCGAGTAGATACAACATTATACTATTTTTATTTATTTATTTATTTATACTTTATTGTTTCCCCTTATAGGATACAATGGGCGGACTTAATGCCAGTTGGCATTCTCTGCCAGTCAACCCAAGGCGTAGCGAAACAATGTGGCAGGTGTTTTTCACTTATGTTACTGCAAACAGTCATACAATAAGCCCATTCAGTGCAGTTTTAGATAATTTTGTGTACCTATAAAGGATCTTTAAATACGTAGGTGACTATAAGATTTCAGATAAATAAAATTAAGGTGTAGCAAAACATCTTAAGGAAACCTGCATGTCTAAAGAATAAAAATATTTCGAGGACACTGTGAAGTCCACCAGCATGCATTAGAGCAGCGTGTTGGACATTTTCCGGTTTCAAAACCCTTCTAAGAAATTAGGAGACGCCTCTCGGGGTATTGTCCCTCGCATGCCATTTCTGCGGCACTCGCGATCCTGGTCCACTGAACGGATGTGAAATGGTGTGAAAGCTTATCAAGCTCATGCTGAAGATTCTTAATGTATTGGTCGACCTCTAACAGTAGTTTCAGGCAACTTCTCTCTACATCTTCAAGCTGGATTCTGACCCTTTTCGTTTTCAAAAAGTAGGGGCAAACGAGCAAGCGGCTTACCTTTTGGTTAGTGATCACCACTGCCATTGACCATACGAATGATAAATGTATGTAATCTTTTAACAGACAAAATCAATAGAAAAATGATTACTGTGACGAAGCTAAGTCCCTTAACACTGATTTCGTTTGAACCTTGTTCAAGATATATAGACATCAACATTTTAAATCTTTACATTGAAATATCAGTTTTATATTTTTATTCATTAAAGTCTAATGGCGGGTTTCACCGTTGAAACTAAACGCGATCAGTTCAAGAAAAACTAAGTTTTATCAACATCAAATGAACGCAGTCAATGCTAAACGCGGTTCAAATTCTGAACGCCCAATTATTGACGTTCAGCTCTTTAAACGCGTTTAGAGAGCTGTCATTGTCAATTGCACAACTATGTAAACACAAAAAATATTTTTAATTCGTATTATTTATTGTTTGCTTAACTAAGTAACCTATGCATAAAAACAGGCTGTTTGATGTCGCAAAATATGAAATAAATCGTCTTTTTGTTTTAGATTGTGACGATATTTCATGTAAACTTCGTTTTTCTAAACGCGATCAAAATGGAGTCGGTGAAATCGCTTAGACGAAAACCAAGATCAAATGATACATATGAACTCAGTTAAGTAAACCGTGGTTTTATTAAACTTGGTTTCCAAAGCAATCGGTGAAGTCGGGTCTTAGTATTTAATTTATTGAAATTCTTCTCGAATTGTATTTAATTTTTCTTTCACCTCTTCTATCATATATATCATATAGATGTAGACCGTTAATGTATATGTATGCATTGATGACCTGTGGTATCGAAGATTATTCACAAAAAAAATATCTCGAAATGGAAAACTTTTGTAGTGAATAGTATATAACATAAAGGCCCTTTGCTTGATCTGTTATTATTCAAATATTCCTCTTATATCATTCAATAGTAATATAAATTTGATTGATTTTTAATACAGAACCGAATGCCAATAGACACTTGCTGCGTCATTTATCGACAGCTATTATGTGCGAGCTAAATCATTTATCAAAAGGCTACGGTCGTCGGGACCATAGATTACAGCGTTCCTGTCTAACGGGTTGCTTTCTGATGGAGGTGCATTGTTGCCGAGCGAAATGCTTAAAACTTGGAAGCTTTATGACCCAGATTTAAAAAAAATCCGAGTGAGAACTGAGTTGTGTAATGTTACATCACTTTACCCAACTTAGTTCTCACTTTGATTTTTTAAACAGAAGCAGAGGCAATTTTAATTTTAGTAGTATAAACTTAAATATTCATACTATACTTATGTTACTCTACACAGAATTGTTTTTGCGATGTCCATCTTCACCATCATGTTATCCTGTCTAGATCGCAGTGCCAGACGCCTCGCACCAGACGCATCGCTTATACAATATCTAAGAAACTATTAATAAAACGATGCTTTCGGTGTACACTACCGCGTTGAAATATAATCAAGAAATTATGAACTTATATCCTGAGACCTTTTTCAAATTCGAGAATACTTTTATGTACGTGGAAAACGTGTATAAAGTGAAAGACGTGAGTTAAACGACATATGTAAACCTTATTTTTATTTGATTTGCAACTCTCGAAATAATGTTATGCATTACGCTAATAAAACGATTGTGGTAATAAAACGATGAAAGTCAAATACTGCTCTTTAATAAGACCCGTGTACATAGTTATTTACTTATTCTACACTTCCTTCGAATGAATTCACCAGATTAAAAAAAAACTTTTTTAGCGAGCCCTCAAAAGGTAAATGGGAAAATACCCCTTATAGGATCAATTCGTTGTCCGTCTGTCTATCTGTCAAGATCCTTCTTCTCATGAGCGCAAGGAGGTATCAAGTTGCGATTAACATCAAATACTTAGATCTACGTATTTATGCTGCATAAATGGTTGTTCTTTTTGATAAAATTCTCTCACTCACTCGCAAATATATAATTGCAAGAAAGTGTATTTTTTACGATTATTTATTGGCAAGTAAGTTTGTAATCGCAAAAAATGAATATTTTTTTGCAATTACTAACTTACTTATCACTTACCGTGGTAGCTCATGGGCTAGTCGCTCGCTTTTAATTTTATAGTACGGGTACCTGGTTTCGATCCCCGGTGCCCTGCCATGCCCTCTAAAATTGTTATCTGATTTACCACGTGCTCGGCGGTGAAGGAAAAACATCGTGAGGAAACCTGCATGTCTGAGAAATTAAAAATATTTCGAAGACATGTAAAGTCCGCCAACCCGCATTGGAGCAGAGTGGCGGATTCTTCCGAGCTGTGGGAGAGGAGGCCTGTGCTCAGTAGTGGGACATTTATAGGCTGAAACTTTACTAACTTACACTTACAGTTGGATATCGATTTATGGGAGAATATTTTATCAACTACAAACTTTTTATTAAAATAAGATACTGATGTAGTAGTTATACATTTCGGGGACTGATGTTGTGGGAAAACTTAAAACATAATCGGAAAAACGGGCAAAAATCTTCGAGACTCGATTTCCGTAATGGACCGACCTGGAAGTTTATACGGAACCCTTGGTGCGTGAGTCGCACTTGTCCGGTTTTACTATGATACCAGGAATAAAGAATATTTACACTAAACTATCTGTGATGATTCCGTTATGTATAATATTAAAATATATAAACTAAATAAATTGAAAAAATCTATTTACATTTTACATATAACTCTATACAATTTTCTCAAAATAAAAGTATTTCTCTTAAATGGCAGACCTATTAAGTGTGTATTGATCGTAATCCACAACGAGTGGCACCACATTTAATCAGACTGCTATGTTTAGTAACAAATTTTTATACTGGAATACCTTAATTCATTCTATACTAAAATGTACATATATGGTTACCTTGTTTTTGTCTACAGCTGCTAGATATACAATTCAAATTACATTATACGATTAGCAGCAGCTAGACTAACTCAGTTATTCTACATTTAAGAGAAAAATGGCTACATGCTTTTAGGTAATCAGAAATTATTGTTTATTGGTTTGATTATTGTTCATTTTTTGAATCATGTTACGCTTGATACCAGGTTAATACATTGAACGTCAGATTGATTTTTTACTGGATTTCAGACTTATATAAAGGTACAATCTTGATTTACTATAATGGAGAAATAAAAAATTTAAATATAAATCTAAATAATAATTAAATTAAAATAGGTCGTAAGTCTAAGATCGTACTAAGTCTTTGAAGGGACACCCAAGCCTCCTGGTAAGGAGAAAGTTGCTTTTGTATTCTTGTTGACGTCCAGACAGAACGGTGACGGATGTCTGAGGGGTGACGTGATGCATCTGACATACTTTGATAGCTAATCTGCCTGCCTTGGTCTATGTCTAGCCGCGGACTGACATCACAGACTGACGATTGATAGAATAAGTTCAAAGAATAAAGTTTATTTTTACTGATAGAATATTATAAATACAAATTATGTGTCTATCTGCAATTTTATATTTTTTTTGTTTAAAACATTTTCTTTGGCATATTCACTCATTAAATCATTATTTAGAAAACTCCTAACTCAATGCTGTGTTATGGTACCTTAAGAAAATTTGCCATCTCGTTCCATCGCATGGATGTTGCAAGAGTCGACTAAAGTACATGTCGGAAATATTTCGTAGCTTTCGACAGGTGGTGGAATAACAATCATAATGGTAGATCGTAAATACACAAATCAGTGACGAGCAGTAGCACTAAAGGTGTGAGGCGTTTGGCCGGACCAAACGCCTCGAAACGATTCGCTCCACCGCACACCGTTATTAGTTTAGTTAGAGTAATAAAATATTTATTTTTTATTGAAGATAGCGACGACACGAGAAAATCGTTCACCTGATGGTAAGTTCAACGCCCGCCCATAATAAATGATGTGTCACCTAGAACATTTCTGTGTGGCACATGGCGCTAGTCACCCTGAGCCTTTAGTTTTTTAGTCTCATACTCGTAGAAGTAATTACACTTGCTATCAGTGTCACTACGATGGTACCCACCTAGACGGATCACTGAATAGGAATCCTACCACTAGTAAAAATCTGTTTAATTCAAGTTACACTTGAAGTCTGCAACGGTCACTGCGACAGAGTAGCGCGGAACATTCCTTGTTAATGAGTACATTGTGTGGGTTATTTCAATTTTATATGCCGGCGAGTTCATTGCAAACGTTACATGGATAGTGCACATGTGAACCTTTAATTGAAAAGGGAATAGTTTGTTTTGTTAAACATTTTATATCTATTTTTCATTCGTGGTAATTAAGTAGGATAAGTTTTTACAGATCCGTGTAGAGTTTAAATGTTAAAAGCTGACTATTATATGTTAAAGATGGAAAGTATTTCTGTGTTGTTATATTCATATATAATTTATTTTTTCGCTTTTACAGCTTCATCGGATACTGTGCTCACGGGCCAGAGGCCCGCGTGCCAGGTTTGGTTTGACCCAAACATAAATACATAAATAAACTCCTACAATAACCTCGAAATTCGGACTGTCACGTTTCGCTGCGTGCTTGCGCGATTTAGAATATCTCTAAAAGGTTTTTAAGTCGTCTAATGACCGTCCGAGGGAGGCTGCGGGCCTCCATTAGGACTGTCGATTTGTGAGTCGGTAACTCTGGGCGGTGAGAACCGCCCTGGAACACGGGTGTATCGTGTGTACGCGGGTGTGATTGTCGACTGCTGCGCGCCGCTCTCTACGGCGGTCGCGCGTCGTGGTGCGTGTTTTATTAAAGCTATTAACTGTGTGTACAGTGTAGCCTGGATCGTGACTGACCGTATCGTGGTTAGGGAGTGCTGAGACGTCCGTGTCGTCTAGCACGTTTCGCGGTTGTTCCATTTGGTTGGTAATTTGCTGCTTTAACCACCAGCGGGTTTGGATGAACCGCGGCTTTTTCGAAAAACCGCTGTGATAATGCTCTGAAGTGTTCAGAGATTAAGGGCATTTCACAGTCGCTGTGAAGATCTACGTTGCGTTGGTACCAACCGGCTCCGGTGGCAGTTCGCAAGAATCGATTAAGTAACATTCATATGACGACCGCGTAGCCGGAGCCAAAATTTGTGCTAAAACTCAAATTGTTGGTTTTTGGTGCTGGTTGTCTTGTATATGTGAAATCACTTAACAGGAGAAATCCTAGTGGGATTTAAAAAAAAAACTTTTATCATAAATATACTATGTATGACATATCGATACTGGTTATTTAGTGTTAGGGTGTTTGTGCTATAATATAAACCGAAGATTCAGGAGAGATCCTAAGAAATAGGGAAGTAAAATTAACAAAGGTTTCGTGTTTTTATTTTCAATAGACAGGTAGTCGCCCTTTTGGTGGTAAAACAAGTTACCGGATTCGAGGATTTCATTGTCCTCCCCTGTCTTCAGACTTCAGATAACCCTATAATGTCCCAGAGTAACTTGTTGACCTCTTATTCCAGCTCTAGGATTTTCCCGCCGCACCGTCTTAGCGTGCGTGAGTTGTATGTTGCGAGGTCCAGTCGTTGTTGGTGTTAGCAAGCTCTACTCCTCCGGGGATTCTTTGAGTTCCCCGTACCGCCGCTACACTGTTACACTGTTATCTGAAGTCCGCTTCGAGTCTCTAAGCTACTCTCGAATTTGTCGAATATTATGTATACCTAGTACAAGCGTCTATACACGGCAGGTTCAATTTCGATCAAGAGTTCAATTGACGGATCCAACTCGGCTGGGAAGCGTTCGGGAAACTGCGTTACATCTTCTCGTCGAGTATACCTCAATCTCACAAAACCAAAGGAATCGAGACATGGTCCTTCATTGCAGGCCGCGTGAGGAAGTTTGGAGTCGTGCAGCGAGCTACGGAAACATATATGCTAGGAATTTCTTTGCGAGGTAAAATCCGTAAAGATAATATCCGCAGCAGAACTAGAGCAATAGACATAGCCGTAAGGATTAACGAGCTGTTGTTGCGATGGGCAGGCCACATACAAAACCGATAACCTTTAGAGAAGAAAGTTTTTAGAGTAGCAACCCCGTGCCAGCAAACGCAGTGGAGGCCGATCTCCCACTAGATGAAGCGACGACTTGCACGTGTTCGCGGGATATCAATGTATTGTGGCTTAGGACCGTGCTTTGTGGCAATCTATGGGGGAGGCCTATATTCATCAGTGGATTAAGATAGGCTGAAATGATGAACAAACAGATAGACAGACAATTTTTTTTTTGACATACTAGATTGAGTTTTTGTGTGCTGCAAATGACCATATGAGATTAAGAAAAAGTATAAGTTGCGAACTCACAAATAGACACTGCAATTTTATTTATTTGTATTTATGATAATTTTGTATATTTATCCATACTTAATAATATAAATGCGAAAGTAACGCTCCTTGCCCCTCTGAATGTATGTTACCTTTTCTCGGCCCATTCGTTAAACCGGTATTGACGAAGTCCAACACAGAGATAGCTTGCATCCTGGAGACTGACGTAAGATACTTTTTATACCGGAAAATCATAGGCTTCCCACGGTGTTTAAAAAAAAAAACTTAAATCCACGCAGACGTAGTCGAGATTCAGTTATTGATAATTTGAGATTGAAATGGAAAATTAAATACACCTTAGACAAAATGTCGTTTAAGACTTTTGTCTTAAACGACATTTTGTCTAAACGTAAAGTAACAACCTCTAAATGTCTCACTGCTGATCACAGGCCTCCTCTCGTTTCTGAGGAGGTTTTTCGAGCTGGGAAGAATCTGCCACGCTGCTCCAATGCAGGTTGGCGCACTTGACATGTCTTCGAAATATTTTTAATTTCTCAGACATGCAGGTTTCCTCATGATGTTTTCCTTCACCGAGGAGCACGTGGTAAATCAGCACTTAAAATTGCAATTAACAATGTTAGTGATGCCGGCACTAGGAATCGAACCCAAGTCACTAGCGTACTATCAAATTTAAAGCGAGCGCCTAGCCCCTGAGCTACCACGGCTCTGTCGTTTGCTTTACCTTAAATGACTTGAATCCTGATCAGAATTTATTAGGATAGTTAGGGGCAGTTGATAAATCATAAATATACGTTGCACATAAATCTTTCATGTGTTTATGGTAAAATCGTCACAGAAGTAAGGAGTTTTTATAACACTGGTTCATGCTTCCAACATATCGTTCGTTTCTTTTAATGATACCACAAAAAATAAAATAGCTATATATTTTCTTTTTCCTTTTTCATTTGTCCGAAAATACATAAAACTACCAAAGTTATTGACCTAAATATCTCAATAGATTCTAGATTTATATGACATGTAAAGTCTTATCGTACAAAGCCGTAGACACAGCCTTGTTTTATATAACTTAAATTTATTACCTAATTATGTCTTTTTTACACAAAACTATTTTTGCGTTTACAAAAATATTTCTTTTAAATTCTAGCCCTGTTCATTTCACATCTGATGTGATCTGGTATAGTCGCAAAAAAATTAACACAATATTAAGCGTTTCGTGCAATCTTTAACTCGGAACCTCGCGAGTTGCTACGAGAACTAACCAGAGACTAATATTTTTTATACTTGCTCATTTCTGGGAATATTTTGTATGTGCGGAAAAACATGAATTTATTTAACGAAAAAGTGACTGTGTCCTGTAAAATGGGTTGAGGCAATACGCTAGATGTTACTTTGTTTAGTTTGGCCAAAACAAGAAAGTCTTAGTAGATCTATAAAATTTTATAATAAAATTCCTAAAAGTGTGAGGCTAAAAAGAGAGAGGAGTGTGGAAATAACTCTTTCTCTGCACTTTCGTCCTTCAGTGGGACATTCATGGGACAACAAAAACTGTAGCTGTTGTATTTACACGGCATAAGAGCTTCAATATCTGATTTCTTTACAATAGGGAGTTCTAGGTGACACCGCCCTATTTGATACAAAACTTTACGATATCAGTAATAACTGCGGGAAGGTGAGCCTATCAAAAGGTGAGTAAATCATTGCCAAACAAAGAATTCCAATTTCACAGGCTGGTTATCCAATGTATCGTCGTCGATATAACTGTACTGACTGAGAATCGTTAACCGTTAGCACATTGTTAATATAATTCTAAAATTAAATTGGAAATACATTGTAAGTGTATGTGTGTAGTGGAAATGATTGTGTTCAAGGACTTCACACAAAAGCTGCTTGTTTAATAATCTTACAGCTTAATGGGATAACAAGCGAACTGTTACAATAACACTTATCTTAAAACAAAGCCTCTTTTATGTACAACAATACCCTAATAGAGCGTTAAGCAAATTATGTAAATTCTGTGAAGGTAAGTATGAATTATGCAAAGAGCTTCTTTTAGGATGACGTCTTTTAAAGCTTTACGGAACTAAACCGAACTTTATCCGATATAAGAATATATAATATATAATATATATATCGAGGTATGCAGGTGGCTTCAAACAGAAACACACTGCTTGATAGCACAATAACTGGCACTGTGTGTGGCACTTGTACATTTGTGAATTTTTGAAAAAAGCCCGCGTTGCTTATACCTAGGAAAAATGTAAATAAAAAATTACTTTCAATATTATTTTGTAATGTAAATTTAAAACATACATACAATAATATTTAAATACTTTTAATTAAAATTTATTCAAACTTATTAATTATTGATGTTTTCTCCTTTATTTTAAAATTTATGAGTAGGGATATTCTTAGAAATTTTGAAATAAGCGAAACAATAACTTGATGATAAACTATAAAAATATTTGTTGTTTGTTTGTTATGGTTCGACGAATCGTCTAAAATTATCGGATAATCATCCATTTATAATAATAATACATTATATTATTAATGGATTATGTTAATATATAGTCATAATTTTGTGAATGAGTATATTATTCACAAAATATATTATTGATCGTGTATATTGAATTAAGAAATAAATTAATAAAGAAAGAAATCAATTTAGAAAATAAATCCATATATTTTACCGTACCTCCAAAGGAGAAATAGAATCCTTTTAAGATCACTTGTATGATTTTAAAAGGAATCCGTTTCTGTCCGTTTGTTACGGCTAATTTTCTCAAAAACCTTATGGCGATTTAATTTAGCGTAGTAATGCATCCTATTAACTTATATATTTTGCACTATTTAACACAAAAATTATTTTATGGAAGGAAGTGCCTCTTGGTCACTTGATGTCAACCATCATTACTATAACACTTCAGTTCTTAAGTCTCCTATGCCATCTAATTAAAATTACAGCCTAAATAGGCTGTATTTTTCCACATCTTTTGCTTTTAAAAGATTTGGTATAAGAAATACAAAGATTTTGAACAGCATATTTAAATAGATATTTTAAAAAAAATCCACATTCTTTCTACACTAAAACACTCCTAGAATAGTAATAAAAAAACATGGATTAGGCATTATTTCAACTGCACAGGAAAATGATAACAAAAGTTTAGGTGATTTTAGATTTAAAAAAAAAATCGTTGTTGTCCGAAATAGTGCGATAAAAAAATTATGGTGTAGAATTCCATTACGTACGTCAGAGTCGCACTTCAACAGTTTAAGATATTTAAAATTATAATGAAAACGTTATCTCTTGTATTTAAATATATATTTTTCGTATAAAAGTTAATTAACGTTGGTAGTAGAACGATAACAAAACTCATTTATTTTTTCCCTAAAAAAATAGGGACTTTGCTATAAACTTTGTCCAAGTTGTATTTTTTGTGTTTGTTAGTACAATCTGTTGACAATCATTATTCACAAATTAGTCAAATTTTGGCGAGGCTCGGCGACGTTATCCCAAAGTTTAAAATTTGAAATGTAATTAATTTTATTTAGATTATTAATTCCGCAAAGTAGGAAATTACAATGGTAATAACTCATTAATGGACATAGGCCTCACCTAAATAGGGTATTTGCCATAATTACCATGCTTGGAAAATAAGTCTGGCATTTTCGAGATGATTATTACGCCATCTGTCGAACAATTTGGAATTTTCTGGCGTTTCTTCAACTTTTATGATACCCGATAAAAGTCAAGGGTTCTGCTCCTACACCATAGACAGTGTTCTATGAAATATTATAGAAACTATGTTCATCACTTCGGAACCAGTAAAACAAACACCATTGAACACATGGCCTTAATTATAAGCAAGTAATTAATAAGCTGTGTAAAATTCATTACAACTGCTTTAGAAGTTGTTGAATTAAATCCGTTCTTAGAGACACACAGACAGAGGTACTTATAAATATGTATATTTTTTTATTTTTGTATATAGCAAACTTCTGACACACTCCTAAGCCTCTACGAATGTACACGCTCACAGAAGCACACTTTTCTCATACATATACACAAGCATATGCGCATGAATGCACAGGTAAATTGGCTTTTTATAGTTTTATTTAGTTCACTTCTTTTTTTGTTTTTTATCATTCATCTATGTCTCACTTCTTTCTTCATTGAAAACCAGCATCAGAAAGTGCAGTTTTAACTCAGTTAATGACATACAGCTGAGAGGAGACTACTTTGGTAGAAAATTTGTTGTAGGTATCTGCTATGTCATTAGTTGTTCCTATATAGTTTGTTTAATTGTGTTTGTACGGAATAAACCTATTTCTATTCTATTCTATCATCATACAGGTCAGAATAATCTTTTTAACTATCATCTAGTAATATGTAAATAAAATGAACACCAATTTATCTGATAATGGCGAGCCTCGTGTAGCGGTTACCAATGCGCCTACCAAGCGTGGTAATCACGGCAAATCTTTCCTTCTTGAGATATACCTGTAAGGTTGGGGAAAAAGTTTCTTCGCATTTTATATGAAAACACAAGACATTTTTTTTTTCAAAGTTTATTTATCTTTGTTTACAGTATATATGTGCCATTTTGTTCGATGACTTTTTGCCATCTTGAAGGCAGTATATAATTTCGGTGATGTAATTGCTGTTAGCCTTTTTTGGCTTTTACAGCTTCATCGGATCCTGTGCTCACGGGCCAGGGGCCCGCGTGCCAGGTTTGGTTTGACCCAAACATAAATATTTATTTATTTCCAACTACAGCTCAAACACATTACAATGTATCTTAAAAGTAATTCACATTGTTGAAGCTAACTTAGATACGAGTAAACGATGTTGTCTGTGCTAGTACTCGTATAAGCTGTGTAACAGACACCGGCGCCTTCCCTTAACAAAAAAAAATATGTATCATAATTAACACGAAGCAGATTGAGTATAATGTGCTACAAATTCAATGACACAAGTTTAATAAGAAAACAAGCAACTTAAAAAAAAAATCTACATTTTTTTCCCATTTTTTTCCCCTTCCTTTCAGATAATTGAAATAAAAATTAAAGTGTATACACTCCTAAATGGGACAATGCGTGTGCACGCGCAAGTGTGTGTGTATGTGAGCGTGTGTGTGTCAGTGGGTGTGTACGTGTGTATGTAAGTGTGTTTGAGTATGTCAGTGTGCATGTCAGTGTTTGTACAGTGCTGTATGTATGTACCAGAAAGCCGCCAGTAATTACCCACTAAATATTTGTAGAAAGGAGATTCTCTGTCTCGTTGCAGTCTAGTTCTAGCAAAAAGTCCTTAACAGTAGCTTTACACTTTGTGGCTGTGAGAGGATAAATGTGACAAATTTTATTTATTTTATTATAGAGACGAGGACCCAATACTGCAAATTGACGTCCGGCTAGGTCAGTTCGATGGGCTGCAGACTCTGTCTTTACGGCGTTTACTTAAAATGAAGGCATCCGCGCATGAGAGGGCACCATGCATGCGAATTATTACTTGAAGCACGAATAGCTGTGTTACGGTCAATACTCCACAGTTACTGTACAAAAGTGAGGTAGAATAGCGGTATGGTTTTCTAAGCATTACTTTCATAACAGCGTTTTGTGCTTTCTCTAGGCGAAGTAGATTCGTTTTAGACGTGCCTCCCCATACTGTGATGCCATAAGTTAAAAGCGACTGAGCAAAGTAAATAGTTTTTAAGTTAGGCAGGTCCACTGATGGTCTTAATTTTTTGAACGGGAGCATTAGTTTTCTGACACGACAAACAACCATTGATAGATGCTTGTGCCAGCTTAATGTGCTGTCAATGTGAATACCCAGATACTTTATATCAGGCGCACGTTGTATGGGCTTACAGTCACAAGTATCTCGCTCAGAAGGCAAACAAGAATGAGCTATTAAGGTAAAAGAATCTTTGTGCGGCTGAAACGATAGTCGAGTGGAAAATGTTACATATTTTGTTTTATGTAAATTTAGAGTAAGCAAGTTTGAAGAAAGCCAATGTATCACAGTTGTAAGGGCATCTTCGGCATTCTGTCGAACAGCCTCCCATGTTCTTCCATGGATGATAAGAGCTGTATCATCTCCATATGAAAAAATTTTGCAGTTTGCAATAGTTAGTAAACAGAGATTATTTACATATATGAGAAAAAGAGTAGGTCCTAAGACACTTCCTTGAGGTACACCGAAAGTAAGTCTCTTTTCTTCACTTATAAAAGAATTCACCTTCACACTCTGACTTCTATTTGTTAGATAATCTTTAAAAAAATTCAGAGCTGTGCCTCTCACCCCGATATTTTCCATCTTATTCAAAAGTATGGGGACAGACACTGTGTCAAAAGCTTTAGATAAATTCAAGAAGATACCTATTGTTTTATTTTTGGAATCAATGTTTTTGACGACTGTGTCTATAAGTTCCAGAGCAGCATCCTCTGTGGATTTACTTTTTTAAAACCAAATAGATTAGAAGCTAAAAGATCGAATTTTTCGAAATGCTATTAATCTTTTATTGAGTATATTTTCCAAAATTTTAGATAGTATTGTGAGAACTGAAATAGGTCTATAGTTATTAACTATACCTTTGTCTCCACTCTTATGGATCGGATGTACCAATTCTGTTCTAAAAACTACTGGAAAAACTTCATTAGCGATACTGATATTACAAACATGCGTTACGGCGGGTATAATGATATGTCGAGCTAATTTAATAACTGAGACTGGTATGTTATCCCAACCTACTGGACAGTTGTCGCGTAAACCAACAATGACATTTTCAATCTCGTACTCATCAGTTTCCAGTAGAGTCAGGGAGTTTCCGTATGGGTTTATTATTTTATTAAATAAATAAATAAACTCCTACAAAAACCTCGAAATTCGGACTGTATCGCGTTCGCTGCGTGCTTGCGCGATTTAGAATATTTCAATATGATTTTAAGTCGTTTAATGACCGTCCGAGGGAGGCTGCGGGCCTCCATTCGGACTTTCGACTTGTGTGTCGGTAACTCTGGGCGGTGAGAACCGCCCTGGAACACGGGTGTATCGTGTGTACGCGGTGTGATTGTCGACTGCTGCGCGCCGCTCTCTACGGCGGTCGCGCGTCGTGGTGCGTGTTATATTAAAGCTATTAACTGTGTGTACAGTGTAACCTGGATCGTGACTGACCGTATCGTGGTCAGGGAGTGCTGAGAAATCCGTGTCGTCTAGCACGTTTCGCGGGCGACGTTTGCGTTCGGTCGCGTTTCTAACTGGTCGGTAATTTGCTGCTTTAACCACCAGTGGGTTTGGATGAACCGCAGCTTTTTCGAAAAACCGCTGTGATAATGCTCTGAAGCGTTCAGAGATTAAGGGCATTTCACAGTCGCTGTGAAGATCTACGTTGCGTTCTGCAACCACTGCGTTCTTCTTGCGAACTGCAACCGGCTCCGGTGGCAGTTCGCAAGAATCGATTTTGAACGCTCTGTAACTTCTTTAATTGATTGCCCGTCGCGTGAGCGAAAGCGACGCAAGCATAGGCCATTACGGGTCTTATGCAAGTCTTATAGAGGCGATGAAGCCCATTTTGCTTGAATAGCAAGTTAGTGGATATAGTCGACTTGAGATAAAAGCCGCTCCATTGCGTGTGTTTTTAATGTGTGCAGAGAACGACATCGCTGCGTCTAAAGTGACCCCGAGGTATTTGACGCTCTTTTCCCAGGGAATAGGGCGTCCGAATAGGAAGATCGTGCCTAGCTGATTGTTGCCGATTGTGTGACATCGTCTAGCGGGCTTTGGCGTGCCCCTCGAGAAGTATATCGCTACACTTTTCTCGGAGTTTACCTCTATTCTCCATTTGCAGAACCATTCGCCTAGGCGATCGGCTGCGGCTTGGAGATGAATCGTTATGCGGCCCTTGTGCTTGTCGAAATAGTACAGGGCCGTGTCATCTGCGAAAAGCGCAAGATTGACTTTCAGGTCTCTAGGAATATCGCTAGTATATAGCGAGAAAAAGAGTGGGGAGAGGCAGGAGCCTTGAGGGACACCTGCTCGGAGAGGGCGGCTTGAGGAGCGCGTTCCCTCTACCCGGGATCGAAATAGGCGGTTGGACAAGAAGGCTCGTATGATGTTCACGAGTCTATCCGGCACTTTAGTGTGATACAACTTGTAATACAAGCCGACATTGAATAATAAGGCCCCTGTGCCCACAAACTTAGGGCGGTCATTTAAATTCTCTAAAATGTGCTCCGTTAAGCGGTGCATTTGATGAGTACACGAGTGTTCGGGGCGAAAGCTGAACTGCTCGTCTGGAAGAATATTATTTGTAAGGGCATAGTCTTTTAATCGACTGAGTATAATTCGCTCATAAATCTTAGCCATCGAGTTGAGGAGACTAATTGGACGGAATGTTCCTAGGCTTGTTAGGCTTTGGAATGCCTATAACGTCGGCTTCCTTCCAGTCGTCCGGGAAGGAGCAGCTGGAGAGGAGCGCGTTAAAAATAGTTACTAAGAGACACAATAGCGGCGTAATTAGAGCTTTCATCATCCTGTTGTTTATGCCGTCGAGGCCAGGCGCGGATCGGTTTTTAAGCTTTTTGATTATCTTAGTGACCTGCGTTCGAGTTCCGCGGCCACCTGCTGCAGATGGTCGGGATCCACAGGCGCGAGAGACGGAGTGCATTGACTCTCTAGACTGTCTTTGAAGGCGATTTATCCGTAACAAGGCGACCAGAGCGAGGTGCGTCTTTGACATCAAAATTCCCGGATTGAAAACGTTAAAACCAACTTTGTGCTACTCTTACTGACACTGCATCAGGTCCATAAACGTCACAATTGTTTTTGCGGCTTGCGATTCATTTTTTCTTTTTTGTTATAATATTTTAAAATGTATCGAATTTATTCATTAGATTCACTTCATTTTGACAGAAAGAAAAACAAATGAAAAATAGCTGGAAACAACCAGATACAAATAGTGCAGCCAAAGATATTTTGTTACAAGGTCACCGTTTGTATAAACATTTTTTTTCATCAAAAGAGCTGATGTTTCGTTCTTTACTTAAAAGTTTGAAATAATTGTTAAAATTTTTGCACTGACTGTAGATGTTGGTACTAAATCACATAAACAGTAATTTCGCACATAATGTATAATCTCTATTTCAGTGCATTTCTTATAATGTCTATTTCAGTTGCTAGGCAATGAACTAATTTGTCACTTGAAATTCATAAGGTGCCATATGTTGCAACAGAATGTTTTATATGAAACTGCAATTCATTACAGAACAATAATGCTTGTCGTCGTTCAAAATTATTCTTAATACAATAGAAAATAAATTTATTTTAACGACTTTTCAAATTTTATTTCAGATTTTTATTCCTATAATTTATTATACCTAAAACACCGCGTGTTCAGTTGAGATTATTAGTAAAGATGAATTTTTGATTTAGATAATTCGACAATATAACTATATTTTAAGTTATTAAAATATAAAATAATGGAAGCATTCATGTTACATTATTATAAAATTTCGTATACTGAACTGGAAATGAATTAATTTTTATTTAAGTTTAGTTTTAATTCTTATTTGTTTGCTCTCAATTGTTTTTTATGGTGTTAATTTATTTACTTTTTCTCTTGCTTTCTATTAAATATTATATTATATTAGATTCCTAATAAGTTTAACTCCTTACAAGGAAATATCATGAATTGCTGTATAACGGACTATCTACTCATAACATTTCATCACATTATTTTTCTGACGTTGCTGCAAGAACGAGGGAAGTATCAAATTGAAAAAAAATACGTAGTTTTCTAAATTACTGAGCATATTTGTAGCTATTTTTCTCATTCTGACTCACATCCCGAAAGTTTCTGTGTTTTCTTTGAAACTTCTATTTCAAACTGCTGTTTCAAACCTTTGTTATGTATCAATTTCTTGGGGATTGACATTTTTGAAACCCTTCATGAAGCAAGATGGGGCATAAAATTCGACTTTGCAAATAAATTACGGTGTAACACAAAACATAGAAAGCTTTTTTTAAGTTTTTAACAGATTAATAATATACAAATAAGCAACAGAATTATGTTTTAAAAGTTTTAAATATACCTGCTGCCTTGATTGCAAGAGGAATAGTGTATTTATGATCACCGAGTGACGCATTTCGTTTCACATTGTGAAAACATAAAAAAGAGTAATGTAACCAATTCAGTCACATTATTAAGTATTTCTCTTTAAAATAAATTGTGATTTTACAAAAATTCAAAAAGCCATTCACTGTGGTCGTTAGATTCTAAGTATTTCTATTTTTGTAAGCATTCAAGTGAATAATTTGCTAACGTCCTTGCCTAGACACACGGTAAATCCTCTAATAAATCTTTAAATTTATGTTTCATGATTCGTTGGAGATGAAGTTTATTACAAGTTGTCTACCATTTTGGAAATAAATGAAACTGCGCTCGAAGCAATAGACTTAATAGACTAACAATCTTACACATGTATTTTCGCACACAAATGAACAGCTCCTGCACACCAGCACATCTAGCAAATGATCTGCGTTATTATTGCCATATAACAAAATTGCAATTATTTACACACACATGGAAGAGACCATTGCATATTGCACTAATTCATCAAAATCGGTTAATCCTATAATGTCTGAAATAATAAATTAAATCTCTAAAGTGCTCAGCGGTGAAGGAATACATCGTGAGGAAATCTCCATGGCTAAAGAATAAACATATTTCCAGAACATGTGAAGTGCTCTTCTCAGCTCCAAAGCCCTCTAAAAATGAGTCGTTTATAAACTTTACTAAGTCGTATGAAGTTTTTTTTTTTATTGTGTATAGTGATGAAACGAGCAAAACGTTCACCTGATGGTAAGTGCAACGTCTGCCCATAACAAATGCTGTGTCACCCAGAATATTTCTGTGTGACACCTCACTGTGCCCATCACCCTGAGACATCAGTTCTTAAGTCTCATATGCCCAGTGATTACGCTAGCTCACAGTGCCCTTCAAACCGAAACACAGTAATGTTTGCACAATACTGCTTCACGGCAGAATAACTGGCCCTGGGGTGGTACCTACCTAAACGGATTCCTGCATAGGAATCCTACCACCAGTGAAGTTTCCACAGAATGTAACTCTGAATATGAAATATAATGTAAAGTAACACAACAATGGAGGAATCCTGTCTAAGTCAAAACACCACTGTCTTTAGATTTGAAGGTCATTGTACCTAGTATAATTAAATGGCATATGAGACTTTAGCTTGACTTGGTTTGGTATATGAGACTAACGACTCAACTGTGTAGTGGCGGTTTAAGAGAATCTACCTGCCCATGTTATCCCGTGGGTGTAGTAAAACTTGACACAGGGAAAATTAATACTAAAAGTTGGGCAGCAGCATCTTTCTAGAACATCTGAATAAATAAACTGCGGTTGCCAACCCGCCTGCCAACTATGGCCAATATTCAGCAGTCGACTACTGATAGGCTGCAATGTTGTTGATGATGATGATGATGAGCCTAAGGAATCGATTTTTATGGAGCATTGTTTTTATAGGAGAAAGTGGCGTGACGAGTAAAACGTTCACCCGATGGCAAGAGAAGAAAAATAAACATTTTATACAAAACCAATTGGAAACTATTGGATTATAATCTCTAATAATTCAATTAAAAGTAAGATTCCTTTGCTAGTTATTCTGTCGTGATTCAGTAGTGTACAAACATCACTGTTTTTCGGTCTGAAGGGCACTGAGAGGTAAGTGTAATAACTGTGTCTTAGGGTGGCGAGCGCAGTGTGATGCCACACAGAAATGTTCTGGGTGGCGCAACATCTACATGCACTCACCATCAGGTGTACATTATGCTCGTCCCGTTTCTTCTATAAAAAATATAATGTTATAACGAGGCTAATGATTATGCTGAAACGCTATATTTTTTTTATTAACTATGATTTGATTACTGAAACCGAATAAATTCTTTTACTTACATAAACTGGTAATTAAACCGCTTTGTTACACGTTCTTTTGTATTGTTTCGTTTTAGTGCATTCAAGATTATTGTTATCATCGTTTTTCTATGTCATAGTGTACCAGCTACTGTATTAACACAATGTACGTCTACTGTACTTAATATGACGTATATACTTTATTATTGTTTATTAATTAATTACTATTGAAATAAGATAATTAATTAAATAAATAATTTTGTATATCTACTTCAATAATTGTGTAGCCTCCAAAAGAATTATTAATATATGATAAAAACTCAATAATATAAACATTTTTTATTAAAAATTCACACACACACCAAGAAAAAAGCCTTCACACACTAAAATACTTTCTATCATAGATGTATAAAATTTAGAAGTTTCAATCTGTTCGTAAAATTCAATTTTATACCTTCCTGTCGGTGATAAATTAAGAGTTCAACATTTTTATGGAACTTTTATAGTCTTCATAAAATAATCTAAAGGATTTTATTTAGTTTTCAATCTATCTTACAAACTATGTATGTAAAAATCTCATCGTAAATCATACCACAAAGGTAAATGTAATTAAAATTGAACAATATGTTATATTTTGAATAAATAACAGTAAGTAAAAGTTAATAAGACAAATTGTGCGACTAGGCAGGTCCAACTCCGACCAAGAGGTCAATCGACGAATTCAACTCGGCTGGTCAATGGTTGAGAAACTGCGTTACATCTTCTCATCGAGTATACCTCAATGCCAAGAAAACAAAAATATTTAACCATTGCGTGTTGCCAGTGATGATACTTAAAAAAATACTCTCCGAGTTATTCTATCTACTGAAGGTTATTAACAGTTGCGTAGTTTACTCGTATACTTACTAGTTAATCTGTCTTTATTGCTTTAATATTTCGTCTCGATCCTGCTCTCATTAAATAAACAAAACAAATTGTGTTACATCATCAACATATTCATCATTTTAACTCATTACAAGTCTACTGTTGAACATAAGCCTCCATTGTAGATTGTCACAAAACGATCCTGAGCCAGAATTCATCGACAGTCCGCAAACCATGTAGGTCGTCTCTCCATCTAGTGAGGGTCAGTCTATACTTGCTTGCTTTTACAACAGTTAACGGTTCTATGAGCAATGTGGGCGGCTCATTGCAACCTCAGCTTGCTGATCCTTAAGGCTATGTTGGTTACTCTATTTTCCTTACGGATTCTATCTCGCAGAAAAACATCGAGCATAGCGACTTTGAGCTTTCTTAAGCGGACTGCTGTGATAGACCACGTCTAAGTTCCGAACTCGACGAGAAGATGTAACGCAGTTTCTCAACCTTTGACCAGCCGAGTTGAATTCGTCGATTGTCCTCTTGGTCGCACAATTTGTCTTGTTAACTTTTAATTACTGTTATTTATTCAAAATGTAACATATTGTTCCATTTTATTTACATTTACCTTTGCGGTATGCTTTACGAAGAGATTTTACGTACATAGTTTGTAAGATAGGTTATAAAACTAAATAAAATCCTTTAGATTATTTTATGAAAACTGTAAAAGTTCCATAAAAATGTTGAACTCTTAATTTAAAACCGACAGGAAGGAATAAAATTTAAAATTTTAAGTACAGAATTGGAACTCCTAAAATTTATACATATATGTTAGAAAGTATTTAGTGTGTGAAAGCTTTTTTTCAGGTCTGTGTGTGATGTTTTTAATAAAAACTGCTTATTTTATTGAGTTTTTTATTCTTAAGTCTCATATGCTCAATGATTACGCTAGCTCTCAGTGCTCTTCAGACTAAAATATAGTAATGTTTGCACACTACTGCTTCACGGCGGAATAACCGGCCCTGGGGTGGTACCTACGTAGATGAATCATGTAAAATATTTATAGCAACACTTATCATCATTAACATTTTTTACGTCATACTTTAATACAGACACTTTGTGCCAAACAATGAAACTCACGGTGAAAACAAATATCAACTCCGCCTGAAGTTACTGAATTTGGAACCGCTTGAACAGACGATCAATTAATGATATAGCCTTTGTTTTCAAAACTTTAAGCAAGTGTGTGAATTGCTTTTCGGTGAGGATTTTACCATAGTTACGCTTAGCAGGCGGGTTGACAACCGAGGATTTATTTAGATGTTCCAGAAAGATGCTGCTGCCCATCTACTGGTTTTCGTTTTCCCATGTCGACTTTTACGACACCCACGGGACGAGATGGAGAGGTAGATTCACTTGCACCACACAGCCATTGCAGGCCGCTTGGCGAAGCTAAGAGTCGCTCAGCGAGCTATGGAAAGGGCTCCGTAACGATGATATTCGCAGCAGAACAGAAGGGTTAGCAAGCTGAAGTGGCAGAAGAAAGGTTTTCGAGTGGCAACGCGGACCGGCAAACACAGGGTAGAGGGAGCGACCCCCCATTAGATGGAGCGACTATCTGCAGGTATTTGCGGTAAGTCGATGGATACAGGTTGTTCAGGACCGTGTTTTGTGGCAATCTATAAGGGAGACGGATGAAGTGTGTAAACTGAATAAAATAAGACATTGAATATTTACGTTCATATTGACAATATCAATCACATAATAGTCTTTGGTCAAACAGTCGCACAGAGTATTTAAAATATTGCCAACAATTAAAAACTGGAACCTCAATAACGTACAAACTTAAAATTATATGAATTCCAGTCGAATTTCGACCACTGATGTACTGGGTATCTAGTACATATTAAGATCCCTCGAAAAAATCTAGATTTAACACTACGTCCCCTTTGTCAACAATTTTTGTCGCACTAACATTGGCAAGCAATCAATTTCGTTTTGAAGCAAATGAAATATTCTGTGGTTCGATACTCTGATTCAAAAAATCTATTAAGAAATGTATCAAATGTAACAAACAGTTTAATTTTACTTTTTATGTAATATTTGAAATGTAATTATTTTTTATTTCGTTTATTTTTAAAAACGATGAAAATAAACGGATGCTGTTATCGCCTGCTATTGGGGTCGATTCATTGCTTTATCTTAATTATGTATGTAAGTTAAGTTCTACAATTAACATATTTTTGTATCGTTGGCGTGCCTTTTTAAATAAATAAAATAAATTTAATTCGCTATATTGCACTGCTCTACAAATTTATTATTTAGGATTCTATCCCAGTGGCATACAGGCCACGTTTGGTCGACGGGTCAGCAAACGCAGTTTATCCGACTATAAAGAAATTTAAAGATATGTGTGTCTCTGTTCTAATAAAAACTTGTAACCATATTAATTTAGTAAAACTGATAACTATAGAAATATATTTCTTTAAAAAAGGTAAGGTAAGTAGTTACGGTGACCGTCTATATCAATCTACAACGAAGAACTTCAGAGGACTGTGATGGACCCAGCTGGAGACAACTGGTTGTGTTATGCAAGTGAAAGTTACGAGTATGTTTGTAAACTGTATTCACGATGCGGAAGAGAAGAAGAGCACGATAAGTGTTGTGGGTGTAGATGTCTGCTGTCATTGTATGGAGGTCCTTGCGGCAGCGTATGCCCGGCCATAGTCGTAGAGGCATAGTGTTAAAATTATAATAAACTGCCTTACATATTTTACCTATACGCTCTTGCACAATACTAGATTCTAGCATATAGCATTATGTTTGTAATTGTTGGAAGGGAACTAAAGACTCACTTACAGCAAATGAGGCATTATATCCTAGTTCCTAAGGGTAACTACGCTCCTATACAGCGTTATTCATAATCGGTATAACATCCCGGCACCTACCCATGCTACTTTGATCTGATAAACACAACGGTGAAGGTTTAGTGACAAAATTGAATACTAAAAATTTCCATAAAAAACTTTAAAATTATTTGTTTTGTTAAACTTTGCGCGACGCTAACTCAGAAAGTCGTCGCCCCGAACCAGACAAATTCAAAATACGTTTTCTTCTCCATTTAATTTATGTTATCCTACTACGGCGTCATACTAACAGATTTACTTCGCAACAGATTTCCTTAAGCTTCATGTTAATCCTAGTACTTGCGAGTTCTTTCGATAGCATCTCAATGGAAAAACGCTCAATTAAATTTATGAGTTCATTACCTCAATCAGCTGTATAACAGGGTAGTCACCTATGAGTTTTAAGCAAATTCTTTAAGTCGACATATCTCCTACACGTATCACGCTATGCTCATTATATTTTTTGGGGCATATACAAATCGTCCCTAAACCCAGCCTGCCGGGATGACGAATGACCCTGTATACATCTTTATTCTTATCGGGGATTAAGGTGATAATGAGTAACAGTAAGTACTCAGCATTAGGTGAACAATGTCCTTGTTAGTGGCAAAAAAGGCCTTTTAATATTTTTGTGAAATGCCTTCTTTGTAATATTAAAGCATAGTAAAGAATTTGTTTTGTGAAACAGCTGCACGTTGCACATAATACCTAGTCAAATTTCACAGTTTGAAAATAATAAGATTGTATACGGTTGCATATGATATGTATTGCATTAACATCACATATGCAGTAATATCTCTTCAGGACCAACAGGTAAATAAAATAAAGGTCAGTTATTGAATTTTAAATTTCCAACACTTTCCATTTTTAATTTACGTTTACTAACCAAAACAGACTTTCAAAAAAAACTGACGGTTTATTTAAATTTGGAATAGTCTCATGAGTCCAAACTACGAAGTACCAATTTTATGCCTCTAATTAAAGTAAAAATTCGATTCTCGTGCGAGGATTCTGCAATCAATATTGTTATTATTAAATTAAATATATGAAATTGTTATTAATATGTAGACCTAGATTAGTTGATTAGTTGAGAGATTACTGAGCTTGTGAACGATACCACATTATCGTTATAATGGACGGAAGATTAAGCCACGAAAACAATTTTAGCTTACATTTTTGAGCTACGAGTACCAACAAACATTGCTTGGCATTTCGCAGGATTGTCATACTCCAAAATGCGACAATGAATCATAAACAGACTTAAGATTAGTATTTATATTAGCATCCGCGCCGTGGAGACCGCCGCCATTAATTTTTATGTTTATTACCTAGATCTTAGAGCAGCTATATGCCTAGGTTGCGTTATTGCGTCGTTTTCTTTACTTATCGGTTCCCTACGTTTTCTTTTACAAACATTATAATGCCTAACGCATACCCGTCTTCACGGGGGGAAGGACTAGTTATGACGGACATGCACCGACTATCAAGTGTCATATCGTATCTAAAAACACGACTGACAGTACATAGAAGAGTCCATTAAAGTAAGATTAATGCTGTGGAAATAAGAAATTTAAAAGTGAAGAACAGTGTGAAAGTTGCGGTGTTTTTGAAGATGTAGTGACAAAGATAGAGAAAGGGATGCTTAGATATTTAGGTTTAAGCACATAGAGAGGATACACGAATGAAGATTGACGACAGATTTATGAAGCGAGTGTGAATGGAGAAGCCGGTAACAAGTGTACGTAGGCGAACGTATCACCATCAGATCGAAGATATTTTAAGGAAAGGCCAAGTCAAAAGTACCTGCAATCGACGACTTGTATGAAAACGCAAATGAAAGTAGAAGAAGCGGAAGATGTGTGTCTGCATCGTAGCAAGTACCCCAGGGAGATGAGGCGTGACTATATGTACATTCTGAATGTCCTTAATGCGCCAGCTTAACGTTCACTGCGCAGTTCGATTAAATTTTATGACTAATTACATCCTCATCTATGGTAAGTACTTATCCTTTCATTCACTGCGCCACGTTGCGGTATACACATTTTCTTTTAGTACGTAACTCACATAATTTATTTTAAATAAAATATGCGAAGAAGAATGTGAGATCTTGTTTAAAAAATACAGCTTGATAAAATTGCTTATTTATTAACTTAGCCTAACGAACTTTAAATATAGCAGTAAGACTAAAAATAACAGTTAGAAAAGGTATTTCATAAACAAACATTATACAGTGAAGCTGCAATAACCAACATGCATACTTTTACTCGAAATATTATATTTAAACAAATACTTTGAGATACTTTTATATGCACTCACTATACATTAGCTCAGGGCGTAATACTGATGTTTTCCTGGCCGATTTTCGACCAAGGCGTCATCTCCCGAATACTGTCGGAAGCTATAAACTGCGCAAGATATATTATACTCGTAGTACCAAAAGTGTACGCGCAGATACAGAGTCACACACTCGCCCGAACCTACCCGCTCCCGATTTAACGCACATGCGATAAAATCGGAGGTAAGTTAGGATGAAGTGTCAGCAACAAATCATAACACAATCCGCAATACGACCTGAAAACCAATAATTTGTGTTTATTAACAGTCGGGTTAATACAAACAAAATTATTCTAGCTGTTCTAAAATGCCTAAACATGTTTCTTATAAACGTGTGTTGTAGTTAATATTATGTGTTTATATAAAAATTAAATTTTACATTTTTATATTAAGAGTTTTTTACTATAAAAAATTAACATAGGAGACATGCTTTATTATGTCTATATCATTTTTACTAGTTATGCCCTACAATGGTGTAGTTTTGTTTTAATAAATGTTTTCTCAGCTGATAGAGCTACATGCTTGCATTTTACAGTCCTTATTATCATTACAGACGTCTTACAGAAATAAGATAGCGTATACAGTGTTACTTTGAAAACAGAATTTTCATTTCTATCATGAAAAGGTTGTTTGACAGACTAATGGCCGAATACTCAAACGCGTTTTAAATAAAATACGAGCCAAGGCCTCTTTGATTTAAGGACGCTTTCAAATTAAAGTCAAATACTCAAACGTTTCGCAGATCGTCTTCATGTGCACTTATTTATCGAGATCTCAAGATATGCTTTCTCACAATCGCAATTCAAATCAGTTTTCCCACGAGGAATTTTGAAGTATTAAAATACTCTTAATGTGTTAATTTGTATTGTTCTTCAGAACGTGCTGAGAAGTTCAGAATATTGCTGGGATTCAAGACAAAACGAGAAGTTTTTAAATATGGTGAAGTCTTCTTCTTTTAATTCTGGCCTCTCTCAATAGAATTCTGTCAGTCACGGGAGTGACAATAGGTAATTCAAAATGTTGATCAACATTTTTGCTGGACTGGCGGAGACAAAACGAGAAGTATAATTCTGGTCTTAAATTGCGTTTTCCAATCACTGTACACTTTTACAAGCACTTGCTGCTATCAATATTAAACATCAAAATCAAAATATACACTCAAATTTCAAAATTAAAAAAAAACACTAACGCTACTTTTCGAGTTGACGCCAAAAGTCCCATGGTGCAGTCATGGCAAGATCAATGCGCAACTATTATTCTAATTTAAGGGTTACATCACATACCATTCTTACGTTTAGGCTACCTTCCGATAGCGAAAACCAACACTTAGTGTTTTTGCACTGTTGGTTCCGCCTATCCCAGCCGGAATCTAAACTATCGAACCCAGGACCCGCGGTGTGGCAGTCAAGTACTCTAACCAGTAGGTCACGGTTTTTTCTGTAAATAAATATAATGTTAAGTAACCAGTACTCTAGCGTGTAGTTGTGTCCCGAAGCGGTTTTAATATGGCGCCCATTGCAATAAAGCGCACTTTTTGGGCTGTTTTAGTAGTTTTTGTAATTGCATACTTAATAGTTCTAATATAATTATTCTAGTCTTAAAATTAAAAACACTTTTTAGACATAAAGCCGATAAGTGTTCGGTAGAGTAGAATACTCCTACCTCTTTCCTACCGAGGTGACGAAGGTATTGTACGGACAGCTTTTATTCGTTCAGAATAACACCGTAATACGCAATGCTGTCACTATACTGCTCGTGGGAACGCAACTAGGAGTAAAAACTTTTTTGACTCGTATCAAAATGGCGGCAACGTGGTTCGCTACCCGTCACGTCTCGTTTCCCGCGGGGGCGAAAAGTTGGCTACGTGTGTGGTCTCTGCCTCATCTTTTACACAGATTTTGAAGAATTGAAAGTAGCTCTTACAGTAAGCACCAAAAAAACACAATTTTAACATCTGTATCAAAGAAGTGTTAAGGAATAGCAATATACTATTTTCTTAAAATATTAATAAAAATAAAAAAAATATGACTAGGGTAATTATTTGAACTATCGTTTACGTTTTTAAGTGTGATCGTCTAGTTAGTATTTATATTACGTTGTATTTGTCAAGTGACCAATTCTTTTAGGTGTTTCTTGGAAAGATAAAAGCTCACCGTTCGCTCACGCAAGCCGTAGACAGTGCCTGAATATTATCTTTATAACTTGTATAGGATTCACATTTTATTTATAAATGCCTGATACAAGGGGAATTGTTTTCCGAACTTGTAACAGGTTCACATTAATATAGAGGAAAATATAGAGGGCTTGGCTCTTTGATTGACTAGCGTAAGCAGAAACTTCGACCGAAGTTTAACCCAACAAATAAAGCCTCCGTCCGCGTCACCACATTGCCGGATCACCGTAACACCAAATACAAGGTCAGCACGGCTGTTTGCCGCAGAACACGTTATGAGTCCACTGCTCACCTCAAGGGAATGACGCCGCCGGGAAATTGTTCGATTTATTAATTTTACCGCAGCTTTGCGAGTCTCCTTCCGCCAGCTACCACCCACATGAGGTCGACCTATAATGCTCCACCAACTATTGCAATGATGTATTTGTATCCTTTTTAATAATTCATATATCATCCATAACACAGGTTTTAACGCAAAGCTGGGCATGAAAAAAGACGATGAGCTGGTAGTGGGGCAATTTGGAATAGGGCAACGGAACCAAAGGGGCCAACAGCTGGCCGACTTTATGGAGAAGGAGGGACTCTTTGTGATGAACTCCTTCTTTCAAAAGCGGCCCCACAGAAAGTGGACCTGGATGAGCCTGGACGGTTCCATTAAAAATGAGATCGACTTCATCATGACGACCGAACGACAGCTGTTCAATGATGTCTCTTTGATTGCTAGGGTGAAAACTGGCATTGATCACCGAATGGTAAGAGGCACATTGAACCTGAAAGTAAAGCTGGAGAGGTCGCATCTGGTGAAGTCCACGCTCCGTCCATCTCGTGCCCTTATCCAAAACTACGATAGCGACCGCGAGCTCGAATTGCAAAATCGTTTTCAGTGCCTGGATGATTGCATTACAGTGGACGATATGAACGAGAGGCTCGTGGAAACTGTCCATGCGGTGGGGGCAAAGTTTTGCAAGACGGTGGGTCTGGCATAAAAAAGATCCAGAAACTCTCCGACCACACTGTCAATCTCATGAAGGCTAGGCGAGAAATGAGGCTGCAGTCCTCAATTGATGCGTCAGCATATCGGCAACTAAACAGACAGATCTCCAAATGTATGCGGCGAGACCTTCGGAAATTCAATACATCACTCACCTTCGATTTGCCGACGACATAGTCATAATGGCAGAATCGCTGGAAGACCTTAGCGATATGCTCAATGACCTCAATAGGGCCTACCAACGGGTAGGTCTTAAGATGAACATGGACAAGACGAAGATCATGTCTAACGTCCATGTCACACCTATACCGGTTATTGTTGGGAACACTACGATCGAAGTGGTCGACGAATATGTATACCTAGGACGGATTGTCCGACTATGTAGGTCTAACTTCGACCAAGAGGTCAATCGACGGACCCAACTCGGCTGGGCAGCGTTCGGGAAACTGCGTCACATCTCCTCGTCGAGTATACCTCAATCCCTCAAAACCAAAGTGTACAACCAGTGCGTGTTGCCAGTGATGACATATGGAACCGAGACGTGGTCCTTCACTGCAGGCCGCATAAGGAAGCTCAGAATCGTGACACACGTGCTGCTTGATAATCAAAGTATTATTTTTGTCTCTATGAATCCTGTGAGTGAAACTGCAAGTGCAATCTAAAACAGATTAAGCCCTGTGAACCTAACCTTAATTAAGTAAATGGTATGGACTGTAATGCAAAATAATCGAATTTATAAAATATATAGCATTCATTACTAGCAGTTTCTTTGAATACGTCCTTATAATCCTCTCTACTTCAAGAAAGTTGTACTAAATACACTAAAAGCATAATGGCAAAAGAAGAGAACTGGAGATATAATTCCTGAGAACGATTGATTTCATCATAGAAATATTAAATCTGATTCAGTATTAACCAAGCATACCTCCCGCATACGTCAAATATTAACAAATATAAAATAAAAATTAATTAACTAGGGCGCAAGACTATTTAATCTCTTTACGTCAAACATGTCATCGCCTGCATGATTATAAAAAAAAGATTATAATGAATAAAAGTTAGTTAATTCTTTAAGATCCGCATGCTAAATATAAAATGGGGTATATTTTCTAGTTTCAGAAGAGCACTCCATTTTAAATTTTACATTCGGATCAAATTAACATTCTTTCCTTCATTACAAAATATGTTACAAGACTTAATCTACTGCATCTTACCTATATCCCCTTATGTGGACAAGCACAAGGCTGATAATTAATCAGTCAATTTAAGTTGTCTGGAGTAGAATGGGTTCAGCGTCAAAATTACAAAAAAAAAAGGTTGAAAAAAAGGAAATGGTGAAAAAACCTTTTTCTCGGAAAAGTTTGGATAAATTGTTGACCAGTGCTAGTAATATCTGGGTGGATTGAAAAGTACTCGGCCTAACCAAGAAAATAAACACATACTAAATCAGTTATATTTTTATTTTTCTACATAATCACCATCAAGTTCAATACACTTTTGCCACCTCCCCTTCCAAGCATTTAGACCGTTAAAAAAAATGATTCTTCCTTAGAGTCAAAATATGCGTCTACAGCTGCTTTGACCTCGTCGTTTGTCGAAAATCTTTGACCTCCCAAGTGCTTTTTTAGGTTAGGGAACAGAAAGAAGTCTGATGGTGCCAGATCAGGTGAATACGGCGGATGCGGTAACAGTTCAAAGCCACAGTTGTGAATTCCAGCCATTGACTGTACTGACGTGTGAACACGGGCGTTATCTTGATGAAACAGGACTTTTCTTCTGAGCATTCCTAGACGTTTTTCTTTTATTTCCTCTCGTAAACGACGTAGTAAGGTGCAATAGTAATCAGAGTTTATAGTCTGACCTCTTTCAAGATAATCAATCATAATCACACCTTTCGAGTCCCAGAATACTGAAGCCATCACCTTATTTGCCGACAAAATCGACTTAGCCTTTTTAGGGGGTGGTGAACCAGGTCTTCTCCACTGTTTTGATTGTTGTTTTGTTTCCGGTGTACAGTAATGAACCCATGTTTCGTCCATAGTAACAAAACTATTCAAAAAATCATCTGCATCGGCTTCAAATAACTCCAAACAGTCGCGTGAAATAGTCAATCGCGTCTTTTTTTGTTCAACTGAAAGCAGTCGCGGAACCCACCTCGCAGACACCTTGTGGAAACCCAACTCGTTGACAATGATGTTTTGAGTTCGTTCATAAGAGATGCCTATAATCTCGGCTATCTCTCTAATTTTTAATCTGCGGTCTCCCATTATTAAATCAAGTACTTTTTTAATATTTTCGTCAGTAGTTGACGTCGAAGGGCCTTCCAGAGCGGGGTTCATCTTTCACACTCTCTCTACCACGCTTAAATTCTGCTATCCATTTTTTGACGGATGAATATGACAGAGCACAATCGCCTAATGTACTGACCATGTCATCATGGATGGCTTTTGATGATAGCCCCTTCTTATGGAGGTACTTAATGACGGCACGCTGCTCGATTTGCTCCATTCGCGGAAATTATGACCGATTACTTTGTTAATAAATTTATAAAATCACAACTAATTATCGCACACGTTTCGAACTTCACACAATGAACTAGTCTGAACTGAACTAAATAATGTGGGTAGATTTGATTTTTAGAATTGAATGGATCTGTGTTAGGCCGAGTACTTTTCAATCAACCACCAAGGTGTGAGATTAATAAGTGGAAATATATTATATTTTCAGCAGCAGAAAACATTTTTATGTTTCGTACATTTAGAGAAGACAGGCTAGGACTGAATTATTGGAAAAAAAGAGGGCGTGCAACTGAGTACTCGTTACAGAAGATGCAACTTGTATGAAAATAAACATGAATTATCGAATATATTATTCAATGTGCAATAATTGCTCAGTATACAAACAATTGTTAATTAATCTATAAATATTAATTCAGATTAACAAAACAGTCCGGAGAAACCGCTGACGGCAGCACATTCCATAAAGTGCAAGTGCGTGGCAGAAAATTCTGCGAAAAACGCACTGTCGTGGAATGCCAACCATCAAGGTGGTGACGACGGATTTTGAGGTTATGCCGTAAGGTGCGATGGTGAAATTCAGCGGCTGGAATTAATCCGAACAATTCCTCGGGACACTCCCCGTGGTAGATCCTGTAAAAAATGCAAAGAGATGGAACATCTCTTCGCAAAGCCAGGGGATCAAGCCGATCAGATAGGACATGGACGTCAACGATTCGAGCCGCTCTTCGTTGCGTTGCAAGCGGTAGGGCCGGCATGAAGTACGGTCGCGCTCTACTGAGCACGCCAAGCTTTTTGGAGGCCAATTTGACCTTCCCTTACCAAGTGATCGCGAAGTTGGACGTTGCTCGATATGTCGACGCCAAGGATTCCGATACTGGCTGAGGCAACGAGGGGAGTGCTCTCGAAATAAGGTGATACGACGAAGGGTTTCTTTTTTGCGGTAAACGCGCAAACTTGTGTCTTGTTAGGGTTGAACTCGACTAAATTTAGTCGGCCCCAGTCCGAGATTTTGTCTAACAAAATCTCGACTTCAGACACAAGTTTGTTCCGGTGCTCGTCGACGTGTTCCCGAGAAATATTGGCACGGCCGGTGTATAAGGCATCACCAGTTTTGTCATCTGCATAGCAATGGATGTTACTAAGTTGTAACATATCATTGATATGCAGAAGAAACAGGGTTGGCGATAGCACACAGCCTTGTGGGACACCAGCGTTCACAGACTTGGAGTTCGAGCATGCACCGTCAACTACGACCTTGATGCTCCGGTCTGTGAGAAAACGAATAACCCAATTGCACAATTTCTCGGGAAGCCCATATGAAGAAAGCTTTGAGAGAAGCGCTTTGTGCCATACCCGATCAAAGGCTTTCGCTATGTCCAAACTAACTACCAGGGCCTCCCCCTTGCTCTCTACTGCCTCCGCCCATCTATGAGTGAGGTACACTAGAAGATCACCAGCTGAGCGACCCCGACGGAAGCCGTACTGGTGGTCACTAATCAACTGGTGCTCCTCTAAGTACCACGAGAGCTGGCAGTTAATAATGGATTTCATTACAAGGAGGTGATGGCGATCGGTCTGTAATTGGACGGATCTGAGCGGTTGCCTTTCTTAGGGATTGGGTGCACAAAAGCTGTTTTCTATGCCTTCGGGACGACGCCTAGAGAGTAGAAGTACCGGAAAAGACGCGTAAGAACCGGTGCCAACTCTGGAGCACACATCCTCAACACAATAGGGGGATTCCATCGGGCCTACTCGACTTTTGGATGTCCAGGTAGAGGAGTGCTTTGCGCACTGAGCTCTGAAAAAACCGGATGTCCCCGGCATAGCGCACTCACTGCAAGGGATGGTCGGCGGTGAGTTCCCCCCGTCATCGAGAGTCGAGTTGGACGCAAAAAGAGAACCCAGAAGATCGGCTTTCTCCTATGCGTCATGGGCCAGCGAGTTGTCCACCCTGTGCAGAGTAACATCAAGTTGGCGATCAGACTACTGATATTCAAAAAAATATAATTAATATTTTAAAAATTTATTAAATTTTTCAACAAATTTATGAAGACCATAACGTAACACAACACTTATAGACTACATTTTTTTCTAAATTAATCAATAACTATTCGTTATAAAACGAAATATAAAGTAATTTAATTTAAAAACTACCAAAATATGAAAGGTTTCCAACATTAAAGACTTTTAAATAATTGTTAATAAGAGATTGAAAATTCGTATTTGTTTTTATGCCAAATAAAACGGTTATTTATTCCAAAAACCGACTGTTTTCGTTTCACTGTATGATGAGGGAATAAAATAACATACTTCTTTCTAATCTTAAATTAAATCTTCACGGAGTGTTCATTAGGTTTACAATTAAACAAATTATGAAGGATTTAAATACACATATATAATCTATATTTAGATATTAATATTCATCATCATCATTTCAGCCCATCACTAGTCCACTGCTGAACGTAGGCCTCCCCCATAGATTGCAACAAAAACTTGTAGCTCTCATTTCGAGGAGATTTTACCATAGTTGACACGCTTGGCAGGCGGGTTGGCAACCGCAGTTTATTTATTGAGATGTTCCAGGAAGTTCCTACTGCCCATTTCCTAGTTTTCATTTTCCCTCTGTCGACTTTAACGACATCCATGGGTTGAGATGGGGTGGTAGATTCACTTCAGCCGCTACCACACGGCACATATTAATATTCTATGTATAAAATGCTTTATTTTTATATACAATTATTAAAGTTTTATTTATACAATATTAAGGTACAATTCGAACACGAGGATTCTATAAATTAATAGTGTTCTTTTACGACTACATGGCTCTGTAATAAGGATCGATAGGTATGTGTCTGGACATCCAACACTATTTAGTAGTATATATTTTGAATTGGAGTCCATTCGATGCTCATATTGTGGTAGTACTCAGTATTTAGATGCAGTTCGTACCTAAATACTGACTATAGCTCATAAACAGATCGGCACGAACGATAAATGTCATGTCTCGCAAATATCACCGTAAAATAACGATGACGAATTTAACCACGATCAATGACAGCCAAAAGTTGTCATGAGACCATGATATATACTACGGCACTTACTTCAACGTCAATGGTCTGTTTTTTATTACTTGCACGTTGAATGTAAGTATTTTTTGTAAAGCTAACGTAAAAATTTTATATCTTTGTGGGTGTAGGTAGGGATGTGTTTAACAAAACAATAAATAAGATCAATAAACTTTACAATCATAGTGAAATTATTTTCAATATGATCGACTTCTTTGTTGCAGCATTCATCCTTCTACTCTTATAAACAACTCTGCCTAACTAGCTATTTCGTTATTTTAAAAATAGATGAAAGTTCCAATCATGCCAAGAATGAAGTTTTATGGATGAGAGAGCATTTGTATCGCATTTAGACCAATTTCACTGTTGCTGTGATAAACGGATGCGCCGATACAAGCATTTCTATTTTCAGGATATTGTATTTGGAACCGCATTAACAAAAAAAAACCCACTGTTCTATCTACATCACCAGTATTATTTCTGACGTGCTCTCTTTATTTTTTTTTAGATATTTTCTATCTGAAAAAAAGTCGGTATACAGTTCAGTTGTTTTCTTTATGTTTTAATAATCGTTAAAGATGAGAAGTAGAGTAACAGCCTTTCAATGACTTTACACGACTACCGAGCACAGGTTTCTTCTTTTTTTTGGGAAGGCTTTTCGAGGCAGAACCGGTCCTGCCATACTGCTCTAAAACCCACCGCACAAAGATTATCCAGCATTATCCAGAGATTTTGAGTGAGATCGAGATATTTTATGGACAGCTGTACACATCGTCGTTGGAGCCTCACACTAGTGTGAGTAACCACCCAAGAACAAATCTCGTCCGACACTAATCCGATGATATCCCGGACGTCAGTCTGAGAGAGATTAGTATGGCTCTTAAACAGCTTAAGAATGGCAAAGCGCCGGGTGATGCAGAGCAGAGCTTCTGAAAGCGGGTGGAAAACCGATACTAGTAGTCCTTCAGAAGCTGTTTAATTCCGTCATCCGGGGCGGCGCTACGCCGGAAGCGTGGAGCAGAAGCGTGGTTGTCCTGTTCTTCAAGAAGGGCAATAACGCCCTCTTGAAGAACTATAGACCGATATCGCTTCTAAGCCGCGTCTACGTGCTGTTAGAGACTCATAACGAATCGTCTCGCAAGCAGATTTGATGACTTCCAGCCAACGAACAAGCCGGATTCCGAAAAGGCTATAGTACCTTAGACCACATACATACACTTCGCCAGGTTGTACAAAAGACCGAAAAGTACAGTCTTCCGCTATGTTTGGTGTATGTGGACTATGAGAAAGCCTTCGATTCCGTCGAAATTTGGGTGGGTCTACAGTCGCTTCAGCGGTGCCGAATTGGCTGTCGGTATATCGACGTGTTGCACTGCTTGTATACCAATGCTACGATGGCTATCCGAGTATAGAACCAGACTACGAAACCGATTCAGATGCAGAAAGGTTTAAGACAGGGCGATCCTCGAAATTCTTCACCGCTGCATTGGAAGATGTCTTCAAGCTACTAGAATGGAAAGGATACGGTATCAACGTCAATGGCAAATACATCACTTACTTTCGATTTTCCGACGACATAGTCATTATGGCAGAATCGCTGGAGGACCTTTGCGCTATGCTCAATAACCTCAATAGTGTCTCCCAACAGGCAGGTCTTAAGATGAATGATAGATTAGCATGGACAAGACGAAGATAATGTCTAACGTTCATGTCACACCTATACCGGTTGTTGTTGGGAACACTATGATCGAAGTTGTCGACAAATATGTATACCAAAGACAGATTTTCCGACTAGGTAGGTCCAACTTCGACCAAGAGGTCAATCGACGGATCCAACTTGGCTGGGCAGCGTTTAGGAAACTGATCACATCTTCTCAACTAGTATACCTCAATGGCTCAAAACAAAAGTATACAACCATTAATGACATACGGAACCAAGACGTTGTCCTTCACTGCAGGCCGCGTGAGGAAGCTAGGAGTTCAGAGAGAGCACTCAGCGAGGTATGGAAAACGCTGTGTTCGGAGTTTCTCTGCAAGATAAAGTCGGTAAAGATGTTATTCGCAGTAGAACTAGAATAACCGTTATAGTCCTAAGGATTAGCAAGCTGAAATGGCAATGGGCTGGTCATATAGCCCGTAGAACCGATAACCGTTGGTGAAGAAAGGTGCTCGAGTAGCAATCTCGTACCGGGTTCGCGTACCGGTTCTGGTACCGGCAAACGCAGTGTAGGGCGACCCCCCACTAGATGGAGCGACGATCTGCACGGTTTTGCGGGTATCGATGAGTGTTCTATGAAACTTAAGGTGAGTGTCAAATCTCGAATTTACCACGGCTCTTAATATAAATCACAACAACTAAATTAGAAAATTAATGCCTATTATTATTTGCTGCATCATGTGTCACTAACAATTCCGTGGCACTGAACTAGACCATCTATCAATGTTGCCCCGGTCGTTGTTCCGTTCATTACAACGGCCTGAGTACCATGTTACTTTGTAAATGACTCACTGTCACAAAGACGTCACGTAGCTAAATAGAATCAGGAACAGAGCGATTTCGATATCAACTATTTTTACTGTAATGTTTAATTATTAATAATACTATCGAAATTTCGAAACAGATTTATTTTTAGATTTTTAAATCAATGTTCAGCAATAGCAGAACATAACACAACTACACTTAACTCCTTAACTTTACTTAAAACTAACGTAACGTAACGTCACGTTTGTAATTAGTCAATAAGAGCTCAAAAATATCTATAATGCTATATGGCTAAGCTCTCAAAGTGAATCGTCGGTTCATCCTTGCCGAATCATCATCATCATCATCAATTCAGCCTATCACTAGTCCACTGCTGAACACAGGCCTCCCCCAAACATTGCCACAAAAGTTTGTAGCTCTCATTTTGGGGGGATTTTGCTATAATTGCCACGCTTGGCAAACGGGTTGGCAACCACAGTTTATTTATTCAGATGTTCCAGGTAGATGCTGTTGCCCATCTTCTGGTTTTAATTTTTCCTCTGTCGACGTTTATGACACCCACGGGATGATTCTCTTAAGCCGCCACCACACGGCATACCTTACCAATACCTACTGTAAATGACGAATTTTTAGTTTCAAGTTTATTTATTTCATATTTAAGTAAGGTGGTTTTATTTCTATCATTAAGATGCTATCATATGCAAAAGTGTTGCATAAACCACAGCCATCATTCGTGACAAGTAACAAGATCCCCGCTAAATAAGTATTTTACTATAGTCACGAATCTAATGTTTTAAGTTTTAATATTCTATTACAAAATATAATGCGCTGATTTTTTATTAAGCCATTAAAACTTAGATTTTAGTACTTGGCTAACCACGAAAAGAAAATGTACATAAACTTGTTAAAATTAACTACAGCTAATGAAATAAAGTACACAATATTACAGACAAAAATTAATGATGAACTGAACTTACGATTCAACAATTTAGTGGCCTAACGACGATGAAACTAATTATATTTTATTTATACTAATATATTATTATATTTTATTACTTATTATAATATTTTTATAGTACTTAGATCTGTTACATTGGAAGTGAAGTGACAAACATTTGAAGTCAGCCAACTCGCACTGGGGCGGCGTTGCGGAACATGCTACAAAACATCTCTGGCTCCATGTCACTCTCAAAAATTAGAAAAGGCTTGTGCCCAGCAATGCGCAAAATTACAATTATATTACAATCGTTATATGTCTTATTTTTTGTACTGATTGTTGACTTTTTTCGTTACGAAATTTGCTCTGTAAAAAGAGCTGAAACGAACTTGTAGTATAGTTCGCTTACATTGGTTTTTAATTTTGTCATATTGAATCATTTGTTTCCTTTCATATTTTAGCTACATCATAACAAAAGAGCCGTGGTAGCTCAGGGGCTAGGTGCTCGCTTTTAATTTTCATAGTACGCGAGTGACCTGGGTTCGATTCCCGGTGCCGGCACCACTAAAATTGTTAATTGCAATTTTAAGTGCTGACTTACCACGTGCTCAGCGGTGAAGGAAAACATCGTGAGGAAACCTGCATGTCTGAAAAATTAAAAATATTTCGAAGACATGTGAAGTCCGTCAACCCGCATTGGAGCAGCGTGGCGGATTCTTCCTAGCTCCAAAACCCTCTCAGAAATGAGAGGAGGCCTGTGCTCAGTAGTGGGACATTTATAGGCTGAAACTTTACTTTACTAACAAAAGATAACATTGTATAATATAAACTTCGCAGTTTATTTGTACAAAGTTATCTCTGTCCTCTACGCTTTAAAATTACTTCTGTAAATTAATATAACACAGTGGCAAGTTAATGCGATAACAATTTAACTACTATATATAATTATATTAGAAATTTAAAATATTATTAGTCACTATGCACCACAAAATAATTTCCCCAGTATAGTGAGTGCTTTTTAGTCATAAATTTCACATTCACACCAAATCCAGATTCGGAAACCAACAATTCGTGTTTTAGCACACGTTTCCGACTGGGATTTTATCTAAGACTATCGGCGTGGAGGTAGACCACGCGGTCGTTAAATTATAGTCAATTTGTGCGAGTTAAATTTCTAGTCACAGGCAATGTTCATGGAAAAAAGCTCGCTAACGTGCACGCAGACCACCAAAGTAATGTGTCACTGTGGTGCAGCGATCTCAATCAAGATATTATATTTATTTATTTATTTATTCTTATAGGTACAGTAACAGATTGTGGATGACAAAACAATATATTAAGGATTCAGTTTTTCAATAGCGTTATGCTGGTACTTTGTGAGAGCATGCTCTCCTCCTGATCAGAGCGATTCATACGAGTATTATGCTACAGCTAGATTCAGCTGCCGCCAGCTATACCTGTTGCTGTAACTTTGACAAAGAATCAAATCATTTTAAAGCATGATGTAGACAGTAATAGTTTGCAATGCCCCTCGGTTGTAAACTATATGTATTCGATTTATATTTTAAGCATTTTTTATTATATATTATCTATTATTACCTATACATTACCAAAAGGCATTTACTTTCGTTTTAACACTGTTTTCTATCTTTTTGTTAGTTCGCTTAATTTTCTTCTTCTCCGTAACAACGATTTTCCGACTCTATACAACGTTATTATAGTCGTAATGTTAACTGTAGGTTAGGATTAGGGTAAGGTAAATTACATGTTTTGCTTTAATTAAAATACTAATTTCGAAATACTTTTTCGTACGTATTTAAAATTCGAAATTCAAAATATAGTTTTATTTAAAATACTTTCAGAACCTTTCATTGCAATAAATTGTCGTAATCTAAGAACGACTTTATCTTACACGGTTTCTGTTATGTACTTCTTAGCTCACATTCTACATACATATTTTTTGCCTTTGATCATAATTTATTTTATGTATAATGCCCAATTACAAGTAGTATGTTGATTACTAAGCTTATTAACTTGCAGACTAAATGATGACCCCATATTAAAAAAAAACTCCACTGTGTCAGTTACTAAACAACTACTTTTACAACCTGTCTTTTTTATGGGAGAAGTGATAAGACGAGCCAATCGCTCATTTGGTGATAATCGTCTGCCAATAACAAATGCTGTGTCACCCTGAACATTTCTGTGTGGCACCACACTAGCTACACCCGTTACCCTGGGACATCACTTCTTAATTCTCATATGCCCAGTATTTGCACTATATGATTTGCACTATTTCCAGAGTAATGGCCTTGCGGTGGTACTTAACCTATCTGACCTTTTCTCCTTAAAGTTGGGTTGGGTCGGTTGTGACCGCCATTGTGATTATAGATTTGTTCGAACGGTTGAAATTTCTATTTATTATACGTCCAGGCTGGCGTTAGTGTTAGTTTTGAGTGTGGTGCAGATTTTGTTCGATCAGTTTGTAATTTTTTTTACTCGTTATTAGTTTTTCTAGACCATACGTTATTCCACCGCCGCTTTTGCTTTGTTCCGAAGCACCTCGAGTTATTTCGAGGTAGATGGTTAACAGTCCGGGGGTGATCATCTTGGACAGCTGCCATATTACACAGAGCTATAAAGAATAAAAAAAACGTATTTTTCTAAAATTCCTTCCTCCAGACGTTAAGTTTAACCCAAAAATATTATGAACTAAAACCTTATAAATGATAGTCATCTTTTTCTTATATTTTAAATAGACAGTTATTTAAAAAAATCGATAATAACACCGGGGAATTTAATGACTTGAGTCGCTGGCGGACATAGAACAGGGGTGCCATGTGGTGCCGTGTCGTGGCGGCTTAAGAAAATCTGCCACCCTATATCGTCCCGTGGGTGTCGTAAAAGTCAACAGAGGGAAAACGAAACCAAGAGATGGTCAGCTTAATCTTCTTGGAACCTCCGAATAAATAAACTGCGGTTGCCAACCCACCTACCAAGCGTGGAAAATATGGCTCCCCCCCCCCCAATGATTGCTAAGAACTCATGTATTTTGTGGCAATTAATGGGGGTGGCCTATGTTCAGCAGTGGACTAGTGATAGGCTGAAATAATGATGATGATGATGAAAATAACAATTTCTGCATGAGATAACTACAAAGTGTTTAATAATAATGCCATGAGAACTATTTATCTGAGCTTATGCATATATCAGTTATTAATGTCAATTTCAGCCCGTTACGAGTCCACCGCTGAGCATATGTAGATCTTCCCCATAGATTGGCCACAAACCACCTGTCTTGACGGTCCTTAGCCACCGGTATCCATCGACTATCCGCAAAACCGTACAGTTCTTCCTCAATCGGTTACACGAGCTATATGGCCCTCCCATTGCCACTTCAGCTTTCTGATCCTGAGAGCTATGTCGGTTACTCCAGTTCTACTGCCGATATCATCATTACGGATTCTATCTCACAAAGAAACATCGAGTACAGCTCTTTCCACAGCTCGCAGTGTGAATCTGAGCTTCTTCATGCGACCTGAAGTGAAGGACCACGTCTCGATCTATAAGTCATCACTGGAAATATGCACTGGTTAAATACTTTTGTTTTGAGATATTGAGGTATACTCGACGAGAAGATGTGACGTAGTTTCAATGTTGCCCGGCCCAGTTGGATCCGTTGATTGACCTATTGGTCGAAGTTATCCTACCTAATCGGATAATCTGTCCTAAGTATACATATTTGACGTCAGCTTCGAGCGTAATGTTCCCAAAAACAGCCGGTATAGGTGTGACATGGACATTATTTTGGTCTTGTCGATGTTCATCATAATCCGTACCCGTTGGTAGACACTATTGAAGACCTTAGCCCTATACTCAATGAGTATAGGGCTTCTTCAGCGGTCCTTCAGCGATTCTGCCGTAATGACTCGACGGCAAATCGAAGGCAAGTGATGTATTCCCCATTGATGTTCATACCGCATTCTTTATGGGGCAGTAGCTTGAAGACATCTTCCAATGCAACGGTGAAGAGTTTCGGGAATATGACGTCGCCCTGTCTTAACTTTTCTGCAATTGGACTTTTCGTACTCGGATAGTAATTGTAACTTTACTGTACAAGCACTGCAGCAACATCCCAAATATCGTCGGAATCAAAGGTTTTCTAATAGTCCACATACGCCAGACATAGTGGGAGATTGTACTCATCGGTCTTTTGTACAATCTGGCGAAGGGTATGTATGTTGTCTATAGTACAAAAGCGTTTTCGGAATCCGACTTTTTTGGGAGGCTGGAAGTCAAATCGAGTCTGCCTTGTGAGAAGATTCGTAATTACTCTCGAAAACGGCATATATATGCGGCTCAGAAGCGATAACGGTCTATAATTATTCAAGAAGGCATTATCATCATTTTTGAATAACAGGAAAATCACGCTTCTACTCCATGCTTAAGTCGTAGCGCCACCCCGGATGACGGCATTAAACAACTTCTGAAGGACTACTAGCACCGGTTTTCCACCCACTGTTAGAAGCTCTGCTGTAATTCCGTCCTCACCCGCTGCTTTGCTACTTTGAAGCTATTTGACAGCCATAATAATCTGAATCAGACCTGACGTTCGAAATATCATCGGAATAGTGTCGAACGAGGTTGGCTCTTTGATCGTTACTCACACTAGGGTGTAGCTCCAACGACGATGTTTACAGCTGTCCATAAAATCTCTGAACTAGCGGAAGTTACTGCACCGCTCCCGATCCACAGCTTAGTCATTTAACTCTTTCCGGCAGATAGATTGCTGGCAAAGACCTTGCGGCCTTGGTTACGCTCTATTGCTTCTTCAATACGGGCTGTATTAGACATATGTCTGTTCAGTTTCCGATGTGCTGACGCGCCTAATTTCGATAGCTTCATGTCACACCTAATTTCCATGAGAATAAGAGTGTGATCCAAGAATTTCTAGACCTTCTTTGTGCGGCGGGTCTTGCAAAAGTTTGCCCTCACCACCTGGACAGTTTCCACAAGCCTCTCGATCATTTTAACGCAATCATCCAAGCATTGAAAGCAATTATACAATTCGAGCTGGAATCTCTGGGCTTTGGATAAGGGCACTAGATGTTCGGAGCGTGGATTTTACCAGACAAGACCTCTTCAGCTTTACGTTTAGGTTCAATGTGCCTCTTATTGTTCGGAGATCACTGCCGATTTTCGCCCTAGCAATCACAGAGACATCATTGAACAGCTGTCGTTTAGTTGTCTTGGTTGTCACTTTCTGTGGGGCCGCTTTTGGTAGGAGTTCGTGATTAAAAAGTCGTTCCTTCTCCATAAAGTCATAGGTTTGTTAATAATAACTTAACTTGTGACTGCTTGTATGCATTCACTTTTTTAAAGTCGATAAGAATATTTTTTTATTTTAAATCTTAAACTTTGTTTCAGAATCACATGTGGGGAATACTGCTATCAGTGTAAAAATTATTTTTGACTAAACTTTATTTAATTTGTTTTCCGACCCGACGTTCCTGAAAGGTTTATGAAATACAAAATGATAAGTGAAGACAAATCAAATTATGAAGAACAATAATATATCATAGCAAATTTATGGTCGCCATAACCAGTCTTAACATGTGTGTGCTCTCTAGACATAAACGGCTGACGTAATAGTACAGATCAATGTATGTTTTAACTGTTCAAATTTAAGCTACCCTGAACAGTGCCTGATTTAACAATGAGGTATTTTTATTTCCATCACTACATTAAGGGGTTAAAATAATACTAATTGACGTTGGCAAAATTATCATTTCATATTGTTTCATTATGAAAATCATTAAAAAATCCATATGCCTCTCTGAGATTACTTATAAAACCGGTTTGCCCCGTCAATATCTAAATAGGTGCATTAATCACTGTTGCATTGATCAAGGCTAGTTATACCTAAACTCATCTATGATTGATTTTGCGAACAAATAACACAATTAAATATGATTTTACTCGGCAACGCGGGCTGGCAGAATTCGCCCAGACATGCAACCTGCATATCTTAACGATGTTTTCTTCCCGCCGGGCACGTGACCAGCACATAAAATTTTAATGGTGCTGACACCGGGACTCAAACCCAGATGTCACTTGCGTATTATAAATTTAAAGCAAGCGCCATGGCATTGAGCAGGTTCCTAAAAAAATATGTTTTACAATTTTTATACTGTATTTTAAAACTAGTCAACATATTGTAGTTGATGTATTTGTTTTGTAAGTTGGAAATGCAAATTCCAATTTAAATTAATTTACTCTGTAATTACTCACACTGCTACATCGCACTTTTCGATGCGAATATTTGCTTAGATGAAGTAAGCAACGTTAACTTCTATTTAGTGAATCTAGTGAAATCTAGTTAAATGTGACGTAAAAGCTGTAATTTGGTTTTTAGGGTTTGGTTCTCACAGCGAAAAATCTTTTTTTTTTCATAGAAATAATATCAGTTGGTGAAGATACGAGTATGAGCTGAAATACTGATGATAATAAATGAATATGTTTAATATTAATAATTAATACAAAAAATATAAAATTATTTCCTTTTTTATTAATTTTAACCTTTTTCTGAAACAATTATTTGGCAGCTGAGGGGCTAAGCGATTGGGTTCTGCGCTATAAGTCGCAGGATTGATTTCCGAATGGGAAAATATTTATACCGCCTACAGACAGTTGTTTCTAGGATAAGTGTGTGCAATTTACATCTATAAAACGCACCCACGATACAGTAAAATTATAGGGCATTTATTAAAGTAAAAAAAAACGAGTATCGAAATATGATCACGTAAATAGAAAGCAATCAACATTTATTCGAAACCCTCTCTCAGAAATGAGAGGAGGCCTGTGTTTAGCAGAGGGACATTTATGAGTTGTTAATTTTAAATGAAACTAATTTTACGGATTTTATCGCGTTTATTTTTTTTTGTTAAATAACAAAAAAAATAATACGCGATAAAATCCGTAAAATTAGTTTCATTTAAATGTGTAGTGTTCGCGTAAATATAAGAAATCATTTGTTAATTTTAGTTCCCTCTTGAGATTTGGTAGATTAGTATAGGTTTGGTAAATTTGTGATCACTTTATGATGTAGTTGTAGTAGGATGTAGATGTAGTGCCTCACAGTAGGATTTCTCCTGCATTGTGGGTCCGTTTTTACATGCATACATACAATCACTCCTTTTTGCCATATAAGGGGTAGGAAGAGACCACACACGATGTGACGGATGGCGAAACACGTCACCGACATTTTGGTACAAATGATAAAAAATTTGATAAAAAAAAACTTACTTCCAATTGCGTTCCCATGAGCAGTACAGTGACAGCATTGCATATTATGGTGCTATTCTGCACGAATATGGGCTGTCCGTACAACACCTTTGTCATCTCTTACTACACATCGGTAGGAAAGAGGTAGGTGCTATTCTACTCTGCCGGAAACCTATCGGCACCCGGACACCTGTCGTATTCGTTTAAATAGGCATAAACTTTACATGCACAACACAACCAGACCCGAAAAACAAAAATTTGTTTTTGCAAAAATGTTGGCTCCGACTGAGATTCTAACCCAGCTCATATTATAAAAAAAAGTTTTTTTAACAAACTAGAATAATATTAGTTTATGACAAATTTGAATCATAAAAATACGATTTTTTGAACCAACATCTCTGAAAGCTTAATATTTAGCAAAACTACTAATAAATTGAATTAAATTATTATTAAAAAATTAAATTTCACATATAAGTTTTTTTTATTCAACGTAGCTTATACATAGATTCATCATAGTTTCCGTAACTGTGTTCGAGCGCCATTTGTTTTTCTTTTAAAACATTGGATTATTTAATCGATTTCGGTACATCATGCGTTCAAAAATATTTGATGAAGCCGAGCTCGAACGACTACGACGTGAGGCTATTGCCTCATCGAGTGAAAATGCTGTGACTGGAGATGCGGCTCCACAAGCTGCGGATCAGTGTGCAGACGTGAATGCTGCCGTGAATGCTGCCGTGAATCTCCCGGTTGTGGTAGATTCCGACGATGGTGGAATGGTCACCCAAGAAATAGAGCAAATGAGGAGTATACTGGAGGAGGCGATTTTGGAAATGCGTAATACACCTCTCGAAAGTCGATCACGACTCCCCCGCATAACCCTAAGCAAACGGAATCGGGCTGTCGTGAGGGCTCTGAACCCGATGCTGGCGACCTATTTGGAAACTAGCCGGGACCTTTGCGAGACGGACTCAATTCTCTATGGCGCTAAATTGGCAGAAATTAGCATACCGAGAGGTCAAGACGGTTCAACCAGAATCGTCTCTTCCAGAGTGACCAGAAGAGGCTCTTTAAATCATTGGAGCGACCAGTGAATTGTGAAACGGGTCTAGGACCGAAACAGACCGACACCGTCGCCTTCTGGCGCAGCCTGTGGTCAGAGCCCGTCAACCACAGCGAGGGCCCTTTGACGGAAGCCGTAGCGAGTCAGTGTGCAAGTATTACGTCCATGGACCCCGTCGTCATAACAACAGGTGACGTAGCTGATTGCGGTCCGTAGAGCCCCGAACTGGAATAGTCCGGGGCTTGACGGGCTGCTTCATTACTGGCTAAAGGGGTTCGTGGTTTGTCACGCAATACTGGCCCGACAGTTCCAAGAGGCCCATGATCAGAATCCGCTCCCGAGCCTCTTCACTACTGGGGTTACCCATTTGGTTCCTAAAGATCATGTTACTGCCGATATACAAGACCACATCCATTCCGAGCGTGAAAATCACTCGACATCTTGACTCAAATCGCGTGATGTCGCGGGCTCAGACTGGATATCGGGCGGTGATCGTGGGACGAAGGAACCACTCCTCATTGACGCGGTCATTGGCAAGCTTGTAAAACGCAACCGTCGGAACTTCTCTGCCGCCTGGATAGACTACAGAAAGGCATTCGATTCAGTGCCTCATTCATGGATAAAGAGGGTCCTCGAGCTGTACAAGGTTGACTGTACAGTAAGAGACTTTCTCGGGCAGTGTATGGAGCAGTGTATGGAGTACGATCCTTTGTCATCTAGGCGAGAGGATGACGGGTGCGGAAGACCGGATAAGGATACGAAGGGGTATCTTCCAGGGTGATTGTTTGAGTCCGTTATGGTTTTGCCTTTCCCTGAACCCTCTCAGCACATTGCTGGAGGGATCCGGGGGGGGGGGGGGATTTCAGCTTCGGAGAGGAGGGACGAAAGTGACCCACCTTTTCTGCATGGATGACCTCAAGTTGTTCGCCCCGAATCGCTCTCATCTGATGGAATTGCTTAGAGTCACGTGCGACTTTAGTCCATCAGAATGGAGCTGGGGACGGATAAGTGTGCGGTCCTCTATGTTGAAAGGGGTAGGGTCGAAAACTCCGAGGCGTAGGCTTATTGACTATGTCTGTCAACATAAGAACCCTTTCCGAGGCTGAAATGTACCGATACCTGGGTACGTCACAAAACTTGGGTATTGATGAGGCTGTCATGAAACAATCCGTTCACGATTTGTTTTTTGCGTGCCTGACAAAAGTGTGTAACAGCCTCTTGTCGGCATAACGGTTGGGTTATGCCTGTCCTCATGTATACCTTTGGCATACTCAGGTAGACTCAAACCGAGCTTAACGTCCTGGACAGAAAGGTCCGCACTATTATGACATCCCACAGTATGCATCATCCGAGATCGTCAGTGATGAGGCTGTACTTGTCGCGGAAGTATGGTGGGCGTGGCTTTCTGAGCGCTCTCACCATGCACAATCGCGAAGTGTGCCGCCTCCGAAATTACTTCCTGACGAAGTCCGGTGAGGCACTCTGTGCGGACGTTATTACGTGTGATAAAGGGCTTACCCCCCTATCCTTGGCCGGCGAGCAATGGCAGGATCCGGCAGTGCAGAGCATTTCCGACCGGGAGACCGTATGGAAAGAGAAAGAGCTCCACGGGAGGTTCTACAAAGCTCTTCATGAGCCTTTTGTAGACAAAGTCGCCTCGCTCCACTGGCTACGTTTCGGTGACCTCTTTAGGGAAACCGAGGGTTTTGTATGTGCGATACAGGATCAAGTTATTAAGACTAACAACTATCGGAGATATTGGATCGAAGGTACCGTCGACGTCTGTCGATCTTGTCACCGTCCCGGTGAGTCGCTTAGACATGTTATCTCTGGTTGTTTGGCGCTTTCTAACTCTGAGTATCTGCACAGACACAACCTAGTAGCCAAAATACTCCATCAAGAGCTCGCCCTGAAATACGGTCTCGTGGATCGGAAACTGCCTTACTATAAGTACTTGCCGGAGGCCGTGCTTGAAAATGACCGCGCCAGGCTCTATTGGGACCGGACCATCATTACGGATAGGACTATTCTCGCGAATAAGTCTAACATCGTGCTGATGCACCGGGCACAGTCAAGGATATTTTTGGTCGACATTACCATTCCATATGACGAGAACCTCGTGAAAGCCGAAATAGATAAGAAGACAAAATACTTGGAGCTGGCTCACGAGGTGACCGACATGTGGGGTGGTATGCCGACTGAAATTATTCCTGTGGTCGTATCTGCAAACGGGTTAATCCCAGTCAGTCTCTTGGGACATCTGAGACGACTGGGACTCCGTGACGGGACGCTCCGTGCTCAAATGCAGAAGGCGGTGCTTCTTGATACGGCCCGCATAGTCCGCCGGTGTCTTTCCCTTTTTCTCTAACCCTCGGCCGTTTGGTTTCCCCTGTCGAGGGCTCCCGTCTGGTTGGCTTTGATTTATATATTTTATTGTATAGTATTATGTTTAGTGTATGTCTTATAATATCTTATTTATTTTATCTCATTTTATATATTTATCTATATATTCAAATATTCCAACCAGGCGAGAAAACTATAAAAATACCCCAAAAAAGAATAATACTCGTAACATAAAGCTGATGAGAAGCATCGACGCTTTAAGAAGTCTGCAGTCTGTGACCATGTTTTGGATCATCCCAACCACTATATCAAATTTGATAGATCACCTACCGAGGGTCATTCCCGAGACTATTGCAATTAAAAAACATCCTAATTTCAATAGGCAAGATAGTTGGGCACTACCACCGGCTATTATTAATAAATTGAAATCAAAAACCAAGCATGCAACTTCCAGACATCCGATTACGATAACAAGACAAGAAATAGCATATTCTGCGTAGATCGGACCAAAAATAATAATTAGCAGCTGAAGTTATCATGGCCTCGTGACCATGTGTGCTGCAAAGCGTTCAAACCTTCGGGAAATAATAGTTGAAATAAAAGCGATGAATACCGTAAAATAAAGTTTTATGAAAAAAATAACATATTTTTACTATTTGGTGAAATTTATTATCATATCATTGATTATGTCCGCATGGACGATTGGCTGTCACCTGGCTGACAACCAATAATTCAACTGTATGTATGGCATATTACATTTTGGAATTAGTGCTAAGATGATGTCTTTTTTTAATTTACATAATAACTTTCCCATCCTCTCTGTATAGTTCAGTTAATGTAATAGATTGTATTGATTCCAAATATACTCGTATTATGAAAATGTATATGTGTATTCCAAATAATATACATGGTAATAATTCTGTCTCTTATTGAAACTACACAAAACATTATCAACAGAATTACTGCGAACGAGCCACCAACGACGTAATTGAGATGATGATGATTGAACGGTGACGCGGTAGTTATTTTTTAGACTTTATCGCAGCCGAAAATCAAAGCGACAGTATCTTATTAGGCCCTTTTCCGTGTAATAAAGATACATATGTTATTTATGATATATGTTTTTATAAATGAATTATATATGATTTCTAACACACATTCAAAAGTCATATGCGCAGATTGCATATTTCTATGATTTGTCCATCGATGATCAAATCATGGAAATATTCAAGTAGTACATATCCATACTAATATTGTAAATCTCGACGAAGAGCAAGATCTGGAAAAATTTACTGAAGGAGGCTGACCAAATTATCAAGTGTGGTTATAACCGGGAAGAGGCAGTGAAAGCTCCTACAACTATTTTAAAACAGTAATTGCATTATTTTCTTTCTCAGTCTGTTAATAGCATATAGGTATAAATAGGCTTCTCCAAATTTAGAAAGATTTGCCGTAATCGCGACTTTTTTCAGGCGGAATGGCGATTTTAGTACAAGATGCCTTGCATATTTTTGATGGTTATTTTGGCACCTGTCAAATGCTACTAGATTTTTTGGCCGTCACTAGGTTTCACTTAGTTGACTTTTACGAAACCCCGCAGGACAAAATCATCTTTCTGTCAATCGTTCTACATTTGCACCCTGTGGGTCAATTATGGGCAATGGACATACAGCGACGACTTGTGTGTTCAATATAATAATGCAGTCAGAATAATGTTTTGCCGCCATAACGAGGAAACGATGTGCGTTCCTACCGGCTCGTCTCCGTGATACCACCAGCACTACTCTGAGAGTATTTATAGATCGATGGTCGTGATATCGATTTATATTAAGAATTAGATTATTATTAATGAATATTAGTTATTAAGAAAATGTAATTATTTTGGAAAAATAAGTTGAATGTTATTATTTAATAAGGATTAGGTATTCTCCTACATCGCTGCTATTTAAAAAGAAGCTAATAAGTTGCTGGATATAAATAATACGGTTTGTACACAAATATATATAATTCACGCCTCTTTCCAATTGGGGTAGGCAGAGACCACATCCCTAGCCCACTTTTCGCGCCCTCGTGAAACGAGACGTGACAGGTGGCTAACCACGTCGCATCTGTATGACTTTTTATGTAAATAAGAGAAATACACTTTTCCTAATAGTAAGTGGTTACAGTGGTCCATAAGTAAGTCCAATTAGTAACTGGTTACAGTGGTCCATCCATCTTCGATTAAATATTAGGATATAGATGTGTTGCCTCTTGTCTATAAATACCAGTGTCTGGGTCTCCAGTTATTCTCATTTACTATATAAAACGCATCGTTATGCTGCTACTTTACATTAAAACTTTGTGAAATATGGTAATTTACTGATCGGGCCGCACCATTTTTTACCTATAAATAGTTTCTAGCTAAGCCTTGACTCTACTATGTATTGTCTAAATACGTAAACTTTTTAAATGCTTTAATTAAAACGAGTATTAACATTAAACATTTTTAAGCACAATTGTATTAAATTAAATCATTTAAATCCTTCTTTTATTTTTCATATCTCAAGGCTACCTACATAGCATTAAGTCCGTCCGTGGTGATCCTTCGATAAAGACACTAATATAAAAATGTATTTGCTTGTTTGAAGATGTTCGAAAAAGTTAGCGCTGACACTAATTTTCGATATTACTACTTTGTGTTTGAGTTTTTAAGAACGTTGTTTACGGCTATTATCAACAAATATCGTAATTGTCAGCACGTGCTATATGCGAAAATGTATGATTTCCATTAACGTTTTAATAAATATCGAAAGAACAAGACTGTGAAAATATTTGAACTTTGTCCACGTATATAACTTTTATGGTTTTAGTTTGACTCTCTTTATTTTTGTTTATCTTTAATGATTTTAGAAATAATATCGGAATGCTGAAAAATTGATTAATGAACTAATCTACTAATAAAATAACTAAAAATGAATTGAATATTAAAAAAAAAAAGTGTTTTAATAAGAATTAAATTTTATAAAAACATCGTTTACTGGTACTGCTTGTTGTATAGATTCTGTAATCGTCCATCAGTTTTATTTGTCAAATGTCTGAAATTGGTACTAAAAAAAAAATGTGTGTAGGTTATTTTTATTGTCCGGGCGTGAAAAAAAGTAATAGAATAAAAAAAATCTTCTGATAACCTATATTTTTTTAAGCTTAGAACAATTAATTTGACTGGCATAAACATTAATACGACATAAGACTATTTAAACACGGTCGGTTAGCTATCTGCAGATTTTAAAATATTTGTCTGGCTTTAACTCTATCTCATATGTAATTGTCTCTATCTAATAAAGGGGTGCACATAAGTTTTTGAGTTGTTTCTGGCTTCAGTTTTCTTGCAAACAAATTCACAAAAATTAGAAGAGAGACGAACGCTGTTTCTTTAGGAAAATAATAAAAATTAGTGTTAGTGATTTTTGTTAAACACTTTGTACATATCTATACAAATACTCGTAAATAAAATTGAAGTGTCTGTTTGTAATAACAAAATAACAGCTTTTTACTCAATGCTTATAAAAGTATATACGGTACTTAAAGAAAAAAACAATTGTAAACCAATGTTTTTGTTTGTCTGTCTGTCTGTTTGTTTCGGATAACCTCCGAAACAGCTAAATGATTTTGACGGGACTTTCTCTGACAGATAGCTGATATTTTATCGGATAATTAAAAAAAAATATATTAGTGTTATTGCACGGGCAAAAAAATAAAACCCCAAAATCCGATTCAAATAGGCAAGTATATGTATATCATCGTTCGGGGTTGGCTTTTTTACGCGGGTGAAACCGCGGGGTACACCTAGTATATTCATATCATTATTTCAATATATCTTGTAAAATGGTTCTAACACTAAAATCGGTTTAAATGAAAAAAGAAAACAAATACGTATAACTTTCCACAGTCTTATGTATATGATAAGCTTCATCAAAATATGTAAGTTGACCTAGCAAAAATTTTACTGATGTACCAAACCTGAGATTCTTTTGTAACGTATATACTCGTACTAAAGCGAATGAAGAAATATATATGAAAATAAAAATATTATTGATCGAAATTTTTCACTAGTCTTGATTTAGGAATAGTTGGAAGAATCGTAATTTAAGATGAATCGGTGTTGCCATGTTTATGGAATATTTTTCTAAGCAATTTGACACTGATGTACGAGATAATGGCAACAAATTTTTTGGCGTGAAATTTTTTAACTCGATATTCTTGTGGAAACGTAACGTGTTAAATTTAACGAAAACTGCACATTTTCATCCTTTGACATTGACTAAACCAACAAGCAATTATATGTTTTCATGTGGAATCAAATACTTTTCTAGTACATACTGTACGTAGATATTTAAAGGCACGTTATATAAAGAATGCAATATATCATTATTTTGTATTATTATTTACTGGTGGAGGATTTCTATGCAGGAATCCGTCCAGATAGGTAGGTCGTAGATTCAGAGAGTAATATATTAGATTGGTATCAATAGATTTGTAATGAAATACACCGAGTCACTATTGAAAAGATTTCATTTATTAGTGTTTTGTTCTTAACATAATAACTCATAAGTCATTTACAAAATGTTTGTTTCAACTGAGGTTCGGATAAATTACGCAGGTTCATTGATCCTATGCAACCTTCATTTTCGCTAATTTGTTATTTAAAATTATCCTAGTATAATTTTTAAGTAATTAAAAATAAATTGTAACAAAAATTGAAATTATTAATGTTTTGAACAGTTTTTAATGTTATTTTTCTATATCAGTGCATCTATAAAAATTAATCCTCCATATGTGCCCGCAAAATTAGAAAAGTTGACGATCGATTTAATGGAGATTTTAACACAACGTTGCATTTCAATATGCGAGTGTTTTTAAAGTAATTAATCTATTATTTTTCTATTATCTTTCTATTATTTTTATCAATTATTTAATAGAAAAACCTACTTCCAGCAGCTGCTCTAAACAAGCTAATGCGAATTTAAGAGTTTAATGATTTTCTTGGATCCCATCATCAGAATTTGTCCCAATTTATATGGGACTAAGGTACTCCTAATAAAAATAAACATCGAAATCAATCTATGTGGTAAACAATTAATGCTGAACATAGATAAAAAGAAACCGACAAATTGAAAACCTCTCCTTTTTTGAAGTAGGTTAAAAATGGAACTCTCGCTGGGCGTAATTTCAAGCATCTTAATATTATCGCGAGGCGCGTGCCTTTTCAGATAAAAACACTTATATCTGAAAAATTACTAAAATTACAATATTTAGTCAATCACTATTGTGACTGATGTGTACTGGTGTGTCAAAAACTTCGATTTCGAGAGGGATCCAACTGTCGTTCGTCTTATTGTCCTTCTTGAAAACGGAAAAAGAGTTTATTTCACGGAACAAGTGCAACAAGGAAGGAGCAACAAATCCACCGAAGACAATATCAACAGCGTTTTTTTCTATTATGTCAAATAGATGATTTTGCAAGAACTGTGCTATAAGCAGACATTTCGACACTTGGGATACAACACGAAAGAGTTTTGAAAGAATGAAGAGAAGCGAAGCAGTATTCGGACAACCTGATTTGGAATACTGATATCAAATGTTTTAGGAAGAATATAGACTGTACATCCGAACAACACTGAATGCTTTTATTTACGTTTGCTTCTGATTACCGTTCGTGGTCCAACATAATTAATAAATCTGCAAACAGTGGATGAAATAGTACATTATACGTATCGGAGTACGTGCGGGGCACTTAATTTGCTGTAAAACGGCGATCATTGGGATAAATAGAATAAATCAACCGCCACTTCTAATCCATTTGAAATACGAACGCTATTCCCTATTATTTTATCTCCATTTTCCCCGTCACAACCAGTAAATTTGTGGGAGAAATACAAAGACTACATGGCCGAAGATATTCTGCACAGAATGCGAGAAAAAACACATAATCATGGCTTTGATTTCACATCAGAAATATACAATGAAACGCTAATCTTCATTAAGGATATTTGTGTTTCAATGTGCGGCAAGTTGTTGGCACAATTGGGAATGACAGCACTGAATAGGTCCATCGGTATTTAACTATTGCCTTAAAAGGATCATTCTAAAGGTAATATTTTATTAGGCCGTTTATAATAATTTGGTCGCAAAGTGTAATCTTCTTAGTTAGGACTTTTAAATAAATTGAGTTTGTTTAGCAACCAGTTCTTTTAGGTGTTTCTTGCAAAGATCCACACCACACCAGAGAAGTCACAAGCCGTAGACAGAGTCCACACTTGTTTAGGGTTCACATTACTTGTTAAATACCCGTACAAGGTTCGCTCTCCCATACTTTATTTAACCGACATACAACGCGCTCTCCTCGAAGAGGGATGTGAAGTTGGGGTAAGGACCGCAGTCCACAACGAAACTGGCGTACCAGCATAAAGAGGGCTTGGTAGTGCGTAAGCATTAACTTCGACCGAAGTTTGTTTTTGCATCATACGATGTCTAGGACCCAGAAAAACTGACCGCTGAGTGACGCATTTGTCATATATCACAAAAGTTAATTATATTGATATCTACTTTGAAAAAAAAAACTGTAAAGTTAAAATTTATAATGTTCTTTTCAAAAGACAGTACAAATGAAATGAAATTTGTTCATGTTATTTGACGTTTATGATTTCATTTATTTTGAGTTCGCAGGTATTGATATACCAAAAACCTAAGATACACAGTTCCATACAAAAATTACTTCTAAAAGCGTTCTCGATGGAATATGGATAAAAATAAAGAAAAACATCACAAATTCCGATAAAGTATATACAAATTTAATGTTATGCCGGCGTATAGTAGCTTTTTAAATGAAATCAACTATCTAAAATTTTCAATAATTTTAAATTCACGTAATCTTATCAAATTATTTTTTCTAAAGCATATAAATTGATGGAGAATGAGTCATGTTTAGATAGATACGTTTAATCGCAAACCTTTAATCATTCTACCTGAAATTTATCAGTGAAGGTGAATTCATTAAAATTATGAACGTTGGGCAAGTGGGTGTGTTGATGGATGGTACCGGTGAGAATTACGAGTAACACAATTTTGTTGCAATAATAGCAGATGACAGAGCAAAATTTCGTATTTTACTCCTTTATATTAACCATAGCTCCTAATTTAAATATATATTTTCGCAGAACAATTTTATCATTAATTATTTAAAACACATTTTTGTACATAATCTTAAATTACGAATTTCATTTTTATTGGGTTAGTATTTTAAATGAAATCTGTTCATCTTACAATATTATTCAAGTACACTTAAAAAAAAATTGTAGTAAATCCTTATTCGCAGAATAATATTTTAAAATGGTTAAGCATAATTATGTCAATATTTCAAAACAAAAGTTTTCAACCAATGCCTGTTGCCAGTGACGCTACACGGAACCGGGACACACGTGGTCCCAAACTGCAGGCTGAATTAGGAGACTTAAAGTAGCTCAGCGAGCTATGAAAAAGGCTATGCTCTATGATCTGCAGCAGAACTAATTAAACCAATAACCTTTGTGGAAGAAATAATCTTGAGTGGCAACCTCATACCGGCAAACAAGGGTACAGCGACCCCTATTTAGATTTAGTGTCGCCCTACACATTTTTGCTCGAAATAAGGCAAAAAAGGACCGTGATTTGTGGCAGCCTTTAGGAGAGGCATATGGTTAGCAGTGAACATGAATGGACTAAAAGGATGATGATAATGAAGGTGAAGCATATTTTATATGTTAAAACCAAAATTTGCAAATGAATACATTATCTTACAGAATTTACACAAAATATCTAAAATACGGGAAAATTTAGATTTTACAATGGCTCTTGATAATAGTAGAGCCATCGTAAAAACAAATTACTACATACATACATAAGATCACGACTGTATCCCATAAGGGGTAGTCAGAGACTGGACACTCACTGCAAAAACAGATGACTGTCCACATTCCACGTTTTACCAAAAGAACATAATGCACTTGGTGTGATAGGTGGTGAGCCCATCGCCACCATGTGCTGTTAGGTGCACAGTGCAGTTTATTTCCTTACTCGCCTTTTACGAGATCCATTGGATGAGATGGAGTGGTAGTTTAATTTCGTAAAGGAGTATTGCGCCTTACTAAGCTTCCTATTATATATATTACTAGCGATCCGCCCCGGCTTCGCACGGGTATACACGCAGATACTAGAAAGATAAATTAGTACTTATTTGGACAAATAGAACAACCACAATTCCTTACACAACATTTTTTGTAGCGGTCAGATAAGATTACATTATTTTACCAAAATAATGTTTTATTTATAAGGAACATAAGCCATGAAATATAGCCAATATTTTATGTTGTGGTAGCAAAATAAAACGACCGCTCTCGACCGCTGTGCAAAGGGAGCCGCGCACCTCGATGATGCCCAAGTTGCATGAAGCCGGGCGATCGAGAGGCACCGCGGTCGCTGCATTTCTTAAACAGCATTTTAAAGTTTTAATTAAAGAAAATATATAATTAAAATTACAAACCACTATTCAATTATTTCTAGTTTACAAAAAATAATATAAAACAATAATAATATGTAGGTAAGTAATTAATAGATCTTAGTCTATTCGCGAGTAGAGCGTAGGGCTGTTCGATCACACCGCGGGATTTTTTTTTAGTTTTAGCATTTTTATACCTATCATAACTTCTAAACGATAGGTTCGATTCGAATAATTAAAAGATGACTTTACATGTACATAATCAATCTTGACTATGAAACAATTTTGTAGGATAAGGATTAATATCACGATACGAATGTCATCATCTTTCGATTCTACCCGTGTTTTGATAGACTAATTTGAACAAAAAGCGGTTATTGTGACTTAACTATAATACATAGTTAGACATATAGCCTCGCGGACTTTTTTGTGAGTAATGATGAGTACTATAAAAAATGCAGTACATTATTTTCTTTATCAATAATAGTTTTTGCAGCGCACGCCAAATAATGACTTTTATCAGTAAATTTTTGATACCTTGAGTAACATCATAGCAATTTTCATAGGAATTTCGGTTTTTTTTTTAAATTAAATATAACTCATGTTAGTCGGTGATAATGTAGTATATAGGTGAAAGAATTTTTAAAATTGGTTTATTAGTTTTTGAGTTAAGTCATTGTTAAATCATCATGTTAAATCATACAAAAAATCAAATCTTTCTTCTTTATGATATTAGTTTAGATACGTATAATTATATTATTTGATAGAAGTAAGAAAACACTGTTTTCAATTAAACATCAAATTTAATCTCTCCTTGGGAGAGATCTTATGTAGTGCAGTGGAGTATTAACAAGTCACTAACTAACAATATAGAATATATATGGAATAAATTATTTACGAATATTTGTGCTTACACATGGTTTAGGTTTAAAATAGTAAGTATCTATCTGTCAATTAGTTGTTATATTTTTATTAGCAAATGTTTAAAAAACATCTGTGCAACAACACAAACTGTTTCTTGTTCGGATGGTTGAGTTGTGCATGTGAAATTGATGTCTGTAAAACGCACCCACGATGCAGGAGAAAACCTACTGTAGAGCATAGTTTTTCTTAAGTAAAAAAATACAAATGTTAGTGCACCAAATATCATCTATTCCGTTTCACACTGTAGAGTTAACAACGCTAGAAGTGTTTGGCACGGAGCGGCGGAAAGACGGAATGGAAAACCTTACAAGGATTCATGTGACGTTTTGCGATGACGTGGTTCGCAACCCTTCTCGACTCATTTTCCGCGAGGGCGAAAAGTGGGCTACTTGTGTGGCTTATGCCTTCCCCTTATATGGGAAAAAGGCATGACTATGTATGTAAATATACTCCATGTATGTATGTAAATAAGAAATGTATGTATGTAAATAAAAAAATTAGCTTTTGATACTGTGCATTGTGATTAAAGGTTGATTATATTTTATATTAAAGTTTCGTAATAACTCAAAAATCATATTTTTTATTATCAAAATAACAATTCGTTCGTTTGTTAAAAAATCCTATAATTAGTAATACAAATTCAATATTGAAGACAAATAAAAATGTTTTATTAATTTACGATTTTATGATTTCTCTTAGGAGGACATTACATGTGTACTATATCTTAACAATGTCGTAAATAAATTTGTTGTAAATAGATTCCATGTGGACCTACGGAAACTCTAATATACATAAATGATAAAAAATCTATTACCGATGAATATGCAAATTCATTGACTACTTCTATAAAAATATTGTATGTTTATTTAACGATATTATGTTTCGTAGATGTATGACACACTGACACCTTTTAAGAACTTCTGCACAAAGAAAGATTTATCTTAATTATCTTAAGCTATCCTTCAACTCCCTGTGAAACTGAACAGGTCGTCCTGCACTGCTTACCGCAGTGTAGGACGACCTGTTCACGATCCTGTGTATAAGAATACTTTCTTAATTTAATTTCCAGCTGAAACGGGCATGTGTGGGGCATGGGCACTGGGTATCATCCAAATTATTACCAAAATTTTTCTTTAAGATAAAATCTTAAATAGATTTCTTCGGGGACCAATATTTTTAATGGAAAACTAATTAAGATATCTGCGTTTGAGCCATATAAAAAAATCTGTATTTAAGGTATCAGCGCTCTTCTCTAAAATTGTAATATAATTTTAACCTTACATTAATTAAGAGTTAACTTCGACTTACAGTTTACTTTGTTGTTAATTATAGGTATACTTAATCCATAAACATTAATGGACGCCCATTTAATTGACGCTTATAAGGTTTCATGTCATGGATTATTAATGTTCGTAGGGTTCTCTTCTATTTTGGTACGAGTATTTACTAGTTTCCTATTAGCATTATATATAATATTATTGAAAATATAAATGTTTCTGATATTTATGCTAATTTTCATAACGGAATAAGTGTTATTAGAAAAACAAGTCAAGGAAAAGAAACTAATTATTTACTACATTCGACATTGAAAATTATTATTGGTAAAATTAGATGATATTTAGTATAAAATAACAATTTAACATGGAGTTCTGGAAAAGACGATAGCATTTACTGGATTTGACATTATTATGTATTGTGATAGACCTTTTATTGTTAAACAATTTTATATAAAATTATATGTTTACTCGTTTATTCCTAAGAATACGGTGCATCAAGTTGGTCGATATCACAAATTTTAATTCTTATACTAACTATTAAACAACAAAATAGATTTATATCCAGAATAAAAACTTTTTACTGTATCAAGTAACGATGAAATTGATGATTACTAATTAATTTACTGATACTATAACTAAAAAAAGAGAATAATTTAAGCTAAAAATTAATCCATACCAGCTTTTTCTAATACGTTTCTAAAATCGAAAATAATTAATAAAATTAGGTTACTTTTGCAATTAAATTGTAATGAGGATGTTTTGTTTCTTCTGACAATTAAATTCAGGTGACGTTTTTGTTTATTCCCTAAATAAAAAAGAAATAATGTTAAAGTTTCGTAATAATTACAATATTTAAAATAATAATCTATAACATCATTGAAAAGATCCATTAAAACCCGCGTTAAAGAACACATAGCTGATGTGAAGCATCGACGCTCTAGGAAGTCTGCAGTCTGTGACCATGTTCTGGATCATCCCAACCATTACATCAGATTTGATAGACCACAAATCCTTGCAAAAGAACACCGATTCCTACCAAGGATGATTCGCGAGGCTATTGAAATTAAAAAACATCCTAATTTCAATAGGGAAGATGGTTGGGTATTACCACCGGCTTGGGATCCTATTATTAATAAAATTAAATCAAAAACCAAGCATACCACTGCAAGGCTTCAAGACACGGTAAGCTCTTTCTGCGTAGATCGGACTAAAAATAATAATTAAAAGCTGAAGGTACTCCGGGTTAACTATGACATCGGGACAACTGTCACCTCAGTCCCCCCGTGACCATGGGTGCTGTAAAGCGTCCGAAACATCGGGTAAAAATAGTTCAAAATTAAACGCGATAAAATCCGTAAAAAAGTAGTTTTATTTAAATGTGTAATATTCGCGTAAATAAAAGAAAACATTATATAACATCATTGGTTAAAAATTAGTAATACAAATTCAATGTTCATGACTAATAAAAATGTTTCATTAATTTACGATTGTAAGACTTCTCTCAGGAAGACATTACAAGTGTATTATATCTTAACGATGTCGTAAATACACATCTTAATGGTGTATGCATTTAGCAATGTACGTTTTAGTACGTAACATCTTCAGGTTCTCTCGAGATAATAGTCGTCATGTCGATTGTGTGGCACAGAGGGTGTAACTGCCCGCTCAATAATGGTTTCTGGGATCGAATTATAAAACCAATATTTATACAGTGACACAAATTATTTGTTTATTAGTTCGATATACACGGCGTTGAGCCACCAGCTTCCATCAAATTTGTATTGAGGATCACTGCGATTTCTGGTACAAGGCTGCTACTCGAGAACCTTTCTTCCCCAACGTTTACCAGTTCTTAGAGGAATTTGACCGGTCCATTGAAACTGCAGCTTTCTGATCCTTAGGGCGATGTCGATCACCCTAATTCTGAAACGGATATTATCATCCCGCAAAGAAACACTGCGCATAGCTTTCAAAGCTTGCTGAGGTATTTCATTGTGATGTCATCTGCGCAGTGCCACAAGCGCCAACAATGTAACTTGCATTATAACTTGGCCGATTCGGAAGTAATGCTTATTCGGTAAGATCGGAAGAATTAAAAAGCCGAACCTGGAACTCATGACTTAGTAGGCAGACACACATAGGTATCAATAAGTATACATTTGATAATAAATAATTTATCCATAACCGTTTTGTCGATCTAATATATATCCAAGATGTTTATGTAGTAAATCTAGAAAATCGTATTATGGAGCACTCGTAAAGGTAAGAAGAGAAAATCGTATTAGCTTTTGTCATTATTTTTGTTTACTCGTTTTTGGATAGTAACAGACATTTTTCTTCCTATCAAAAATATAATTCATGAAACCTCATTACGGTATTAAATGAAAACTATTCTATAAAAACAAGAAAGAAATATTTAGACAAGCGTGAATTTAAAAGTTAAAATGCCCGAAAATCATGTCACGTACTCAGTATGTGTTCAGACAATGTTCAGCTTCGATATTAGCTTTTTGATTTATTTGTTCGATACATTTCATTACGCATTTTATTAGATATTATCTTGTTAGTAAGTCTTCGTGCGTGCACTTGCTTTTGTGACAGGGAATATTATATAGATAATTTATAGATATAGCTTTTCGTAATGTTAATCAGTTAATATTTTTCTTAAAAAAATACATATTATGCAATGAGTGGTTCAGCGATAATTACACGAATGTAAAAGTTTCTTTCCCTTCACTTTTAAGAAATATTTTTCGTTTTGTGTTAAAATGTTTTTTTTTACTTACACGATTATACAATTTTATAGTAGAATTTAATAGTAATTTAAATCTTCCCATAATATCTTTTACATGTTAAATTTGTTTATTACATTTATTTATTTTATTGGTTTTCTTACTTTTTGAAATATTATTAAAAGGCTAACAGTATATCAATACTTATATCTTTTAAACGACTGGTTCGCCAACATTGTTTGGGGGAAAACAATATCTGACGAAATATATATGTATTAATATTTTTTTTATTACATATTTTATACATGTATGTGTGTATGTATATAAATATCTATGTATGTATATATATATATACTTGTATGTATATGTGTATGTATGTGTATATATATGTTTTGATTTTATTATTGCCAGATTCGCACCTGCCAACAATAAATTTTCTTCTCCCAGGGTTGACTGGAAGAGAAAGCCACAAGGCTTAAAGTCCGCGCGTTGTAACCCCTTAGAGTAAGGTGTCTTACAATAAAGTATTAAATAAATAAATATATCAATACACTGTACATTTTTTTATTTCATAAAGTGACGAGACGAGCAAAACGTTCAGCTGATGGTAAGTGCAACATATGCCCATAACAGATGCTGTTTACTCAGAATATTTCTGAGTAGCACCATACTGCGCCCGTCACTTTGAGACATCAGTTCTTAAGTCTCATATGCCCAGTATGATCACATACCAGAGAATATTACTCGTAAGTTTACCACGAGTTATCACATTATTATTTTTAAAAAGTTTGTAGACCTTTAAGCTTTTTATGTTATTCAAACTTTTTGAAGGAAAAAACAGCCAAAAATTCCTTTGACTTCTGAATGTATAAAATATTCCTTATCATTCATGATTTATTGCTATGGTTTGTTATTTGCATGGTGTTGCTTTGCATATTTTTTATTTTTCGAAATATTGCTATATTGTCGTGTTTGCTCCATGACCCTTAAGTGTAGTCAAGTTTTATGTAGACAATTGTAAATTCTGAATATTTTTACTGTAATTTATGTGATTTACATAGACATTTTACATTTATATTGGCGATCTTTGTACATCTTGAATTGATTTAATGAACCATCTAAAAACTTATATCGTTAAAAAAAAACTCACCGTAACTGTAAAGCGGCGGAACACGATATTTCACAGCAGCGGTGCAGGCTATAGCTCCTGAGCCACCACCAAGTTGCAGCCCGTGTGAGATTATTTGAACCAGTGTTCCCACGATAGTAATAGTCCAACCCCATCCACCTTCTGGATAGTATCGTCGAGCAAGTGTAAGAGCTGCACGGGCACGTAATGCTGCGGCGGTTTCAGCCCCCACTGTGGCACCTGCGCTAGCACACCTATTACATCACACACACACTTTAAAGAGGAGACTCTTTGAAGTAAATTATCAGCTAGTTGCATATGGTGATTCACAGTAACCAAACAACAAACTGATAAGTCACTTCGGAACTTACATATGAAAAAAATCACAAAACACTAACCGACGGAACTGCGTCACTTCTCGTGTGGCTTCATAGCCAACACTTTTAGAACGACCGCGCTCTGCATACTTATTTTGTTTTTCCGTAACTTTAACACGTGAAACACCACATGTACATAGTAAGTCTTCGGGATTCGGTCTTGGAGCAGCACGTAACTTCGGCGTAAATTTTACGCGACAGTTGCAATCTGGAGTTCGCCAGGAGAGAAGGCGTTCCAATAAAGTCCGTCGACGTGCTGTAGATGTTCCGTATTTAACCGTATTATTAGCTTGGACACCATGCGTTGGTAAAGAGTAACTGGGGTTACTTTCCGGTGAGCAGTCTGCAGTCGATCGATTTTTGAAAAGAAGTTTCTTTTGCTTATCGTTTTTAGTACATCCAAATTCATTTTGATGTACTAAAAACGTTGAAACAAAATTATGTGTAACGGTTTCTCGATTATGGTTATGACTGGATTGCTCCTTTTCGGATGGTAAATCATTTTTTATCTTCTCTACATCAGTGTAAAGTGATTTCCAAGTGGCGATAACTTCATCTAGTTTGGGACTATCGTTAAAATTTGGAACGGTGTTTGATCCAGGTAAGCGTTTTGATAACGGTTGGATTCGTTTATCATCACGAACAGCTGGCACTTCTATTAGACGCGTAGGCAAACTATCACATCGACGTAGTGTCATTTTCTTGTACTTTGGTTGTTATCATTTTTATAAGACTGTCTTTGTTTTAAGTTCAAGTTATATTTGTGGCTTTGTTACACGTGCAATCTGGAACAAAAATATGATAATTTAAAAAGTTTTATAATGTGGTTTACTAAACTGTTTACTATTCTTTCTCTTCAATAGGTAACAAATTACAAAAATTATATCTTGTTTTGTCCCATTATTTCTTGTATAATAAATATATTGGCAATAGTGTTGTGGCGGTTTAACATAATAATCTACCCCATCTCATCCCGTGGGTTTCGTAAAATTCAACAGAGGGAAAATGAAAACCAGGAGATGGCAGCAGCATTTTCCTAGAATACCCCAATAAATGAACTGCGGTTGCCAACCCGCCTGCCAATCGTGACAACTATGGCAAAATCCCTCTAAAATTAGAGCTATAAACTTTTGTCGCTGTCTATGATTAGTGATAGGCTGAAATGATAATGATAAAATAAATTGTGTGCCGACGGTGGCCCCTCAAGAGAATTTGCCACCCCATCTCATCCCGCGGGCGTCGTTAAAGTTGACGAACGAAAAATTAAATCAGAAGATGAGCAGCAGCATCTTCCTAGAACATCAGAATAAATAAACTGCGGTTGCTAACTCGCCTGGCAACCGTGGCAACTATGGCAAAATCCCCCCATTATGTGAGCATAAACTAGAAACTTTAGTGGCACTATGAGGGAGGCCTACGTCCAGCATAGGACCAGTGATAGGCTGAAATGACGAAATATATTGTATTTCTTACATGCAAGTAATAAGTTGTATTATGAAAGGTCTTGTTGTCAATTTTAGCTTTGACTTGTAAAAATAGTGCCAAAAATGTCATATTACCATAATATATTATTAGTATATTTATAACTAAACCAATGTACAAAGTTACATTAACTTTTGTTGAATTTCCTACAAGACGAGAAATTGAAGTAATCAACTTAAAACTCACTGCACAAAAACTGGTTCGATAAATTTGGAACTCGTTGTTGAACTCCGGCAGATTTTTTTCAAGTAATTATCAAATACCAAAACGATATTTAAAAAAAATATCCATCAAAGGAACAATTACATAGTGTACTTTATCACTCAAAGTTTAAACTACAGATTGCTAACTTACAGTAGCTAGTCTAGAATGAAAATAAAAATTACGAGAAAATTAATGAATACATTGACATTTACAATAAAATGAACGAAACGAACTAACTTTTCAGACAGTGTTCCATTTTGTCGGCCATTCATAGGTGTGCTGATTTCTTCGTGGCCTTATTGCTTCTGTAGACGATTTAATTTTAAATTCATTATTTTATCTTATACGGAGATGATCTTCGAACTTATATAAGTCCGTCGAGACTTTTTTTGGTTTAGAATGTTTGCATAGCGTAACCGGTACATAAATTTAAACGAAACCAAGTTTACGGATTTTATCGCGTTTAATTTATTACTATTTATAACCCGACGTTTCGAGTGCTTTACAGCACCCATGGTCACGGGAGGACTGAAAAAAGCGTACTAAAAGAAAAAGCGGACTGAAAAAAGCGTACCACCGTGGCGTGTATCAATCGCGTAAATATAAGAAATCGGTACATAAATGTTAAACTGTCTAAAGAAATTAAAGTTATTATTAAGAATTAATTATAATTCATTTTAAAAAGGACACTAACATTTTTATGGACATGTGAACATTGTTCATATATATGTGATTTCAATCAAATAAAAATATAAAAATATGTAATATTGAAATATAAGTAATAAGCGTTAAAAACGCTAAGATTATTATAAAGAGCAAATATCGTCTAAAGATTTAAGTCTCGTTATACTTTTCTTTTTTTTTTTATTATTTGATAAAAGTGACGTAACGAGCAAAACGTTCACGTGATGGTAAGTGCAACATCTGCCCATAACAGATGCTGTGTCACCCAGAACAGTGTGACAACACAATGCGCCTATCACCCTGAGATATCAGTTCTTAAGTGTCATATGCCCAGTGATTACACTAGCTCTCAGTGCCCTTTAAACCGAAAAACAGTAATGTTTGCACACTACTATTTCACGGCAGAATAACTGGCCCTGGGGTGGTACCTACCTAGACGGATTCCTGCATAGGAATCCTACCAGTATACAGTTAATAGAGTAGTTATACGGTTATACACACCATTTTTAATTTTGTTTGCAAATTAAATGCAAAAATGTTTGCAATTCTTTGCAAATTTACATTGTTAACTTGTAATAGGATTTATATCAGAAATCGAAATTGTATCACTATTTCTTTTTCCTTGATAATATTCTCGACACAGACGAGGAAAATGGGTCATAAAACATTTAACGTATATGTTGGTAATATTTTTAATACTTAAGTAACACTATAAACAATATATACAATATAAGAAAATACAATCTACCATTTTCAATATCGGCTTTAGTGTTTCTGTCTCCTTGCGTATATACGAGTATTACGAGAATATTTATTCATCATCATCATCATCATCATTTCAGCCTACCATAGTCCACTGTTGAACATAGGCCTCCCCCATAGATTGCCACAAAACACGGTCCTGAGTCACCTGCATCCATCGACTTCCTGCAAAACCGTGTAGGTCGTCGCTCCATCTAGTGGGGGGTCGTCCTACACTGCGTTTGCCGGTACGAGGTTGCCACTCGAGAACCTTTCTTCCCCAACGGTTATCGGTTCTCCGAGCTATATGGCCGGCCCATTGCCACTTCAGCTTGCTAATCCTTAAAGCTATATCGGTTACTCTGGTTCTGCTGCGGATAACATCGTTACGGATTTTATCTCGCAGCAGAGAAACTCCGAGCATAGCCCTTTCCATAGCTCGCTGCGCGATTCTGAGCTTCTTCTGAGAAAAATAATGTCATGTTGCCTTATTCTTAATCTGCAATGCCAATTAACAAACAATAAATAAACATTATTTTTTCTTTTATTTAGTCGTTAATAAACTTGATCCAATTTGTGACCTTCTGACTTATGAACGTTTTTTTCTTATTATAAGGGTGATTCACGAATACATACTCATTCTGATGGTACGAGATCACTGCCCATAATAGACGTCTAAATCGATTCGATCCTCGATGAAGAATAGGGAAGAAGGTACTTTGTCACCCTTGAGGAAAGTTCTCAAAGATGACAGAGTACCATCTTCCCTGATTCTTCTATGTAATTGTTTGCCTCTATAAAATTAATTAAATTTCAAATTATATTCACTCTCCATACAAAACATAAAAGCGTTTATCCCGCTACTTAACGTTATGACTTTCAATGAATAAAATGTAATTCTGACTACGTGTCTGAATATTCAACGTGTTTGACTGGAGATTCGTTGTTCTTTGGTTTTAGCCTAGCCGCAGAACACAAATGATTGATTTTGGTGTCTGAATATATTATCATTGTTACCGTGTCTCTGGCGCTTCATCAATTCCTCCTTCGATCTCATCGCATAAACGTTACATCGAATACGGAAAGGTGAGAACGAGCGAGAGTAATTGTATTTATGCGTACCTGCATCCTGATGAATTCTATGGGACGTCAAAATTGTGCGGACTTTTCTATCCAGGCCGTTTAATTTGGTTTGAGTCCACATGAGTATGCGAAAGGTATGACCCAACCATTATACGCTCGTGTTTCATTCACGCCCGAAAAAAGGCTGTTACAAACTTTTGTCAGGCGTGCAAAAAACAAATCGCGAACCGATTGTTTTATTCCAGCCTCATCAATACCCAAGTTTTGTGAAATACCAGGTATCGGTAAGTTTCTGCCACAGAAATTGTCCTTATGTTAACAGGCATAGACATGTCCTTGGAGCTCGCACATTTATCCGTCCCCAGATCCATTCCGATAGACTTGCTAAAATCACAAGCGATTTTAAGCAACTTCACCAGATAGAAGCTATTCAGTGTAATCAACATGAGGTCGTCCTGGTGGTGCTTTTCACTTTTTTTCCTCCTCATCTGCTCCATTTCCTAAAACTCCAACTGAAAAATTCACTGCAGCATCCACATCTGCTTGTTGATCCGCATCCCCAGTCGGAGTATTTTCATTCAATGAGGGAATAGCCTCACGTCGTAGCCATTCGAGTTCGGCATCATCAAATCTTTTCGAGGGTATGGTGGACCGAACTCGGTTTGCCAAGCTTTTGCTTCTTGATGGCAAAGGATGGCTCCAGCTTAACAAAGAATCGGTGCTCCCTTGCCCAGTACGCAAGCCCACTAGTTTCTCCCCCTTTCGTCCTAATGTACGCCCGCAATACGTTCTTATTCATGCCAGTTGTCCAGTGTATGCGGCGTACTCCCCCAGCGGCAGATGTTGGGCGCTGGGTCAAAGAGGGCCCCGCCGACACCAAGCCTTCTAGTGGGGATGATGGATGCGAGAGATTGCTAGGTGTTCGTGCAGCACCTCTATATTTTCGGTGATGTGATCGCTGTTAGCCTTTTGGCTTTTACAGCTTCATCGGATGCTGTGCTCGCGGGCCCGGGGCCCGCGTGCCAGGTTTGGTTTGACCCAAAACATATATACATAAATATAAGCTCCTACTAAACATCTAAGTTCGGACCGTTGCGTTCGCTAGCGTGCTTGCGCTACAGTGAATATCTCCATAAATTTATTATATGAAGTCATCTAATGACCGTCCGAGGGAGACTGCGGGCCTCCGTTCGGACTGTCGACTTGTGTGTCGGAAACTCTGGGCGGTGAGAACCGCCCTGGAACACGGGTGTATCTGGTGTACGCGGTGTTATGAACGATAGCTGCGCGCCGCTCTCTACGGCGGTCGCGCGACGTTGTGCGTGTGATGTTGAAACTATTAACTGTGTGTACAGTGTTGTTCGGATCGTGGCTGACCGTATCGTGGTCAGGGAGTGCTGAGACGTCCGTGTCGTCTAGCACATTTCGCGGTCGACGTTTGCGTTCGGTCGCGTTTTTATTACATCGATAATTAGCTGCTTTAACCACCAGCGGGTTTGGATGAACCGCGGCTTTTTCGAAAAACCGCCGTGATACTTCTCTGAAGTGTTCAGAGAGTACGGGCATTTCACAGTCGCTGTGAAGGTCGACATTGCGTTGGTACCAGCCGGCTCCGGTGGCACTTCGCAAGAATCTGTTTTGCACCGCCTGCAATTTCTTTATATGATTGCCCGTCGCGTGTGCGAACGCGACGCATGCATAGGACATTACGGGTCTAATGCATGTCTTGTAGAGGCGAAGTTTGTGTCTTAAGCACATTTTGCTTGAAGAGCAAGTTAACGGGTAAAGACGGCTTGCGATAAAAGCCGCCCTGTTACGCACGTTCTTAATGTGAGCAGCGAACGACATCGCTGCGTCTAACGTGACCCCGAGGTATTTGACGCTCTTTTCCCAGGGAATAGGGCGTCCGAACAGGGTGATCGAGCCTAGCTGATTGTTGCCGATTGTGTGGTAACGTCTAGCTGGCTTGGGCGTGCCCCTCGAGAAGTATATTGCTACACTTTTCTCGGGGTTAACCTCTATTCTCCATTTCCGGAACCATTCGCCTAGGCGATCGGCTGCGGCTTGGAGCTGAATCGTTATGCGGCCCTTGTGCTTATCGGAATAATACAGGGCCGTGTCATCTGCGAAAAGCGCAAGATTGACTTTAGGGTCTTTAGGTATATCGCTAGTGTATAGCGAAAAAAGGAGTGGAGAGAGGCAGGAGCCCTGAGGGACACCCGCACGGAGAGGGCGGCTTGAGGAGCGCGTTCCCTCTACCCGGAAGCGAAATAGGCGATTGGACAAGAAGGCTCGTATGATGTTCACGAGTCTGTCCGGCACTTTTGTGTGATACAACTTGTAATACAAGCCGTCGTGCCAGACTTTGTCGAATGCCTTTGCGACATCGAAAAATAAGGCCCCTGTGCCTACTGGCTTAGGGCGGTCGTGAAAGTTTTCTAATATGTGCTCCGTTAGGCGGTGCACTTGATGGGTACACGAGTGTTCGGGGCGAAAGCCGAACTGCTCGTCTGGAAGGATGTTATTATTAAGGACGTAGTCTTTTAATCGACTAAGGATTATTCGCTCATAAATCTTGGCCATCGAGTTGAGGAGACTTATTGGGCGATAATTGGACGGGATGTTCTTCGGCTTGTGAGGCTTCGGAATACCTATAACGTCCGCTTCCTTCCAGTCGTCCGGGAAGGAGCAGCTGGAGAGGAGCGCGTTGAAAATACTGACTAACAGACACAATAGCGGCGTAGTTAGACATTTGATCACCCTGTTGTTTATGCCATCGAGGCCGGGCGCGGATCGGTTTTTAAGATTTTTAACAATCTTCGTGACTTCGTCGAGAGTCACTGGAGTCAGTGGTTCGCCCACTGGTGGTATGGCAGCCCTGCGTTCGAGTTCCGCGGCCACCTGCTGCAGGTGGTCGGGATCTGCAGGCGCGAGAGACGGAGTGCATTGGCTCTCTAGACTGTCTGCAAGGCATTCGGCTTTTTCGCTGTCGTCGAAGGCGAGCGAGTTGTCGTTCGATCTAATAAGTGGCGGCATGGGTGAGACCGGCTCTGCTTTGAGAGATCGTGCCAACTGCCAGTAGGCAGTGTGCGACGGCTCGATTTCTCCAAGCAGTGTCCCAGCTATCTTTAGTGTACTCAGATAAGCGCTCTTTAACATCCCTTTGTAGGAGGCGCAGTCTGAGTCTATTCGCGTCTGTTCTATATCTGTCGTGCGCTTTGGCCGCACGGTTCTTTTCTCTAATCAGGCGTCGGAGGTCCGCCGGTAGATTGCAGCGTCGATCGCTCGACACCGTAACCGTCCGGGAGGATTCTCCGACGACTGTTTTGAGATGACCTGAGAATGATTTTATCGCTCGACAGGCTACCTCTGGCGAGTCGATAATATCTGGTATTTCATCCAAGTGCTGGGAGCTCGTAGCCTCGAGTTTGACCCCGAGGGTACGCCAGTCCACAATGGTTTTGGTCTGTGTGACCTCACCATTTGGCCGGCCCAGCTTAAAAATGACCGGACGGTGGTCCGACTCAAGTTCGTGAAGCGTAACTATAGAGTCTATTTCTAAGTTCACGTGCAGCACCTCGCGTTCGGCTGGCGGCCCATATGCTGCTGCTTTCAGCACCAGCTCCAGAGACGCCCTAGTGGCCCCAGGCAGCAATATTATGCGCAATCTGTTTTAATTTCATCGTCCATGTTTTAGGTATCAATTAAAAGGATACCCCCGGATCTAGCACCTTTTCATGTTGTGAAAACATCGTGATGAAACCTGCATATCTGAGCAGTAAATATTTCGAGGACATGTCAAGTCTGCCAACCCGCATAGAAGCACAGTGGCGGATTTTCCTGGCTCCAAAACCGTCTCAGAAATGAGAGGAGGCCTGTGCTCAGCAGTGGGACATTTATAGGCTGTTACTTTAAAAAGGTTTTCTTTTATTAATTATTTGTATTTTCTTTTATTAAGTAGAAAGACAATGTTTGAAAACTTTGTTTGCAAACATCTTCTTTTTAATCGACTTTAAAAAAGGAGTATGTTCTCAATTCGACTGTATGTGATTAAGAAGACCCATGAGAAAATAATGAAACTCTTAAATTCGCGTAAGCATGTTTGGAGCTGCTGCATGGAAGGCGGTTTTTTGATTAAATAATTTCACAAGTATGAAGTTTAGTTTTATCCTGTATTATAATAGATGTGTGTTGTAATTTATCATGTATTCAGTAGAGTGAAAAATGTATAATGTTAATGAAATCGCTGCTAATTCATCTAGAGGTTGTTGGAGAAAAGTGGTGCTATTTATTATAATGACAGGCTGAATTATTTTCGTCTTGACATTTCTACTGTGATTAATTTTTCTATTCAAAGTATAACGTCTCTCGAAAAAACACTTTAGTCTGATTTTATAGTCGTTTACAAAATAAATAACATTGAGATAAAATGTCTTTTATTCTTTTAACTAGTATAAAGTAATTATAGGTTACAACTATAGTTGTTTAAAAGTAAAACTGTTTTATTGTAGTTAGTTAAATTCAACTTTGTGACTTACTAGAATTATTAAGTTGACTGCATGACTTTTAATTCTGAACATCATAAAGATATTTATAGAGTTAGTTTATAACAAAAGGTGTACTATATATATTCGTCAAAAATATCACAAATTAAAAATTAAGTATGTTTCATACTAAGCGTACTAATGCGCGTGAACGGTCAGCGTTCTGTTCTGGGTTCAAATCCTAAAAGTACGAGTATTATAACAGCAGCCAATATTTTGGAGATACTCTAATTGCGATATATTTTTTTTAGCTCAGAAAGAAATCGAAGATGTCATTCAACAAACGTAACGTAATTTAGTTTTATCCGACAGTAAATCTCAACTTGTTGTCAACCACTAAACCCATGAATAACTTCGTTATGCGAGAGTAACCATTGTTACCGCTTATCTTTGCGGAGTGTACTCCGCTCGTAGACTTTACTCTTGAATGAGTGGCAAAAAAATTGCAAAAGATTAATCGATTTGGTTATATTGTAATAGATTCAAGTAATTTACGTTGGATTCGTAGTAATTTTACTATTATTGATTGGATATTTAAGTTTACTGGCTGAGAAATGCCATAATGTTTTACATATTATACTGGCTATTGGAAACTCGACGTATTTCCGGCAGGGCGACTTGTGTGCTTACATGCAACAAATAAAAGCCCAAAGCGTATGGCCGAAAGTTAATAATTATTGATATTTAATTCTAAGCATTTTTTAAGAAAAATACCCAAATTGAAGTAGACTAAAAGAAAAGGGCCTGTTGAACGGTCATTTTGCCGGTGTCAACTATGACTATGAAAGGAAATCGAAAAAACTGAAGCTGCAACTCGACACAGATTTTTTGTGTGTGGATGTGTGTCAATGTTTGGATGGATGTTATTAAAGAAAATTTGGTGGGCCCAATTTTTCTTTGATAGCATCTGCCCATTGAATACAATTGTAAAAAGTTTTTGCGAAACAACTTACTACAATTGCTGGCCGATATGCCTAATTTAATCAGGGATAAACTCTTTCGACACGACAGATGTCCGGCTCATTGCCGCATTAGGGTCAGACAGAGGTGTGACGAAATTACCCCAAACATGTGGATAGGAAGACGAGAGCTCTTTGCATGGGCTGTACGAAGCCCTGGTCTATTCTTTCTGGGAATAATAATTACAGTATCCCGGATAGCATGGTAAAATGGAGGCGACGTCGTAGAACATATAATATACACAATGATAATGCTCATCTGATCTAAGCGTCATAAACTAAAGCATCAAAGGGTGTTTGCCATGTGATTGCGGTATAAAAAATAAAATCTCAAAAAAGGTCTTATACCTTAATCTCCCTTTTTGAGAGAGGCCGCCTCTATTTCGCAGTAAACCATTAACATGCCATCTATGACGGATGACAAATTAACGCACTGTCTACCTGATGGTATTACTCAATACGACCGCGTGGCCTAGTGGTTAGCGTACCTGACTTCTACGCCGGGACCTGGGTTCGAATCCCAGCCGGGGTAAACTTTTGTATGTATTTGGGTCTGGTTGCATTTGAAATACATGTCTGTAAAATGCACCCATTATACAAGAGAAATTCGACTGTGAGGCATCGTATAAAATTAATAGTGAAGACGAAGATCAGTCGTCAACCACGAGGACTATGGTGAAATGCCTTGTAACTAAAAGCAGCTTTCTGCTGCTAATTTACTAGTATACCATGAGAACTATCATTCTCTAATCGAGCTTATCCAGCTACAGCGTTATTATGTCACGTTTCAAAATATTATTGGATTATGACTAAATAGTAAATAGATTAGTACGGAATCGTTGCAATGATGTGTGTAGGAAAGCTCAACGATGCCATACTGAGTCAGTTCAAGATCCAGATCAGATCCATGGCAGGGTCTGGATCTTGGACTTGGCTTAATCAACATTTTTCCTCTTCGTCTTGCATTGATAATGAAACAAAAGCTAACACTCTGAATTCCCTTTGAAACACTCCCAATCCGAATAATCTCGCTTTTAATTTTGGTCATTAATTCGCGTAGTCCGCACGCCGTTACTCACGGACAATCACAGACATACTTCGGACCCCTAATTCGGAAGCGCTCGGCATAACTCGGAGGCGCGAACGCTTCCCCGTTCGTGACATTTTAAACGGTCAACGTTTCGGCGCACACTGTGCTTTGAGCTACTACCAAAGGAACGACCGCACCACCTTTTATTAAAACAAAAAGTCACATTACGATTAAGTGCTATTTGATCCCGCTGGGGTGAGTTCTCATTTAATTGTAACCTAGGTAATTACAAAAATGTTGAAACTGTTCTGCTTTTAACCTTTTATGCTGGGGCTGCTTAGCGTTAGAAGTGTAGAAAGTAAAGGGCGGTACTGAGCTCGTGAAGGGTCTATGAAAAACTATCGCAAGACAACCTAACGCTTGCCTCCATCTGGCTTTCAGGATCCACCTACCCTAATCGATAGCCGTACACTATCGGCCAGACTATTCGGCCACAATTACCTGCACGCCGAGACTACGGTTGTGCCGAGAGGCTAGCTGCAAGGCTACGGGGGACAGCTGCTGGACCATCTCACTCAACGTCAGGCCAGTGACCCCAATTGCAACTCTACTCAACTGTTGTGAGCGGAAGTAGGACAATAAATAATGATTTTAAAAGTAATTATTTTCTTTGAACCCCCTACCTACCTTCTGAACCAGCCTACCGGTTACAACTTCTATTCCTATCTAAAGTTCTCGAACGCCTCGTCCACAAGCAATTAAGTTCTGACCTTGTGGAACTGTGTGTTGTCTCCTCTCTTGTTTGTAGGATTCCTATGCAGGAATCCGTCTAGGTAGGTACCACCCCATGGCCAGTTATTCTACCGTGAAGCAGTAGTGTGCAAACATTACTGTGTTTCGGTTTGAAGGGCACTGTGAGCTAGCGTAATCACTGGGCATATGAGACTTAAGAACCTATGTCTCAGGGTGATGGCCACAGTGTAGTATCACACAGAAATTTTCTGGGTGGCACAGCATTTGTTATGGGCAGACGTTGCACTTACCATCAGGTGAACGTTTTGCTCGTTTAATCAATTTATGCAATAAAAAAAAAAACTTTTTTCACTTGTATGCTGACGATCTCCAGATTCATATACAACCTTCTGTGACAAACCTATATATAGCAATTGAAAGCACTAATGCTAATTTGACTTGTATTTCGAATTGAAGTAAGGCATATGGCTTAACTATTAATCCGACGAAAACTCAAACCATTATCATTGGGAGTTCTAGATTAGCTGCTAAAATCGACTGGTCTAGTTTACCACCAATTATCCTCCACGATACTCATATCCCGTACAGTAGTAAGGTGATGAATCTGGAGATAAATGAGACTAGTAGAAAAATGTTCTCTGCTCTGGGCTCTCTCCGACGACTACGTAATTTCCTTCCCACTGCTACTAAAGTTGCGTTCGCTCATTTATTACTTCTGCCCATCCTTGACTATGCTGATATTTGCTATCTTGACATTGCCGAATCAAAATCATAATATATCAGAATTCTAAATTTGTGCTTACGATTCATATTTGGGCTTTCCAAATCAAGTGGCTCCCAATCCGTCTTTGCAGGAATATTCATCTCATTCACCTGTCACTCCTATGAACGGTTCCTTCGTACTTCTGTCAATCTCTATGGACTATACATTCATCCTCTTTCTTCAATCTTTTACGGTCAAAGCTGTGGGATTGTTGATTTCTTTCCAGCCCCTACAAATTCGACGAGCTAAGTCCCTTTGTTCCTTTAAAAAACTTGTAAAAGCTCATTACTTGGAACTATGATTTTATGCTTCCCTTTTTTTTCCTAAACTATTAGTTTTATCTACAATGCCTTCATCCTGCACTTTATATTAATTTATGTTAGCCCCCCTCTGCTCCCTTCTTTATGTATTAATTACAACAATTCTAATTACAATGGTCGTCTGGAAAAAATCGCTTTCAGTAGACTAGTACAATAGGCGATAAGACGGTCTATTGTACATATTTTTACACATTTTTTTTGTTCAGCTTGTGCTGATTCCTGTATTTGGGGTATAATAAAGAATATATTAGTTGATTGATTGATTGAAGTCGAAAATAAGTACGTCTCTGTGATTGCGCGAAACCCTAAGATAAAGTACGTCGTCTAGTTTTGTGTCGAAGTTACGCTGAGGTCGAAATCTTACTGGAGGCCATCATCATTAGGAGTATTCAGTACGCAGTGTGTAAAGTTTTGCTTGGATTTAATTGATTTGTGATCATTCATGTAACAGCTTAGTTAGTAGTATAGTAGTATTTTTCTTTTAATGTCTATCTAAGGTATCAGTTTTAAAATATTTCATGTATTGAGTATGCTCCTCCAAACACTAAATTAGTTTGACGCTTTAATGTTATGTTTTTATATTTCAGTGTTGCTCTTTGTGTACTACAGCATTATTAATTATGTTCATATATTTTTTTATTTAATATAAGAATTACGCACGTTAACAATCGAGAAATGGAGTATCGAAATAAGTTCAAGGCTAGAAAAGACAGGGCAATTTATGTTGTCTCTTGCCTTCTATTATGCCCATAAATTACACACAGTAACTTTTACCAACAAGAAGGAAAGACATTTTATTACATGTTGTAAACGTTGTTTAAAAGCTGTATGTATAAACGACACTCTTAGGGTCTGGTAGTAGCTCTGTTGTAGTAAAATACATTCCTTGATAATAAGGATGTTCTTTGAGTATAATTTGACATGTCACGAAGGAAAATATTAAAAAGTATTTTTAATAAAGTAATCAAATTAATTTCTATATAACTGAAGTGAATTTATTTGATAGTTATTGGTTTTGTCGAAAGATCATCAAAGTATTAGAACGATGCGATTATGCACATTCTGTAATGAAAATGAGTGCATGTTAACCATAAATTAATTATCATAATTTTAACGGCGAACACTATACATATTTTGAAAAGAAGTCCTAAATTTATATTCACTACATTAAAAAAAAACTATAGTGTGTGTAGTGGGACACAGGACATACAATCAAAATTGTCACTTTATAAATAAGTATATAAATAGAAATGTAGTTATTGACACAACAGTCAATTTTAAAGATCTTCAATTAGTTTACGTAGCGCGATCCACATACAAAGTAAAGAGTCCGCCAGAATCACTAAAATCTTCTCGAAGTTAATTGGTCGAAATTGGTCCAGCATTGACTGAAGGAATTACAATCACGAACTGCAATCTTTTAATTCTGGATTACAAGAAATTCTCATTTAAAGGGAATACGCTGTCATGTCTGATTTATCAAAGTCTGTCCCTTGTGTCTATCGTAAGCACGTGTTTTATATTTGGGATAGAGTCCTAATATTTATTTTAGCTTTTCTTTACTTGGCGTATGTAAAACATTTATTGTATATTTAATTTTTTTATAAACGTGGCTCCACATTAAGGTGTGTTGTGTGATGTGTGTGCGTTTTACATAAATAAATTCCACATTCACAAACACCCAGACCCGGAACAACTATATGTAGGTCATACAAATATTTTCCCCGTGCGGGAATAAAACCCGCGAACCGTGGCGCAGAAGCCAACGGCGTAGCCACTGCCCCAACCAAGTCAAACAGTTCGGAGATGAACGAGGAGATATTTCATTTTATATCATTAATAACTAAATACATGTATATCATCACACATGATATTCATGTATTTTGTTATAAAGTCGTGTATCAACTAGAGTCACACAGTATATAGAAAAAAGACCCACACTAACATCATATCTATTAAAAAGTTGCATCTCATTACCGTAACAGAAGCCGTGGTAGCTCAGGGGCCTGGTGCTCGCCTATAATTTCATAGTAAGCGAGTAACCTGGGTTCGATCCCCGGTGCCAGCACCTCTTATATTGTTCTACGTGCTTAGCGGTGAAGGAAAACATCGTGAGGAAACCTGCATGTCCGAGGAATAGAAATATTTAGTCGACATGTGAAGTCCGCCAACCCGCATTGGAGCAGCGTGGCGGATTCTTCCTAGCTCCAAAACCCTCTCAGAAATGAGAGGAGGCCTGTGCTCAGCAGTGGGACATTTATAGGCTGAAATTTTACTTTTTTTACTTTACTTACCGTAACAGTTAGCTATCGTGGGATAATCTTTGTTTCAGAGAGTATTTTAATGTATTTAAATTAAAAGGAGGTGACTCCACATTCCTAAGTTTTTCAAATGAACGCATCTATATTAATTTGTTTATTACATAGTATACTATAGTTTCTAAAATCTTAAGATAAGTCTTGCAAGTCTTGCATAATGGGATTACAATAATCATAATTACAATAATCGTTTATAATTATCACAATTTACATAAAATGTTAATTATATTACTTAAGAAAATACTAATTAAACCCCCGTTTTGCTCGGTCGTAATCGGATAAAATGTTGAACTTAAACTACTTCTATACGAAATTTCATGGAAATCTATTCAGTTGGTTTTGTTACGTGACTACAAAGGCTGACAGACAAACAGATAAAAATTATAAGGACCATTGAAACGGCAAAAATATCACTTTATTGTCCCCCGCACTTATTTTATTCATAAAACAAAAGAATTACAGCCTGCTTTTTTCCTGATTTGTTATAAAAACGTGTATAATTTTTATTTAGTTTTAATTAAGTATGAAACCTATCTAGTTTTTATTTTTAAAGTTATCGTTACACCTTTTCAATATTAAGGTTAAGGTTACGTTGAACACTTATCTTAAAGCTTGAGGATTGCCCGCAATATTATTTGAAATTATACATGCAGTCGTAATAAATACATTATTTACTACAAGGTTTATTTCCATTTTACTTTAATTTTATTAAGAAAGCAAATTGAAACCGTTATGAAAACAGTAGTCGCAAAGAACATTCAATAATATTCTGTATTCAACTAATTTCGGTGCGCGAATAGGAAAAATGGGTTTATTTGCAGTGAGACTGTAAAAATGTAATTTTGTAGACACGGTCCGACTTATAAATACAATTTAGTGATAAACCAGAATTTGTATTGGCGCAAGCAACTACGTGTAATACGATCCGAAATGTGGAGGTAAACTTGTTGGTTGCATTATTTTTCGCGAAGGTCGAGGGAGTAAATATAATCACATTTAGTTATTAATATGCTTCGATCACTAATAATAGTATACGGAATAACGGAAATAAAATAACAGAGATGATAGATGAGTCCTCCTGGCTGTGTTTCGACCGCGACGAAAACTACCGAATACTGTTGAAAGCCAGCAAGCGTAGGATCTATTACAGTGCCACAAGTGTACGCGCATACGCTACACAGGGGCACTTACTCGTCCCAGTCTATGAACCCGATGTAACCGAAACACAGGGACAATCACAACACAATCAGACTCAAAAACCAACAATTTGGGTTTTAGGCACAAATGTTGGCTCCGGCTGCGATTCTAACCCACGACCTACAGCGTGGTAGTCAGGTACTAAGTGGTTACCACCACGCGGTCGTCTTTATTATAGACGATATATAAACACAATTTATAATTTCAATCGTTGACCAGAAGAAAAAAATATCTTACATATTTATAATTTGTCGAAAATTTTATAAAATTAATTTCGGCAATTAGAATTTTGCCATTAACAATTTAAAATCAGTTTGGCTTATTTAAACATTTAATAATTTTTTAAAAGTTTTCTATCGCAAAATTATTTTTATTAAATTTCACCCTAAATTATGTTAAATATAATTTTAGATGCTTTACATGTATGAAACGCGAGTTTTGTTAGTTTTTACAGATTTAAAATACTATCTCAAATATGATCCAACAATGTTTGTTTGTTTGTCCGGGCTAATATCCGACTAAGTCTATTATGACGACACTTTCATAAACAGGTAGAGGTCATTTCAGAGAGTAATCTAAGCTATATTTCATTATGATCGGAAATCTTTAGAATTTCTGCGTAAAATTAGAAAAACTAGAAATTGGGAGCTATGCTTTAATTTATATTCGGGACATTAACTTACTTTAGTTTAAGGCAATTTAAATATTTCTCTTAATATATTAATCAGTAGATTAAGAAACCGATAGTTATTTTTTTACGTTTTTATCTTATCTTACTACTGCAATAAAGCTGGAGAGTTTGTATGATTGAACGCGCTAATTTCAAGAAATACTTCTTAAAGGCTTTTGATAGCACATTTATAGAGAAATATTTTAGACTACTATCTAATACTTGATGCCAAGGAGCGGTACGCTGAGAACTAAACATTACCGAGATGGACTGAACTGTGAATGCATCAGTCAGGTACCATGCCGTACGGTCATGTGGTCGGCTTATTTTAAACGGGTGAAACCGAGGGCTACAGTTAGTCAGACAATAAATGACAGTAAATTCTAAGTAGCTGGTATCAATTTATGCCAGAATACTAAGATAATTCGCCAAAAAGTGACTGTCGTCTGAACTAGTTTAAGGTAAAAGGTTACAATTGAGAAAAAGCCTACAAAAGCCAGCAGGAAGTACAACAACCCCGAAAACATCTAAAGAATATCAATCTCATAGGACATAAAAGATGACATAATATGTAGACTATTATAAGTATATAAAACTAACATTATGTACCCAATTTTCACTTCTTACTGAAAATTTAATGGACGAAAGATTATTTTCTGAGTCGTATATCGTAACTTTTATTTTGAGGAAATAAGTAAGACTGATTTTTAAAGAAAAACGAATAATAAATAGCACGAGGACGGAGTATCCAATAGTAAAAATAATCCAATAATCAAGTCAAAGAGTCGAAGAAAGCCGTTGTCTGAAAGCACAGTAGTAGAGATATAGTATAATTACAGGGTCTATTCGTTAGGTATATTTTATCATTTATTTCATATTGCACTTATGTTACCTAAAGTTAAGAAATAATCAACGACCGCGTCGCCTAATGATCAGACAACCTGACTGCCACGCCGCCGGGTTCGAACCCCAGCCGGGGCCAACATTTCTTGCAAAAACACAAATTGTTGGTTTTAGTGTCGGGTTGTGTTTTGTTATGCGAAATGTGAAATTTATGTCTGTAAAGGGCATTCACGATACTTAGGAAATCGTAGTGTAAGATATCGTTTAAAAAAAAATTAAACACCTGTTTTAACAGTGTTATAATGGAATCACATTTACATCCATAATTGGGACGAAGGTAAATATATTTTTTTGCATACGGTAAAGAATGAAAAAACAAGGTTTCATTAGAAGAAGAGAAGTATCGGCCAATTTTATCTCGTATTGGTCTGTACAAAATACGAGTATGTCATTTTATTTTATTTATTGTATGCCTGTTTTCCCATTTTATGGACGGAAACTAAAAATATTACATTATATATGCCTTTGTAGATACTACATAATTTATTGATCGTTTTTTTTCGTCCGAACCAAAATTTATGTTTGAAATAAATAAAGCTAAGAATAATAAAATGAAGCTGAAGGAAGCTCGAATTAACTACCATATCGGGGCTACTAACACCTCTGTCCTTCTGTAACTGTGGATGCCGGAAAGCGCTCGAAACTTAGAGAAATTGAAATTAAATAATTGCCATAAAATCCGTACATCTTGTTTTATTTAATGTGAAGTATTCGTAAAAGTATACGAAATCATGTATAAAACAAAGTCGGGTTAGTTACACCATTTATAACACAAGAACAGCTGGACCGATTTTTATGATGTTAGATTTGTTGGCTTTGTGGCCACGAATAGCAGAATAACTATTGTAATATATACGGAATTTCCGTATACAACATCACCTGTGATACATGACAGAAAAAATAATTATATGATTTTGTATGCATAACAGTTCTGCGACAATAAATATTTGTTCTTTCTTTCATTTTCCTCCGATAGCTGATTCAACTGCGCGGTCCTTTCATTGCATACCATTGAGCTAGCTGTGCAAAAAGGCGCCGCTATTTATCAGCATTTTTTTTCGAGCGCATTGTTGAACACAAAAATTAACATTATTTGGTTGAGACAGTACTTGTTACGGACAGATGTTACACTTATAATTACTTTGCGGAAATCCATTATAATTAAGTAAAAAAGGTTAATTTGCTAAGATCCGCATGCAGATCTTAGCAAATTGCATCAGTATAATATCTTAGCAAATTGCATCAGGAGTAGGTGCATCAGGTAAACGATTTGATCGTCATTTTCTAAAATACAGTCCGCGACAAAACTATAGTGCACTAGTTATTTGCAAGGAATAAACTAAGGTTATAACTTAATTAATATTCTGTCATATTGTTTTATTTAATTGGTCAAAAATATTTACTTAAAAATATTAAAACAATTATTTGAAAAAATAATATTATACTACTTTTATTAGTTTACAGTACTAAAAAACTTTAGCGCACTCATATTCAAAACATATTCTTTAAAATTTGATTTGATAATTTTAATAATGAGTGGACCTCCGTTAGGCATTAAAAGAGCTACCCATTCTTTTTTAAAGAGATTCCAACATTTTTTTTATTATTGCGTCAAGGGACCTTGCTGGCCAGTTCAATATTTCGATATAACGATCGGACAAATATTTTTGAACAAACTTCGCGACGTGTACTGTGCTATTGTCGTCTTGAAACATATATTGTTCTCCAGCAGACATCTTTTGTATTTTGTCAACTGTTTATTTATGATTTTGAAATAGTCTTGACTTTTAAATTTTCCAGATAAAAACACTATGTCAGTTTTTCCATGGCAACCGATTGCCGCCCACACCATAACACTACCTCCTCCTATTTGACGACTTAAAAGTGCCGGTACCTTTTACTAATACAAAAAATAATAGTGATCAGATCCGTACGTTTATTTCGCCGGAAAAAATACTCTTCGCCACATTTTTTTCTGTGAAATATATCTGGCTGCAAACTTCAACCTTGCTTTTTATGTAGCTTTGTTAAAACAGGTTTACGTTGTAATTTTTTATGAGGTCATCAAAGGCTTATTGTTCTTAAATAAACGTTAGACATTACATTGTTACACCCGCACCACACTCTTGTCTCGGTCACTAATCGCTTTTGGATGGTCTCCGCAATTTTTTTGGAGATAATTTTTAGGATCTTTGGACAATTTGGCTTATTTAATATATTTTTTTCTTCAAGTGGATTGATTAAGTTTTTCTCTGTATTATTAAGTATAGTCTTTCTCAGTGCGGGCATTATGAAGAAATAAATAAATTTGTTGGAGGAGTTTGAACAGGGAATTGTTTTACGTTCTTATTCATAAAAAATACTTGATATGACAGATTTATAACACTAAATAATTATAAAGCTGGCTAGCTATCTAGGCCTACTACGGTATTATAAAAATCCGTTATGGGATACTTTTACAACATGGTTAAGTTCTCATTCTAATCAAATTTCATATCTACATATGTGAAACATCGTTGAATTTCTATATATTTGTCTGCAAACACCTATCAAAAATCAGTAATCTCTTTGTAACGACGCTATAAACTTTCTTTATTTTTATGAATAAGACCGTAAGACTGTCATATACAAACACATTCAACTGTTATTTTCTTCGAACGGTTTAAAACTGAAGGTGCGCTATGTTTTTGTCGCGCGTTCTGGTAAAGATCAAGCATTTTAGGACAAGTAGCAGAGCTTCGATGAATGGAATAGATTTTGAGCAATTGCCGTTGTGAATTAAATGTAATCTTGTTGTGTAGTGAACTATTTATATGCTGATTATAGCCACGACAAATTACATAATTCATCAAATGCGTTTATTTATGCTTACCTTTTTTTAATACAAAAAATAAAATAAAAATGAAATTGTTTAAATAGTCTAGCTTTTCAATTTTGCGCTATGGTTCGCGTCCTTACTTTCCGCACCTTACAAATATTTGTATGCTCTACAATTAATTGTTCCGGGTTTAGGTTAGTTTATTTATATGAAATTTGTTTTCGAAACGCATCCATGATATAGTAGATTTTTTTTTAATTAATTTAGTATATTTACATTAAAAAAAGAAAAGAAAGGTTTAATTTAGTTAGAATGCACTGCTGCACTTCACCTTCTATACCACAACTTTCGATGCTCTGATTTCTTTATTATAGTATGGTAAGAGAAGAGGATTATCTCGCTTAGTATTGTTTTCATCAAAGTCATTTTACAGTAAACTAAAAAGTTTAAACAATCTTTAAAGGGTTTTTGTGACTTCATCAACAAAAACACGAGTTACTAGCAGTATAAAATATTTAAGGCGATTTTATGTTAATATTTTCGCTACAACTATACTTAACTACGGTGTTCAAATTTCCTCCGGAGACACTTTATTTCGACGTTTCGAATTTCATGTCACAACAAGAATAATCTTTTCATTTAAATAGATTTATTTTAATACCTGTAAATATAAAGTAGCAACAATAATCTAAGGAAATTACTACAACATGCAAAATAATATTTTTTGTAACTGTTATTTACAGTAAAAATAACAAAGTCATAAAGATTCTTAAATAAGATTACAGTGGGCAAATTGTTTTCTTTCCATTATGTAAAAACCTACCCAATTCCACTATTGCTATTAGAGAAGTAATTTTTGGATGATTCACTTTTCCATTTCAATGTCTTCTTTATAAAAAGTCTAACTGTACCTGTCTCTGAGTTACTAACCGCTTTTATAAAAGTTTATTTCCTTAAAGTACTAGTAGTTTATTTCCTTACTGGTGGTAGGATTACTATGCAGGAATCCGTCTAGGCAGGTATCACCCCAGGGCCAGTTATTCTGCCGTGAAGCAGTAGTGTGCAAACGTTACTGTGTTTCGGTTTGAAGGGCACTGTGAGCTGGCGTAATCACTGGGCATATGAGACTTAAGAACTTATGTCTCAGGGTGACGGGCGCAGTGTGTTGTCACACAGTAATTTTCTGGATGACACAGCATTTGTTATGGGCAGACGTTGCACTTACCATCAGGTGAACGTTTTGCTCGTTCCGTCACTTTTATGAAATAAAAATAAAAAAAAGTAGGTACAATATTTTTGTATTGTATGAGAAAAGGAAACGTGCCTTTATTCGACTGAATTGAACGGTAAGGTCATTATATTTTTCAGATATAATGCAGTTTTCTTACGAGTTTTTGTACAATGCGCAGCACGTGCTAAATAAGCACTTAAAATAGCAAATAAGTTTAGTGACGCCCGCACCTGATTCTAACTCAGGAGGTCTACTGTGTAACTCTGGTTGCTTTCGTGTTTCATTTCATCCCTTAAACCAATGAATGAGCTTTAAACTCCGGAATAAAATCGATCAAGAAACCTACCAGAGTTACAAAATAGACCTCCAGGTTGCTTGTTATCTTTGAAATTTAAAGAAATTGGCCAACTTTTGAGCTACCTGCCTACCTGATTTGAATACATATTAAAAGGTTTGCTGGGTATGAGGTAAAGATGTAAAAAGTATAAACTTTCTAAACTACGTATTAATATTTTAAGGGAAATATTTAAGCTACCATGAACTGAAATAATAATGTTCAAAATGACCCTATACCCTTATTTCTACAATTGTTCAGATTTAACGCAGGTGCCCTAAATATATACGAAACAAAAGTAGCTTACATTGCTCTCTGAAAAGTCGAATACCTGCTAATGAAAATACGGTCAAAATAGTTTTAGCCGTTTCGGAGATTAGCCGCGACAAACTAAGAGACAGACAGACATTTTTTTTTAAAACGTGTTTGAGTTTTGGTATCCTGCAAATTGCTATACGAGATTAAGAAAAAGAGTTTAATGTGAAATCACAGACAGACACATTTTATTTATTTGTAAGTATAGATAAATATAAATAATAAATTAAAGTTTCTTGCTACGTATATCCGTAGATAAAGAATATTTTCCGAAACACAGTAAAGTAATATAGCACAACACAAAATTCATTTAGAAATTCGAGTAAATTTAGACCCTTTTTATCTAAATGTAATGGGGTATTCATTTTAATATTTCCAGATGAAACATAGGATATAGTTTACTCAATATAAAGGAGCACAATTATAGTGAGAAGGCACTACGTAGTTACTTTTTTGTATTCTTATCTCAGCAATACAATCCAAATGGTTTAGGTATTTGGTATAAATTCTGTAGTTTCGTCATTTAGTACTCGTAGCTTAAATGGGTACGATATCGATCCAAAAAAAGATCCATTTTATTTCTGATTTACATAAATTTCTACCATTCATAGTTTGAAATTGTTCAAATATCTTATAAATAGTTTGCTGATAATAACTACGCCGAAAGTAAAAAAAAATCATTAACCTGGTTTCGGATTGAGATGTATAGTCAACAGTAGCAAATGGTAATGACTGGTGGTAGGATTCCTATGCAGGAATCCGTCTAGGTAGGTACAGTTATTCTGCCGTGAAGCAGTAGTGTGCAAACGTTACTGTGTCTCGGTTTAAAGGGCACTGTGAGCTAGCGTATTCACTGGGCATGTGAGATTTAAGAACTCATGTCTCAGGGTGATGGGTACAGTATGGTGTCACAAAGAAATTTTCTGGGTGACACAGCATTTGTTATGGGCAGACGTTTCACTTTCCATCAGGTGAACGTTTTGCTCGTTTCATCACTTGATACAATAAAAAGAAATTAATAATTAAATCGATACTTTTATTTTATTTTAAGTAACCGTAATATATTAAAACATTTAAAAATTTTTAATCAGTATTTGTTCAATGATCTTCTAAAACGTTTAAATTTTACTTAAAGAAATATTGACAGGCCTTGTTCAATGCCTTTTTTGTCGACTGTTCGACTGTTTTCGAACCTTTGTGCTACAAACTTCTTAATCCGTTCTCTTTAGGTTAGATTTTGACTTAGCGAGTTCTCATGTTACAAATGTTAATACATTAGTTTTTCGCCACGCACGATTACTCTGTGGAATTAGCCAGCGGCTTTTCTGGACCGATACGATTTAGGAACTTTCGAGAAAAGAGTCTAGAGCAGATGCTCATGAGCGGCGGAGATCACTTACCACTAGGTTTGCTCGTTTGTCATACATCATGTTTTTATGTCAAGCAAAAATAAACCCGCCAGATAAGTTACTAAGAATTTTGGAAGAACAAAGAATACTGTAGGCGTACGAACAACAAATAATTTAATTAAGTTTTTGATTGTGTACATAAGTTGAATGATAAGCTTATTTTTTATTTATTTATATAAACAACTTTTAAAAATATGGAATTAACTATAAAACACTCGGTCTTCTTTTAATGGTAAAAATCAATGCGTGGCTTATCTATTTTGCGTTCTCTGAAAATATTTTTTGTCGTATCTTATTTATCGTAGTCAATTAGTTGTGACCAGAGCAATTATTGGCTTCTATACAGCCCAATATCCGAATACACGACGAGATTTCTTTAATTCTATCGTATTAACTATAAGACTTAATTATTTATCTTATTATATAAACGTATTTAAATATGCTATGTACGACGCTTTCATATGTGGTCGGCTTATTTTACGCGGATGTAACCGCGGGGCACAGCTACTTTTAAATATTTTTATAAATCATTTGGATAATAAATATATTTTATATTCATTATGAACCGATACTGAAGATGAAAGACTGACTTTGTTTAAATGAAACTAAATTTTATGGATTTTATCGCGTTTATGTTTTCTATTTATATCCCGACGATAAATATATTATATAAACGCGATAAAATCCGTAAAATTTAGTTTAATTTAAATGTGTAGTGTTCGCGTAAATATAAGAAATCATTAGACAGACTTTGTGTTTTACTTTGATTATATTGGACCCCTGCGCAGTAAACCAGCCTATCCAATTGAATAACAGGGGATTCAAAAGAAATATTTCTGTAAAACAGTAGTCAAAATTGTGTACTTGTGATATTTCAGCAATAGTAAAGGTTTTATGCAACTTTATTGTTTGTTATATTTTTATTTTAATCCTCGTTTATGGTGTACTAATTATTTATGTATACATACTGATACGCTTCTTTCCCAGAGTTGCTGGTGACACGGCCTTTCCATAAAACGTCTTCGATCTGATCGTGATACGTTCGCCTATGTAGACACTTACTAGCTGTTTATGTGTATGCTAATAACGTTGCGTCACTCAAGGATTTCACTTGCTTTATAGACATAAATCCCACAAGCACAAACACGATGAATCAGAATTGGAACAATTTTCTCTAATAACTTTTTAACATTTAACAATTCTCCTTAGGCATACAAATATTTTTTTCGGGAATCTAACCAGTGACTATTGGGCACAATTGCATAGCTTGCAATATTACTAAAGCAAACATTATTTCCCATCATAAGTTCAGTGCTGAACATAGGCCTCCCCCACAGAACCCCACTTGCCAATTTTACTTATTGATGCTTAATGCTATGGAGCTCACACTAATTCATCTGCGAATATCATTACTGTTTATTATACCTCGTAGAGTAAAAAGCTTCCTCATATGGCCTGCGGTGTAATGTTAGACTTATTTTTAACTTATCTTAAGTCAAACACCTAAGAAGTTTTATGTAGTATGATATGAATTCTTTAGACTCTTATAACAACTTCAAATCGTAAAAATATCACTAATAGTATCTGCAATTATGTCATGCTCTACTAACTATCTATAACACAAAGTTTTATAATTAGATACTATCAGTTGTCCAGTTTGTATGTAAATTCTGTTATAAAAAATATTAAAAAAGAAAAACCAAACGCTGTATTACTTATTCCTTAAACCGGGGACATGAAATTTGGGTTACAATATATACAATAATCACAGCTGCTACAAAAACGACAATGTTTCAACGAATAAAATGATAAGAATGTCCTTATCGTATTCAGTTGTTACATTAAAATATATTTTTATGACTTAAAATATACATATCCAAATATACTGTTAACTTAATATATTAAATGGTTTTGAAGCCCTGGTCTAGAATTAAAAGTGCTAACGTTCATTTGACTATGACTACATAAGGTTACAGAAGAGTGACATTTTGCATCGACATGTATGAAAGAACATGTCGTAAAATGAAAGTAAATGTCTAGGTTTCCTCAGAAAATATTCTAACTAGGTGCTAGATATGGTTTTGTCTTGTAGATGGTTAAAAGTTACGGACGCAGTCGACCACAAGTACTACCATGTCTGTGCGGCACAAACTAATAACTAACTAACCAATATATATATATATATATATATATATATATATATATATATTAATGTGAACTCAAAATTAATCTTCCCGCTTTCGCTTTGACTACAGCGATAAGTAAATAAAAAAGTGTAAGGGCGCACGCGTGCAGCTATAATAATTTTCTGTTGTTTAAAACTACAGTGTTTGTTATAATTCAAATCAAACGCAGTAACAGCAATTGTTCAGATTTTTTGCAAAATACTAATGGAATTATTTTAAAAGTAAACGGGGAGGGGGTGAAGGGGGAAGGATATTGAAGGGTTCTTTGGAGTTTAATATTTCGACAATAAAGCTCAATTACAAAAAGTGATTTATCTAACTTCTTAATTACTTTTAAGACCCTTTCTGTTAATAACACATTCAATATGAATAGTACAAAAATATTTATAGAAGTAAAAACGTATTTGTAATATTTTATTATTTGAAAATTTATACCTACACCAAAAGTATATAATATATATCAAAAAATTAATACATGAAGTATATAACTTTTGTCACATTAGAAATACTCCAGAAGTTTTGATGAAGTGACAGTCAGATCAAAATTATGAGGTTTCCTTGCTCGACAGCGTACTACTAAAAATTTTTGCACTCTTAAAACTCTGTATCTTTGATATTGCAAGTTATAGGTTAATAAAAAAAAATTAATTGTCAAAATCCGCAATTTAAAAAAAAATTGTTGATATACTTATTTTAAATAAATACTTTGATATTGTATCCAATTGAATGCACTTCTTAGCTGACAAAATAAATTTTCATAATTATTTAGGGATTATATTTCTGAAGTTAGTGGTAATGATATATTCAGGACAGGGTACTCTACAGGCGGTGCATAATAAATACTCATGACTGCGCCCTACATTAAATGGCGTTATAATGAAGGATAGAGAAAGATTCAGAAAGAAAGTCCATTTATTTCCACATTCCATAAAAAGAAGAAATTTTCTATACTATTATGTTATGATTAATCATTAATAAAAGATACACGGCAAATTTATAAATATTTGACAAACTTAACATAACCGAAGTATAAGTGGTTACCGTACCAGACTTCTACGCCACGGCTCTTGAATTCGAATCCCAGCCGGAGCCAACATTTGTGTAAAGTACAAATTGATGGTTTTCGTTAAAGTACCTTAGATTGCTCTCTGAAAATTCCCCTACCAGCCAATGAAAGTCCCGCTCGGGCAACAAACAAACAGACAGACAAAAATTTTAAAACCAGTGTTTGACTGTTGGTACCCTGCACGATATATATTTTTTTGAGTTTAAGAAAAAAACTTAATTGCGAAATCATAGGCAGACACTCGATTATAATTATTTGCACAGATTTACAACACCTTTTTAAATAAGTATTAACAAATAAAGAAAAATGTGTAAACTTTAACTGACTAATCTATAATAATAATTAATAACCCTACTATTAATTAAATAAATACTCGTAAACAAATTAAAAAATTTCAACGAAAAATTCTCAAAGTTTGTGATCAACAACATAGAGAGTTGTAGATACGATATATCAGGTGGCATTGAGCACCCACTTCAGATTTAACGACAAATATTTGATATAATTTCGGTGATGTTTTGATGTTAGCCGTTGTGGCTTATACAGTTTCATCGGATTCGGATAGCTGTCCTCGCGGGTCCAGCCAGGTTTGGTTTAACGAAAACTTATATACATAAATACCTCTCAACTTTACCATCTAAATTCATATCGACATCTATTGATAATGCTAATTAACTATGATTGTACTTTGATGGCGAAAATGTTTAAATATTCACCGCAACGCGAGGTTCAAGAAATAAATAATATTGCAAACAATCAAAATTCAAACTTATTTATAAGCAGTGAAAAATAATTATTGCAAAGTAATAGGCTATTAGGCTTTTATTAATTGGACCAACCAATATAACCGTGTGGTAGTGGCTTAAGAGAAGCTACCACCCCATCTAATCCCGTGAGTGTCGTAAAAGTCCGACAGAAGGGAAAATAAAAACCAGGAGATGGGCAGCATCATCTTTCTGAAACATCTGAATAAATAAACTGCGCTTGCCAACCCGCCTGCCAAGCATGGCAACTATGGCAAGATCCCACCAAAATGCGACACAAACTGTGGCAATTATTGGGGGAGGTCAATGTTCAGCAGTGGAATAGATAGGCTGAAATGATGATGATGATAAATAAAATAACGACGAAAATTGCACTAAGTTCATATTTCAATCAAATTATAAATGGCATGTAATACGGCATTGAAAAATAGAAAGACCACCGAGTTTCTTGCCGGTTCTTCTCTGAGGTCTTATTTTTTGAACCGGTGTAGATTTTGACATTCACAAGAGCTTTATCTTGTATAAAGCTCTTGTGCTAGGAATGAAATATGATAGGAATGTATTTAGTTACTTATTTTTGGCCTCCCTCAATCATTTATTTACCAAAATTTTAAAATGTACAGACACGTGAAGTTTACATATTTATTGTATGTATAGGTATAGAAGATTAGATAACATTGTTTTTAACTTATTTATAGATATTTTGAGGTAGTTGACTATTCTAAGTCATGTAAGCATTTTTGTGCGGCTAAATTTCTATACTTTTTGGGTACATACTACATGTCTTACAAATTCTATTTCTTCTTAGCTATTATCCCTAATATATCCAGGGTCAGCTTCCCTGCATAATCTGCTCTATTTCGCCCGATCTTAAGCATCCTCCTCAGTCATTCTGTATGTCTTACGAATTCCAGTACATAAAATGACAAACAGAATATACTAGAGGCTACATACTCGTACTTACATATTTAAGAGGCCTACCGAGATAAAGTACATGTAAGCCGGTAATGTAGAAAACGATGTTATGCATTTTTGATGTGAGAGAAAAATGGTTCTACTTATTTCGTTATCAATTATTGATTACATTGTATTTTCCAATTTCGACCAGGTGATCACCTCCGCCCATGAATATGAAATAAATACATATAATGGCTTAATACGAAATAAATGAGTAATGTCTATTTGTATTTGAAAAGTAACTATTATACCCTACTGTTTATAGTAATATGAGGTTAAGAATTTATTTATTTCCTATAAGAAATGTATTCACTTACATGAGAAATGACATACAAATTATATGGTATATTAAATTATACATTAATATATGGATAACGAACGTAATACACAAAACGGAATATTACAAACATAATCGAGAATATACCACCCCATTTCATCGGGTGTCGTAAAAGTCGACAGAGGGAAAATAAAACCAGGAGATGAGTAGCAGCATCTTCCTGGAAGATCTGAATAAATAAACTGCGGTTGCCAACCCACCTGCCAACCGTGGAAACTATGGCATAATCCCCCAAAATGAGAGCAACAAACTTTTGTGGCAATCTATTGGGGAGGCCTATTTTCAGCAGTGGACTAGTGATAGGCGGAAATGATGATGATGAAATAAGGTAATCGTAGAAAATATTTTGCATCACAAATAAATATGCGGTCTTTCGAAGCAAACACTTACATAGACACAAAGATAAGCTTCACTAGAAGGGACTTATTTTAATATTTTTTTTTTTTGGTTTTATATTGAAACGTATTTTTTTTTTGTACAATACTTTAAGTAGTTTGTTTTGTGCAATTTGTATAAACTATATTTCGTTGTTTTTCTGTTTACATCGCCATATCTATGTGAGCGTATTTGTCTTGACGTACCCTGTTATGATATAGCATGTAATATGCTCGTGCATTTGATATAACTTTTAAAAGTGTTTTATGCATTCGGTAACAGCACAATAAAACAGTTCTCTAAATAACTTTTTTTTATTCAAAAAACATACCGAGCAAAATTTATACAATATTTATCAAGGAAATATCTAATACAGAACTTATCACAAAGGAGAGGAAATATTTATATATACTAATAAAAAACTTTTTGCAGTATCGTGGATGTGTTTCACATGCCGAACACAAACACACCCGAAAGCCAAATCTAAAATAATAAGATAAAATTTATTACTTGCTTATCGCTATGTCAAAGTTATTTAACCTATTGCATATGTTAATGGGGCTTCTCTTAAACATATCTAACAGAATAAGAACAAGCTCGAAGGGCTTTAATACAAGTAACGCATTCGCTACTTGACCTTAAATTGATTCAATAGCAATGGTTTATGAAGTAGCAGAAGTATTAAGTTGAGTAGACTTTTTAAATGTATAAATGACTTAGGCGCAATTGCCGCACATCTCTAAAAGAACTGCTTGGAAAAATGTCCAAAAAGTAAAATCTACTGTCTTTAGAAGGAACCATAATTTCGAAGCCTAAATGTTGTATAATGTACTGCATAAAACAATGTGTACAACAGAAGTTTCCAATCATGTATTTTGTGTTCCAGCTAAAATATTATGCTTACGACGGATACGAAGTTCTCCCTGTTTTTAACACGCACACGCGTTAACACACACACGCACACACACACACACACGCACACACACACACGCGCACACACACACACGCACACAACACATATAAGGCGTCTGTGATCTGTCTGTAGCGTGTCGATTAATGCACACTATACCACTTTAGAAGAGGCATGTCTCCAGGTCTGGTCTACTTAAAGGCTGCTGCTGCTGCTGCTGCTGCTGCTGAAAATTGTGATGAAAGATCAGTAAAAACGTATAAGTGGTAGCACTCGAGTTAAGCAATTTTTCACAGTGGGCTTAGATATCCTTCAATGGTTTGAAAAGTTCACCGATGGAAGATAACACTCCAATTCCTAGGCTATGGGGTAATCAAAATTATTCGATAAATATGTACAGTTTAGGATAAAGGTTATTTAAAGTCATTATTTCTACACAAGACACATGTCGCATAATATATAAATAAGTAGATACTTAAATAGTAGGATGCAAGAAATGTCCGTCCTATGTCCGTCTATCGTTAAATATATTTCTCAAGCTGGAATGAAAACCATTCGAAGCACGCTGTGACAAAGAACAAATAGAGCACTCAGATCTAATGAAGAAATGGTTAAACTGTGACGTAATTGTATACAGCTCTATATGCCTCATAAATGTTTGTTCTTTGAATTCTGCATTACAAGAGTCACTAGTTGGTTTTGTCAATTGAACTTTTGAAGTATTATTTCATAATTCTTATTTCACATTTTTAATTACGAGTATTAGGTCTGGGAAAAAGTCTTTTCAAGTATACTTGTAATAAAATCTCTTTGGATGTACTATTTGTATCTGGTAAATTTCAACGCAAAACGCGAAAAAAATGTGTGACTTTTATGGACTTATTGCAGTGTTAGTGACAGTGTCAGCGCAAAGTTGGTTTAAGTGTTTTCATTTCGGGAAATTTGATGTCAAAGATGCACCTTACTCTGGTCGCTCTGTTACGGATAAAATGGATGCCATTTTTGAAAAAGTATATACATATCAGTAGAAGATCCCAATTGGTCCCAGTGGTCAATTCCCAGCTCTTCAGCTGGGAATTGACCACAAAACAGTTTTGAGCCATTTGAAAAAAGCTGGGTACTCAAAAAAGCTCGATATTTTGGTGCTACACGAACTCACTGAAAGAAACCTAATGAACCATGTACTCATTTGCGATTATTTTATGAGACGTAATGAAACCGAACCGTTTTTGAAGAGATTGATAACTGGTGATGAAAAGTGGATCACGTACGTGCGAAAAGGTTCGTGTTCGGAAGTTTCTTTGCTCAGTAGTCCCAAAATCTCTACAGCAACTGGATCATATCAATACTGTAATTAAATATAAATAAACTTTAAAAAAAATTGTTTTGATTTTTCATATTAAATGCGAAGAATGCTTTTATTCCCAACCTATTATTTTATTTTTTTATTTTTAAATATAATGTAGCATAATGTGGTAGCTCAAGGGCTAGGCGCCCGCTTTAAATTTTATAATGGCCCGGGTTCAATTCTGGTGCCGGCACCACTAAAATTGTTAATTGCAATTTTAAGTGTCGATTTACCATGTGCTCGGCGGCGAAGGAAAACATCGTGAGGAAACCTGCATTTCTGAGAAATAATAAATATTTCGAAGACATGTGAAGTCCTCCAACCCGCATGGAGCAGCATGGCGGACCGGCAGCATGGCGGACTCTTCACAGCTCCAAAACCCTCTCAGAAATGAGAGGAGGCCTGTGCTTAGCAGTGAGACATTTATAGACTGTAACTTTTAATTTAAAGTAAAGTAATAGCCTATAAATATCTGCTACAACTGTGTACAAGCCTCCTCTAATTTTTGAGAGGGTTTTAGAGCCGGAAAGATCCCGACCCGGTGCTCCCGTGCGAATTAGCGGACTTCACTTAGCGGACTATGGTGACGAAATATTTTCTTTTCTTTTGTTTCTTGCTTTGCTTTTGGATTTGTATTTGATTTTCAAAACATACAAGATGTCTTCCTTCACTGCAGAAGGCATGGTAAATAGGTGTAGAATCGAACCCAGTCCTCTCATGTATACTACATACTGTTAATCTGTAATAATCCTATCAGGCATACGTTGATTAATTAACAACAGATAATTACCATACCCATACATTAGGTCCAATAAGAAATTGGCGTTTTGTCGTACTGGTGACTTTGATCTGAAATTATTAACCAAAGAGGATATTCTTTGGTTAATAATTCCAGATTCGAATTTATAAATCCATTTAAGAATAGAATGGAATTTAAGAATGAAATATCTGCGACATCCACCGTACTCCCCGGACCTTGCTCCAAAAGTTTTTTTCGGAATTTGGAACTTCTTACATGGAAAAAACATCTCCGATGTGGCAGTTAAAACCGCCTTCAGAGAGTTTATTGATTCTCCCCCATGTTTTTTTGGTAAAGGGATAAATGAACTACCTATGAGATGGCAAAAGTGCATAGATAACAATGGTACACACTTTGATTAATTAAATATATTTTACAAAAAAAAACTATTTTATATTCCTTCCATACAAAACACCAATTTCATATGAAAGGACCTAATATTATATATTGCGTTGTTAATTAAGTATTTACAAAAGTAAGTTTACTTAGTCTTTGAACAAAATGAGAGTATAAAATATTGGTAGTTTAAAATTGAAATACTGTATCACATTCTGTACACATCAGCAAAGTTTTTCTCGACATATTTTGTTCAGATCACTCTTAAAAATTTTGTCAACACTTGAAGATTTCAGCAAAGTTTAATTTTATTGTTATTTTCTGAATACGAAGTGGAACGAAAATAGCTGTAGAATTACTACTCTTGTGGTTTTCTCACATTTTCTGTTTTAATTTTTTTACTGTATAAGCAATTACACATGTATTTAAATATTACATGGTGGTGGTAGGATTCCTATGCAGGAATCCATCTAGGTAGGTACCACCCCAGGACCAGTTATTCTGTCGCGAAGCAGTAGTGTGCAAACATTACTGTATTTCGGTTTGATGGGCACTGTGAGCTAGCGTAATCACTGGGCATTTGTGACTTAAGAACTGATGTCTCAGGGTAACGGGCACAGTGTGGTGTCACACAGAAACATTCTGGGTAACACGCATTTGTGGTGGGCGGACGTTGCACTTACCATCAGGTGAACGTTTTGCTCTTTTCGTCACTTTATACAATAAAAAAATATATATAAAATAAAACTTACCATTTCCACCACATCAATATTTTTTTTCACAACCAATCACTCGAATTTATTGCGTCGTCTAGTACAATTTGTTGTAACATTATACCCCGGCGTGATATAACAAAACTACTTTTTAAAAACGAAAACTTTGAATTGGAGCTCATATCTTAAAGCTATGTATTTAACATACTCGTACCTACAGATTAAAGACGACAATGAGGGATCTTAGTTTTAATGTGAAATTTAATCGGCCGTAACTTGATTCATTGGAAACCATTGAGAACATTTTCTGATTTATTCGTAGTCATATTACTTATGATATTTTGCATAACGCAACTAAAAGTAATGTGTTCAATATTCATTAACTTAAAAGAACTTTTAATTTTTAACTTTGCAATAAAATGTAGATCAACTATTATAATATTGTTATTGATTGAATTAGTTCAGTATTTGTTTTTAAATTGGTATTATGATTATGCCCACCAAACTGGACGTAGTATATTTAATGTTATATTTAAATTATTATAAAAGGTTAGGGAAACAGTTTCTTCGCAATTTATATGAAAACTCAAGACATTTTTTGTTCAAAGATTATTTAAATTTAAGTATATATATGTCAATTTGTTCGATGACTTTTTGCCATCTTGAAGGTAGTGACATGATCCCGTTGCTGTAGAAATTTTGGGACTTCCGAGCCAAAAAACGCGACATGTTGGTAGTCTTCTCTTCTCATAATAACTTGACACTGCCTAAAGAATGCTTAAGAGACCTCAACACCTGAAAATCTGAAAGTGCAAAGTCAGGCCTTACATGGGAGATGCATTAACACCTCCCAGCCTCTCTTAATTTCTGCTGAGTGACTAAAGATGTGTGTGGTCTAGCGTTGTCGAGTGGCACATATCGAGCTTTTTTGTGTACCCAGATTTTGTCAAATGGATCAAAAACAAAGAATCAAAAACTGTTTTGTGGTCAATTCTCAGCTCTTTAGCTACGTCGTAACAACTGATATGCCTGATATATCTTGCTCCACTTTTTCAACAATGGCGTCCATTTTATCCGTAACAGGGCGACCAGAGCGAGTTGCATCTTTGACATTGAAATTCCCGGATTGAAAACTTTGTGCTACTCTTACTGACACTGCATTAGGTCTATAAAGGTCACAAATTTTTTTCGCTACTTGCGTTGCATTTCCTTTTCCTTTTTCTGTAATAATATTTTAAAATGTATCGCATTTCTTCATTAGATTCACTTGATTTTGACAGAAAGAAAAACAAATGAAAAGTAGCTGGAAACAACATTTTACTAATTTGTTCCTATTTTTGAAATGTAACCTTTATAACGTCATCAAAATTAGAAAGATACAAATAGTGCAGCCAAAGAGATTTTATTAAGTTTATACATACAATATGTGAAAAGACTTACACCAACCTACTATATTTTATAGGTGGATATATAATTAAAAAAAATATTCTCAGTTAATACGAATAAATAATATTTGTTTCTGAAAGGAAAAAACTAATTACTTTTTTTTGTAATTAATTTTGTAGTTAATTTTAAAAATATTTTTATTTATTAGTTAATTCTACTTTGCCCACATAAATACGTAAGTTCTGTGGCCTAGCTACTGCTTAGCGTCCACAACACATAGGTGGCTGTTTTATGGTTGGGACATTATTGTGTTTTTATCGAGTCACTGACACTTTTCCCGATCTCGTTACATAAGCGCTACATCGCATATTCGATTATTTTGGTAAAGATGAGTGAGTACCTTTGTAATTGTGTTCAGATCTTTCTGCACAGATAATTTGCTGGTTAATAATCAGTGGTGGCGGCTCGTTAAAAGAATACTACCACTCCAACTCATCCAATGGATCTCGTAAAAGGCGAGTAAGGAATTAAACTGCACTGTGCACCCAACAGCGCATAGTGGCGATGGGCTCACCACCTATCACACCAAGTGCATTATATTATTTTGGTGAAACGTGGATTGTGGCAGTCATCTGTTTTTGCAGTGAGTGCCCAGTCTCTGCTTACTCCTTATGGGATACAGTCGTGATCTTATGTATGTATGTAATAATCCTCCGAATGTAGTTGTGGTAAAAATCAATCAGGGAGCATCAAAATCAATCAGGGAGCTTCAGGTACAGTTTGAGGATTTATATGCTTTCAATATCAGTTAACCTTTGGAATTAATCGAAAAACTTGAAAGCAGGAAGAATTTTGTTGTTTTTCTTGTGTTTGTTGATTAAAAACAATAAATTGCTAGTAAGGTGACAAAAGCAGAGCTACTTGAACATCGGAAAGTAATGATTTTGGTCACGTCATTTGGCCGGTGAACGGCGGCAAGTAGCGGTGTCGTACTCAAAGGAATGTGAGCAGGTTACTTAAGTCTCATTCCTCAACTTGCCTTTCTATATAGTCCAGGAAATGAGAACGGTAACGTTGAACTATGACATTTCGAATACATAGCAATCGTTGCATATGTCATTTTTAACCTACTAAACGGATTTCAATGTTTTCGAATATCTTTACCACAGATTTAAAGTAAATTTTTGTAATTTCATTACGTAGTAGTCATTTCAATGTTATTTGATTTTAGATTTCGAAAAATAAAAAAAATTATCACTTATACAAAGCTAATCATAATCTAAGGTCAGATAATTTTTAAGTCAACAATAAATAACGCCAAAGGTTTTTCATTGTGGAAAGTTATTTGTATAATACAATAGTTTATTACTGGATCATGAAATTTGTGTCACTGTTTAGTATGTATTTTTTAAAACAAGTTCATTAGGGAAAGTAACACTACACCGAAAATAATGACGTAATTAATGAGCTGAAAAATAATTGACTGGATCTTTCAAACTTCTGCCTTTATTAAAATACTGCCCAAAATTAGACAAAAGAATTGGGTGTCTGAGAATAATGGCCGAAGTTTGTCGATTGCCAATTTAATTTATCAATCAAACTGTAAGTCTGATTAATTAATTTTTGATTAAACATTTACACAATTACAATATTGAAATAATGGACAAACAATCGACATGTAACAATCGAAATAAAACATAACTTATATATACTCGTAACTAGTTACACCATAATATTTAAAAATTTCAATTCGAATTTCGTATGAAATTGAAAATATTAAAATATTTGCAGTCGTTAAAACCCTTAACATATATTAATGAAAGTAAAAAACAGTGATTTTTTTTTGTAACTTTAATGTCCTGGTCGTACTGGTCGACTATGCATATCTTCAATGATATATTACTCGTATATTGATATTTATTTCCCCGTATTTTGATTTGCTTTTTTTTAGTGAAAAGAAAATAAATTTAATGTTTTCGCATTAGGAAAATTATACGCACAGTTAAAATACGTAAAATAAATTTATTAACTTACCAAAAAGTATATTTTAAAAGTTGTTAAACGCGATCGCGAGATTCCAGGACAGACCGCGCGAAAAGCCGCTTGGGCGTACGTCTCACAGCGGTGGCTAGCCAGCACTGCCTGATAAACGCTCTGATATCAGAATGCTCGTCAGCTTTATACGCAAAATAAAGCACGTTTGCACCGTATAACTCTAAAGAAAAAATAATATTTTTCTTTTTAATGTTCAATATAAAAATGTATTACTGGAGTTAGTAGAAAATACGGAGTAAACGTAAATATTGTTTCAGTTTTTTTTTTAATAAGATGTAATTTTTTTTAATAATGTCGCACAGAGGCTTTGCTTTAAATTTAATAGTAAGTGAGTGACCTGAGTTCAATACCTGGTGCCGGCACCAATGAATTATGCTGCAATTTTATGTGCTTATTTACCACGTGCTCAACGGAGCGGTGAAAAACATCGTGTGGGAACCTACACGTCTGAGAAATAAAAACATTTCGATGATATGTGAAGTCCTCCAACCATAAGCAGCAGCGTGGCGGACTTTTCCTGGACTCTAAAACCCTCTTAGAAATGAGAGAAAGCATGTGCTCAGCAGTGGGCCATATATTGGGCCGTGACTTTACTCTTTTTTTCTTTGCAATGTATAACAAAACTTGTTTCTGTCATGGATTAGGTTTGTTTTAATTATTTCGAATTTGATTGAAATGACAGTTGTTCAGTGTCAAGCAAACCTTTAAGCTAAATTACAGTAGTATTTGCTTACTATTGCTTGACAACGGAATAACTGGCGCTGTAGTGGTATCGCTGGTCGTAGGCGCTCCTATCATCAGTAAACCACTAACTACACCTAAATAAATAAATAATAATAGTGGGGTCGCTACGACAACTATATTCTTTAGATGAAATGATCTTTTGCTTAACCAACAGAAGTCGCATTTTAAGCGGCCATACTGTCTCACCCCTCTGAGCCGGGAGCATAATCGTCATCCATACATACGAATCCATACGAATAATATTGATAATATTAATATATATATATATATGGCTAATTAATATAGTATCACTATATATGCAAATATCATACAGCGATAAACAATTTATAATCATAATCATCACCAGCCTTGAAACAGTCCACAGCTAAACAACCCTGCTCCAAGTTGGAAGCATTTACCATAATCGCCACATTTCGCAAGCGTATTGGCAATCGAAGTAACTTACTCATCGCACCTTACACAATGCTGCCCTTCACCGGTCCTGATCATTTAGGTGTGGCATGTTTGAGATGTTTATTTCGCTATGAGATGTTTCTGGAATTTCTTAATCGACTTTTAAGATACCCACGGGATAATTTGGAGTTTTAGATTGGCATTACGTCACTACCTATTATTAGTTTATTTTTATTATTCTTCGAGTTACTTTTATAATTGAAATTTGTCAGTAGACAGTCATGGATACGGTAAGGTGAGTATTGTACCTTTGTATTTGCAAGAGAAATATATTTCAAACAAATGACATTTTCTATTTTTATAACAGAAAGAAGTTGCCGTGTTCGAAATCAGTAAACAATACATTGTCATCCAATTCGTACGTATGATATTTTTAACTTAAAAAAATTCTATATATAATATATTACCTGGAGAAATGTATTCTATAATCGCTTTTTTCAAAAAACGGGCGCAGAAAATACTTTGATCTAAGTTTATTTGTGTATATGGAATTATGTTGTACAATTCCTTTGAAAATCATAAGCTGTATACAGTTTAAATATTGTGTGGGCAGAGGTTACGCTGACTGATCTTCTTAAAAGAGTAGTAAGAATGAAATCTACTAACAAAATTTTTCTATTCAAATTTTTGGATTCTGCTTTCAACCGGCATTTTTGTACATTTTATCAAGTAAGTAAACAAAAAAAAACCAAGAAGAAACTTTTTTAATATATCTTACACCAAAACCCTCAAAATGTAGTATGGTCAACATAAGAGGAATTATATTATATCGAAAAAAATGACTGAAAATTAAAAAATATTGGGTACATATTTCAGTATTAAGATAATGTTTATCTCGTGTTATCTTCATGTGGTGGCGGCAAAGCCGTGCGATGGCGACATGAGAGAACTGCCCCCATTTAGGCTTGTGGGAGTCGTAAAAATCGACTAAGGGAAATGCCAAGAAAATTGCTCGGCTTTCGCGTGAAGGCAAAATAACCTTCTCTTTTATGCCAGACCTAAATTATACTGACCGGTGACGGTCAGCAGCGTCTAAGGTGCTAAATGTCTGGTATTGCGATGGCCAATCCGCCTGCCATGCGTGGCGATTACGGTAAATCCTTTCAACCAGGGATAGGCCTATGTCCAGTAGTGAACTTTTATATGTTGTTGAAAGAGAAGAGCAAACATGTTTTTCAAATTAAAGTATTTTTCTGTAATGTAAATACTAGTATAACTATAAATGTACATATGAGAAAATATATAAATTTAATTTATTTTGTGATATACATTTTTAAAAATATAAAGTTTTTAGGCAAATAAAGGTGAATAAGATAACAATTTTCATTTAACATCGTTTCATTCAACGTATAGTGCGAAAGGTATTCGCGATATCTGAAAATGTGCTAATTGACCTATATCTATTATCTCAATAAGCGACAATTGACATAGTACTCCTTAATATAACTCTTTTAAGGAATTCACAACGTCATGAGACCTAACTAACAATGAGAAGAATCCTGACATCAAACAAATGGTGATGTGAGGCATTGCAGCGACAGAGATGAATGATACAAGCGCGCTACTATCAATAGATGCTCCGGAAGAAACCTCAGTAAGCGTTAACCTTATAATTTTATCCTGCAGATAAGCTTTTAACTCTAAAATCATGTTACTTATAACAAACTCTGAGATAAGCAAATTAATATTGACATACAAAACACAAAGTATATGGTAACAACACAGCATAAAGTATTTTACGGACCAAATCTCGTAAAAATAACCTAACTTAATTTAGCCTCACAAATATCTAAGCATATGCCTTATTGTTTCATTCTTTGTAACATATTTTAGCGATAATCATTCTCATTTTAGATCTTTAATACTATTTCAAAAAACTTTACAGTTATTAGATTTTTTTAACAAGTTGCAAGTAACGTTTTCCAATTTACTAAGGACACGTATTTACATTTATTTATTTTTCAATACATGTTATATTTTATATTATTTTCTTAGTCAAAACAGATACTTGTAATTCATGACCATCTGTATTAAAATCCGTCAGACGAGAATTCTGTCATGTTTCAAACTGCATAAACGTATCTTTTTTTCTCTTTTCATTTAATATTATAACTAACTTTGACCACTTATTCATCAAGAACAAAGTAGTAGCTATTTATAATCCGAAACCTCATTATGTATTCAAATATGCACGATGCGTTTTTTTCCTAAGTGTTCCTCTTTCTTTCAATAATTTAGGTAAAGTCATTTAATTGGATTATTTCTTAAAATGGTATAGTCCAAATTAAGGTAGCGGATTTTGGAGCTACGAGTATGTGTGATACGTTAAACTTTGTGTTTCATTTTTTAGCAATGACGGTTAATACGAAGATATAAACATAATATGATACGATTTAGTTTGTTACTTAAATGACAAAGAAAACTTCATTCCCTTAATTAGTTGCTTCTGCTTTGTTTTTAATCTTTACGTACGTTTATTCCATATTATACTAACATCATTAATGTTGTGACAGACAGACAGGGATGTGTAGCGTGGCCGTGGCTGTTTAACCGATTCATAGACAATTGCTTAAAATATTTCAAATAGAGTGTTTGGATTAAGAATGAATGATCTGCCTGTCAAATGCCTCCTATACGCCGATGATCAACATGATCGGAGGAGGAGTTGCAGGCTATGGTTAATATTATGTATGGTGCCCTAAAAAGCAAAGGGATGAAAAATAATGTAAGTAAGACGAAGGTAATGGTTTTTGAAAGAGAAGAAAGTATGACGGAAGGCAGAGTTCTGATTGGAGGAGAAATTGCACAAGTGAAAGAGTTTGTGTACCTGGGTTCTAAGTTTACGAGAGACGGAAAGTATACATATTGAAAGAAGAGTATTTTTTAATTTATTTAAGAACACATACATAGTACTACTTACAATGATACACAATGTACATAATCATACGTTTTGAGGTCCAGTAACACATCCAAAATTGTGTCCATAACAAGCGCAAACGTATAAAATAGCAAGTTATAATTACATCTATCAAATTATAAAAAGCAACCAATTAGTACAAAAGGTTACTAAAAAGTATATTCTTACTTTTTCAAAAAAAATAAAAACAGAATTTAAATTTCAAGGCTTAACAGTTCCTTTTGTAGTGTCCTCACGTAAATACTAATAGTTGCATAAAACAAATCAACGGAAATGGCATTTTGTGAATGTTTGTTATATACTCTACAAATTCTAAAAATAGGGTTGTTAAAAGAGGATTTAATTCGACAAGGTGGAATATACAACGCGTTCAAAATTTTACTAGACCTATGTAAAAAATACATATCTGACAACACTGCAGTGTCAATATGGCCATGGAAAATTTTAAAGAGAATGGATAAAGAAGAGAATTCATGCCTGAAAATAAGGATTGGGATTGAAAAATACTGCATCCGGGACTCGTAATCAGGTAGAGAGTATTTAAGATGACATTTGTAGGTCATAGTTCTGAGGAATCGCTTTTGTACCTTCTCTATGCTGTCGATATGAACATTATAATACAGCATCCAAATGACAGATCCATGTTTAAGAACGCTTCGTACCATGCTGTTATATAGAAGGAAAAGACGTTAGGACGTTTAAATTCTTTTGATGTTCTAAACATAAATTGTATTAGGCTAGTGGCCTAATACAATTTATGTTTAGAACTGGTGTAGAAATTATACTGTTAATGTGATATATAAAGGACATAGCGATGTCAAAGATAATTTAGAGATCTTTCGCTTGTATCTTTCTGTCAAGAGAATGAGAGCCTATACTGTAATTAAATATTATATGTCGTGGTTTTAATGTGAAAGAATACAAAACATTTGCTATTATTCACTGACATTTTATTATAAGGACACCAACATTCAAGAGCACATAAATCGGATTGTAGATCAATGCAATGATGATGTGAGAGATCAGTTACGATTTTGAATATTTTTAAGTCATCAGCGTACAGTAGGTTTACAGGTGGTAGGTACCACCCCAGGGCCAGTTATTCTGCCGTGAAGCAGTACTGTGCAAACATTACTGTGCTTCGGTCTGAAGGGTACTGAGAGCTAGCGTAATCACTGGGCATATGAGACTTAACACAGTGCTACACAGAAATATTCTGAGTAACACAGCATCAGTTATGCGCAAACGTTGCACTTACCATCAGGTGAACGTTTTGCTCGTCTCGACACTTTATCAAATAAAAAATAAATAAAAAATTAGGTAGCTACTCTTAAATTTAGAGACTATATCATTGATGAATATCACAAATAGCAGGGGACCTAATAAGGAACTCTACGGAATTCCTGATTTTACTTGAAAATGTGCAGAGTACAGAGTATAGTAGTAGTAGTAGTACTAAACTATAAATATATTTGAAATAAAAATATAAATATTTGAAAGACATGTGAAGTTCGCCAACCCGTATTGGAGCAGCGTGGCGGACTCTTCCCGGCTCCAAAACCATCTCAGGAATGGGAAAAGGCCTGTGCTCAGCAGTGGGACATTTATAGACTGTAACTTTAAGTTGTATAAAAAAAGTTTAGTCATCAAACATTATCATAAAGACATCCGAGCCTCTAATTGAGTGATCTAATTGAGCGGTTTATATTAAACGCGATCGGCATCTCTACTCACGAAAATGCCTATTGAAATTAGGTCGTGTATATCATATATTTATGTATTTTAAGCACACTACAAATTACCGGAATTAGGGCGCAGTGGTAATGACCCAGTAAAACATCCGAGTACAAGGTTCATTACTGGCGAATAATAGTTTAAGTGCGTAACAACTTTATGCATAGTAATAAAATGTAGAGTCAAGAAGAGCTGTCTCATTTAAAAGTAGCCAACAGTCTTAAAAGAACGTGGATAGTTCTGCGAAAATTTATAAGACCAGAAACATTTATAACTTTTATTTTGCAATAAGTGGGTAATTTTCTTGCTTTAAAAATATTCAAAGAAGTTCAGAAATATTCATTAAAGATTCTTTAAGCTGATCTTCATAATATTATATGTTATATGATTTATTATCTTCTATATATTAATACGTGAAGAGAAAACTTTGTATCCCTTTTTAAGCATATTGCGCGCATGAAGGAGTCTGAGATTTCTTTTTATTGGATTTAGTGATAAAACGAGCAAAACGTTCACCTGAACGAACACTTACCGTGTTACGTCTGCTCATAACAGTTGCTGTGTCACCCAGAAAATTTCTGTGTGACACTACACTGTGTCCATCACCCTGAGACATAACTTCTTAAGTCTCATATGCCCAGTGATTACGCTAGCTCACAATGCCCTTCAAACCGAAACACAGTAATGTTTGCACACTACTGCTTCACGGCAGAATAAATCGCCCTGGGGTGGTGCCTACCTAGACGGATTCCTGCATAGGAATTCTACCACCAGTGAGATTTGATAGTTAAAGTTTGTATTGATAAGAAGCGAGAAAGCTAAAATTTATATATAACGCCTTTTTTCCATATAAGGGGTAGGCAGAGACCACTCACTCGTTTATATATACATGAAATTGAATAAAATAAAACATTCGTTATTTACGTTCATACTGACAATGTCAGACACATAGAAGTCTGTCGTTTTTTTGTGTTCATTTACTATAAATGTCAAACACAATAGTCGGTGGTGAAATAGTCGCTCAGAGTAGATTTTGTCGCCATGAAATTTTAAAATGACGCCAACAAATAATTACACAAACTTCAATAACGTACAAACTTAAAAAAATAATAATTACGGCCGATTTTTGACCACAAGGCGACATATTAATTGACTAGTTACGAGCAATCTTAGGTGGAGCAATAGTGGTGGTGCAATGTATATAAAAATATTTATATAATATGTGTATTCTTCAACAGTATTTAAGATTTTGAAATTAGATATGTTTTTTTTTTAAAATTAAGAATTTTGAAACTGACAGATCATTTGTAATCAATGCCGAAATACTGCCTGAAATCGGAGACGTTTTAAACGAACTAAAAGTTTTTTGCGACTTATATTATATATAATTATTTATATTATATTATATATATAGACATGCATTCCTTTAGTAATATCATATGTACTTTGACAGTACGTCCCATTTATTGAATAAATATGGGCCACCACGCCGATGTAGGTATAACATTTTATCATTTGCATTTTTAACATCCATCCATCCATATTCTCAAAAAAGTGTAGATCCTATTAACGAGATATTTTTGAGTTTTTATTTACAATCATGTTCTTGGTAAGATCCCGCTGTTTATCTATCAATATATTCTTTATTGAAAACCATACAGGAATACGCACAAAATGAACAAAATATTGTAAAAATAATTCGATTTCTTCAAGACAACCATTGCTATTTGAATTGTTGTAATTAATACATAAACGAGGGAGCAGAGGGACGGTGTTCATCAAATAATATAAAGCACAGGATGGACGCATTCGTAGATGAAAGCAGTAGACTAAATTTTAAGAAAAAAAACTAAGCATAAAATAATAGTTCTAAGAAATGAGCTTTTACAAGTTTCTTAAAGGAAAAAACAGACTTAGCTCGTCGAATGTGTATAGATTGTGGGTAAAGAATTCCACAAGTGCACAGCCGTGACCGTAAAATATTTCTTGAAGAAAGAGGAGGAATGTATAGGAGTTTAGAGGGAGAGATTGACAGAAGAACGAAGGAACCATTTATGGGAGAGGGAAATATAGTGAAAACGCTTTTTTAAGTATTTAGGAGTGCAGGGATTAAACAACATGCAATACAAAGCAGAAATAATATGAGTATTTCTACGAAGACTGATTGGGAGCCACTTGAGCTGTCTACGAAAATCAGACATGATCATATTTGCGAAACGAAAATATGAATCGCAGGCACAAATATTTTGAATTCGATCAAGTTTATTAAGCTTCACCTCGGTAATGTCAAGACAGCAAATATCAGCATAGTCAAGGATGGGCAGAATTAATGAAAGAGCAAGCGCAACTTTAGTAACAGTGGGAAGAAAATTCCGTAGTCGCCGTATAGAACATAAAGCAATAAACATTTTCCTACTAGTCTCATTATCTACGGAGTCCATGTCAGACAGGGCTTCAAAATACATCCCATTTACAATATTTAATTCTTTGACACTGAATCCGCCGTGTGGTAGCAGCTTAAGAGAATCTACCACCCTATCCCATTCCGAGGGTGTCGTAAAAGTCGACAGAAGGAAATTGAAACCAGGAGATGGGCAGCTGCATCTTCCTGGAACATCTGAATGAATAAACTGCGGTTGCCAACCCGCCTGCCAAGCGTAGCAACTATGTCAAAATACCTCCAATATGAGAGCTACAAACTTTTGTGGCTATCTGTGGGGGAGGCCAATGTTCAACAGTGGACTTGTGATAAGCTGAAACGATGACTACGACGACGACGATCGCGTTCAATCGTTCCTTGAGAAGCATACAATGTGTTTGCGGATTTTTACTGATCGTAGGATTCCTATATACACTGAGAGCTAATGTAATTACTGGACATATGAGACTTAAGATCTGATGTCCCAGGGTGACGGGCGCAATGTGCTGCACAGAAATGTTTACAGCAAATGTTATGGGCAGACACTTATCATCAGGTAAATATTTTTCTCGGCTCATCATTTTCCCAATAAAAAAAATATGCAAATTAACGTAAAAAGAAAAGAAATTATTTGTACGTATTATGCAGTACTTGGAATATATTAAAACTACACAGTTACGATTGCATTCTTAAATTGGCGCCTGTGTTGGTAACCCATTTGACATACTGCCAAATAGAGATTTACCACATAGATATAAAAATTGTATTGTATATGTTTCTAAACCAAACTATTATATTTACCGATAATTTGTGGTGAATATTTTGAACTATTTAAAAAAATGATATGGAAAACAAGCTCACAGTTCACTTGTGTGAGTTTTTTTAGTGACCGTAGCCTATGTGCTACAACATTCCTAGAAAAGAGAATTATATAGGTGCGTTATCGACTTTCAAGACTATAATGGAAAGTCTCGTTGCCAGTAATTAAGTACCTTTATCTCGTCAGTCACCATACCAAATACAAACACGTACATGCTGACACTGGTATTCGGTTATAGTGTTTCCAAAATTCAAATGCAAATTAAACCTATCAACCAAGTGAATTAAACCCTTAAAACTTCGTGAAATGAGTACTGCCGTAGTATAACTAAGGATAGATAGTAGATAAATAGGATCACGATCTGTTTGCCATAAAAATCGTAGTTTTATCTCATACACTATGTATAGTATTTTATAAATATATATATGCAGGAATCCGTCTAGGTAGATGCAACCCCAAGCTGTCATGAAGCAGTGGTGTGCAAACATTACTGTGTTTCCGTTTGAAGGGCTCTGAGAGCTAATGAAATCACTGGGCATATAAGACTTACTCGTAAGAACTCATGTCTCAGGATGACGGGCGCAGTGTGGTGTCACACAGAAACGTTCTGGGTGACATAGCATTTGTTATGGTTGCTCCGTGTTGCTAGTTTCGTCACTCTTTAAAAAAACAAATAAAAAACATAAGGCTACAATAGTGCTGATGTCCAAAGTGTAATTTTTAAATACAGGCGGCGCTTATAATATATATTTCTTAAATAAAAAGAGATTGGATTGGATTTCATGAACTAAAGAATCATTCGTTCTTCGGAGGCCTTATGCTCAGTTTATGTATTAATATAGCATAGCAGCTTACAATGTTTTATTTACATTGATATTAATAGTGCAGGTGATGATTTCAACATCGCTATTGAACACTATTATTATATATATAAGATTTTGAGTGGGATATTCGTTGCTCCACATATGGTTTCTGGACCGAATAGATGGATATTTTTGTCCTACGAGGAAGATGCCGTCGGGTTTTTACTGCGGGTTGCATCTGTGGTGCCCCTAGCAATATACGAGCCACGATTAATCGCGAAAGTTTGTCCCATCGTCTTTTCACAGGACATTTGGAATCGAATGCGTTATGTTATCTATTTTTGCTTGATGTTAGTTTCGGCAGGATGGTGTTCCCTCTACAAGCCAGTCGGCACAGTCAGAACGCACGTGTGGGCGCCACCGCAGTGGCTGCAGAGGTCGATGCTCTCTTTGCAATGCTTGCGTCCGTGTTGGTAGCCCGGGCATCTCGTTCACTGTACTAATGGTGACTCATCGGCCACCCATATGCGTGTAGGTCGATATGTATACGTTCGGCCGCTGTAAGTCGATGCCATACTTGTGTTGAGACTTGTAAAATGAAGTGGTTCATATGCGGATTCCTGGTTTTTACGATATTTTACCACCAATTTATGCTGTTTCCTTCCAATTTCTCCGATCAATCGTTCATTTTGATTTTCCAGGGCTTTGATTATGTCCTCGTCAGAACTGTAGGCAAGCACGTCCTTCAAGATGATCAGCGGCTCTTTGTTTACCATCTTTTCTACATTAAGGTTGTCACCTTAATTCTCTCTGTAATTATTGCGAGTTCCTCCTTTGAATTACATCCGATGATAACCTTTTGATCTTTAGCTTTCCCCAATTTTTCAACGTGAAGCCCTTTGTTTTTCGCGTACACCGCTTCTAATCTTAGCGTTGACGTCATCGCTAGTGTCGCGCTATTCTGCCGAAGACACAACTACAGAGTGTAAAGGTTTCTGCAGTGTGCTCGGCAATCGTGGTTTTTGCAGAGCTTCAGCATACCTCATTTTCCCCTCTGAACTCTGAATACTTGGGATCGTCCTTAATTTTTCCGTGAGTGCAAGTGTATATTGCTTGCTCTCCGCGACGTTTTCGGCATGCTCCTGTAGCTTAGAAACACCAACGTGCTCACGCAATAAAAAAATAGGCCTAAATAGGCACAGTAAATCTAAAATCGGTTATAATTTTATATAAAAATAATAATAAATATTAAGTTATTAAAAAAACGCGGTGGTAGGATTCCTATACAGGAATCCGTCTAGCTAGATTTCATCCCAGGGCTAGTTATTCTGCCGTGAAGCAGTAGTGTGCAAACATTGCTGTGTTTTGGCCTGAAGGGCACTGAGAGCTAGTGTTATCACTGGGCATATGAGATTTGGGAACTGACCTCTAAGGGGGACGGACGGGCGCAGTGTGCTGACGCACAGAAATATTGTAGGTGATACAGCATTACTATGGGCGAACGTTGCACTTACCATCATCAAGTGAACGTTTTCCTTAAAGTCGTCCCAAACTCCAATAAAAATACACTCGCGTACACTAACACACCCGCTAGCATAGCGGCACACCGCACTCGCCGTCGAGCGCGATCTCCCAGTTTCACGGTCTGCTCGATTCACTCGGGTATAGGGCCGCTTACGTTTTCGATTTTGTTTAGAAATTATAACTAAACAATACTACATACATACTAACTTTTTTTTATTAAAATTATATATATATTTATATATATATATATATATATAATCAGTAACACTTATATATATATATATATATATATATATAAGAGTAACTGAGACATCTTTACTATATAAGAAATTACGTTTATTTGTAGGTCTTCACTTCATCAATTATGCGGGTGGGAAATATCTAAATCTCAAAGGATAGTTTCAAATAACACGATAATCACGTACTTCATTTATTTTCGTTTCGATTAAACAACAACAATTACTTTGCCGTGTGGTGGCGACTTAAGAGAATCGACCACCGCATCGAATCCCGTGGGTGTCGTAAAAGTCGATAGAGGGAAAATGAAAACCAGGAGATAGGCAGCAGCATTTTCCTGGAACTTCTGAATAAATAAACTGCGGTTGCCAACTCGCCTGCCAAGCGTGGCTACTATGGCGAAATCCCTGTGCGCGTAAGTAGACTGACTCGCCCGAGAGGGCCGAACCACGACTCGATCAGTTACTTCTTTCGGGAGGACGTTTTTAAACATCTAATTTACCACAAACTCGAAATGCGTTTCCGCTGGAGACGAAATGGTGCAAGAAATTCCAGCAACGCTTCTAATCATGATAAGGAAACCCGCCTGAGGGGCTGTATCGCGTTTGATATATTTGTATGCTAAATTTGATAGTGAATATGTGTCTGTGTTATAGTGTGAGAGAATTATCCACAAGCCATTAGGCTTGGAAATTGACTATAGCGGAGACTACGTGCTGGTACCGCAAAGCTGCGGCGATCCTGTCCTCGGGTTTACCATTCATAGTCCTGAGTGCCTTTGCAAGGGCGGAAATATCATCGCCGTTGAAGACTCTCGTCTCGCTCTCGTCGACGGGTCGACTTGCTACGGAGTGGTCGTTGATAATTTCGGCGGGGCCGAGTTTCTGATGGACGCGGGGGTCGGGAGTTTTTTCCATACGGAGGGCGGAGGGATTGTCTGGAAGACAGTTCCGGGAGAGGGTGCTTGTCGCACCGTGGATTTTTTGATTTTCGGTGCCTAGGGGCAGCCGTAGTTGGCCGCGTGGCCTTCTGTGTTACAGAGAACACAAGATGGCGGGCCGATGTCTGCTAACCTTGTTAGTTGTCTTATGGTCTAGGACAGTCTGAGGTGGCGTGATCGCCTAGTCATTTTACGCACCGTGGTCGTGTGTAACAATTACGAGAAGTGTGGCCATAAAGTTGACATTTATGGCATTGAGCGGGAGGGCCGTTTTTGACCCGCTCAATCGCGTTCGATTGTCAGCCTAGAGAGGTTGCAGCAGGTTTCCAGATTAAAAATCTGTTTTACGGCTGGGTAACGCTCAAGGGCGACAACCACCATGTTGTAGGGCGCTTTAGTGCGGCCGCTGTATATCCGGTGCACAGATAAAATGGGGAGGTTTTGAGCGAGCAGGTCACGTTTGACCTCCTCGACAGGGATTTCTTTTAGAACCACCCGAAGTAACTGCTCTTCGGCTAGGGTGTAGGTGTGGAAGCACACACCGCCTGCCTGAAGGAAAGTCGACACCTTGCGGTGAGCGTCTGACGTCTTAAGCTGAAGCTTGATGCCGTCTGTGGTGGAGACCGCGTTATACACGATGTTGTTGGACAAGGCCGATGAGATTTGCGGCCATTTATTTTTCTCCTGTATAAAAATAGGAGGCGGACGTTTTCTTTAAAGCAGCGGGATGCTGCGGGGGCTTGCAGTGAGGCAGCAGGGGCTTGCTGTGAAGCAGCGGGGACTTGCCGTGGGGCAGCTTGAGATCGCCTTGAGGCAGTAGAGACCTGTCGTGGGTCGACAGGAGTTTGCTGCAGGGCAGTAGTGATTTGCCGTGGGTCGGCGGAGGGTTGCTTTGTAGCAATGGGAGCTTGCTGTGGGGCGGCGGGAGCTTGCCGTGAGGCAACGGGTGATTGCCGTGAGGCGTCGGAGCTCTGCTTTGAGACAGCAGGGCTCGTGGTGGAAGCAGAGGCTTTGGCAGCCTTCGCGATAGTGGTGGGTACCGGAGAAGGTGTCTTTTTCCGCTTATTTTTTTACTTCTCTACGAAGGTGAAGCCGGTGTCGGGTTTAGGGGTTTCGCACTCCATTTCAGAGTCCGAGGATGACGTCTCTATTACATTAGATGAAGAGGCCCTTGAGGGGGACTTGGATAGCACCTCACATGCCGGGGTGAATGCCGGGTAGGTCGTGAGCATACGGAATGGATCTGGGTGCGTCGCCTGGAGATGGAGAAGAGCGTTATTGAGCTCTTCTTCCGAGATCGCCGAAATTTTTTCCGACCATTTTAGCTTACTATCTAATAAATCCTTAGGGGAAGTGGCCGCCGGTGGGATGCCGGGGTGTGTGACCTAACTTCCCTCCCTGCCGGGTATAGACAGGGAGGATGAATGCCTAAGGTGTGTGTCCCTAGTGCGTTCAAGAGCGGATCTTATTTTGCACACTTTTGGGTGTGTGCTTAAAAATAATTAAAACTACGTGAGGACTTAGCCCAATGGAGTTAGTCTACGTTGACTAGGGCTAACGCTTAGGGCTAGGGGAAACGCGGGCAAACAGGGCTAGCCCTTTTTTTACTTGGGGAAATGCCTAACGCATACCCGCCTTCACGGGGGGGAGGACGGGTTATGTCGGACTTGCACCGACTAACCTTGCACCGGAAAACCCCATGGCGTTCCGCCTTCGCCGCATGTTGGCAGGGCCACGGGACCGCTCGCGCACACATCCGCAACCCCACCGGCGCCGGCCGCCTATCATCGGCGGCCCCTCCTCGGGAGAGGAAAACTCTTTTCCTAGTAAGGCGCGCCGGAACACGCGACGCGTCTTCCAACACGGCCTAATTTTGGGTGTGCGCAACGGACTACGACCCGAGTCCGCCATGCGGAGGCCACGGGGCCAGGAAACTTGCACTCGAAAGCACCAGTCTTCCTGGCCCCGGCGGCGGATCTGGTCGGTGGCTCTGTAAGAACAAAAGAACAAAGTAATCAAAATTGCTTTGCTTATTATTTCCCGAAAGGGTCGGAGCAGGTAGCTGCACGTGACGGACCGGACTGCCTCAGCAGCAGCAGCTCAGATCGAAGCGGGGCGCTAGCGACCATCTGGCTTGGAGCGTCGAGTGGCACACTACTAGAATGACACGAGATTTATACTGGCATTTCAACAACGTTGTGGGGCAGCCAGACGGAATCTCGTGACACAGCCGGGAGTCATATAAAGTACTTTTAAACAATACAATAACTCTGTAAGAGTGTATTAATTTCATTACATATTATATTAATACTATTAAGTTTCGCAGTATAACATACCCACGTAATATACCTAACATATACTTGATGTTGACGTTGAAAAATAATGATATTAAATTATATTTATTAATAGGTCTTTACCTATGAAGTTGACGTTTTGACGTACTGGCTTTGACACTTTGATCTGAAATTCTTAACCAAAGAGGATATACTTCGGTTAAAAATTCCAAATTCAAATTTGTAAATCCAGTTAGCTGGTATATTAGTTTTATCTTTGGCGTGGCTCATCTCGCGCAATGGAAAACTTGAAATATCGCTTTATTTACGAGTACGAGTTCTACCATGGCACCAGTGCTGCAGAAACAGCTCGAAGGATTAACAATGTGTATGGCGCTGGTGTCGCAAAAGAAAACACGGTTCGTTTTTGGTTCCAATGTTTTCGTTCTGGAAATTCCGTCCCGTGGACGGTAGAAGACCAAAGTTGATAATGAAAAAATAAAGGCTATTGTGGAAATTTATCCATTGCAAACCACTTCAGAGGTAGCTGCAGGCTTCGCTGTGAGTGATAAAACTATTTTAATCCACTTAAACCAAACAGGGAAAGTAAAAAAGCTTGAACTGTGGGAGACCTCATGAATTGAGTGAAGCAAACCAGCAAACACGCGTCGACTGCTGCGTTACATTGCTCAACCGGCACAATGAAGGAATCGGGTCATTGCCTGTGATGAAAATTGGATCTTGTATGAAAATCAGAAGCGCTCGTCGCAATGGCTGGACCCTGGAGAACCAGGCAAACGCTGCCCCAAGCGACAATTTACTCAGAAATAGTTACTTGTGCGTGTTTGGTGGAGTGGTACCGGTGTCGTTCACTACAGCTTTCTAAAATGTGGTCAAACGATTACGGCAGATATCTATTATCAGCAACTGCAAAACCATGATGGAAGAACTGGCTGCTAAACAACCGAGGCTGGTAAATCGCTCTAGGCCACTGCTGCTTCAGGACAACGCTAGACCACACACTGCACAACAGACGGCCGCTAAACTAGAGGAGCTGAAATTGGAATGTCCGCGACATCCACCGTACTCCCCGGATCTTGCTCCAAATGAACTACCCATGAGATGGAAAAGTTGCATAGATAACAATGGTTGATAATTAAATACATTTTACAAAAAGAAATACTTTTTATTCCTCCCATACTAAACGACAATTTATTATATGTGGACCTAATACATAAGAATAGAAAATAATAGAATAATTTATATTCAGTATAGATCATTACATGATAATTATTGAAATCCATTATTTTTAAACTACACTGATTCGCAAAAAAGCATCTGTTGTGGGACGAACCAGCATAAAACCCAGTGGGTTTATCGTTCAAATATTCGATTAGTTAGTTAAAATGCAAAACAGAATAATGTCAACAGTTGTTTGCCTAAATTACATATTACGTTTAAGTTTTGTATTTTTTTTTCTTTTCTTTACTGTTTATTGTTATTGTTCTTTAATGGCATTGTTGTTTTTATGACTGTTTTATTTAACTTATTGTTTTAATTTTTCCGTGTCTTATTTGCAATTATGTCTGTATTTGTTGTGTGGGTGCTTCAAATAAACTTGTCTTTCTTTCTTTCTTTCTTTCTTAATCTAATACGCGTTTTACTCTCTAACATATCTTAGCAAATACATTATTCCTTATATTTTTTTAGATAGTTACACTTTATTACATATCAATAAAAATAAAAAACGAAAATACAAAGATACACAATTAAATTAAACGTATTAGAGAGCGGTCTTATCGCTAAAAGCCATTTCTTATCGGCAAGTTTTGGATTGATACGAGTAGGATTGTAATTGAATAAACAGCGACCCTGATGCAAAAGTGCAACCGAAATTTATGATATACATAAATATGTATACATGAGAACATTGTATTTAATATGCTATAAACAATTAAATAATTTTAAAAATGTAAAAAATTTAATATACAAAACTAAAATATATTGCTAATGATTCTACGAAAACTGGTAGCCAGCTTCCTAAAATCAGACGGAACCAGGATATTCCAAAGGCAGCTTGTACAAATTATCTCAGAAGTCGTAAATGGAAATCGTGTAGAAATTCGAAACCTTATTTTAAGATAAGAAAAGATCAAACAGCACATTGCACAGAAAAGAAAGACTACTAGAAAGAGCATTCTGGCAAAAACGAATCGGTAATCACTTGGGCCTACTGCGGAAAATCGAAAAAATAAAAAATCTCATCGTTTTTATGCAATTACTCGTCCATTATTATCAATTCAGAATGAAATTTTAATATATTTTTCAGACAGTAAGAAATTTGTAGTATATTATGATTTGTTATATATTGTATTTAAAATTGATGTCTTCTATCGGTAAAAGATGACGTGGTGAAAAACAAATGTGTGGATGTCGGTTATCACAGGCCATTATAAAATAGTGCATGTATTTTATTGCACATTATAGTTTAATAATTTTTAGTCAGAATTGTATTTGCTGCAATGATTAGATTATAATAGTATAAAATTCGTTTAAAAAAAATGTTAATACTTTTTCACTTATTTTTAGTTTATATATTTTTTTCTTAGACCTAATTTCCTTCTTCTTTTTTGTTTTCTGTTTTGTAGTTGTCCTTTAAAATGTTTGATGGATGCCCGTCAGTTTTTTCTGATACGGGGCACCGACAGAATAACAGCGCGGCAGGGATACAACTGCAGCATAATGCACAGTCGGATGCCTTTTTGCTGCTGTAGTATATTATGTCTAATTTTACTTTTAATATCGAATGAACTCGTTCTGTATTACAGCAGCAAATAAACTTATTTTTCCTATTTTATTTCTTTACTATGAAATATATACATCATTTTTTTTTTGTTTCTTTGAAGATTTAAAATAGTGCCAAATTAATAATGTTTTATTTTTTTTGACTGGAATCAGATATTTACAACATAGAAAGCTTTTCAGCATTTTATCTTTATCTTAAGTGTTTAATTTTCCCATAACGACTATTCAGACGTACGTGTTAAATATTAGCTAACGTTGATAATACTCATCATGCAAATATACAGATTTGCCTACATTCCTAGTGTAATAAATTTGGCAGCAACGGCAAAAGTTCAGTAATTAGCGTATCTGGTTGTTGAGCTGACTCCACAGCTTATATTCATAAAATTGGCCAAGTATGTGTTGGGATAAGCATATGGTAAGCTTCCGCTGTGCAGCTCGATTAATTATATTATATTTAAAATAAGTTCAATTTTTTTTGTATCCTCACATTCACGGGAATCAGAAAAAAAATGTATTAATAATATTTCCTTTTGTTAAAATGAAAACTCTTTATATACTCCTTTCCTAAATTTTCCTTTTTTTTTTATTTCAGCATTTGATTTTATGTGATAGTTAGCAAATAAATTGTAATTTATAATTTTAGTAGATAATATTGTTGATCGAAGAAGGGTCTTGTGAATTCTATTAAACACATTTTACTTAGTAAATACCTCCATATAATAAACTACTAACTGGCTGATTTCTGTACATGAGTGATATTTAAGAAAATTAATATGAGGGGTATTTATAATCAACTATAGCCAAAACAATTACCATTAGTTTTGTTTATCTGTATGCATGTTTGGTACGCGCATCATGCAAAAACTATTGCACGAAATTAAATGCGGTTATCGCAGTTGTATTGCCGGAGGTCTGACTTAAAATTTGGCGCATGTTCATCTTAATGTGATGCCTAGAAGTGAAGTTATGAACCACTTTTTACCGTCGGAAAATACCTTATTCCTTTTAGGAAAATCTATAAAAATGTATTGACCTACTAGCGATTTTGTTAAAAATTATAAAGTTTAGGGTTTTGCTGTGAATTATTTCCACTAGCTATTAACAGATGTCACTTTAATATTAAAACCTAACAGTCTATTTCCTTACTTAAAATACAACCGTAACTGGCCAGTAGGAAATATTTAAAAACAAACGAGTAGTTAAAACGCGCTATCGGATGGTTTACTGTCAAAGCTTATAAGCCAGACGTGAATTACGCTCGCTCATATGACGTTTCGTTTCGAGGCAACGTAATTCTGCATGATTTACTTCATAACATATTAAAAACCATGACGAATGCTTATTGTCTTGACGATACTATTTCTTACCACGATTCAATCGTGTAAACGGACCGGGATAAAATTTTGATTAATATTAATAATGCCTTCCCGAAAACGATCTAACCTTTCTTCTGTTTCTGATCAAGTAGGAAGCGGTGTTCTTTTGCGATGATTTGTGGCTTATCAAATCTGATGGTTGGGATGATCCAGAACATGTTCACAGACTGCAGACTTCCTGGAGCGACGATCCTTCGCATCAGTTATATGTTCTTTTACGCGGGTTTTTACTGATCTTTTTGTTAGTGCTATCCGTTATAACTCGAGGAACTAGAGCAGACGAGGTGAGCGCGTGTCTCAAACGCACCATGTTCTGGTTACGTTTTCAGAAATTGAGTTTATCGCGGAACGGAGGGCTCAGTTGAGAAACAATCCCTGTGCGCAAGACTTTATTTCTTTATTTAAACGTTATTGTTAACCCTAAAAGGATACAATGGGCGGACTTGATGTCAGTTGGCAATTTCTGCCAGTCAACCCGGGCGTAGTGAAACATTGTGGCAGGTGTAAAATTCAAAGAAACTAATTAGTTGAACCTTAAAAGCTATTAATAAATATAAAATACATAACAAAAATACTCAAAATACGTATTAAATAAATACATAGCAATATATAATAATAATAAATATATAATGATACACAAATATGCACATACATATAAACTAACATAAAACACACATACAAATGTACAGAAATACATGTAATGGTTTGACACGAATTTGTAAAAAAGAATCCACAAACAATTTTATCTGCAATCTTTAAAATAATGCTCCCTTACTAACCTCCTAAAGCAGATCTTATTTTGAACTTTTCTAATGTCATCGGGAAAGGAGTTCCAGAGCAGTGCAGCCTGATCGATAAATGTGTTACCAACGAATTTGAGGAAGTGTAGTGGAATTGTAATTTTATAATTTGAAGCGGAGCGAAGAACTCGTTCAAGGGTTAAGTCAAGATAAGTAGGAGAAGTGGAATCATTTAAGATGGAGTAGAGAACATAGAGAATTCGAGAGTGGCGCCTCTGTTTGACAGTAACCCATTTAAGGCCAGACCGATATTCATAAATATGGTCGTACTTGCGAAGACCGAAGAAAAACCGTATACAGTTATAAAGAAGGCGCTCTAGTTCATTAAGCAGCACTTTGTTCAAATCTTGATAACATACATCATCATAATCAAAAATGGGTACAGCAAGTGATGGCACAAGCATAAGCTTGGTCTGAAATTTAAGAAAGTTCCTCAGACAATGGAGGGATTGTAAGGTGGCAGTGACTCTCCGGCTTATATTAGTAGCCTGTTCCTGTTACCCAGGTTAATTAGTCCCCAAGATTTATCGAACGTTTTATTAAAAATATTCGAGGATGAATTTCCCGAGCTTTTGTCAAATTGTTCCTTCGGTGGAGAAATGAGATGTATACCAAGTAAAATGTAGCCTGTGTTCACCTTATTATCTTTATGCTATTCCTTACGTTGTTCCGACTGCTAAGCTTGCGTTTCATCAACTTCTCCCGCAGAAATAAGGTATTTTGTTTCAGTAAAAATAGTCTGTGTCATAATTCTTCGGCTCTATAAATTATTATTTCCCAGCCGCTTTTATCCTTTTCGTGGGAATTTCCCAAAATCTCTCCTTAAAATCCCAAACAAAATCAAAAATTTTTCCAAACAAATCTCTAGGTCACTTGAAGAATTTTGTAAGGTGTGCATTGTTTGTCAGTGAATAACTGTCTATATATCAGATATGGAATGTTTTATGTGTCATCATCAGCTTCTTCTAATATGCAAAGAAAGAAAAATACCTACTTCTAAATTCCACGGGTACGAAGTCGCAAGCAGAAGCTAATTCGATATAAGCAAACAGAACCCTAGAGCTTGTTTTAATATAAGCGTATAAATTATCAATTTAGTATACACTACCTCATTCTTGAACAGTTAGAAGTGCCGCCAAATTCAATATTTTACTATAATTCACGCAGTCTCGACGCAAAGCCTGTAACTTGTATTATTATCCTTTCTAAATCAATTTTTCTTGAATAATTCAACAGGTCGGCGAGGGTTTTTCAATTTTATTGCAAAAATGGCATGTGTCGTTAGATGCGTTGGCTTGACACATCATTATTAAAATATAAATTCAAATCGTGGCTTTGTAAGATACGTATAAAATAATAAAAAAGTATACCGCGATTTAAACCTAATACAGTTCAGATATAAAAAATACAAACACTTGAGAGAATCAATAAGAATATGTGTTAACATAAAATAAAAAATATGTCACAATATAACAAGAGTACTCGGAAGAGAAATTCTAAGTAATTGACCTGTCAATGCGGGCTAGCGCTAAAAGGTTTGTACGATTTAATAACTATTATTGTGTTTTTAATCGATTTGCAACTTTGGCCAGATCCGAAAATTTAAAAAAGATCAGGATTATATAGTACGACGTATTATATAAAAAAAAGACAGTCTTAAAAAATCACTACGTCATTATTATGACGTAAATGCTTTATGGCCTTTTTAATTTGTAAATCGACGACAACGTAAAAACTTTAGAATTCAACATATCACAGGTAAAAAAGTAAAGTAAAGTCTATAAATGTTATAAAACTGAGTACATTTCTAAAAGGGATCCGGGAAGGATCCGCCGCGCTCCTACAATTTGGGTTGTACTTCAAAAGTCTTGGAAATATTTTTATTCCTCAAACATAAAGGTTTCCTCATGATATTTTCCTTCACCGCTGAACACGTGATAAATCAGAGCTGAAAATTTCAAAACAATTTTAGAGGTCCCTAGCTCCAAAACCCTCTCAGAAATGAGAGGAGGCCTGTGCTCAGTAGTGGGACATTTATAGGCTGAAACTTTACTTTACTTTAGAGGTCCCGGCACCGGTGATCGAACTCAGGCCTCGCGTGCTATGACATTAAAGGCGAGCGCCCGGCCCCAGAGCTACCAAAGAAAATTTTCTGATTAACAACATTATAATACAGAAAATATATAATACAGTGAAAACGGTAGAATTATAGTACATATGTGCTAGTACGGTGTTTCTGTGTTTGTGCTAATAACGTCTTTCCGTTCAGAAATGATAGGAGGACTCTGCTCAGCAATTGGACATTCATAGGCTGGAACTTTACTTTATAAACAAACTAGCTATTGCTCGCGACTTCGTCTGCGTAGATACAGGTATTGTTAAATATCCCGTGGAAGGTATTTGATGTTTCGGGGTAAAATTTATTTTTTTAAAACGGGGGATGCAAGCTATCTCTGTGCCAAAAAGGTAATACAAAAGACAGAGGGACAGATAGAGTTACTTTGTCATTTATAATATTAGTATGGATATTTTGTGTAATGCTCAGAAAGTAACTCCGGATTCGAAACTAGGATTAAGGGAGGCAAACCAACTAAGCAGGCAAGAAAGCTGACAATGCTACGTGATCGTGAAAACTGATTATGTAATTAGTCGTAAAACATTAATCGACAAATAAACAACCACTGTACTAGAACCGCAGTTCTTCTAATGACTTTTAAAAAATAATTCTTCAGGAATAAAAAGTAAATAATTATATATATAAAAATAGTTTCATTAGTAATACTATAATATTAAACTTGTGACTATTTAAATAATTACAGTAGATTATATTTAAATTAAGTTCTCCTCTCTTGGAAGAAATTTCGCAACTAAATTTGCTTAATGGATGAGATGTATCGCTCGCAATTTGTGTTGAAGCAGGAGGTAATACAATTACTTTAATAGTCTATCTTGATGTGGCCGATGCACGCTTGTTAAAAATTATTATATTATGTTCAATAATTTAGGTATCACATTGTTATTTCAATTTATATTTTCTAATTTTCATCACGGAAACATATTTATTTTAAAGCTTTTCTGTTCGTTTAAGTGGTTAAAATATAATAAAAATATATAAGTAGCGTGCAATGCAGACAGAGTTCAATGATTCTTTTTCGCAAATAGTGTATTACTATTTGTGTGCAAATTTATGGTTGCTGTATCTCAATAAGTGGATAATCCTTCATGATGCAAAATTGGTATTTTGTGATCATACCGTCGAATTTATGCACTAATCGAATTACAATCATAATTTTTCAAAGTATTATAAATAAAAATATTATTTTCAAAATATTATAATTAAAAATAAGGAATATTATCGTTGCCCAACAAAAAAAATCATGTCAAATAGTGCTTGATATTTTTATTGTTATAAAATTAAATGAAATGAAAATTCTTTATTTTTCGACGTAAGAAATATAAATTTCGTTTGTCAAAAGTCATTTCTTTACAATCTACCGCCGTTTCGTAAAGAGGTTCCTCTGATGGAGAAGAAACAGGCGAAAGAAACTCCGTAGGTATCCTCTTATTTGTAAATCCTTTTTTATCTCAGTCAAAAATACATTATAATTAAATTTGTGTATGTATTCTATCATTACGAGTATGTACCTAGTCCGGCCATAAGTTCTGTTACAAATGAAAATGCATTTTTTTAATGAAGTAATGTAATGCTATTAAAATTTATACCTACATATTTATTAGTCTCAGCCAAAAACTAAAAACAATATTCTATTCGAAATGGCCACCTTTGGCTTTTATAAAGGCCTTTAATCTGTTCTGCCACGACTCTATGGATTTGCGCACTGTTTCCAAGGGAAATTTCGCCACTGCATGCTCCAAAGATTTTTTAAGAGATTCAATGTCGCCATGTCGTTTAGAGCAGCCTATGTCCTCTAAAACTGACCATAATTTGAAGTCTAAAGGGTTGAGGTCTGGGCTAGATGACAGCCAGTCTTCAGCTCTTATAAAGTCCGGAACGTTGGTTTCAAGCCAGGCTTGGGTAGTTCGTGCCTTGTGACCAGGTGCAGAGTCCTGCTAGAAAGTCCACGGTATATTTTTAAAAAGTGTATTGCTGAGAGGTTTCACAACATGATCCAAGACTGTATCTTGCTAAACTTTGGCTGAAGTTTTTACTCCTTTTCCCCCCACCAAACCATCACTGATGCAGGATGATCACCACGTTGTACTTTTCCTGACCACTTGAGCAGCTTCTTTAGAACTGTGAGCGTACACTTTATCATTTTGCTTATTGCAGAGTTCTTCAATCGTGAAAATTTTTTTAATCGGTAAAGAGGATATTTCTGTGCCTTTAACCTGCGTATCGTGGCAGAAGGCGTTTTGATCGATCCATTCTCTTTAATTGTAAAGATTGATTTAGAGCATGTCCCGTATATCGACGAAAAGCACCGAGCTTCAGGTCTTGTTTTATAATACGCGACAGAGTCCTAGCGGGAATCTTCATTTCTCGCGATAAGATTTTTTGCTTCCTAATAGGGTTTCGACGAATTCTGGCTTTAACAGCATTAACAGCCTTTGTAGTTCTAACAGCACGCGGCAGCCCGCCCCGATCTTTTCTGGTCTTCGACAGAGGAAGTGTTGTTTTATCTATTGATAGTACAATATACGAACATACGACTAATACCAAGCTTTTGAAGTGTCTGGAATATGACCGACGGCTCCATACCCACTTTATGCAAGGCGATCACTGCAATCCTATTTTCTTTAACACCATATCCACCATTCCATATTGTAATTTGATAATGAACACGAAAACATATGTGAAATGGCGCAAAATCGAAAGAAGACTTTAAAATAATATACGTGTTCTAAATTCAAAATAATTAAAAAGTTGAAAAAAATAAAAGTTTTATGTAACAGTATTTATGGCCAGACTAGTTAGATGATAACATCAATTCATAAAGTTTTCATGTTAATTCGATTCCATGAAACTGGGAACGTTTATGCATTCGTTCCCATGCATACATAGTACGTATCTTGGGTGAGTTGTGGGTGCGTTTTACAGATAAAAATTCTAGTACGAAGAACACATCCGTAGATCAAAAAAATATTTATTTCATGCGGTAATCGAACTTGCGACCCGCCGTAGTCCTTAAGATAATCGCACAGCCACTCCACCAACCAAGCCGAAATTACGGCACATTGTTTTTTTTTACATTATTATAAATTTATAAAGTGGTATTAGTGAACGGTTTTTTCTTCGGACGAACGGAAATTCTAGAATATTGTAGCTCCTATAAGTTAGGCCTCTCCCACATTGTAAGCGGGCGCGAGCGCTGCAAAATCAAAATCTTGTAGTTAGTATGAAATCGCGGAAACACATTTCCAGCGAACGAGCGGGCGTGGTGTGATACCGCCCATAGTTTCATTTTGCCGCTCCGCGCCTGCAGTTGCACTCGACGCTCGACGCCAGACGGTCGCATAGCGCCCCGCTACGACCCGCTCCGGTAATCCGATCGAAGCGTGCAGCTACCTGCGCCCAACCCTTCCGGGAATTAGTCAAGGCGACTTTCGTTGTATTGTACTAATTTCCCAGAATTGTTTCCACGTCATTTGCGAATCCACCTGTTGTGGTTACACTAGCGGATACCCAACGGTGACAACGAAACTAGTGTAGGCTAGCCCCGTACGCCCGCGGTTCCCCATCTGGGAAACGCGCAATCGGAAGAAACCCACAGAAATTGGCCTTGGGTAGTGCCCTAGTCAATGTGGATTTACTCGACTGACTCAAAAGTCCACACGTAGTTGTAATTAGTTGTAAGCACACACCCGAGTGTGCAAAATAAGATCCACACGAGGACGCACTAGGGCTACAGACCTAGGCATTCATCCTCCCTGCCTATACCCGGCAGGGAGGGAAGTTAGGCCACACACCCCGGCATCCCACCGGCGGCCACTTCCCCGTAGGACCGTCAACCGGAATTACTCCGGTCGCTACTAACCGCTCTGCCGTCAGTAGCCTCAGCTTTTGAGGCGCTATCTAGGCCCCCCTCTAGGGTCTCGTCCTCGGGCTCCGAGATGGAGTTCGAGTCTTCCTCGTTGCCCGAGGACCCCCGCGACACCGGCCGCGACACCGGCGACGACATCGGCTTCTTGCTTGTGCAGAAGTCTAAAAAGAAGCGCAAGAAGCGCGCCTCGCCCACACCCGACAGTCACGCCAAAGCTGCCAAAGCCTTGGATAGTACGCCAATCCCGCAACCGCAGGTCATCCCTTCAGCCTCCCAAGAGGTCCCCGCTGCTTCACAGCAGGCCCCCGCTGCTTCACAGCAGGCCCCCGCTGCTTCACAGCAGGCCCCCGCTGCCTCACAGCAGGCCCCCGTTGCCACACAGCAGGCCCCCGCTGCTTCACAGCGTAATTCTTCGCAGTTCGCTGCTCAAGCCAAACGGCCACCGCCTATCTTCATTCGGGCACTGGACAGGTGGCAGGAGTTAACATCGGCCATGTCCAGGCTTAAATACACTGTCCGTCTCCACCTCAAACGGCATCAATTTGCAGGTGGACACCTCAGAGGTCTACCGACAAATAACCCGCTATCTGACAGATAAAGGTGTGTATTTCCACACCTACACCCCAGCCGATGAGCGGCAACTTAGGGTGGTTCTCAAGAACCTACCTAAAGAGATTAGCGCGAAAGAGGTCAAAAAAGACCTCATCGCCCAAAATCTCCCCGTCGTCGCTGTATACCGCATGTACAGCGGGCGCACTAAGGCGCCTTATAACATGGTTCTAGTCGCACTCGACCGCTCCCTCGCAGGAAAGCAGATATTTAATCTGCGGACCTGCTGCAATCTCTCTGGGCTCTCAGTTGAGGCCCTTCACAAGAATGGCCCTCCCAGCCAATGCCACAAGTGCCAATCATACGGCCACTCAGCAAGAAATTGCTACGCCCGTCCCAGGTGCGTCAAGTGCCTAGGCGACCACGCCACCATAGACTGTCCTCGTCCAAAGGACAAAGCACTTCTAGCCTCCTTCGGCCCACCTGCCTGCGTACTATGCAACGCAGAAGGCCACACGGCTAACTACAACGGTTGCCCGAAGGCGCCAAAACAAAAAAGGCCTGCGGTTAAACAGGCCCCCACACAGAGGTACGTAGTACCCCCCCACCCTCCGTATGGAGGCCACTTCCGACCCGCGCAACCCTAAACGCGCCTCCCCCGGTCGCTATCACGCGCAACATACCGGCACCATCACAGGCCGCACCAGTCGCACCAGACGCGAGCCGACCGGTCGTCGAAAGCGATCTAGACTTAGTCTGTCGCTTCGCCACCGCCTTCAACGGAGCCGACATCACAGCTCTCGCCACGGCTCTCCGGAATACCAACAACAATCCCAGTGAGAGGATCGCCGCTACGATGCGCTATCAAAGCGTGATTAACGCTATTGTAAATTTTAGGGCTTAAAAATGACTCACATAGGCAGAGAGAAACCGCGCTCCCTTAACGAAGCATTTTTTAACGCTAACGGTATACAAAACCAACGCGATGAAATCTTCAATTTCACTCGCGACCACCAAGTCGACGTACTACTCGTCCAAGAGACTTTCTTGAAACCGCACACTCGCGATCCCAAAATCGCCAATTACAACATCATTCGGAACGATAGAGTTACCGCTGCGAAAGGCGGCACTCTTATCTACTACAAAAAGTCCTTGCACTGCGTACCAGTCGTCACACCGCCACTCAGCCATCTTGAAGCATCGGTCTGTCAGCTAGCCATGACCGGCCACTCCCCCATTACTATCGCGTCTGTCTACTTACCATGTAGAAATGACGCCAAAATCACACGCAGCGACTTCGAAGCACTTCTCTCCCTCGGGAGCTCAACTATCCTTGCCGGCGACTTTAATAGCAAGCACACCCGGTGGAACTCAATAACAACCAACCCGCGTGGGGTGGCCCTAGACTCGCTCGTCGACCTCTTCGACTTCGACGTCCTGGCGCCTACAATACCGACCCACTTCCCGCATACACTGGGACACACGCCGGATGTGCTTGACATAGCCATTCTTAGCAACATAAATCTCGCCATCCGCGATATAGAGGTGATCCACGAACTAACATCTGATCACCGCCCCGTTCTACTTCGGCTAGGATCTTCCGTCCAAGCCTCACCACCCAAAAAAACAGTAGTCGACTGGCAAAAGCTAGCCGAAAAACTTAAGCAAACTTCTCCGCACCTTGATGCGATTCCAGAAACGATCGGTGGGATAACAGTCTCATTAACATCGAACCGTCTCACCTCGCCTTCTGGCGACTTCCAAAATCACTAAAAGGAGGCACATCCCGTTCAATGCCCCCTTTAGTACGACCCAACCAACCGCCTGCCTTCCTAGACGAAGAAAAGGCAGAATGTCTAGCTGACAGCCTAAAATCTCAATTCTCCCCAAGCACCTTACCGGTTGACTCCGCCCACGTCGCGTTAGTCGACAGCGAGGTCGATCGGAAGGCTTCTCAACCGCTCCGCAATTCCATACCGCCGGTTAACAGCACCGAAGTAGACTCAATTATTAAAAACCTCCGTCCGAGGAAATCTCCCGGTCCCGATGGTATCACTAACAAAGTAGTTAAGCTCCTGCCTACTACCATTGGTATTAATCTACAACGCAGCTCTGGCCAACGCAATCTTTCCGAACATCTGGAAAGAAGCAGAGGTCGTAGGGATTCTAAAGCTCTCTAAACACCCGTCCGATCCCACCGCATATCGGCCTATAAGCCTCCTCAAGGCTTTAGGCAAGATATACGAACGCCTACTTCTCGCCCGCTTATCCACGAGCAGTTTGGATTCCGTGCCAAACACGCATGTACCCAGCAGGTGCACCGCATAACGGAGCACATTCAATCCCGCTTCATACTGCGGGCTTCATACCGGAGCGCTCTTCTTCGACGTGGCGAAAGCGTTCGACAAGGTCTGGCACAACGGGCTCATATACATGTTATATGGACTCGGTGTGCCGGATCGCCTCGTACTTATCATACGAGATTTCTTTCGCAGTCGAACCTTCCGCTACCGCGTCGAGGGGGTGCGATCCGAATCACATCCCATCCTAGCCGGCGTACCACAAGGCTCAGTCCTAGGTCCCGTGCTCTACACCCTTTTCACGAACGACATACCGCACACCAGCGGCGTCGAACTCGCCCTCTTCGCAGACGATACCTGCCTCTATGTGTCTGGACGTAATCCAGACACTATCTCTAAACGCCTCCAATCCGCAGCCGAAACCCTCGGGAACTGGTTTCGGAAATGGAGGATCGAAGTCAACCCCATCAAAAGCGCAGCCATGTACTTCTCGCGGCGCATTACGCCGCATCTCCCCACCATAGAGTTATTCGATCGTCCAATCCCCTGGGAAAAGACAGTCAAATACTTAGGCGTCCTATTAGACTCAAGACTCAGCTTCGGTCCACATATTAACCGAGTAAGGAACCGAGCGGCGTTCGTCCTCGGTCGATTACATCCGTTACTAAATAAAAATAGCAAAATGTCCCTACGTAATAAAATTACACTTTACAAAACCTGTATTCGGCCAATTATGACATACGCAAGCCCCGTATTTGCGCATGCTTCCCCGCGTCAAATTCACCGACTTCAGGTAATACAAAATCGATTCATGCGTAAAGCCACGGGAGCACCGTGGTTCGTGCGTAATGCTAACCTTCATATCGATTTAGGGCTTCCTACCATAGCCCAATATCTAAAGTTGGCCTCTCGCCGATACTTCGACTCTGCCGCCACGCACCCCAACCCACTGGTTGTCAGTGCGGCCACATACAACCCCCTCGCGATACACCAAAACTCGACCCGCGGAAAAAGTAGACCGAGGCACGTCCTCGAGGACCCTGACGACGCGACCACTAAGGCCCAAGCGCTCTACTCAACACTACACAAACACACATTATCACCATAATACCGCCCCGGCCGTCGGCGTGGGCGTATCAGACAAAGTTATTCGCGATACCGCCGGTTCTCCCCTAGCACTACTGTCATAAGCAGAAGCGTCGCTGGAGTTTCTTGCGCCATTTCTTCTCCAGCGGAAACGCATTCCGAATTGGTGGTAAACCTATGTAATAATAATCATGGTATTAGTAATGATAGTAGTAGTAATATTGCCCTCCCGATTGCAGTAACTGACCGAGCCGAGGCCGGCCCCCTTGGGCACCCTCGAGTCTGTTACTCTTGCGAACAGGATGACGGTCCAAGCCGAGGTCCCCCCTCGGGGGCCCTTGCGCCAGTCATCCATAAATAAAGGTTTCGGCTAAGCGCCCTCAGCGCTATGCCACCTTTCAATCCGGCGAAGCTGTAAAAGCCTTCGGGTTAACAGTGACCATCAGTCCTAAAAAAAAAAAAAAAATCCGCGCCTGCACCTGCTCCTGCGCCCGCGCCCGCGTCCTCTCCCGCGCCCGCGCCCGCTCCCGCACCCGCACCCGCTCCCGCACCCACAAGTATTTATTATTTATACAACCAATTATTAAGCAGATTTTATAATATCAAAAAATGTGATGCTCTAAAACGATATAACACGTAAACTCATTTCCCTCAATGACGTTGAATTAACTATTAAATCACTGATAATCCTAAAAAATTATAAGTTTGTGTTAAGCATTGTCTCATCTGCCAGAAACATTCAAAGGAGACTGATCACAAAAATGGAAAACGTATAAAAAAATTGAAATATTCGTTATAAGATCAAAGACTGCCGCTGTTTGCTTCTTAAGGTAGGTACCATCTATTTCAGGGATATCAGCAATATAGACAAAATGTACAAACGTTTTTGAGGTATTTTAAATAGTTTTTTTTTATTTTCAGTTAATTATTTTATTGCCATAGTACTGGCAATAAAACCTCCTATTAAATCCTCCTAAAATCCTATCTAAAAAAACATTAACTGTTTTAGGAAACTTATAATAAAAATAAAATTTCTTAAACTGTAACTTTATTTATCCTCAATCCGTACCATGGGTTTTTATAGTTTGTTAAAAATGGATATCGATACAATAGCCATTCATCGTAATAGAAATAGAATAAAGATACGTCTTAAAGTCTAGACGTTTTTGGTAATACATAGATACAGATACATACATACGTATGTTATTTTAAAAATAAAAATAACCTTTATTTTGAAAATGAACGTTATGTCAGTAGGTCAGCTTTGATGTTGTCTATTGCAGAAATGGTTTAATTACAGCGCATCTACCAGTGACCGGTTGTTGGTAATGATCTCATTACAGACTAAAAGCATTTGCGAGGCAATAATGTAATTGTCTATAACACAAGAACAATATTAATCTCAGTTATCAATGTTTAAAAAGGAAAAGTTATAAAACTTTAAAACTTAAAGTAATACGTATAACCGTCTGCCAAATTACTACGAGTACATAAGTAAAAATTTATTAAACTTTTGTAAGGGTGACATATTGAACACACACAATCAAGCACTATACTAGTCCAATCCATCTAGGTAGGTACCACCCCAGGCTAGTTATTCTGCCGTAATGCAGTAGTGTGCAAACATTATTGTATTTCGGTTTGAAGGGAACTGAGAGCTAGTGTAATCACTGAGCATATGAGGCTTAAGAACTGATGTCTCATAGTGACGGGCTCAGTGTAGTGTCACACAGAACTTACCATTAGGTGAATTTTTTACGTTTCGTTTAAGCAATAAAAAAATTGATGTATTTAGAGTATTTTTTTTTATAATTATAAAGTTCACCTGAACTGGTTAACAACTGGTATGTTTCACAAATAGTCATCGGCTGGGTTCAAACCTAAAACCGGCGACTCAGTATGCATTTATAAATAAATTAAATAAAAAAATAATAAGAAATTAGAACAGGATTTTTCAGTTCTTCTTTAACATTTCAGGCTACACTCCGCTGAAGCGCCTTTTCTGATGATATCAAGAATGCACCTACAAAACCTACCACCAGTGAATTTGTAATAGATTTGGTATGATTAAGTATATAACTAAAGTCGTGTAGTAGTTTTCTGCAACCTTTGAAAAATAAAACCTTACCCGAAATTGACATATAGCGGCGTAAAAATAGAAATTGTATATATAATAATATTTCAATAAAGGTAAAGAATGAAATATTAATTTTACTTGTTTTAATGCTTCAGACACGTCTAAAATAAAATCATAAATTCAGAAATTGCTTATGATTTGTAAAAAGTACTTGAACCAATATAAAAATAACCTAATTTACATCAACTACTATGGGTTTTCTTCATTTTACTTATGAAATAAAGAATAATCCTGTTGCTCCATTGTTTTCATTTGAAGCTTCTTCACACTAAACGCTTTTAACTTAAAAGTTTCTCTTCATATTAAATTGGATTGGAAGCTTGGTTCCACGCGAGGTGTTCTCTGTTCACTGCAAGAGCCTGACCTTAATACTTGTAATGTCTCCGCCGTGTAGGTAAGACTATAACGTTAACTACGGGCTATTTCAACGTTTAAGTAGAGCCGTTGGTTTACTTTAGAACATTGCAAATGCAAAATCTGCACTTACTTATGTCGTTCCACGCAAACTTAACGTTAAGGAAAAGCACCGAACCTCTTCATTTATACCAAGTGCTTTAAACATTTGTTGATTGTTATTTTACTCCAATATCGTTTCATAATGAATGGGCGATAATTCCTCGAATATTTTTACCTTGTTTGCTGGAGATATATTTTTAAGCTCAATTTCACTCGATTGCAGATTAATTAATTAGCTACTTTGCATGTACGTATGTTTTTATTTATCGTTAGTTGTTTTTATAATATACTTATATTTTTGTGGTTCAACATCCCACGTTTGGAAATTGTATCTACAGTATTCGTAGTTAAAATAAAATACCTGCTGCACCCATAAAAAAATCTCACCAGGCCCTCTGTCGCGGGGGCGACAAAAGGGGTTATGCCAGATTCCTACCGGCCAAAACCCCACGGTATTCCTCTCGGCGCCAATAGTCGGGACTACGGGAACTTTACATTACTGGCTTTTTTTTACATGTCTGATATGGGGGATGGAGGAGGGGTTCATAGGCTCTTCTCCGGCGCCCGGCCCTGCGGCAGCGGATTGGAACAGGAACACACAAGGCGCTCTACCTCTGACGTGCACTTTGCCCGTACATGCCCATTCTGCAGGCACTTATAGCATCGCATCGATCTGGGTTGTAACAGCTGCAATTTTGCTGAAAGCCCTCCGATTAGGAAGCTGCCACCCTCGACTACCTTTATAGCCGCAGCTACTGGACAATTTATCCAAATGGTACCTTTTTCCCGAAACGTTGCGGGGGATCTCCCCTACTTTGACTGAGTCCGCCGCGCAACCACCTTGGCGTGAAAACGCTCTAATGGCCTCTTCAACGCTGACTGAGTCGTCCATACCAGAGACTCGCAGGTCTTCGCATATAGTTGGCGTGGATACCTTCACAACGTCGACCGGTAAGATCTCTCTTAGCTTTTCAGCTAGACAGTCTGCCTTTTCGCCACTAGCCACACCCGGTACCTCTAGGATACGAGCTCCGGTAGCAGCTTGGCGGTAGCGCAAAGAAGTAAAACCAAGCCCTGAAAGATCGGTCTTCGCTCTGGCTTCCGCTAAAACTTTGGCATAAGTAAGCCCTCTGTTCTCGACCCCTCGCTGCAACGTTATAAAACCGCAGCTGACCGAGAGAGACGAAGCTTTACGGGTCGGCTTGTCATTTTTGCAGAAGTCACTATCGCAGAATTTAGTTTCTTTTTCGCACTTCGCCTCACCACAGTCGACCTTCGTTCATTGTTCAGGTGCTGCAGGCAAAGGACTGGATTCGGACCGTGGTTACGGTGTCTTCCCGGAGATCTTCCATCTCCTTGCGGAGTTCATCGATCACCCGTTGCAAGCAAGCGTTTACGGCCTGGAATTTAATCGTTTGAGGATCTTCTATGTAAGACCTCTACAGACTCCTTAATAGATGCGGCCGCGTCTTTTTAGGCACATTGGAATGTGCCTTTCAGGGTCCTCGACTTCGCCGCCACATTCAGTATAATACCGAAATCGTCGAGTACCTGTTTATTAATGGCCAAGGCTATTCATTTGTCACCCCCGTCAATCGGCAGGACCAAAACAGCTCTTTCTTGGTCGGCAATTCGATTCTTAGGGCGCTTAGGGCGCTCTTAAGTCTTCATCCCGATTTGGCTTGACGAAATCATCCCTCCTATACTTTTGTGTAGATCCTTCCACCATTAAGTTCAAGGCTTCACCGTCACAGGTCGAAGCTGTTTTTAGGCAGTCTTTTCTTGGCAGCTCGCGTTTTAGTAGCGCGGCTTTCAGCCTTAAATGCCCCCATCGAAACATCACTACGCAGACTCACATCCGACTCGAATGCAGACTGCACTTGCATCTTTTCTGCAATTTGATTTTTTATTTTTTTCACCATGGTTAAACCCCCGAGTATATGGGAATTAAAAGGTCCATCCGAGCAGAGCCCTGTACCCGAGTAAGCCTACTCGTCGGCCGGTACCCTGACGGGTGCAACACTGGCGACCGAATTTCCCGTCAGCCATTCAGCTCCTCACGGCGTGCTAACTCTTGAGCTTCGGGTGATTTTTATAGAGGTTTTTATTCTCGCGGCTACAGCGGTTAAGCCAGCATCCCTCAGTCCCCAAAGGGATTCTGAGGTTCCAGCGCTGGCAGAGTTGGAATGACTCCTTCCCATGCCTGCCCAGTGACCAGGTGAGGGAACACTGAACCCGCTGTGAGCTCCTCCGTGTCTCTCTCGTAAGAGAGAGTAAGGAAAAGCCCTGCTCGCAAGATTATTCGCCGCCGGCAAGTAAGTACAGACCGATCGCCATCACCTCCTTGTTCTCCAAAATAATGGAATCCATTATAAACTGCCAGCTCCTGAGGTACCTAGAGGAGCACCAGTTGATTAGTGACCGCCAGTACGGCTTCCGTCGGGGTCGCTCAGCTGGTGATCTTCTAGTGTACCTCACTCATCGATGGGCGGAGGCAGTAGAGAGCAAGGGGGCCTTGGCAGTTAGTTTGGACATAGCGAAAGCCTTTGATCGGGTCTGGCACAAAGCGCTTCTCTCGAAGCTTTCTTCATATGGGCTTCCCGAGAAATTGTGCAATTGGGTCACTAGTTTTCTCACAGACCGGAGCATCAAGGTCTTAGTTGACGGTGCATGCTCGGAATCTAAGTCTGTGAACGCTGGTGTCCCACAAGGCTGTGTGCTATCGCCAACCCTGTTTCTTCTGCATATCAATTATATGTTACAGATTAGTAACATTCATTGCTATGCAGATGACAGTACTGGTGATGCCTTATACACAGGCCGTACCAATATTTCTCGGGAACACGTCGACGAGCACCGGAACAAACTTGTGTCTGAAGTCGAGATTTTGTTAGACAAAATCTCGGACTGGGGCCGACTAAATTTAGTCGAGTTCAACCCTAACAAGACACAAGTTTGCGCGTTTACCGCAAAAAAGAAACCCTTCGTCGTATCACCTCATTTCGAGAGCACTCCCCTTGTTGCCTCAGCCAGTATCGGAATCCTTGGCGTCGACATATCGAGCAACGTTCAATTTCGCGGTCACTTGGAAGGGAAGGCCAAATTGGCCTCCAAGAAGCTTGGCGTGCTCAGTAGAGCGCGACAGTACTTCATGCCGGCCCACCGCTTGCAACGCAACCAAGAGCGGTTCGAATCGTTGACGTCCATGTCCTATCTGATCGGCCTTGATCCCCTGGCTTTGCGAAGAGATGTTCCATCTCTTTGCATTTTTTACAGGATCTACCACGGGGAGTGTCCCGAGGAATTGTTCGGATTAATTCCAGCCGCTGAATTTCACCATCGCACCTTACGGCATAACCTCAAATTCCGTCTTCACCACCTTGATGGTTGGCATTCCACGACAGTGCGTTTTTCGCGGAATTTTCTGCCACGCACTTGCACTTTATGGAATGTGCTGCCGTCAGCGGTTTCTCCGGACTGTTTTGTTAATCTGAATTAATATTTATAGATTAATTAACAATTGTTTGTATACTGAGCAATTATTGCACATTGAATAATGTATTCGATAATTCATGTTTATTTTCATACAAGTTGCACTTCTGTAACGAGTACTCAGTTGCACGCCCTCTTTTTTTCCAATAATTCAGTCCTAGCCTGTCTTCTCTAAATGTACGAAACATAAAAATGTTTTCTGCTGCTGAAAATATAATATATTTCCACTTACTAATCTCACACCTTGGTGAACAGTATTACTAGCACTGGTCAACAATTTATCCAAACTTTTCCGAGAAAAAGGTTTTTTCACCATTTCCTTTTTTCAACCTTTTTTTTGTAATTTTGACGCTGAACCCATTCTACTCCTTAAATTGACCTCCTTCTACTTAATTTGACTGATTAATTATCAGCCTTGGGCTTGTCCACATAGGGGATATAGGTAAGATGCAGTAGATTAAGTCTTGTAACATATTTTGTATATTTAAATGAAACTAATTTTACGGATTTTATCGCGTTTAATGTTTTACTATTTATAACCCGACGTTTCGGGCGCTTTACAGCTCCCATGGTCACGGGGGGACTGAGGTGACAGTTGTCCCGATGTCATAGTTAACCCGGAGTACCTTCAGCTTTTAATTATTATTTTTAGTCCGATCTACGCAGAAAGAGCTTACTGTGTCTTGAAGCCTTGCAGTGGTATGCTTGGTTTTTGATTTAATTTTATTAATAATAGGATCCCAAGCCGGTGGTAATACCCAACCATCTTCCCTATTGAAATTAGGATGTTTTTTAATTTCAATAGCCTCGCGAGTCATTCTTGGTAGGAATCGGTGTTCTTTTGCAAGGATTTGTGGTCTATCAAATCTGATGTAATGGTTGGGATGATCCAGAACATGGTTACAGTCTGCAGACTTCCTAGAACGACGAGGCTTCACGTCAGCTATGTGTTCTTTTACGCGGGTTTTTATCGATCTTCTTGTTTGGCCTATGTAAGAGAGACCACATTCACAATCCAGCTTGTATACTCCTGCGTCTTGTAGAGGGATCTTACACTTGACAGATGGTAAAAACTGACTTATATTCTTCGGCGGCTTGAAGTATGTTTTTATGGAAGCCCGCTTCAAGATATAGCCAATCTTGTCCGTGACTCCTCTGACATAAGGTAGAATAGCAGGTACACGCTCGACTGTGGCCGGTTTCACTCGGTCACTGCGACGTAGGCGCGCAACCCGAAGCTTGTTGTCGTGCAAAACTTGCTTGACATAACTTTATAAGGCGCAGGTTCGGCCGCACATGGAGTACTGTTCTCATCTCTGGGCGGGGGCACCCCAGTGTCAGCTCCTTCCATTTGACCGCATTCAGCGAAGAGCGGCTCGAATTGTCGACGACCATGTCCTATCTGATCGGCTTGATCCCCTGGCTTTGCGAAGAGATGTTGCATCTCTTTGCATTTTTTACAAGATCTACCATGGGGAGTGTTCCGAGGAATTGTTCGGATTAATTCCAGCCGCTGAATTTCACCATCGCACCTTACGGCATAACCTCAAATTCCATCGTCACCACCTTAATGGTTGGCATTCCACCACAGTGCGTTTTTCGCGGAATTTTCTGCCACGCACTTGCACTTTATGGAATGTTCTGCCGTCAGCGGTTTTTCCGGACCGATACGACTTAGGGACCTTCAAGAAAAGAGCCTATTCCTTTCTCAAAGGCCGGCAACGCATCTGCTATTCCTCTGGTATTGTAGGTGTTCATGGGCGGCGGTGATCACCATCACGTGAGCCACCTGCTCGTTTGCCTCCTATTCTGTAAAAAAAAAAAGTACGCAACTGAGTACTTACTTTTCGGCGCCCAGGATGCCCCGTCTTGGCATGGACTCGTTTTGGACTGTACCAAGAGGAGCAGTAGTCGAACAATCGAGGAGGGGTTGCCCTGGGTTAACTCAACAATAAAAAAATTACTACTTTAATAAGTTAACTAGTAATAAGATAAATAAATAAATTGCATTTGCACTCACCGAAAACACTAAACACGTTATATCCATTTTAATATCTTTCTGCACAATATAAAAATATCAATGGAAATTTCGAATAGTAGTATAGTAGTATAGTGAATAGTAGTAGTAGTTTATGTTTTAAAAAGTTTGTAAACATAATTATATAGGTTGTTTAAAGGTTTCGTATACTTTTGGTTCGTTTATATCTAATTAGAAGTCCGCATTTAGTCGTTAAATATAATTCAATCTGAACAAAGCTTTTACCTTGAATTGTGATATCGGTACCAAAACATACTTTGGGTGAAACACTTTATGAAAACAAAAATAAGTAGATTCTCCCGCTCACCTATCTGTCAACCGTTCTGTTTGTTTACTTATGGAATTGAGCCTCAAATGGCTCTTCGTATTTTTCAGTTACTCTGAGGAGGGTAAAATAAATATATTCATTGTTTATGTGTTGCCTTTAGGAATCACTGCTGTGTGCTGCAGACAAGGTTTTGTCGGCAAAATTTAAAGCAAAAAGATGACACTATATTTCTAATTCAAACAGAATCCCACCTACTTCAACAGTATAAACTTGATTTTGCAATCTTACTCGTAAACATTTTATTGAGTTTCATCCGCCCGACTATTGTTAGTTTCCATTTCAGTTTAGGAATGCTGCACACGACATTGAATTTATTTCCCTTCTTGATCGATTTTAATTACAATATTCCATTCAAGACAGAACTGCCTTAAATATTAAGACAAAAAAAAAGCTAAAATAAATAATAAATTAAAACACGTTATAGTTCAGACAGCTGTCTCTAAGATAACTGAAGGATTACTAGAAAATTAGCTTTTATGATAGTTTGAAAAATAGGTACAAAGACTATGTTCTTCTGGTCGATTGCGGCTACCGTGACGTTTTCCAGTTAACAGCCAGCAGATGTCATCTGCGCAAGATACCAGTATACCAGATAGGGCCTGTAGTGTATATTATCGTAAACGCAGATGTATTCACCGGTATTGTGTTTCCACTTTTCGATACAACGCTTATGCAATTAGATCGAAGGAAAAGAACGTACAGACATGTAACAATCACAATACAACTAAACCCGGAAACTAATAATTTGCGGTTTTCACAAATATTTTTTTATTTGGGTCTGGAACAGAGTTCCTTCAACTTTGCTAGCTGTTACACTGACCACTGAGCAACGCAGTCGACAATATTTTATGAACAATGTTTTAGGAAACTGTTGCAAACTCTTGTTTGTGACTAACCTTATTTAGTTAGTACACGTCGGGCCTCCTAACGTTTGTCGATACTCCCGTGCATACTAATAAACTTTTGCGAAATGAAGAACAATCGAATTTTTATCAACACAAACTGCGTTTTGCATATCATGTCAATTGAAAAATACTTTAGCTTATTTATTGAAATAGAATAATAAAATAATTTTAATGAAATTAGAGTACGGACATATTAAAAAATAACGGAAGGTTTTGGAATCGGAAAGGCTTCGTCACAACGTTTTCCTTCACTGCTGAGTATGTGGAAAATCAGTACTTTAAACTCCAATTAACAATGTTAGATATAAGATCGCATCCAGGTCACTCACGTTTTGTGAAATTATAAGGGGACCGGTCTGTCAGGGCCAGATCGGGCAGACATGGACAGTTGTTCTGCCGTGAAGCAGTGTTTGCACACTACCGCTTCACGACAGAATAGCTGGTCCTGCGGCGGTACCTACCGTGACAGATTCCTGCATAGGAATCCTACCACAACAATTTTACTAACTATTCAAGAAGATTCAAAAACTATCTAGTGGCCTCCTACAGATTGAGGAATATCCATCTCCAATATGCAAGATTTCAAATACGTGACTAGTAGCAACGTTAAAGGAACGAAACGTCTTGTATTGCAACCGACAATCAGCTAGCTTCCAACTTGAGAGAAGCTTACATCCAGATCGATGATGTGCTTACAGGAATCAAGAGCCTCTTTAACTAATTAAGTTACTCGTATTCAAAAATATAGACACAAATTTTGCTAAAATCAGATAAAATAAAACTAACGTAAATATGTCTATTATATAATGACGGATATAGATGTTTTTACAGTTACTGTTCGTTATTTGCTTGATTAGTTTTATATCTAAATATAAAAATAATCAAGCAAATAATGAACACTTGTTGGCTAGTTTAGAATGCATATAGCATTAAGTCCGCCTATTGTACGTTTACTTAAAATATGGTCAAAATAAATTAAATAAATAAATACCGTATATTGGCTCGCTTTCATATACACATTAAGTCACGACACAAAGTTTTGGGACAAAGTGTGTCGTTTGCGGAAAACTCGGACTAAATATAGGCGCGGGATTATTTCTGATGCTTCGTGTCGCGCCAGCCGCTATCCAGACACCAATCCAAACACGTTACCGATGGCCGACTTAAGGTTTAAACGTTTATAACGTTCTTTATCATAATCTTAGTTGTCTTTTATTATAATATATTTATCATTTATTGTGTTATTAAAGTTAGTGGAAAGTTTTGTGCTCTTAGTTAAAAATAATATCATCGTTTGTTAAAAAATATTAAAATGAACTAAAATGGTTCTAAAAGTGTTGTGCCTTATTTTAATTTCTTCAAAATGTGTACATTCAGAAACATTTACAATTGGTTAGTCCTGTTTTATTTATTAGTTTGCAATTTTGTTAAATAGCGTTTTAATTTTTAGAATGAATTTAGAAATAGTTATATAATTTTTAGTTTTAACAAATTAAAAAAAAAACGTTATATAAACATTAAGATACATTATATGTTATAGAAATTGTTATTAAACATTCTTAAAATCGATAATTAAACAATTTTTATAAAAAATTAAAGCAACATTATATCAATTACGTTATAAAAATAATACAAAGTAAACTTCAGCATGTTTTGCAATTCTCAGAAATGTTTTTGTGATTTAAAGAATAGCGGTGCTTTATTGCCTCACTACCATTCAACGTGTAACGGACCACTGCTAGATATACTTTCCCTATAAATTATACTCATTATTATCATATTTGTCATACTCAGCAAGCGGATTGGTAAAGGCTGTTGCATCTGCACATCCTTTGGCTTATTTATTTCCTTAAGACAACTATTGATAACTGGGGGAGGAAAGGAAGTCGACTTGTAATAATATTGCATTATATGGCAGAATAACACCATAATATGCAATGCTATCACTATACTGCTCCTGGGAACGCAATGGGGAGTAAGAACTTTTTGACTCGTACCAAAATGGCGGCGACGCGGTCCGCTACCCGTCACGTATTGTATCCCACGGGAGCGAAAAGTGGGCTACGTGTGTGGCCTCTGCCTACTCCTTTTATGGAAAAAAGGCGTGACTATATGTAAGTATGTAAAGTGAAATATAAAATAATCTGTTTTCAGGGGGCATCTTTTACACAGATTCCGAAGAACTGAAGGTAGCTCTAACAGTAAGCGCCAGAATGTACAATTTTAACATCTCTATAAAAGAAGTGATAAGGAATAGCAATATACTTGAACTTAATCATCTTGTATGTGAACTTGCAGAAGTAAGTCGGCAATAAGTTGACAATTACAACATGTTTTTATAAATTATGTTATCCAGTTAATACAATCTAAACCTCATCCACCACACGCCAGCGTAAGAGAATCAACTATTTAGCCTCGGCTCGTGTGTATTGCAGAACAGACAGACTTCTTAGTCGTAGATGGCGGAATACAATTACAAATACGCCAAATCAAAAGTATCCAAACCGGTGACGGGCAGCAGCTATAATCTGTTCTGTACGAATATCTGTATCTTATATATGCTTTTCTATACATTTTTTGAACTATTCAAAGTAATTAAATCCACAATTACATAGTATCTCCACACGATATTCGCTATTGATCTCAAAATCATTGAGGTAATTAATGTTTTTATTTTAAACTTATTTCTGAATATAAGAAGTTTCAGTTGGTGCAGTGTTTCAATTATTCACTTCTGCGCTACAAGTAGCAGGTTCGATACCCGAACGGAACAAATATATGTATGGCCCTCAGTTAGTTTGCCCAGTCGGGATGCTTGTGCTTGTGCAATTAATATATGTAAAACACCTTTTCCACATAAGGCAAAATATAGCAGCAATACAAAAGATAATACTAGAGTTGGGCAAAGTTATTTTCTTTAAATATATCTTATACTTGCTAATGCTATAACACATAATATTTCCCAAACTTTAAAATGAACTTTATCGAGTAAAAATGGTTCAAACACACTTATAATGTTGTATAAAATTAATATACTATGTAAATAATAGAAATTGTACTAATGAAATGTGCTTACATTTTTAGGAGGGTGTCATAGGCATCATAGATGGAACAGGAGGTCAACCAACAGAGTTTATTCAAGCTCTCTGCGATATATTAGAATTACCACACGTTACTATACAATATAGCGACTTGAATGATAGAAACGCGTACATAATAAATTTACATCCCAGTTCCATGGCTTACAATCTGGTATATCTTTCAATTTATCACATATTTTTTTTAAATATTTTTCACATTTTTATTTATGACTAAGTTCAGAAAGTAAATCTCGGCGCGGAAATTTAAATTTTTTTCGCTATAAATGTTAAATAAATCCTAAGAATTTTATTAGTATATATTCATTAAGTATACATATTTCATTCTGAATTTTCTGCCTATAATGGAAGAATCATACGGTAAGTACTTTTATATATTTGCAAAGGTTTTGCAAATATCGTTACTTTTTCGATGAAAAAATTGAAACATTTGGAAAGACAATATAATATTAAAACTTTTCATATAATTGGATTCGAATGTGTGACAATTATCGACCAACTGAACATACAAACTTATGCAATTTTTTATTTATACCTAAGGTTTTTTCTGTTTCTTAAGATAGGTGTAAATTAACACGTAATTTATACTTTTTAAGGCCATGGAGAAATTAATAGCACGTAAAGGCTGGGAGGATTTTACAATACTTTATTTTAAAGGCCACAGCTTAACCAAAATTAGCAGCTTATTAAAAATGAATACACACAATGACAGATATATTGTAACTGTTAGAGAACTTAGTGGTAATGATTATAGGTATGTGCCTGTTTTATTGCAGAATTTACTGAGATAGATGACAGACACATGATCATGTTATATTAATATGTTATTTAATAAGGTTTCTTAATAATTTTCAGGGATGTTCTTATTAGTGCAAAGGAAAATGGTTATACGAATTTCGTAGTAGATTGCCCTCCAGCAAACTTGGAATTAATACTGAAGCACGCACAAGAAGTCGGTTTGATGGCTGATGAACATTCGTATATATTTGCATCGACAGATCTGTTCACATTAGATTTGGATAGATATAGATATGGAGGAGTTAATATGACCGGTAAATTTGATTGCAAATGTTATGTTACGTTATTAAAATATCAATAATATTAACTCATATTATTGAAAATTTACAGGGCTTAGGTTGGCTAATTTAGAGCAGAATGAAATACTGTGGAATTTTACAGACATTTTTAATAGGGAATCTGGTTCAGCTCTTGAATCGGAACAACTTAAGAGTAAAATCTTATTAGTGCATGATGCAGTCCTTATATTTTTTAAAGCAACATTAAAGATGAAAAATGAACTAAGGAAACCTGAGGGACTTAGTTGTGAAAATTACACTTCCTGGACCCACGGTTCTTCATTATTAAATTTTATGAAAACAGTATGTGGTTTCTTAGTGAATAAATGTACGTTAATTAACAAGTAAAAGAAAATAACGTATGTGCCATTTTTCAGAACAAAGTTGAAGGGTTCACACGGACAATGATATTTGATGGGTATGGAGATAGAACTAATGTCATATTTGACGTACTTGAACTCACACCCGCCGGAAACCAAACGGTTAGAATATTTTGATATAGACCTTACTATAATCTGGTATTTTTATAGTCTTTTTGTTTAGGCAATAATACTTTATGTATTTGTATTTCCACCACGATTAGTACAAATGGTGAACTTAATGCAAAGATAGATTCTCTACCAACCTAAATTTAGCTTCAGGAGGGAAGATACATGTACATGGCTGAAGTAATCGTTTCTACTTAAATTTAGGTGACACATTCAGATTCTTAAGCGCCTGGAGACTATTGTGTCACGGTTCACCGTTCACAGTATTCACGGTTCACTAGGCAAGTCGACAGAGGGAAAATAAAAACCAGGAGATGGGCAGCAGCGTCTTCCGGGAACATCTGAATAAATAAGCTGCGCCTGCCAAACGTGGCAACTATGGCAAAATCACCCAAAATGAGAGCTACTAACTTTTGTGGCAATCTATGGGGGAGGCCTATGTTCAGCAGTGGACTAGTTATAGGCTGAAACGACGACGACGATTGACTCTACGTCAGACTCTCGGTGGCTGTCTCTCGTAAAGTCAAGTGTGGAAGAGCGGGCAGTGCTTTTCAAAACCGTTTTTGCATACGCATCTTAGCAAATTAACTTTTTGTCCCTGTTATTATATCACGCTTAATTAAATCTTTATAAAGATTGGATTAAATGTTAAATTGTAAGTTGTTTTTTTTTGTAGATAGGTACGTGGGCATATAATAATCTCACAATTTCTAGACCATTCTTAGTTTCAACCGAAATTGTTGAAGAAACAATCATGAAGAACAGGACGTTCAAAGTGTTGATTACAACGGTAATTTTTTGCTTCGTTTTTATATCGGCTTAAATCTTTTAACAGATATTAACGAATTTCTAAATTCTAGTCTCCCCCATATGGTTACGTCAAAGAGTCATCAGACCAGCTTGAAGGAAATGACCGCTACGAAGGATTTACAATAGACTTAATCGAAAAACTGTCCGAAATATTGGGATTTAGTTATGAATTTGAAATAGAAGTTGAGTATGGTTCAAAAGACCCACATACACAAAAGTGGAATGGAATGATTCTTCAACTCATGGAAGACGTAGGTTAAAGTTAATATTATTGTTTTTTAAATCTCACTGATCATAACTGAAAATATACTAAAGTGTGCTTTTAGAAAGCGGACTTCGCAATTTGTGATTTTACAATAACATCTGTAAGACAAAGTGCAATAGATTTTTCCACCCCATTTATGACTCTTGGAATAGGAATTTTGTATAAAATGCCAAGCAAGCAACCTCCTGAAATGTTTTCGTTCATGGCTGTCTTCTCAAAAGAAGTAAGTAATATATATTAATCAAACATATCTAATTAATTTTGTTTGTTTTTTTTAATTGCTCTGTAGTATAATTAAAAATGACTACTCGTAAAAACGCAGTGCAGGATGACTTCTAGGTTGATAGAGCGATGACGTGTCTAACTGTGCATGAATTTAAGGATGCCGATAGCCTGGTACCATGGTTACTGTCATTATTTAAACGGAAAATTATTTATTATTATAAGTGTTTAGTTAGAGACAAGTAGTAAGTAACCTTAATTCCAAATGAGGAAAGACGTGGGGGGTCAGCTCAGGGGCCGGGTGCACGCCTTAAATTTAATAGTACTCGAGTGACCTGAGTTTGGTTCCCGATGTCAACACCTAAACCGTCTAAAATTGTTCTGCAGTTTTAAGTGCAGATTTACCACGTGCTCAGCTATAATAAAAAAAATAAACTTCTTCGATGACATTTGAAGTCAGCCAACCCGCATTGAAACAACGTGACAGATTTTTCCCGGCTCCAAAACTCTTTCAGAAATGAGGGCAGGCCTGTGCTCAGCGATGCGACATTTATAGGCACTTGTAACTTTACTTGAACACAGTAAGCAAAATTGATTTAGCAAATTAGGCCCCTGTATAAAAAAACTATCAGGAAACTTTAAGGCCATCTTTTTATATTTATAATTAACATTAATAATTATTTATTAATTTAGGAACGAGTTTGATTATTAAAGAAACGAAAATCAATATTGCTCGAAAGAAGGAAAAAAAACTCTAACCTTCTAACTAATTTTACCTCCAGGTTTGGTACTACATGGTGTTAGTACAACTAGGTCTTGGAGTAATAATGATATTTGTGGGTCGAATATCGCACAAAGAATGGCAAAATCCAGTCCCTTGCATAGAACAACCAGAGGAGCTAAGCAACCAGTTTAGCTTTGCTAATTCTGTCTGGCTTATTATCGGATCAGTTATGCAACAGGGATCCGAAATAGCCCCTATGTAAGTTTTTGAAGTTATTTTAGATAATTTTGGTAATTTTTATATTGTAAAATAAACACAATGAATATAATTGAAATACATACAAAAAATATTTATAAGCAAATTTTCTTAATTTTCAGAGCATTAGCACCACGTATGATTACAAGCGTGTGGTGGTTCTTTACTATGGTCATTGTGGCATCATATGTAGGGACTCTTGTAGCCTTCCTTACAGTGGAGAAAAATGTTCTTCCATTCGAAACAGTAGAAGAACTTTACAAACACAAGTCAATTTCTTATGGAGCAAAGAGTAAAGGATCCACGATTGATTTTTTTGAGGTATAACTGTTTGTTTATAAAATATAGTTATTAAAATAATTATCAAGACTAAAGAAGTCTTGCGTATGGTAGCGACTTAAGAGAATCTACTACCCCATCTCATCTCGTGGGCGTCGTAAAAGTCGATAGAGGAAAAATTGAGAAAAAGGAGATGGGCAGTAGCATCTTCCTGGAAGATCTGAATAAATAAACTGAGGTTGCCAACCCGCCTGCCAACCGTGGCAACTATGTCAAAATCCCCCAAAATGAGAGCTACAAAGTTTTGTGGCAATCTCTGGGGGATGCCAATGTTTAAGCAGTGGATTATTTATTTATTTAATCTTAATTGTAACACCTTAATCTAAGGAATACAATGGGCGGACTTAATGCCTAGAGGCATTCTCTGCCAGTCAACCCTGGGAGACTAGAAAAGTGATGGCAGGTGCAAATATATAAAAAATGTGGAGTCTGGTGTAAAAATATAAATACTGTTAAATAATAATTATATAATAGTATAAATAACCAATATATACACAAAATTAACATAGATAAATACATACATACAAATAATAAATATACTACACAAATAATACATATATAAACAAAATAAGAGGTGAAAATAAAACATCAGTTTGCTTCCAAATATATGTTCCCTAAGAATCTTTTTGAAGGCGTTTTTGTTGGCTGCATTCCTGATAGCATCAGGAAGGACATTCCAGAGGAGTGTAGCCTGAACTGTGAAAGAAGAGTTGAAAAATCCAGTATGATGCTGTGGAATACTTATCTTTAGACTATTTGAAGAGTGAGGAATTCGATCATGAGTCGAATAAAGAAATTGGAAGTTATCTTTAAGATAAGACGGAGAATTAGGATCGTGTAAAAGTGAGTAAAGTACTAATAAAATTCTGGAGCTTCGCCTTTGACGAATGGAGAGCCATTTAAGCTTCGAACGATGAGTGAGTGAAGAGTGCGTAGTCCATAAGCTGAAATGATTATGATGATGATGACTAAAGAAGTGAGAAACAATTTGATTTGATGTAGATATATCCTCCTGGGTGAGCCTTCGGAATACTGCGACAGAGAGATATAATAGTAGTGTACGCGCCAACACAGGGGCACTTACTCGTCCCGCACCGGATGTAACGCTCATGCAATAAGATCGGAGCTAGGCTGGGATGCAGTGTCACATACGGGGATGATCATAACACAAGCAGACCGGAAAACAATCCATATAAGTTTTTGCACAAATGTTAGTTTCTGTTAGGAACCGAACCATAGAATTCAGGCGCTCCAATCACCAGATTACGCGGTTGTCAATTTTATGTCGTTAGTTCGCGGATTTGAAGTAAAGTTACATTGGTTCATTGAAGTGAATTTGCTTCAGTATACTAAACTGGACTGAATATGGTGGACACCTTACGTGGACGTCTTAGAGACTTGACTGCTACCCACACTTACATGATATTATGCAAGTATAAGCCCTTTATCATTAACATCGCGGACGTATTTCCCGTGGCGTTGTAAATATCAATTAAGAAACAATATAAAAACCATTCGGTGAAAAGAAAAACTAACAATTTTTTTGTAGTATCTCTTTCAAAAGATTTTCAAGCAGGGACCGTTTATTTTTGTTTTTAAATAAAAACATATTGATTGTTTGCAATTAGTTTTTTTTTAAAGGTTTACTTTTTGGAACTGTGCATGGAATAACATCATTCAAATGACCACCTCGGCTTTGTATTGTAGCGTAAATACGAGAAGTTCAATCTCCATTACCATTTGATATAATGGTGCCTCCATTTCATTGATGACGCATGTTATGTTAATCTTTAGATATTCGACAGTTTTTTGTAAACAATGGTTTACCACACAGAAATGTTCTCATCATCATGTCATGTCATTTGTAATGGGCAGACTTTGCACTTAACATCAGGTAAACGTTTTGTTCGTCACGTTTGTTATTCCTACTAAAATTAAAAATAAAAAACATATCTTTAAGATTTTCATATGCCCAATTCCGACAATTGTAATTATTTAAGACGTCGTTGAGCCCAAAAATAGCTCAGACCCAAGTAGACAGAAGTGAAAGTCTGAGAAATGCCGCCTTATTTAGAACGCTTTCACCCACCAATTCGATATTCTCGGCGTTTCTCACATTTCGACGATGGGTTGGAGGTGGACTCATAACCGAGCAATTTTAGATAAAAACAATTTGTCCTCCTTAGGACGATTATGATGACCGTTAGTTTTACGCAATGCACGAAAATTTGGACCAATTGAGATGCTGTTTGTTATCAAACAAATCTAAGCATTTTAACGAACTATTTTACTGTACAGCGACTCATCTTGACAAATTCCGAAAGTTTACTGACTCATCCACCGAAAATTTGCGCCAATAGATAAGCTACGTAATATGGCTGGCAACAGCCGTTAAAGATCCCTTGTCTGTGATTAAAACCCCTTTAAAATAATATGACTATTTAAGTAATATGTGAAATATTTATTAAACAGTTTTTTTGACCAAACTACCAAAATTCGTTAACACTTTCTTGTATATTGTTTTAATTTATAATTTCAGAATTCACCTCATCCTACATTTATGAGTATGTACAAAAAAATGGTTGATAATAATTGGTTAGTTGCAACCAATGATATAGGTGTAGCAAAGTGAGTGTATTTAAATCTTAATCGACGTGACTTTTTTATCTTACACTGTTATTAAGTGTAATTTGTGTTTCTTTAGAACCGAAAACGAAACTTACGCTTTTTTCATGGAATCAACATCATTGGAATACTACAAAGAAAGACATTGTGACTTACTTCAAATAGGGGACTTGCTTGATTCGAAAAGTTATGGTATTGGCATGAAAAAAGGTAAAGAATTTAACGTACGCTTTAACAATAACAAATCTTATCCATTTGTCCATCATTATCATTAATATTATCAGGATATCAATACTCACGATGAAATGGATTAGCAAACATCAATACCAGATATTTCGTCACTTTGCAAGATGGTTATTCTGGCATCTGTCGGAAACCATCAAATTTTCATGGCTTTTCTCTTACCCGTCTTTAACGACACCTGCGCTATGAGACAGGAGGTCAGATATTCTTCCGCGTCGTCAACATATATCGTAGAGTAGTTATTTGTAAAAATTAGATTAATAACTTTTCAGGGTCTCCTTACAAGAAATATATAGACTACGGGTTGCTGAAGTTAAAGGAGCAAGGTGAGATACAAAAACTGAAGAACATTTGGTGGAATGAAAAAAGAGGCGGTGGTAAATGTGGGGTATGTTAAATAAACACCTAATTAAATAATATAATTTCTATAAAATTCCCATTGCCCTATTAAGAAGCCTCGTGCTATAACTATTTAATTTGTAAATATCTTTTATATTATAATTATCTGTTATTATTTATTGTCTGATTTTTTCTTTTTTATGAGCAACAAAATATTTCTAATTAGGACTAATTGTATACACTCTATGTTAACGTAAATTCACTTTATCTTTCTAACGTCTCAAACTTTTAGACTACTTCTTACTCAAATAGATTAGAATAATAAACTCAGGTGCATTTACTTTGCACAATTCATTCCAATTTTATGCTATACGTCAGCACGATATCACCTGTCCATTAAATTTGATTGTCTAACTTCAATATGTGAAAGTCAAAAATAGAGTTTCTAACACACATTATTCGAAAATACCGAGTAACTGTTAAATTTGTTTGCGTTATTATAGCAAAGTAATTAAAAGAAAAAAATATAAATCTAAAAATAAACTGTTTACTCTTCACTACTGGTTTGCAATTATCAAATACTTTTCTTCTGGAATTTAAATTTACATACATGAATAGTAAAATTTTATACGACGTAGTATGTTTTACAAATTTGGTGCATACTAGGTTAATTCCATATTCTAATTGTAGAAGCATCCTTTTTCACCATTATCAAGTTGTAGAAACAAAAATCGATGGGATGGCAAATAATTATTGATTCCTAGCCGAAGTCAACGTTTGTTGACAAAAACACAAATTGTTGGTTTTCGGATCTAGACACGCCGTTGTAATACTCGTTTATAAAGATCCTATACAGTTTAATGATTATAGTTCTGTATGTACATATATTTAATGACACTATACATATACATAATTTTATATACATTTTTTGATTTATCTTTTTTATGCTAGGATTGTCTCTTTTTTTTTAGATTAAGCGTGACGAAGAGCAGAAACAACTTGGTTTGAAAAATATGTTGGGTGCATTCGTCGTTTTGGGCGCGGGCAGTTTGATTGGGCTATTTATGTCTATTATTGATATGTTATGGGGCGTATTCAAACGTTCTGTGAAATATAATGTTAGTATAATTTTGACGTATTACAAACTTGTTAAGTAAGTATTTTTTATGTGATCAATCTTGCCGTGTGGTGGCGGCAGCTTAAGAGAATCTACCACCCCATCTCATCCGCAGGGTGTCGTGAAAGTCGAACAGGGGAAAATTAAAACCAGGAATTGGGCAGCAGCATCTTCCTGAAACATCTGAATAAATAAACTGCGATTGACAACCCGCCAGCCACGGCAAAATCCACTGAAATGATGATGATGATGATGTGATCATAAATTCAATTCAAGTCAAAAAGAAGATTGCTTAAGTCAGTTTTCGAATATAAAACATAATTTCAAGTAATTAACCAACGTTTATCATTAAGTAACTAGCCGACTGCCCGATGGGATTTCTTTTCGGCAAAATCTTAGGAACCCCCCGATTTTTAAAAGCCGCCTGTCTGCCGGGTTTTAAACTGGCATCACTCAGTAATTTGCCAAACCTATGAACCAGGCATTTACAAAAAAAAATATTTTATAAATTAGAAGAAAAACCATAAAATGTAAATTTCCGCTGATTAAAGACATAATATTTCCCAAAAGCATTTGATCCTTATCATTGTGTCTATCGCTTAGTGGCATAAAAGACAGTATCAAGCATTTGTTTTTTAAAGACTCGTCGACAATCAGGTTTAGGGTAAGCAGTTTTTTTGAAAAGTGAAGTGTTTTGAAAAGTAAACCACGTCTTTTTATAGGAATAAGAATACTCGTATTTAAAGTTATTACTGAATCTGCTGCTTCCCCGTCAGTGTTTATGCGTGTTTCGTACTCTTATTTTCAGGCAGATCCATGATATTTCCCTTTTGATAAATTAACTCTTGAATCAGCCAAAACGTGTTTTTTTATTAGGTAATTACTTTTGAAGTTTTTTTCTTCCAAAATTACGCCCTTAACATATAAACTTTCGGCCCTTATTTTATAATCTAAGAGGATGAATTTTATAAACGCTGATACAAATGAATTTTATTTGAACATCCATTTCCTCATTTAAAATTTCAAAAATTACTCAGATCCCATACAAAGGTTCGTCCCGCATTTTACCACCTAAGAAGATGAATTTCCTAAAACGTTGAAACTGACTTTTATTTATAATTGGAAATCTAAACACTAATTTAGATATTTATAAAAATTTAACTCCTTTAGGGTTTTTTTACTTCTGTGCGAAATTTCGTGCTTCTGAACTCTCCGGTGTAGGCTGTGCGTTGTCTGAAAATCAGTCAGTGTTAAAGTTTTATTAAGTAGACTAGCCATCTGCGCGATGGGATTTCCCATCAGTGACAGTTCAGGAACCATCCCACTTTTCTCAAATTTAAGATTTTCAGTAGCCTTCTCTCCCCATGCCGTCTCTTTACCCCTAAACAAATATATACTAAAGTGCCTGACTCGAAAAAACGCGACATAAATTTGTCCATGTTGAAAAGCTGGAGCATTTTTGCCTCCCGGGAAATGAAACATGGGGATCGGCAAAACACGTCGGCGCCATTTAGTACGAGCTCCAGTTACAACGAGCAGTATAGTAACAGCATCGCATATTACGGTGTTAATCTGCACCAATAATAACTGTCCGTACAATACCAATACACTTACAATACCTTAGTCGCCTTTTACGACACCTCGGTTCGGAAAGGAATAGGTGCTATTCTACTGTGCCGGACCCCTATCAGCTATTTATTAGTTATTTTAAGTCGTTGTTCAAGCAAACAGTTTTTTAAAATAAATTACTTTATTTCAACTTTTGGAAGGCTGATTTAGGAAAAGCGTTGAAAAGAGCGTAGGTTTCTATGCGTGTTTCGTTTTCAGGCTGATCCGTGCATTTTCCCTTTCGATAAATCAACTCTTCATCTTCATCCTTCAAAATGTAATTTTTTTATTAGGTAACTTTCGAAGTTCTTAAGAAGAAGAAGAAGCCTACATATCAATTCTACTTTTTTAACTTCAAAAATAACGCACTTATAATTTTAAATTTCGTCCCTTTTTTGCACCCAAAGCGGATAAATTTCCAGATACACTGATACAACGGACATTTATTTTAAAACAGAAGCCTGATCACCCGTTCCATTCACAGTCCGCTATGTCGTTTTCTGATGCCATTTACATAATCGATGGGAGCATATGGGGGTGATATATTTTCTTAAGCCGTCTTCCAACGTCGACTTACATTTGACCTTTTAATACTTTCAGACAACATTCAAATACGAGTTTATTGAGGAATTGAAGTTTGCTCTTAAATTTAGCGGTGATATAAAACCGGTGAAGCGGCCGCAGAGAGCGCAAGAAAGTATAGAGATGTTAGCGGAGGCTGAAGGAAAAGATGAGGTCAAATCTTTACGCTCTATTCGATCTGGAAGGTCAACTGACACTCACCGGACGCATCGCTCCCATAGCTCTAGACATTCTTCAAGTGGTCTAAGTGTAGCTTTTGCCAGAAGACGTGAATATAGTTAAAGATTCTAAGTTGCTTTATTTATCATTAATTAATTGTAATTATTGTTTAATTTATATTGAAACTTTTTTTATTAATAAATAAACGAAACAAACAAACTTTTCTTACGCGTATTATCTGTTACTGCGGGTCAAAACTATATCTGAAACTGGTCATTTACAATATAACATATATCTTATTATATTCATCAACTGAAAAATTATAAGGTTAAGTAACCTTAAATAAATAAATTTTGCTTATTTTAATATTTAATTACAAGTGATGTATAACAACATTATTTCAGTGTCTGCTTGAAATGGACACCGACCTCGGCGACCACAATCTTTCACGGAGAGTCCATTAGCTGTATAAATTGCTCAACAAAAACTAATTTTTATTAATACTTTGGTATATTCAAAATTGTATTTGTATGCCAATTAAAAAAAATTAATGTCACGAGGTTCCATAAATTAGTTATCTCCTAATTTTTCTAGCAACTACAGAGCATTATTAAAGATGATACTCGTAAGGAGAATATTAAATTGATACAAGATTTATTTTCAAAGAGTGAGCTTAGAGACTGAGTGCTCTTCTTATATTAATAAAATATAACAATATGTATATAAATATATATTTATGACGGCTTGGCGGACTATTCTCCGTTGACTTCCCAAAAAATAGTTCTGTGCCCAGTGCAAGGATGCAAACAGACTGTTACTTTCGTAATCAAATTAGGAGTATTTGCCAACAATCGTAGTATCAGTCATTTAGATCCTCAGAAGCTGCTGCCCGTCGCCATATTATAACAATTAAGGATAAAATATATGATAGTTATTCCGCCAACTATGTATTACATTAATTTAGAAAACGATAACTGCCGTCGAATCGCGTGGGCCGTGCGCTTGCCTTAAATTTCATAGTACGCGAGTGACCTAAGTTCGATCCCCGGTGCCGGCACCTCCAAAATCGTGGTTCAGTTTTAAGTGCTGATTTATCACCTGCTCAGCGGTGAAGCAAAACATCGTGTGGAAACCTGCAAGTCTGAGGAATAAATATATTTCGAGGAGATTTGAAATCCACTAAACCGCATTGGAGCATCGTTGCTGACTCTAAAATATTTTCTAATTTTAGAGTGAAATTAGAGGAGGCCTGTGTTTAACAGAAGGACATTTATAGGCTGTTACTTTCCTTATTTTAAAAATAATAAAAAAAAATTAAGAATTGTACTGCATTTTTAACGATGTACGAATATTGTTTCATTAAATAAGCGTAGTATATTTTAATGATTCTATACACGACCAAAATAAGACGGTTTTCATACAAGTCTTTTCAAAAATGTCTCAATTGTAGGTGTATTTAATCATCAAGCCTCTTTATGTGAACACATGACATTAGGATAGAGTATTTCTTATTTATCATGCATCATATCTAATTAAATATCCGATAAGTATCTAGGAAGTCGGGTGTTAATTTGGGAACCGGACCTCTGTAAGTTCAAAAAATAAAGGTTTCGAACATTAATTAAGAAGATATAAACGGCGATGTAAGCCACATATTATATTATATATTTTAAAATACATACTATGTCAACAGTGTATTATATATAAGTAATCTTCTACAAATTAAATACTTCGTTTGATTATGTTACTATATATACGTAGGCAAATGAATATATAATAATATAATGTCCTAACTAAATTTTCGCATTTTTGCCATTTGAATGGCATTACTTTGCCGTCTGCTGTGCGCAATATGGTGTGAATGTAAAGATCTTTCGGAACGTGGAGTTGGAGCGTGGTCAATGCGGTCCTCATCTTCATTAAAGTCCATGTCACCACTTTTTTCATCTTCTCCTTTCTTAGAACTTTTTGATCCTGTCGATTCTCGGTGGCGGACTGGTTTGATATCTCCACTAAAGCTCAGAATGAATTTTAGTTCAGCTATCAGCTCATCTTTAAATGGCACCTTAGGAAATAACCTAATGTTAACATTTAAATTATTCTCATACTACATACTACGGTTGAAATTACTTCTGTTTATATAATAAACGCAGCAGCTACTGGTAGCAGTTTATTTATTTAATAGGCTATCCAACAGCAATTTACACAATAATGTTGACATGCATACATGTTCAAATTACTACAAATATACACATGCCAATATTTTTTTATTATAAAATAGTACATTTTAAAACATATGTGTAAATGAAAGCATAACATCATACATTTTAATGTTTACCTGCTTTGCTTATTAAGGAAATGAAAAAAATTATTTGGGTATAGAAAATTTCTGTTACCTTATTTTTATGCGATATTATCCATACGTCGAATATCATTTCAACAAAAGCACAAACAACTGCTGATGCGGAACCTGCTGCAAGTACTATAAATACACCACCCACATTAGCTAATACCAACGGCTGTGCATCACCACTGCTTGCATCATCATCCTTTTAAAGAAAAAAGTATTTTTGGGCTGTTCAATGAGGTATTTTAAAATACAAGACAAAATCTGATCTGAACTGATCTTACCGCACAAGCACCGCCTCCCCTTTTTTCTTTCCACCACTTGTCTTTCATACGTGTTAATTTGCCTTCTTCTTGTAACTGTAAAATTGATTCGCTCATTGGTTGTCTGTAAGGAGAATCTGAAATAACACATATTTCATTAATATTCTTAAAACATAAAAAAATCATAATATTAGCTGTACGTACTTTTTTTCATAGCAATTCCATAACCTTTGTTATCCAGTAAACCTCCAACTTGAGCAACGTCACAATTTCTTTCAACTATATATTCAATTGAAGTTGATTCCATTAAAAATGCATAGTTTTCCTTATCAGACTTAACCCTAAAAATTTAGATATTTGAAAATATTTTAAGATTGTGAAACGTTACGATGAACGAAATTATTACGGATTTTAATTAGCTAACTCACTCTGGATCTAAATAATCTAAATACATAATATGGTAAAATCCCCTTTATCATTTTACTGGTGGAAGAATTCTTATGCAGGATTCCGTCTAGGTAGGTGGTGGTGAAGCAGTGCTGTGTTCAAACATTACTGTGTTTCGGTTACTGGGCGAATGGGCCTTAAGACCCAATGCCTCTGCCTATGAGTGATTGGTTTAGAACCAATGCATTTGTTATGGGCAGACATTACACTTTCAGGTGAACGTTTTGTTCGTTTCGTTACTTTACTCAATCGAAAAAACCATAACGTGGACTGCTACCTTTTTAACAGACCTCTATATCTATTCCTCGATCTATTATTTACAAACAGATTAAAATGTGTACCTTAGCAGACCTTCATCATTTGACGCCGTCATTAATTCAGGGTGATCATCCATATATAGGCACATTTTTTGGTATAATAAATTATCGGATTCCTGCAATTAAAAACAAAATAACTTTATATTAAAATGTTGGTTATATTTATTAGACATCTGTGTTGCGGAGTGGTTGGGATATATCTAAAAAGTCATAAGTCTGAAGTTCCAGTTCAGATTCTAATCGCAAACTACTGATTTGTGATTACCTAATCTATGGGTCTGAATTTAACTCTCCGGTTTTAAGTTAGGTTAAGAAAATTAGTGAATGCCTCTGTTATTTATTTTAGTCTTGCTTATTCTTCTTATTCTCATATAAAACATTTTGTTCTTCTCCGGTATGTGGCGCCGTGATACAAATCAGCCAGGAAGACATTATGTTTATTTAATATATTTTATATAAACAAAAGAGTAACTCTTACTTTAAAAAAGCTGTAAGTGGCGCCTGAGTTTTTCGCTCCATAAGTTATTTCATAAGGATTATTCGCTAAGTCTGATACACTTTTAATAGCATAGAATTTAGATTCAACAGTCAAAAATGCAGCTAAATTAGCAGTATATGATGAAACCATAATTAAGGTGAAGAACCACCACATACTGCCCGCCATTCGTGTTGATACGGCTCTAAAATGTTATTTAAAAATTAAAATGTGTAAAATGGTAACAAAACGAATAAATAACTACAATAAAATATCGAAATTTTAATTTTACATGGGAGCAATTTCCGATCCCTGCGTAAGAACACTTCCAAGCGTAAACCAGAAAGCATTAGCCAATGTAAATTGATTGTCTAAGGTCTCCGGTTCTTCAATACAAGGATAAGGATTTTGCCATTCTTCCGGAGCAAATCTTCCTAAAATAAATAAAAGAGCCGACACTCCGACATAAGCCCCAGCTAACCAACCCCAAACCTGAAATATGGGCATCAATTAAAACAAAATAGAGATCATTGTACCCAAAATATTTCTAAAATACCACACCTCCAACGAAAACGGTGAAATGAAAGAGAACAAATCTGGTGGTTGTTTCGTTGGTTTTTTATATAGTATCGTTATTCCTAAGTTCATGAACGGACTCGTAAAATCGACCACTTTCTGTCTTGCAACAGTAATTGTTAAGTCAGTTATAGCGAAATCAGCTCTCTGAAATAAATATGTTAAATGTATGAAATGAAATTGATATCACCTTGTAGACTATAATATATTTTTTTTTTAATTTCATGCAATAAAATTTTCGAAAATTACGCCATCCATTATTTTCGCCATCATGCCGGTCCACATCCGTATTTTTTTATCATATGATCCATATACACCATCTGCTTGAATGTCAAAAGTGTAATTAAATTCATTCATTTTGGCGAGCTCTTCTATGACCTCTATTCCGAAACCTTCGTACCGATTGTTACCCTCCAGTTTATTTGATGATTCCTTAAGCATTCCATATGGCGCACTCTGTAGGGCATAATGTATATGTAAGATATATGTATATATATGTATATATGTATATATATATATATATATATATATTTCCAAAAAAGCGTCAAGTGGAAGTTAAAAGGCAGAATACCCGAATTACTATATATTTTATTATTAATATTAAATCCAATTTACCCCTTATACACAAATGATCTGTAATTTTTAATACGTTTGTCTTAGTAGATATAGATTGTTTTCAATACATTACTCTTTTGTGAAGATCTGACATTTTTCTTGGGTTTGATGCACGACGTCGGTTGGTTTTAGTACCTTATCCAAACTAAACCACCGATATATCTTTAGACCTCGAGACTATGCACCCATGCTTTAATAATACCACTAAAACTTGACAGTTACACCAATAATACATGTTTAGTTTTATAGTTAAAAGTACAAAATGCTTTGATAGATGGCGTTAGAGATAGCTCAATACAATTAACATGTTAATAAAAAAACAGCAGAGAAAATGGTGAAGAATACCTGATCAAAATTTAATTTGACATTTTTTAAAATACCTTATTTATTTGGTATACTTAAGAGTATCCAACTTCTTTTTTTGAAGGAAGGGGGGGGGGGGTTATCCCATAGTTTCCAGAATACATACTATTTAAAAAAAATATTCATTATCACTAAAAAATTTAAGATATCTCAGAAAAGAGATCCTTGCGGCTACTGCATTTATATACAGTGCGGTCCGTCACAAATTCTCCGTCGCTTCAGATGTCCTGAGAGACGGACCGGAATTAACCGGTTCGCAGAAACGACTACTGGAATAATTTCAGTCGACACATCACCCCACATAACAGTTACCTCGTAAGCCAGGTCTTTATAAGTTTCACCTTTCACGCGGGTCTCGTCACATAGGTGAGGAGCATAATGGTTATAGTATTATATTTATTACTAACCTAACCTAAAATAATAAAACTGTAAAATACACACCAAAGCAGTAAGAATTATAAAATGTTTGCCTTTCATGGAGTCACTTCCTTCTTCTTCAACTGGTGGTATAATCACTCTCGTTTCGACAAATCCGTCTTCAGCTGTCCAAGCACCTACCTAAACAGAAAACTATATTAAATTTAAATTACTTTTATAGATTTGTCGTAATTCATATGAAAAATAATAAAATAATAATAAGAATTACCTTTTCGAATCCATGAGACATAACTTCAAGAACATCCACTTCAAAGTCAGACCGTAAGCCATCTTCATCAAATTTAATAATACCTGTCAACCCGTCGATTTCCATCTATAAAATTATATGCGAGTAAATATTTACATAATAGTCGTCTATTATTCTTTGTTACATATTACTTACAGTTCTTATAAAATTTATAATACTTGACCCAAAGTTCCATGTTTCCTTATTTTCACACGTAATATTGGAACCTTCTTCCAGTCCTATTATATTTAACGCTGAAGTATACAAAGAAACTGAATCGTATACCAAAGCTAAGTTAAATCTGAGCCCAAATTCAGGAATAGCGCTTTCAATATTTCCTTCAGATAACTCAACTACTTTTTCGTTTAACGCTTTTATAAAATTTTGCACATTCTCTGAATTCTGATCAAAAAAGCGGATTCCTAGAAGAGTAAATATAAACCTTAATTTTTTTTTTTATAAAAGTCGTTTAAGGTTCTAGTTAAGTAGGTTAGATAATGTCAGTATACCCGTAATATTTGATCCTCCGTGTTTAAATGGTTCCATATCGACAGTCTGGAAATCGGGATTCATTATAATATAGCTATGTTCGTCGGACATAATTCCAACTTGCTGAGCCTGTAGTAGTATCTCTGGTAAATTTTCTACGCTACTTATTAGTAAGTAGTTAATAAACCCAGACATTTTTATTGTTTTGAATTGAGTTCTGAATAAAAGAAAGCAATTTTTTTTAACTGTGTGATAAACAATGACAATGACCACATCTATCTAATTACAAGTGATCACTGTGAGCCAAGTAAGCGTATTACATATTATCGAAATACGAGTATTTGATTATTTTACAGTCATGCTGGTTTTCTCAAGCTGTTTCCTTTCAGCGACAAGCAGATCGTGAATCAGCAATGAAAATCGATTTAAGCCGGCACCACTATTTTAGTGGTGCCGGCTCTGGAGATCGAACCATGGCCAATAGTCTATGAAATATAAGGCAAGCGCCTATGCAGGAATCCGTCTAGGTAGGTATCACCCCGGGGCCAGTTACTCTGCCGTGAAGCAGTAGTGTGCAAACGTTACTGTGTGTCAGTCTGAAGGGGCGTATTAGACTTAAGAACTGATGTTTTAAGGTGATAGGCGCAGTATGGTCACGCAGATTTTTTTTAGGTGACAAAGCATTTGTTATGGATAGACGTTGCACTGGGTCGTAAATCGTCGTACACCATACGAATACAGCGTTCGGCAGCTCCATACTGTCAGAATGTGGCATTTACATGGCTAGTTGCTTTATTATTTTAAATTAATCATATAGTTTTTTCATTAAAAAAGCAACTTAAGTTAAATATGAAAGAAAAAATGACATTTTTTCTTTGAAAGTAATTAAAACAAGCACCTGTAGTCATCGCCATCGGAAAGTTGAACAACATTCATCAAAATGTCCTCGTCCGTCATTAAATTCTGCATTGTTAAAATATTGTCTAAATATGGTAAATATTCGGCACCTTCATAAATAACTGTAAAATCATTCCATCCCTTCATTTTTATAATATCAGCAAATACCTACAACAAATAAGTAAATATGCAAACTTTCTTATCAAGAAATAATTTTGATAAAAAAAGCATACCTGTGAATACGCTAAGTGGTTCGGATGTAAATTTACAGCAGACCAATTACGATTTTGTGTCTCTATAAATTCGGTGATTATTTGAGGCATTTCTATATAATCCGCTATAGATTGAACATGTTGCATTGATGTTTTATGGATTGGTCCAAAAACCGCAAATATATTGCTCTGAAATTCAAACATTTCTCATAAAGTGAAGTTTCAATATCGAGTATATGTACCTTTATGGAAGTAAAATGTTTTATAGTTACTTCTAGAAGAGAGCAAATGGCATTTTCCGCCTCTACAATATCTCCAGGAGGAATTTTTATGACATTGGCGACAAATAGATTCTCTTGATTTTCCGACGCCCTTTTTATGGCCACATCAAAAGCAGCTTCGTATAAAAAACTGCCATCATCAAATATTGCACCTACGAATGATAATATTGTTTTACGTAAATTATCAGTATTCATATGAAGGTATCACAATAAAGTTTCTTAAAAAATTAAAAAGACTTACCAATATTTCTGTCTGCTGCAGCATAAAGAAATAAACTCTGAACAAAAACGAACTGAAAAAATATGATCCCTATTGTCGTCATTTCTAGTGTTCCATAGTATTAATGCCGTGATATCTTATTTTATTACTAAAGATGCCGTATATTTCCACTTCCCCATTTTAGTAAAGTAGAAGATAATGCACGTAATTAAAGACCGAGAAGCGTACAAACAATAATTTTAGAACATGTTCTTCATTTGCGCCACAAACATAATTGTGTCACGCATTCTTAGTACTTGGCATGTACTAGAAATAGGTAGTGTCCTCAATTTCATAAGATGCACTTCTACTTCCTAAGGGAATAGAATTTTAAAACTATTTTATTGAAATCTTATTTCACAGTAGTGATCCACTTTGAAATATCATTTGCCTTAATTTATATTTTATTCACGTTCCGCTTATTTTAATTAAAAATTAAAATAATATTTTACAGTAGTTATAAAAGCGACATCTTTTAAATTGTATTTGAATTGAAGTGAATGTAACGTGAGAAAGTTCAGCTACATTTGTTCTAAAATATCTTTTAAGATAGTTTTACTAATATTTCCTAGATGGCGCTGGTTATAATTGAAAGTTTTAATCATGACGTTTTAGCGTTTCCGATATTGATACACATTTTTATTTAAAAAAATAATTTACCTCTTCAAATTGCTTAATTTATCTATACGCCGATTTATTAATTAATAGTCTTATATGGGGCGAATAATAAGGTTATTTATATTATTGTGTTTCTGAAATGTTACGAGATAAAACGTTCTTAATTTCTAATGATAATTAAAGAAGTAAAAGTATGCAGGAATCCGTCTAGGTAGGTACCGCCCCAGTGCCAGTTATTCCGCCGTGAAGCAGAAGTGTGCAAACATTACTGTGTTTCGGTTTGAAGGGCACTGTGAGCTAGCATTACGCTAGCTCACAGTGCCCTTCTACTAGGCTAGGCATATGAGACTAAAGAACTGATGTCTCAGGGTGACGGGCGCATTGTGGTGTCACACTGTTCTGGTGACATAGCATTTGTTATGGGCAGACGTTGCACTTACCATCAGGTGAACGCTTTGCTCGTTCCGTCACTTTTATTAAATAAAAAAAATGGTCATTGTGACCAAAAGACAACGTTATTTTAGAAAATAATAAAATATCTCTCTTAGTCCTGATCGTGTTCCTCCTCATTCACCAAACTAATCATGGCAGCGTTATGTAGTAGCTACTACGTTTACGCTGGTTTCTTGTGAGATCATGTTCTTTACCGGTCGAGCCGACTCATAATTGTCATAGCCATTAATTACCTAGTAGCCGGTGAGGCTTTACTACGTTTTGCCTTTAATTAAAGTAAGCTAGCAGTTTCAACATTAGTCATACTTTTAATCTTTTAAGCTGCAAGAAATAACTCTGTTGTGGGCCAAAAAAGTCTTGAATTCCGGTAAACAGCGGAGTAACCAAGTAAAATATTTCAGAAAATATGTAGGCTCAGTTAGTTGTTGACGAAATGATTGGGTGCTGCGTAATGGGTCACGGATTCGATTCCTACTCGGGGCAAGTATTTGCATTGCGTACAAATAGTTGTGCGGGTGTGGGTGTTTGTCCACGAAAAATGTATGTGTTCAAATCCCACATACGATACGGGAGATATCTGAGTGTGGGAAAAAATACCAAAAGTATTTAGACATAAGACTTAGAGCAGCGTCTAAACTGTAGCGCAGCAATTACGGTAAATACTTCCAATTACAGGCTAGCTCAGGGGCTAGGAGAGCCGTGGTGGTATTCTATGTATGTTGTGTCAGGATCGTAGCAAGGGGAAACATGTGGTCTCCGTCTACCCCAAGAGGAAAAAGGCGTGCGTGATGTTTTTTTATTTCTCGTATTTATAATAAAAAAAATATTTTTTCGAAGACATGTGCAGTCCGCCAACCCGCATTGGAGCAGCGTGGCGGATTGTTCCTAGCTCCAAAACCTTCTCAGAAATGAGAGGAGGCTCAGCAGTGGGACATTTATGCTATTCCAACATTTCAACTATTCTTTGTTAATAATTTTAAATTGCGATTTTACATGAGAAGAAACAAACCGGTTTATACCGGCCTAGTCTGAGGACAAGCCCCGCGAGTGTTTATAAGTGTGTTGAGAGCAATTAGTCCTATTAATTGATCGTAATACCAATTAAATTATTATTTTTACAATAAAGTTTTTACTGTCTGTACCAATAATGTCATTTACGCATTTACTCGTTCTAAATAATCAGAAAACTTACTTTCAAAACTGCACTAAATAAAATAAAATGGCGAATTATTAAAACGTTATTTTTGTTTAATTATCCATGAAAAGTAAAACAGATATTCCTTTGTTTATTAATAATAAAACATTCACGATATCATTAACAAGAGAACAATATTTTAACAAACTATTAAGTTATAAAATTGCAAATTTACAATATTTATAAATATTATAGTTATTTGACTGTTCACGGAGCCGCTTGTAGATGGCACTGTTGCAGTATATTGCAACATTCTGGTTGGACTAAATATAACTATTTATGCCACTAGTTAGGTCTAGACAACATACTTCTGTTTAAGTTTACAGTGAGCTCAATGCCCATACAAAAAATATTGGCTCCTCTACATGTATATTCATTCTACATTGAATCTTGTCAGATACGTATATTATTATGTTACGAAAAGTTTTGAAATAGTTTGATAAGATGGCGCTTAGGTTAATTAATTTTTCGTTTTATGCGTATTCATTTCACTTTAAATGAAATCGATTCCTATGGAGTAAACTCCAAAAATAAAACAAATATTCAGATAATTTTTAATAATAAAATATTATTTCATTATTTTATTTTTATCAAATAAAATTATCCTAGCTATCGAAACAGTGGTTTTGGTAAAAACGTTAGGTAGAATTTTAGTAATAATATCGGTTACTGATTTATGCGTAATTAAAAATTGTAATAAACCATTTACACTATTTACAACTGATTGGAATTGAAATTAACAAAATAAATATTTAGTTAAGTGCATACCTGAATTGTAATAACTGTGCAAACTGCTTTCTGTTTGGTTGTAAACATAAACGAGCACGTTTTCGCAAGGTTTCTTTCAAATGATTTATTCACACTCACAGTATCACATCACCTTTTATCACTATTAGCATCCACAATAAGTATTTTTATTTTAATTTAAGTATTATCACAAATAAAAGTGCATCGAAGAACAAATACGATTAATAAAAAGAAATAATTAACATAAGCACTAACTGTGCATTAAAAAGTTCAGAGCTCACACGTGACAAGTCGCTTATTTACCTATTTTTTGCATTTTGCTGTTTTACGTTAAAGGTGGCGGGGAGTGACTTCGTCTCCAATAGCATCGTGGACAACGCGTGAAACGAAAATGTTTTAAACAGGGCTGTTTCAAAAAAGATTTTTAATTATTATAATAATTTTTATCACTGCTGCTTTTATTAATCTGAATTTATTTTTAATATTGCCAAAAGATTCATTGGATCGGGTATATTAAAGTAAAAGCTGTGACCGAACATAAAAAATTCATAGTTTATTTTGATCTCTTTAACGTCCCATATATTTTTTTCGAATCATCTGAATAAATAAACTGCGGTTGCCAACCCATATACCAAGCGTGGCAACTATGGCAAAATCCTTCCAAAATGAGAGCTACAAACTTGTGGCAATCTGAGTGGGAGGGCTATGTTCAGCAGTGGACTAGTGATAGGCTGATATGATGATGATGATGACATTTTTTTAAATTTTGAAAACGTCCATTATCATATTGCTTAACTTCTGACTACTTTTATATTCATAAGAATAAACGTACAACCGCATGGCCCGAATTATCATATACAATTGCTAGTTTCTCCTTACGTTGGAATACATTTACTTTCGACTCATATTTCCGTTACGATAATTGAAAAACGCGGATACGATAATGTTCGTGAAATATTTAGGTAAAGCGAGCCACCCAATGTGCAGTTGCAATTATTGCACTGCATCTACGCTTACGTTAGCTCGTCCTAAAAAAATCTTTTTCGCTCGAGCTAACGTAGATGCACAAAACCGTTTTTGTTTAATGTTGTGTCATGTTTAATTAAATTTCGAAACGACACAGCCCTAGGGCTGTGACATTTCGAAATTTCGACGTTTCGACTTGGCGGCCGGGAGGGGATATACAACAGCGCTATACGTCGCAGTGCTCAGTGTTGCCAACTTAGGGGTTTTCCTTCCAGATGGGGAAGAAAATATGGTTTTATAAATGTAATGTGAAATGTTTATAAAATGTATGATTTAAAAAAATACAGCGAGGCTGAGAAGGATTCTATTGTAATGGAAGAAATATTATTAACACACACACAATGTACATTTAATTTTTAATGACAATCAGTGATATGATTATTATTCTTATTACATTTTTTTTAATTATTGTTTTCTAGGATTTATACTAATGGAATTATTTATTATTCAATACTAAGTAATTCTATTGTAATAATAACCATTGTTAATAGAATCAGGCGTTACTTTGCGGAAATCCATTATAATGAAGAAAAGTAAGTTACTTTGCTAAGATCCGCATGCAAAATATAAAAATGGTGTATATTATCTAGTATTATCTAGTGGTGGTATTGTAGTGGTTGGTGGAGGGTACCTGGTGGCGGTTCCTGGTGGCGGTGTTAGTTTGCTTGTGCACGCTACTGAGGGAGGGCGGGTGGTGCACTTCAAAAAACTAGGTAATATACACCATTTTTATATTTTGCATGCGGATCTTAGCAAAGTAACTTACTTTTCTTCATAATAACCATTGATGAATATTTTGATACTACTTTTACTGTTATGCTCTATCGACAACTTTTTTGTTTAATATAAAAACTGACATACAAAAACTAAATAGTAGACAGACGTTTGTCTACTATTTAGTACACTGCCGACATACACTTAGTTTATGTTTTTCAAATGTTTAGTTTAGGGAGTTTTTAATGTCTTTAAGGGTAAAAAAATTCATGTGTTGGCGAGAGTGACAGTGCTATAATTGGTTGGTCTATGTGGTCGGTCGTCACCTATAGTCTAAGGTCATTTGGTCGCGCTTCTGTTGTTGAATTATCGCGAAGAAAATAAGTCGTAAAGTGTATTCTATCTAACGTCACAATATCTAACAATTGTACAGGTATACGATGTTGCTAACAAGAAACATTTGACTGTAGGTTTATTCTCATGAACAATAAATTCGTAAGGTGTTACGCATTATGATCGTGAATGTGTTTAAAACTGAAAAAATCCAGAAGCCAGTTTAATAAGCCGTTTACGTGTGTGTCGTGCAAAATGGACTGTATTTCGCAGATTATTTTGTAACTTCGTAAATAATGTTATGCCATGAGTATCGTCCGGCAGAGGCTATCCCAGGTACGAATAGAGTATTTTTATTCAGTGTAGATTATTGACGTAGTACTTATTAAACGTATTTTATAAATTGAAGTGGTTCGCAAACTTTTTCAGTTTTATGTGCCAGAATAAAACCCATGGGGCCTTTATTGTAATAATTTTATAAAGTACGAAACGGCGTATGAAAATCTGCCACCCAGTCTCATTTGGTAGGTATGGTAAGTGTCATCCAAGGGAAATATTGAAAAATCTTGGACGTCCGGCCAGATGGCGGATTAACCATGTCGAAAAATGTCAGAAAATTCACGATCTTCAACGCTTTTTTTCTCCGATAGCCTTTACTTCGTCGCTTATGCGTTCGTAAGGACATTGACCTATCGACTGTGATGGTAATTACCTATAGACGGGAGCTACCGCAAGTTGTTGGTTCTTTTAAAAACATGTGATTAATTTTAATTTACCAAAAAAAAGTAAATATTAAAATCTAAAAACTGATACTACCAATCGTTTCAGTAACTGAAACTGTACTAATTTTCTTCGTTTCCAGAACGATATAAAAATTACGGTGTATAATGTCAGTAGGTGTAGTGATTCTTAATTGTGTATTCCAGCTGGTCATTACAGATTTTAGAAACGTTATAATTTTTGGGTGAATTTTGTAAATGTCTAATATTTGTATCAACCAAGAATGAGGGACAGAATCATATGCCTTTTTGTAGTCAATGTACATAGTGAATAGGTTACTATTAGTTTTTTGGACTTTATTGAGAATTACGCTATCAATTATTAATTGTTCCTTACAACCTTGGCTTAATTTTATACATCCTTTTTGCTGCTCTGTTAGAATATTATTAGTGTCTACATGCTTATAAATCAGTTCAGTCACGCAAGATGTAATAATTTTATATAGGGTTTGCAGACAAGTGATGGGTCTATAATTTGCGGGGTTCAAGGGCTCCTTTGGGTCTTTCAGCAGCATAATGGTCGTTCCTGATGTGATATAAGATGGCAATTTAGAAGGGTCTTGGATGAAGTCGTTAATAAAATTATGTAAATATGGGTGTAGGTATGTAAACTTTTTATACCAATAACTATGGATATGGTCAGACCCCGCTGCTTTCCAGTTGTGTGAGTTACTGATTTTTTTTTAGGACTGATGGTCACTGTTAGCCCGAAGGCTTTTACAGCTTCGCCGGATTGAAAGGTGGCATAGTGCTGAGGGCGCTTAGCCGAAACCTTTATTTATGGATGACTGGCGCAAGGGCCCCCGAGAGGGGACCTCGGCTTGGACCGTCATCCTGTTCGCGAGAGTAACAGACTCGAGGGTGCCCAAGGGGGCCGGCCTCGGCTCGGTCAGTTACTGCAATCGGGAGGGCATTATAATTATTAATACCATGATTATTATTAGATAAGTTTACCACTAATTCGGAATTCGTTTCCGCTGGAGAAGAAATGGCGCAAGAAACTCCAGCGACGCTTCTGTTTATGACACTACTGCTAGGGGAGAACCGGCCTGAGATGCGGCGGTATCGCGAGTAACTTTGTCTGATACGCCCACGCCGACGGCGGGGGCGGTATGATGGTGATAATGGGTGTTTGTGTAGTGTTGAGTAGAGCGCTTGGGCAATAGTGGTCACGTCGTCAGGGTCCTCGAGGACGTGCCTCGGTCTCCTTTTGCCGCGGGTCGAGTTTTGGTGTATCGCGAGGGGGTTGTAAGTGGCGGCACTGACAACCAGTGGGTTGGGGTGCGTGGCGGCAGAGTCGAAGTATCGGCTAGAGGCCAACTTTAGATATTGGGCTATGGTAGGAAGCCCTAAATCGATATGAAGGTCAGCATTACGCACGAACCACGGTGCTCCCGTGGCTTTACGCATGAATCGATTTTGTATTACCTGAAGTCGGTGAATTTGACGCGGGGAGGCATGCGCAAATACGGGGCTTGCGTATGTCATAATTGGCCGAATACAGGCTTTGTAAAGTGTAATTTTATTACGTAGGGACATTTTGCTATTTTTATTTAGTAACGGATGTAATCGGCCGAGGACGAACGCCGCTCGGTTCCTTACTCCTTACTGCACTTTTGATTGGATTGACCTCGATCCTCCATTTCCGAAACCAGTTCCCGAGGGTTCGGGCTGCGGATTGGAGGCGTTTAGAGATAGTGTCTGGATTACGTCCAGACGCATATAGGCAGGTATCATCTGCGAAGAGGGCGAGTTCGACGCCGCTGGTGTGCGGTATGTCGTTCGTGAAAAGGGTGTAGAGCACGGGACCTAGGACTGAGCCTTGTGGTACGCCGGCTAGTATGGGATGTGATTCGGATCGCACCCCCTCGACGCGGTAGCGGAAGGTTCGACTGCGTAAGAAATCTCGTATGATGAGTACGAGGCGATCTGGCACACCGAGTCCATATAACTTGTATATGAGCCCGTTGTGCCAGACCTTGTCGAACGCTTTCGCCACGTCGAAGAAGAGCGCTCCGGTATGAAGCCCGCGTATGAAGCGGGATTGAATGTGCTCCGTTATGCGGTGCACCTGTTGGGTACATGAGTGTTTGGCACGGAATCCAAACTGCTCGTGGATGGGGATCCCTCGAGACTGCATGAAGTCTCTTAAGCGGGCGAGAAGTAGGCGTTCGTATATCTTGCCTAAAGCCTTGAGGAGGCTTATAGGCCGATATGCGGTGGGATCGGACAGGGTGAGTTACTGAGTACTCTTTTAAAGGTATCGATAGAAATGTTATCATCTCTTTCTCTTATCTTCATATCTCTTATCTCATTTCCTGAGCTTATATATTGTTAGCTTCCGTTAAGATCCAGTCTGCTTGCTTGTTATGTTGTGTAGTTTCTTCCCATATCTGTGACCAGAATCTTTTTAAAGTGTGTTGGTTAGGTGTGTTGTTGGTGACTGTCTCAACTGTGTTTTGTTCGCTGCTTGTAGTTGATTGTCTGATATTCCGGTAGAATACTTTCTCGTTGTTGCTGAACTGATTATTCTGTGATTTTCTTAGGGTGCAGGCTTTATACCGCTTTAATCTACTACATGTGACTGAGAGCTTTTGTTTGAGTGTATCTAGAGTATGTGTAAATTGTGTATTAGGTTCTTCGTGTACAGAATGAATTTTATGTTGGTCTAATATTTTGTTAACTTATTTTCGAAGATTTGTGGCTCTATTGCCGTTAATGACCTGTGTTAGTCTTCCTATTTTCTGCCTAAGGTCATTAATTCTCTTCTTCAATCTCCTTTGCCAGTTTGGTTTGTATTCCTTTTGTCTATTTTTTGGTTCACTTATCGGTTCCAGGGTTATTTTTGCTCCATTAACTTTAGCAGCGGTCCATGCCGCCGAATATATTATTGTCTGGAGAGTGTTAAAGTCAGTATAGCTATTTATATTTTCTGGGAGAATAACTTTATTTATATAATCTACCGTAGTAGCAAGGTTTCTGGATGATTTTTGTTTGGGAATAAATGTTCTATTTGTTGGTTCAGTATGTTTGTAGAATTGGTATGCTTTTTGGAAGATTTCATCTGCTTCTTGGTTTCTGACGTGGTTGGGTGGTCTTAATATTTGTGCTGTGTCTGTATGAATATGGTCGTATTGTGAGTTGAGTGGTGATGGTAAATATTCGTGAATATCAGGGTATGTTGTAGTTGGAAGTATATTGATCGATTGAGATATCTGTGACTGATTTTTAGAAGGGGAGTGTACGTTGTTGTTAGGGATATTGGAGCTATTCTGGTTTAAGCTCAATTCTTGGGCTACATGTTGTTTAATAATATTAAGTCTATCATCTGCTATGTATTTATTTTTTATAATCGCTCTCCTCTGATCTGCTATCTTTGTTCACCTAAATGTGCTAATGATGGGAATTTGTTAATAAATTCTTGATGTAGAAGTTTGCGATATGCAGTTCTATTCATTTCCAAATGTGTTACTCGGTAGTAAGCTTGCATTATTGTTTCATTATGTTCCTTTGTCCACTTCATTCGGTGTTGTGTGTTAACTGTTTGTGAGAATAGGAGATTGGAACGGTTAGGTGTAAGAGATAGTGTATTTTGCAATTGATGGGTTGTATTTAGTTGATGTAGTTCATTTTCTACTTCCTTGTATATTTGGTTTATTGTATCTTGGGGTAATAATTTATTACGAACTATAGCTCTTCGTTGATCGCCTATTCTTTGGCGGCTTACTTGCATATCAGGGTACGTTTCAATAAATTTTAGGTGTAGTGGTTCTAGATATGGAACTTTATAGCTCTCGAGGGCAGTGAGTAAGAGGTAATGGCGTAGAATAAATTTGTTCATTTCTGCTGTCCATCGCCTACGCTTGCATTTTATACTCGCAGTGGGTGAAGAAACTTCGTCAGGGATGACGTCGTGCACAACATCATTGAGCATACTAACAATGGAGGTAGTTGTTGATCTCCTCGTCATATAAGATGGACGAGTTGAAGGGATTGATGCGAAAAGTGAGCTGGCATCTTCTTCTGATTCGGCTGTAACTTCTACATCGGGAGCCCGCCTGTTCAACTCTCGATGCTCGGCTGTAACCTGTTGATCGACGAGGGCCCGCCTGCTCAACTCCTCGCCGCCGATGGTTCGCATGCTGAGGCATCCAGCACCGGCTCCAGATGCGCCCCGGCGGCCCCCGGGAAGCGATCGTAAATCATATTTTCGTGCATTGTGCTCCATTGTCGTGGGTGTTAGGAATGATTGGTTGAACGGGGTAGCCTAGTTGTTGTTGGCTTCAGTATTATGTCTTTCCCGAATGGGCTGTCTGGTCTAGGTGTTCAGACCGCTAAGTTCCTGCTCTTCTTAAGCCCCCCCACCTCATCAAGGTTCACTCCCTTGGGGGGGTTATTATTATTATTATTATTAATAATAATTTGCAATACAATATGCAAAAATATGTTATATAAGTATATATATATAAATATATGTATATATATATACATAAGAGATTTAGATTAGACTTTCATACCACCACATCAGAAAGGGTGTGGCTATTAACCTTCGGTGATGTAGCTTACTCTTTCGCCCCATGTCTCAGAGCGTCAGTTCTATGATACTGCCGTCATTTAACTAGAAGGCCGTTAAACCCAAAAAGTCATTTCCGAGTAAATTACAAAAAATACGGGAATCGTTGTTTCTTAAAAACTATGATAGTTAGGTTAATGATTGTAAGACACATCAATTGACATTTAATTATATTTATCTTAAAGATTCGCTTCTGTCCAGAAACTCTTATTAATTAATTTTAAAATATTTTTTTCTTATTTTGTTAAGCATATGATCTAGTAATTGTATCTTATTACTGTACAAGAAGGCCGTTAACCATACCTTAGCAGCTTTTTATTGAAGTAATTTATTTAAAATCTTAACCTTCGTCATGTTTGTTAAATAGTTGTTGCCTAAAAAGTTGTTAAGTGACATAACTGCTTTATAGCCATCCCATTCGATTCGATTTCAATTTTAATAACTTTTCTAATGAGCGGTTACTAGCTAAAAGTATTTCGATTGTGGTTGACTTCTTTATAGTTTAGCATTCGTAAGGGAATATATGAGAAATTAAAGACTTGAACGACAAGAAACATTGAACAAGAAACTTCACAAGTAGATTTAAAAAAAATGAATTTAATTCCAACATTTAGATGGTAAAAGGAAATATAATTTTAATAGGCAATAATCAAATAATAACTAATTAAGATCTTAGAGATCTCGAGATCACTCTTTTGCATGGACAATACTTAATCTATAAAGTAAAAAGTAAAGTTTCAGCCTATAAATGTCCCACTACTGAGCACAGACCTCCTCCCATTTCTGAGAAGGTTTTGGAGCTAGGAAGAATCCGCCCCGCTGCTCCAATGCGGGTTGGCGGACTTCACATGTCTTCGAAATATTTTTTATTTCTTAGACATGCAGGTTTCCTCACGATGTTTTCTTTCACCGCCGAGCACGTGGTAAATCAGCACTTAAAATTGCAATTAACAATTTTAGTGGTGCCGGCACCGGGGATCGAACCCAGGTCACCCGCGTACTTTGAAATTTAAAGCGAGCGCCTAGCTCCTAAGCTACCACGGCTCTGACTTAATCTATGTTCTCACTAAACGTTACGGTATGTTGTTATACTTCTCACTAAATTACTTTAATAAAGTTTACATTATATCAGTCATGCTTATGAGGCAACTTCAGTCTTAATTTATTTTAATAGTGTTACAAATAAAAGTAATAAAATAGTAAAAATTAACTCTGGAAACAATGAAAACATAGAACATAAACAATTCTAAAAGCACTTTTCAAGCGTCAGTTGTATCAAATCTTGATCCTACTAATATTATAAACTAGCTTTTGCCCGTGGCTTTCCGACCTCAACGTGGGGGTCCACGTGGAGATCGGAAATGATCCTTCGAGAAACTACTACCTACTAAACTGAACACAGTCATGAAGTATAAAAAGGCACATATTTAGATCAGTAAGTAATAAGTGTTTTAGTCTAATATACGAGTAGTAAACACATTTACTTAATGACTTTTTTGGTCTTTCGATAATGTCTGTAATATAGATAATCACTATCATTTCAAATAATGGTAAATTTTGCCAGAAAAACATTTTCTGCTTGGGTTTTATCGGTGACAATGTTTTAATTATATTTAGTTTTCGTTCTTTTTCAATTCTATAAGGATGCGGTCGAAACGTAATTGATACTCGTATTTGCGGATTCTTTAGAAACTTGTCGTTTAAAAACTTGTAATATAATCTTTAGCAAAATTATTTTTATAGTGAAGATCGAAGCTCGATTTTATGAAACACACTTCAGTTTACAGTTGTTTTTGTCCGAGATATCTGATATGCCCAAGGATTCGCGTTTTGGATGCGTCGCTCTGATATATTGTTTGGATAGTTGATAAAGTCTTTAGGCTGCAAAGACTTCAAAATAACTTTTCCATTATTAGCCGAAGCGACGGTATCTTCGAAATCAGTAAAGTAAATTTTGTTTTTTTTTTCATTGAAAGTTCAACTTGGTGGTGGAATTGATCGCAACTCATAAAGGTATGTCCTGGTTCAAAATAGTGTAATATTAAACGTTCCGTGGTAATCACGTCACTATTGACAATGTCAGCTAACATGGAAAATAACAGCCAGTTCTTATTTTGAGTCGTGCAGTTGTTCATTAAAATATGTATTGCTAAAAGTAGGAAAAAGTTTAAATTTGCACTCATTATGTCTTCTTGCTTTCTACCAGCGATACCATCATGCCAAATAGCCGCAAGTGGCTTAGAGTTGTTGGTGATTTTTCCAACTGGAGCGAAGGTTTGATTAAATGGCGTTAGTCTTGTACAAAATATAACCGCTTTGAATGTTTCTAGCCTTAGCAGCATTATTATTCTTTCCAAGTCACTACTGTAATACATCTGGTTTTCATTTTTTCTATGAATTTATGGGAATCATATAACTCCAACAGCCCACTGCTCGCAAACTATGCAATTGGCTATTATTTCTTTGCGAGCATCATGATTACTATCACACGTGTGTAATTTACATGACTTACATAGTTCACATTCCTCATTACCGAGCAAACGATACATTCATGCTTTTCAGGTGTGTTCTATACATTTCATATCCAATTTTTATGTCGTGGTGCTTTGTACATAAGTCTTTGTACATGAAATTAACGTTTTGGGGCATGCTCACGACGATAATGCGGTGCAGATGGGTTGAAAGATTCGACATGTTTACTGATAACTTCACGATCAAATTTTGGAGTTTTAGTATGTTTGCTCCGTTCGTCTTTATCTTTGTTGTCGTTAATTTTATCGTTGGATTTTGTTTTTTTTTTTATTTGATTGAATTATGTGTTGGTTTTTGAAACCCAACGTGGTCAAAAAAAATTTATACACGGAGGCTAAAGTGCCATCTGATTTTGATAGAGAGAAACACCTTTTCGGGTTTCTTTTTGGTTCTGTGGTGTATTTTCTTTTTGGAATTGCAACCGTATAATGTGATCTTACAAACACCCTCATCTCTGAACGTGTCACGTGTCTGTGTACTCTTTCACGTTCATCAGTACTAAATATAGAAGAACATTTTTAAGGCATTTGTTGTCGCAGCCATTTTGAATGTTATACAGACTTTGTTTTTGATTCTGCTTCTCTAATTTTCGTTGGTTTAGGCTCGTGCTATATTTATGTAGTTTAAGTGGTTTGTTAATTGATACTTCGGTAACCTGTTCGGAATCATTACGTGTTGCAAGGGTAACACTAATGTTCGCATCTATGGTCATACGTCGTTTTTGTTAGGGCTATTTGATATCATGGTTTCCGTGGAGTGTCGTCGAAGAGGTTTTTTGGAACGTTTTCTTGTAAATTTGTGTTTTTCGGTTTCTATTTCATCTTTTGTATCGTCACTTGTTCCATCATCTTTCATGGGTTTGTAATTTTTATCTTTGACAGAGTCATTATAATCGTAATCACCATCATTTGATTTTGTAGGGGATAGCGTAAAATCTTGCACATAATTATCTTTTTGCAAAGTTTCTTTACAACGCAATGTTTCCGTACTTGCTGAGTTTCCCTCTCAGCGGGTTGGGTATCGAGCGCAGGACTATCGGTCGGTCGGTGTTCCGGGTGAAAAGATTGAGTCCGACGGGATGGCGGACGCTACCAACAATAATCCTAATGCACCAACAATAATCCTAATGAGAGGATCGCCGCAACGGTGCAGTACCAAAGCGTCATAAACGCTATAGTCAATTTTAGGGCATAAAAATGACTCACAACGGCAGAGAGAAACCGTGCTCCCTAAACGTAGCGTTTTTTAACGCTAACGGCTTAAAAAACCAACGTGACGAAATCTTTAATTTCGTTCGCGATCACCAAGTCGACGTACTACTCGTGCAAGAGACTTTTTTGAAACCACACACTCGCGATCCCAAAATCGCAAATTATAACATCATTCGGAACGATAGAGTTACCGCTGCGAACGGCGGCACTCTTATCTACTACAAAAAGTCCTTGCACTGCGTTCCAGTCGACACACCGCCACTCAGGCATCCCGAAGCATCGATCTGCCAGCTAGTCATGACCGGCCACTCTCCCATTACTATCGCATTTGTCTACTTACCATGTAGAAATGACGCTGAAATCACACGCAGCGACTTTGAAGCACTTCTCTCCCTCGGGAGCTCAACTATCCTTGCCGGCGACTTCAATAGCAAACACACCCGGTGGAACTCAATAACAACCAACCCGCGTGGGCTGGCCCTAGACTCGCTAGTCGACCTCCTCGACTTCGACGTCCTGGCGCGTACAATACCGACCCACTTCTCGCATACACTGGGACACACGCCGGATGTGCTTGACATAGCCATCCTTAGCAACATAAATCTCGCCATCCGCGATATAGAGGTGATCCACGAACTAACATCTGATCACCGCCCCGTACTACTTCAGCTAGGACCTTCCGTCCAAGCCTCACCACCCACAAAAACAGTAGTCGACTGGCAAAAGCTAGCCGGAAAACTTAAGCAGACTTCTCCGCACCTTGATGCGATTCCATCCACCATCAATTCAGTCGGTGACACGAACCTTGCGGCTCATGCACTCACTAGGCACATCCAAACTGTCGTTGAGGATTCCTCGAGACAGGTCCCAGTGGCGGACGACCACCGCTGGGTCCTGCCTAACGACATTAGAGACCTAATGAGGCGCAAAAACGCAGCCACTGGCGCTCACGACTTATATCTTACCGTCAGCAATAGAACAACTCTACTCACCCTGCAACGTGAGGTTCGAACACGTATGCAGGAACTCAGAAACGATCGGTGGGGTAACAGTCTCATTGACATCGAACCGTCTCACCTCGCCTTCTGGCGACTTCCAAAATCACTAAAAGGAGGCACCTCCCGTTCAATGCCCCCTTTAGTACGACCCAACCAACCGCCTGCCTTCCTAGACGAAGAAAAGACAGAATGTCTAGCTGACAGACATTCAATGCTCCCCAAGCACCTTACCGGTCGACTCCGCTTACGTCGCGTTAGTCGACAGCGAGGTCGATCGGAAGACTTCCCTACCGCTCCGCGATTCCATACCGCCGGTAAACAGCACCGAAGTAGAGTCTATTATTAAAAAACCTCCGTCCGAGGAAATCTCCCAGTCCCGATGGTATCACTAACAAAGTAGTTAAGCTCCTGCCTACTACCATCATTCAGCTATTGGTATTAATCTACAACGCAGCTCTGGCTAACTTTCCGAACATCTGGAAAGAGGCAGAGGTCGTAGGGATTCTAAAGCCCTCTAAACACCCGTCCGATCCCACCGCATATCGGCCTATAAGCCTCCTCAAGGCTCTACGCGAGATATACGAACGCCTACTTCTCGCCCGCTTAAGAGACTTCATGCAGTCTCGAGGGATCCCCATCCACGAGCAGTTTGGATTCCGTGCCAAACACTCATGTACCCAACAGGTGCACCGCATAACGGAGCACATTCAATCCCGCTTCATACGCGGGCTTCATACCGGAGCGCTCTTCTTCGACGTGGCGAAAGCGTTCGACAAGGTCTGGCACAACGGGCTCATATACAAGTTATATGGACTCGGTGTGCCAGATCGCCTCGTACTCATCATACGAGATTTCTTACGCAGTCGAACCTTCCGCTACCGCGTCGAGGGGGTGCGATCCGAATCACATCCCATACTAGCCGGCGTACCACAAGGCTCAGTCCTAGGTCCCGTGCTCTACACCCTTTTCACGAACGACATACCGCACACCAGCGGCGTCGAACTCGCCCTCTTCGCAGACGATACCTGCCTCTATGTGTCTGGACGTAATCCAGACACTATCTCTAAACGCCTCCAATCTGCAGCCCGAACCCTCGGGAACTGGTTTCGGAAATGGAGGATCAAGGTCAACCCCATCAAAAGTGCAGCCATGTACTTCTCGCGGCGCATAACGCCGCGCCTCCCCACCATAGAGTTATTCGATCGTCCCATCCTCTGGGAAAAGACAGTCAAATACTTAGGCGTCCTATTAGACTCGAGACTCAGCTTCGGTCCACATATTAACCGAGTCTGGAACCGAGCGGCGTTCATCCTCGGCCGATTATATCCGTTACTAAATAAAAATAGCAAAATGTCCCTACGTAATAAAATTACACTTTACAAAGCCTGTATTCGGCCAATTATGACATACGCAAGCCCCGTATTTGAGCGTGCCTCCCCGCGTCAAATTCACCGACTTCAGGTAAGACAAAATCGATTCATGCGTAAAGCCACGGGAGCACCGTGGTTCGTGCGTAATGCTACCCTTCATATCGATTTAGGGCTTTCTACCATAGCCCAATATCTAAAGTTGGCCTCTCGCCGATACTTCGACTCTGCTGCCACGCACCCCAACCCACTGGTTGTAAGTGCCGCAACATACAACCCCCTCGCGATACACTAAAACTCGACCCGCGGAAAAAAGAGACCGTGGCACGTCCTCGAGGACCCTGACGACGCGACCACTAGGGCCCAAGCGCTCTACTCATCACTACACAAACACTCAACATCACCATCATACCGCCCCCGCCGTTGGCGAGGGCGTATCAGACAAAGTTATTCGCGATACCGCCGCATCTCAGGCCGGTTCTCCCCTAGCAGTAGTATCATAAACAGAAGCGTCGCTGGAGTTTCTTGCGCCATTTCTTCTCCAGCGGAAACGCATTCCGAATTGGTGGTAAACTTATGTAATAATAATCATGATTTTGGTAATAATAGTAGTAGTAATATTGCCCTCCCGATTGCAGTAACTGACCTAGCCAAGGCCGGCCCCCTTGGGCACCCTCGAGTCAGTTACTCACGCGAACAGAATGATGGTCCAAGCCGAGGTCCCCTCTCGGGGGCCCTTGCGCCAGTCATCCATAAATAAAGGTTCCGGCTATGCGCCCTCAGCGCTATGCCACCTTTCAATCCGGCGAAGCTGTCAAAGCCTTCGGGCTAACAGTCAGTCCTAAAAAAATAAAGAAATGGCGGACCGCGTGGGCGGGGAAACTTGGTGGTGGGTGAGACAAACTCGATCGAAATACATAATACTCCACGTCAGTTACACAAACCCATTTTGACGAATATAATAAAACCTGCCTGATGGCTTATTGATAATTAATTATAAATGATAAAAAGGCAAAATACATCATTACAATGGTCGGTGTAGCTAATGCGTCTACTTCATGCGGATGGTAGCGGGCGGGAGGAGACTCTCAAGGCTGCGGCCGAAAGCCGTACAACGTGGGAATCCATACCATTGAAGTGAGCAGTGGACTCATGACGTTCTTTGCGGCAAGTTGCCGTGTTGACTTTGTATTAGATGTTGATGCCACACATTCGTCAATAATATAACATCTGCAGTTGCGGCGGTATAGGGATGTGGTGGCGCGTACGGAAGGTTTATTTGCTATTTGGCCAGGTGCCCATAATTATTCGACGTGTGCCAAATCCGTACGACGTACATTCACTAAGACTGGTCTTAGCTGTATACTTGTATGATGAAAACACACATTGACATGCGAGACTTCGGTCGAAGTTTGTGCTTACGCACTAGCAAGAGGCCAAGCCCTCTTTTTGCTGGTTCGCCAGTTTTGCTGTAGACTACGGTCCTTGTTCCCGACTCCCTGTCCGTGTCGGGGGGAGTGCTTAAAAAGGACGGCGCTTACCGCACACGGCGGTATGCGGAGCCGTGTGCCTTCCCTACATTATTTTTAGACAAAAATGTTGGAGGGGTGATAGCTTGTAGCGGGTTATTAATAATTCAACGTAAATAAACATAGTGAACCCCTTACAAGAGTTTAGGGATTAATAATTAATAAGTGTTATTCGTACACTGTCTGTGTGACTTGCAGCATCCCTAGTGAATAAACATCTTTCCATAATACACCTAAAAGAACAAGTTACCATAAATAAACACAACGTAGATAAAAGGGTCCTTCCTAGTTTAAGTTCAATTCTGGTCACGAAATTTATTTTTATCAAGAAGAAAGTTGAATAGTTACAAAATGTTATGGAACGACACAGTTTTTTAGACATTATTGGAGCTCCATTACATTTAAGCGTTACATTTCCATTATATTACCCGCAGCCGATGATAAGCTTGTATAGAAACGCTTATGAAAGTAGGAGAAGCAGAAGATAAATGTATGTCAGGTTAGTCGTCGTTTCAGCCTATTACAAGTCCATTGCTGAACATAGTCCTCCCCCATAGATAGCCACAAAAATTTGTAGCTCACATTTTGGAGGGATTTTGCCATAGTTGCCACGCTTGGCAAGCGGGTTGGCAACCGCAGTTTATTTATTCAGGCGTTCCAGGAAGATGCTGCTGCCCATCTCCTGGGTTTCATTTTTCCTCTGTTGCCTTTTACGACACCCACGGGATGTGATGGTGTGGTAGATTTTCTTAGGCCGCCACCACACGTCAGATTAGTAACAAGTGAAAATATACGTTCTCTTCAGAAACTTCAATGAAATTAGTAATTAACTACATGAATAAGAAAAAATCTATTGTTTGTCGATAGTGCTGGAACGTAAAATGTAGATCACTAGTTAACGCACACAATGACAAATCAAAATTTGTCACGCGTTTTCGGGCTGTTACTTCGTCCATATATAGTATACACAGTACATACCATACATAGTATATTGTAAGTGTGAGTCTATGTATTTTGTACGGCTACCAGCCATTTGTAAATATTTCATGCGATCGCCGGCGCAACGAACCCACAGTCTCGATTTATCAGATGAGTGAATTACTTGTCTGTCTGCGTGTTATCGAATGACTGTAATGTTAACTTTAATATTTCCGCTGTGAATTATGAATTTTATCTAAGCTTTCTTTTTCTTAAAATTGTGTGTCTCGTTAATGTCAATAAACTTTTCTTACTAAACGTATTTATTTATTTGCCCAGCTATCTGAACTGTTAGTAGCTAGACACAGTTTGGTGCATTTCTCGTACCTAAAACCTTTACCTGATTCCCATAATGTGTGTCACATAAAAATCATTTTTGTTTTAGTATGGAAGTATGTCGTGGCGCCATAAGAGAATCTACCACCACATCTCTTCCCGTGGGTATCGTAAAAGTCAACATAGGTAAAATTAAAAGATAGGCAACAGCATTTTCCTGGGACATCTGAATAAATAGACTGCGATTGCCAAGCCGACTAAAAAGCGTGGCAACTATGGCAAAGTCCATCCAAAATGGTTACAAAGAGACAACGTCTTCTAGTCGTCGGCGGCCCCGATAATCCTGGCTACGGTACAGCTCATGGTAACGGCGGAGCAATGGTTGCAAATAATCTCCGGAAGGGGAGAGTATGCTATCACCAACGAAAATTAAACCTGGCAACATGCAACGAACGCACGCTGAGGATCGTGGAGAGGATTCTGGAGATGAAAGAAGAGGTGAACAAGTTGGGAACGCTTGCATATGATAGGATTATGGGGAAGAAGGGACTTTTTTACAATGAACTGCTTCTTTCAAAAGCGACTCCACAAAAAGTAGACCTGGATGAGCCCTGTTGCGAGCCCTGAGCGGTTCCACAAAAAATGTGATCGACTTCATCATAAAGATCAAACGACAACTATTGGCACACTTCACGACCTCTCCGCACAGTGAGGAGGGGGGGGGGGGTTGAATATGACGCGGGCGTGCCAAGGAAATTAATCAAATGCGACGCACGCAGAGCAGTGGACTGTATGTTAAAAATGTTGGTTCGTTGACTTGGTCGCTGTATCACAAACCAGGAAATTATTCCCGGGTTGAGCCTTCGATGTGACCAGAAAATGAACACCCGATCTTCAGGTCGAGGAGTCTATGGCGTTGCAGGAGTTAAATGAAAGACGTATATCACTTAACATACATGGAAGTGCGATTCCCTAATTAGAACTCAAAAGTATTTCTGCCTATTTCTTCATATTTCCTTCATTTCGTAGAGCTGGCACTTTTACTTGTTCCCGTCTTGGTTTCTTGATGACTGCTTGTTCTTGCTATCTGATGTCATGTCATAAATATTCATTTGTCATTGCCAGTCTTCTACATCGGTGGTGATGAAACACCACCGTGCAGGTACGGGCCTCGAGGCGAGCCTCTTTGCCCGAGAAATCATCGCGGGGGGGCACTGCTCCCCCCGGGCTTGGGTACCGCTTTTGCGGATTTTTTAGGGAAGGGTGATTGCTGCAGTGAAGATTGATAAATAAATAATAAATACTATACATAAACATAATGGTTGCTGCAGCATTCACGGACACAAGAGAAAATAAAAGGGGTAGGCAGACACCTAGGACTCAACAACCATTAGCAAGACGCCCGCTCGAGCGAGCGAAACGCCCTGCCGAACACGACGAGCGACTCTCGCAAGAGCGAGCAAAAGCAATGGCCGGAGCCTGGTGTAAGCGTACGAGTGTTGCGTCGGTCCACTAATATAGCAGACCGACGCAACATAATCGCTTGTGCAAAGGAAGATTGCCCTGAAAGTACATATATATAGTATATAAATGTTATAACGCCACATAAATAAACATAATGACATACAAGGCAGTGGTAAATAGAATAATAATAGTGTAGAGCTAGATTGGGAAAAGTAAAAATATATAATTGACTAAGGATAGAGTTGTGCAACCTTGCAGTACAAAAGTAACAGCAAGGTTGCGAGAAATATAGCTGTGTAAAAGTGGTGTAGGCAGACACCACAACCACTGAGAAGAGAAATTTACGCCTTGCTGAAACGAAAGAGTAAGAGTTGCAACAAGGCGGGAGGAAGTATTACACCGACGATGCGTCGATTCGGGCGGTCCCCTGCATAGTCGTCGGGCCCGCCGCTTGACTCTGGCCCCCCTGGGCGGTCAGCGGCGGTTGCAACAACTCGCGCGGGAGCGGTCGTCCGTCAGGAGGTCTTGCATGGAGCGGCGCAAAGCCGCACAGATGATCGTGCGGCCCGTTGTCGGCTCTATCAAAGAGCCAGGGTAGGGATGTCGTCGGTGTAGACCACGTACAGGAGTGGAGATAAACAGCCGCCCTGGGGTACTCCTGCGTTAATTGATCGTGTTGCCGAGCTTGCACCCTCGACACACACGTAGAAACTCCGCCCCTCGAGATACGACGCTATGAGCCGCACAATCGCTTGAGGCAAGGTGGTGTTCTCGCTGAGTTTGAATTGGTGGCAGTGTGGTGTTGGTGGTGAGCTTGAACACTAACCCTGCGTGCCACACCCTGTCGAAGGCTTTCTCGATATCGAGAAAGACCCCCGCCGTCTGTCGGCCGCGATTGTTCTCGGCCGACAGGTAGTGAAGCACGCGGGTTAGTTGCGTAGTGGTGGAGTGGCCGCTGCGAAACCCATGTTGCTCAAACCGTAGCGGTATGCACGGGCGAGTTCGTCTCAGCAGCAGCCGCTCAAACAGCTTAGCGATGTGCGGCAGCAGCGTGATAGGTCGGTAGCTCGAAGGGTGGCGCCGATCCTTACCCGCTTTTGGCAACACGATCACTTTGCCCGTTTTCCATACGGACGGGAAGTATCCTGTGCGGAGCACCCCATTAAACAGCCGCGCCATTGCGACCACAGCTCTTCTTGGCAGCTGTTTAATTGCGGCGTTCGTTATCCCGTCTGTCCCGGGCGCCTTTCGCGCCGGGAGGCGACGTATTGCTCTCCTAACCTCTGCCGGTGAGATGAAGAGGTTGCCCGGTAGAGGTGAGATTACGTCGGACAGGATGTTCTGTACGCGGTTCTCAACAACGCTATAGTGATCCTCGAGATTGGCATCCTTTGGGTTTGGGCTGAAGACTTCCTCCAAATGTTCAGCCAGTACCTCAGCCCGGTCGATGGCCTCGTAACAACGTCCGCCCTGTTTGTTATATAACGGGCAGACGGGTGCTTGTGTCCGAGAGAGTGCTCGGTTAAGTTGGTAGAGCGACGTTCTTTGTTCCCCAGCTTCATCGATATGTCGCTCCCACAGTGTGCCTCTGTAAGTTTTGATTTCTTCTGCAAGTCTCTCGGACAGGCTGTTGAGCTCAGTTTTTAAACGCGGACATCGCGTTCGTGCCCAGAGCTTACGGAGTGCGTGCTTCCGGTTTAATGTAGCGCGCAGCGAAAGTGGTAGTTGCTCTCGGCTCCCTGCCGGCACTATTGTAGAGGCCGCCTTGCTAGCTCTTGCTACCGATGAATTAAATTTTGATGCTGCGGCCTCTACATCTTCCTTGTTATGTAGAGGGGCACCGAGAGTAAGGTTCTCTAGGGCATTTTGAAAAACGCCCCAGTCCGTACGGTGTTTAGGCGCTCTGGGCAGGATTGCTCCTGTTACGAGGCCTAATATTATGAGTATGGGGAGGTGCTGTGTGCACCATATACTCTCCTTCCTCTGCATCTTCGTATAGCTCTCTACCCGCTACATTGGTGACCCTTGAACCCCAGGCGGGGTGTTTGGCGTTCAGGTCGCCCGCTAGTGTAGCGGGGGAGCTCCCGTCGAATATAGTCCGGACGTCGGATGGGTGAAAGCGTCCGCCGGGAGGGCGGTAGGCTGCATAAATCCGGTAATCCTTCCCAGCTGTGCTAAGCCTGAAGCCAATCGAGCGTGTTGAGGTGAATTTCGGTAAGTCGATTTCTTCATGTATTAAGTCCCTACGCACTAGCACCGCCGTACCTCTGTACGGCATGCCTTGTGGGGAGACTTCATCGCGCCGATACATGAAGAAATTAGGTACTTTGAAGGTTTGTCCCGGCTTCAATTTCGTCTCGCCCAATAATATAACTTGTATATTATATACTTGGGCGAGAAGGCGCAGCTCTGCAGCCCGAGACTGGACGCCGCCGGGATTCCAGTACATGACTCTTATTCCGGTGTGCGCCATTGGAATGCCAGTAAGTGGGTTAGTGGGTTGCGCCTGCCTTGGTACTTCCGTATCGCTTGTCGTTGGTCCTACCATGTTAGCCTCTTGTAAAGGTGTTGAAGCTGGTGGTTGCCGTCGAGATTTGTGTTTCTTGCCCCTGCGTTTTTTCTTTTTCGGCACCCGCGGAGGCGCTTCGAAATTAGCGGGGGCTCTGGGTTGTCTAGTTGGCCTAGGAGGTAGTACGAGGTAGTCGCTTTTCCCGGAGGGCCGGTCAAGTCCCTCTGTCTACCCTCCGCCGTCGCGGGAGTGGCAGAACGAGTTGGGGGTGACCGTACAGGAGCTGGACCGAGCTGTTAGCCGCTTGAGAGCCCGAAACACCGCACCAGGACCCGACGGAATACCCGGTCGGGTGTGGGTGTTGAGTCTGGCTGCTCTGGGGGACAGGCTGAGGCGGCTGTTCACCAGCTGTGTCCGTAGTGCCACGTTCCCCACGGCCTGGAAGGAAGCAAGATTGATCCTCTTGAAGAAGGAAGGTAGGGCTGCAGATTCTCCCTCTGCGTACCGTCCCATATGCCTGTTGGACGAGGTTGGCAAACTGTTCGAGAGAATCGTTGCCGCTCGTCTCAACCGGCATCTGTCGCGTGTCGGTCCCGATCTCGCCGACTGCCAGTTTGGCTTCAGACGGGAGCGTTCGACCGTAGACGCGGTCTTGCGCGTCCGCTCCCTGTCGGAGCAGGCTGTGTCCCAGGGAGGCGTGGCGTTGGCGATAAGTCTCGATATCGTCAACGCCTTCAATTCCATTCCCTGGGACGCGATTAAGGGGGGATTAGCACAGCATCAAGTCCCCCCTTACCTGCAAGGCGTTATCGCGGACTACTTGCGCGACAGGTACATTATGTACATGGATCAAGACGGTAGGAGAATCCGGAGGGTGATCCAGTGCGGTGTTCCGCAGGGGTCGGTGTTGGGCCCGTTACTGTGGAACATCGCCTACGATGCAGTCCTGCGTGTCGATCTTCCCGCTGGTGTAAACGTCATCTGCTATGCAGATGACACACTGGTGGTCGCCAGCGGGGACACCTTCGAGAGGACCAAGGAGCTCGCCGAGCTTGGGGCGGAAGTCGTCGTCGCCAAAATCCACGAGTTGGGACTGGAGATAGCCCCTCACAAGACCGAGGCGCTATGGTTCCACAAATTGCCACGTAGCAAGGAACCTCCCGACTCGTGCGTCCGAGTAGGTGGGTCTGAAGTCAGAGTGGGCCAGTATATGAAATACCTGGGCCTGCATCTGGATAGTCGCTGGGGCTTCGAAGAACACTTCGAGCGCCTAGTCCCCCGGATCGAGAGGGTAGCGGGTGCCATGCACAGACTGCTGCCCAATCTCGGGGGGCCGAGGGAGGAAGTCCGCCGCCTCTATGCGGGAGTAGTACGATCCGTAGCCTTGTACGGGGCGCCCGTATGGGCAAAAAGGCTAGCCATCCGACGCTGTAGAACAAAACTCTACAGTGTCCAGCGGAGGATGGCCATACGGATCGTACGAGGATATCGCACGGTATCTTTTGAGGCGGCGACCGTCCTGGCTCGCTTTCCGCCGCTGGACATACTGGCGGACATGGATGCGAGGGTGTATCACCGGATCCGCACCCTCCGCCAGAGCGGTGGCAGCGAGCCAGATGAGGCGCTCGAGTCCATCAAACGGCAGGAACGACAGAGCGCATTGGCGACGTGGCGTGCTCGGCTCCGCGAGGAGCAATATGCACGCAAACGCGTCGTCAGTGCAGTCCTGCCGGTCTTCGAGGCCTGGATGCAGCGACGAGGAGGAAGACTCACCTACCGTCTCACACAGATAATTACCGGGCACGGCTGCTTCGGTGATTATCTGTGTAAGATCGGACGCGAGGCGACGGCGAACTGTTTCCACTGCGGTGGAAGGGACCAGGACTCCGCATCCCACACTCTTTCGGTGTGCCCAGCATGGAAGTCGGAGCGGAGTATCCTGGTCAGTTATATCGGGCGGAACCTCTCCCTGCCAGCAGTGGTGTCGGCTATGCTGAGCGGGGACACGGCGTGGAGGGCCGTAGCCAATTTCTGTGAGACCGTGATGGTCCAGAAGGAGGCTGCCGAGAGGGATCGAGAGAGGACCGATCCCTCTCGGAGACGGCGACGCCGCCGAGGCATCGGCGGGCCTCGTCACGGCCCTCCCATCAGAAACGGTGATCCCCTACCGGAAACGGGGCCTTCGGGATCGCGGGCAATCGGGGTAGGGGACCCGAACGCCCAGTAAAGCGACCCCGAGGAGGACGATGACTCGAAGTGGTCTCGAGTCATCGTGACAGCACAGAGAGAGTGCTGGGGGCAGTGAGTACTGCCCCCGGGTCGGGCTAAAATTGTAGCAAAGCGATGGAGGGGTCACGGTTGCGTTCCGAACGGAGATCCCGTGACTCCTCCGAAGCGCTGATGGAGGCCACCGTGGGGTTTTGGTCGGTAAGAGTCCGACATAACCCGGCTGCCCCCCTGGCCAGTCGGGTATCCATGCAGGATTTCCCCACGAAAAAAAAAAAAAAAAAAAAAAAAGGAGGTAGTACATTGGCTGTTGGCGGCCGCGCAGCTGCTGCGGCCCCCCAATAGGACGCAGCCGTTGCACGTGGTGCCTGTGGCAGTTGTTGCAGCTGTGGTGCACGTTGTAATTGGGGTGCCGGTTGTCGCTTGTTTCGGCCGACGGTCGTCCATCCTCCGGAATCTGCTCCTACGTTGCCGGGGCCCGCGACTGTCATTCGCGCAGGCCTCCTGGCTAACGGAGGTTCCGGTAGAGGTGCTGGCAGCTGGATTCCCCTTCTCCTCGCTTCCCTCTTGAGGACGGCGCAACGACGATCGTTAGCCGTATGGTTTTTAGCGCAGTTTGCGCACTTGGGTTCAGCGTCCCTCGGTTTGTCACAGTTCGATGCGAAATGGTCGCCTGCGCATCGAACACATTTAATGGCCCTGTAGCAGGTGGCCGACGCATGCCCAAATGCCTGGCATCGGTGACACTGCGATGGGCCTACTCTGCCTTTCCAGGCCTCTATGGTTACTCCGGGCATAAATAGGAGTTCCGTAACTGAGTACAGCCGGTTAAGTTCTGCACTATTGAGATGGTCGAACTGTACGTGGAAAAAACAGCCCGGTCGTCCTCTCCTTGGTGGTATCGCTCTTGCGAATCTCACTGGGAAGTCCATTTCTTTTAGTGCGTTAGTTATAGCTGTGGGGTCCGTGTCCGCAGGGAGGCCTCTTATGCCCACTTTGGTGGGTAATTCGTTCGCTGGAGTATAGCAAAACCAGGACAGTGCAGGATCCTCCTTAGCGAGGTCGGTCAGATACCTCTGCACTGTCCTGTATTCGTCCGGACTTTGCGGGATGAAGCGCACGCCTCTTCCGAACGGCCGTGCGTTAGGAGCGTGACCTAACTGAGCTCGTAGAGTATTAAAATGCCTTACCCAATTGGGAAGGCATTCAACTATCAGGGGCGGATAGGACGATGCAGGTCTCACAGGGTCCTCCTTTCTCCGCGTAGCTGGACATCAATGCTTCCGCGATGTCTTCCGTCTCTATCGCACCCGGTACGGGAGGGTGGGCGGGGGTGGGAGGGGATCTTGCTCCGACATGTCGTTCTAGCGACTTGTAAGTCGTCGAGTCCCATCCGTAAGCTTCCTCGCCTCCTTGGTGGTGGATGGTCGCCACAGTCTCACCAATCTGGCGGTACATTCCTTGATCGCGCCGGAGTGTAGTCCGACTCTGAGTCAGTTGAGGGGGAGCGGGGGGGAGGGGGGTGACTTGCACCCTCCTCCCCTCCTGCGTCCCTGATGTAGATGGTACCGGCGGGGGTGAGGGGGGTGGGGTTCTGTATACCACCACTCGTTGCTTCTTTTCGAAGTATGCATCCTCGGTTTCCGGCGGCGTGTGTCTAGGCGCTGTTTTGATCCCTCTAGAGGTAGCGGGTGCACTCCCAATAGGACACTCAGGTCCTCGCAATGCAACATCGCTCCCTTCGTGGGTTCGCTGCAACGGTGTGTTTGTGTCGGTCATCCTTGGTGGGGGTCTCGGAGTCAGGCTACCAGCTGGTAGGACCCTCGAGTTGCCCGGTGAAAACATATCACGCAAGCAAAGCGGGCGATTAATGACTGAGTCACTACGCTGTCGCGCTCTGCGAATTACGCGTTGTTCGCGAGGTTGGTCTTGGTCGGTGTTGGTTTCGGATCCCGAATCCTGATCCTTGACTAGGTTGATCCTTCTCTGATCCATAATTCTTCTTGAGTTTTGCTTGAGTGCCCAACGGGCTAGAAACAGTGATTGAAACAGAAGACGTTGCCTCGTGAGGCACACTATTTACCCCTTTTTTACAAAAAAGGACGTAAATAGTGCTGTAAATTGCGGTCTGTGTGACGTTAGGCACAGACAGTACTGACACACAGTAGCGCAATGCCGAGAATATCTGGGTGATGCAGTTCCTACGCGGACGCGGGACTCTGCTGTTCACCTTTCTATAATCGGCGCAATGGTACACGCTACGCACTGCCGTCAACGAGTGTACGCTCAAATCGTCCGAATCACACCGATTACGATCTTTGCTATTGAAAATAACAAAGCGTCGCAACCGATGATCAACGAGCCGACGAGTGGGCACACAAGGCTGACGAGCAGATACGCGGTAATACGCACTGCGGGGGTGTCCTAGATACGTGGCCGGGGAGACGTCTCGACGCCTTGGAAAAGGCGGAGTGCGTCGTCCGACGGGTGCCGTGAAAGTTCTTTCTAAAAGAAAAAAGTTTCGATCGCACCGCTACACGAACCCGGGACTATCCAATAACTCGAGGCCAGTACGACGTTCTCAACGTAAAGCGGAGCGAACTCAACGCTAGACGGAAATTCGTCGACCGGCGGGTGTCAGAGGGGCTAAGTTCTCGACCCGGGGGGAGAAAGTAGTTCCAGATTACACCACAACTCAAGTATCGGATAAATATTCCATCCATCCGGGTCTTCTGCATCGGCTTTTGTTGTTGCCGTGCAGGTACGGGCCTCGAGGCAAACCCTCTTTGCCCGGGCTTCATCGCGGGGGGGCACTGCTCCCCCCGGTCTTGGATACCGCATAAGCGGAGTGGAAGAATTTTGCAAATGCTGCATGACGATTTTATATATTTTTTATTAAACATTACTAAATATACATAATAATCGCAGCATTTGCGGGAAAAAAGGAAAAACAACAAACGATATGGAAAAGAGAGAAAGTGTATATCTCCGAGCGACGTCGATCCATCCGCACCGAGCGAGACGCCCGCCTGTGCGAACGAGACGGCTGCGCAGCCACTAAAATGGCCGCGCGACCGGGACGACAACAACAAACGAGCGAGACGCCTGTGCAAGAGATCGGCGCTCAGAGGAGATACATAAAAAGAATTGATCATCATCACCGAGAGGTATGATCACCATCATCGGGAGAGATCGGAAGGAGAGATTGTGTTATATTAAACTCCGGCATGTAAACAACAGTTACATGCAAAAGATGTTAAATGAAGATTATGGAGTTTAATATAACGAGCGAAAGTAATAGAAATAAGATTATAAATATATAAAGATATGCAAGAAGTTTAGCGCCTTGCTGATACAATAGTATCAGCAAGGCTAGAGCAAAAGGGGGGTAGGCAGAGTGCTACAACTGTAAAGTTGTGCACATCTGGAAGTATTGAAAAAGACTATAGTAAAGTCCTGTGCGGGCGTTCCTTGCTGCAACAAAGGTTGACAGTTCGGCTCCCGCACAGGGTAGGCAGAGTGCTACACAATAGTGTGCACATCTGAGCAGTTATATTAGTTATAATAATATATTATAATAAAAAGGGTACGCACAAAAGTACGCACACCTTACATTAATTATACACATTATTAGACAAGGACAGTACAGTACATATATTTTAATAATTAGTACAGTGGTAAGGGGTAAGCAGAGTGCTACACAATAGTGTGCACATCTGGAAAGTAATTAGTTATTTGGTTGCTATGTAAAGGAAGCAACCAAGAAGGAAGAGTTTGTCTTGCTGCAACGACAAAAATTGACAACAAGACCAGAAGGAAATCCTATTTGCGCCGTTCTTAGGCATTTTTCCCAGCTGGCTCGTCGGGCTTATGCTCGTTCCTGACCTTCTTGGTCAGGAACGAGCATAAGCCCGTATAATAATATATCAATAGCTGGAGTAGCTCACGTGGGTAGGGGCGCCCATCAGGTGGGCGAGCGTGTAGTGGCGCTAGGCCGCACAGGTGTTCGTGCGGCCCGTTGTCGGCTCTATCAAAGAGCCGGCTCGCCAACCGGGCAATGAATTGGCTCACTGTCTCAATCTTGAGGTCCCGGGTGATGACGTCATTCCTGACGTAACGCCCTGCCCCCACGATTATTCGCAGTGCTATGTTCTGCTGGGCCTGTATTCGCCTCCTTTGCGCGCCGGACGTCAGCGCGTACCACGCCGGCACTGCGTAGGTCAGCCTAGAGCGAACGTAGGTCTTGTAGACCATCAGCTTCGTTCTGGTCTGCAGCTGAGACGCCAAGATGGGTCTCAGGATCGCACGCGCAGCACGAGTCTGGCAGATGACTTGCGTCACTTGCGGACCCATGCGCAGCGCGCGATCTATAATACATCCCAGATACGTTACCGTGGCCCTCCAGCCCACGTCCTGCTCCAGGAGGCGAAGAGTTGGTATCGGTTTGATGGGTATGTAGGTGATGAACGCCATCGTTTTAGCAACGTTAATTTGCGTCCGCCACCTACTTAACCATTCAGGCAGTAAATCCAGCAGACGCTGCATCCTGCGAATAGCGATATCTGCCCGACGAGACGACGCAAAATAGGCGCTGTCATCCGCAAACAGCGCTAGCGTGACGTCCTCTTCACCCTCTTGGAGGCGGCCTTCCAGGGTGGGGATATCGTTAGTATAAGCCGCGTACAGGAGTGGCGAGATGCACCCGCCCTGGGGCACTCCCGCACTTATGGTTCGTGTTGCCGAATTGACATTTTCGACACTCACGAAAAAACTCCGATCCCGCAAATAAGACGCTACTAGCCGCACTATAGCGTCTGGCAGGTTGGTAAATTCCAGCAACTTATATAGAAGCCCATCGTGCCACACACGGTCGAAGGCCTTCTCTATATCGAGTAGCACTCCGACCGTCCTTCGGCCCTTGTTCTTTTCAAGGGCTAGGTAGTGTAGCACGCGGGCCAGTTGTGTGGTAGTTGAGTGGCCGCGGCGAAATCCGTGCTGCTCTTCTCTCAGAGTGATGCACGGACTAATTCTTCGCAGCAGCAATCGCTCGAAAAGCTTCGCTATGTGCGGTAGCAGCGTTATGGGCCGGTAGCTTGACGGGTGTCGCCTGTCTTTGCCTGACTTCGGCAACACAGTAACCTTTCCGGTTTTCCATACAAGCGGGAAGTGCCCAGTGCGTAAAATAGCATTGAAGAGCCTTGTCATAGTGACAACGGCTCTTCTTGGCATATGTTTGAGCGCCACTGTAGGTATTCCGTCCATCCCGGGCGCCTTGCGCGCCGGGAGACGCCGAATTGCTCTACTAACCTCCGACGGCGACATAAAGGCGTCGCCTGTCAGAGGTGAGATTTCGGCGGACAGGAATTCCTGTACACGGTTTTCCACGCTAGTGAGATGCGCTTCAAAATTGGAATCTCGGGGGTTAGGGCTGAATTGCACCTCGAGATACTCTGCAAGTGTTTTAGCCCTGTCCAAGGCCTCGTAACTTCGTTCGCCCTTACTATTTATTAGCGGGCAAACGGGTGCTTTTGTCCGAGTAAGCAAACGCTTTTAGCGGGGGCGGTCGGTCGGTTCGTGCGTCCGACCGTAGTCCACCCTTCTCTGTCCACCCTTCCGGGTGGCCCTCGTGCGACAGAGCGCCTACCGGGGTGTTCTGGTAAGGGTGCCGGAAAGGTGATGCCCCGCCTCCTGGCTTCCCTTCTGAGCACAGGGCATCGGCGGTCATTAGCCGTATGTGCCAGTGTGCAGTTAGCACACTTCGGCGGCGCGTCTCTGGCCACCGTGCATTCGGATGCGGGGTGCTCACCCGCACATCGTACGCACTTTATTGGCCGAAAACATGTCGCCGATGCGTGCCAGAACGCTTGGCACCTGTGACACTGGGCCGGTCCTACCCTGCCTTGCCAGGCTTCGATAGTGATGCCCGGCATAAATAGCAGTTCGTTGGTAGTATAAAGCCGGGCCAGTTCATTCTGGTCCAGGTGTTCCAATTGCGTATAGAAGAGGCAACCTGGTCGCCCCCTTCTAGGCGGTATGGCACGCACAAAGCGCACCGGGAAATCTAATTTCTTAAGCGCCTCCGCTATTTGCGACACTTCTGTGTCGACAGGGAGGCCTCTAATTCCTACTTTGGTAGGTAGTTCGGCTGCTGGCGTGTAACAAAACCACGACAGCGCCGCATCCTCGTATGAGAGCTCCACCAAGTACCGCTGTGTGATGCGGTACTCTTCGGGCGATTGCGGTATGAAACGCACCCCCCTACCGTACGGGCGTGCGTTGGGAGCGTGTCCCAATTTGCCACGCAAAACATTAAAATGCCTAACCCAATTGGGTAGGCATTCCACAATAATAGGTGGATATGTGGTTGCAGGCCTCGCACTAGCTTGCTGCGGTTGCTGTTGACTAGCGGGTGGCCGCGGGGCTCGGGGTGCGACGGGGGGGGCAGCCGCTGCGACAGAATATGTCGCTGTCTCCCTCACTTCGCGCTGCGGTATAAAATGCGTCGAGGGGGACGGTGGGGCAGGGGGGGGGGGAATATACCCCACCTCCTGGTCGAGCGTTTGGTAAGACGTTGTGTCCCACCCGAAACGCTCCTCACCGCCCTGGTGATGACTTGCAGCATTTATTTCCTCCTCCTCCATACCAGAGGAGTTGGGCTGCGATTTTTTAGGCGTCGAGTGTAAGCTACTCGACGTCGTAGGGGAGCGGGGGGGGGTGGAATACACCCTCCTCTCCCGCTGTATTCCCGACACTCCACCGGGGATGAGGGTGCAGGTCTTACCCGCTGTCTTTTCTCATAAAGAGAAGCCTCAGTCTCCGGTGGCGTGTGTCGGCGCGCCGATTTCATGCTACGCGGGGTTCCCAATTCGGCTCCGGTCGGGCACTCAGTCCCGCCTTCGACGATATCGGTAGCCCGCGGCACACTCGGCGGTAAAAATGAGCTGTTAATTTCGTCACTTGCGTTAACAGGCCTCGGATTAAGAGTGCCTGCCGGGAGCATGCGTGAGCGCTCTGGTGCGAAGATGTCCCGCGCACATAATGCACGATCGAGGACACTTCCCCTTCTGCGCCGGAATTCGCGCTGCTCCCATGTATTGTACAAGAAACAAGAAATTGCGTGTAATCAAAATTACACTAGACGTTTTAGCACAAGTGTCAAATATAAATAATAAATAGGCAATATTTGCGCTTTGTCGTAATGGTCGTGAAACAAGATATTTTGCGACAGTTTTCGCACTCACGTATGCCGTGAGGCGCTCTGCTTACCCCTTTTTGACAAAAAGGGGGCTATACAGCGCTCGTAAGGACTGTGCCTCTGTGAGACGTAAGCACAGGGAACTGATACACAGTTAGCACAGTCGAAGTGCGTTCGGGTGATGCAGAATTCCCTTCTTAAAAAAGATAGGCTCTGCTGTTCACCTTCACACACTTGTAACACTTTTCACGCACTCACTTCCGCCCTTACCTTGCCAACCACCAGTGGCTCAGCACACACCAACTTACGGCACTTGGATGTCGAATCAACGAACATCAAAGCGCACGCAAGCGATGAGCAGTGGACCTCCTAGCAGTCTGCAATACAGCTCAGGCAGTCACAAGGCGCTCCAAGCAAGTCAGGCGTTTGTGGTCGTCAGACGTCTCGACGCCTAAGCGGAGTTCGTCGTTCAACAATGCTGCGGCGTCTCCTACAGTTGGCGAAGCGTCAGCTGCAAGAAAAACCATCCACATATGCACATACACGCAACTCAACAGCACGTTGTGGTCAGCCGGAAGTCTCAACAATCAACGGAGCTAACTCACGTTGAACGGAATCTTCCGCCGACGGGTGACTATAGAAGCAACAATTCTCAACCCGAGAGGAAAATTGAGGCGACTGGTCTCGACCGCTGCACAACTGCTATTGATAAATATTCAGCAGCAGCAGCAGCCAGTCTTCTACATCGGTGGTGATGAAACACCACCGTGCAGGTACGGACCTCGAGGCGAGCCTCTCTGCCCGAGAAATCATCGCAGGGGGGCACTGCTCCCCCCGGGCTTGGGTACCGCTTATGCGGGTTTGTAGGGAAGGGTGAATGCTGCAGTGAAGATTGATAATAAATACTAAATACTATACATAAACATAATGGTTGCTGCAGCATTCACGGACATTTAAAAGAAAAGATAAAGTAAAAACAACAGACTCTACAACCAACGTGCAAGACGCCCACTCGAACGAGCGAGACGCCCCGCCGGAAACAAGCGAGCGAAATGCCCGTCAGAGCGAGCGAGACAACGAAGGCTGGAGCTTGAAGTTAGCGTAAGATAGCTGCATTGATCCACTAATATAGCAGACCAACGCAGCTTAATCGCTTTACCAATTAGAGTAAGAAGGAATTGTCCTGAAAATAAATATACATACTAAATAAAGAGACAAAATAGGACGTCACATTAAATATATTATTTATAGACGTCAATTCAAGACAATTACGAGAAAGACAATACAGTAAGATGAAGCATTGTGCAGCCTTGCTGCACAGAAACAACAAGGTTGCGGTGTTAGCGATACTAATAAAAGTGGTGTAGGCAGAATTCTACAACCACTGAATGAAGGATTTTTTGCTTGCTGAGAGCACATTTTTTTTTTTTACACCTTAGTGCGTCATCACGGGCGTTCCCCTGCGGTCGTCGGGCCCGCCGCTCGACTCTGGCCCCCTTGGGCGGTCGGCGGCGGCTGCAACAACTCGCGCGGAAGCGGTCGCCCTTCGGGAGGTCTAGCATGGAGTGGCGCAAAGCCGCACAGATGGTCGTGCGGCCCATTGTCGGCTCTGTCAAATAGCCGACGCGCCACCCGAGTAACAAATTCGTGGATGGATTCGATGTTAAGGTCCCGGGCTATAACGTCATTTCTGACGTAGCGACCTGCTCCTACGATTGTTCGTAGCGCGAGGTTCTGCTGGGCTTGAATTCTTTTACGCTGCGTTGCCGAGGTTAGTGCGTACCAGGCAGGCGCAGCGTAAGTGAGTCTGGAGCGGACGTAGGTTTTGTAGACGGCCATCTTAACCCGGGTCGGCAGATGTGATGCCAAGACAGGTCGGAGGACCGCTCGCGCGCCCCTGGTATTGCGGATTAACATATCCACATGTGGTACCATGCGCAGCGAGCGGTCAATGATGCACCCTAGGTATTTGACGGCCGTCGACCACTCCACGTCCTGCCCACAGAGCCGGAGTGTAGTCTTTTTACGAGGCCGGAGTGTGATAAGGGCGGTGGTTTTGTCCACATTGACAACCGTCCGCCACTTATTCAGCCACTCCGGCAGTCGTTGCAGCTTGCTAATGGCAAGCTCGGCCCGACGAGATGACGCAAAGTAGGCGCTGTCATCTGCGAACAGCGCCAACATGACATCCTCTGCCCCCTCCTGGAGGCGACCTTCCAGTGTGGGGATGTCATCGGTGTATGCCGCGTACAAGATTGGAGATAAGCAGCCGCCCTGAGGTACTCCTGCGCGTATTGGCCGTGTTGCCGAGTCGGCTCCCTCGACACTAACATAAAAATTCCGCCCATCGAGGTACGACGCTATAAGCCGCACAATCGCTTGAGGCAGTGTGGTGTTGGTGGTGAGCTTGAACACTAACCCTTCGTGTCACACCCGGTCAAAGGCCTTCTCTATGTCGAGAAAGACCCCCGCCGTCTGTCGGCCGCGATTCTTCTCAGCCGACATGTAGTGTAGCACGCGGGTCAGTTGGGTAGTGGTAGAGTGGCCGCTGCGAAACCCGTGTTGCTCAGCCCGTAGCGGTATGCACGGGCGAGTTCGTCTCAGCAGCAACCGCTCGAACAGCTTAGCGATGTGCGGCAACAGCGTGATAGGTCGGTAACTCGATGGGTAGCGCCGATCCTTACCAGCCTTCGGCAACACGATCACCTTCCCTGTCTTCCATATGGTTGGAAAGTGTCCTGTACGGAGCACCCCATTAAACAGCCGTGCCATGGTTACAATGGCTCTCCTTGGCAGCTGTTTTATGGCGGCATTTGTGATCCCGTCCATCCCGGGCGCCTTCCGCACCGGGAGTCGACGCATAGCCCTCTTAGCCTCCGCCGGGGAGATAAAGACATCACCCGGTAGAGGCGAGATAGCGTCGGACAGGAGCTCTTGAACGCGGCTTTCAACTACGCTGTAGTGCTCTGTAAGATTGGCATCCTTGGGGTTGGGACTGAAGACTTCTTTAAGATGTTCCGCGAGTACTTCAGCCCGGTCGATGGCCTCGTAACTACGTCCGCCGTCTTTGTTGAACAACGGGCAGACGGGTGTTTTTGTCCGAGAGAGTGCACGATTGAGTTGATAGAGCGACGTGCGATCATCGCCCGCCGCATCTATTCGTTGTTGCCACTGCTCCCCTCTGTGGTTGCGTGCCTCTTCTGACACCCTCTCGGACAGGCTGTTGAGCTCGCTCCTCAGTCTCGGGCATCTTGTGCGGGCCCAGAGCTTCCTAAGCGCGCGCTTTTGGTTAATAAGAGCGCGCAGCGATTGAGGTAGCTGCTCTCGGCTCGTCCTCCTTGGTGTGTAGAGGTCCGCCGAGAGTCAGGTTCGCTAGGGCGTTCTGGAATACGCCCCAATTGGTTCTTATCCTGGGTGCTCTGGGCAATGTAGCTCCTGTTACGAGGCCCAGTGTTAGTAATATGGGGAGGTGCGTCGTATTCACTTCGTGAAGCACCTCTATATCGACCGGGTAATTCCACTTGTGGCATAGCACAATGTCCAGCACGTCCGGACTGCAGTTTTCACGGAAGGGGTGGTGTGTGGGTTCGTCTGGCCCTCGCACCATGTACTCCCCTTCCTCGGCGTCATCGTAGAGCTCTCTACCTGCTACGTTGGTGACTCTTGATCCCCAAGCCGGGTGCTTGGCGTTGAGGTCACCCGCTATGATAGCAGGGGAGCTTCCGTCGAATATTGTCCGGACGTCGGAGGGATGAAAGCGTCCGCCGGGAGGGCGGTAAGCTGCGTAGATCCGAAAATCCTTCCCGGCTGTGCATAGCCTGATGCCAATCGAGCGTGTTGAGATAAATTCCGGCAAGTCGAGTTCTTCGTGTATTAAGTCCCTACGCACTAGCACCGCCGTACCTCTGTACGGTATGCCCAGTGGTGAGACTTCGTCGCGCCGATACACGAAGAAATTCGGTACTCTAAATAACAATCCCGGCTTTAATTTCGACTGCCCAATAATATAACCTGTATGTTATAAGTTTGGGCGAGGAGGCGCAGCTCTGCAGCTCGAGACTGCACTCCGCCGGGATTCCAGTACATCACTTTTAAGCCGGTGTACGCCATTGGAATGTTAAAAGTTGGGTAAGGGCCCTAGTGAGGGCTTCAGTAGGATTTGAACCCGCCGAGAGGGCGGTTAGGACATCAGTCAACATTTGTATTAACATCTTGATAATATTTTCATTGATGTTAATTGTTACGCTCCCTCTCTCTGTAGGCGGGAGGGGCTGTTGTTGCTTCTGCCTTTGTTGTTGCGACTGTGGTTGGGGTTGTGGCTGTTGGTGTGCTCTCGGCAGGGTTCTCGGGCCCCCTGGCTGGCGATTGAAAAGGGTGACTTTGATCCCACCCGCATCTGTGCCCCTTACAGTACGTATTCGTTCTACAGGCACTGTGTATTGCGTCCGGTCGATGGGCGCAATGTCGTGGGTTCGATTCCCGGGTTGTGCGGTTGAGTCGTTACGATACTCGGGTCGTCTAGTTGCGGTACTGGTTGCGATCGGGGTTGAGGCCGGCGGTTGACGCCTGGGATTGCGTTTTCTGCCCCTGCGTTTCTTCCTTTTGGGCACCTGTGGCAGCGCCGCTAGGTTTGCAGGGGCTCTATTGGCTGGTTTGTTAGGGCGGGGCACTGGTCGTGGAGGCGCCACCACAGTTTGCACTGTTTGTGTCCTGGCTCTACCGGCCATTGTTGCCGTTGTAGAGCGTGGCAGTTGTGGCCGCTGTGGTAGTTGTGGTGCGGGTTGTCTTCTGCTCCCTGTTACGGTTGTCCATCCTTCAGCATTCGTGTTTCTGGGGGCTGCGGTCGGCGCTCGCGCAGGCCTCCTAGCTGTCGGAGCTTCTGGTAGTGGCGCTGGCAGTTGAATGCCACGCTTCCGGGCCTCCCTCTTAAGTACCGGACAGCGGCGATCATTAGCCGTGTGATTCCGTGCGCAGTTCGCACACTTGGGTTCCGCGTCTCTGGGTTTAGTGCAGTTCGAGGCGAAGTGCTCGCCTGCACACCGGACGCATTTGATAGGTCGGTAGCAGGTGGCCGACGCGTGCCCAAACGCTTGGCATCTGTGGCACTGTGCCGGTCCCGCTTTGCCCTTCCATCCCTCGATGGTCACTCCCGGCATGTACAGTAGCTCCGTTACTGCGTACAGCCTAGAAAGCTCGTGTTGGTTTAAGTGGTCCAGCTGTACGTGGAAAAAGCATCCAGGTCGACCCCTCCTCGGTGGTATTGCTCGGGCAAATCTCACCGGGAAGCCTAATGCCTTGAGTGCATCCACTATAAGTCCAGTGTCCGTGTCCACTGGTAGACCTCTTATTCCAACTTTAGTTGGTAGTTCGTCCGCCGGTGTGTAGCAGAACCAGGACAGCGCAGGGTCCTCGCCGGCAAGGTCAGTGAGGTACCTCTGCACTGTCCTGTACTCTTCCGGGCTCTGCGGAATAAACCGCACGCCCTTTCCGAATGGACGTGCGTTGGGGGCGTGGCCTAATTTATTGCGTAGGCAGTCGAAATGCCTTACCCAGTTGGGCAAGCATTCGACGACAAGCGGCGGGTACGTGGCCGTGGGCCTCTCAGGGGGTTGTTGCTGCTGCTGTTGATGGTGAGGAGCCTGCAGCTGCTGGTCTCCCGGAGTCCCACTTCTGGGTGTTGCACGCGGTGTCGCAGCCCTTTCCGCATAGCTCGCCATTGAAATGTTGGCAATCTCTTCGCCTTCGCTCTCCCTGGTGCGGGGTGCGGGGGCTCGGGCGAGGGTGGGGGGGGAACGTATTCCAACTAGCCTGTCGAGTGACCTATAGGTCGTCGAGTTCCACCCATAGTTCCCTTCTCCTCCCTGTTGTTGAATTGATGATACTGACGGAAGCGCTTCATCATCGATGCGGTGATGCGGTGATGCGTCTCTAGATCGGTCCGGTGTGCTGTATTCGGATCCAGAGCGCGACTAGGGGGAGCGGGGGGGGCGGTATGCACCCTCCTCCCCTCCTGCATCCCCGATGTAGATGGTACCGGCGGGGGTGAGGGGGACGGGGTCGTATAAATAACGACCCGCTGCTTTTTCTCATAATAGGCGTCCTCAGTCTCCGGCGGTGTGTGCTTGGGAGCCCTTTTTATCCCACGGGGGGGTGCGGCTTCGCTCCCTGGGAGACGCACAGTTCTCGCAGTCGCAATGTCGCTCCCCTCGGAGGCTCTCAGCGGCGTTTGTTCTGCTTCAAATGATGGTCCTGACATGGGTCTCGGGGTCAGGCTACCAGCTGGTAGCACCCTCGAATTCCCGGCCGTGAACATATCACGTAAGCAGAGCGGGCGGTCGATAATGGCATCGCCTCGCTGTCGCACCCTGCGAATTACGCGCTGTTCGCGTGGTAGGTCTTCATCCTGTTTTGTTTCAGGTCCCGAGTATTCCCGGTCCCTAACCTCCTGGTTGTCCTTGTTCATTGTTCTTAGATTTTTCTTGAGTGTCTCACAGGCGGAAGAAACAGATAAGAAAACAAGAAGACGTTTGCCTCGTAAGGCACACTATTTACCCCTTTTTCACAAAAAAGGGCGTAGATAGTGCTGCTGTGAATTGCGGTCTGTGTGACGTTAGGCACAGACGGTTACTGACACACAGTAGCGCAATATGCCGAGTGTTTTCGGGTGATGCAGTTCCTGCGCGAACGTGGGAAGCTGCCGTTCACCTTTCCGCAAACGGTGCAATGGTATACTCTGCGCACCGCCGTCAACGAGTGCACGCTCAAATCGTCCGAAGCCCACCGAATTACGCACTTTGTTATTCGAAAAAACAACAAGGCGACGCAAGCGATGTTCGACGAGCCGACGAGTGGGCACACAAAGCTGACGGTCAGATACGCGGTAACACACACTGCGGTTTTTAGTCCTTGATACGTGGTCGGGGAGACGTCTACACACCTTGAAAAAGGCGGAGTTCGTCGTCCGACGGGTGCCGTGAAAGTTTTTCCGTTAGAAAAAAGTTTCGGGCACACCGCAACACGAACCCGGGACTATCTAATGCTTGAGGCCAGTACGACGTCTCAACGAATAGCGGAGCGAACTCGACGCTAGACGGAATCGTCGACCGGCGGGTGACGTAGGATGCTAAGTTCTCAACCCGGGGGGAGAAAGTAGTACCAGGTTTCACCGCTACTCAAGATCAGATATAAATATTCTGTCTGTCTAGTCATCTGTCGCGGCTCCTTGAAAGGTGCCGCGCAGGTACGGGCCTCGAGGCTGACCTCTTCGCCCGAGCAATCATCGCGGGGGAGGTACGACTCCCCCGGGCTTGGGTACCACGTTAGTGGGTTTGTTAAGAAGGGTGAATGCTACAATGGAGAAATTATAGTCGATTTTTAATACATATATATAATACTTTTGTTGTAGCATTCACGGGAACAAGGAAAGGAGGTGAGGAGTAGGACAATGACTCGACGGTCATAGTATGAGCCGCCCGCCCTAGCGGCACGGCGCTCATCGAAAAAACGAATGTGCGTGTTGCGCACCTGAGCGAGCGAATAGACCACGACCGGAGTGCTACGAAGTGTAAGAGTGTAGCATTGGCTGCTAATATAGTCAACCAATGCACATAAGCACCTCGTAGCATAATTACAATTTGCACTGAAAAAAAAAACATATAATATATAAAGATACCATATATATTTCCGCGCAAATAGGATAGGGTTAGTAAATAGTATAGAATGAAGAAGGTGCAACCTTGCTGTAACAATAGTAACAGCAGGCTGCTAGAAGATGTAAATACATTAGTTGTAGTAAATAGTAATAATAGTTTGAAAAGGAAGAGACTTGTGTAGGCAGTTGTGTGCTGCCTACTTAAAAGAGTATAGTATTATATATATAATAGTAGATGTTATAACATTGATACATGACAACATTTAGACATCACAGTAATTTGTTGCGTCACCGATCCTCTTATCATCGAGCGAGATGGCTAGCGTCCGAGCGAGACGGCCGGACGAGCAAAAAATTTGGTCGAGCGACCGGGTCGATGAACGGCGCGCGTCGAATGATGTACGAGACCGATGAACGCGGAAGCTAAAAATAGACGTCAATAGTGACGATAAAAATAGATAATAGTGGTAGAGTTGATCTGTTACGTAAAATAACAGATCAACCTAATGAAGATAACATCAACGCGTAGCTAAAGGTGTAGCTACGGGATAAAAGAATTATTAACTATTAATTTATTAAATATATATATATTCCTACTCCTTGTTGCAACAATAAATTAACAACAAGGCTGGTACGAAAGTGGGGTAAGCAGTATCACTGCTACCGATAAAAGCGATGGGTGCAAAGTTATGTAAAGGTAACTTTGCACTTAGTTAGATTGTTTTCACGTCATTTGCTGTGCGTCGGGTCGCAACAGCTCGCGTGGGAGGGGTCGTCCTTCTGGAGGACGAGCATGCAGGGGCGCTAGGCCACACAGATGTTCATGTGGCCCATTGTCGGCTCTGTCAAATAGCCGACGCGCCACCCGGGCTACGAATTCCTGAACGCTCTCTATCTTGAGATCCCGGGCAATTATGTCATTCCTGACATACCTCCCTGCTCCCACGATAGTGCGCAACGCTAAGTTCTGTTGAGCCTGTAGTCTTCGCCTTTGCGCACCGGAGGTTAATGCATACCATGCATAGGTGCTGCGTAGGTTAATCTTGAGCGGACGTAGGTCTTATAGACCGCCAGTTTGACTCGGGTATGCAGCCGGGACGATAGTACCGGTCTTAAGATCTCCCGCGCAGCTCTGGCATGCTGGACGGACTGGTCCACCTGCAATGCCATGTGCAACGAGCAGTCTATTCTGCACCCGAGATATGTAACAGCAGTCTTCCACTCTACGTCCTGCTCTCGAAGACGGAGTGTTTGGTAAGCTTTCCTGAGGCGAAATGTGATGAATGCAGTCGTCTTGCTGACATTCACCGCCGTTCGCCACTTATCCAACCACTCCGGTAACAGGTTCAACAGCCGTTGCATCTTGCGTATCGCAAGATCGACCCGGCGTGATGACGTGAAGTATGCGCTGTCATCCGCGAACAATGCCAACAAGACATCTTCCTCGCCATCTTGGAGGCGACCTTCCAAGGTGGGGATGTCATTGGTGTACACCGCGTACAGCAAAGGAGAGATGCAGCCGCCTTGAGGAACTCCCGCGCTGATGGTACGGGTTGCCGAATCGGCATTTTCAACGCTAACGTAAAAACTCCGGCCCTGCAGGTACGACGCTACTAACCGCACAATAGCGGCCGGCAGGGTGGTATTTTCTAGCAGCTTGAACAACAACCCTTCGTGCCACACTCGGTCGAAGGCTTTTTGGATGTCTAATAGCACTCCGACCGTTTTGCGGCCTTTGTTTTTCTCGACCGCAAGGTGGTGTAGCACGCGGGTTAGCTGCGTGCTTGTTGAGTGGCCGCTGCGAAAGCCGTGTTGCTCAGCCCGCAACGAAATGTGCGGGCGAGTTCTCCGCAGCAGCAGCCGTTCAAAGAGCTTCGCTATGTGCGGTAGCAATGTTATGGGCCGGTAATTTGACGGTTTGCGTCGATCTTTACCGGTTTTCGGCAACACGATAACCCTTCCTAGCTTCCAACAGTCAGGGAAGTGACTCGTGCGCAGGATTCCATTAAAGAGCCGCGTCATAGCGACTACGGCCCTTTTCGGTAGCTGTTTAATGGCGGCTGTTGGAATTCCATCCGCTCCTGGCGCCTTCCGCTGTGGCAGGCGCCTAATTGTCCCTGCAACTTCCGCAGGTGACATAAAGGCGCCGCCCGCAAGCGGTTGGCTTTCGGCGGACAAGAATTCTTGCACGCGGTGTTCTACGCGATCGTAGTGCTCCGAATGACAGGCAATTTAGCATTAGGGCTGAATTGTTCCTCCAGGTACTCTGCCAACACTTCAGCCCGGTCCTTAGCCTCGTAACTTCGTCTGCCCTCTTTGTCTATTAGAGGGCAGACGGGTGCTTTTGCCCGAGTAAGCTGTCGGTTTAAGTGGTGGAGCGACGTCTGGTTTTCGCCTGCCAGATCGATGCGCCGCTCCCACTGTGATCCCCTGTGGTTCCTCACATCCTCCGACAACCTCTCAGACAAGCAGTTGAGCTCGCGTTTAATCCGGGGGCATCTAGTGCGAGCCCAGAGCTTTCGAAGTGCGCGTTTCTTTTTAATAGTAACGCGCAGCGATGCTGTAAGTTCGTCTTGACGGCTTATAGCCGGTACTAACGTCGAGGCCGCGGTATTCGCCTCTTGGATAGTTTTGTTTAGTTTTTTGGCCGCGACCTCTACGTCCTCTGGCGTATTGAGGGGTCCGCCGAGCGTAAATCGGGCTAGGGCAGATTGAAATTTGCCCCAGTTTGTTCGAAAGCGAGGTGGTCTGGGCATTATGGCTCCCGGAGAGAGGCCGAGTGTTACGAGAATCGGGAGGTGCTGAGTTACTACATCATGCAGCACCTCAATCTGCACCGGGTGGTTCCACTCGTGGCAGAGTAAAATATCAATAGTATCCGGGATGAATTCTTGCCGGGAGGGGTAGTGCGTAGGCTCGTCCGGCCCCCGCACCTCGTACCCCCACTCCTCTGCGTCGTTGTACAGCGCCCTTCCCGCCGGGTTGATTAACCTCGAACCCCAAGCTATATGCTTGGCGTTCAGGTCCCCAACGATCAGGGCTGGTGAGCTGTTATTGAATATATCTCGGACATCGGAGGAACAAAATTTCGTGCCGGGAGGGCGGTATGCTGCATACACTCTAAAATCCCTCCCGCTGCTGTACAGCCTAATGCCTATAGAACTCATGGTTCTGAAGACTTGATTTTCCACCTCTTCGTGTATGAGGTCTCTACGCACAAGTACAGCCGTACCCCTGTACGGCACCCCCTGTGGGGAAACCTCATCGCGCCGATACACGAAGAAGTTCGGAACTCGAAATACGTATCCCGACTTGAGTTTAGTCTCGCCCAATAGTATGACTTGAATGTCATACATATGAGCGAGAAGGCGCAAATCTGCGACTCTCTCTTTCACTCCGTCGGGATTCCAGTACATTAGTCTAATTTCGAGCTCCGTAGCGAGAAGCAACAAGATTCATAACGGCGCTTAATATCGCCTCTAAGGGCGTAGAACCGTTCGTTATAGCATTTAGTACGTCAGTACATAGGCGCATTAGCAACCTTAATAGGTCCTCCAACGTAGTGTTGGAGGTAGCCGTTGAGGCAGGCTGTTGTTGCTGGTGATGTTGGCCTCTTGTTGCTCTCGGCAGGGCTCTCGGGGGCCCTGTCTGGCGGTTAAATTCCGGCATAGCCTCCGCGTTTTGCCTTACGTTCGTACGCACTTTACGTTCAAACGACCTAGTACGTCGTGCGTCTTGTGAGGCTTGCGGGGGTTGCGGGTGGGGGGGTGCAGTCCGCGGTTGTGCACGGGTAGCCGCGACGGGCGGGGGAGGCTCCGCGGTTGTAACCGGCGTCGGTGCTATTATTGGCGTCGATGCCGGTACCCGCTGTGCATCCCTACGCCTCTTTCGCTTTTTGGGCTTTTTCACCCTTTGGGGTGCATTTCTGCTTTCAGCCGGTTGGTTGGCTGGCGGCGCTAGTGTTGTTGACGGCCCACTAGTGGGCATCGGTGCTACTGCACGAGTTGTGCGCGCTTCAGTACGAGGTTTTTTTTTTTTTTTTTTTTGTATGTGGAGTGTATTGTTAGCCGGGAGGCTTTTACAATTTCGTCGAAAGCGACTCGCGTGCAGGTAGGCACACGAGTGTGAAAGACAACGTCGCTGCTGACGAGAGGCGTAGCTTCGCCCGCTGCTCCGGTGTCTTCCAATTACCCTGTAACGAATAATAGACATATCCGACCTACAGGGGGGGCTCGTAGCAATCCAAGGGCCCCTCAGAAGGAGGTAGAAACCTCGGCTTGGATGCTATCGAAAAGAAATTATTTTATAGTATATATTACGAAGCGTTATGTTTACTTATAAAGTAATATGACATTACAATATAAATATACTACCACTCCGCAATACATAATTATAAAAATTTGTGTAATGACCATTAAAATCGACCTGGCACGGGATTGAACCTCGTGTAGGCCGTGTACCTATGTGCGCGCGCTCGCCGGCGAGCGCGGGGTGTCCGCTGAGGTAGCGGGTGTGTACGGGTACGCTTGACCGCAATAGGCGGGGGCGTGTCCTGAGGGGACGGCGCGGGGGCGACGTACGAGTTATTAATAGTGGTTATATTATCATAAGTATCAAGTAAAACGTTTTTTGGACGTCTTTTTGAGAGAGGTGCATCCTGCGCGGGGATGTAATTATCGATCGCTGCCACTAACGGGTTAGGGTGATCTTTTAATCTATCAAAGTGTCTTTGCGACGATTGCTTGAGAAAAGTTGCAATTGTAGGTAAGTTAAGGTCGCGATGTAAGTCGACATTGCGAACGTAGGGAGGAGCGCCTGTAATTCGGCGCATGAAACGATTTTGAATCGTTTGAAATTTTTTAAGTCGGCCAGGGGGAACGTGTGCGAATACTACGCCCGCGTAAGTCATAATAGGACGCACGCAGGTCGTGTATAATTGCAACTTATGTTTTAATGACATTTTATTACTTTTATTAGTAAGGGAATAAAGTCGGCCGGATATGAAGGCCGCTCTATCCCTGACTCTTTTAATGTGTTGAGCAAAAGACATTCTAGTGTCTAACGTAACACCTAGGTATTTTAGATTTGAAACCCATGGAACGGGTTGATCGAATAAGGATATTTTCGCGTGTTTTAAGCGCGGAAGTATTTTAGGGACGTTTTTGTAAGTAAATAGAATAGCTTTACTCTTATCGGGATTAATTTCGATTCTCCATTTCCTAAACCAGTCGCCTAATGCGTTGGCTGCGGATTGGAGTCGAATGCAAGTACGTGATATGCTAATATCCGTCGTGAATAGGGTGGTGTCGTCTGCGAAAAGTGCAAGTTCGACTTTCGGGGTTTTTGGAATGTCGCTGGTGTATAGCGAGTAGAGAATTGGAGAGAGGACGGATCCTTGAGGGACGCCGGCTCTCAGGGGTCTGGCGCTGGAGAAGGACCCCTCGACCCTGAAGCGGAAGGAGCGATTCGACAGGTAGGCCTGTATGATGCGCACAAGCCTGTCTGGCATGCCTAGCATGTGCAGCTTATAGATTAAGCCGCTATGCCAGACTTTGTCGAAAGCCTTCGCTACGTCGAAGAAGAGCGCTCCGACGCAGTGACCTGGTCTAGACGTTAGGCACTCGAGTACGTGCTCCGTGAGTCGGTGCACTTGTTGGACACAAGAGTGTTTGGCTCGGAAGCCGAATTGCTCATCTGGGATGCAGTTGAGACTTTTAATGTTATCGTATAGCCGTTTTTGAATAATCCGTTCATAGATTTTCCCCACAGAGCTGAGGAGACTGATGGGTCTATAGCTCGAGGCCTGGTTTTTAGGTTTGTTAGGCTTGTGAATGCCTATGACATTGGCCTCCTTCCAGGCATCCGGAAAGGAGCAGCTGGCAAGGAGGGCATTGAATATGGCCACTAGCAGTTGAATGCATGGCGGAGGGAGGGTTTTGATCACCCTATTTGAGATTCCGTCAGCGCCTGGTGCTGAACGGGTCTTGAGGTTTTTGACGATTGTCTTGACCTCGTCGACGGTGACCGGCGCTAGGGGGTCGCCCGTCGGTGGCAGCGCCGCTTTGAGCGCCACTTCCTCTTCCACCTTCTGAAGGTGGAGGGGGTCTATGGGCTGGGTGCTGGGAGAGCATTGGAGCTCTAGGCTGTCGGCTAAGCAGTCTGCTTTTTCGACGTCGTCGAAGGCAGTGCTGCCATCGGGGCGGATCAGGGGTGGCATATCTGCGACCGTTTCTGATTTCAGAGATCTCGCCAGTGCCCAATAGGCGGTATGGGATGGCGTGATATCTTCCATCAACCTGTCCCAGCGCGTACCTCTGAGTTCTGCCATGCGCTCTTTGACTTCCCTTTGGAGGAGGCGCAACCTGGCGCGATTTGCGTCAGACCGGTATCTGTCAAATGCCCTAGTGGCTGTGTTTTTTTCCCTTAGCAGACTCCTGAGATCCTCTGGCAGTACAAAACGGCGATCGCTCGCTATCCTGACCTGCTTCGAGGATTTCCTTACGGCAGCCTTAAGGCAATCGGTTAGGTGGTCGGCAGCCTGAAGGGCTTCCGACTGTGAGTTTAATACGTCAGGGATGGCGTTTAGCTCTGTAGAGCACATAGATTCGAGGTTAGACTCGAGCCTATGCCAGTCCGTCACGGTTTTGGTCAGAGTGACCTCGTCGCGGGACTGTCCTAAAATCATAGTGACCGGGCGATGGTCTGAATTTAGCTCATGGTGCACTTCTATAGACCGCAGTGGTAGTGCTACGTTCTTAAGAAGTGCAATATCTAAAATGTCCGGACTTTGGTTCGAGTGTGTGGGCACCCTAGTAGGTTCTAGGGGCCCTATAACATCGAAAACACACCTGTAGCTCAAGTCAAACAGGATGCGTCCGTTTTGGTTCTCCTTAATCGAATTCCAAGCTGAATGTTTACTATTAAGATCTCCGGCGATGATCACTGAGTCACTGAGGTTAAGTAGTGACTCAATGTCGCCCTGCGTAATTCTTTTATTCGGAGATAGATAGACAGATGCTACTGTGACGGGCTGATGGCCTGTCATAGCTATTCTGCAAACTGAAGCCTCTAAGTTTGTGAGGGAAGGATTGTTTATAGGAATGCAGTGCAAGGATGACTTGTAATAAATTAGAGTTCCGCCTCCGCGTTTTGCGAGGCGGTCGTGCCTAATTAATCTATAATTAGCGATTTTCGGATCGCGTATGCTAGGTTTTAATAATGTTTCTTGCACTAACATTATATCTAATTGATGAGTGGTGAGAAATTCACTCATCTCATCTCTTTGATGTTTAAGGCCGTATGCATTAAAAAAGCCGACAGCCAAAGTTCGAGGTTTGACTCTGGGTTGTGCGTCCATAATTAAATAAAATTAAAATTTAATTAATATTTAACTTAGGAGCTAAGCTCCAGCAAAGTAATTAATTATATGATTGGTGGTTAAATAGCGCGCCTATTTAATTCTGAAGTTTTTAAGCGCCTTTAGCACTTTAACGTGCTCTACGGACGCCATCATACGCTCTTTTGTTGAGCGTGCGTTTCTAATTTTGTAGGCGAATTCTATTAATTCGTCTACATCTACTGCTTCAAGGAAGTCGCCTAGTAGGTCGAAGTCTTCCTGAAGATTGTGTTCCGCTGCCGCCGATTTCTTAGGTTTGGTAGCAAGGGGCGCGGGGGCCGCGGGGCGCCGCGCGGAAGACGCGGGGGGTGCAGAGGGCACCGATGCCGCGGGGAAGGGGGGGCGCGTTGACTTTGCGCTGACCATAGGCAGAGGCCTGGTCCACGCATTAGTCTTCGGCGGAGGAGGAGGAAGCTCCTGGGGTCCCTGAGAAGGGGCCGCCGGGGCCCTATTTGGTGCGTGCGCAGGGGGGTTCGCCCTACTTGGCGCCCCCTTGCGAGCTCCACGTTTCCCACGACGCCGCTTGCCGTGCGGGGCCTTCGGGCACCCGCGATAATTCGCGGGGTGTCCCTCAGCTCCGCAGAGCACGCAGCTCGGGGGCTCGTTGGTGTCGGGCGTACGACTGCAGTCCGCTGTCGCGTGGCCTCCTATGCACTTAACGCATCGGGGGTCAGCGAAGCAGTTTCTGGCAGAATGACCGTATAATTGGCAGCGGTGACACTGCCCTGGGGAGGTGCGCTTACGCGGAGCCTCTACCGATATGCCAGAGAGGTGGCATACGCTTTTGATGTCGAAAATTTTTTTGCCCTCTGGAGAGAGTTCCAGATGGACAAGCACGAGATTATAGGGTGCCTTGGTGCGCATATTTGACATGCGATGCACCTGCAGCACAGGGAGGCCTTGTGACTTAAGGTCATCAAGGACGTATGAAGTATCGAGTTCACGCGGAACTCCGCGGATTACTGCACGGAGGATGCGGTCCTCTTGAAGGGCATAGGTGTGGAAATTAATTTTCCTGTCACCTAGCCACTTGGTGAGCGCACGGTGATCAGCCGGTGTGGATACCGTGACACTAATCCCCGTCGCTGTTGGCCTAGCCTTAGTGAAGTAGATGCGCTTCTCATTAAGCGCACCGGAAATTTTGCCCCAGGCGGCCTTGTCCTGTATTACTACAGGAGGAGGCGCTCGGGGAGCAGGGGGTGCACCGGCCTCCTGCGAGGGCGCGGTGGTGTCCATAGGGACTGTACGTTGTGAGGCCTTTTTGGCTCTCACCTTTGGACGAGGAGCTGCGGCAGCCACCTTCCGCGGGGGCCTGGCCTCTGCATCCTTACGCTGGCGCCGTTTGCGCCCTGTGACGACGGTGAAGCCGTCATCACCGATCGTTTTGGTGGAGGCGTCGATCTCAGTCGATTCCGTTGAGGATGAGTCCTCTAACGGCCCGGAATAATACGACGCGGCGGACGATGGCCTGGAGGCCATGGAAATGCACGAAAGTGCTGGTGATGGCGCGCGAGACGACGCGCGCGAGGACGCTCTCGAGGGTGTCACCGATTCTGAGCCGCTGCATGGCGACATCGGCGAGTCGCGCAGCGGGGCCTGAAGGGCGCGCGCGGCAATCGCGGCGGCCGCAGTGGCCGGCTTGGTGGTGTTGTTTAGGCCAGAGGGGCCTGCTACCGCGGGGGGCCCGGGGGGGCCTAACGGTTTTTTCCCCTTACCGGGGGGGCCGGAGGGGCCGGGGTGGCCGGAGGGGCCGGGGGGGCCTAACGGCCGATTATCGCGCGCGGCGGCAACGGCTGCTACAGCGCGAGGGCCCGGCGCGACGGCATCGGGGCCCTGGGCTAGGAGGCGTGCGACGGCCTCATGGTCTAGCCCCGGGTGGTTTTCCGCCATAAGGCGGAATATCGCCCTAACGGCAATAACTTCCTGGGCCATAGTGGCTCCAGGAAGGCTCCCTAACACTAATCTAAGGGGTTTGGAACCGGCAATGACTCCCCACCTTACGGCGGGGAGGTGTGTGACACAAATGTAAGTAGTACCTAGTGTGACTAGCTGATGTACTCACGTGAGGCGGCGTGTGACGCCGCTGAAACGAAGCTCTGCAACTCTGGAGCACGATAACGATCTGCTGCCCTGCAGGGCTCAGACTTCGGGTCACCGCGTTAGCGGCCCCGTACCTAGCAACCTAAGCCGTGCCTTCACGGCGGCCTAGGTGACATAATTAGAGTGGACACTAACTCATTTAACACTTAAAAAAAAAATAATAATAAGGACACAAACTACACACCACTCCCTAACGAAAGTTCGTTGAGCGAGGTTCTTCGTGAGCGTCTTGAAGTAGTCGGACTGAGGACGTCTGTTCGGATAGCCTTCGTTCGTCTTAATCGAGTACGAGGTTGTTGCCTCCCTCTCATTACTGTAGTCCACCCCCCTGCCCCCTCTCTCTGAGGGGGAGCTCGCGCGCGGGGGGGACCCTGTGCAGGGTTTCCTGGCAGTGGTGCCGGCAGCTGAATGCCCCTCTTCCTGGCCTCTCTTCGGAGTACCGGGCATCTGCGGTCGTTTGATGTATGCGCCTGTGCGCAATTCGCACATTTAGGCGCAGCGTCCCTAGGGTGCGGGCAATTCGCAGCCGGATGATCGCCCGCACAACGGACACACTTTATCGGGCGGAAACAGTTTGCCGAGCCGTGCCCAAATGCTTGGCATCTGTGGCACTGCGACGGCCCGACCTTGCCCTTCCAGGCTTCTATTTCGGTGCCCGGCATATACAGTAATTCCTTTACTGTGTACAGCCGTGACAACTCGACCTGGTTAAGGTGGTCGAATTGGACATAGAAGAGGCACCCCGGTCGACCTCTTCTTGGCGGTATTGCTCTGGCGAATCGCACTGGGAACCCTAGCCGCCGAAGAGCCTCCTCTATATGTGCGACATTAGTGTCGACAGGCAGGCCTCTTATCGCGGCTTTAGTAGGTTGTTCCTCTGCCGGAGTGTAGCAAAACCAAGACAACGCTGTGTCCTCTTTTGCCAGCTCGACTAGGTACCGTTGCACTGTACGGTACTCTAGTGGCGATTGTGGAATGAATCTTACGCCCTTCCCAAATGGACGGGCGTTGGGAGCATGACCTAGTTTTTCCCTTAGTACCGTGAAATGCCTTACCCAGTTAGGTAGACATTCCACAATAATCGGCGGGTGGCTTCTATCGGCCACCGGTTGTTGTTGTTGTTGTTGCTGCTGCTGTGCAGTATTAGCAGGCGACCGTATATTTTGCGGTGCGGCGGGGGGAGCCGCGGCTGCGACAGCGTATGTTGCTGTCTCCCTCTCGCCGTGTTGGGCTATAATACGTCTCGGAGGTGAGGGAGGGGCGGGGGGGGGGGGGGGGGGGGAAATATTCCCCACATCCTGACCTAGTGTTTGGTAGGACGTGGTGTCCCAACCGAACCTCTCCTCGCCACCTTGACGAGCAGCACTTACTGCGTCGCTTATCGCGTCTTCCATGTCGGAATAGCTCGATTTTTCGGGCGTCGACGCAGTGCTAACGGTTGTCGTAGGGGAGCGGGGGGGGGGGGGTGGTATACACCCTTTGTTCCCGTTGTAGCCCTGAAGTTGAGGCCACCGGGGGGGAGGGTATGGGTTTAACCCTTTGGCGTTTCTCAAAAAGAGAAGCCTCCGTCTCCGGTGGTGTGTGACGACGTGCCGATTTTTGGCTACGCGGGGTTCCCGGTTCGACTCCGGTCGGGCGCTCAGTCCCGCCTTCGGCGATCCCGGTATCCCGCGATACAAATTGTGGCACAATAGTGCTTTCGATCTGAGCAGGTCTCGGATTCAGACTGCCTGCCGGGAGCAAGCGCGAGCGTTCAGGCGCGAAAATATCGCGCGCACATAGTGCGCGTTCAAGGACGCTTCCGCGTCTGCGCCGAAATTCGCGCTGCTCCCTCGGATTGTAATAATGACTCTCATTATCGGATTTGGTTTCTAAATCGTTATCCGGGTTTCTTTCCCGGTTCATTTCGACTGATTGGTCATTGGCGTTGTTTTTGTTATTTCTCTGCATTGTTGCAGCAGTTATGGGACGAAACAGAATGTAGTGAAACAAGATATTATTGTTGCTATTGTTCGAAACAAGATAGTTGCGATAGATTTCGCTCTCACGTCTACCGTGAGGTGCTCTGTTTACCCCTTTTTCACAAAAAAGGGGCTATACAGCGCTCGCGTGGACTGTGCCTCTGTGAGACGTTAGCACAGGAAACTGTTACACGGTTAGCACAGTCGGTGATGTTTGGGTGATGCAGAATTCCCCTCTTGAAAAAGATAGGCTCTGCAGTTCACCTTCACAACACTTTGATTGCCACTAGTCGCACGTTCACTTTCACTTTTGCCTAGCTCACCACCAGTGGCCCAGCACACACCAACTTACGGCACCCTAATGCCGAATTAACGAGCATAAAGGCGCTCGCAAGCGATGAGCAGTGTGCCTCCCAGCAGTTCACAATATAGCGCAAGCGGCCGTAAAGCACGAAGAGCAGCGGGTCAGTTGCTTGTGGTCGGAGACGTCTCGACGCCTAAGCGGAGTTCGTCTTCCAACGTATGTTTAGGGTGTCTCCCACAATTAACCGTAGTTATCTGCAAGAAAACCATTCACATAGCTACACAGGAAACTTGACTCAACAGCACGTTGTGGTCAGCCGGAAGTCTCAACATCCAACGGAGCTAACTCACGTTGAACGGAATCTTCCGCCGACGGGTGACTTTAGACGCAACAATTCTCAACCCGAGAGGAAAATTGAGGCGACTGGTCTCGACCGCTGCACAACTGCTATTATATATAAATATTCACGCACGCGAGACATCTGCATCGACGCAGAAGTGCGCCGAGCAGGTACGGGCCTCGAGGCTAACCTCTCTACCCGGGAAATCATCGCGGGGGGGGCACTGCTCCCCCCGGGCTTGGGTACCGCTTGTGCGGATTTGTAGGAAGGGTGAATGCTGCAGTGAAGATTAATAAACAAATAATAAATACTATACATATACATAATGGTTGCTGCAGCATTCACGGACATAAGAATAAATAGGATAGGCAGACACCAAAGACTCAACAACCACTGGCAAGACGCCCGCTCGAGCGAGCACGACGCCCCGCCGAATACGACGAGCGACTCTCGCAAGAGCGAGCATGACAAGCAATGGCCGGAGCCTGGTGTAAGCGTACGAGTGCCGCATCGATCCACTAATATAGCAGACCGACGCCGCACAATCGCTTGTGCAATGAAGATTAGCCTGGAATTTACATAAACTAATATATAAATATATGACGATCACATAAATATACATAATAACATAAATCCAGGCGATTGGTAGAGCTATTTAGGAAAAATTAAATAAGAGTTATAAAAGGTAGAGTTATAGAAGGAAAATTAACGAATTATGTAGCCTTGATGTACAATAGTACGACAAGGTTACGAGTAAAAAGAATTGTATAGAAGTGGTGTAGGCAGACACTATAACCACTGAAAAAATGAAGTACGAATTTACGCCTTGCTGAAACAATAAAGTGTTACGACAAGGCGGGAGGAAGTTATACCGACGTTGCGTCGATTCGGGCGGTCCCCTGCTGTGTTGTCGGGCCCGCCGCTTGACTCTGGCCCCCATGAGCGGTCAGCGACGGCTGCAACAACTCTCGCGGGAGCGGCCGCCCGTCAGGAGGTCTGGCGTGGAGCGGCGCAAAGCCGCACAGGTGGTCGTGCGGCCCGTTGTCGGCTCTATCATAGAGCCGCCGCGCCACCCGGGTGACGAATTCTTTGATAGGTTCAATTTGGAGGTCCCGGGCTATGACGTCATTCCTGACGTAGCGACCCGCCCCTACGATTGTACGTAGCGCGAGATTTTGCTGGGCTTGGAGTCTTTTACGCTGCGTCGCCGAGGTAAGCGCATACCAGGCGGGCGCAGCGTACGTTAACCTGGAGCGGACGTAGGTCTTGTAGACGGCCATCTTGGCTCGGGTTGGCAGCTGAGATGCCAGTACTGGTCGGAGGACCGCCCGCGCGCCCCTGGTGTTGCGAATTAATAGATCCACATTAGGCACCATGCGCAGCGAGCGGTCAATGATACACCCGAGATACTTGACGGCCGTCGACCACTCTACGTCCTGCTCACAGAGCCGCAACGTTTTTCTACGGCGAGGCCGGAGTGTGATAAGTGCGGTGGTCTTGTCGACATTGACGACCATCCGCCACCCATTCAGCCACTCCGGCAGCAAGTCCAGCAGTCGTTGCAGTTTGCTTATAGCGAGCTCTGCCCGACGAGACGACGCAAAGTAGGCGCTATCGTCTGCAAACAGCGCCAACATGACATCCTCTGCTCCTTCCTGGAGGCGACCTTCCAGGGTAGGGATGTCGTCGGTGTAGGCCGCGTACAGAAGTGGTGATAAACAGCCGCCCTGGGGAACTCCTGCACCTATTGATCGTGTTGCCGAGTTAGCCCCCTCGACGCACACGTAGAAAGTCCGCCCTTCGAGGTACGACGCTATGAGCCGCACAATCGCTTGAGGCAAGGTGGTATTTTCATTAAGCTTGTAGATCAACCCGTCGTGCCACACCCTGTCGAAGGCCTTCTCTATGTCGAGAAAGACCCCCGCCGTTTGTCGGCCGCGATTTTTCTCGGCCGACATGTAGTGTAGCACGCGGGTTAGCTGAGTTGTGGTGAAGTGGCCGCTGCGAAACCCATGCTGCTCAACCCGTAGCGGTATGCACGGGCGAGTTCGTCTCAGCAGCAGCCGCTCGAACAGCTTAGCGATGTGCGGCAACAGCGTGATTGGTCGGTAGCTCGAAGGGTAGCGCCGATCCTTTCCTGCTTTAGGCAACACGATCACTTTACCCGTTTTCCAGACGGACGGGAAGTATCCTGTGCGGAGCACCCCATTAAACAGCCGCGCCATAGCGACCACAGCTCTTCTCGGCAGCTATAAATATTCATTTTCCTATACTGGGGGTGCATAACCCAGACTTAACCTTACAGAGAGCCACCTACCGGCTCGAACTTGACCTATTTCTAAGATATTTTTTTCATTATCGCACTCCCATAAAATTCACTTTATTTCATAAACCCTAGCACTTACAGTGGTGAAGTTTACATATTTACGTAACATTACATAAGTTTCACTTAAATAACATCAATCTTATTTCTACAGAGTTAGTTTATATCTTAAATAAACTGTGAAAAATACAAGACATTTCTATAAACAAATTTCTACAATTTTCTGTTTTACGTTATACATTAAACATTTATATATCAAATATAATGTATTTCTATCTTCTAAACATGATTCACTACAGAAAACCCTTTACTTTGAAGAGCATAACATTTTTCTACATAATTTCCATACAATCGTTCTATTTTACGTAAATTTACCATTTTCGACTATATTCTACGTTCTACGTTTACGTAACGGATCAAAAATATCTTCTAGGACCTAGATTCTAGGTCTAAAGGCTCCTAAAGCCGTATAAAAGATTTTCAAATTAGTACATAACAAAACACAAAGCTTGGTCTAACCGTTGCTATGTGCCATACCCTTGCTGCACGACTACCGGCAACCAAAATATACTTTCTCATTTTTTCCTATTTAAACAGAATTTTCACATTTCTATGTACTTTTACTATGCATACTTGGTATTTAAGACTGCGTAAAGGTCTTAAAGCCCAAAATATAACTACTTTTCTTACTTTTCGATTTTACGATATAACGTAATTTCTATTTACGTTATATACCAGGTATCATGACGAATTTCCATAAGAAACTGTTATACACTCGACGTCAAAAAAATCGCACATCCGAAAAAAATAATTTAAATACTATTTTAACACAACAGGCCAATGGCAATGTTGTGGTTTGAGGGTATCATTCGAAAGGTAATTTCATTAGCTTTCAGGAATTTTAATTGAATTTTACTTTTATAACGAGACAAAAGAGAAATTAAAGAAAAAGCCAGGGTATGTACAAATTTGCAAATTAATAATTTAAAAAAAAACTTAAAAATTACAAAAAAAGTTCTTAAAACCTAGTGTTACCCCCCCTTGCCTTGATAACGGCTTCCGTGCGATCTTTCATGGACCTTACAAGGATCGCAACAGTCTCTTGGGGTATTTGTTCCCACTCTTCAAGTATCGCATCTTGGAGCTCTTGAAGAGTGGCTGGAGCTGGATCTCGAGCTCGCACGCGCCGTTTTAGGTCATCCCAGAGATGTTCTATTGGGTTAAGGTCTGGACTACGAGCTGGCCAATGCATAACACAGATATCGATCTACTGTAAATAATCCCGTACAATAGCCGCGGTGTGGCAACGAGCATTATCATGCATTAACATCAATCCATTTTTCAGTCAGTTTCAGGATTTCAGTAATGTACCGACCAGCATTTAATGACCCTTGCCCACGGCCACCCCGAGTCCGGGAAACGCACACAAGTTTCGTTTTCCCGTCGACGGAAATGCCGCCCCAAAACATACACGAGCCACCCCCGTATTCGACGGATTCTTCGAAGCAGGGTTGTGTGAACCTCTCCCCCTGTCTTCTGTAGACCCTTCTACGTCTGTCATTGCAGAAGAGACAGACCCTCGTCTCATCAGAGAAGAGTACGGTCCGCCACTGTTCTAGAGTCCACTCGCAATGATTGCGAGCAAACTCTAGGCGATCTCTGCGATGCTGTGCAGTAAGTTTTGGACCTTTAGCAGGTCTATGGGCTGTTAAACTCTTTTTGTGTAACCTTCTTCTTATCGCAGAAACACTCACAGATGTTCTCCGAGTTGATCGAAGCTGTTGCTGTTGCAACTCAACAGCATTTGTAAAACGGTTTCGTAAAGATGTCGTAACGATGAAACGGTCATCTCTTTCTGATGTGCACCGTTTTCTTCCAGATCCCGGTTTTCTAACATAACCACCAGTCTGCTGAAAACGTTGGAACACCCGTGGAACTGAAAAACGGGACAGGATCAACTGTCGAGCAACGTCACACTGCCGCATCCCCGACTGCAATAGCGCAATCACTTGAGCGGCTTCTTCAGAGCTGGTGTCCATCTTTACTTGTTCTTACTTGGGTTACTTGTTCACGTGTGTTCATTGCAAAGTCTAAATTACGACTGGCCCATATTTCATCCAGATCGACCCTTTTATACCATTTTTAGGTGGTGTAACTAGCGTCCTTACTAACGAGCATTTGACAGTGTTTATTTTTGACGCTCTATAATGATAAATGTTTTAATGATTTCATGATTTTTTTATTAATAATGTAAAGCTATTCAAATACCCATTTCAAACATACCAATATTTATATAAATATAATTCGTTTCTAGCCATTACAGCCATTTTTCGCGCAAACTCAGAGAGATGCGATTTTTGTGACGCTGATCCTTTACTTGTGCTAATATATATCATTTCACACCATTTACTATACAATAGACGGATTTATCTAGCCACTAGAACGATTTCAACATTCGAGCGTTTGAGTCGCTGGAATGTTGCGCAATAAAAAAGATTGGAATGTCGTGTTTGTAAACAAACAACTTGCAACTTTCAAGTTGTGTTATTTTAGAAACTAACCGATGAAATTACATATTTCTTTCGGATGATTGATCTACGTAGCCTATACTACCATTATATTTGGGTTTGGCTGTTTTTCTGAACACAAAAAAAATAATATTTTTACGTAAATATTTAAACTTTATTTTTTGAAACAAGATAGTCAAGTTAACGGGAGCGGTGGAGGCGTTTTTAAAAACTAAAATAAAACTAGGATATGTCCGTACAGAAGCTCATGTACTCTAACAATGAATCTTATTCTAATACATGTTTTATTCAGAGCTAATTATCATTTTACTTACATAGGCATAGCTCCATAGGCCACACACTGTGTGCATAGTCAGCAACAGTATCTATGCACGTATTTGTATGACTCTATGTGGGGTCGAATCCATGACTCTTCCCTCCTCAAGAGCGAAATTAACGGCATTTTCAATAATCCGATTATTTCGCTCAAAAACACACAATTTATACTTAATTATAATAATGATACAAAATGTAAATGACAGAATAACATACAAAATAATTGTTCCTAAACTAACACTTTTAATGTCAATAGCACTTGCACTTTCACTCCGAAAGATTTTATTGAGTTTCACTAATTGTATCATTTGTTTAGTTTCGTCAAGATTTATGTCTTTTAAACTTACTACGCTGACACTATGGGGCTTCGAAATCTTTACTTCTGGTAAGTTCGTTATTGGGTAAATTCGGTAATTCAGGCTTTCCGCAGAAGATTGGTGGTATTGGAAATGCATGTTTCCAATTTCACCTTCACATACATTGTCGTCTACTGTGATTATGTAAGTACCACACAACGATTCGTGAGTGACGTCATTGCCGCACCTTCTGGTAAGTAACCTATGATCTTTTACATAGAGTATCCAGCTTTCATGGCTTATCCGTTGGATCTTGAGATCCTCAATGTCGCCAGCATGCTGTTCGCAGGCATCAAGGTTGGGCAGAAACTCCATGAGTTGTTCAACGCAGCTTTGCTCCGTATGTGGCAGCACATCGTCTTCGTTGCACAGGAATTGATCATCTGATGCAATTTGTTTACAGGCTCTCGAGACTGGCAAGTACTCTTTTTCCTTCACCAATAGGTATGGATGTTTTGGAATCACTATAATAGTTTTGTTTGCAATAGTCATAGGCAAGGAGTAAATTTTAAAATAACCATATGATTTATTTCCTACTAAAGGGACCTCTAATATAAACGTGATCTGGTTTTCTTTTATAAAAGCCTTAACCTTAATACAATTTTCTAATTTAACTAAGTTCTTTTCGTTTACGGGGTATAACAAATTTTCAGTTATCGCAATTGATTGTAATAAATTTAACAATTCTGTGGAGTTAACAATTGCTTGATGCAGAACAGATACCTTACTAAGCGCTAATGCAGTTTCGATTTCTCCTAGTATTATGTTAATAGTTCTAAAATTACTTAAAAACATGTCAAACATACCTAAGACATAGGTAGAATAAATGGAATTCTCTTCTTTTGTTACTGTAATTTTAACAATTCTCTCAATTCTCTTTAAACGTTCATCTAAAATTATGGTATTGTTATGTAAGGTTTCGGTACTGTTTATAAAACTATCCAAGATTTTGGAGACCAATGTAATTTTCTTATTCGTTACTATCTGATTATCGTTTAATTTAGAGATTAACGAGTCATATCTCAGGGCATCATCATGATCCAAGTTTCCAGTTATAACTTTTATCATAGATCCGAGTGGGTCAATAATGCCTCTTTTAAATGTTTTTGATGGTACAAGTTGCCGGAATTTTTCAATAGTTGCGTCACTTAAATACCCTACTTGTGTTCGGATACCTAAAAATTCATAGCTATATGGTTTATTAACATCTATCAAGGCAATAAATTCTTTATATTTTAATACACTAAATTCTAGATCTCTGCCTAAGCTTTCTAAGTTAACAGTCTTTATAATACGCCACTGGTCTATCTGCAAGGAAGCATGACCTTGCTTAACAGGCAGGATTCCTGGGTTCTTTTCAAGTTTTCGAAGTTGAAGGGCCCATGTTTTCTGGACCATCGTCAGAATTATCAGACACCACCTGCGGAGGACGTTTAATATTTTTAATGGGTACTGAAGTATTTCGATTGCCAATCCTAACGGGAACTACATTTCTTTCTACATTACCTCTAACAACAGCTTTCCTGTATCGCGGTTTATCCTTACTTCTTCTAGTGTTAGCTTCCTTAGCGTATATAACGTCGCCTATTCTAAAATGCCTATCTATTTCACCACCTTTTTGTTCCCTCACATTTTGCTTTTTCTCAAACACTTTATCTGATATGTAATTATATAAATATCTAGTACGTTTAGCGTGGTCTTTTACTGACTGTTGGGTGTAACTTTTATCGAAATCCGTGGCAAATGTTGAACTAGAATCAGTATGGCCGAAAACGATTTCGAAAGGAGTTAGGCCGGTTGTACTATGTATAGTGTGATTATAAGCCATAACTGAATAAGTCATTACAGCCGCTGCGTCTGTACACTTTCGTTCATATTTAGCCAATCTGTATATCTCTATAATTGTGGAGTGGAATCTTTCTATTATGCCTGTTGAATTCGGGTTATTGGGAGTAGTAATATGTAGTTGTATGTTATACATAGTCATTAGTTCTTTTATGAGGTCGTTATTGAACTCGCTACCGGGATCGGAAGTAATTTTTTTAGGCGTTCCATATATTGAAAAATATTTAATTAGAGCTCTTACGATTTCTGGTGCAGATCTGTTAGAAATCTCGATAGTTTGACCTAATTTGCTAAATGCGTCAACTAAAGTTAAGTAGTAAATAGATTCAATTGAGAATAAGTCTATGAAGACTTCTTGAAAAGGTGCATTCTGGGTTTGAGTTAATTGAAGCAGGGGTTTGATGGGTTTTCTATCATACTTCATTTTTCTGCAGGCATCACAAACATTAAGTACTGCAGCAATCGTCACTTGCATATTCTGCCAATAATAATTTCTTCTAATTCTACTCATCGTTTCTTTTATACCTCTGTGACATGTCTTTCCCTCGTGATGTTGCAGTATAATTTCTTTCTGTTCTCTCTCATCCTCGACATATACAACACGCTCTGTGCATTCAACAAACTCTACCATTCCCTTTTTAAATAACTGTTTAATAGTTTTAGAAAATTCTTTCATGTGCTGGATATTTTCAAAATAAATGAAGTATTTAGTTTTGGGTTTAATGTACTCCTTTAAAAACTGCTTAATAAGCTCTTCATTATTAAGAGGGGTGAAAACCTCGAGGACCTTTTGCTTATCCCTGGATAAATTTTTTACTTGTGCCTCATTTTTGTGCCAGCTATAAACCAAAATTTGATTAGGTTTCGTGTCAATGGCTTCCTTTAATATAGGAATGCCATCAGATTCTAGATTTTGTCCAGAATGTACCGTTACTGTGCTACTATCAGTAGATAAAGGTGGGAGAGGATATTTTGTATCCATTTCTAATTGATCTACCGATATAGTGGCAGATGTGTCGGTTATGGTTATAGTCCTAGAGTCATCGTTGTCTTTAGTTGTCAAGTCTACAATTTGGTCAGTTAATTCAGTTAGGTACTTCTGTAGTTTTTGTTCTTTTATGTCCACGTTAACTTTCATCGATTCTGTGTCATCTGAGTCTATAGCATTAAGTCTAATCCGAGAGAGGGCGTCAGCGTTACTATTCTGTTTTCCGTTTTTATATATTATATCGAAGTCGTACTCTTGAAGGCGTAACCGCCAACGGGTCAACTTACTATTGGGTTCTTTGAGGGAGTAAAGCCATACTAAGGGTCTGTGATCGGTATATATTGTGAACTTACGGCCATAGAGATATGGTCTGAAATGTTTCACGGCCCATATAATGGCGAGTAGTTCACGCTCTATTGTACTGTATCGAGATTCGGTGTCGCTGAGAGTTCTACTTGCGTACGCAATGGGTTTATCAGATCCTATTGGCCCTTGCGATAAGACTGCGCCTAAAGCGACGGCAGAAGCGTCTGTAGTCAGTACATAAGGTTTGTCTGGGTCCGGGTATTGGAGTAGAGGCGCATTCGTTAGAAGTTCTTTGCACTTTTGAAATGCCTCGACATAGTTGTGGTCAATTACAATTTTATTCCTTTTTTTAAGGCATGCTGTAAGAGGCTGAGTGATTTTTGCAAAGTCTTTTACAAAGCGTCTGTAATACCCGATTAGTCCTAAGAAACTTTTGATTTCGGTGGTCGTCTTTGGAAGCGGATAGTCTAATACAGCCTGAATCTTGTCGTTGTTTGGTCTTAGTCCGTCTTTAGTAATAACGTGTCCTAGGTACAGCACTTCTTTTCTCATAAATTCTGATTTGTCGAGTTGTACTTTTAAATTAGTTGATCTCAGTCTGTCAAAAATAGTCCTTAATTTTTGTAAATGCTCTTGGAGACTACTAGAAAAAATAATTATGTCGTCTAGATAGACTAAACAGTGAATTCCTTGGAGGCCTCTTAGGATGTTATCCATGGCTCTTTGGAACGTGGCTGGAGCTGTCTTCAGGCCAAACGGCATTCTAAGGAATTCATAGTGACCGTTTTCTGTACTAAATGCGGTTTTTTGTCTATCGGATTCATTTATCTCGATTTGATGATATCCACTAACTAAGTCCAAAGTCGAAAAGTACGTACTTTTACCTAATTTGTCAAAAATGTCAGTTATATTAGGCAGAGGATACTTGTCGTCTACAGTAATGTCGTTTAATCGTCTATAGTCGATAACCATCCTATATTTTATTTCACCAGATGCGTCTTTCTTTTTAGGGACTAAGTGGACTGGAGCTGACTAAGGTGAAAACGATTCCTGAATCACATTATCGTTTAGTAAATTTTGTACTTGATTTTTAATTTCTTGTGTTTGAGCAGGAGGTTGCCTATAGGGCTTCACGTAGATAGGGTCTTCGTGTTTTGTTCTAATATAGTGTTTGACTTCATTCGCAAAAGTTAAAGGTATTTGGTCGTTATAAAAAATGTCTTTATATTCTCTACACAAGTTATATATTGATTTCTGTTCTTCTTCTGACATGTGATTTAAACGTAATTTTTGTAAATTTATCTATTTCAATATCTGATATATTCGTAACATGATTAACTTCACACTCAATCACTTTTTCTTCTTCATACATCTCCACATTCAATGGTCTTTTTATAGTTAATTGCATTGGCATATCCAAGGTATTTTGAATAATTGTAGTCGTATAACCATCCTTACATGTCACTAACGCGCTGGGCATTCGCACACCCTTACAAAATTCCTTATAACCAATTATAGCATTACCCGAGAATAAATTTGTTGGAAGTTTAACTCTTTGCTCTGTGCGGGTAGCTAACTCTAAAATATAACTAGACTTACTATGTATTATAGGTATTGTGGTTGTTTTAGTTTTGAGAACCTCGTTTTTCAAATCTATTACTGCTTCCAGGTTGCAAAGAATATCATTGCCTATTAATCCATCGTACCTGGGGTCGACATTGTAAATGTATAATTTGTGATTATCGTTACAGTTGAAAATCGGTAAAGACGGGATTTGAATGACATGACTATGTTTGCTCGATGCATGTGTACTTATAACCTCAAACGGTTCGTGACTTATATACTCTGGGAAATAATTATAAGCTTTTATTGGGCTAATGAATGACCGTGTACTACCTGTGTCGATCATAAATTTCGAATCGATTTCCGGTATGTAAATATACGGCAATTTCAAATTAATATCGCAATTTAATTCTATTTTTTCGTGGGCTTTTCCGAGGCTTCTATCTGAAAATCCCCGTCATCCATATTGGTTGGAACGTCATAAGGTACTTCGGAGGTTATTGGCGGATATTCATTTTCATAATAACTAGGCCCAGAAATATTAAGGCCACTACCTGGATACTCCTCACAGTAGTAGTTATCATAAGAAATTTGGAACGCGTCGTTGCACGCATTATCGTAATAGGAACTATCAAGGTCAAGTTCATTTAATTGTAAACCTTGTTGATTTGGTGTAACTGGTGGCGCCGTTCGCATTGTAACGTCAGTGGACTCAGTGTGTTGATTTTTTTTTTAACTGAGGCCTGTAACCAAATTGTTGGGGCTTATAAAAGCTTTGTTGATTGTTTCCAGATTGTTGCGGGCGCATACCCAATTGCTGAGGCTTGAAGAATGTTTGTGGTTGCATTCCAAAATGCTGGGGGCGCATACCGAATTGTTGGGGTTTATAAAAATTTTGTGGTTGCATTCCGAACTGTTGAGGGCGCATGTTAAACTGTTGCGGGTTCATACCAAATTGTGGTGGGCGATATCCAAAATTTTGTTGGTTATTATTAAATTGAATTGGTTTTGATTGGAACATTTGCGGAATTCCAAAATTGAATTTATTAGGCATTAATGCGGCTTTATAACCTATTGGTGCACTTGTATTAAAATTATTTGTACCGAATTTAAAGGTGGGGTTATTATTGGGTAAATTTAATAGCGGTGGTTTATTCGAAGGATTTCCATACATCTTATTACGCAATGTATACTGCTCATGGAAGTTAACTTCTTCCATGACCACACTCAAGGCCGCTTCTAATGTACTGGGTGCCTTTAAGCGAACAATACGCACCATATTCTCTGGCAAATTATACAGAAATACATTTAAAGACATGTTATTGTAAATAGTAATTTTACTACTCTTTATATTCTGATCGTTTAATCTATTTACTTTAGATATTAAAACACTACGAACGGATTGAATACGATTACAAAAATCTAAATAGGACTCGTTGTTTCTGATACGCAACCCTTCAAGCTCGATAGCTACACATTCTTCGCTCCTAGGGTCTCCAAAATGTTGAATTAATAATTCTTTAAAATCTCCCCAGGAATTAATATCTTCACGCTCGCTAAAGAGCGCTGCCGCGTCGCCTACGAGCCTACTCGTTATCGCGTACATTACATACAAGTTTTGTTCTTCGGCTCCCCTATATTTATCTAATATATACTCGCATTTCCGAATAAAAAGATTTAGTTGGTGCTTATCGCCGCTGAATACGGGTATAATTTTGAGCATTTCGTTGGGGATCATCTTAATTTGCACTTGTCCTTCCATTTTTACAATTTTATTGCGTATATCAACAACGGTAAATAAAAAGTTTAACACGAAAATACAAGGTCACACAAAAATATAGTTGAAATAAATGTAAAACAATTAATATAAAACACACTATCAAATAAAAGATTTTGTAATAAAAATATCGAACAGACATACACTAAAATTATAATTTATATTAGTTGTTATCGCTTAGTCTCTACCGAGAAAGCTGTTATCGCTCCACCATGTACGGACGCGCTACCTATCGATTTGTTCCTACTCTATTTCTTTAAGCAACTAATTATTAAGTTACAGTATTCTTAAATATAAGTTTCACAGATTTTTATGCAAAACCAGATAACGTTATATGGCAAGAGGTCTGATTGCAAATATAACAAAACTATAATATGGCAAGGAAAGGAAGGTGAAAATTTGGACTCACCAGCCGGCCTTCGTCATCTTCAGCTGCTCTCCACTTGACAAATTTATTTCGGTTCGCAGGATCGCCTCGATGCGCGAACGCGGAAAACGATATACGTATATATTCGCGAACGGCGCAAGCGATAGCGATGATAGCGATCCTACCGGCTGCGCCAGTCAAGTTAACGGGAGCGGTGGAGGCGTTTTTAAAAACTAAAATAAAACTAAGATATGTCCGTACAGAAGCTCATGTACTCTAACAATGAATCTTATTCTAATACATGTTTTATTCAGAGCTAATTATCATTTTGCTTACATAGGCATAGCTCCATAGGCCACACACTGTGTGCATAGTCAGCAACAGTATCTATGCACGTATTTGTATGACTCTATGTGGGGTCGAATCCATGACTAGATTTTTTGGATATTCATCCGCGTCGTCAACAACAACTGTTCAATGATGTCTCTGTGATCGCTATGGTGAAAACCGTCAGTGATCCCTGAATGGTAAGAGGCACATTGAACCTAAACGTAAAGCAGGAGAGGTTAAGTCTGATGAAGTCCACGCTCCGTCCATCTCGTGGATAAGGGATCCAAAACCCCTAGAGCTTTAGCTAGAATTGCATAATCGTTTTCAGTACCTGATGATTTCGTTACAGTGAACGATATGGACGAGAGGCTCGTGGAAACTGTCCATGCTGTAGAGGCAAAGTTTTGCAAGACCCGCTGCTCATAGAAGGTTCAGAAGCTCACCGATCACATTCTCAACCTCATAGAGGCTAGACGTGAAATTAAGCTGCAGTCCTCAACTATAGCGTCAGCATATCAACAATTGAAGAGACATATCCCACAACATATGCGGCGAGACCTGTGCAAGTTTAATACAGCTCGTATTGAGGAAGCAATAGAGCGAAATCGAGGTTCCAAGATTCTAGCAGCGCCAGGGATCTGGCGAAAAGAGCCAACTGACTAAGTTGAAGACCAAGCTGTGGCCCAGAGAATATGAGTGAGATCGAGAAATTTTATGGACACCTGTAAACATAGTCGTTGGAGCCAGACACTAGTGTGAGTAACGATCCAAGAACAAAAATCTTCCGACACTATTCCGAACGTTAGTCTCAGCGATATAAGTATGGCTCTCAAATATTTTAAGCATAGCAAAGCGCCGAGTGAGGACGGAATTACAGTGGAGCAATTGAAAGCGGGTGGAAAACAAGTACTTGTAGTCCATCAGCAGCTATTTAATTCCGACATCTGCAGCGACGCTACGCTGGAAGTGTGTTGTAGAAGCGTCAATGAGAAAGTCTTTGATTCGTCAAAATTCGATGCTCCAGTCACTTCGGCGCTGCCGGATTGACTGTTGATATATTAATGTGTTGCAGTGCTTGTACAGCAAAGCTACGATGGCTATCGGAGTACAGAATCAGAGAAGGAAACCGATTGAATTGCAGAAAGGTGTAAGACAGAGCGACGTCACATCCCGAAAACTCTTCTTCTGCGTCTTTAGATGAACATAGATAAGACGAAGATTATGCATATCGTTCATGTCATAAATATACTAGTTGTTGTTAGGAACACTGTGTTTGAAGTTGTTGCCGAATGTGTATACCTAGGACAGATTGTCCGACTGGGCTGGGAAGAACCAACTTCTACCAAGAGCTTAATCGACGAAATCCAACTCGACTAGACAGCGTTAGGGAAACTGCGTCACTTCTTCTTAAATCAAATATCTCAAACCCAAAGTCTACAACCAGTGCGAGACGTAGTTCTTCACTGAAGGCTGCTTGGGAAAGCTCAGAGTCGCTCTGCGAGCTATGGAAAAGGGCCATGCTAGGAGTTTCTTTGCGAGATAGAACCCTTAACGTGGATATTCGCAGCAGAAGCAGAGTCGCCGACATAGCCCTAAAGATTGGCAAGATGAAGTGGCAATCGGCCAGCCATGTAGCTCGTAGAACCGATACCCGTTGGGGAAGAAAGGTTCTAGGGTAGCAACCTCGTACCGGCAAACGCAGTGTAGGGCTACCTCCACTAGATGGAGGGACGATCTGCACGGTTTTGCGGAAAATCAATGTGGCAATCTATGAAGGAGGCCTATGTTCAACAGTGGACTGCGATAATTTTTCAAAATTTGTATTCTTCTCTCTCTGTCTCTCTCTCTTTTCAATAAAATTACATTTACTATAACAGTTTGGTTACATCATCAGCATCATCATTTCAATCTATCACTAGTGCACTGCTGAACATAGGCCTCAATAATAGATTGTCACAAAAGTTTGTAGCTCTCATTTGTGGGGAATCATTTCGTAGTTGCCACGCTTGACAGGCGGGTTGGCAACCACAGTTTGTTTATTCAGATGTTTCAGGAAAATGGTGCTGCCCATCTTCTGGTTTTCATTTTCCCTCTGTCAACTTTTACAACACCCACGAGATGAGGGGTGGTAGATTCTCTTAAGCCACCACCACACGGCATACACCAGGGGATTCGCCCGCTGTTCTTTGTACTGGAAGCGTGTACGAGCTTACAGTATACTCGTACTAATCCGTACGGACCATAACCTTTTTTTCAGGCGTTTGCAGGTGTCTGCTTCCAGACACCTGTCAAGCGCCGCCCTTATCCGAAGGGGTAAGGCGGTAGCCACCACTACCACAAAAACTCTTCGCGCCCCGCGGCGCCACTCCCCTCACCCCCCTCACAGGGGGCGAGGTGCGAGGGGTTCTCCCGCGGGAGTCGCCTATTTTTGGTCACGGAAGACAGCGTTTGACCGCGATGGAGGGAACAACGCCACCCAAGACTTCGGAGCCCACGCCCGAAGCCTCTCCAGCGGCAACATCAACTGCTACCACGTCATCAACACCAGAGACGACAACTTCTGATGCATCATCTCCATCTGGGGACAGCACCGGCACAGACAATACCCGCGATGAGACTTCCGGGTCACAAGAGAGCCAACCGGTCGAACATGCCAGTGACAAGCTTTCTCCGAGAGCTCGATGCCAGTTCGATCTCGACGAGGCAAAGAGAGCTAGGAGGAAGTGCACCTTGGGCCGTCGCAACATCGACCAGCTCATCGCGTGGCGCGAGAAGGAACTGGAAAGCTTCGACAGGGCAGGTGTCCAACTAACACCTGAGGACACCATAGCCCTGAAAACAGCCCAAACTGAAGCCGAAGCAATGGAAACTCAGGGCAAAATGGATACAGCATCCAAGCGGCTTAGAAGCCCGGAAGAAAACGAAAGTGCAACTAGGAAGAAGCAACGCGAAGGGACGGCAGTAAACGGACCATCCAGGGGCGATGACGGAGCTACAACGCCCGCCCGTCCCGCCGCTCGCCCGGCCTACGCTTTCCCGGATCCCGAGGTAAGTGCAGTGCCCCTACTAAAGGCAATGTCTCCACCTCTACCAACAACCCGCGACAACGCGGTGTCGCCGGTAAGGTGCCGGTGTCGGTATCTAAGACCGTGCCTTCGCCGGCCCATAGGGCTGCACTGCTATCTCGGTTGCCGCTGCCGTGCCCATCCCGGGGAGGCGCAACTTCCGGGAGGACACAGGCACCCTCAGGATCCCAATCACCGCGGGCTGCGCCACTGACTCCAGTGGTGCAAAGCATTCGTCCTGTGACGCCAGTGTCTTTCCCACTGCTAACCCAACCGACCACACAGCCGGTTAGGCAAGTTGTGCCCGACGCCACAGAAAGCAGTGTTGGCACTGCTTCCCGGCAGGCGTCACCTACCCCTGGGCTGTCATATGCAGCCACTGCGGCTGCATCTGCCGTCCACAGGGGGGAAAATTCGGACAGTAATCCGCAGGCAGGAGGTACCTCGCAGGCAGCCGCCAGCGACCCTCCCCCTCCCAGAAGGAAGGCAAGATATCCACCTTTAGTCGTCGAGGTCTTCCCGAACTGGGCCAAACACTTCCGTGCTATGGCCCAGGAGCTGGGACACAGACCCAACGCCCGACCTTATGAGAAGGCAGTGAGATTTATCCCTGGTACCTCACGAGGATGGAAAACGAGGAGAAAATCTCCTGGTACTCGCTGCCTGCGGAAAAAAGTGTAAAGGTGGCCATCAGAGGCCTGCCCGTCAACACCACGCCGGACGAAATCGCGGACTCCTTCCGCGAACAGGGCTTCGAGCCTGAATTCGTCCGGCAGATACAAGCACGCCAGGGACGCCCGGGGTGCATATTTTTTGCGCAGCTCAAGCGCACCGGCAATGTGATTCCCGGCATATACAAGATCGACGAACTATTGTACATGCCGGGCATCAAAATTGAAGCTTGGCGGGGCAAAAAGGGCCCCGCACAATGTCACCGCTGCCAAAAGTTCCGGCACTCTTCCCACTGCTGCCACCGGCCTATGGCATGCGTGCGCTGCGGCGGAGACCACCCCGCAAGGGACTGTCCCCGTCCGAGGGAGGACCCGCCAACCTGTGCCAACTGTGGACAGGAGCACACGGCTAACAACACGGCGTTCCCTGTCTACAGAAAAGAGGCGAGGAACTCCAAGGCGGGCACAGTCCCAATAACGAGACCGCAGCGCACGCAGATGGCGGCTGTGGAGGCAGTGGCTGGACAAGCCACGCTCATGCCTCCGGCGAACGCACCCCGAACCAAAGGCGCCCAGACGGGACAGCAGCCTCTGAAAAAGGCCAAAAAGAAAAAGAAGAAGAGGAACCCCAAATCCCAGGCTGTACTGGACGACGGCCGGGCAGCGCAGGAGGCAACAGAACCAACTGTCGCTCCAGCCCCAGACCCGGCCCCAGGCGCAGCACCTACCATCGCCCGAGGCACCCAGTGGTGCCACTTTACCTCCCCGAGACAGTATGATTCAAGTCCTTCAAGGAGTACTGCGAGCACTGCAGTCCGGGGAGGACCTAACTACACTTATCCTGAGCGTCATTGCCATGTTACGGCCATCCAATGCCTAACACAGCGCTCAGGATTATACACTGGAATGCCAATGGGCTGGCGAGGAGGGTTCCTCTTCTTCGGCAGCTCATCCAAGAGCAGAAAGCCGACGTGGTGCTCATTTCGGAGACGCTAATGCGCACTACGAATAAGTTGCACGTACCGGGATATGTCGTCTACAGGAAGGATGAGGAGTCTTCGCTGGCAACGCCTATCGCGGGTTGGCGGTCCTAGTGAGACGAATCATCCCCCACGACCCCATTCCTCCCGTGTGCTTGCAATCCATTTATACCTTGGGTGTGGAGGCCTACCTCGGGGCCAAAAAGCTCAGAATCTTCGCAGCCTACAGACCGCCCGGAGGGAGGATTGACCCCGCGGAGGTCAAACTACACTTCCAATCAGGCACTCCAACTCTAATTGCGGGCGACCTTAATTGCAGCACACGGGTTGGAACAGCAACTCCATTTGCAGGAATGGACGAGTCTTGTTTAACGACGCCGAGGTGAAGGGGTACCAGGTGACTGGACCGGAGACCCCTACCCATTACACGGTCCAGACGATTGGTGCCCCTGATGTACTCGACGTCGTTATAACTCATGAGGTACTCAACCTAATGACTCAGGAGGTCCTGTTAGACGACATAGGCTCTGACCATCTGCCAGTCCTGGTCGTGCTCCAAGGCATGTCACCAGATATGCCGCCACCTGCACCACGTCGGCGCATAAACTGGGACCGTTTTGCGGTGAGCATGGGGATGCACACGCGTTCGTTCCCAAACAACAACACCCGGTGAGGTGGACGCGCTTGAGCTCCCTTCTTACCGTAACAACGCAGAGAGCCCTAGAAGAAGCCACCACCCTAACTGAGGGCAGATTCGGCAGATTCCGCCAGCTCCCTGCAAGCGTTCTGGAGTTGAACCAGAAAAGGCGTGGGCTTCGCAGGGAGTGGCAACTGCACACGATGCCCAACCCAAAAGGCCGTCCTTACCAACTTGACGGCCACCATCAAGGGGTTAATCTGCCAGCACACAACCGAGAGCTGGGACCTTCACCTGGCTTCGATTGAGGACGATTGGTCCTCGATCCACAGGTTGTGTCGCCAGCTATCGGGTGCTAAACCTCCGAGGAGACCGCTGAAGCACAGTGACGGCTCGCTTCGTCACAGAGAGTCCGATCGTGCCGAGATATTCGCTGACCACCTTGAGACGCGGTCCCGGCCCTTTCCCACAGTTAACGCCGCCCATGTCGCAATAGTTGAGCAGCACCTTCGGGATTACTTCGCTGAGGAAGCGGAGTCCGAGGCGGCCGTAGGTGGGTCACCTAACATCTTTTTCTCCCTGGGTCAGGTAAGGCGCATGATACGCAATACCAAGCCTCGGAAGGCCCCTGGCCTCGATGGTATTACCAACGAGGCCCTCAAACATCTGCCTCCGAATGCCGTTGCTGCCCTCACCAGGGTGTACAACAGGCATCTTGCGTACCGGCCACTTCCCACAAGAGTAGAAAAAGGGCCGCGTTATCATGTTGCCGAAACCTGGGAAGACTCTGCTGCCGAGTAGCTCGAAGGTGTTCGAGAAGCTCCTACTTGCGGCACATCACGCCGAAGGCATATCTTCGGCCGCAACAGTTCGGTTTTAGGGCCGGACACTCCACAACAATGCAGCTGTCGAGGGTGCTGAACCAAGCGGCCATCGCCTTGAACAAGAAGGAGACCATGGTTTCAGTATTCCTCGACATGGAGCAAGCATTCGACCACGTCTGGCACGACGGACTCCTTTACAAGCTGTCACTGCTGCCTATCGGCAGGTCTGTAGTTAGGGTGGTGGCATCCTTTCTGGAAGGCCGCCAGTTTACGGTGGCAGTCGGAAGGTCGTCATCTACGATGCGCATGACCACAGCCGGAGTGCCGCAGGGTAGCTACCTCTCCCCTGTGTGCTATGCGGTCTTCACCGACGACATTCCATGCGAGCCTCCCACTCAGCTGGCTCTCTTCGCCGATGATGCGGCGTATTTCACGGTTTCAGTGAGCGCCGTATTAGCGGCGAAGAAGACGCAGACACAGGCCATCAATAGGGGCGGCCAAAACACGGCCACCGAAGCTTCTACTCCGAAACGACCAAATTGTCTGGACCGGCAAGGTCAAGTACCTGGGTGTCGTAATTGACCGGAGACTGACAATGCTACCGCATGTCCGGGAAACCGTCGCAAAAACCCGTTGCTCAGATCCCGCCTCCCGCTGAGAACCAAGCTCAGCATATATAAAACTTATATCCGTAGCAGAGCTACGTACACCGCGCCGGCATGGTATGCCATGACTAGCACATCGTCTAAATTGAATCTTCAGTCTCTAGAAGACCGCAGCCTGCGTACCATTGTCGGCGCGCCTCGTGGAGTGCGTAACGCAACTTCGAACTAAAAATACGCAGGGATCTGAAGCACGAAAACTTGGACACCTTCATTAGGCGGCTCGCGACCGGGGTGTTCGAGGGTGCGGATGCGTCCGCGCATGAACATCTCGTGGACCTTGCACCTCTGCACCACCTTTTGTTCTGATGCACCTCTTTTTGCATCACCACACCAATTCCAACAATCACAGGACTCTCTAAACCGAGGACTGATTGTAAACTCCGGTAATTACAGATAAACCGACTGCTACCCGCTTGTGTGCTACTGTGCTACCCCCTTGCGGGGCGCAAGAGAAGACTCGAGCATGGCATACACCAGGCACCACACCACACGGTTACAATGGTCACAAAGTCCGGGCCAACAATAATTCGCCTAAAAATATACTAATAAACTATGTATAATAAGCAGTGCTTATTCGAAAATAACACACTATCCGATATACGGCAATAATAAAAATTCCTTTTCAAATTAATTTACCTTCTGCTTATATAGAACTTAAATGACAAAAAGATTATATTTTATTTATAATAATATTTAAAAAATCGGGAATGAATATGAATACAGAAAAAAAAATTTCAAGTATTAATGAAAAACAGAATTCATACGTGGTTATGCTTACTTCCAGAATTATAAGGAAGTTTAGTGTAAAAACAATCTTAGGACCTGTCCAAGTATGCAGGAAGTCTATGATTACAATGATTTTTTTTAATACATCGAAGAGGCTTATGTTCAGCAATGGACTTGCAAAGGGTTGCAATGAATTAATGATGAGGAAAGGATTTAAACAACATTGTTTATAAAGGTTTCTGTCGACGAAACCCTAAAAGGGGTTTTAATATGATCAGATGATAAAGCACGGTCTTTGATATTGTTGTACACATTATGTCCTCTTGGCTATAAGCCAATATTTTTTAGTTTTAATTTAACAAATTAAGTTATTGAAAGAATGTGTGACAAAGAATTATTATAACATCGATGTATAAAGGCCTATAGTGCAAAATTATATAATTACAGGAGAGGCTCCCGAATTTCAAATCTGATATATTTTAAAATGGTCAAGCCAAATTTTTTGAAACTTTGCATATTGACTATGACAACTACATACTTTAGTTATGCTATAGAATATTTTATAGTTATTACACATATCATTAATATTTTAGTTTTTTAGTTATTGCACATAATATTGTACGTTAGGTTTTACTCTAATTATTTTACTCAAAAACCTCATAAAAAGACCAATTGTCAACCGTTTTCAATTATCATTATTTTATTTGAATTTGTTATACTCGATGTTGATCCGGTGCAAATTTGGCCATGTTCTGATAATGGGGTTAATAAGAAAATTATGAAACCTTTTAACATTTAGCATAAGCATAAATGGTGGAATGATATTGACATATGGATGATATTATCATACAGTGGATTTTTTGCGTTATAATATAAAATCACAGTTTTATGAAACAAGCGTTGTCTACAATTTGAGAGACCAAATAACTCTTTTAAACCGTAATATAATTCTTTGCGGGAAATATTCTTCCTCCGTTTTGAGCACTTTTAATACCTCCTCTTAGTTTTACCTAATCCTTAGCTTTATTTATAATTCATGTGCCATTTTTAAACATTGTTGTAAAATGTATGTATGTTGTATTTTGTAGTTTAATATTTTTGTTATTGTTATTATTATTCGATAGAGAAATTATTATAAACGGAAGTTTTCTAATAGAAATAGTCTAGAATTTAAAAGAATAATTTACTAAATAGTAAAATTTACGAAGATTTTTTATTGAATTAAGCAAAAAGTGAGAAAATAACAATCTTTTTGGCGTCACTAAAAATATTCTTTTATAAATTGTGTTAAAAATCATACATAATGAGTGTTATAGTACTATAGTGATGCTTGTGATTATTATGATGAAGACAACATAGTAATCAAAAAATAAATTCATACTAAGAAAATGTGTAGTTAGTTTTACTAATACAACACTGTAGTAGCCTTTAAAATTATTCATTAAAGTTTTGGTGTTAACGTTGTGTATTTGAATAAAGTTCGTAAATTACCTATAAAAATATCCTGAGGAATTTAACAAGCATTGAAACGCTGTATCGTATAATTGATAAACAACAAGGACTCAGTCATTAAAAATCTACTTCTTTTAAGAGCTTTTTCATTAAATATTTATTCTAAAATCTTCCAGCACTTTTATAAATGTAGATAAAAGTTAATCATGATTAGCCAAGTTACTTATTTAAATTTATCGATTCAGCGCTGTCCGTTAAAGCTTTTAAAAGTCGTTAATAATTCTACAATGTCATCCCCCTTTAGCAATTTAATATTAATTAGTAAAGCACTTTGTTCGACGTCCAGATTCCGATTGAAGGTTTTTTTTTAACTAAACCCATTAAGTAATTAGTGCATAGTAAAGTAGTTTTGTCACCGTCAAATGGATATGAGACTTGGAGGTCCCAGAACACGAATAATTAAACTTTTAGAAAGATTGTAGGATTCAATGACATTTATTAGTGTAATACACGGCAGAACAGTTCAGGTACGAGTATGCTAAGAAAATTTCAAAAAGAATCCTTAAAATGCATTGGCATTTTGTTTTAAAAATAGAATAATGATCACGATATGTGTTTGGTGTATTTGACTTAGGTGTTTCTTTTTGTTTTATAGTTTTGAAAGTGTAGCGATAGCGTAGTAGAAATCATTTTCTTGTGTCGTCCCTAGATGACTAAGAAAAAAATTAATTTCTGGCTTATGTTTTGCGGTGGATAATAACACATAGTTAGGATCGCAACTCTAATGTAGTTTGTAAACCCCGTTACAGTAATCAGTTTTATCTGAGTTATGGATTTTATTATTAAAAAATTATTACGAAAAGTTCGGTTTGCAGAGTGTACAAAGCATATGAAATTATTAAAAAAAAACAAATATCTATGCGAGAAATTAAATATAAAACACACAAGTTCATAATGAAGGACAAATAACAAAAGGGCGGGCGAGTTCATAAATATACACTAAAATGACAACGGTGATAACCAAGGTCACCTAGTCATTGTTGTTCTACAAAAGTAAATACTGTACACACATATTTTTCAAACATAACATACATAAATACTTACCTATACCTATTTATTTTCAAACCCATAACATATATAAATACTTTTTCAGCATAACAGTAAAATTTTATTTTATTAGTCATCTGTTATGAAATCTCATATGCCTAGTAATTACATATCTATCTCTCAGTACACTTCAGACCTAAAACACAATAAGTAATGTATGCACACAACTGCTACACAGCTAGACAAGTTCATGCATTGGAATCCTACCAATAAAATGTGTTATAAGCAAAGCAATGCGTCATTCAACGGTCTTATAAGTATTCATTTGTTCGTCATTTTGTAAAATTGCGATTAAAATACCGAAGTTAACGATATGAATTATATTTAAATTGTGTGAAGTACTCACATATTTGGCTGGCTAAGTTTTTTAATTAGTACTCGATGCTCAGTGGCCTAAGCTCTATGAGTTCTAAAGTAATTTCACCACAATGTTGTCCTATTTATTGCTCAGTTCAACAGTTTTACTTCTTGTAATTCCTTTTTAGTACACATGTAAGTTATTTTTAAATTTCATAATTCTGACAAATATACCACATGGCACAAATATGCCATGTTGTGATAGTATTAGAAAACCGACGAAAACCTAGCCTTCATTTCGTTACGTGGGATTTGTTAAGGTTGAATAATATAAAAAAAATCTCAAATATGCATGGTTTAAAATATTCCGCCAAAAGAGGACTTAATGGGGGACCCCATTGCTGGACCTTCTCTTTGTAAATAGAATTGGTTGTCAAACTGAAAATAGTTCTTTTTCATACAAAGAGAAGTCAAATTTAATAGATCTTTTGTTTCCCTCGGATGTAGACGACGTTTATTAAAATGATCTGTGAGTATACGCAAACAGTCTTTGGAGGGGACATTTGTAAAAAGACTCAATGTCTAAAGATAAGAGAATGAATTTGGGGGTAAATGAATAACTTTAATTTTAGAAATGAGATCTAAATTATTTTTAAGACTATAATTTGGACTATAATTTATGAATTTTTGCAGCTCCTTGACCGCGCCGCTCACTTGGTGGCTGTCTGTCGTAGAGTCTAGGACCCTTGATAATGCCTCGTTTTGGAGCGAAACACGTGTCGTCTTCTCGACTTCTGTGGTGTATATTACCTAGTGGTAGTTTAGTAGTGGTTGGTGGAGGGTATCTGGTGGCGGTTCCTGATGGCGGTGTTAGTAATATACACCATTTTATATTTTGCATGCGGATCTTTTTGGAGTTTTTTTCTTTTTGGAGCCCCACGTAATTACCGTCGCCTGCAACTCTTCCTCTGATGATGCTAATATAATTGGACCATCAGGGTATAAGAGAAATTTGATGGTCAGATCATTCATTTTTAATCCATACGCACTCTCTTTCAAATCTTTCAAGCAATTGTCTATGAATAGGTTAAACTAGCCTCGGCGAAGCTACACATTCCTGTCTAACATTTTTTAATTATCTATATATACTATGCAGTACTGTGCAAGGAATATTGTGTTCCAGTTTGAGAACACGCAGTATGGTGCAACACCGGATTTCATTATTTAAAGTTATGTAACTTTTATCAGCAGGCATGGCACTTACCATAAGGTACACGAACGACTTGCTCGTCTCATCGCTTAAAACGATCATCATCTGTGTACCCATGATGATGGTGGTCTTTTCACCTTGTTCATATAATTATCTTATTTTTGCACAAATCATCATTCATCATCATTTTAGCCTATCACTAGTTGCTGCTGAATATACGCCTCCCCTATAGATGGCCACAAACATTTGTAGCTGTCATTTTGGGTAAATTTCGCCATAGTTGCCACGCTTGGTAGGCGGGTAGGCAACCGCAGTATATTTATTCTGATGTTCCAGGAAGATGCTTTCCCTCTGTCGACTTTTACCGCACCCACGGGATGAGATGGGGTGGTAGATTCTCTTAAGCCGCTACCACAATTACTCAATTACATACAAAAAAGCTAGTTGATTGCACATAATCGTATCTTCAAAATATTAAAATAGGGCTGTGGAATAAATGCTTTTATAGTGTAGAAAATAATCAAGACTTGAAAACTTTAATCAATATAAAAATCTATAAGATCGAAAACGTCCTACTCATACTTGGTCTATAATAAGTGAATTAAAATTGTTTTTATTTTGTTTTCATATTTTTTTCCCCGGATCGGAACTAAAAGATACTACTTTATTAACAATTGTAAACGCCGTTAATCGCTTTCTCGTCATTGTAATAGTAACGATTTTGCTTTAGCTCGTTAAAACTAAGACGACTCGACAGGAAAATAAGTTGGCTTACCCCATTTAAAAGTAGGCTGAGGGTCTCTTGCGACACGTCTTGCCCCTTATACTTTATACTCAAATCTTCTGAGAAAGCAACTACGACTTTTAAAAATTGTCACTGAACGCTTAATAATTTGTTTAAAAAAAACGATGCCTCACGTGTATAACATACATAAATTCCACATGCACCAAAGCCCAGACCCGGAACAACTATCTTTAGGCCATACTAATATTTGTCCCGTGCGGGAATCAAATCCGCGACCCGCGGCGCAGAATTCAAGGGCTTAACCACTGCGCCAACCGAGCCGTAATATTACTCACCATCATCACTAAAATACTTGAATTCCAATACTCTTTAATACCTTTTGTGAAGTTTGTACGTTATACATGGCGATCAGTGTTAATAAACAAAATGTATTGCTGCTGAAGCCCATCAATGCCTTTTAATGCTTTTCCAGAAATACTTCAATATATTCATGTTCCGATTAATGATCAATAATAACACAAGAATACACTAAAAGTGCTGTAAAATAGTGTTAGAATTATTTCAATATCTGTCATTACAAAAAACCTACTACGAAAAATTTAAAATAAACTCCGGAGACTATTATTGTCAATAAATTCTCAGGAAAAAAAATCTGCAAATGCTTTTGTCAATGGTTTTATCAAATTTTGTAATGCAAAGAAATCTATATCTAAAAGAGGAAATGAAATCTAAGGAATCTAAGGAATTCTGTGCACGAATACATCCTGATAAGTTCTATCTCTCGCCTTAAATTTCATGGTATGCGAGTGACCTGAGTTCGTCAAGAAAACATCGTGTAGAATAAAAATATTTCGACGACATGTGAAGTTCGCCTAGCGTTGGAGCAGCGTAGAGGACCCAGCTCCAAAGAACTGATGTCTCAGACTGATAGTCGGTTCATGCGCAATGCCCCGGGAGCATCGCGGTTTCCGCCTGATATAAACGTTCTCATCGATTTTGAGCTTCCTATCAAAGCTCAATACCTGAAGTTGGCCTACCATCCGGTATTTCGTCTCTGCCGTCACACAGTGATTGCACCCTAGTATCATAAATAGAAGCATCTTTGGAGTGTCTTGCGCCGTTTTTTCTCCAGCGGAAACGCATTCGATTTTGCAATAGATTCGAGGGTGTGAATAATTCAGATAATACTGTAAATTTCCTTCCGAATGAAGTAACTGACCGAGCCAAGGCCCTATGTTTACTCTCGAGTTAGTTACTCTCGCGCGTCATCCATAAATAAAGGTTTACGCTAAGCGCCCTCAGCGGTCGGCCACCTTTCAATCAGGTGTGCTGTAAAAACCTTCGGGATAATAGTTACTTATTTCTAATTGTTGTCAATTTAAAAGTGAAGAACAAATTTAGTAATTAATGAATAACTTAACTTTTAAATGCACAATGTGCGTGTGTAAAATGATCTTGCGAATGTGCTATATTTGCGCGTTTTAGTTTAAATAAATAATAAGTATTATATTAACGCCAATGGAGGTCAAGGGTTACAGTACTCATAAGTAAGCAGCACCAAACATGTTTATGCTTATGCAAGAGTTTCATGATTTTCTCATGGATGCCGTCACCAGAACTTGATTAAAATAATGGGAATACCCTTACGATGCGCCGTTTATAATAAAAACAGAATGATTAAAATAGTTTCAACAAAGAAGTTAAGCCAGAACGTACTTTAAAAAATATACAGAATATTGGAACTTCCTCCTTTTTTGAAGTCGGTTAAAAAAGGATAATATTTAGTACAGTGCAAATTGCTCAAGGAAACCGATTTACTTAAATGTCAGTGACGAATTCCTTTTCATATACGAGTAATTAATAATGCAGAATGATTGTAGCTTTAAGTGTAATTTTTTTTATGCGTTTTTAGCGTTTAATAGCATCTTTCGCATATTATATTTCATAGAATAATGGGAAATCGGCTATTGAATATTAGCTTATTAAAAAAACCGTGCCCACACTAGGATTGCTCCTATATCTCCTATATCGTGAATGTGTTTTACAGAAATAAACTTCATATGCATATCACAACCAGACCCAGAAAACTAACGACTTGTAATTTTGCATAAGTGTTGACTCCGACTGAGATTCGAAACCAGGACCCAAAGTACAGAAGTAAGGTACTCTCACTACTTGGCCACGCGGTCGTCAAATTTTTGAAGCTATAATATGTATAAGAACAAACAAATCTGAAGGCGCTGGTTCCAAGTCATCGTCGTAGCCTTTCGAGTTTGTAAACTGGAGTGGCAATAGAATGGTCACATCTGTAGCAATGATTAAACACCATAATTTGTTGAACTTATCATTCATTGAACTCATGTTATCATTTTTGTAAACTCTAATAATTATACTCTAATACGATATTCTATTTCTTATCTTCTTATCAGTTCCTTATCTATCGAAGTAATAGGTATAATTTACAAACCAGTCAAACGAAAACTTATCTCTAATATTCTTATTACTTCAGAAACAGTTCTAGAATTAGTTAAATGTATAGCAGTAAAAGTCGACAGATGGAAAATGTAAATCAGGAAATAGGCAGGAGCATCTTTCTTCAAAAACAGCTAAATAAATATACTGCGATTGCCAACCCGCCTGCCAAGCGTGGCAACTATGGCAAAATCCCCAATCTATGGGGGATGCCTATTTTCAGCAGTGAACTTGTGACGGGCTGAAATGATGATGATGATTCGTAGTACTCGTAGCAAAACATTGATTAAATAATCGCAAATGAGTACACGTTTCATTAGGTTTGTTTCAGTGAGATCATATGGCACCCGCGTATCGACCTTTTTTGTGTACCCAGCTTTTTTAAAAGGGTCAAAATTGTTTTGTTGTCAATTCTCAGTCCTTCAACTATGTCGTAACTACTGATACGCCGATCTTTCTCTACTTTTTCAAAAATGGCGTCCATTTTGTCCGTAACAGGGCGAACTGTGCGAGGTCCATGTTTGACATCAAAATTCCCGTATTGAAAACGCTAAAACCAATGCTACTCTTAGGGCGGATTTAACCGATGAAACTAAACGCGATCAGTTCAAGAAAAACGAATTTTAAGCGTTTGACTGAGTTCAACGCTACAGTTTGCATTTCATCAACATCAAATGAACGCAGTCAATGCTAAACGCGGTTCAACTTCTGAACGCCCAATTTTCGACGTTCAGCTCTTTAAACGCGTTTAGAGAGCTGTCATTGTCAATTGCACAACTATGTAAACACAAAAAATATTTTTAATTCGTATTATTTATTGTTTGCTTAACTAAGTAACCTATGCATAAAACAGGCTGTTTGATGTCGCTAAATATGAAATAAATCGTCTTTTTGTTTTAGATTGTGACGATATTTCATGTAAACTTCGTTTTTCTAAACGCGATCAAAATGGAGTCGGTGAAATCGCTTAGACGAAAACCAAGATCAAATGATACATATGAACTCAGTTAAGTAAACCGTGGTTTTATTAAACTTGGTTTCCAAAGCAATCGGTGAAATCGGATCTAACTTGTCAGCAAGAGTTTGCAGTTTGCATTCTTGTTTGAGAATGCAGTGTCCTACATTATGTCCATAAACGTTACAAATTTTTTTCGCGGCTTGCGTTGCATTTTTTCCTTTTTTGTGAAAATATTTTAAAATGTATCGAATTTCTACAATAAATTCACTCATTTTGACAGAAAGAAAAACACATTGAAAATAGCTGGAAACAGAACATTACTCATTTGCTTCTTTTTTCATCTTTTGTCATCAAAATCAGCCAGATATTAATAGTACGAGTATACACAAACACATACAGCCAAAGAGATTTTATTACAAGTTTATACATACTGTATGCCAAAAGACTTTTCCAACTTGTATATTAGACAAAAATAATTTATAAAATATTCTTCCCAGGTTTCGAGAAAAAGGATATATAAAAAAGGCTAGGTTATGTTCGTTTAGTGCTCCAAATATATTCTATTCACATGTTTAAACCACCTCAACTATGTTCGTTCAGGATATTACTTCTTTAACTTTAGGAACCTTATAATAGATAAAACAAATATCTCGTGCTATTCGAACTAGTGTTTCTTTGTAGTTGTGTATGTAAGAGTTTGTTTCCATTCATCAAAAATTTCAACTATTAACTTTAACTTCTTTTAATAGTGCGTAACACATCATAGTGCGGGTCAAATCATAGTGGTCTTACCCCCAAGGCGCGCCAATAGATATTTTACATCACAAATGTAACACTTTGACGAACTGACTGACTGACAAATAATGCACAGTCTAAACCGCTGGAGATAGAGACATATTATAAAAAAAAACGTACTTAATATTTTTTGCTAAGCGCACTTCTCATTTTCTTCATTAGGAAATTGCATCGTGAGGAGTTGCTAGTAGAGAATAAAATATGCGAATAGCATTTCGCCACTCATCTCGTCAATTACACCAAAACCTTTTTCGTGTTATCCGATACAGTCATTGAACTTGTTCTAAAAATAACTGTCAACTTGGCATCATAAGATGGAAGGTTTATTAGGGCAAAACTAAATATTAAATGACGTACATAATAATACTTATTCAATTTATTTTTAAAGTTTGCGAAGAGGCTCTGCGATTAGTTTCTTCGCTACAGGTCGTGGGTTCGATTTACGAATGAAATAAATATTTGGCTGGCCTATACAAAGTAGTTCCATGTCTGGTTGTTTGTATATGTGTAATTTAGTTTGGTAAAATGCAAAGATACAAGAGAAATCCTGGTGAGGGGCGAAATTGAAGGAAAAAAATTATGTTTGCAAATTTACAACTGATTGATATGAGATAAAAAGTTTTAGTCAAAAATATTATTTTTAAATTTTCGGAACCACTGTTTCTCATTAGATCTTCAAATAGCTAAAAATAGTTGTATCTTCCTACATTTCAGGCTAGTGATAAAGAAATATAAATTGCAGTCCTCAGTATCTATCTCTGTGTCTATCTAGGGAGCCTGGAAAGGCTTATGCATTCGAAGCGCTGGCACCGTCCACTTATTGCAGATCTATCACGCATATGTTTTATCTCTGCTTCTCTACAAATTATTTATATGGAGCAATAAATATCACAGACGATAGCTTTTTAAGCTATCATTATCCTAAAAATGTGTTAGACCAATTTGTAGCGCGTGTCTGCCTAATGATTCCGCCAAATCGTTTTTTAAATACTTGAATTACTTTCACTTCCATGGCCAATGCCAATGTTTAAAACATTTGAAACTTGTAGGTATTGTAAAAACATACTAAGCAAGTCGTTAATGATTTATGCGATGAAATACTACATAGGGGAGGCAAGGAAATGATGGCAAACATATTATCGCAACGAAAATATTAACAATTCATTGGTAGATTTAAAAAAAATTGCTATTATAATAAAATTGCTATAATAATTCGAGAAAAGATAATTTCGTTAAAACGCAGATATAATATTCAATCACAACGATGAAATCATTTCTCTAAATACGTCTGCGCGTTCCGTTCACACGTTGAGATTCGTGTTTGACATTTAATTTGTTCGTTAATTTTTGGTATTTATCTCAATGTTTTGCATTTATTCTATTTAGCTGTTTCACGCTTTTTCAAAGTTTAGATGCAATTGTTAAAATCAATTATCATTAAAACTGATGAAATGGCCGTGTTGATGGTAGTATCTACATACTACGTTTTTGCTAAATAACCGTTCTTTACGACTTTTTACTTGCCTGGTCTAGGATCTTAGCGCTTCCTCGAATGTCCCTTTTAACTGATATTTGACGTTCTACGTGAATGATGTGTTATGCACTATGATGTGACGTTTAGTGTAATGCAGTATGATACTTTAAGCACTATGAAGTGTAACGCACTATGATGTGTTTCGCACTATCATCATAATATACTTCATACCTCATCACGCATGCACTATGAATCGTTACACACTATGATGACACGCAATATGATACTTTGCGCACTATGACGCGTTACGCACCACGATTCGATACTCACTATGATGCGATACGCACTATGATGCGATACGCACTATGATGAAATACGCTCAATGATTCGTTACGCTCTAAGAGGTTAATGCACTATTATTTGACATGCACTATGATGCGATACGCACTATAATGTGGTATGCAGTTTGAATCATAACAGACTATGAGACGACATGCACTATTATGTTAACGCACTTTAGTGCGTTACTCACTATGATGCAATACGCACTTTGATGTAATACGCACAATGATATATGAATGCCACTATGTTTTTTTACGCACTGCGATGCGTTGGGTAATATTATATGTTACGCACTATTATGCTATACGCACAATAACATACATACATACATTGCCACAAAAGTTTATAGCTTACATTTTGGGTGTATTTTGCCATAGTTGTCACGCTTGGCAGGCGGGTTGGCAACTGCAGTTTATTTATTCAGATGTTCCAATGAGATTTTGCAGGCCATCTCCTGGTTTTTATTTTCCCTCTGTCGACTTTTACGACACATACGGGATGAGATGGGGTAGTAGATTCTTTTCAGTCGCTACCACACGGTTCAACAACATTTATCTAACTTAAATTGCATTTTACAAATAGTGACACGGTCAAAGTTATATAAAAAAAATTAACTTAAAAAACTTCTAACTTCTAAGATCTAACTACAAAAAAATATTGAAAATATTTTACAGCTTTGCATCATTAGTTTATTACATTTTTTTATTACATGTTTATTACATTTTATACAAAAGTAAGTTAATATACGCGAAATGGTTGCTATTCAAACGCAATCGATTTTTTCTAAATCTCTGATAGCTCAAAGAAACAGATTGATTAAGAACCTTAATTATTAACTCAACTGGGATTCGAGTATTATTCAAATTTGATTAGATAAGTCGAATTAGCATAATGTTCCAATTTCTCTGAATGAATATTTTAGTTACTTTTGCAGAGCCTAGATTGGCTATAAGATTTGATAGATTTATTTCAAGTCCAGGCTTGTAAAATATGTAAAAGAATACTCTGAAAATTTCCTACAACCATTCTCTTGCCTTAGCATGGGGTATTCTACTCTATTTCATAGATCGTTGGGTTCGTATCATATAGCAACGTTTTAGTTTCCGTAGTGATATTTTATGTATACATTTTGATAAATCTGAGTTACAAAACAATGATAACATTTCATAGTTTTATTTTCAAAGTTATCTAACTCTTACTGAACAGAACTGTTTTCAAAAGGTAGTAGCTGGAAACACATAATATTTATCTTTGAGTCCAAAAGTCACAAAGTACAATGAAATTGTGGGCGAAATTGTGACGTTCTGTATTATAAGCCTTTTAAAACTCTTTATCTATGTGAGCAATGCAATATGAAATTAAATTAAAAATTGCATATATTAATATAGGATGGTAAAATTGAATCACGAACGAAATATTGAACATGATTCAAACCAAATTTACGCCCTCCATTTGATGTTGTGCTGTAATTATCATAAAAGCACTCAGAATTAAAAAAGGCAGAACGACAATAATGTACTTTTCTTTTGTTTGCTTATTTTTTATTTATTTCTCATACCAATACGCATATTGTGTACTTTTAAGGTTAAATATGTTATAATTTTACATTAACGATAAGGGTAAAAGTAGGGATATTTTTATTTCTACATACATTTATAAGGGTCGACCTAAGAGTATCGAGATCAGACCGGAGAACTGAGAGAGATGTATGTCAGAATAGTAGCTAGTGGACAGATGTGGTGCTGCCCATGGGAAAGAGGCGTGACAGTTTGTATGTACATTTATTATATTATTTTATAGATACCATGAACATGAATGTTTTCCGAGTGTTATATAATTTTATGTCCACAAACCTATGCCCTAAGAAATTGCCGACAGGCATGGTTACAACTTTTCTCAATGTTAGTATTATCTTAAATGCGGAACAGTACGAATTGGTGCAAATAGGAGGTTTTATTTATTAACACTAAAAAACTACTGTTACTTTAGTGTGTTCAATGTGTTTTTTTTTTGTTAAGTCTTCATAAACCGCATGTGTAAGATTTTTATTTTAAATTATCTTTTTCTTTTTTGGCGTGACGCTCGCTGATTAAATAAGTAGGTAACACTATACTATAAAATTGGAATAAGATTAATTTGCAAATAAATTATTTATTTCCCTAAAGTTACTATTTGAATAATCATTTTCGAATTGTAGATAATAATGTAATGTGATAATTTAACATAATGTAGTTAATATCATAGTCAGATAGCTATTCCAAAAAAGTATTAAGAAAACGTAGGAAAACTTACCAACGAGACTTTGGCATCCGCTTTGACATACTGTCACGAGCTCGTTAGAGACTACAAGAAACTGGGTTCTTCATTTTTATAACAACTCTTTGTACTGTTTACAGCATCATATATTTTTAGCTTTATTTTTTTCGGAAATTCCATTATAATCTTTAAATATTATTACTTAAAGTGTATTTACCACCCATGTCATCCCGTGGGTGTCGTAAAAGTCGACAGAGGGATAATAAAAACCAGAAGATGTATCTTCCTGGAACATCTGAATAAATAAACTGCGTTGGCAACTATGGCAAAATCCCCCCAAAATTCTGAGCTACCAACTTTTGTGACAATCTACGGGTGAGGCCTTTGTTCAACAGTGGACAGGTACAACGTAGTGATAGGTTTAAATGATAATGATGATCTGATAAGTTGTCTGAATGATACTTACCTTTGAAGTTTTTAATGATACGCCTTTAATGAATTCTTCACCTTTAATTAACCAGCTATGGGTCGCGGGTGCGGTTCCCAAGCTGTACTAATATTGATACGGTCTACAGAAATTTGTTAGGCGTGTATGTGTGGAGTAGTTCGTTAGGGGTAGATGTGTAATTTATATCTGTAAAATGCATGATTCCGTGTGGTGGCGGCTCGTTAAAAGAACACTACCACTCCATCTCATCCAATGGATCTCGTAAAAGGCGAGTAAGGAATTAAACTGCAATGGGCACCCAACAGCGCATGGTGGCGATGGGCTCACCACGTATCACACCAAGTGCATTATATTGTTTTGGTGAAACGTGGATTGTGGCAGTCATCTGTTTTTGCAGTGAATGCCCAGTCTCTGACTACCCCTTATGGGATACAGTCGTGATCTTATGTATGTATGTAAAATGCATATGATATAAACGAAAAAAAAAGATGAATGTTCTCAATTCGAAAACATTTTTTGTGTGTGTTACATTATAACCCAGGATTACGCTGCGCAAATCTATGAAACATAAATTCTCGCTTTTTATCTCATATAAGTAGCATTTTAAGCCCTCGCGGAAAACGAGACGTGACGTGCGGTATAGCGGTTACACAGAATCTGCTTGCTATTTTAAAAGTCGAAACATTTAAAGAAGCTCTTGTCTACAATATATTAAACAGAAGCATTCATCGAAAACAGGTTTATTTCATATAAATTTGTTTGAGGTTGACTTGACATTTATCTCTTGGAAATATGCCAGCTCAGAGTTGGTACTCAACTTACCGCAAAAATTTGCTGCACTCATACTACTCAAAGTTTCGCTTAAGTCGTTTACGAATTTCTTGTAAGAATTGTTTTTTTTTAACGTTATTTAAAGTTAGGTTATATTTTACTATCATAAAGCTGAAGAGCTGGTATGTTTGAAAGGCTTAAAGTAAGAAAATACTAATCTTATTGAAAAAAATATTTTGCATTAGATAGTCTGATTATTGAAGAAGGCTCTAGACTATGAAACCTTATGCTACAACCTTAAAGCGCTGCATGCTGAGAACCTTACATTACCGAGAAAGGCCGGAATAAGAATGCTCAGGTCAGCCAGGTACCATGTCGTACCACGTAGTCATATGGGCGGCTTATACATATTACGCGGGTGAAACAATAATAACCACTGTCTCACAACAAAGAACTAACATTTACAATAGGATGTTTGTGTAATAATATATGATATGGAAAAATATTATTAATTCGCTTATATTTAGGCCGACGTGGTAATAAAGTTTTCGTTGAATTTACGCATATAACATGTAAAGAAGCTTAATTTCCTATCGATTGATAATAAAAATTAACAAAATGGGATGTCGGTCATAAATTCGCAATAGTACGAGTACATTAAATATAATAGACGTAAAAATAGATCTACGCTGTCTTAATACTGAAATTAAATAGTGAAAAATTAAAAGATATATAGATGGATAAGTTGTAAATAATCTTAATCTCTAAACGCTCGAATTAATTATTTGCTTAGTTTATTTAAGTCACACATAGTAAGTACATTTAGTTTTTAAAATACTGAAAGGGAATTATAAAAACAATGAGTACAGAATTATTAATATGATAAAACATAGTAATATTTTCGACGCAATATAATAACGAAACATAAAAAAACAATAAAATTTGCACAGAAATTACAGCTGACTAGCATATACACAACGACCACTTGTTTCCTTTTCAGTTAAAATGGCGCTGGTCCATTTCATTCTATTTTCTCATGAAATATAATTCTAGTTAAATCAATAACCTGGAGTTTCATGAATTGAAATTCCAGAAAATAAAAAATAATATTTTTGAAAACTTAAGTAGTCATTGTAATCATCGTAAGACCTACGTTATTTTAGTAAAAATATATGTTCTACACAATGTGAACTGTAGTGATCAATATTAAAACTTTTTTTTTGTAAATCCTACCCTTCTTTAATCTTAGCAGTGGTTTCAATAAGCTTTACTGCGTAGATCATAATTAGCCTTGCGTCATTCATTCTTATACACGTTCTTGTATTGTTGTTACGTCAAAGGACGAAATAATCGCGGCGTTAATAATGAAAAGACACTTTGCGTTGACGACACGAAATCCAGGCGAGTTCAACGGACTGCGGGGTGCGTGCGAGAGCGGGTGGTACTATTATAATCAGCCATCCACGAGAACAATTTTCTCGTAATTTTTAGTAATTCTAAATATATGCCATGCAATAATAAAACTTAATAAAAAAACGTGTTATTGGACACCAATGTCAGTATTTTCAAAACTAAATTCTTTTTTAAATTAATATTTAAGGATCTCTAAATTGTGACATCAGTTGCTCACTTTACTGTTCTGAAGGCTTAAGTTAGACCTATCTAAATAAATTCGTGACGAGTACAGCTTTTAGCTTACCGTGACCATTAGATTGTTGATGGTGATGGGACTGGTGGTGGGACTTCTATGCCGGAATCCGTCTGGGTGGGTATCACCCTAGGGCCAGTTGTTCTGCCATGAAGCAGTAGTGTGTAAACATTAGGGTGTTTCTGTCTGAAGGACACTAAGAACTAGTGTAATTACTTATTATATGCCCATATTAGACTTAAGAACTTTTGCCTCAGGGTGACGGGTGCATTGTTTTGCCACACAGAAATATTCTGGGTGACAGCATTTGTTAAAAGCAGATATTGCACTTACCATCAGGTGAACGTTTTGCTCAGTCTCATCACTTTCTCATTAAAAAAGGTATTAAGATTTTGTTTGAATTTTATGCAAGATCTGTTTTACTAAGCGTGCTTATTTATATGACTGTAAATATATTTGCCTCCTGAGGCTCATTGTATTATATGAAGATAAAATAAGCCCCAGGAGAGATGAAGTAATGTGAGAAATTTAGAGATATGTATGTAGTCTACGTGGATGCAAATCACGGCGACTGGGTGTAAGCGCGCAGGCGCGCTAAGGTTTCTGCGCTCTATCCCTGCTAGCGTCAGCTTGTCGACGTTACCAACGAGGCGGGCCGTTCGCTCTATTGGACTAAAATTTCGCGTCTCTAAAATCATAGTCGAATATCTCTTAATTTTTCGATTAAATTGAAAAATCAACGTTTATTCATTCCCAACATACTATTATAATTATTTATAGAAATTATTATATTCATAAGTTACACCACAGTCGCACTGATTGCAAAAAATACTGTTAAATTTATGCGTCGTGATTGGTGTTTGTGAATAGTGTTTGTTAATACTATTTGTATCTACTCGTATCTGAGCTCACAGAACAATAGCAGTTATTTTTCCATGTTTTATACAAATATGTTGTTGTCTTCCAAATGAAAATGATTTTACAGTGAATTTTATAAACAATCTGTACAGGTGAGTCTCTTCGTAAAACATTCGTAGTGAAACCAAAAAAATGTTCGTCGTCTTTATAACGTAACCTATATACGCCCGTGTCATACTTGTTGTATGTTATAAAATAATTACAAATTACAACATTGATTCTCATGATGTGTTAACAAGATATTGATGCATTATTTTAAGTTTTAAAACTAAACAATTTGAAAGTTATTTTATTATGTAAAATAATATATAAAGAATACCGTTCTTAATTAATCCAAAAGTATATGTGTGCCTTCTTGTATGAACGCATTTCTTTTATAAAACGTCAGAATACAGTATACCTAATGTAACTTTTAATGTCTGGCCGGCGTTAATAGTTCAAATCATCGATCCATATAAAAATATCCAGGTATTTGACCCCGACTTTAAACAAGAAAGCCGCTTCCACTACATGATCATGCTCTTGATCATTGATATTGTTTTAACGTTTTTATTAAAGAGATACCTACTTGGGATGTCGATAAACAATATTATGAACAAAATTGGTGTCAAATAAAAAGCATAGATACTCTCGTACTGAAAAAAAGAACATAGTTGTACTAACAAATCGATCATTTTCCCGCTTTCAACAGGATTTAAGGAAACCACACTATAAAAATGCGTTCAGACTAACTCAAGTCTTTTGACTTTTGTTAAATATAATAGTTTAGTTTTGTTAAATATATATATATATATATATATATATATATATATATATAAATACAGCGTTATTTCACAGAAGAAAAACATTGATTTTAGCAGTTTATGAATGTATGTACCTATGTTCATTTGCTCCCCTACAGATCTTATATTGTTTGATCTTTTTTGACAAATGAGGTATCAATTAATACGTCTTTATATTCTACGTGTCATATGATACACAATGTTTCCATAAATCTAATACGGCAAAAGAAAAAGTTAATGATTTTTTTTGTTGTAATATGTTTTTTTTTTTTAACTTATTTAATTCATGTTCATGTTTTCTCTCAGAATTTATAAAGAAGTGAACTTTTAAATCACTTTAAGCAAAAAAATCATCAATTATTAAATAAAAAAGAATGAACATAGTAGGTTCAAGTTTATTTAAGGTCTAATTAACACTTCATTTTGCAAACCGAATTACTTTAATTATACCCAAACATTATTTGTTATCTCTTCATTATACATTTCAATCCGTTTTGGATCCTTTAAAATAATATCATGCAAGTAATAAGTACATACTCATATTTTATAGGTTTTAAGATAATTTTATTTTTACGTTATTATTGTTATTGTGGTCGAAAAGTAAATACGCAAAAGCAGTTTTATTTATTAATTTTTTAATATTTCTGACCCGACGTTTAGAGTGCTTTGCAGCACCATAGTCATGGTAGGACTGCGGTTTCCACTTTTGACATTTCCTAAAGTCATAGTTAACCCGGGGTATCTTCAGCTTTTAACTATTATTTTTGGTCTGATCTACGCAAAAAGAGCTAACTATGTCTTAAAGTCTTGTAGTGGAATGCTTGGTTTTTTAACACACGATAGACCCGTGTTCCAAGGCGGTTCTCACCACCCAGAGTTACCGACACACTAGTCGACAGTCCGAATGGAGGCCCGCAGCCTCTCTCGGACGGTCATTAGACGACTTAAACTTATTTTTTGAGATATTCGAAATCGCGCAAGCACGCAGCGAACGCGCAGTCGGAATTTCGAAGTATGTATTTATGTTTGGGTCAAACCAAACCTGGCACGCGGGCCCCTGGCCCGTGAGCACAGTATCCGATGAAGCTGTAAAAGTCAAAAAAGGGTAAAAGCAATTACACCACCGAAATTATATATTGTTTTTTTATTTAATTTTATTAATTATAGGATCCCAAGCTGGTGGTAGTACCCAACTATCTTCTCTATTAAAATTAGGATGTTTTTAATTTCAATCATAATAGCCTCGCGAATCATCCTTGGTAGAAGTCGCTGTACTTTTGCGAGGATTTGTGGTTTATCAAATCTGATGTAATTGTTGGGATGATCCAGAACATGATCACCGACTGCAGACTACCTGGAACTTCACATCAGCTATATGTTCTTTTACGCACGATTTTATTGATTTTTTTGTTTGCCCTTTGTAAGAGAGACCACATTCACAATCCAGATTGTATACTCCTGCATCTTGTAGAGGGATGTTACACTTGACAGATGTTAAAAACCGACTTATCATCTTCGGTGGCTTGAAAAATATTCTTATGGAAGCCCGCTTCAAGATATACCCAATCTTGTCTGTGACTCCTCTGAAATATAGTAGGACAGCAGGTACACGCTCGACTGTGGCCGGTTTCACTCGATCACTGCGATAAGGCGCGAAACCCGAAGCTTGTTGTCTTGCGAAACTTGTTTGACATGTTAAAGCTCGGCGGCCAGGTGTTTACTGTCACAGACCCCTGGTGCTCTGTGAAACAAAGATTTATCCACGGTTTAGCTACCGTGGGTAAATGCGAAGGATGGTGGTGAGATTCACCGTTTAAATACCTATTAGTATGGGTCTTTTTTCTATACACAGTGTGAGTCAAGGTATTATTAGGATTCCAAATTACTAAAACACGTAGAAAAGCTCAAGAGTTATTTGTCTCTAACTCCATTGTAAATTATATTTTAGAATTTATGGAGTTAAGGTGATCTAAAAATGCAGTGACTTTATCAGAAGGTAGAATTGTGAAAGTTTCATCTACGTACTGCTTGTAGACCATGGTAAAGCGCTCGAAACGTCGGGTTATAAATAGTACAAAATTAAATGCGATAAAATAAAAACTCCGTAAAAATAAGTTTTATTTAAATGGCCTCCCCCATAGATTGCCACAAAAGTTTGTAGCTCTCGTTTTGGGGGGATTTTGCCATAGTTGCCACGCTTGGCAGACGGGTTGGCAACCGCAGTTTATTTATTCAGATGTTCCAGCAAGATGCTGCTGTCCATCTCCTGGTTTTCATTTTCCCTCTGTCGACTTTTACGACACCCACGGCATGAGTTGGGGTGGTAGATTCTCTTAGGCCGCTACCACACGGTAGTCCCGGTATTCCCGCATGTGAATAAAAAAAACATATCAGTGAAGATCTTATTTGTAGAATCCGTTCGTCACCAGTGTATGTAAAAAGTCTATAAGGCAGATAAAGTTGCTGTTATTGCTCTATAAACGCCTCGGTATCTTATTTTATAAGTTACTTTATAACTCACTATTAGGTTGTATAAGATCATATTACGTCATTGATTTATTATAGCAATACGTGTGCAAGTAGTCCGGGTCATACAATAGTTTAAAAATACATACGAAATGGTCTGGAGATGCAACATTAGAACAAGAATCTCGAATACTCGCCCTCGTAAATCTTCGCATTAATATGCTAACTTGCTGAAGCCAGATAATGGCATCCTTCGTTACAAGAACTTTCGTCAAGGAACATATTTTAAATACATAGAATGATATTTATTTATTAATAATTTTGCCATGGATAAAAAAGTTCAGTCGATGAATATGAATGACAATTATTTTAATTAACAAGTATTCCAAAACAAACAACATAAAATTATGTACCTCCTCAGATGCAATTTTTTATAAAAAGTTGCATTACTAGGCAATGTAATACTACTCTTGTAAGTCCGTATTTTGGACATAAATTTTACATGCACAACACAACCTGATCCGAAAATCCAAGGATTTGCGTTTATTCACAAATATTGGTTCCAGTCGGGATTCCAACCCAGGATCCCAGGCGTACAAGTCAGATATTCCGAGCACTAGGCCACGCGGTAGTCGTAATTTGGTTTTATCGTGTCGTTGTCGGAATGTAAGTCAGTGTACGGTTATTTGAGAACAAAGGAGAACTAGACAGCATGATATGGAATGATTAATGTGCTAGTGATGCAGAGTAACTACTGAAAATAATATAAATGACGTACACAATAGATTTTGTCATAAACAATTATTACAACTCCTTGTATGTGTATCTTTTGATAGTAATTAAGTTAAAAAAACAGTAGGATGTTAAAAAACCGCAAATCATGATAAGGTGTTCGTGAATTGCATTATTGTTTGAAGTTGGGTAATTCCAGTTTTTTATTCTGATCATCAAGTTTCTATTTTTTTTAAATTAAATAATCTAACTACATCTAAGTTTAAATATTAAAGTTAATTGAATTGCCAGACTATTTATTATCTGCTTCAACATAATTAATAACTTCCTGTGAGCGTAACAGAAAAAAAGTCTTTATGGAGTAGTGTACTCGGATAAGTTTTACAAAAAAGTCATTCCTTTAACTTTTAATTACTCAATAAATGACGTCCCAATAACTAAGTTTGATCTGGTTCGAGACCTCTGAGTGTTCTTAGACTATCAATGGCATCATTTGAGCCCATCAAAATTACAATACTTTACTGACCATCAACGGTACTGTCCAACATAAATCATACATACATATATACATTCACGCATCTTTTCCTTTGGGGTAGGCAGAGACAACATCTGTAGCCCACTTATCGCCCTTCCGAAATGGGGTGGTAGATTCTCTTAAGACGCCACCATACGACCATTAGCTAGCTCACTGTCTTTAAATGTCCACACACATACGCACACTAGCACACACACATACATGCACTAGCTCACACACACACATGCATTGCTAATTTTTATAGTTTTCATGTTAAATTTGTAGGAATATAACTGAGTGTCATTCTTATTTAAATTTAACAATTGTTTGTATTAAAATACGTCCATATGTACATATTTTCTCAATAGTACTGGAAAATAACTTTATGAACAGAGAGAACTTAAACTGCTACGATGATTTTAAAATATTAAATAACGACTGAAATTAAAATAAATATACTCAAAAGGTTAATTCGTGAATGAAAGAAGACATATATATGTACGTATATAATATTATTATCATAACATAACGAAACATCACATGTGGATGTGTATTTTATTTGACAATAAGCATTGAAATATTGTGTATTATTATTTTTTGCGAATTCATCCACTTCCATTTAACGTATCGCCTTTACGTATTCATCACTTTTAGAATAATACATAAGATCACGACTGTATCCCATAAGGGGTAGTCAGAGACTGGGGCAAAAACAGATGACTGCCTCAATCCACGTTTCACCAAAACAATATAATGCACTTAGTGTGATTGGTGGTGAGCCCATCGCCACCATGCGCTGTTGCACAGCTGGATGCACAGTGCAGTTTAACTCCTTACTCGCCTTTTACGAGATCCATTGGATGAAAGGAGTGGTAGTATTCTTTTAACGAGCCGCCACCACACGGCTCTTTAAAAGAATACTCTTTAGAATAATAAGTAAATATAAAGTAACAGTCTATAAATATCCACCTGCAGAGCACAAATTTCCTTTTGGCGGGGTTTGCGTACTCGTACTACACATGTTCTCAAACTTTTTTGTTCCTCAGACATGCAAGTTATCGCCGAGCACTTTGTAAATCTGCACTTAATTCTAAGAAAAAATATAAAACTATCGACCGAGTATCGAACCCATTCGTTCGCGTACATTTAAATAAATAAAACGTAAATTTAAGGCGGCTGTCCCCAGATCTGTTACAGCTATAATATAAATAAAATGATAAAAAAATGTATTAATTATTAGAAAATAAACATACTCGTATAATAATATCTAATGACATAACATTGCATTAACGATTAAAAAATTGGATTTTTGAATAATTTAATGGAAATTATGTTCAAATACTTAACCATTTAAAAAATGTAAAAGAACTTGACTCACAAACGGCATTGCTTATTGTCATCATCTCATCCCTAAATACCTTTATCTTGTAATAAAAGGTCGAAGATTCATTAATTTCAAAAAAGATTTCTCTCTCACTTTAATTCAGATAAATATTTCCGTTTATTCTATTTTTTTACAGAATGAGGGGAATAAAAGTTGTTTTCCTGATTTTATTTTTTGGAAATCTCTCGGCATTACCAGATACCATAAGGATAGGTAAGAATGACATATTAATAAAATTATTTCAGTATCCTATTTAACAAAAAAAAAACTATTTGACTGCGTTTCTTTAAGAACGAGTACTTACTATAATAATATAGTAATAATTGCACTAAATAATATAAACTTATTTACAATAGTGACATATTTTTTAATTTATTGTGGAGTAATAAGTTTTTAATCTCTATGTAAAAGGTGGTTTATTTCATCCTGAGGACGATAAGCAAGAAGTAGCTTTCCGTTACGCAGTGGAGCGAGTAAATGCGGACAGAGCCGTTTTACCAAGAGCTAAGTTGTTAGCACAAGTGGAAACTATATCGCCCCAAGATAGCTTCCACGCGTCTAAACGAGGTTTGTTATTGACCTTACTTAGACATACTTAATTTATTTTGTATTGTGTAAGCTATAACGTCTATCTTATGTAATAACATTTAATTGAAAATATCAACAAATGTTAAATATAACTTTTTTGTGATGCTGAATTTTTATGCCATTTCTTTTACAGTTACAAAAAACGGCAAATAAACAAAAAAAGTATGGCACTCTTATTTTTTGTTATAAAGGCGTTAACCATCTGTAATTAGTATTAAGGTTCAAGAAAGCCCACAGGCACCTTTACTTGTACCTCTCCTATCCAAACATTGAAAGGGAGGTAAAAGATTTTAAAATGACGAAAGACCGGCTGGCGTTAACTGTATAATGATTCTGCTTCTTCTGATCTTGTTTTCCCTTACCCTTTATAGGACGCCCCATACAAAGTGGCCTGTAAACTGGACACTCACTTTAAGGTCGAAATTAAATACAGTTTGGTTACGATGTTAAACCTAATGAACCTTTACGATTTGTGTTGAAGCACGCTGGCCCGTAAGCTAGCCAGCAGTCAAATTTGTCGCGCGCAATAAAAAATTCGCGCCATTTTTTTAGGTGGCCTGTGTACTAGCCACTGTGCGCGCCGCGACGTAGTTTTTACTGTCACCGCGCGTGTGCAGCATGTGTTTACAAATACCACAGTGATAAAAATATGTCTGGATGGAAAAGGTGAGTAAAACTTATGTATGTTAGTATATACTATGTTGTTATGCTCAAAGAATGATAGAGGATAGTAATAAAGACATGAGTTTTTTATAATTGAATGTCAGGCGGTGTTTGGAAAAAACATAATCTAACATTTAGATACGTAACTTCGAACTGCTATATAAAGTTTTTATTTTGGAGTCATTCCTTGAAAATGTTTTATTTACAATACATAAATAAGCCTTTATTCAAATGTAATAATGAATTTATCACAAACTTTCTGGTTCGGTAGTTATAACCCAATATCATGCTAGTTCTAAATTCGTAATTTTTCTGTGCGGTTTTATGCTAGTGTGAAGGTATACATAAAAACCTTTGGATTTTATATCGCCAATTGTCATTTTCCTTGTTTTAGAACGCAGTACACTTACCAGGAGTTAGAAGCATTAGACGAGGACCAATGGAATGATTTTATTGGTATAACAGATGACCAGGCCATTCAATCAGACATCGGTGGTGATTCTGATGCTGATGATTGTTTTGACGATAGTGTCACTACTAATGCTAGTTACTTCAGTGCCCGTAGTAGGCACCAAGAATCCCATCCAGGAACATCATATTTACCACAACCTCCACTGGAAGACTTGCAGTCACAACCGCATTTATCATCACCTATCCCACCATTGCCATCTCTAGCTTCGCTGCTATCACCACCCCTAGCGTCGCCGCCGCCGCCACCGCCGTTGTCGCTCAATCCTGAAATAGCGCCTCCTAATGATGCCTTTTCCCGAGATACTAATGAAGTAAATGAAGATCTAAATAAGTGGAGTAACAAACTTTTTCGCGATCCAACTATTTTTAAAAACAGTACTTTCAATAATTACGTTGGCATAAATACAGAAGTCAATTTACAATCACCATTACAAATACTAACTCTTTTCTTGACACCCTTTTTTTTAATCTCATGATTACAGAAAGTAACAGATATGCCACACAGTGCCATCAGACTCTGAACCTAATTGAAGAGGAGCTAAAAACGTTCATAGCTGGTTTTGATAATTAAGGGATACCACAGCTTACCTTCACTAAGACTTTATTGGTCGCAAGATAAAAACTTTCACGTATCTCGAATTAGCAGCGTCATGAGTATGCGTAGATTTTTAAAAATAATAAGATTTTTGCATGTACAGGATAATGGAAAAATGATACCCAGGGGTAGCGAGGGTTATGATCGCCTGTTCAAAATAAGACCACTGCTGATCCATTTTTCATCCGCATTTAGTCCGCATCGGCAACTATCTATCGATGAAAGTATGATAGCTTTCAAAGGAAAGTCAACTTTAAAACAATATATGCCCCTCAAACCCATAAAGCGTGGCTTCAAAGTATGGGTAATATGCTGCGCTGTAACGGGATACATGATGAGTTTTGCTGTTTACGAAGGAAAGTTACAAGGAGGTGAGAGGGAAATGAGTCTGGGCGAAGCAGTTGTCATGAAATTAGCTGGAATGTTTGAGCATCTGGGTTATTGCTTATATTGTGATCGCTTTTTCACTTCTCTGCCTTTATTAATGAAGCTGTTGCAAAAGAAACTTTTCGGTGTTGGTACTATAATGCCTACTAGAAAATTTTTCCCGTCTAACAAACTTCCGCGTGACCGAACCATGACTTTGGGAGACAGTGCTTGCGCAATGACTAAAACCAACATTTCTGTTAGTAAATGAGAGACCGAGGAAAAAAAGCTGTTTGTGTCGCTTCAAACATGCATAATCCAAGCAAAAAAGGATTTGTGCGCCGTACTAATAGTCAAGGTAATAAAGAACAAGTCGTATGTCCTTACTCTATAATTGATAATAATAAATATATGGGAGGGATAGATAAGTTCGATCAATACATGGCGTCCTATAATATAACCTGGAAGTCACGACATTGGTGGATGAAAATTTGGTTTTATTTGATAGATGCTGCGATTGTCAACTCGTATATTATTTACAAGTATACCTGGACGAAGGCTTACCCTGGGGGTACAAAACAAATGACTCACTTGATGTTCAGGAGAAATTTAGCTGATGAACTTATTGGAGATGAAAAACCTTCTCTTTCTTTTTAAGATGATGAAGGCGGTGACCATAGGCTTATAAAGTCAGCCAGGAAAAATTTACGACGATGCAGGTATTGCAGTACCGCTTCTAAGCCAAAGAGAAGTACCTATGAATGTGTTAAATGTGATGTAGCCTTATGAGTAGAATGCTTTATACCATTTCATAGTACAGGAAAGAAAAAGAAAACTTAGACAACATTATTTACAAAATTTGATTATGATTTTAAAAAATAAAAATTATGTTTCTGAAGAAGATTTTTTGTTATGTAAGTATTACATATTTTATGATAAAGAGGTGATTATTAGTGTCCAAAAATAAAAGACTGATGATTATGTACAAAAATTAAGTATTTTTTATACCCTTTCCTCTAAATTTATGATTTTGTGTATGTCCACTTTACTATCCACTAGTTTTTCATGATTTTCTCGTAAAATATGCATTTAAAAAAAAATATTACTTATACAACGCATTATTACTAGCGTCTTACAATATATATTTATGAAAATATATTGCATATTCAAAAAAAAGATAAGGTGTGCGTTAAAGGGTTAAATGCCTTTTATGACACTCAATGAAAAGATGGAGTGATAGGTTCTTCTATGCAATTATCAAAATACATATATGTAAAAATATACGCAGAATTTGCTCTCAGGTGTGGAGTTGCCGAAACTAGCCCGTTGAAAGTGTATTACATGTTTTGAGACTAAAATTTTAAGTCTGCACGACAAAGTCTACTACGAAATGAAATTCAGACAAAATGACAAAACAATCCATTTATATTACTTTTGCTTATATAGTATGCCATCTTCTTCGAAGTGGCGTGGCTGCAATCTTCGGACCGCAATCAGCCCCTGCCGCCGCACACGTACAATCTATTTGTGACACTATGGAGCTCCCCCACTTAGAAACCAGATGGGACTATCGCACGCGTCGAGAATCTTGCCTAGTCAACCTATATCCACATCCCGCCGCTCTCAGTCGAGTAAGTGTCACAGGATTTGTTCGGCTTACAATCAGTCTGGTAGAATATATTTTTTCTCTTGTACAAGCCTACATGTTCCCAATAAATTAAGTTTATAGAACGTTCTAAGCAACTTTGTCCCTTTGTTGTTAATAATTAGGTCAATTTTCTGCTTATTGAGTATAATGTACTCGTTCATCGCTATGGCAGACATAATTTTACCATTATAAATAAGCAACGTTTTGATGAGGTGCTGGATTTTCAGCAGCGTAGCTTAGATAAAATGAATGAAGTGAGCCTACTGTTTCTAATAAGGGGTACTTCTTTAGCATAAATTATGACAGATATTAAGTTATATTTTTTTAAATTAATGATAGTAATGAAACTAGAGGTCGTTTTACAAACTGTTTATTTATTTAATCGACCAATTTCATCTTACGGCATACAATTGTTATTTCTATAGCAAAACCATGTGACAAACATAGTAAACATAAATTATTAAAAACAAAAAAAAAATGGACGAAGATACTAACAAACCGAAGTTTTATCTGCTTTTTGCATTATTATTTTAGGCTTATGTTGACCTGGTTAGAGCATGGGGTTGGAAATCATTTACAATTGTATATGAAAATAGCGATGGTTTGGTCCGACTTCAGGAGCTTCTAAAAGCTCATGGACCTTCGGAACTTCCTGTAGCTGTAAGACAATTACCCGATTCACATGACTACAGGTAACTTCATATTTTTATGGTTTTCACGAATTTCACATTATTTTTCCAATATTAATACTAGGCAATTCTTATTTATAGACCACTACTGAAACAAATAAAAAACTCGGCAGAGTCACACATTGTGCTTGATTGCGCTACAGAAAGAATAAGGGATGTTCTGCAACAAGCTCAACAGATTGGCATGATGTCAGATTATCATAGTTACCTAATCACTTCTTTGGTAAGACCACGAATTTCAGAATTTAAAGTATATAAAGTATATTGAATACCTAAAACATCATGTATTAAAGATCATTATTTTTAGGATCTACATAGTGTTGATTTGGAGGAATTTAAATATGGAGGTACAAACATAACAGCGTTAAGATTACTGGACCCAGAGAGATCCGATGTACAAAGGGTGGTAAGAGATTGGGTGTACGACGAGGCTAGAAAGGGTCGCAAACTACAATTGGGCCACACCTCCGCGAAGGTAGATATTAACTACTAAACAGTTATTAATAAAATAAATAGCACTAACATTTTAATAATAATATAATGTCATCAATGAGAAACAGCGTGTGATTTAAACAGAAAAAAACGTATGAAGGGAGATATAACATTTATTAATATATGTGCATTGCTAGCTATTTCCCGCCCCCTTCGCTCTAGGTTTTTTTATTAATTTTTTTATGACAAAATAAAAAATAAAAAGTAACCTATAACATTTTCCATGACAAAATGTGAGGTACATTTTGTCATGGAAAATGTTGGTACATATAAATATTTGGTATATATGCCAAAATTTCATTTAAATCCCTTAAATCGTTTGATCAAGATTGAATCATAAACAAAGAAACTATCAAACTTTCACGTTCATAATATTATAGTTGAAGCCCGCGGCTACGTCCACGTGGATTTAGGTTTTTTAAAAATACCGGGTAAACTCTGATTTTCCCGAATAAAAGTATCCTATGTCCGTTCCATGGACGCTTGCTATCTCTGTGTCGAATTTCGTCAACATCGGTGCAACGGTTGAGCCGTAAAATAGTAACCAACAGACAGAGGGACAGAAAGATACACTTTCGCATTTATAAAATTAGCATGGATATAAGGATTATAATATCATTTTATGTTTGTTTTAAACTACTCTATAAATTATTAAAAAATAAAGTTATTCTCGGGGGAGCAATTATCTCGTCGACTAGTAGACAGGCAAAAGGTTTACCTGATGGTATATCCAACGTCTGCCCACAACAGATGCTGTGTCACACAGAATATTTCTGCGTGGCACTATGCATCGCCCGTCACCCTGAGACTTTAGTTCTTAAGTCTCATATGCTCAGTGATTACGCTAACTCTCAGTCCTCTTCAGACCTAAGCACAGAAATATTTGCAGACTATTGGTTTACGAAAAGAATACCTATCTAGAAGCATGTGCAGGAGAAAATTTTACCACCACTAAATTTTAGATATAGGGCTATAGTTGCATATTTTTTTTAAATAATTTGACTATAAATTAGACATCAGGTCGTTAGATTATAATAAGAATGACAAAAATGAAGTCTTAACATTCATTAAAATTTATTTGTTTTCAGGAAAATATGACGTTCATTAAGGTGAGTATAGATAATAAACAAAAATACTACATTTTATTTTAGTGAATTAACTGTGTATACTACTACTACAACCTGAATTTTGTTTCATGTCAGACGGAAACAGCTCTTATGTATGACGCGGTACATTTATTCGCAAAGGCCTTACATGATCTGGATACTTCGCAACAAATTGATGTAAAACCTTTGTCATGTGATGCTGAAGATACCTGGCCGCATGGGTATAGTCTTATTAACTATATGAAGATTGTAAGTATTTTCTTATTTTTTGTTTTTTAACTATGATTAGAAATTAAGTACAAATATTTTTTATTAATAATAATATCATGAAATTAATCTACTTAAACTTTATTGACGTTTTTACTGACTGTTACTGACAATAAGTTTATAGACAGCTTTTCTGAGCGTTTTATTGTAATCTCTTTAACCTAGATTTTTGCACAAAATAGGTTGAAATGAAAGGCCTAACTGGCGTAATAAAGTTTGACCACCAAGGGTTTAGAAGCGACTTCACTCTTGACATAATTGAACTAACAAGGGATGGCTTACAAAAAGCAGGCACATGGAATTCATCAGAAGGTGTCAATTACACAAGATCTTATGGTGACAATCAAAAGCAGATAGTGGAAATCCTTCAAAACAAAACGCTTATCGTGACTACAATTTTGGTAACTATTTTTTTTTAAATACATATACATAAAGAAAAAAATGACAATAATTTGTACAGTAATACGTAAAGAGAAAAATTGTTCCTCTTTTTAAGCATATTACACGCGCAGAGGAACGTGAGATTTGCCGTTAAAGAGTCCTTAAAAAGTTGTGTGTGAATTGTGAATCAATGAAAATATCTAAATTGATATGACCACTATACTGCGACCGCATGGCCTAGTTGTCAGAGTACCTGATTTCTTCGCCGCGGGTCCTGGGTTCGAATTCCCAGCCGGAGTCAACATTTGATTTTCGGTTCTGGTTGTGTTGTGAATGTCCCTGTGTTTCTAACACTTCATCCTAGCCTTTCTTCCGATTTCATTGCATCAGCGTTACATCGAACGCGGGTAGGTTAAGACGAGGGAATGCGACTGTGTTAGCGCACATACTTGTGGCACTATAATATCGCCTGCGAAGTTGATAGCTCCCGACAATATTCGGAAGTTGTCGCCGTGATAGAAATTGGCCAGGAGGATATCATACTACTATTAACTAAACTATTACTATTATTATAAGCAACTGTTTTTATTTTTCACCAGAGTGCGCCATACTGTATGAGAAAGGAGGCTAGTGAAAAACTCATTGGAAATGCGCAATTCGAAGGTTACGCTATTGATCTAATTCACGAGATATCTAAAATTCTAGGCTTCAATTACACATTCAAACTAGCTCCCGATGGCCGATATGGATCGTTCAATAGAGAAACCAAAGAGTGGGATGGAATGATTAGGGAATTGTTAGAACAGAGAGCTGATGTCGCTATAGCTGATCTAACTATTACGTATGACAGGTATTAATTAATTCTTTTTATTTGATAATAATGGGTAATGTAATAATTACTTACCTGTACGAACTGTAATTTCACTTAAAACTGTTTGAGTTAGCATTACTAAAACATACGATTGTTTAAATTACGTCAGGTTTGACATCGCACTAATAGGAAATTAAAATATTTATATAAATACTATTACCTAATTAAAAAAAATGCTGCTACAAAATGTGTATTATTTTAAATTATTTTATTTCAACAGGGAACAAGTGGTCGATTTCACGATGCCTTTCATGAATCTCGGCATTTCGGTGTTATACCGAAAGCCCATAAAACAACCGCCAAACTTATTCTCGTTTCTGTCGCCACTTTCGTTGGATGTTTGGATTTATATGGCCACAGCATATTTGGGAGTTTCTGTACTTTTGTTTATTCTTGCTAGGTAAGTGAGTGTTTTTTTATTGTTGGAAAAAGTGACGGGCTTAACAAAACGTTCACCTTATGGTAACGTTTGACTTTAATAAATGCTGTGTCACCCAGAACATGTCTGTGGGACACCACACTGCTACTTATTTACAACAGTTTATTTACAATTATAACACAAAATCTAATTTCAACCTGCTCTTCACTATTTCTTCTCAAAATGTTTTAATTCTTATTTTTTCCTGTTATATCATATATTTTTCATGAGGTAGGTATTCTACTCTGCTCATAGGTGTCCGGCAGAGTAGAATATCTATTCCTACCGAAGTGTTGTAAGAGGCGACTAAAGTATTGTACGGACAGCCTCTAAACGTCGCCCGCAAAACGTGCTAGACGACACGGACGTCTCAGCACTCCCTGATCACGATACGGGCAGTCGCGATCCAGGCTACACTATACACACAGTTAATAGATTTAATATAACACGCACCACGACGCGCGACACACAAGTCGACAGTCCGAGTGGAGGCCTGCAGCCTCCCTCGGATGGTCATTAGACGACTTAAAAACCTTTTAGATATATTCTAAATCGCGCAAGCACGCAGCGAACGCGACAGCCCGAATTTCGAGGTTATTTTAGAAGTTTATTTATGTATTTATGTTTGTGTCAAACCAAAACTGGCACGCGGGCCCCTGGCCCGTGAGCCCAGTATCCGATGAAGCTGTAAAAGCCATCACCGAAATCATATGGGACAGCCTTTGTTCGTGCAGAATAATAACATAATATGCAATGCTGTCACAATGTGGAAAATCAATGGAACGTAAGAAAGCTAGGTCGCAAGATTAACCACTGTAAATTTGATATAATGAATACTGGTTAAAGCGCCAATAGCCTATTAGTTAAGTGCACGGTACTGCGAAACGTAACGTCGCAAGATCGAGCCCGCCACTCAACTGTTGTCGCGAACCATCACAGTACAGCTTTAAGCTTAGTTGAAGTGGTTAACAGAAATATGATGTGTTATTTATTTACAAAATTATTTTTAACTATTCAGTAAAGTCGTCTTTATAATTATCACTATTTCCGAGAACCGAGTTTCACAATGATGATTTTCATTTTTGATAATTCCTGTAAGCACAGTAACCATTCATCATCGACATCGCTATTATTACCGTCCGTCACAATTCCACTGTTGAAATTAGGCCCCCTTCATAGATTGGCATAAACCGCGGCCCTGTGCCACCTCTATTCTTACATTATCATACATTTTGTTTAAGCGTTCTAAAATATTTTATCTTCTACGTTCATCATAGATCAATGATGCATTTGGTTATGCTGTGTCGCAGATTTTTCTTGAATATCATTTAACTTATTTTATGGCTCATTTGGGATAACATCAGACCGACACTACTCGGTAAAAAAGGGCACCACCACAAGTGTTTGTTACAAAAACATTTGACTTAATCAATAATGATTTATTATAAGAAATTAATGTATATTCCAAATATACTTAAAGAGTCTCTAAGTCTTCCATCGTTTTATTATTCGTGTTTTAAGGCTATAATACATTGCAAGGACCGCAAATTATACTATAAATATAACATAGACTGCATAAGCAGTGAAGAGTTCACAATTGATATGAAAATATTGTGTGTAGTTAAATTTTTATGGTAATTTAAAGTTAATTTCACACTAGGTTCACTCCTTATGAATGGCACCCAACACACACACCAGATGGCGAAAAACTGGACAATATTTTCTCTCTGGCCAATTGTTTGTGGTTCGCAATTGGATCACTCATGCAGCAGAGTTGTGATTTTCTGCCCAAGTAAGAGTAAAAGCCAGTCACAGATGATGTGATGTTATGAGCACACTTATCAATTGTGATTCAAATTAGAATATTTTTATATAAGTGGCCTAAGCGAATTCGACAAGATAAGAAGAATATAAAAATCCCGTACTCAATCGCGAACTCCTTAAGTATTGAAGCCTGTTAAAACAGGGTATAAATATATATTTATATTCTCCGAATTTAGAAACATACATTATGATATAAAAAATCATGTGTTGGGAGCAGTCATAATTTGCAGAATATTTTAATGCAGACTGTAAATATAAATATATGATGGGCTGTGTTTCGGCACAGGTTCAGCCCCTACGAGTGGGACAGCCCCAGGAACTGTCTTGACGAGCCACCGGTGCTGGAGAATCAATTCACTCTGTTGAACTCGCTATGGTTCACTATTGGATCCTTGATGCAGCAAGGTTCGGATATCGCACCGAAGTAAGTCTATCTTGGCTCACATCGATAGCTACTACATTGGTCGCCAATATTTGAATGTATTCAGCTAGATAAAATAGTAATTTCATTTCAAAGGGTTGTTGTACGTCAAGTCGAAAATAGTTGCGTTTCAACTAAACTGTGTCAGAAATTAAACGGAAGTTGTTACGTTTACAAAGCGGGAGAATCAACTCCACTAATTAGTTTCAAAGCGACCACAGCCCTTTGTGGCCGTCGAGCATCGGGGCTTGCCTATTAACAGAAATTTAAATATGATAACTTTTAATTGATATTCCATACCAACATATTTATTTAGCTGCTAATTAAACTTAAATTAAATATCAAAACAGATTCCATATTTTTGATAACTTATTTACATGTGACCTTCTAACGTCAACAGCTTGCTGCATCAAGTCTAATTAATTAGTCATAGATAATATAGATGTCGATACATTGCTAAATTTAATTTGAATTTTATTTTTAAATTACATTTAATAAAACTCGTCTTTATTTTCTTTTGATTTGTGCCTCTTAGTGTAGGATCTAATTTCAGTTACGAAAGTAGACATTATATTGTTCTCATATAGATATGTGATACATAGATATGGTTAGTTTTTAATAAGATTTTTTTAATATCATTATATTATTTCTAAATCAAACAGAGCAGTCTCGACGCGAATGGTAGCAGGCATGTGGTGGTTCTTCACTTTGATTATGATATCCTCTTACACTGCAAATTTGGCAGCCTTCCTCACTGTGGAACGAATGGATTCACCCATTGAAAGCGCTGAGGACCTCGCTAAGCAGACAAAAATTAAATACGGGGCTTTAAAAGGGGGCTCTACTGCTGCTTTCTTTAGGGTAAATATGTTTCTGTAACTTATATGCACAATATATTTAGCACGCATTTACCGCCTGATAATAGTTAGTGTTGTCGTTCTATTGAAAATAAAAATATTTAACAATGATAAAAAACTATTATACACGTCGTATCTTTTTGTGGAATTTATCTTTTTCTTTTTTAATATTATGGTCTTACATGTGCTAATTAAAAATTTAAAAGTCGAAAAAGTAAATAAAAAACATATATTTTCGGTCTGTTTTTATTTAATTTTCTTGTAATCAGGATTCAAACTTCTCTACATACCAAAGGATGTGGTCATTTATGGAGTCAGCTAGACCTTCTGTATTTACAAGTAGTAACAAGGAAGGGGAAGAAAGAGTGATGCGAGGTAAAGGAGCTTATGCGTATTTAATGGAGTCAACGACCATTGAGTATGTCGTTGAAAGAAATTGTGATCTTACGCAAGTTGGCGGAATGCTGGATTCAAAAGGATATGGAATCGCAATGCCACCTAGTGAGTTAATTATTTAATATTCATTAATTATTTAACTAACATATATTGCCAGAGTACATTTTTTGTTCAGAATTTTTTTACGATAATTGTCTAAGCTAGAATAGGATAGCGAGAAAAATTAATAAGTAGTATGAAGTTAATCGTCTTATCGTAAACATGTTGTTTCTTTTATCATCAAATGCCAATCAATAAAAGAACTTAGTGCACTTAACATATGGTCCAATCGTTCCGGATTTCGTTATTGAAAAAACATTAAAAATAATTATTGTGCATACAACGAATAGTTTATAAAGAGTGAATTAGAGTTATAATTATTTAACTGCTATAATTATTTAACTATTTGCTGCAAAATATATACAAAACTTTATCAAAACAGTGATAGTTGCCTTTTATAAAGTATACGGATTACGTCAGTAGGAAATGTGTGATTTGTGTGATTAAAAACAGTTTTAAACATAAAGTGCCGAACTGTATCTAAGACTATAAGACTATATAATTAAATTGAAAAAAAAAAGGTGTTTGTTATAATACGTTGCTGCGATTTAAACTGTCTGGCGCTTGGTATCGTTAAAACTTTTTATTTTATACCGTCAAAAACTTTCCGTGGTTTATAATTATTACATATTTGTAATTTTGATCGATTATATATCTGGAAATCATACGATATGGATTCCTCAGAAAAACTAAGTAATATTCAAAGTGATAGTTACGAAAACTAACAAAAGGCCTATGCAAACTTTAAAAAGTCGCCAAAAGAGAGAATGACAATAGGTTACATTACATCTAGATTAGATTCCTTAGAAGATTATTCCAAGGATTTTAAGACGTTGCATCAGAAAATAATACGAGAAATAGCTAGAGAGGAAAGAAATTCATTTTATTATTTTGACCACGACATTTATGATAATTTCGAGGAGCTATACTATACATATAAGGGAGAATTAAGAAAAACTTTACAAAAATTACAACCAGATAAAGAAAATAAGTTGGAACAATCAGGGCAGAAGGAATGCCAAAAACCGAGCGACATCAAGTTGCCACGTATTACTATACCCATATTTAGTGGCGATTACACTGAATGGCAATCGTTTCACGATTTGTTTATGGCACTTATACACAAAAATGATACACTTGAAGATGTACAGAAGCTTCATTATCTGAAGAGTAACTTGAGAGGGGATCCAGAAGTATTATTAAGACAGTTCGCTATTACAGGATAAAATTATGCTGACGCGTGGTGTATCCTAAAAAAGCGTTATGACAATAAAAGATACATAGCAAATTGTATTTTTAAAAAATTTTTTGGTCAAAAATCCTTACCTTATGAGTCGGCTAACCTATTGAAGCAGCTTTTGGACACATCTGTAGAATGTATGAATGCACTAAAGAATCTCGGTATATCCACTGTGCAGAGCGATCCAATGGTAATTTATATTATAGTATCAAAATTGGACACAGTTACACACAAGCAATGGGAGGAGTCTATTAGTGTGGACAGCTCGGACAACTTTCCATCTTTTGAACAGTTGAAAACATTTCTGGAAAATAAATTTCGGACTTTAGAGATGGTGGAACCTACAAAGAAAATAAACAAACTTGTGAACCCAAAGTCTTTTCATTCTGCGAGTAAGGCGGAAATGCAGTGTAGTTTCTGTAAAGAGGCTCATTATATTTATAATTGTAAACAGTTTGTTAAACAGCCGATAGAAGAGAGGTACAAGTTTGTCCAGAGCAATAATTTATGTTTTAATTGTCTTATACCTAATCACACAGTATTCAAGTGTAAACAAGAAACATCGTGCAAGATTTGCAGAAAACGTCACCACTCTTTGTTACATAATGATAAAAGGCATTTTTTAATGAAGAAAAAGGAAACAACAGAAAAAGAAGGCTTAGGACAACAAGATAAGACGGAAGTAAATGTAACAGCACATATGTCTAAGGCACACCCTGGTCAAAGGATTTTATTGGCAACAGCACTGGTGGGCGTAACTTCAAGGTCAGGCGAAACACACGTCTTCCGTGCGTTAATTGACCAGGGTTCGGAGGCCTCGTTCGTAACCGCACGGGTCGTCGACCTGTTAGGTTTAAAGAGAATTAGTATCAACGGCGTGGTCTCCGGAATAGGAAGGGAAAACAGTATATGCATTAATCATATGGCAGAGTTACAAATTAAATCTAGATGTGAACCAAACTTTTCTGTCAATATTAAGGCATATATTTTAAAGTCATTAACTCGTAAGTTACCTGCTAAAGAAGTTAAAATGTATGGTTGGCGTCAGTTAATTAACATGAAGTTAGCTGATCCCAAGTTTCACACGCCGGGTAGGGTAGACATCCTTCTCGGAGCTGATGTTTTATGTAAAATAATAAACTCAGGTTTAATTAGGGGGCCAAGTGGCCTAATTGCTCACCACACAAACCTGGGCTGGATTTTATCAGGCGAGATAAACCCATCAGCAAATAGTCCACAGCAAATTACAAGCCTACATATCACTAATTTAAATGATGAAACCAACATTTTACTGAGGAAGTTATGGGAGATAGATGCAGAGCTTTATACAAAAAGAAAAATGTTAACTAAAGAAGAATCTAAATGTGAAGAAATCTACGAAGCAACAACTACAAGGGATGAAAGGGGTAGGTATGTTGTACACTTACCTTTGAAGCAAAGCATTGTAGACACGGTGATGATGTGTGGAGACACGAAGAAGCTGGCCATCGGCCGACTGGAATCCCTGGAAAGAAGATTTAGAAAAAATAAAAGATTAAAAATAGAATACAAAAAAGTGATAAATGAATACTTACAGTTGGGACACATGAAGAAAGTTGAAGATGAAAATTGTCTAAAAGCAGTTTACCTTGCGCATCATCCAGTTATCAGAGAAGACAAAGACACAACAAAGACGAGGGTGGTCTTTGATGCCTCTGCAAAGGGTACAAACGGTTATTCTTTGAATGACTGTATGATGATAGGGCCAACATTACAACCAGATCTACGTAGTATTATTATCAAATGGAGATTACATAAAATTTGCGTTATTGGTGATATAGTAAAAATGTATAGACAGGTTCGGATAACCGAAGAGCACGCAGACTTACAGCGCATTGTATGGCGAGATGAAGAAAATGACGAAATTACCAGCTATAAACTATTGACAGTTACCTTTGGAACTGCTGCGGCGCCCTATCTTGCGGTAAAAACATTATGTCAACTAGCTGATGAAGAAGCAACAGAATATCCAGATACCGCAGCTGTAATGAAAGGATCATTTTATATGGATGATTTAATGGCAGGAAAAGAAAGTATAGAACAAACGAAGAAAATGTGCAATGAAATAAGAACTATATTAGAAAAAGGAGGATTTGAAATGCAAAAATGGTCTAGCAACTGTGAAGAAGTATTGGATTATTTACAAGAAAATGAAAGCAGCACAAATGATAGAATAGATATAAAATTAGATAACATTATAAAGATATTAGGGTTGACATGGGATAGGAAGGATGATATGTTTAAAATCACAGTAAACTTACCTGAGATACAATTTCCTATTACCAAGAGATCCGTGCTTTCCGATATCGCTCGCCTGTTCGATCCGTTTGGATGGTTGGCGCCAGTTGTCATCACAGCCAAGATATTAATTCAAAGGTTATGGCTTTGCAAATTAAATTGGGATGATGAGTTACCATTAGATTTGCGTGAGAACTGGATGAAGTATAGAGAAGAGTTGATACATTTACAGAACAGTGAGCTTCCGCGCTGGTTTATAACTACTCCAACAAATTATAAGTATCTGGAACTGCATGGGTTTTCAGATGCACCTGTTCACGCATATGCAGCTGTGGCTTATCTAAAGGTAATTGATAACGATACAGTGCATATATTTATGATTGCTTCAAAAACGAAGGTTGCTCCTTTGAAGCAGCTATCTATTCCCAAACTGGAACTTAGTGCGGCCGCATTACTAGCAGACCTCATGAACGAAGTCGCAAATCTTTTGAACATACCCAAAGAGAAGATGCTTGCGTGGACTGACTCGATGGTTGTGCTCTCATGGTTACAATGTGAACCTATTAGATGGCGTACATTTGTTGCGAACAGGGTGGCAGATATTACCCGAGTACTAGAAAATAATCGCTGGAATCATGTTCAGTCCTCTGATAACCCTGCCAATATAGCTACAAGAGGTGTTAAGGCATACGACTTAGCAAAACAGGACATTTGGTGGAATGGACCGAACTGGCGGAAACAAAGACACATAAGAACAGAGAGATTTGAGATACTACAAACAGAATTAGAACTCAAGAGTTCATTTCACAATTTCGTAAAAGAAGAACCAATTTGGGAACGTTTTTCATCTTTATCAAGACTGAGAAGAGTGTTATCGTACTGTAGAAGGTTACTGCAAAATAAACAGAAGAAAGATGAAATATTGACAGTTGATGAAATTAACTTGATAGAAATAAGATGCGTTAAATTTTACCAAAACAAAATGTATCATAATGAAATAGAATGTTTGAAACGGGATGGAAGAGTAACAAGCAGCAGCTCGTTGATTAATCTGACACCATATATTGATGAGAATGGATTAATGAGAGTTGGCGGACGACTACATAACGCTGTGAACTTACCAACTAATACCAAACACCCAATTATCGTTCCTGCTAAACAACACATTACCAAGCTTATAATAAATGAAGCACATACAAGAACTCTCCACGCAGGTCTTCTGCAAATGATGGCATACATTCGATGCAAATACTGGATCATTAACTTGAAGTCGGCCGTTAGAGGATTCATACGTAATTGTATAATATGCATTAGGGACAAGGCTAAAACGAAACATCAACTTATGGGAAACTTACCCACGCAAAGAGTGTCTCCATCTCGTGCTTTTGTCAACAGCGGTGTGGATTATGCGGGACCTGTACAAGTCAGAACCTCTAAAGGACGAGGCAAAAAGTCTTCGAAGGGCTATATTTGTCTATTTATCTGCATGTCGACAAAGGCAATACATCTGGAGTGTGTCACCGACCTTACTTCACAAGCATTTATTGCAGCATTTCGAAGATTTGTTGCCAGACGGGGTCATTGCTCACATCTGTGGAGTGACAATGGCACTAACTTCGTAGGCGCTGCAAGGGAGCTCCGGCATATGTTCGAAGCTGGAAAAAGCAATTTGGTCAAAGAAATAGCGCAACTTTTAGCCAATGATGGCACCACATGGCACTTCACACCACCCAGAGCACCTAATTTCGGCGGTTTGTGGGAGGCCGGTGTGAAATCCGCCAAGCAACACTTATCGAGAATTAACGGTACAACGAAGTTGACATACGAGGAAATGGTAACGTTATTGGCGCAAATTGAAGCGTGCCTTAACTCGCGACCTCTTTGTCATATGGATAACACCATGGAAACACTAGACCCTTTGACGCCCGGACATTTTTTGATCGGCGAACCGTTGATTGCACTTCCTGAGAGCGACTATGTTAACAAAAACATAAACCTTTTAACTCGTTGGCAATTTATTCAAAGCAGAACACAAGATTTTTGGAGAAGATGGCAAGCAGAATACTTGCACACGTTACAACAAAGATACAAGTGGCAAGTGGCAGTACCGTCTCCATCAATCGGGGATATAGTTATTGTTAAAGACGAAGATCTGCCTCCATGCAAGTGGCTATTAGGAAAAGTAGTCACTTTACATCCAGGTTCTGATACCCTGGTGCGTGTTGTATCTGTGCAGTATAAGGGAAATGCTATTATGAAGCGTCCCCTTTCTAAGTTAATTTTGCTTCCTGTTAAACCTGAGTAGTAGAAAATTTAAAATTTAATATCTAGATAGAGTGGCATCCATGGGATCAGTTAATTTATGTTCTTTGCAAGTTTTTCTATAAGGCACCACAAAAATGTTATTTTGATTCTATTTATTTTATTTTGTATGTCATAAGTTGTATGTAATAAGCATATTTACTCGTTCGATAAACTTTACCTATGCACATTTAGGTTGATATGTCATTATTTTTAAATTTAATGAATAATTAATGGTAGTTATTTGCTTTACATATGGTTAATTTAATAAGATACAGTCCACTAAAGCTAACATTAGCTATACAGTTTGTAAAGTTTCAAATGATTTATATTTAGTTTCAGTTTTATTATAGTAATTTGGTATAGTTTAGACTAGTTGCTATATCAATGTATAACATAGTTAGCAAGGAATGTATTGGTGGTTAGGAAATTTGTTCATGTTAGGATATTCAACTGATTTGGATTACCTCACTTGTTATTTGTATGTACTTTGTTTACTTATATAAATTTAAAAACAGTCGTTTTTGGCGGCCGGCATGTCTAAGCTAGAATAGGATAGCGATAAAAATTTATAAGTAGTATGAAGTAAACCGTCTTATCGTAAACATGTTGTTTCTTTTATCATCAAATGCCAATCAATAAAAGAACTTAGTGCACTTAACAATAATAGATGTTATTTTTACCATAATGTTTCCAATGTAACGATTAACTAAGTTTTCCGATCGCCATTACTAGATGCGACAATACATGTCAGGGTCGCAGTTATCTGCAGCCCCAGCTTCCATTTATCTGTGACTCAATCACATAATAAGTTCTCTTTTTATTTGTAACATCACTTTCAACATAACATGACAATTTTTTTAGATTCACCATACCGTACTGCTATCAGTGGAGCTGTGTTAAAATTGCAAGAGGAAGGAAAACTGCACATTTTAAAAACCAAGTGGTGGAAAGAGAAACGTGGCGGTGGCTCTTGTAGAGTAAGTAAAAGGAGTAACTGTTAGGAGTACGATTCACTTAACTATAACAAATAAATTATATCTATTTACGATTGAAGTGATGTCCTCGTAGTCGATTTTAGGCTCATAACTGTGCTGGAGATATTATAGTGCCACATAGGCACTCACTAATCCTGACATACTCGCACCCGATATAACGCTCATACTATAAGGTCAGAGAAAGCAGTGCCCGGGACACGGGGACAATCACTACACAACCAGAGCCATTAACCAACAAATTCCTCTGGTATTGAAAATGTTCATGAGCGGAAGTGATCACTTACCATCAGGTGAGCCGCTTGTTCATTTGCTCCCTCTGTTTGTTTCAAAAAAATGTTGCCTTCGGCTGGGACTCTAACCCACTACCGATTGCGCATTTTAAGGTACTCTGACTACTTGGCCACGCGGTCCTCATATGATTTTATACGATTGGATTACTTTTACAATGAAAACCATAACAATTAGTAAATATAGCCTTGACGTAATGTTTTCAATTTCTGATTTCTTTCTTTAAATCCAATATTAATTTATTAGATACCGTCTAAAAATTATATTTCTCTGCTCGCACAATTTGATATGTGTGTATTGTTTCTATATTTTACTTCATCTGTGTTAATCTTGTTCAGAATTATATTAATTAACGTGATTGGATTAATCAGGATGAAACCTCAAAATCGTCGTCAACGGCAAACGAACTGGGTCTCGCTAACGTAGGCGGCGTATTTGTTGTACTTATGGGTGGTATGGGAGTAGCGTGCGTCATAGCTGTTTGCGAGTTTGTCTGGAAATCAAGGAAGGTCGCTGTGGATGAACGAGTACGTAGTATTTTTTTTTATAAAATATTGACGTCGTCTTAATCGTCCAGCTACTGCAAATTTCCTTTATTCATTTTATAAAATTAATTAAAAATAGATGTTATATTCTGATCTACGTAACAGTTGGGTCTGAGAAACCAATTTAATTGTTGTTTTTATTTTGTTCTAGGTTTATTTTTGAACATTTTATGGGTAAAATAATACTTTCATTTATTTTTGTAGGCGCTAGATCGTATGAGTTATATTCTATACAAATGTATTTTATATGTATTATGATATCCTTCCGTGGTAAAATGATAATTAATAATAATTATTTTCTGTCAATGCTGCTGTGGGGAGCTCAGAAAGAAGAGGTAAAGTTTTTCTAATCACTAAGTTATCAAATTTTTAGCAAAATCTACCCTATTTAATTTGTGGGCTCAGGCTTCGCTTTGTTCGGAAATGGCATCGGAGCTGCGATCCGCGCTTAAGTGTCCAAGCAGTGCGGGGAGTGGCAGTGGCCCTGCGGGCACTAGGGATGGAGCCGGCTCTCCATACTTGCACTATGGTTTTAGCACAAAGAACCAACTACACTAGCGCCCGGATCTAGCCTCCTCGCCACCTAGCGACGTGTAGGCATATAGACAATTTAGGTGACAACAAATTTAATTTATGTTATACAGCTGGAATTATGTGGATGAAGGCAGTCATAGATGTCAATAAACAGGAGAGCGGCTTTCCAAACCGTTATCAGTAGACAATTGTATATAATCTATACTTTACAAGACATTATAAACAATAGTTATTTATTGTGTAGTAAATGGGTTAAACGTTGTTAAAATTACTATGTTCTTTTTGGATATCTTATTAATAAAAAATATGTTTATTTGCCAAATTTGTAACTCGTGCCAAATTTTGCGGCTTAGTAAAAATAAGATTGTAAATACCGTTAAATATCGTATTGACTAACATTGATCATTATAATTAAAGTTAAATTTAATAATCATAATAAATAAATATTTACCCACATTCACATATGTATATTGTGAGCAGGTTATTGTAAATATACACATTTAAGTAAAAAATCCAAACAAATTTTATAAATAGATCATAGTATTTTAAATTTTAAGCAAACAAAGGATATTTACCATTTCGTCTATTTCCAAGATAAAATCAACAAAAGTTTAGAATTAAACTTATGTCGAGATAAAACGAAAAATGTAGTGGGAATGTTTAGAAATATTTAACATTTGACCATCGCGATTAATGTATTGTTTTACTTCCGTGATACGAGTAAGTTTAATGTGAAAGTATAATATAAAATGAGCTCAAATTATTCAATCTTAAAATTGACTAATTATGCTCAAACTGTGCCAAAAAATTGATTACTCTCTGTACCAAATTTTAAAAATTAATTGATGTGAATGAATAAATCTTTTTAATAATTAGAAATATGTTTGAGTTTCTGTTAAAATTAATCTGTAAGCTAAAGAAAAGACACTTCAACCGTCTCTCTTTCAGTTTCAGAGAGAGACACACAAAAGTATGAAAATTATTTTAATAGTATTATAATTCCAGATGTAAGTATAACAATCTCCTTCACATTATCCACCTGCTAGTAGGAGGCATTTACATGCGATATGTTACTTTATGTTTTAACAAAAAGGTCTCAAATCAAAACCGATCACAACTCAATAAAAAAGCGACCAGAAGTTGTCGTCGTTGCATCTGCTGTTGATGATTATATCTTCCCGTCAATTTACCAACCAAGGAGACATCTACTGGTCGACAATTCGCAGTTGTCACCAGCTCAGGATATAGTATATAAGTGCAGTAAGCAAAATACCTAACCACCACCAGCTCGTTGCCACCAACATGTGTTCAATGATAAATAACATAAAGTAGTGTTCTGTATACTACTGCTGAAATCAATTATGCCCACACCAAGGAACAAAAGGCTGGTAACCATAAAAAAGTTAGTGGCTGTCATTTTGGTAGGGATTTTGACATAGTTGCCGCACTTGGCAGGGCGATTGGCAACCACAGTTCGAAAAATATTGTAGATTTAAATAATTTTATTCTCATTATATCATCCTATTAGCACAAATTTAAAATATGTATTTTACGTCATCGAACTAAGTTTACATACTACATATACACATACTTTAAATTCTTATAAAACTTATTGATAATTGGAACACAAAAAAAAATTGGGTAATATGTGATTCTGCGTTCTTACATTCGTTATTTTCGCAAGGAAAAAAAGTAGTGCTGCGACTACAGTACATCCATGACAAATATGGCCGACCTAAAATAGCTAGACCGGTAGCGGATAGCTGGGCTTATATGTAGTATTATAGATGGTATTGTGTGTGATCTCGTCGCCACACTCTTCTAAATATGCATGTAAACGAAGGTTAAAAATTTCGCTACGTATTTGCTTCCTGCATTTGCACACCGCCTCGGTAACAGAACACGACACGTGTTTCGCCCCAAAACGAGGCATTCTAAAGTGTCATAGACTCTACGACAGACAGCCGCGAGTGAACGGCGCAGTTTTTTTTAACGACTCCCTCGGTCGGAAGTTTTTTCCGTACGGAGGGCGAGGGTGATTTTGTGAAAGACGTTTCTGGGCGCGGGTGCTTGTCTAACCGCAGGTCGTTTGCATTTTGGCGCCTTAGGGCAGCCGAGGTAGTTGGCCGTGTGGCGCTCTGCGATACAAAGAACGCATGAGGTTGGCCCGAATTCTGATATCAAGGTGTTGTCCTTTGGCCTAGGACAGTCTGAGGTGACGTGACCGTCTAGGCATTTTACACACCTTGCTTGCACTTTCGTAAAGAGTGGCCATAAAGCTAACATTTATGGCATTAAGGCTGACGGCCGTTTTTGAACAGGAGGTCAACTGTTAGCCCCGAAAGGTTTCAGCAGGTTTTCAGATTAAAAATCTGTTTTCCAACAGCGGCGCGGTCAATGAGCTCCCTTTTTATACTTTCGGTGACGCAAACGGTCCATACCTAAGACATTACCTACGATTACAATATCGCGATAGCGACCGTTTGCTCACACCCGAATTACGTAAGCAGCCGTTTGCGACCAAATTAATAGTTAACGACTTCTTCAAGTATATTAAAAATTTAAGTACTAGATTTAAGATATTTAAAATTGGTGAATTCGATCCGTTTGTTTTTACATTCGGCAGTGCAACGTTATTATTTTTATTTTTTATTATTTCAAATTGCTCCAGCAGACACAGCCGAAGGCTCTTGAGTCAAATATGTAACATTTTAAATGTGTGGTCGCTAGTTAGGTTATGCCCAGTTCAGAAAAATTTTTGCGAAGTGTGATCTGTCTGATCTTAGCAAATTAACATTGTTGAGGTTGAGGCATCAAAATCAGGTACGCATAATCGCGTGCATTGCACCTTCTTCAGCATTATAGTTATATAATAGATAATAAAAAAAAATGTTTTTATATTATGAGATATCGATACTATGAGAGAATATTAGAGCATAGTTTGCCATGTTCTTCTACAATACGCTTAAGCAGGACCATCAAAGCTGAGGAGCAAAGCTGTATACAAAATAACGATTTTATTATATGCCATTCCGTTATATTAATGTTATTGGTATTTTTGAGAGCATTTTCGAATCGGAAAGGTAAGGTACTCAGGGTAGGCGGTAGACTTTCCATGCCGATGAAATATTTTATATTTCTATTTTGGTTTATAGTTATAGTCTACGAGATGCCGGTTTCGTCACGGACGGCACAAAATATATGCAATTAACAATTTTGGTGGGGTGGGCACCGGGGACCGAACCCAGATCACTCGCGTATTAAGAAATTTATTGTATTATGTAGGCTCAATACCAGTAGAAAAAGTTAAGTAAATAATATATTATTGTCAGAATGATATGAAAAGAAAGTTATGTATTCAAATGGGGCAATAAAATATCAATTCAGACGAACAGGTTTCTCCACGACATATACAAACAGTGCTGGAAATGTAGTAAATCTCTATATAAAGTACTCATTTTATATTAGCATTGGCACGTAGTCAATCTGTAAAGGTAGTAAAGAAAGTTATGTATTCAAATAGGACAATAAAAAATATGAAATTTGCTAAGTGCGTAGAGTATTATTGACACTAAATGTGCCATAAATATTTCGTATACAACATAAAAATTTATAAAGATTTCTATTTATAAAGCGTCTATAATTTTACGAAGACACAAAGTATTAATTAAAATGCAAAATCGTTAATTACTAATATACATACACACTAATGAGTAAGGTTACATAAACACTTGCATTATAATAACAAAGTAATTATGTGTTTGTGTCAGTGTATTGTAGTCAAGTTTTTATAGTTAATTTACAGACATACAGAAATCAACTTAATCGATTGTGCCATGTCGAGATTGCAACGGGTCAGTTTGAGCACCTTTTTTTTATTGGATAAAGTGACGAGACGAACAAACCGTATTTCTGATGGTAAGTGCAACAAATGCTGTGTCACCCAGAACATTTTTTGTGACACAAAATCTGTACATGTGACAGAAATGAAAGTTATATATGTTCCAATTTTAATTAAAAATAAATAAACATGTAAAATAAGTACTCAGTATATAAACAATAGTTAATTAAATAATAAAAATGAATTAAGAATAACAGGAACGTTTCAAGAAAACGATACACTGAAATTCGATCTTCAAATTTTACTGTCATCGCGCCTAAACAAGTTTCACTTTTATTAATATAATATTTTCTAAAATATTTAACATAACAGCAAACAAAATAATCAAAATAATGTCGGTATTTATCGATCGAGAATGAGATTTTTAAAGACAAAAGAGCGAAGTGAAGGTGAACAAATAAGTCTCAAAATGAGAAGTTGATACAAAAATTGCTTTTTAAAATTTTATGGCAGAATCATTGACAACCGCGTGGCCTGGGTTAGAATCCCAGCCATACAAAAAAACACACACAAGCACAAATTGTTGGTTTTTCGGGTCCAGTTGTGCTGTGTTGTGGGATAGGTAGCAGCATCTTAATATATATACTGCGGTTGCCAATCCCCTTGCCAAGCGTAGCAACTAAGGAAAAATCACTTCAAAATGAGAGCTACAAAGGGGGAGACCCATGTTCAGCAGTCGACTACTGATAGGCTGAAATCATCATGATGATGATGACGTGTTGTGCATGTGAAATGTATGTCTGGAAAATGTACCCACGATACATCGTTTTTCAAAAAAAATTGAGTATCTATGACCTCAATAGTGTTTCCCACCGCACAGGTCTTAAGACAGAGCACTTCTTGTCGAGTACTCGATGGCTAAGATTTATGAGCGAATTATACTCAGTCGATTAAAAGACTATGTCCTTAAAAATAATATTCTTCTAGACGAGCAGTTCGGCTTTCGCTCCGAACACTCGTGTACTCATCAAGTGCACCGATTAACGGAGCACATTTTAGAGAATTTAAACGACCGCCCTAGGCGTGTAGGCACAGGGGCCTTATTTTTCGATGTCGCAAAGGCATTTGACAAAGTCTGGCAAGACGGCTTGTATTACAAGTTGTATCACACTAAAATGACAGACAGACTCGTAAACATCATACGAGCCTTCTTGTCTAACCGCCTATTTCGCTTCCGGGTACAGGGAACGCGCTCCTCAAACCGCCATCTCCGAGCAGGTGTCGCTCAGGGCTCCTTCCTCTCCCCACTACTTTTGTCGCTATACACTAGCGATATTCCTAAAGACCCGTAAGTCAATCTTGCGCTTTATGCAGATGACACGGCCCTGTACTATTCCGACAAGCACAAGGGCCGCATAACGATTCAACTCCAAGCCACAGCCGATCGCCTAGGCAAATGATTTCGGAAATGGAGAATAGAGGGAAACCTCGAGAAAAGTGTAGCGATATACTTCTCGAGGGGCACACCAAAGCCCGCTAGACGATGTCACACAATCGGCAACAATCAGCTAGGCACGATCTTCCTATTCGGACGCCCTATTCCCTGGGAAAAGAGCGTCAAATACCTCGGGGTCACTTTAGACGCAGCGATGTCGTTCTCTGCACACATTAAAAACACACGCAATGGAGCGGCTTTTATCTCAAGCCGTCTATACCCATTAACTTGCTCTTCAAGCGAAATTGTGTTTAAGTGCTTAAGACACAAACTTCGCCTCTATAAGACTTGCATGAGACCTGTAATGGACTATGCAACGCAAGCATACTTGCGTCGCTTTCGCTCACGCGACGGGCAATCAATTAAAGAAGTTACAGAGCGTTCAGAATCGATTCTTGCGAACTGCCACCGGAGCCGGTTGGTATTAATCTCTGAACATTTCAGAGAATTATCACGGCGGTTTGCGAAAAAGCCGCGGTTCATTCAAATCCGCTGGTTGTTAAAGCAGAAAATTACCGACCAAACAGAAACGTGACCGAACGCAAACGTCGCCCGCGAAACGTGCTAGACACGGACCTCTCAGCTCTTCCTGCCCACGATACGGGGGCCCCTGGTCCGCGAGCACAGTATCCGATGAAGTTGTAAAAGCCAAAAAGGCTAACAGCAATTACATCACTGAAAATGTATGTCTCGTCGAGTATATCGAAAGTCAAAGACTCTAACCTATGCCTGTTTTTTTTTTCAAACTTAATTGCTTAAAATTATGTAGAGTCCAGCATATTTTTGAAAGCGTACTTAAACAAAAATTCTTGGAGTCTATTTAACATTTTTTTATTTTTTTCTTCCCTTATCTTACCAACTATGCATTTTGATGCTAAATGAAAATACACTGCTTAGTTTTCATTTGAATTCAGTAAAAATGCAAACTTAATTGCTTAAATTTATGTAGACCACAGCATATTTTTGAAAAGTACGCTTATAATAAAATGGGGAAAATTTGTTTACTGTTCTGAAGTCCATTTAGTTAACTCGTAAATTCTAAAGGTGAATAATTTTAATTTAAATATGAGTTAGTTTTTGTGTTGTCTTATTATCAACACAAAACCCATCTTGCAATCATTACTTTTAGAAATATATATATTCAAAATGAGAAATATTATATTTAATAAAACTATTTCTTACGGATTTTCTCACGTTTAATTTTGTACTATTCACAACCCGACGTTTAAGTGCATGGTCACGGGACATGAGGTGACAGATGTCCGGATCTAAGTTAACCCGGAGTACCTTCAGCTCTTAATTATTATTTTTGGTTCGATCTACGCAGAAAGAGCTAACTGTGTCTTGAATTGGTATGTTTTTTGTTTTAATTTTATTAATTATAAGATCCCACGCTGGTGATAGTACCCAACCATCTTCTCTATTAAAATTAGGGTGTTTTTTTTTTAATTTCAATAGCCTCGTGAATCATCCTTGGTTGGAATCGGTGTTCTTTTGCGAGGATTTGTGGCTTATCAAATCCGGTGCAATCCTGTGTCGTGGGTGCGTTTTACAGACATAAATTCCACATGCACAATGCACAAACACCCAGACCCGGAACAACTATATGTAGTCCATACAAATATTTGTCCCGTTCGGGAATCGAACCCGCGACACGCGGCGCAGAAGCCAAGGGCTTAGCCACTGCGCCAACCGAGCCGATAATTTATTTTTGTATTATATTTGTATGAATGTATTTATCTATGTTAATTTTGTGACTATATGCATATATGTATTATTTTATTATATAATTATTATGTTATATTATTTATATTTTCACACCAGACTTCACATTTTACATTTTTGCACCTGCCGTCATCTGTCTAGTCTCCCAGGGTTGACAGGCAGAGAATGCCTCTAGGCATTAAGTCCGCATATTGTATTCCTTAGATTAAGGTTTTACAATAAAGATTAAATAAATAAATAAATAATCACCAAAGAACGTTTAACACTATTCCGAGTAGCAATTTGTGACTGGTTATACCTTGTTCATTTATAATTTGAGGTCTTAGTAGATGTCTTAGTCTGATTTGACGAGATCAATAAGAAAGACATCCACATTTTTAGCAAAGCGGTATCGCTGTTTGAACTGTACGTCGAACAAAGAAAACGAGTTCTATCCATTGAGTTGAAATTTGTAATGTACTAAGCCACTGATATTGCCCCAAATCACCAAGTCCGCTCACTGAACCTGTAGTTGAAGAGTTCCACAAATAAAAAATAAAATACATTTAAATATTTAATAAAATATTTTATTTGATTCGTCGAGATCATATAACTTGAAAAAATATTCATAGTTATCACGTTATTATATTCTTTCACATTATGGAATAAATACTCTGATGTGAATGAAATAAATAATAACTTTAAGTTAAGCATTGCATTCAATTCATGATCTACAGTGAGCACACCGACTGCCCCTTTATGCTTTAACTTCAAAGCAACCACAGCACTTTATGAAATACTCGAAAAGTTGGTTGCCTTGAATTTGCACTAGAGTAAAAGCTAGGCCATTTTAAGTGGCTCCTACTTGTGATATTACTAAATAAGTACCTCCGTAGTCAAGACTTCATAAGTAATATCAAGATATTAACTATGAAAGTTAAAGGAACAAAATAACAGGGAAGAAATGTAAAAATAATCTTAATTTAACTGGTGGGTACACCCACCCCAGGGTCAGTTATTCTGCCGCGAAGCAATAATGTGCAAACTTTAGGTACTACATATGTTTCGCTCTGAAGGTCACTGAGAGCTAGTTTTTTTTAAGAGTGATGGTCACTGTTAGCCCGAAGGCTTTTACAGTTTCGGCTCGGATTGAAAGGTGGCCGAGCGCTTATCACCAATTCGGAATGCGTACCGAATTGTTGCGGCAATCCTATCCTCGGGCTTTCCATTCGTATCCCTGAGTGAATAGAGTGCAAACTTTTATTAATTATTAAACTTATATTAAATTTACTCTCGTCGACAGGTCTACTCGTGACGGGGGTGGTCCATATGTTCGGTGACTCGGCTTCGCCGAACATGAGTTTATTTTGGACGCAGGGGTCGGGAGTTTTTTCCTTATGGAGGGTGGAGGGTTTGTCTGAAAGGCAGTTCTGGACGCGGATACTCGTCTGACCGCGGGTCGTTTGGATTTCGGCGCCTTGGGGCAGCCGAGGTAGTCGGCCGTGTAGCCCTCTGTGTTACAAAGAACACAGGAGGGTGCGTCGAAGTCTGCTAAGAGAATTGTGTGCTTTGGTCTAGGACAACCGAAGGTGGCGATGGTCGCCTAGACATTTAACGCACCTAAAAGAATACACCTTTGAGAATGGCAATAAAGCCGGCATTTATGGCATTGAGAGGGAGGGCCATTTTTGAGACGGGTTTCTACTGTTAGCTCCGAAGGTTGACGAAGGTTTTCAGATTATAAAACTGTTTTGTATATAATATAATTTATAATATATTGTATTGTATATATAAAACTGACTGGGGAACGCACAAGGGCGAGGAGCACCATGTTGTATGGCGACTTAGTGCGCCAACTGTATGTTGGTGTACGGATAAAATTTTGTGCGAGCAGGTCAGCTTTGACCTCCTCGAATGGGATTTCTTTTGGGAGCTTCTTTAGAACCACATATAGTTGACGTTCTTCGGCCAGAGTGTAGGTGTGGAAGTACACACGTTGGTTTGGAGGAAGTTTGTCACCTTGCGGTGGGCTTCTGACGTCTCCAGTTGTAGCTTAATGCCGTGTGTAAAGTAGATCGCGTTGTACGGAATCTTATTTGATAAGGACAATTTGACATGCGAACATTTATCTTTCGCCTGAATAAAGATAGTTGTTATCACTGGGCATATGAGATTTAATAGCTAATGTCTGAGGTTGGTAGGCGACATACAGCATTTGTGGAACACAGCATATGTTATTGGCAGACGTTGCACTTACCATCACGTGAACGTTTTGCTCGTCTCGTCACTTTATCCAATAAGATGTTTCCCGTGGATGATCGTAAAAGTCGACTAAGAGAAATTTTATGACTTCCGACAGATGGCGGAATAACCATCTCGAACAATGCCAGACAAATCTTCCTACCGTAATTTACTACCGTACATAAGGTAATGTGATAGGATATGCAGAAATGGACAAAAATAAGAAAAAAAGGATATCGTCACCACGCATGGATAAAGTAAATGAAGTCATGACATCTCAAGGAGTCCGGGTCAATTATCCACATGTGTTGTGTTTTTATTTTTATTTTGGATAGAGTGACGAAACGAGCAAAAGGTTCACCTGGAGAAGGTTAATTTTATAATAAAAGGATATAGAATGTATTAATAAAAAGAGTGTGGTGAATCTAAAGGAATACAATTCGTCATTTGAAGCATTTTAAATCTGAAAAATCATTACATTACTTAATTAACGATGAAATACTAAGAAGGGAATACTTTTTTCTTATATTTAAGTATGGGTAGAAAGAAAGTACATCTAAGTAAGCATCAGGTTTTTTTCAATAGGTTTGATCCACTGACCTTGCGAAGAGACGTTGCATCTCTTTACATTTTTATCCCATTTACAACAGAATGTGTTCCGAGGATTGTTCGGATTAATTCCAGCCGCCGATTTTCATCATCGAAAATTGTGACATAACTAAAAGTACCATCCATTATTTTAATAGTTGGCATTCCTCCGCCGTGTGCTTTTCAAGGAATTGTCTGCCAGGTACGACCACTTTGTGGAACCAGCTGTTGCCAGAAGTTTTTCCCAACGTATGTGACTTCAAGTAAAGAGCCTAATTATTTCTCAAAGCCCGGCAACACACTCGCGGTTTCTCTATTTTTGTTGACATTCATGGGTAGCGGAAGCGGTGAACAACTATCAGGAGGACCATTTCATTGTTTGCCCCCCCTCTACTATAAAAAAGTACACAGTTCACCTGACTGAAAGTGTACACCTATTTCCATCCCTGATGAAGATATATTAAACCCGGTAGACTATGATAGAATACCAAATACCCGGTTTTAACTTCCCATAACTCACTAAGCGCTACAGCGTTAATCAGCTTACCTACGCTGCTGTTATATCAGACTATTCCACGGCAGATTAGTTTGCCCTGAGGTGGTCCCTACTTAGACGGATTCCTACATAGAGAAATCCTAAGTATAAAGACTCATACCATCAGGTAAACGTATTGCTCGTTCCGTCACTTTTATCAAATAAAAAAAATACGCGTTTCTTTTTGTCTGTTTTTCGGGCTAATCTCCGAAATGGTAGAAATAATTTTAACGAGATTTTAATTGCCAGGTGTTATTTCGGAAATATTTAGAGTTCCTCCTAAAAATCCGAAAATTTGTAGAAATTAGGCTATGAAGACAGTCGTGTTATGAATGGCTTTATTTTGCATTTTGGTCTTTATTTTTTTAGTTCATGGCAGTTTACATACTGCATTTAATATCTTAATAAGTGATTTATAAAATTCATAGCTCTTTTTTTTACATTTTTACTTTATACTAAAGCTGGATAGTTTATATGTTTAAACGCTAATCTCAAGAAATACTAATCTAATTTAAAAATAATTTTTGCATTATATAGCCCGTTTATTAAGAAAAATTTTTCATTCTAATGTTATAAATACGAAAGTAACTCTCCCTGTCTCTCTGTCGCCTCAACCTCTGAACAAATCATGACGAAACTTGACACAAAGATATCTTGCATCCTGGAGACGAGCATAGGATATTTTGATCCCGGAAAGTCAGTCGGATAAGAAACCTTAATCCACGCAAACAAAGTCGCGGGCTAGTAGATTTCGAAATTTCATGCCACAACTTTAAGGTACGGCACACTGAGCACAAAATGTTACCGAGGATAGCCAAACTGTGATGATGTGATGATTATTGATTGTTCTTGGTGGTGTTAATGCTGTTAGCCTCTTTGGATTTTACAGCTTCATCGGATACTGTGAACTTCTCAAACTGTGAATGCTCTGGTCATAATTTACCAAGCCGTACGGCGCAATCATGTGGTTGGCTTATTTTACGTAGGGTAAAACTGCGGGACTCAGTTAAAATATAAATTATGATCTATTAATCATCAACATTAACATATTGTATGTATACATAAATAAAATTAATGGGAATGAGCACATAGTCAATCTTGTTAATAGTTTGTTCAGTCCTTACTACGAGCTATATGTTTTATTTTATAAATGAAAATGATACTGTTAATAATGCAGCGAGTTTATATTGATCGTTTCAATAACTTAATACTGTATAATAAAAAATAACACAAAATAGAGAAGAAGGCATCGCACGGGCACGAAATATACACTAAAAACATTTATTTAATGAGAGTGGGTGTCAAGTGTCAAAGCACGCAGTAACATGACTTCCACTTTAATTAAACTGAAGCTGTATTTGACGTTTAATGATATGTTATGAAAGTCTTAGAGCTTTATGTGTATTTGGAACATTATAGTACATCCATTCTACCATATCACTATGTCTTTAGTTTATTAACAAGATACTTGCAGCTAAGGTGTAGTTTACTTTTTGAAAAACAGAATTATTTTAAAACTAAATTTACGAAGACAACAAGCTTTAATGACCACTTCACATAGCTATGTTTTTTTTTAATTAGAGGTAAACGGCTGCAGACACATACCACCGTGTTGGATAAGCACCACCCAAGCAACAATCTGCCCCGAATAAGGACTTAAAGTTCTTAAAGGATCGTAGTCCATAGCAAAACCGGCGTATCTATACAACGAGGGTTTGACCTTTTGGTAGTGCGTAAGCACAGACGTCTACCGAAGTCTCGCATGTTAGTGCGTGTTGACATCATACAAGTGTACAGCTAAAGCTAGTGTAATTACTGGGCATATGATACTTGTAATTGGCAGATGTTGCGCTTACTATCAGGCTAATGCTTAGGTCGTCTCGTCACTTCATCCATATAAAAAAATGCATCGTTAGTAAATGCACGTCGGTTTAGGCACACGTCGAATAACCTCGGGCATCTTAGCAAAATAAATATTGCCCTGCGTGCACGCCACCACATTGACAGAGAAGCCACAATTGCAGACGTAACATACTTGTTAGCTTTGGCATCAATTCCAAATACATAGTCAGCCCGGCTGTTATCCAAAAAAATGTCATGATTACACTGTTCTCCTCAAGGAATGGGGTCCTACATCGTTTGATTTACATCACAGCCTTGAACGTCTCCACGGCCAGGTACCACCTGCATGAGGTCGACGTATTATGCTCTACCGGCTATTACAATGGTGTATAAAGCCATTAATATAATCATAACCCAGCCAGTGGGGGTCATATGACAGTCATCAGAAAGGATAAGAGTAACTGACGACCCACCAACAACAAGTTGTTGTACGAGTATATTGACCCACCAACAAGTTTCCACTAAGTGGGAAAATTTCTGAGAGTACAATTTATTACTGTTGAAATATAAAACATTAGAGGGCAGTTAGTCCACAGGTCCGTCATTTAATGAACTAAGGCAGGTATTCAAACCATCTAAGCAATTTTTTTCTTTATTTTCGTCACTAAATTTTCCACTACAGCGCAACGTTCCCTGATCACGCTCTTGCTCACTTTGTCCATCAAAGCATAACTCCAGCTATACTTCTCTAGCTTCACATTTTCACGGTTTTAATTACTTTCATGCTTCTTCGGGCAGACCCAGCATTTTTTTCTACTCACTGATAACTCTCCCTCATTCCTTATAAATAACATATCAACATTTTTAGACACATTTTGCAGTATCACTAATAAGCTCTTAGTTCTTATTAAACTCACAGCAAGTTTTTTTTACTTTTCATCCTAATTTCAAGTAATATTTTGATGCTTTGCTCTAAAATTACATCTCTGTAATTACACAGCTTTTCGAGTCTACTATAATAATATAATTACTATAATAATAAAATAGAATAATTTACCAGTTTTTTCAAAAAACTTAATAATTATTTGACTAATTCATCATGCCTTACATTGATCGGGATTACATGATATCGCATGACGTCATTATAAAACTGCGTGAATGAAATAATAGTTGAAAACTGGAAAATATTTTTTACATAGTTACAAAGAATGATGGTATTAATCTGGTGGTAGTATTTACTGATAGTAGGATTCCTATGCAGGAATCTGTCTAGGTAGGTACCCCAGGGTCAGTTATTTTGCCGTGAAGCAGTAGTGTGCAAGCATTGCTGAGTTTAGGTTTGAGGGACACTGAGAGCTAGCATAATCACTGGGCATATGCGACTTAAGAACTGATGTCTCCGGGTGACGGGCGCAGTGGGGTAAAGCACAGAAATGTTGTGGGTGACACAGCATTTCTTATGGGCAGACATTGCACTTACCATCAATTGAACGTGTAACTATTCAACTTTCACGTTGATAAAATTAATTACGTGACCAGAAAATAGACTTAATCTTTTTCAAGATCTTTTCTAAAGGTTATTTCATTCTAGGCCATTTGAATGATATATGTTAATTAATTGTGATCGTCATAGGTAGGACCCTTTTATCTACGTTGTGTTTATTTTTAGTAACTTGTTCTTTTAGGTGTATCATGGAAAAATGTTTATTCACTAGAGAAGCTGCAAGTCCAAGACAGTGTACTAATACTAATTAATTATTATTCCCTATACTCTTGTAAAGGGTTCACAATGTTTAATATCTATTGCAAAGAGATTTGTATTCCGCACCTGTATAAGATTAACTTTAAATTATTAATAACCCACTACAAGCTATCGCTCCCCCAACATTTTTATTAAAAAAAATGTGGGGAAGGCACACGGCTCCAACTCCCGCCGTGTGCGGTGAGCGCCTTCCAATCCATGCGCTCCCCCCGACACAGGACAAGAAGTCGGGAACAAGGACCGTAGTCCACAGCAACACTGGCGAACCAGCAAAAAGAGGGCTTGGCCTCTTGCTAGTGCGTAAGCACAAACTTAGACCGAAGTCTCGCATGTCAATGCGTGTTTACATCATACAAGTATACAGCTAGTCCAGTCTTCGTGAATGTACGTCGCATGGATTTGGCACACGTCGAGCAGTTATGAGCACTCGGCCCAATAAACTAGTAAAGCCTTCCGTACGCGCCATCACTTCGCCAGACCGCTGCAACTGCAGATGAATGTCGAGTGTGTGGCATCAACATCCAATACAAGGTCAGCACGGCAATTTGCCGCAGAGCACGTCGTGAGTCCACTGCTCACTTCAAGGGTATGGAGTCCCACGTTGTGCAGCTTTCGGCTGCAGCCTTGAGAGTCTCCTCCCGCCAGCTACCATCCGCATGAAGTAGACGCATTAGCTCCACCAACCATTGTAATGATGTATTTTGCCATTATTTATCATTTATAATTATCATTCAGCCATCAGGCAATCAGCATTCTATTATATTCGTCAAATGGGTTTGTGTAATTGAGGTTGAGTATTATGTATTTCGATCAAGTTTGTCTCACCCACCACCAAGTTTCCAGTTATCATTCATTTGTGGGAATTTACTGAGAGCTTTATTTAATATTGTTGTTATTCAACACACGGAGGGCAGACAGTCTGCAGTCTCGTTATAGAGAGACCCGACTTGGACAAATCTAAAGAAAATGTGAGTCAAACCAAGTGCAAGACGCAACCATTATATTAACGACATCTAAGCAACTGTCACTAGGACGCATTGTCACAAATGCAACAAGCATCAATACGACCATCGCTCAGACATACGCCAACACAAGGGCCTCTATACGGTCTTAGCAAACATCTACACTTCTGCAAAGAAACCTCCGTCAACCCGAATCATAATTTGTATTGAATCAGATGCAACTCATTCATATAACCGTCACTAAAAACACAATACCACAATAGCAGTAAGTATTATTGTGACTATCACATAGATGGTGCCTCCTCACAACACCCCTATATGATAATTATCGACTTTGGCAAAAGTTGTTTAACTAAAAAATTTACCAACGTGTCATAGTAGTAAGCCACTAAGACGCCGGTGTATGAACCATGTATCATAGAACTAATGCTCTAAGACATGGGGCGAAAGAGTAAGCTCCAGCACCGAAATGCTAAAAGCCACACCCTCTCTTATGTGATTGTATGAAAGTCTAATGAATTCTCTATCTTAATAATTTTAAGTTCCAACTCATTTTTATAATATCATATCTTACAAGAGACCTTCAATGATAGACCATTTTATCATATACTTTACTTACATAGGATCTTTGTATGGAACATTAGCACTATGCAACTTGATACTATAGAGAGTCATGCTCGACCTCACACACGTCTATGTTGAGCTGTTGGTATGCCCCTCCGCACGGTACTCGCGTCTCGGACTTAATAGTATGGTATTAGCAATACGCGAACACCTTCTAATTTTAAGATAGGTTTTATAATTGGCATTACATGAACACTTCCTTATTATGAATAACTATATAGAGTATTTTCCATACAAATGAAGTTAATTTTATATTGTAATATTTTTAATTAACTTCTATAGTACTTCGAGAGATAAGGTCTCTTGGATATATTTTATATGTTTTATAGTAATTTTTAGGCACTGATCTATGTAATATTATGCCAAGAAAAATTAAATTGAAAATAATGAAATTTCACTATTGGGATTGGTCCTCATATATATTTTCCCAACTTTTTTGGACCACCATTTTTTTTTTTTTTTATAATTTTTAATATTTTCTTAAATCTTTCTAAAACGTAAAAATACGTAATTAGAGATAGAATATCGTTACAAACGTTTTGCTCGTTTTGTCCCTTTATGCAATAAAAAATTTTTTCTAGTTGTAATCAAACAAAAATACCAACCCATAATAAGGAAATTGTTATTGCCTTCAATTGAATGGTGTTCGTATGGTTTGTAAATTGCACGTGCACAAACATACAAACTCGAAACAACTATCCGAAGGTCATACGAATAGTAGTTCCTAGATAAATATTTAATTTTCTATTGAAACCAGAATCTTTGCCAAAATCTTGTGAAAAAATTCACGGGTTCAAAGTCGTGAACACAGTTTGATCCTAATGAAATGATCTTTAGTTGCAACAAAGTTTTAAGTTTGCTTAACGTGGATCGTAATTACAAGAGTAAATATTGCTCAGAGGACAAATATACTACCTATCAGCTTTGTTTTGTAGCACATTTTTATTTAGCTTACATCCCTAAAAATTGACAACACTCTGATATCTCACCCAGTTTAACCCTTACCGTTGAATGATACCAGTATTGATCCGCTTAAAGTCTCGGTGTAATATCAGATTTCAGATTATACCCTACAGAGTGATCTATTTTAAACCTAGATATGTCTTTCGGGATATCTGTTATTATGTCGTATTATCGCTAATGGCCTAATTCGCGCCCGCGATTCTACTATTGTCGTTGTGTAAACGATCTCCTAGCACGAACTTTTAAACTTAGTAAGTGTGGTTAACTGAAATTTAGATAAAGATTTAAATTGTACAATAGAATTTATAAAAAAACATTTCTGTCAATATTTTTGTAAATGTTAGGTTCATATATTACTCATTTATGTTATGCCAGTTTAAAAACAGCCAGACAAGCTGCATTGGAAAAATATTTTTGAAATCATAATTTTGTATTAATACTATTTTAGAAACGTATTGTATATCTTATAATACAATTTCCTGAAGTTACCAATATTTGTTTGTAATCTTACTTGGTGACACGGCTGAATGCCGTTAGCGCTAAAAGTTAAAAATCCCAAATACAGTTTTAAGATTTATTCATTTCTTTTGGTTTAGCATTTCAGTAATTTTTAGTAAGGTTTTGTTTGTAAATAAATTTTCATTTCAATGTATTTATTTAAAATGGTTGTGGAAACTTTTATTATTGACTTGCAGAATGCCCCACAGACTGTTGTTCCTATTATAGGAGACTGAGCCTGCTCATTGAGGGCCTAATCTTTTTTTTATTAATCGTTCCCAGGCAATGTATGTTGATGTGCATGAATAGATCCGAGGAAGATTCATTCCTTCAAGCCAGGCTGAGAAGGCGACATTTTCCTATTATGTTGTCTTCATCAAGACAATCAACAACTGCCTGGGTCAGATTTTTGACGAAATCGGACTTTATCTCCCAGGTCTAGATTTTGCACGTTGTTGGCGCGCTATGGCGTTCGCGCGCTGTTGTGCGCTTAATAATTATGACTATTAACTGTGTTTACAGTTAATCGATCGTTGATTTTAAATGGATCGTGGCTGACCGCGTCATGGTCTGAGGGTGTCGAGACATACGAGTCCTCGAGCATGTTTCACGGGCGACTTTTGCGTTCGGTCTCGTTTTTGTTAGATCGGTACTTTGTTGCTTTAGCCACCCGTGGGTTTGGATGGAGTGTGGCTTTGTAGAAAATCCGTTGTGATATATCTCTGAAGTGTTCAGAGATTAAGGGAATTTTAAAGTCGCTGTGAAGGTCTACAATGCGCTAAAACCACCGGGCTCCATTGGCATAGTGCAGAAATCGGTTTTGAAAACTCTATAATTTATTTCAATGTTTGGTGATAAGTAGTTACCCCTGCAGACTAATATGTAATGCCTCACTGCCAATAATTGATACGGAGTAAAATTATAGATTCTGTACTTTTTGTCTTTTTTCATATTTTTATCCGATGCTGCTTTTATGTGAATAATTAATTTTCTTTTTCAAAAATTTAAATAACACAGAAATGGCCAACTCACAAATAATGCCTTCTATCGGTACAAATAGTTAATCTGAAAACATGAGTATTTCTTAAAAAAAATTGTCCGATTAACTTCTTTAAAGTAAACAAAAGCTCGTATTAGAGTGTGAAACATACGATGCGAATAAATTATCACGAGATTTAGTAGTTTCAAAGCTCATTAAAAAGTAGCTATAATAATGCTACGAAGCGAAACTAACTTATAATTTGTAGATAGAGCTCGAGGTAAAGTTTTGGTTTTATATTGTGAAGAAATGCAAGGTTATTTCCACTAGATATTTTTTTTTTTTAATAGTTTAACTTGTATTTTCGCTGAAAATCTAGTAAAATAAACAAGGTTTTCGAAAAAAATATTGAGACTATATTCAACTATACTTCAAAACTCGATCACCGTCATCATCAGGCATTCTAAGTCCACAAATGGACATTCGTGTTTCCAAAAGGCGAATAGAATTTTACTTTACCTTGGTCTGGTAGACAAATTGATTAAAATTAGGAGACGACATTGTTATATTCCCTTTTACATATTCTACCGATGAGTAAACGTGCTTACTGATTTATTTGACCTCAGCTAAATTTAAATGATGGTTTGGAAAATAAAAACCCTAGAATCGTATTCTTTATACATTTATATATATACGATTTATATATATATATAACAAAGTCGTGTAAGTTACCATTATCATCATTTAAAAATCAAGAACGGCGGGACTGATTTTTATGGTGTTTGATTTGTTCAATTTTTCTCCGCTTCGAATAGCAGAATTTGATATTAAAACATGAAAACAATCACGAAAACAAATTATGCAAAAAATAATTTCTCATATTTTCATATCAGTTACTTTAACCAATAAAAGAGCTGATGATTTAAGTAATTTGTAGCAAAATATTTGTTAATTTACTTAGGTAGGTTTGATAGGTTTCAATCTATACCAGTTGTAGATTTTGGATACCTGTAAAAGATTTCATGATATAACGATTCCAACCAAGGCGACGTATTCCATTAAACAACCAGAAGGACTGTGGAACTTCTGCGCCAGATATATTGTAGTCTTATGATGATTTTGATGATGTTTTACTGGTTAATGTGGATTTTCGACCATGGCAACTACTACTGACCACTGTCGAAAACTATTAGCTGCGCAGCAGATATTATAGTGCCAAAGTACATGAACCCAGGCACTCGCTTGTCGTAACCTATCCGGGTCCGATGTAAGGCTCATGCAAAAAGAGCGGAGGTAGGCTAGGATGAAGTGTCAGGGACACGAGGACATCCACAACATAACCCCATACGTAAACCAGCAATATGTGTTGGCTCCTATTGGGATTCTTACGCAGGACCCGCGGCGTAACAGTCTGACCACTAGGCCATGCGGTTATTGTGTAGTTTAATAAGTATTAACGTAAACACAGAGAGATAATATACAACACAATTTCAATACGCCCCGGCACAAATACAAATCAATAGCGAGTTACGTAAATAATACATTGGCTACAATATTAACGCCGGACCCTAGATTTAACAAAGTAGGCTACGAGTATGTGTTCAAAACTTATAAAACGATTTTTTTATGTGATGACGTAAAAAACAATTGAATTAAGATTGTGCCCTTATTTATTTATTACGCGAATAAAAATTTAATTCTGACCCGAAAACCTGCATAATCTCTGTGATTTGAACGCAGGACCCGCGGCGTAGAATAGTTTACACTGATCACTAATCCACGCGGTTAAGGCTCTTATTATGTATAATATGTTAATTGTTACACCAAGCAAGTCCAAGCTAAGACATGCGCGTAGTTCTTAAATTTTATGTTTTTATGCATAGGCATGGTTCTAATTATTGTAACGAAAATTAAATTACATATTTTTAAAGCCATTAGTAGTTAAAGACAGTTAATTTGACGGGCAAAATTTCTACTAAATACTTTATTTTGCCACACTAATGTACTCATTTTAAGTAGTAAATGAAAGCAATGCCAGTATTCCATCTTTAGTAAGTTCTCTATTGTATTCATTTTAAAACTGCATGCTGCTTAGGCTGTTCTATAATTTACTTCCATCACATTTCTTTCTAGGCATTTTATGGGTAAAAAATGATAAAGAGCTGTGCCATCTTGGAGTCGCTTAATAAAGTGGAATTAATTTAGTTAGTTTCGTAAATACAGTCTTTCTATATTCATTCGATCAGTCATTTTTCAATAAATTATAAGTATCTTTTATAGACACGAAATTAATAAAATATATTATTCACACAGTTCATCAGTCGATGGATTCCTGGATAGGCATTCTACCACCATAATTTAACGCTTAACTTAATTATTAATGGATTTTGTCGGTAAAACTTTGCATAAAGTATTAACCTAAATTATTCTCACGTACTGGCCATTAATCTTGACAGGATTACTAACGCTTCCGTACCTAACGGGTATCTCATGAGCTTTACGGTTTGATTGCTTAGAAAGATGCAGTCTCAAGAGATGTCCATCACTCTACCACAGTACAAATATAAAGCAGTATAGAAACTAGGCCCATTTGTTGAGATAAATACGTACTCTCCGTAAGAGGACTAGGGTGGTCACTCTTTATTTTTTGTAAAAATAAAAATTTTTACACCTCACACCATATTACTTTAAATATTGATACTAATATTATGATGAAAGTTTTAAAACGATGAAAGTTACGTACGCATATCAATAACTAATATTAAATGATTATTTTTCTAGGTTCAAATGCACACGCTTAAAAAAACACGACTAAAACGCCAAAATAGCCAAACGTTAAAAAATTTAGTTAACCATTACAAATGTTGTCAGTTCATTACATTAAAACTGAAGTAAGAAAAAAACGTTTATTGTAGTCATAAGCAACATAATAATTAATCAATCTTATCTTTCAATATCAGCATGGAGTTTAAAAAAATTAAAGCTCTGGTTTTGAAGAAGCCGGATTCAAGCAACCGTATGCTACGCAATACACTCGTGGCATTTTTAAAAAGATCACGGACTGTCCATGGCGCAAGCAACACAAACACAAATCGTAAACACTCGTCTCGAGGCGGCACCCGCGACTGACAGCACTGCAACGTCCGCTTAGGTTATTGTTGAGGCGTGCGTCTGTTTGAATGCGTTTGTTTCGAACATTTCTACGTAGTTTCCTTACTGACAAAATACGCGCATAGACATGTTGTTTCCGGTTCGGCCCGTTGCAATCCAAAATCTAAAATGCCCATTAATTACACTAGCTCCTGGTGTCCTTCAGACCGAAGCTCAGCAATGTTTGCACACTACTGATCCACGATACAATAACTGACTCTGCGGTGGAACCTACCTAGACGTATAGGAATTCGTGTATGCAGGAGTATAGAAATCCTACCACAAGTTTATTTACTTTTAATTTACAGATGTAAAAAATACTTAAGTAAGCAATTATTAATTTCAAACTAAAAGTAAATACGGTGGCAATTTCTTAAAATTAAATTTCAGGAACACATAGATTTTATGGCAATATATGAAAGTCATAACGTAGCTTTTACGACTATTCGGACATAAAATATTTTAAGAAGGGAACAAATGTTAGCAGCATATAGAGTAACTACATAAAAAACTGCTACATCTTCTCATCTTCTCTCCTCGACCGGAAAGTAGACTGGCAGAAACGCCTCGCAGCATTATATCCGCCTTTTTATAGATATTTTTTTGTGAAAATAAATATAAAAGAAATAAACAAATCACTTTCCTAACTGATGAACGAAGTGTTCAGCGATAAAGAAAAACATCGGCCTGTAAAACTTGAGCCTGCCCCTGAGATTGCCACAAGCCTAAGCGCCTGAGCCACCAACATCTATCGACCTACGCAAAAAAGTTACATGCATGCATATGAACATTGAACACTTCACATAAACACATGGCACTTCAGTGAACCCGCAGTAGAGCTAAATGGCGGAATAAACTTAACCCATTATCGCTATCTGTACGCTACATATTATAGTTCGCACTGGTATTACAAAACCATTGTAACTTTAAAAGTTATTTTTTTCCAGAATCAATGAAGAACTGATTTCCACCTTTCGGCTAATACAATATAAAATGTCTCTTGAAGACTGTTTTAGTGATGCGTACATAATACATGATTATATAGGTATAATGTGTACTGAAGTCTAAATAAAAATAGTTAATATATAACTAAACAAATTAATAAAAATTATAAATTCACAATAAGTGTGTATTTGTTAACGTGATTTCACCAACAGCATTCTTGTAGATTAGGAATAATTAAGGCCTACAACTTTTTTATGTTAATAGTATTTATTTTTAAACGAACGATGCCCCACAGTAGGATTTCTCCCGTATTGTAGATATGTTTCAAAGATTTCAGATGCATGACCCAACCAGACCCGTAAACCAACAATATGTGTTATAACACAAATGTTGGCTCCGGCAGTGATTCGAACCCAGCACCCGCGTCGTGGAAGTCAGGTACTCTGATCACAAAGCTGCGTGGTCGTCATGTAAATATAATTTAGTTTTATATTTGAATAAAGTTACTGATTGCAGGTCACGAGTTGGTGGAGGTAAATTACTCCAGCATTTTGTGGCATTGCAACGGAAACTATCTCGAAATGGAGCTGTCCTGTGCCTGGGCAATATGTTGTCTGCTATTTCATTTTAATCTATAGCATACATCATCACGTAGCCATTGCAGCTAATTGTTACCAGAGGTTGGCGGTACTTAATAATAAAGAGTTATGTAGGAAAATGGACCTCTTCCTGTCTCGACTATATTGGAATTATTAACAAAAAATGTTACGTAAATTTGTGGAGGAATGTTAAAAGAAAATCGAGCGCAAGCATTTTGAATGCGTTGTACTAATTTAGTTGAACGAATCATACACCACAATAGTTAATTCAAGTCAACACAAAAGTCCCGGGCCATTCACCACATTTGCTATCATCTATATATGCAATCTGCTTAGCTTAGAGAGGATCAAAAACTCGCATAGTCTCACACGCAAGGCTAAGAAAACTGCGTATACGAATTTAATTTTGAGAAAAAGCTCCGGGTAATCTCAGTAATGTAAGATACATACAGAACAAATCGCAATTCTTCCTCCATTAAAGCTCCTAAATTACTAGCTTCGTTAATTTGCTTTATTAGTTTTTCATTTACGGCAGCAGCTGGCTGATTATTGATAGATTAAATTAGATTTTCGAACCCAATACCATAAATTTAAATATAGTTGGGTTAATCGTTATAGTATAAGCGTATGAACAAGCGGCTTTAGCGCCAAGTTGGTTTTAGAGTCTGGTCGTGTTGTAATTGTCCTCCTGACTCTGATATTGCATCCCAGCCTACCTCCGATCTGATTACATAATGTTGTATCGGACGCGAGAACCTGTGTTTGCGCGTACACTTGTGCCATCAAAATATCTCTGTCGCAGTTAACAGCCTCCAACTATATTCGGAAATTCTCACAGTAGTTAAAAATCGGCCAGTACGACATCATCGCTGTAAAGAAAAGAATCGATTGTCACAATAACGACAAAAGAAATGCAGTAGAATAGCCTGCTTGAAATAACGACACTCCAACATCTCAGCAATATCTACACTTTTTACTGAATATTTCACTGTTAATAAAGTTATTATTATTTTTATAATAATAACTTTATTAAAATATTTCACTGTTAATAAATAAACAACACAGCCCGTAGAAACATCTAGGCGCACTGCAATAACTTTCCTAACACGTGTTAACGATCCCCTGAGAGCAAGAAATACAACAAAGCGCGTTTTATTTTGCTAAGATTCTACCAAATACCCGTAAGCCGGCGTTTCAGCAATCTAGCAGCGATTTCATGTGATAGAAAAAACTTGCTAAATAAATAATGAGTTCACTTCCAATATATCTTTAAGAATATTAATTAAGAATTAAAAAGAATTACGACTCGTTTTGCACAGTGGCAAAACGATTGGCTTCTACGCTTTGGGTCGCGGGTTCTATACCAGATGAATATTTGTATAGCCTACCGGTAGTTGTTCCGGTTTATGCACATGTAATGTATGTCTATGAAACAAACCCACATAACAGAAGAAATTCCAGTGTGAGGTAGCATTATTTAAAACAAATACTAAAAACAGAATAATATATATATATAATTCGAAGAAGACTTACACTAACCGAAAACATAACGAAATTTTTCTTTAGAGGATTTTTGATAGATTAGTAATATCTTGCAAAAAATTAATCCTTATGGTGGCTGTGTAAGATGAAGGCGAAATCTGCCATATCATCTCATCCCGTTATGAAAGTCGACAGGGGCAAGCTCCTGGAAAAATTCAAGTCTTCTGACAGGTGTCAAATAATTTCACTGGTGATAGGATTCCTGTTCAGAAATCCATCTAGGTAGGTATCACCCCAAGGACCAGTTATTCTGTTGTGAAGCAGTGATGTGCGATCATTACTGTTTCGGTATGAAGAGCACTGATAGCTATCATCTCATCATCAGCATGTGAGCTTTGAGAGCTGATGTCTCAGGGTGACGGGAGCAATGTGGTGTCGCGCGGGGATGTTCTGGGTGACACAGCATTTCTTCTTTTTTGGGAGGGCCCTATGTCCAGCAATTGACTATTAACAGACTGATGAAGAATCAGCCGAAGAATTTTGAGTTATTTGTAATTTGTAACAAGATTATCTCTTACTGACGCCAGACGCCATCATACGCTGTTGCATTTAGAAAACAAAATTTTAAAAAAAATGCTGACCATACCCATAACGCCCAAATAATCAAACTATAATGTACCTTCCTTATCGCCACTGGCCGAGTCATCGTCTAGTGAGCTGGTGACCCACCTCACACCACCGATTACTCTCGCACATTCGCTCTCTCCGTTAGTTACTTCGCAGCACGTTCCCATCGTACAATGAACCAATATCAATGTTACCACCGCCATCACATAATGCAGCAGCATTGATTTCGTCCGAAGCTAAGTCAAAATCGTAGGTCTTATTGGCAACAGTACGCGAGTTCGATCCCCGGTGCCGACACCTCTAAAATTGTAATGCAGTTTATGCAATTTTGAAGCAGCAACATCGTGAGCAAACCTGCATGCTTGAGGAAGATATATGTAGAAAAATAAAGGATATGTGAAATGCGCCAGCCCGCATTGGAGAGCGTGGCGGACTCTTTCCGGCTCTCAGACTTCCAGCCAAAACCTAGAGATCGTCGCTTCAGGCAGTGGGACATCGTGGGCCACTACTCTATATTTACGGAGAAAAGTGTTCTGTCTATAAATATACATTCCAAACTTATATATTTTAAGGCGCCATTTATTCAGCGCCGGCTATTATCAAAACTATTATATCTAAATTTCTAGAGCATTACATTTTATTTATATACTGTAGTTCGTTGCTTAGCCATTGTCTCGGCCGTTTGCTAGACTATTAACATGGTATCAAACGCCCGGGGGTGTTGGCCTACAGTAGCTGGAATTTTCTGAAATTTTTAAGCTCACTCACTTGTTCTATAGCGCCTGTGTGTCCTAGCAAGGGCAGGCAGCTCCGTCGGGATATCTTCACATCATCCAGAAACATTCACCGGAGTCCGATACGTATCACCGGTCAATAAAGCTAAAACCATAAAGTTAAAATAAAGTTAAACCATAAAAGCACACCGATTGCAGTCTAAACAATTACAACGGCACAAGGAATGCAAGACAAATAGTCTATGAAGCACAATGATTAGATAGTTATTTATAATAATAAAATAATTTATACGGCATTTACTCCGTAAAGCGCGGGCACTGTTCGTTTTCGATTCTTGCTATGATTCCCGCCAACTGCTACTTTTTTAATTTCTAATAATTTATATTTTTTTCTTTTTACTTTGTTTCAAGCGGCCAGTCTCATATCATATTGCTACCCTTTTGCCCTTGCTAATGACGCGTGAGCTTAAGTGTACTCATGCTTTGAATGGAAGTATGGAATTATCCAGCAACAGTTTTTAACTGTCCAAGACACCCATATTTTTTATATTTTTCTTATTACCGCTGTGCTAGTCGTTATATCATAATTCGCTAAAGAATTAACAATATATTTTAATAAAACACAAGCACAGAAGACAACGCCGTAGGATGCCACATATTAGGATATTTTGTGATATTTTGTGTAGATTTTTAATTAGGGATCTTGCGTACACCGTCGCTAAATTCGTGTATTATACGAAGACGTGTATCTGAAAGTGCGTACATATCTGCCTGCCCGTGAGAAATAGAACAAATTAAAGTATCGATACGTATAGTGCGTTACGGTTATCAAAACAGTTGAATCTAATACTGCTAAAATATAATTCTTAATATTTTGTGCAAGGAAAAATAGTAATCAAAAATCCATTATTGTACAAGAAAAGAAGAAGCTCAAGTATCGCGTTACACAAGGATAAGGAAAATGAGACGAAATTATTTGATAGATGATAGACTATTTACATAAGTCTGCTTCTTTGAAAGCAATCGAATCTCATTGCTTGTGAGAAATCTACGAAAAAGTGAGGCAGGGGTTAAAGATAAATGTTTTCTAAGTACGTATATCTAACAAGAACTGAGATACTAGATAATTTTATTCCAAACATTTTTCACATTTTTCAGTAGAGATTACATTTAGGAGAGCACTACATTTCTATTTAAACAGATTTTTACGAATTGAATGGGTTCTCTATTGTCTCCCCCTTGCTCTCGACTGCCTCCGCCCATCGATGAGTGAGGTAGACTAGAAGATCACCAGCTGAGCGACCCCGACGGAAGCTGTACTGGCGGTGGCACTAATCAGCTGGTGCTCCTCTAGAACCTCAAGAACTGGCCGTTCATAATAGTTTCCATTATTTTGGAGAACAAGGAGGTAATGGCGATTGGCCTGTAGTTGGACGGATCAGAGCGGTCGCCTTTTTTAGGGATCGTGCTCGTGTCGTCCAAGAGTTCGGGACGACATCTCGTGAATAGGAGTATCGGAAAAGACACGTTAGAACCGGTGTCAATTCCGGAGCACACATTCTCAATTGGGGGGATTCCATCTGACCCACTCGACTTGTGGATATCCAGAGAAAATAGTGCTTTGCGCACTGAGGTCTGCAGAAACGTCACTTCAGGCATGGAGTACTCACAACGCAGGATGGTCGGCGAAAAGAGAGCCTAAAAGTTCGGCTTTCTCTTTTGCGGCGTGGGCCAACAAGTCGTCCCCCCTGTGCAGAGATGGAAGCGATGGATAACAGAAATTCCCTAGGACAGCCTTGGCAAGAGGCCAGAGCGCACGGGTTCTCGAAGAAAGGCGAACTAGTCTCTCGCCAATTCTGCCAACGTCAATGCTAATGCTTTGACTTGGCAATAATATTAGTAATTTATTATTTTTATTTTCTTTTATTTTAAGTGAAAAAGGAGTTGTAAAACAGTGTACAGTTGGAAGTAAATAAATTTACATTTCAAGTGGCTTCACGTGACAGCAGTTAAATGCGGACTGCAAGAGATTTAATACAGAGACGACTTTATAAATTATTCTCTCACATTATGTACAAGCTATGTTTACCAATCTCATGTTCTTGAAGTACATTAAATCGCTTAAGCTAGTTTGTACTTTTTTGTACTTTTTACAAAAAAGTAAAGTAAACTTTCAGCTTATAAATGACCCACTGCTGAGTTCAAGCCTCCTCTTATTTCTGACAGGGTTTTGGAGCTAGGAACAATCCGCCACGCTGCTCCTATGCGTGTTGGCAACTGCACATGTATTCGAAATAATTTTTTTTTTCTCAAACATACAGGTTTCCTCACGATGTTTTCCCGCAACGCCGAGCACATGGTAAATCAGCACTTAAAATTGCAATTAACAACTTTAGTGGTGCCGGCACCGGGAACCGAACCAGGTCTAGCCAGGCCTAGTCCCTGAACTACAACGGCTCCAAGCTTAAGCAAACTACAAGCTACTTAAGCCTGTAATGTAAGTAATAGCGAATTTCAAATTAGTTATAGAAATATCCTTACACATCACCAAAAATTATACAAGGCCTATTTTCAGCAGTGGGATATTTATAGGCTGTATTGTCCTACTGGAATGTCATTTCCATGTGTCACACCACTGTTACTTTACTTTTACACCGTAAAAAAGAAGCAGTAATCTAAAAAATTCATTATTATAACTGTTGAAGTGCTTATGATAGCATTCATAAATTATATTGTTTTGGTGGATTTGTGAAACGTGGTGTGAAAACGTGGATTGTGACTGTCTGTTTTTGCAGTAAGTGCCCAGTCTCTGACTACCCCTTATGGGATACAGTCGTGATCATATGTATGTATGTAATACTGATTATCCAACATACATACATACATACATACATACAGTCACGCCTCTTTCCCCTTGGGGTAGACAGAGACCACATTTTTTCACTTGCTACGATCCTGACACAACATACATACGAGTAGAATAACCAATTTTTAACTAAATATTAATATAATATTTACCCAGTTAGTCTAGATTATTTAAGAAAAATTGATTGTATTCAGAACCGATTTATGCGGATAGTAATTCATAGTAATGAATACGAAATATTTATTTCGTATTAATTTCTAGCCTTTTTAATTAATTTGAAAAATACGAACGAAGTTCACGAACACTGAACATTTTGTGTGTGTATAGACGACCGCGTGGCCTTGTGGTTAGCGTACCTGACTGTTACGCCGCGGGTTCTGCGCTCTGTTATACCCCGTACATGTAGGAACATATGCCATAGCGCAACTCTGTCTATCGCCAGGTTGCAGAGTCCGCATAACAGAGGATTGAGAATCATTGTTAGCCATCTTAGAATCAGTCCGGTTCCAACATCCAAGACGCGCAGACGGGGCTGCTTAAGGACTCAATATTCAACTTAAAATTCAGTGTATTATTTCTAGCTCTTTATAAAATCCTTTTTTTTAAAAGACTAAATCTGAGACCCGTATAAAAGTTCCAATCCCGGTCGGAGCCAGCATTTCTGCAAAACACAAATTGTTGGTCTTCGGGTCTTGGTCGAGTCAACGGGTTGTGTTGTGCATGTGAAATGTATGTCTGAAAAACGCACCCACGATACAAGAAAAACCTACTGTGAGGCATAGCTTTTTTAAAAAAATATCAATACAGGAGCAAACTCAGTGTCAGATTTTATATATAACTCTCTACAATTCTCATTCAAAGATCACTTTTTCCGATAATAATAGTGCATCGTAAACAATAGTATTACGGCATAGATAACGTCAAACGACTGAACTCGTACATATTGTAGCAGATAACAAAACTAAAACAATATACGTTTATTGTAAAAATAATTTGGCGTAGTAATAAATAACTCATAAAAACAGCGTATTTATTACCTGAAACTTTTGCTGCGCTAATGTGGCAACATAAGCGCAAAAGCGGAAAATTAACGCGCACGTATTCCGTTATGAAAAAATATCTATAAAAATATTATTGCGTTGTGACGTCATTAATATAATAATTATTCATGAAGTCGTTCAAAACTTCTATTGAAGTTTTTTAATAAAATAATAAAGACCAAATATAAAGTTAAAATTGTAATATTTCCATTTTGTAACAAATATTAAATTTAAAAATTACTCTAAATTATCCAAATAAAGAAATAAAGTTGCATTGTAAGGAAGTCTCAAAGTACGGTCTCATCTCAGTTAGATTTATGATATAAAAACAATTATATAGAAGGTCTTTAAGATGTAAAAGCATTATTATGATAGACGTGACAAAGAAGTTACGTGTGACTTGAAAAAGATTAAGATAGAGATGAGTAAGCTTCCATATCGAGACAGGACTCGGCAGTAGACGCAGACTCGAACTGATATGTCTTATTGTAAGCCATTTATTATTAGTGCCGGTGGTTGCTACGACGTGCTAGTGGACATCGTGATCTCCTGCCGTTTGTTGTCGGCGTCTTCGCGTATTTCGCTATGACAAGTCGGCTATCTTACGGATCTGAAAAAGTGTGTTTGGCGGCACTTTGATGTTACAAGCTTTGCCCACGTGTTCACTCACTGATCTACACCCTTCTGTAACTGGTCCCCGCAATGCATCCAAAAAAAGGCAAGTCCTCCCCCCTGATCTGCTCTTTAATCTATCTATCGTACAGCAATAATAATACATACATACATACATAAGATCACGACTGAATCCCATAAGGGGTAGTCAGAGACTGGGCACTCACTGCAAAAACAGATGACTGCCACAATCCACGTTTCACCAAAACAATATAATGCACTTGGTGTGATAGGTGGTGAGCCCATCGCCACCATGCGCTGTTGGGTGCACAGTGCAGTTTAATTCCTTACTCGCCTTTTACGAGATCCATTGGATGAGATGGAGTGCTAGTATTCTCTTATCGAGCCGCCACCACACGGTATAATACTAACTACAATAAAGGAGTACAGTGAAAGTAGTACTGCTTAAGTGAAACTTCTTTGGGCGCGATGTGAGTAAAATTTCAAGATCATGTTTAAGTGCAGCGTTTCCTTGCAACGTTTCTGTTATTCTTAATTAATATTTAAAGATTAATTAATAATTGTTTATATATTTAGCAGTTTTTACAAATGGTAATATTTTTGTTATTTCATGTTTATTTATTTTTATTTTTATGAAATTTCTAATATACATACATTTCACTTCTATCACGTGTGCTGAGTTGCACGCTGCTTTTTTTACTGTGTTTTCTTTAATTATCATAGCGATATTACAAGAAATCATATTTTAAGGCTTACCGAACAACCATAAGTATAGATTTTAATCTACTCTTCTCCCATAAATCTTGGCTAAGCCATATTTAAAGCTATTAATAATCTTCATTAAAATATAAACAAAGTTTATTACAAACTGTATACTAACATAAACGATTTGTTTTAAGTCCCACCTAATTACGCAAGCAAAATATTTCAATAGCGCATTCCATTTTCAGTACCATATTTACAAATGTTTGCTTTAAAATTTAAATAAACGAAAGCAGAGCAAATTTGTATTGAACATAGTTTTAGCATCATTTAATTTTTCATATTAAATAAGATAATATAAGGAAAATAGATGCTTTAAATTTCTATAACTTCTCAAATTTCGTTTTGTCTTATAATTATCATTATTATTATTATTAATGCATAAGTCCTCTTCCTGATAGAATTTTGACCACAGCGACCAATTCCGAATACTGTCGTCAGCTATCAATTGCGCAGGATATATAACAGTGCTACAGTTGTACTCCCATGTACAGAGGCAGTCACTCGCCCCAACCCACTCGCGCTCGGCGCGATAGATCAGCGGATCGGATCGGATTTTTATAGGAGAAAGTGACGAGACGAGCAAAACGTTCACCTGATAATAAGTGCAACGTCCAACCATAACAAATGCTGTGTCACCCAGAAATTCTGTGTAGCACTACACTGCGCCCGTCACCCAGAGACGTTAGTTCTAAAGTCCTATATGTCCAGTGATTACACTAGCTCTCAGTGCCCTTTAGACCGAAACACAGTAGTGTTTGCAATGCTTCACAGCAGAATAACTGGCCTTAAGTGGCATAGGAATCCTACCACCAGTATGCTAGGGTACAGCGTCAACCCATTACCCGCGGCGTAGATGTGGTAGAGCGAAGTCGCATATACATAAATGGCTATAACGTATAAATTGGTGAGGTCCACCAAAACGCGCTATGGACAGAATAATTGTTGAATTATCAATGTCTATGATCAATGTTTCGAAATCACACCTTTCAGCACACATAGAATCACGCCTCTTTCCTATCGGGGTAGGCAAAGACTACATCTTTCCTGACACACACCTTTTGATTATTTTTCTTTCATTAGTATTTTCATAGAAGCTCGCCTTCCCCCTCGGACCTTTGCTTTATAGTGCATATCTATTTGATATAAATGACTGCTTCCTTCATTCGAGGTATTTATTGTTTACTGGTGATAAAAAAAAATATAATTATATAATTATAAATAACTTAATTAAAAGGGTACCTTCTGTTAGAGACCTTGGCATTGAGAGTTTAATGTTAAGACATCATAATACATGAAGTATTGTGGACAAAGCCTACAAGCAAATTGGATTCATCGAGCGCGCTTGTAGCACCTTTAGCAACATTGATTGCATGAATTCTCTCTTCTTTGCATGTGTACGGAATACTCTTGAACATGCTAACACTATTTGATCCTCCAATTATACCAAACATAAACAAAGACTTGATTCAATCCAGAAACTGTTTATCAAATTCTTGTTATCTAAGTAATCATAAAAATTTTGCTACATACAGTGATGCTTTCAAATACTATCGTTTAGATATCTTACAGGTAAGGCCTACCCTTTCATATAACTTTCATAGACTCTTTCAACTTACTAAGATAAAGAATTTCCTATCCAACACAATGAATTTTGTCGATCGCGTGGCGCGTTAGCGTACCTGACTTCTGCGCCACCGGTCCTGGGTTCGATTCCCAGCCGGAGACAACATTTGTGCAAAAACACAAATTGTTGCTTTTCGGGTCTGGTTGTGTTGTGCATGTGAAATGTATGTTTGTAAAACGCACCCACGATACAGGAGAAAATCCTACTGTGGGGCTTCGTTTTTAAAAAACAAATAAATTAAATGAGTAGATAAAGCATAATATAAACAAATTAGTCTTTATTATTTAATTTAAAGCAATTGAATAAAAAATATCGAATAATTATTACGATTTTTTTAATTTCCTGCACTTTGTGTCTAATGTAAAATAATTAATATATCATTGATACACTTATATGTATGGCAACATTTATTCGTAATCTATTACCCAGGACAGCTTGTAGGCCATACAAATATATGTTTCGTGCGAGAATTGAACCTACAACCCGTTGTGCAGAAGTCAATTGCTCAGCCACTGTGCCCACCGAACCATCAAATGTCGAAAAGCCGAAAATATTAAATTTTTAGTTAATCTATATATATAAAATAAAGTCGGGTTAATTACACCATTTATAACTCCAGAACGGCTGGACTGATTTTTATGATGTTGGATTTCCTGGAGTTGTCTCCGCCTCGAATAGCAGAATAACTCTTAAATCATCAATAAAATGACGTAAAAAAATCTTCCACATACATTTTCAGTATACAACGCCATCTGTGATACATGACAAAAACAAAACTTATATAATTTTATATGAATGACAGTTTTGTGACAATATTACTTTTTCTTTCTTTCTGTCTTCTTTCATTGTCATCTGGCAGCTGACTCAACTGCGTGCTCCATAAATAATACTGGTGCGTTCTATTCATTGCATAGTAGGTACCATCGATCTGGCTGTGCAAACGGGCGCCGCGATTTATCAGATTTTTTTTCGAGTTTTCACAAATTTTCATTCAGTCTTCGAAGGTTTTTGCATTTGTAAGTCAAAAAAGGTTATCAAATTTGTGATTGATAATTGCTTTATAACGTAATTTTTAATTGCGTGGACAATTTTCCAGTGTTATTTACAATGCTGTAAGCCGGAAGATCTAATATTTCACATCGAAGCCGTAATGTATAACTTCGCAATATTGAGAATCAGATGAAAATTACAATACTCCACGTTGTAATGCGCCTTGAATGTTTTGGAAACAAGTGGCGACTACGGAACAATTGTGTTGTCGACCACATAATCGTTTCCTTTCACTTTCTTTGTCACAGTTCTACCGTTATCACCGTGCATGGTCGACGGTAAGTATTAAAACCCTTATCCACGAAATTTGAGGGCGGAGTCTATCACTGCCAACGATGGTTATGCAAAGTATCGTCGTCGATATAACTGTTGAATATCGAATTCAGAAATCAAACTCATCGCGTTACATACCGGAATGGGCAGGACAACGTCTGCCGGGCCAGCTTTCAATAAATAGAATTGTGTGTTGTTACTAAAACTGCCGTTGGAAGCCCTTATGAATTATAATGACTTTTAGATAATTGAGATACAAGCCAGATATTGTTCAGCTGAATGCTAGATCCATTTCACTAAAAAAATCCAAATCCATTGATCATACCATCCAAACGAACGAACACACTTCTGAACGAACCACTCGGAGTGTAGATAGGTGAGGGAAGCTTTTCCTACTATTAACAATCCCAACTTCAAGATTCAGACGGAGTAGCGTCTGAACAAACCCCAAAACAGAACAGTTAGTAACGCCATAACAGGATATGGTCTTTTAACAAACATTCGCTTGCTTTAGGTGTCCGTAAGGACAGGCCTCTGTTTAAAGCCTGCATGGAGAAAAATGAAACGACGACCCATGTCCTATTGACCAGTCCTGTGAGCGCAGAATAGCGGTCTAAATATTTTGACTCTCCGAAGTCGCTTCAAGGATTTGCTGCGGTTCCTTTAAGAGCTTGATTGGCTTAACAGCTCGCGCAAACGCAAATTACACACATACTCGTAGACGTGTAGTTGCGGAATCCGCTGCAGCCCGTTGCAATCTGCATCTACACTTTTTTGACAAATTGACTCTAATCACTGCCTTTCAGTGCACAACGATTGATTTCGATACCATCATCTTAAAAGTTATGCAATTAGTATATCATCTCACAAGTAGACATACATAAATACATTCCCCCGCCAGTCCCGCCTTTTTCCCATATAAGGGGTAGGCAGAGGCCACTCACGTAGCCCACTTTTCGCCCTCGCAGGAAACGAGATGTGACGATGACGAACCAAGTCTCTGCCATTTTGATACGAGTCAAAAAATTGTTACTCACCATTGCGTTCCCACGAGCAATATAGTGATAGCCTTGCACATTATGACACGAATAAGGCTGTCCATACAATACCTCAGTCGCCTCTTACGACACCTCGGTAAGAAAGAGGTGGTGCTATGCACCAAAGTGTATCAAGATACAGTCTAGGATCATGTTGTGAAACCTCTCAGCAATACACTTTTTAAAAATAGACCGTGAATTTTCCCGCAGGACTCTGCACCTGGTCACAAGGCAAGAGCTACCCAAGCTGGCTTGAAACCAACGTTTCGGACTTTATAAGAGCTGAAGACTGGCCCTCATCTAGCCCAGACCTCAACCCTTTAGACTTCAAATTATGGTCAGTTGTCACATGGCCTGAACGGCGACATTGAGTCTCTTAGAAAATCTTTGAAGCAAGCAGTGGCGAATTTTCCCTTGGAAACAGTGCGTAAATCCATAGAGTCGTGGCCAAACAGGTTAATGGCCAAAGGTGGCCATTTCGAATAGAATATTGTTTTTATTTCTTGGCTGAGACGAATAAATATGTAGGTATAAATTTTAATAGTATTATATTGATTCATTCAAAAAAAATGCATTTGCATTTGTAAGAGAACTTATGGCCGGACTAGGTATTTTAGAGCGATAGCTACCACGGACAGCTAATTCGACAGGATTACTTCATCGTAACGTTCTCCAAGCTGTGGTAGTACCAACGATTATAGTCAGATATTCCTAGCATCCCTGCCTCGTCTTTACACCATGACTGCCACTCTTAACATATAATACTATGTAAACCTAGGGTAGGTAGGTTTTGATAAGTAAAAACTCGTAATTAATGTTATAAAAACTAAACTAAACCCTGAAATACAATACCTTGTTTGTTAATCAAATGTCAATAAATCACGTTTAAGTTGTTTATTTGAATCATTAATAAACGTAAAATGTATATGGCTTTTCGAAGAGATATTTAACTGAAAACATCGGATTGCGCCGTGTGGTAGCGGCATAAGAGAATCTACCACCTCATCTCATCCCGTGGGTGTCGTAAAAGTCGACAGAGGGAAATGAAAACCAGGAAATGGGCAGCAGCGTCTTCCTGGAACATCAAAATAAACAAACTGCGGTTGCCAACCCGCCTGCCAAGCGTGGCAACTATGGCAAATCCCCCCAAAATGAGAGTTGCAACACAACGGCCCCTAGTCTCCGGCGGCCCCGCTAGTCCTGGCTACGGTAGCGGTCATGGTAACGGCGGGGCAGGGGGTGCGAAGAATCTCCGGAGGAGGAGATCTTGCTACCACCACCGACGACTGGACCTGGCAACATTCAACGCACGCACGCTGAGGACCGACGAGAAGATCTTGGAACTGGAAGAGGAGGTGAGCAAGTTACGTTGGGATATTATAGGATTATCTGAAGTCCGAAGACAGGGGGAGGACACGGTAATCCTTGAATCCGGTAACTTGTTCTACCACTGGGAGGGCGACCATCTGTCCCAAGGAGGTGTCGGGTTTATCGCCCACAAGTCTCTCATTAACAACATTGTCAAGATCGGGAGTGTGTCGACTAGGGTTGCGTACCTTATACTCAGAATAACCAAACGGTATTCGCTGAAGGTCATACAGGTATACGCACCTACCTCGGCACATCCTGATGATGAGGTGGAGGTAATGTATGAGGACATATCAAGAGCCATACATTCCTCCAAAACTCACTACACGGTGTTGATGGGAGACTTTAACGCAAAGCTGGGCATGAAAAAAGACGATGAGCTGGTAGTGGGGCAATTTGGAATAGGGCAACGGAACCAAAGGGGCCAACAGCTGGCCGACTTTATGGAGAAGGAGGGACTCTTTATGATGAACTCCTTCTTTCAAAAGCGGCCCCACAGAAAGTGGACCTGGATGAGCCCGGACGGTTCCACCAAAAATGAGATCGACTTCATCATGACGACCAAACGACAGCTGTTCAATGATGTCTCTGTGATCGCTAGGGTGAAAACCGGCAGTGATCACCGAATGGTAAGAGGCACATTGAACCTGAACGTAAAGCTGGAGAGGTCGCGTCTGGTGAAGTCCACGCTCCAACCATCTCGTGCCCTTATCCAAAACCCCGAAAGCTTCCAGCTCGAGTTGCAAAATCGTTTTCAGTGCCTGGAAGATTGCGTTACAGTGGATGATATGAACGAGAGGCTCGTGGAAACTGTCCATGCGGTGGGGGCAAAGTTTTGCAAGACCCACCGCACAAAAAAGATCCAGAAACTCTCCGACCACACTCTTAATCTCATGGAGGCTAGGCGAGAAATGAGGCTACAGTCCTCAACTGATGCGTCAGCATATCGGCAACTGAACAGACAGATCTCCAAATGTATGCGGCGAGACCTTCGCAACTTCAATACAGCTCGTATTGAGGAAGCGATAGAGCGAAACCAAGGCTCCAAGGTTTTTGCCAGGGATCTGTCTGCCGGAAAGAGCCAACTGACTAAGTTGAGGACCGAAAGCGGTGGCGTCATTTCCGCTGGAGCAGAGATTTTGAGTGAGATCGAGAGATTTTATGGACAGCTGTACACATCGTCGTTGGAGCCACACACTAGTGTGAGTAACGACCCAAGAGCAAGTCTCGTCCGACACTATTCCGATGATATCCCGGACGTCAGTCTGAGCGAGATTAGTATGGCTCTCAAACAGCTTAAGACATAGACATAGACATAGACATAGACATAGACTTTATTCGACGTACACGATACAGAAACCACACAGAGAATGCAAATAGAAAAAAATAATAATTCCAGTACACTAATAAAAAAGAAACAAACAAGATCTGTAAAACACTGGAAACAAAGGTGACGCTGTATTGTGAAGTCGAAATGGACTCCGCTCAGCAAAGAATGCTGCGGAAAGACCGCAGCGCTGGTTTTCAGTGGAGCCACTACGTAAGTAAAGAGCGAACGCACGTACGCCGTACGTGTCTATGTGTAAGAAATACAATTATGTGAACAGAAATAAAAAAAAAAAAAAAAATTACATATAGGACGAATATGACTGGTAATAAAAAACGATAAATATCAATAAAACATATTTGATAAAATATAATGAATGTTTTGCCCGACACATTCAGAAAATATGGAAAATATATATGTATATATATAATTATATTAGGAGCACATGTAGGTAGGTAAGTTGCGTTTAGCAAAAGGTATTGCGTTATGTTTTTGATATCTTAGTAGATATTCTTTATATTTAAGTTTGAATGTGTGAGTGTTCCTTAAAATCCGCAATGGTGGTGGAATATTGTTCCAGCACCGCGTGGCAACATACCTAAAACTCCCACGGAACGAGGCAGAACTGTGCAAGTGAACTCGAAGAATATCATTTTTCGAAGTTCTCATGCGATCAGCAGCCAGCCATTGTAGTTTTTCGTATAGGTATTTAGGTCGCTCATTTTTAATAACGCCAAAAAGCAATGTCGCCAGATGGAGTTCTCTACGAAAGGCCATTTTAAGTAAATTAGCGTCGTTTAAAAATGGGGTAATGTGTGTACGAGGTGGTATATTAAAACAATAGCGCGCGCAAGCATTTTGGACACGTTGGATTAAACAATCTGTCCTTGCTAATATTCGTGGGCCGTAGATGGTATCGGCGTAGTTAAGCAGAGACAGGACCAATGCGTCACAGAGTTTTATGCGGAGGTTAGTGCTTAAGTAGTCGCGGATTCGATACAAAACTTTTAACCTATAAAAACAATTACGTACTAAATCGAGCACATGGCTCTCAAAGTGCAGTTCGGCATCCATTTTTAAACCCAGATTCCGCGCTTCAGTAACCCGTTCGATAGGACTACTACCTATTTTTATTTGTGGTTTGCATGCGAGAATTTTCGTAATTTGTACCTTTGTGCCAAGTACCATAAATTTGGATTTGGAAGGATTCAGAACCAGCGTATTCCTAGCAGACCAGTCGACTATGCGATTGAGATCGTCGTTTAGTTTCTGAACGGCATCATTAACGTTCTCTGCTTTTGTACAAATATAAACTTGCAGATCATCAGCGTAAATATGCAATTTACAATTTTTAACACCATTGATTACATCTGCCGCGTATAAAATAAACAGAATTGGTCCCAGTATCGAGCCCTGTGGAACACCTCTCTCTAAAGGGGCAGGTGAAGATCTTAAGACCGAGCCATTTGCACCACGAATTTCAACCAATTGGTAGCGACCTGTGAGGTAGCTGGCAAACCATTTTACAGCCGTATTATCAAAACCGTGATAAGACAACTTAGATAGAAGCAGTGATGTATTTATAGTATCAAAAGCGCGGGAGTAGTCTAAAAGAGTGAGTATGGTACCCTCGCCTACATCACTCGATGCTAAAATATTATCGACTACGTCGGTTAATGCAGAAGCAGTGCTATGTTGCCTCCGGAAACCAGATTGAAAAACGGGAAGCAAATTATTGTGTTCAAGAAAAAATGTCAATTGGCTACAAACTACTCTTTCCAGAATCTTTGATAGTAATGGAAGAATGCTGATAGGTCTTAAATCTTTTAAGTCGGTGGGTTCTGTTTTTTTAGGAATAGGGCGTACGATTGCCGTTTTCCATGCCTGCGGGAACGTGCTCGTTACCAAAGATTTATTGATAATCCCGGTTAAAACTCCAAGCGTACGAGGCAAGGTAAGACACACCATGTCAAGAGAGATGCCATCACATCCTATTGCGTTTGACTTAAGAGACCTAATAATTTTTAAAACCGTATCCTCGGTAACCGTTTTCAAAACAAATGTTGAAAAAGTAGATCGGGCAAATTCAAAGAAAGTTAGCTCAGAGATAGGTACGGTACTTTGCCCCGGTAGGTCTAAAAAGTATTTATTTATTAGTTCAGGGTCACTAAATTGTAAGGGCAGCCTGGCTTTATTATTTGAGCCTGTGGGGATAGCCTTCCTTATATTATTCCACAAGATATTTGAATTTTTAATATGGGTATTTACACATTGTCCAAAAAACGCTGTCTTTTCATTGTGTAAAGCAGATAGAACTACATGCTTGAGGTCTTTATAATACCGCTTATGGGATTCACTTTGGGAGTTGTGAAAGCGTTTAAAAGCTTTATCCCGAATATCCATCATTTTTTTAATTGTTGGCGTAATCCAAGGAGGCGAACGATTTTTTATACGCACTAATTTATTTGGAGCATGACGATCAAATAACATCAGAATGTAAACGCTGAATGTTTCAACCATGGCATTGACATCCTTTAGATACAAAATCCGTTCCCAGTCTATAGTATTGATATCCCGGTTAAAAGTGTTCATATGGATATCCTTAAGAGGTCTGTACGATATCCATTGTGTAGGTGGTTTAGGGCGCCTTATATTGAGTTCGACAACAATGAACGCATGGCTACTAAGATCAGGTATATAGTCTACATAGATATTCTTGACCGGTGCGTTTGTACATACAACGTCGATTAATGTTTCACTAAAGTGTGTAAAATGCGTACAATCTTTGACATGTTGTTGTAAGTCCATATAATGTAAGAAATTATTAAATTTAATGTAGTCAGCGCTACTAGAGTTTAGCAAATTTATGTTAAAATCGCCTAACAAAAGAATAAAGTCGCAATGAGAAAATGTAGATATCGATTCGGTTAGGGCATCAAAGAATGTTTCAGTACTGAGCCACGGGGGGCGGTATGCAGTCCCTATGGCGAGTTTCATACCATTAAATTTCGTACTAAGCCACATCTGTTCTACACGTAATGTAGGGGACGTAGGATGAGAGACTGTCCGAGCCGAAACACCTTGTCTGATATAGAACCCGACGCCGCCGCCGCGGGAGCGCACTTCCATCGGTCGCGGAATGTGCCGCAAGCGATACCCAGGTACAGTGGGGGCACGATCTTCCTCGCCCGCTCGTAGCCAAGTCTCATTGATGGCCATAATTTCGACTGCGTACCGCTCCATTGCAACTACAAACTCGTCATGCTTTGTTCCTAATGAGCCCGGGTTAAGCAGACCGAATTTAATACACCTTTCATGCAACATTATAACGTCGTAAAAAAGTTATCTTGTAAAAAAAAGTGGGAAAGGGATATATTTGAAACACAAAATTTTAAAATTTATTTTGGGCAATATAGTGAACGAATCGTGGCAATAATAAAAGTTCGGATGTAACAGAGAAATATAAAGTAAGGGCCAATTAGTAAAATATATATAAGTATAAAATTGTCTGTCAATAATATATAAACATTTCACACAGTAAAAACACATAGTTTTAAACGCTAAACTATAAGGAAAGTTATGGAAAATCTTCACAATACAGCACCACCTCAGAATACGGGTATACAATAAACAATAACATAAAAAAGGGAGACTAAAGAAAATATCCAAAAACAGCAAAAATAACAATGTGTAAAGATTAAATGTAAAAGCTACATAAAACGAGAAAAGTGAAAAAACTAAGCGCCAATGTTGCTCGCTCCAAAAATTTTATCTAAGTCAGAAGCACAACGGATGCGCAAGGCAGGCGAATCTGATATGCGCCTGGCGTACAGACGGCCGTCCCTGGTCCAGACAAATCTCCAGTGGAGACGGCGAGCCTCGTCGCGAGCCTTGTGGAAAAGCTGGCGATTTGCCTTAGTAAGGCGCTCGTTGACATAAAACCGGCGCGGCTCGCCAGGCAGGCCCATGCCCGTGGTGTCGGCGCCTCGGCGCACTCTCGCCGCACGCAGTAAGTTATCCCGCACGGGGTGGCGCGCCAACTTGACGGCAATCGCACGCGACCGGATCAGCTGCGTTTTTCCCTCTTCAAGCGGACGGCGGAGGCCCACCCTTTGCGCACTTACAATATCACGCTCCTCTAAACTTACAGCCAATTTCTTTCCGATTAATGAGACAAGGTGTATCAGATTTTCACTGGGCTCTTCAGGTATGCCCGTAATCTCCAAGTCATTTAAAAGGAGCTCCTGATCCCTGTCATTTAGTTCGGATTTTAACTGTGTAATGGTATCGATAAGGTTATTGGTATCACCACCAGAAGGTTCACTAAGTCGCTGCTCTAATAGCGCGACGCGGTCCTCCACCGAGGTGACCCGCCCCTCCATGTTATCAAAACGCTCCTCAAACTTGCTCAGGCGATTATTGAATTCCTTGACGGCGCTTGTAAGTGACCCAATCTCCTCCTTACAACTGCTTAATTTTTGACACATATCGGACATTTCAGCTCTGCAAAGTTTTAGCTGTTCCGTAAGCATTTGCATCTGATCTGTTTGTGAATTATCACTAGTGGCAGGGGAGACCTCAGCGGTGGATGGCAAACACTTATTATAAGACAATTTTGTATTCACCGGTGTGTCAGTGTTATCTTTTCTCGGCACTTTCGCGACACAGTACGGACATGCCCAACCGGACAGCACACGGGTTTCAGTGGGGATGTTGACACAAGCTCGGTGAAAAAAGTTAGTACAGCGGCTACATTTAGCGCCATCCGCCTGAGAGAGAAATTTACCGCATCCTGCACACTTAGCCATATCAGCTAGTAAATATATGTGAACAACGTACTGTTCTAATTAACGATAGATGGCACAGAGTGCTATCAAAAATAGAAAGTTCACTATAGTTCAAATAAACTCGATATCCTTTAGCGTAAAATAGAGTAAAATAAAAATAAAAAATATTGTAACAGTATTTATCTACACTCGTAGGACAAAAAACAAAACGAAGTTATTGTTAATAAAATTAATTGAAACGGCGGTACTACGAGAAATAAGTAAGCACAATGTGATAATTATTTTAGACTGTTCCCTTATGTGAAAACACTTGTTTTACGTAGAGATAACACTTTAACGCACTAATGTTCAATTGTTCTTGATATTTAAAACAAACTGTACACAAACTAAGTCCTGTGTAAATTATTTACAACGATATTAGAGAGCACAACAACAACGCCCGTACGTTCGATATAAGGTATCTGAATACCCAAAGAATGGCAAAGCGCCGGGTGAAGATGGAATCACAGCAGAGCTTCTGAAAGCGGGTGGAAAGCCGATACTAGTAGTCCTTCAGAAGCTCTTTAATTCCGTCATCCGGGGCGGCGCTACGCCGGAAGCGTGGAGTAGAAGCGTGGTTGTCCTGTTCTTCAAGAAGGGCGATAACGCCCTCTTGAAGAACTATAGACCGATATCGCTTCTAAGCCGCGTCTACGTGCTGTTTTCGAGAGTCATAACGAATCGTCTCGCAAGCAGACTTGATGACTTCCAGCCTCCCGAACAAGCCGGATTCCGAAAAGGCTATAGTACCATAGACCACATACATACCCTTCGCCAGATTGTACAAAAGACCGAAGAGTACAATCTTCCGCTATGTCTGGCGTATGTGGACTATGAGAAAGCCTTCGATTCCGTCGAAATTTGGGCGGTGCTAGAGTCGCTTCAGCGGTGCCGAATTGACTGTCGGTATATCGATGCGTTGCAGTGCTTGTATACCAATGCTACGATGGCTATCCGAGTACAGAACCAGAGTACGAAACCGATCCAATTGCAGAAAGGTGTAAGACAGGGTGATGTAATATCCCCGAAACTCTTCACCGCTGCATTGGAAAATGTTTTCAAGCTACTGGACTGGAAAGGATACGGTATCAACATCAATGGCGAATACATCACTCACCTTCGATTTGCCGACGACATAGTCATAATGGCAGAATCGCTGGAGCACCTTAGCGCTATGCTCAATGACCTCAATAGTGTCTCCCAACGGGTAGGTCTTAAGATGAACATGGACAAGACGAAGATCATGTCTAACGTCCATGTCACACCTATACCGGTTATTGTTGGGAACACTACGATCGAAGTTGTTGACGAATATGTATACCTAGGAAAGATTGTCCGACTAGGTAGGTCCAACTTCGACCAAGAGGTCAATCGACGGATCCAACTCGGCTGGGCAGCGTTCGGGAAACTGCGTCACATCTTCTCGTCGAGTATACCGCAATCCCTCAAAACAAAAGTGTACAACCAGTGCGTGTTGCCAGTGATAACATATGGAACCGAGACGTGGTCCTTCACTGCAGGCCGCATGAGGAAGCTCAGAATCGCTCAGCGAGCTATGGAAAGGGCTATGCTCGGAGTTTCTCTGCGAGATAAAATCCGTAACGATGTTATCCGCAGCAGAACTAGAGTAACCGACATAGCCCTAAGGATTAGCAAGCTGAAGTGGCAATGGGCCGGCCATATAGCTCGGAGAACCGATAACCGTTGGGGAAGAAAGGTTCTCGAGTGGCAACCTCGTACCGGCAAACGCAGTGTAGGGCGACCCCCCACTAGATGGAGCGACGACCTACACGGTTTTGCAGGAAGTCGATGGATGCAGGTGGCTCAGGACCGTGTTTTGTGGCAATCTATGGGGGAGGCCTATGTTCAACAGTGGACTATGGTAGGCTGAAATGATGATGATGATGATGATGATGATGATCGGATTTCATGCAAAAGGAAACGTCCCTGTGCACGGAAATTGCTTTACGTCAACTCACAGTAAACATGTATTCTAATAGACACGTACGCTTTACAATTTTGTGCCTTAAGAAAAATTACGTTTATTTGTTATTGATTGCATTTATGCAGTAATATAAGAAAGAAAATATTTACATTGTAAATGATTAACGATGAATATATTGGATTATGTAGTCAACGATGATATCTATATTTGCATGATACATTGCGGCAATATCTAATATAAAATAAAGTTGAAGTGTCCGTCTGTGATTTCGCATATAAAGAGTTTTTTTTAATCACCAATGGTAATTTTTAGGATGTAAAAACTCAAACTCGCGTTGTTAAAATTATGAAACGAAGTTTCTCATCGCTGGTTGCGGCGGCAGGGAACTGGTCAGCAAAAAAATATGTGAAACAAAAGCTTTAAATTTTACCTCTTTCCCACTACAGTACAGTTGCAGAGAGAAAGTGAATTTCTACGATAGAATATCATTCAATTTAATTATTAGTATGTTAATAACGGTATTTATTACTCATTAACATTGTAAATTAAGTAAAACTGATAATAACATTATATTTATCTTGAAAAAAAACTTACTCAAATTATTCTTTTTTACATCCATTTTTAAGGGACTTTTATTGGGCAGGTAGAGAGACTAGTTAGAGAGTACTAAGTACTAACTAACAGCGTTTTATTTCGGGAATATATAGGGCGGATTTCGCCGTTGAAAATAAAGTGATCAGTTCAAGCTAAACGAAGTTGAAGCGTTTAACTGAGTTCAATGCTTCAGTTTGCATTCCACCAACATAAACTGACCGCAGTTAAAGCTAAACGCGTTCAAATTCTGAACGCACAATTTTCGTCGTTTAGCTCCATTATACGCGTATAGGGAACTGTCATTGTCAATTGCACAACTTTGTAAACCCAAAAAATATTTTTATTTCGTATTGTTTATTGTTTGCATACCTATTTGTCTTATGTATAAAAACAAGCTGTTTGACGTAGTATAATATAAATAATAGTTAACTATCTTGATTTTGATCGCGTTTAGGAAAACGATGCTTACATGAAAAACTGTTTTTATGCATAGGTTACATAGGTATGCAAACAATAAATAATAATTATTTATTTATCCTTTATCGCTGACACCTGAAGCTAAGGGCTACAATGGGCGGATTTAATGCCTAGTGGCATTCTTTACCAGTCAAGCTTTGTTATGGTGAAAAGTAGAAGGCAGGTGCTAACCACAGAATAAAATAAAAAAAAAGAAAGAGGAAGGTAAATTTATGATTTTCTAAGATATATAATAAATAAATTATACATACATATAAACACATATACAATTAAATAAGAATCAAATAATTATAACATTACATACATAAATAAATATATAAATATATATATTTATACATATATATATATATATAGATACATACGAGTACATACATACATATATGTAAAATAATAAAAACCGAAAATGAGATAAGCCGAATGACATCAATGATCCTTTAGGTAATGTTCCCAAATTAATTTCTTGAACATGTTTCTATTAGGGGCTGTTTAGATCTTATCAGGGAGGGCGTTCCAGAGGAGTGTAGCTTGAACAGTAAAAGAAGAGCTAAAGTATCCTGTATTATGTTGTGGAATGCAAATCTTAAGATAGTTTATCGAACGAGGTACTCTGTCATGAGCAGAATGAAGATATTGGAAAGTATTCTTAAGATATGAAGGAGAATTGGAATTAGTTAATACAGAATACAATAATAATAGAATTCTGGAGCAACGCCTTTGACGAATAGACAGCCACCTAAGCTTAGAACGGTAAGAAGAGACGTGGTCGTATTTACGTAAACCGAAAATGAATGTAATGCAATTGTTAAGAAGGCGCTCCAACTTATCAAGACGGGATTGGGATAGGTCCGGGTAACACACATCAGCAACAGCTTAGTTTTAAAGGGCAAGACATTTTTAAGACGATAGAGAGAACGTAAGGTGGCAGTAACTTTCCAGCTAACTTCAGAAACCTGTGATTCCCAACTCAACGACTGGTCCATAAGCAAGCCAAGACTTTTCACGGTATTAGAGAAAGAAATTAACATTCCATTGAAATAAATAGGAGTAAGGTTACCGTAATCAATCCTGGCCAGCATCCTTGGACCACCCATTATGATTGCTTTGCATTTTGAAGGACGAGGTTACTCCAAATCTATGCGACCAATCTCTAATAGAAGCAAGATTGTCATTAAGATTGGTTAAGCTGTTATTAAGATCATTAATGTCTGCTTGAACATAAAACTGTAGATCATCAGCATACAGATGATACGAACAGTTAACAACTGAGGTGGTAGAGTTAATAAATAACGAGAACATTATAGGAGAGAGTATACCGCCTTGCGGCACCCCAGTTTCAACGTCCGCCCAAGCAGAACACTGCTGACCTTAACGGACAGACTGTTGGCGACCGCGAAGATAAGATGAAAACCAATCCAAGGCTGGGGTTGAAAATCTAAGGTAAGTAAGGTAGGATATAAGGATATCGTGATCACCTGTGTTGAAAGCATTTGAAAAGTCAACAAGCACCACCACTGTTAGCTTCTGTTCATCCATAGCTTTTCTTACGTCATCAGTGACCTTAATAAGAGCAGTAGTGGTACTGTGACCCGGACGAAACCCAGATTGATAAACGTTCAATAGGTTATGTTTGGTTTTAAAAACAGAGATTTGCTTAAGAACACAGGCCTCAAGAACTTTAGAAAGAAAAGGAAGAATAGAAATCGGGCGAAAATGATAAGGTAAAGTAGGATTGGGGATTTTAGGAAGTAGTTGTATAAAAGCCCTTTTCCACAAGGTCGGATAATGACCAGAGTCTAAGGAAAAATGTATTATGTGTGTAATTGCTGGTAAAAGGTACTCGTCAGTATCATCGTTATCATTTGCTTACTTACCTCGTCTCTTCCCACAGCTTAATTGCTAATACAGTATTTTTATCTTCATTGAGTTACCGGTGTAAACTGAAAATATGGAATTTGAAGAGGTGACATACAACCAATAGAGGTAATTGTTTGAGAGTGGACTATAGGGTCGATAGATAGACTGGAAATCAAATGTTGGTTTATGTCATTCAAAGTGAGCGATGAGGCATGGTCTAAAGGACACGGCTTTAAAATGCCGAGCGATTTAAGAAATTTCCACACATCAGCGGTAGAAGTATTAACAATATTTTCACGGATATAACGGCGTTTAGCATTTCTTACCATCTGATTGCATCTGTTTCTAAGCAATTTAAAATGATACCAGTTCTCCTCTGTACGTTCCCGTTTAAATTTGCGAAAAGCCCGATCCCGTCTCGCCATTGCCATCTTGACGCCTCTGGACATCCACGGAGCACGAGGACGCTTTACCCTTACAAGATGTACAGGTGCATGCACATTGTACAAATTGAGTACTATATTGTTTAGTAGCAACACTTTGTCATCAACGGTAGTCGCTGCTGCATTCTAGAAAAATTGCGTTTATTAATAAAAGTGGAAATAGGTTTGGGAGGAATGACTTTATAGGAAAAATAAATTATATCATAGTGGGAAAAGCTAGGAGCAGACTGCTGACCGTGCTTTTTGACACGGTCAGGGGAAGCAATAATAATGAGGTCAATCCATGAATGCCCGCCCCCTCCTTTCTCCGTCCGGTCGTTACGAATAAGCACAAAGTCAGAAAGTGGATATAAACTGGACATCAAAGAAGGTTTTAGCCAGCTCTCGGATACTAGAATAGCATGGATGTAGTCAGAAGAAAACGCATCTTCATACATTAAACAATTTTCTACAGGACGAAAATGTATCCGTAAGCCTATCGCGTAGCGAAGGCATGCTTACATTCAAAAGATCACAAGAAACAAACGAGGCATCTGAATCATAAGCAGCATAAAAAGAGTCATTATCCGACATAATTTCAAGAAATAAGTATAAATATTAAATAAGTTTTTAAATAAATATGGGGCTATATAATACAAAATATATAAATATAATCAAGCTCAAACTAAAACAACGAAAATGAAAAAAGAAAATATTCTCTTATTACCTATGTATAGCAAAGTAAGATGAAACCCTATACTATTATTATACCTACTATGCACCATTCCAACAGTTAACAGTTTACACGAGATTTAATTATATAAGTATGACATTACATTCTTATTTGAATAAAAATAGAAAATAATAACCAACCGTTAAAAGAAAAAAATTACAGATATAACAATAAAGAAAGAAAAGAAAAACATAAACAAAAAAATAAGGTACTACTAATTCAATATAAATATAACCATATAAAACAAACACTGTTAAACTGAAAGACTTCCATGGAGAAAAAAAAATTAAAATATTTAAAATCAATATAAACAATATAAAAAAAACATAATCAGAAAAAATTATCAACACTGGGCAGTATGGATTAAGACCATTGCCTGTCTGGAGAGAAGAAACGAAAACCTTCAAAATTGTTTACTTAGGTGTCACTGACAGTCAAATAGAAAAAAAAGACAAACACAAAAACAAAACATTTGAAATATAGCTTACATAATAATTAATGATATTTGGAACTTATATAGTTCTATTTTCTTTACAATAACTAACAGTGATAAACATATAATGCAAAAGATGTGAAGATTTGTATTGTTTGATTACAAACTGTGATGAAATCAACTACAAATATTAAGCAAGGATAGAAATAGTTTACTTAAAACTAATGGCCATTGTTGAAAAATTATATTTAAGAAAATTATTAATTATGTGTAATGTCTCTGATGATGTTACGTAAAAATATTAATTATAGTGCAGATATCTAACTAAAAGGAGGAACTACACAAAATACTACCGCCACAGATTACTTTTTGGAAGCAATTCGACGAGTTTTCTTATTATCACCATTAGCCACCGCAGATACACCTTGTTTACGCCTTATCACTTCTTGTTGGTTACTAGATTTAGATGAGCTCAGTGTGGAAGGCACAACATTCATTCGGACTCTTACCAATCTGCTGTGAACTGACAGCAGCAGCAGCAGAAGGTGAGCATACAGGAGACCATGCAGTTACAAGATCTGTCAGGGAGCTGAATATATATCCTCGAATCGAGAGTCCACACATTTTTCAGGCCAAAATGCTTACGGGCCATCTTGTGGATGCTCTGACGCACTCTTGTAAGGAACTCACAAACAGTAAAAGGTGTATTCTTTAGCTTTGATTTGACCTCTCTTTTAATGGTGAAATAATACGAATGAAAAATAATTTTTGTATTTACATAGTTGTGCAATTGACAATGACAGCTCTCTAAACGCGTTTTAAGAGTTGAACGTTACTGGTTTACTGGTGGTAGGATTGCTATGCAAGAATCCGTCTAGGTAGGTACCACCCCAGGGCCAGTTATTCTGCCGTGAAGCAGCAGTATGCAAACATTACTGTGTTTCGGTTTGAAGCTGTGAGCTAGCGTAATCACGGCGGGGGCTAAAATTGGGCTACTGCAGGTGGCTCCTGCCTACTTCTTATATGGAAAAAGGTGACTGTATGTATGTATATTTATACTCCTAATAACTTCAATCTGATTGCTACATTTAATAATTATTTATAAAGTAATATTTTTATTTACAGGTATTTCTACGCTTATTACCAATTAGAGTAGAATTACCTAGACTAGGTAAGAATCGCAAAAGTCACCCTAACTAGATCTTTTATTATTTTAATATGGTTGTCAGCAGCTCTACTTCTACAATAAATATTTTAAATTTAAATGAAACTAATTTTACGGATTTTATCGCGTTTAATTTTACTATTTACAACCCGACGTTTCGAGTGATTTACAGCACCCATGGTCACGGAGGGACTGAGGTGACAGATGTCCCGATGTCATAGTTAACCCGGAGTACCTTTTAATTATTATTATTGGTCCGATCTACGCAGAAAGAGCTTACTGTGTCTTGAAGTCTTGCAGTGGTATGCTTGGTTTTTGATTTAATTTTATTAATTATAGGATCCCAAGCTGGTGGTAATACCCAACCATCTTCTGTATTAAAATTAGGATGTTTTTTAATTTCAATAGCCTCGCGAATAATTAATAAAATTAAATCAAAAACCAAGCATGCCACTGCAAGACTTCAAGACACAGTAAGGTCTTTCTGCGTAGATCGGACCAATAATAATAATTAAAAGCTGAAGGTACTCCGGGTTAACTATGACATCGGGACATCTGTCACCTCAGTCCCCCCGTGACCATGGGTGCTGTAAAGCACTCGGAACGTCGTTTAATTTTTACTATTTACAACCGTAAATAGTAAAAATTAAACGCGATAAAATCCGTAAAATTAGTTTCATTTAAATGTGTAGTGTTGGCGTAAATATAAGAAATCATTGTTTAAATTTTGTACACAGTAATTGCAACAGAACGCAAAGCAAAATGCTTTTAAATAACATTAGCATTTATTACTTTAAATTATTGTTTTTAAGTAATAAATGCTGCTGTTTTTTTTAAAGTAGCCGAAAATTCATAGAATTACTCAGTCTTTTTAGAAAATGGATATAAATGACTGCTTCTAACTCGAGCCAACGAAATTAACGCTGGTTTACTTATTGGCTACAAATGGTCGTAACTTTTTGCACATTTTTTGCATCATTGAACGCCTGAAAAGTAAGGAAATAAAAACCAATACATTTTTATTATTATTATTTGTGCATATTAAAAAATGTCAATGGAAGAGAAAATTACGGATAAGTTATTTACTGATGGTAGTATTCCTGTGCACGAATCCGTCTAGTTAGATACCACCCCAGGGCCAGTTATTCTGCCGTGAAGCAGTAGTGTGCAAACATTACTGTGTTTCGGTCTGAAGGGTACTGAGAGCTAGTGTAATCAGTGGGCATGTGAGACTTAAGAACTTATGTCTCAGGTAGGTGCTACACAGAAATATTCTGAGTAGCATCAACAATATTCCAAAAATATTCTGAGTACACTGTTCTGGGTGACACCACAATGCGCCCGTCACTCTGCCGTTATCCTTACTTATTGACTACAAATGGTCGCAGCTCTTTATACATTTTTCACATCGTCGAACGCCTGAAAACTAAGAAAATAGAACTAAGATATGACCTGATGAAGATTACAAAATAAAAATGGATAAAAAATAACAGACAAGTCTTCTCGTAGTATTCCTACACAAGAATCCGTCTAGGTGGGTACTACTGTATTGCATACCACCAGACTTTGCATATACATGTGATGATGTGAATGATTTTTTCGACTTTCATGAAAAAGTGTATATCTCTCCATACATATAATAGTTTCATTATCTTATATAAATAGTATTGATAGCCACATTGCTCAATGATCAACCTGGCTGCTGAGTCGTAGAGTAAACATTTCTTAAAAAATCACAAAAAGTATTGCACATTTATTCCATTCCAAGAAATGTTCAAATGTTGCAAAACAGTACACTTGAAAGTTCAGACAAATTTACATTTTAAGGAGCTCTTCGTGACAGCAGTTGCAAGTTGCTGTAAATAATTCAGGGTGCAAACGACTTAACTCAGACAGGACGACAAATTACAGCTCATAAGTTATTCTTTAACATTACAAACAAGCTACATTTAACAAATTCAAGTACTTAAAACTACTAAAAGCAGCATAAATTTGTAACAAAATTAATTGTTTTTTATTCTCTATGACTGCTTGAAAAAAACGTTATAATATAAAGAGGCTAATGATTTCTTATATTTACGCGAACACAACACATTTAAATGAAACTAAGTTTACGGATTTTATCGCGTTTAATTTATTACTATTTATAACCCGACGTTTCGAGTGCTTTACAGCACCCATGGTCACGGGAGGACTGAGGTGACAGATGTCCTGATGTCATAGTTAACCTGGGGTACCTTCAGCTTTTAATTATTATTTTTGGGTCCGATCTACGCAGAAAGAGCTAACTGTGTCTTGAAGTCTTGCAGTGGTATGCTTGGTTTTTGATTTAATTTTATTTATTATTGGATCCCAAGCTGGTGGTAATACCCAACCATCTTCTCTATTGAAATTAGGATGTTTTTTGATTTCAATAGCCTCGCGAATCATCCTTGGTAGGAATCGGTGTTCTTTTGCAAGGATCTGTGGTTTATCAAATCTGATGTAATGGTTGGGATGATCCAGAACATGGTCACAGACTGCAGACTTCCTAGAACGACGATGCTTCACGTCAGCTATGTGTTCTTTTACGCGGGTTTTAATCGATCTTTTTGTTTGGCCTATGTAAGAGAGACCACATTCACAATCTAGCTTGTATACTCCTGCGTCCTGTAGAGGAATGTTACACTTGACAGATGGTAAAAACTGACTTATCTTCTTCGGCGGCTTGAAGAATGTTTTTATGGAAGCCCGCTTCAAGATATAGCCAATCTTGTCCGTGACTCCTCTGACATAAGGTAGAACAGCAGGCACACGCTCGACTGTGGCCGGTTTCACTCGGTCACTGCGACGTAGGCGCGGAACCCGAAGCTTGTTGTCGTGCAAAACTTGCTTGACATGTTGAAGCTCGGCGGCCAGGTGTTTCCTGTCACAGATTCCTCGTGCTCTCTGAAACAAGGATTTACACACGGTAGCTAACTGTGATGGATGATGGTGAGATTCACCGTTTAAATATCTGTTAGTATGGGTCTTTTTAAAAAGACAAGCTTCGGGTTCCGCGCGAGGCTATTGAAATAAAAAACACATCCTAATTTCAATAGAGAAGATGGTTGGGTATTACCACCAGCTTGGGATCCAATAATAAATAAAATTAAATCAAAAACCAAGCATACCACTGCAAGACTTCAAGACACAGTTAGCTCTTTCTGCGTAGATCGGACCCAAAAATAATAATTAAAAGCTGAAGGTACCCCAGGTTAACTATGAGATCAGGACATCTGTCACCTCAGTCCTCCCGTGACCATGGGTGCTGTAAAGCACTCGAAACGTCGGGTTATAAATAGTAATAAATTAAACGCGATAAAATCCGTAAACTTAGTTTCATTTAAATATAAAGAGGCTTTTTTGAACACCAAGCCAAATTAAATTAGTAAGTGGTTTCAGATAAATTCGAAACGACTTGGCGTTTGCCACAAGTATCGTGTTCAAATCTTAATATTTGATAACATTGCTATATTCGTTTGTACTCGTTTATATGACATATTGTGTACATGTATTCCCCGACGTGATGAAATTTTCGTTACTAATAATATTGAAGAAAATTCTTCTTTGTTCCGATTTCCCTTCAATGCTCTTTAATCTAAACTAATATTATAAAGCGGAAAGATTTGATTTTTTGAATGTTTGGTTGTAATGAATAGACTCAAAAACCGATTTTAAAAATTATTTCACCTATATACAGCTATATCAGCGTTTAACATGAGCTATATTTAATTTAAAAAAAAAGCTGAGATCCCTACGAAAATAGCAATGATATGAGCCCTTCGCTCGCCCGCGCTACTCCCGAATTGACTAAGATCTATTAACTACCTACCTACTCATTTTATTTTTTTTGTAAACAAGAAACAATTGAATAGTGGTTTGTAATATTAATAATATATTTTTTTTTTAATTTAAAACTTTGAAACGCTCTATAAAAAATACAGCGGCCGCGGCCTCGAACGCCGCGTCGCCACCCGGCTTTTTGCGACTTGGACATCATCGAGATGCGCGGCTCCCTTTGCGCAGCGGTCGAGAACGGTCGTTTTATTTTGCTAACACGACATCAAATATTGTTTATAAGGAAGCTGTGCCACTAAACTTTCAAAGCTTATGTTCCCAATATAAAACATTATTTTGGTAACTTAATCTTACCTGACCATCTGCAGAGCCGACGATGAAAATATTCGCTACACAAAATAAAAGTTAGTAAAGGGATTGTCGTTGTTCTATTTGTCCAAATAAAATACTAACCTTTCTAAAATCTATCTACCCGTGCGAAGCCGGGGCGGATCGCTAGTCTAAGATAAAATATTTAAAATTGTAAGTAAATTAAATATTAATTATTTATTTTAACTAGGAATTCATATAATTTTCCTCTATTTATCGCATAGGCGTGATATACGAGTCGGGTGATGGAAGGTGAACTGTCATTTCGAATACTTATTACATTTGCACAAATAGCCACGCTTTGTGTTAGTAGTAGTTAGTATAAACTTCTTCGTCGTTTTCTAAGACCTATATAACGATACTGCACACGTACATTAACACACTGCAATTAATTTTTCAGTTGTATGGTTAGTGCGCTACCAATATTTTCTTCCGTAATTTCACTACACCGTTGTATAGCGGTTCATATAAAACAGTAAAATGGCTGTGACATACGGACAAGCGCAGGACGAAATAATAGGGGTTCCGATTTTACTACGAAAAAAATATTTAATAGTTATTGATACAATAACAATAGTTTTATTAATTATAAAATACCATAACAAAATTTTATTAATTAAAAGTCATACAATACAGCACAAAAATATAATAAAAATTATTTTCTGATAATTTCGAAAAGATTACATCGATGTTTTTAAACCCGGATATGAAAACAAACCATTTTTCCAGAGAGTAGCTAAAATAAACAAACTGGGGAACACGTCGGCTTTATATGAATAACCACCAGTTGAAGATTTAATATTGTTTGCATTTTGCCGCCTCACGTTTCGTGTAAACTTCATTTGATGTTTCTGATGTTAAAAGCGGGCACTGGTATTACCTTTTCATATTTCCAATTTCAAATAAACGCCAAGCTTCCCGCGTAATAAAGAGGTGAGAAGGGTAATTGTATATTTACCATAATTACCAAGTTTGGCAAGTGTATTGGCGGGCGCATTATAATGGTTTTAAACGTATTTTTTATGGAAGAAAGTGACGAGACTAGCAAATCGTTCATCAGGTGAACGATTTGCAAGGTAAGTACAACGTCTGTCTATAACAAATGTTGCGTCACCCAGATCATTTTTGTGTGGCATTACACTGCACTTGTCACCCAAAGACATTAGTTTTTAAGTCTCATATGCCCAGTAATTGATGATGTTCTCCTAGCCGATTTCGACCACGGCGATAACTGCCGACTACTGTCGAGAGCCATCAATTGCGCAGGAGATATTATAGTGCCACAAGTGTACGCGCAAACACAGAGGCACTCACTCGTCCCAATCTACCCGCGCCCGATGTAACGCTGATGCGATAAGATCGGAAGTAGGCTAGGATGCAGTGTCAGAAACACGGGGACAATCACAACACAACCAGACCCGAAAACCAACAATTTATGTTTTAGCACAAATGTTGGCTCCGGCTGGGATTCGAACCCAGGACCCGCGGCTTAGAAGTCAGGTACTCTGACCACTAGGCCACGCGGTCGTCAATCAGCACCCTTCAGACGGAAAGAGTAATGTTTGCACACTACTGCTCCACGGCAGAATAACTTGCACTTCGGTGGTATCTACATAGACGGAAACTCTTCCTTTGATCTTCTCGCCTATCCATTACGCAAAGCTGTGTGTATTATTAGTGTATATAGAATAGATGTTTTTTGCATACAATTTACGCAATTTAAGTTAAAAAGCCTTTGAACTTGACTTTTTAAGTTGATTGAGCCTTGAAACTTTAGAACGAAGTGTAGACTTAATGAGATTAGAACTCTCTAGCTTAACGTTCAGGTTCAAGGTTTCTCATTATTCGGAGATTACTGACGTTTACACTAAAACATTGATTGAGATCTCAAAGTCTTTATTAGAACGGAGGTGAGTTACAATTTTAAGAAATCTTAATTTTTATTGTCAAATATTTTTAGTATTCATAGATAATGAAATAAAGAAATAAGTAAACTGCTTACGACAAAGCAGGATTTTTTCTACGAAGAGGATTTATACATAAGCAGAGATTACCCCCGTAGGCCACTCTTTGCCCCCGTGGGAATCGAGACGCGACGGGTGGCGAACCACGTCGCCGCAATTTTGCTACGAGTCAAAAAATTCTTACTCCCCACTGCGTTCCCACGAGCAGTATAGTGGCAGCATTGCATATTGTGCTATTATTCTTCCCGAATAAAGGCTGTCTGTGCCAATACCTTAGTCGCCTCTTACGACACCTCATTAGGAAAGAGGTAGGTGCTATTCTACTCTGGCAGACACCAATCTGGCCACCTGGCACTACGATCATCAAACAAATCAACAATAATTTATCATCTAAATATTAAATTAACCTTTGTATCTTAGTCATAATATCAATCTATAATTTCCACAAAATGTCTGCACTGTTTTACTCACTTGTTTTGTATAGATTTGCTATCAGAAATAACTATTTAAGACTACACAAGTTAATCTCCAAGTACACTTTTACAATAGATTCACCATTTTTAAAAATCATTGTGCCGATCTTTAGTATGTTTTTAGAGTTGAAACAATGTCGCAGGCGCACCTTAGTGTGCTCTTGGACCTAGTTTACTCATAGCATCATAGGTTATTCTGTTGTCTTAATTCATAATAACAGCTTATAACTTAACAATCTATTATCTTCCTGAAAAACTCGGCATTTTGACTGTTGCTTAGAGAGAAAATTTATATATGTATTTTTCGTTGCGAGGTAAGAAATAAGTTATCTTTATTTGCTTTACAGAAATACTTAGAAATGTATTTAATATGCCCAAAACAAAACAAGCTGATCACAGCATCCCTCCAGATGAAGTAAGAAAAATGGGAGCAAAAGTGTTCAATGGATTCTATCGAAACAAACATTAAAACTTTTCTCATTATCGAAAGTATATCTCCGGGTGCGAACATTTTGGAATCTTTTGTTTCACAATCAATAGATTCTCGCTTCTAAGATATTCATAATGAAAATTTTTGATATGAAACTGGAAATAGCTTGACACCTTTTGATATCAACAAACAATGAATAAATCAACTGTTACAACAGCCACCTCCTGTGGCAGCGAGTCAACCAACTATGCGTTCCATGTAAGGCGATACTCTCCATATGAGTGAATTTAACTGCGTATGACTGCAATAGTGGTGATGGATGAACTTTTTTCGAAGTAATTTATATACAAACTGTCTTCGTCCACATGAATTTAGGTTTTTTAGAAAATCTTATTGGAATTCCTTGATTTGTCGTGATAAAATGTAAAAATCTTATGTGCGTCGCCAGGATGCGAGCTATCTCTGTGCCGAATTTCGCCAAGATCGGTAACGGTTGAGCCGTGAAAGGATAACAAACAGACAGAGGGACAGAGAGAGTTACTTTCGCATTTCTTATATTACCTAGTATGGATAAGGAAATTTAATAAGTTTTTCGATTTTTTTTATGGTAAGGCCTGAATTTCATACATTAGATGCCTCAGATTCATATTTATTTGTTTCACTGTTGAATTCTAAAAATAACGTTACTTCATTTTATAGGAATTCGAATATCGATAAACTCCCAGACCCGGAACAACTATTTGTAGGCCATACAAATATACTTGTAGAATAATCGTCCCGATCGGAATCGAACCCGCGTCCCGAACTGTGCACTGCAGTGTGGTAATTACGCCAAATCTGAAGGTGCTAAATTAATGGCATATTTATCAAGTCTTGTCACCACCGGTACCACAAGGATACTTTTACATTAATGAATGTAAATAGGTCAGACTGTCCAAATATAGTCGAACACTTTGTGTGATAATATTTTTTTTAATACTCGTATTATTTGCAGGACAGCTTTACCACTTAAAAATTTCGAAGCAATCACCTAATTTCAGGGGGCCTTCTTTAAACAGGTTTAATTTTTTACAAGCGGCCCCGGCTTAGCCCAGGAAATGCACCAGTGGGGTTTTGAATGCACAAAAGAATATGATCTACACTGAAATATCTATAATATAAAGCAAGAAAAAAATTAGTTAAACCGGTCGAGCCGTTCTCATGTGATGATCTCTCATACATGGAGCAATTGATTTTTTTTATATATATAGAATATATATATATGTATATATATATATATAGATTATACTTTAGTTGTTAAAAATCTTCAAGTTCTATTTTTTTATAACGATGATACATGGTGGAGTCTATGAATATATCACAGTTTATAAAGTTGAATATTATGGGAACACTCATTGTCGTTGTATGATACGTCATGGTAAGTTTCGCCAACAAGCTAGTTATACAATTACGCTGTATATACAATTTCCGCATCAAGTACCAGACTACCATTCAATGGTCTACAATTGATCGCCATACAATCATTTCATAATCGCCAACGCAAGGGGATTAAATGGAATTGAATGTTGATTTCGTTATAAGCTTTCCGGCGAGATAGTCCGTAACATCCGATAAGCTTGTAAAGGCTTGGTTAGTTACAACGCGGCTTGGGTCCCTCAAAAAATTGGCACATCTATGTTCAACTTCTAATATCCCTCGGAGAGTAAAACCATTTTGAAGATTACATGTTAGCAAAGTAAAAAAAAAACATAAAGAATATGTAAAGGCGCGACAAAGGCATCATTAATAATACAAACTTGTGCCTTTCCCGATGGAATGATTTGAAGGGAGCAGATGGCAACAGAAAAAAATATAAAAAATACTTTATATCTATATCTATATTATATAGATATAAAGTATTTTTTATATTTTTAAGTATATGTTTAAAGTATTTTCTATATCTATATTAGCCGTGTGGTAGCGGCTTAAGAGAATCTACCACCCCATCTCATCACGTGGGTGTCGTAAAAGTCGACAGAGGGAAAATATAAATCAGAAGATGGGCAGCAGCATCTCCTGGAACATCTAAATAAATAAACTGCGGTTGCCAACCCGCATGCCAAGCGTGGCAACTATGGCAAAATCCCCCCACAATGAGAGCTACAACTTTTGTGGCAATCTATGGGGGAGGCCTATGTTCAGCAGTGGACTAGTGATAGGCTGAAATGATGATGATGATGATGATGATATCTATATTTATATAGAGATATCTGAATTATTTATCTGAAATATCTAAAAAAATATCGAAGATATCTTAACTTCTTGCGGCGATTATTAATTATAGCTTAGATATTTATTTTGTTTTTATTTTTTTATTATACATAGCGATTTCAATATTTTTGATACTTTTTCGTGAGTCTGTTTTATCTGAAAGTTTTTACGAAATCATTTCTAATTAAGTTGTAAAGATATTTTAATTATTTAATTGCATACTTTTGATGAAATAAATGAAATTTTAAGGAAAGATAATGCCTTCTTTATTAAAGTGAAAAAGTAAAGTTTCAGCCTATAAATGTCCCCCACTGCTGAGCACAGGCCTCCTCTCATTTCTTAGAGGGTTTTGGAGCTAGGAAGAATCCGCCACGCTGCTCTAATGTCTTCGAAATGTTTTTTATTTCTCAGACATGCAGGTTTCCTCACGATGTTTTCCATCATCGCCGAGCGCGTGATAAATCAGTACTTAAAATTGCAATTAACAATTTATGTGGTGCCGGCATCTATTTTCAAATAATAAGTAGTTTAATTAAGTGCAATAAGCCGCTATGCGATATTGGTTTTAGAACCTATCACCCCATTTCCACTTGGGTAACGTAAAAGTTAACTAAGGGAAATACCATGCAAATCTCGAACTTCTGCTAAATGGCGGAGGAACCATGACATATGTGTTTTAGGACTAGCATATGCTAGTCCTAAAAACAAATAACAGTGATGGGCATTACATATTTACATTAATTTATATTTTACTTTCTAGTTATAGAAAACAAAAAAATACATGTTTTCACGACAGCTATGAATACATACAAATAATTTTAATGCAGAATTGTTAGAATAAAGACAGGTGAAATTGCAACCTTCCAAAAAATCTCTGAACATTACTTTTTCTTGCTAAATTGCCCCGTCGATACCACGGAGAAAGCGTAGCGTAAAGCGTAGCGTAAAGCGTAGCGTAATCACTGGCGAATGAGACTTAAGAACTAATGTCTCAGGTTGACGGACGCAGTGTGGTGTGACACAGAAATGTTCTTGGTGACACAGCATTTCTTGTGGGCAGACGTTGCACGTATCATCAGGTGAACGTTTATCTGGCTCCGTATCAAATAAAATAAATGTAATAAGAATATGCAACTCTATTTACCCACTCTATTAATCCATTAGTTGTTTATCTTCAAAATGTTCACTTATATCACAAAATAGAGAGAGTATGATTCATATAATTTGCGCTCCGGCAATGCACACACTGACTTCGCTCTCGGACACGGAATCTCAAATGGTGTCAAAATAGTCTGAGCACGAATGCCGCGAGCTGCAGATGCACGCTTCATGAGATTTTTGCTTTCGTCGTATACGGGCAGTCGGCCGTACGATTATCGACAGAAATGGAGGAAAGAAAACTTTTTATAACTGCTTAGTCAGTGGATGTTTAAACTCAACTTAAAAATGTGAATTCGTATTTTTTACACTACCTGTTGTCTCAGAAACAGTGAATTTTGTAATTCGTATAATTTTTTTGCATCACACTTCTTTACGTAAGTCGGAGTTGACAACCGTATCACTGCGGCATAATGTACGAGTATGTATAAAAAGTAATATAGATACATCGACGGCAGCAAATAAACACCCGAATTATTTATTGTACAAATGTTTTATTTTAAAAATAGACATTAGTATTTAGGTCCTATGTAACCGTGAAAAAATAATTGTGTAATATCATAGTTTATCTATTTTTATGCGTGCATAAAGTTATCTGACAGAAATAAAAATAAAGAGTAGGTACAAAGTCAATTACGACTATTTTAATTTTATGTATACTTTCACTTTGATGGCAAACATTTGAAATAACTAAAATAGTTACTGCCTACTTAGTAACTAACTAGAGTAAAAAACGTTAGTTTAAAAATATGTAAATTTTTATCTTAAATCGCTCTCCCGAAAAGTTGTCATTTTGCAGATATTCCTTTTTTACTTTTCGACCGCGGACATAAGCTTGCTTTCTGTACTCTCTATTTTGTGCTTATATCGAAATACGGTTTTACTTAAATGTATCGAAACTACTTTTCATTCCTATGAGACTCATGCTCACATAAAGGCCAATAATCTTGACTGATTACTTCACGTGTCAGTGGATATCTCAGTACCGTAACGATTCGAACGCGATCAAAGGCTTTTGAAAAGATCCATCATCTAGGAAAGGATATTCACATTCATATTAATTTTTGGCTCGTTGATAGTCTTAGATTTTTAAAAGACGTTTAATATTTTTACTTAATTTAAAGATTATGTTTATGTTTTACAATCACCCAAAAATTGGGCTTTAATAGAAATTGTTTTAAGTCTAAGTTATAAAAGTATGTATGTTATTACAATTTCCTCCAAGTAGGAAGAAGTTAACTTGTTTGTGTTTCCAGAAACGTGGATTGTGGCAGTCATCTGTTTTTGCACTGAGTGCCCAGTCTCTGACTACCCGTTATCGGATGCAGTCGTGATCTCATGCATGAACTTCGAACAGGCCTGCGCTTTGCAATGGCATGTCATTGTTGTAAGCCTTTTGAAAAAACGTCTATGGCCCACCTTTACAAATTTCCTAACACAATACTTTTATTAAAAATGTTTTACTAAAATCTACCGTATTTCCCCAGATCTAAAGCCTAACTATACTAATACACTTACATTTGACCTTAGACCTTGACCTTAGAAATGAAGTTATATTTTTTAATTTATACCACCAATGGTTCAAAAATGGGTTATATATAATCCTATATAATCTCGGCAATCTTTTGAATTTTCTGATATTTTCTCAATTTTTTTTGTTGCGTAAATTCATTTATATGATATTTTGACGCTATTGTTTGATTTATTTTCCCAGTATTACTTACTAGAAATTTTGCCATTTATATTGTAGTTTTTTTTAATTATAATATATTCGTTTTTAACTTTATTAATAAAATGATTCCGATGTGTTTTGTTTTAGTTAATAAAAGTCTAACCATGTTATCTACTACTACTATTTATTAATCGTGAGGTCAACGATATTACTCCCAGTAAGACTTAACACGTAATAGTGAGTAATAGTGGCCACTGTTTTAATCTTTGTTGTAAGAGAAAGGTCTGCTGTCTACATCTAGTACAAAGTACTCGTAATAGTGAGTGATTGTACGATCCTCTATTGTACTCGTACTCTCATAAATATTATTCTGAATCTCAAAATGTTAACTTATAATGCTTTGGGTTGTTGAATTTATTAGATTCACCTTATTCCAGTTACTAATTAAATATTTTCGGGCCGTAACTATGAATGCAATTATACGTATACGATATGTACATGTATAATTGAAATGTTGAGTAACCTTTTGGACTTCCGAAAATGGTAGAATAACCATCACGAATAGTAACGAACTGACAAATTTAAACAGACTGGTGTCTGGTGTGTAAGGCATCTGATACGGAAATCGTCTATTCACCTCAGCGTAGCAATTGCGACAGATTCAACCAATGGATAAAATCACGGAGGCACTTTATTTTAGTATACACTTTGAAGTGCTGTAAGTGTTTTTAATCTGTAACAAATGTGCTACTACTGCTAATTAAAAATCATATAGTCAGTTTCATAATGTTTGGAAGTAGTAAAATATTTTGTCTTCATTATTATCATTATCATCATGATCGTCACCATCAAACCACAAACAAACCAAAAACGAATGCAACGAACGAACGAATTTCGTATATATGCGAAATATACGAAATTTACTTTAAAAATTAATTTTGGTTTCGTAAGTAAATATGATGAGATGAAAGCCTAAACATACATATATACAGGCATGCCTTTTTCCCATATAAGGGGAAGGCAGAAGCAACTCACGTAGCCCATTTTTCATCCTCGCGGGAGTCGAAACATGACGGGTGGCAAACCACGTCGCCGCCATTTTGGTACGAATCAAAAATTCTTACTCTCCATTGCGTTCCCACGAGCAGTATAGTAACAGTACTGTATATTATGGTGTTATTCTGCACAATTAAAAGCTGTCCGTGCAATAACTTAATCGCCTTTTGCGACACCTCACTATTCTATTCTGCCGGACACCTATCGGTACCTAAAAGTAGTACCTAATTGACTTACTCACGTTTTTTTATAAACTTATGCGAACCATTCTGATAGTAATTAGCATTTTCATACCTGCTCGTCGATTTCGAGTACTTTTAACGCCGCCTTTCCTCAAAAGCTATATGATCTGATCTTAATACGTACGCCTAAGTCGGCCCTTACCGGGTTGCCCATTCACACTCGCTTCATAAATCTTCTTCAATTCATAGTCTCTATGTATTCAAACCATCTAAGCATCGTCACTAAATCTTCAACCACACCGCAATGTTTCCTTATCACGCTATTCTTCACTTTGTCGATCGAAGTTACTCCAGCTATACTTCAAGCATTCACTACCATACATTAGTGTGGGGACCAGTACCCTCCCCCTGACTACTCATGTACTACCTCAATGTGCAAACAATAGTAGCTTAACATCATCATTTCAACCTATCACTAGTCCGCTGCTGAACATAGGCCTCCCTATAGATTGCCACAAAAGTATGTATCTCTCGTTTTGGGGAATTTTACAATAGTGGCCACGCTTAGCAGAAGGGTTGGTAACGCCGTTAAATTATTCATATTATCCAGGAAGATGCTGCTGCACATTTTCTGGTGATGAGATGGGGTGGTAGATTCTCTTAAGCATATTAAATATCAGAGCAGAATCTAGTAATAGTAGTAGAAATTTTAAAATTACTGCAGTACTGGTATTGTTGTTCCATATGAGAAAATATCTTATTTTATAAGATAATACAGTGAAATAATAATTTAATAATTGTAAATATTTTATCTGGTAATAATAAAATTAAAATTAAAATGATACTGAAAAGTATGACATGGATTTGAAAATGGTAAAACTTATTATTATAAAACAAGTTCTGGTAACGTTATCTAAGCTGGCTGCCTGCCAAAAATGCATTACCTTGCTTGAGTGAATGTTGACTATTGACTATTAGAAAGACACTTGTACATTCGAACAGTCGTAAGCAATTTTACTAAAAACAAATCTGAAAAATTGACACAAACACATTTCATTTATACTAAGTTAAATAAACCTATAAAAGTATGAAACTCAAAGGCATTGTTTTCGTTTAACACTTAGACCCGATTTCACCGATCGCTTGGGAAACCAAGTTTAATAAAAAACACGTTTTACTTAACTGAGTTCAAATGTATCATTTGATCTCAGTTTTCATCTAACCGATTTCATCAGCTCCATTTTGACCGCGTTGAGAAAAACGAAGTTAACATGAAATATCGTCACAATCTAAAACAAAAACTCGATGTATTTCGTATTTTGCGACATCAAAGAGCCTGTTTTTATATATAGGTTACATAGGTATGTAAACAATAAACAATGCGAATTAAAAATAATTTTCTGCGTTTACATAGTTGTGCAATTAACAATGACAGCTCTCTAAACGCGTTTAAAGAGTTTAACGTCGAAAATTTAACGTCATTTGATATTTTTGAAATGCAAACTGTAGCACTGAACTCAGTTAAACGCTTAAACTTCGTTTAGCTTAAACAGATCGGGTTTATTTTCAACGGTGAAATCCGTCCTTAGAGAAAAAATCAGAGACGACCAGAACAATAAAATTAGAACTCTAATTGAAATATATATTCAAGTACATAAAATATTTCAAAATAACTTAGTATCATGTTCATTGTGTTGACCGCGTAGCTCAGTAGTCAGCTAACCTATTGAGTTATGGATCATGCGTATAAATCATATTAGATTACCAAAATTACCTATCTCAAATAGAGAACAATCTTAAAGGTAATATAAAAAGTTTTTGGTCGTTTCTTAAAAACAAATCTTCAAGTCGTAGCAGTTTACCAAATGAAATTTATCAATAAGATCACCACGCATATAATGGTCAAGATATTGCTAATTTATATGCAAAGTATTTCGCATCCGTCTATGAATCGTCCACCAGAAATAACCCTCCATCTTTCGAATGTGACAATCAATGCAATGTCATTAATAACATTGCCATAGATGAATTGACGATAAAAAAGAAACTCTTGACTCTTGACACACGAAAAGGTTCAGGTCCGGATGGCTTGCCCCCTATATTTCTCAAATCACTAGCAACACGTTTAGCTCCACCACTTAAAATTATTTTTAATAAATCCTTGAGAACAGGCTCAATTCCTATAATATGGAAAAGAGCATCAGTGGTGCCGATACCAAAAAAAGGAGATAAACATGCAGTAGAAAATTATAGGCCAATCACCATCCTGAACACAATGGCCAAAACGTTCGATCTCCAATATATCCGCTTCTGGTGTCTCATCTGGGTAAACATTTATCTCCTAACAACATGGATTTTTGCCCAAGATCTGTAAGTACAAATCTAAAAACATACGCTGTGTACTTAACAAATGCAATAGACCAGCGTCTTTCTGTAGGACATCTTTTGACTTGGTTTGAGTCTTACCTAACTAGCAGAGAGCACTATGTTAGTGTCATGAATATGTTTCAGATAAATTTATACCCACATCTGGCGTACCACAAGGTTCGCATCTCGGACCTATTCTTTTTCTTGTATTTATTGATGATGTTTCCAACGTTATACGACATTCCAATTATTTACTCTTTGCCGACGACTTAAAAATAAACAAGTTTATAAGACAACAATCTGATGCTTTTCTGCTACAGGAGGACTTAGATAGGGTTCAGGAGTGGTGCCTGGCTAACAGAATGTTTTTGAATATTCAAAAATGCGGCCATATTCAATTCACGCGGAAAAGACACACAATTGTCACATCATACAAGTTGAACGACAGTGTTTTAAAAAAGACCAATGAAATACGTGATCTAGGTGTTGTATTCGACTCTCAACTACGTTTTACTGGACATATTAATAAAGTAATACAAAAGGCATATGGTATGCTGGGTTTCATCTGGAGAACTTTAAAAGATTTTAAAAGAATGTCTCCCAAAATTGTTGTTTTTAACTCACTTGTTAGAAGTCACCTGGAATACAATAGCATCATCTGGAATCCAGTTTATAAAGTGCATAGTGATCAGAAAAGTGTACAACGGCGTTTTGTTCGACAACTTTGTGCCAAACATCTTATTACAACCCATGGTGATAACAACTATCACCTCCGCCTGGAGTTACTGAATTTGGAATCACTTGAGAATAGACGATCAATTAACGATATAGTCTTTCTTTTCAAAATTTTGAACAACTGTGTGGATTGCCCTGAATTACTGGAGCTAATACATGTAAAGATCCTTTGAAAAAACGCTAGATTTAGCACATACGTCCCGTTTGTCAACAATGTTTGTCGCACTAATATTGGCAAGCAATCTCCCATTTGGCGCATGTGTAATAAATTTAACCAGATTCATCTTGAAGTATATATTCTGTGGTTCGTTAGTCTATTTCAAGAGGTCTATTAAGGAATATATAAAATGTAACAAATAGCTTTTTTTTCCATTCATTTTTTTTTTCCTTTAAATTTTGTAATAAAATTTGCTTTCTTTTATTTATTTTTAACAAAACTGTAATTGCGGATGCTGTGCTCGCCTGTCATTCGGGTCGATGCATTGCCTTTTCTTAATTATGCATGTAATTTCTGCAGTTTACATATTTTATGTATCTACCCTGTTGGCGTGCCTTTCTAAATAAATAAATAACCAAAGACGATATTTTTCTATACTGTCACTGTACTTGCTAGGCTCCGTTGCAGGGGATCATTAAAGATGCAATTCTAGAAAAGGTTAGTAGGTAAGTTATACTTAGTACGAGTATATTATTTAAGAGAATAAGAAAGGACTATTCCAAAAACTGTCAAATATTACAAGAATTATTTATTTATCAGAATTCACGAAGCGCATCGAGTTAATAATATTTTTTTTTAAATAAGTTTACATTTTAGATATTTACGATATTATAAGAAAAAGAGTGTCGTTTAAATTAACAAACAATATATGAAACAAACAGCTCAAAAGTTAATTTTTATAATTAGTTTATTTATTTATTCTTTTTGTACACAGATTATGTTGTAAACCGATGTTATTTATGTACAAAGGTGATTTCTTCCAGCAAAACCTTAGACAGAAGAGGAGCATTGATATGTGCGGGCATTGAGGTAAACAAATAGAGTAGCAAATCTCATACTAATGCGTATAAAAAGCATAACCACTATTCAATAGCGACGACGCAATTCCTAAACCAGTAAAGATTTAAAGTAAACATCAAGTATATTTATGTCTTTTACTCTAGTAGCGAACTAGACTTCTCAGTATATAGTATATCTATGAACTAGATGCAAGCATAAACAGCAACATGACGGATTGATGACGATTTGACAGAGATAGTGACAAGCCTGGTGCTGCCAACCATAAGAAAAAATTTCCTAAATGTTATTCATTTTTGTTAAATTTCATATATATCTTTTTTCAAATAAAATTTAATTTATGAATTTAAATTATTGAAACATATTTTTTTATAGTAATGTGATTTTATGTAAGCGTCGGTCACATCTTTTCACAACAGAAAACTCTGGGCCCTGGGAGCCGTGTGGACTTGTAACTTTTTTAGGAGAACCACAACCACGATCAGATCACAAAAAAATTATATAAATAAATCAAAATATGACCGATATCCTACATTTTAAATTAGGTTAAAAATAATCAAATCAGAAAATTCTCCATTACACAAATGAAAACGAGTGTTATCACTTTTTGGACAAATTTTGTGTTCGTTCTGAAGCCTGTAAGTCACCTACAAAATTAATACATAACGTATAAAATATAACATAGGTGACTAACTAAACAGTGTTTTTACTGGCATCACTGGCTCTAAAGTATAGTATTAGAATTTTTGAACATAACTAGCACTGTTTAGTGAGAAAATGATTTATTATTCTTATTTTTTGAAAAGTCCGAATAGCGCGTATTTCATGTTTATCTGTAATTTAACTACATACACAGTATGATTTCTTATATTTACGCGAACACTACACATTTAAATGAAACTAATTTTACGGATTTTATCGCGTTTATTTTTGTTATTTATAACCCGACGTTTCGAGCGCTTTACAGCACCCATTGTCACGGGGGGACTGAGGTGATTGATTGCAAAACTTGCTTGACATGCTGAAGCTCGGCGGCCAGGTGTTTACTGTCACAGATCCCTTGTGCTCTCTGAAACAAAGATTTGCCCACGGTAGCTAACTGTGAAGGATGGTGGTGAGATTCACGGTTTAAATACCTGTTGGTATGGGTCTTTTTCCTATACACAGTGTGACTCAAGGTGTTATTAGGATTTCTAATTACTAAAACATCTAGAAAAGCTAAAGAGTTATTTGTCTCTAACTCCATTGTAAATTGTATTTTAGAATTAATGGAGTTAAGGTGGTCTAAAAATGAAGGTACTCTGGGTTAACTATGACATCAGGACATCTGTCACCTCAGTCCCCCCGTGACCATGGGTGCTGTAAAGCACTCGAAACGTCGGGTTATAAATAACAAAAATAAACGCGATAAAATCCGTAAAATTAGTTTCATTTAAATACATACACAGTAAACAAATTACCATAACTTTTAGTATTTTGCAGAAGAATCTTCAATAAGAGCTATGTTGTTAAGCGAAATGACTTACCTCTGAGAATAAGGAACTGGAAACTATTGTGCATTATATTATAAAGTATACAAATTATATGCATATAACGTCGGCGACGTATTGAAAGCCCTTTTAAATGAGCACGAAATTCAAAGTTGTTATTATTGGATGCATTAAGTAATATAATTCCATAATCCAGATGAGGAATGAGCTGTACTATCGATACTTTGGCACCATGGGTTAAATCTTTTGACTTTATTTGTATTTGCGTACTGGATGCCTCTTTAAAAAAATTTTGTACATGTTCAGATCTTAAGGATTAAGGAATCTATCTATATTATATTTTATATAAGATTAGACGGCAAGATATATAAAATATATATAAATATATATAAAATTTATCTTGTCGTCTAAAAGAAATGAGCTACACATAGTTTATGTTCTACTAAAATTTTGTCTTTTTGTACTACATGTTGCTATAAATGACGTCATTCATCGGGTTCTAGTGAACGCCAGTGTACTTGTACTAGATCCAAATGGCAGACTGCGTAACAGTGGCAAGAGGACTGACGGAATGACTATCATTTCCTGGAAAAACAGACGCACTTTGGTATAGGATGCGACTTGTGTTGACACGTCATCGCCCTCGCATCTTTCGGGGACTGCTCGCAAGGCAGGCGCTGCTACAGCGACGGCGAAGTCTATGAAGCGCCGCAAATATATTTTTATTAAGAAATATAGCAAGAAAGGTTACAATTTCTTACATTGTTCTTTCTTTATCTTTAATAAATTAATGCAGTGTTTATGTTTATTCCAAATTATTTGACATATTTCTCCGTTTACTCTGTTTAGAAGAGTCGGTTGGCGCAGTGATTAAGCGATTGACTTTTACGCTGAAGATATGGTCATGATGAGCATGCCAGGTCATAGTCATGAAATTATTGTACTGTCGTCGGTAGTTAATACTCGTACGTAAAATTTTAAATCGGACATCTGGAACAGTCTGAAAATTAAATTTGAAAATTCCGTTACATTCATACATACAAGTCAAGCTAATGAAAGCGTGGTTATAAAGATAAAGTCTAATTAAAATACCACTTGAAGTTGTACTTTACCTGCACCAAGTAAATCAATGTTGTACATTCGCAGTACATACTAGTCCAGCGTATTGTTTACCGCACATTAGCCCCGACATCCAGAAAAGTAAAAAGTAAAGTTTCAGCCTATAAATGTCCCACTGCTGAGCACAGGCCTCCTCTCATTTCTGAGAGGGTTTTGGAGCTAGGAAGAATCCGCCACGCTGCTCTAATGCGGGTTGGCGGACTTCACATGTCCTCGAAATATTTCTATTCCACGGACATGCAGGTTTCCTCACGATGTTTTCCGTTCACCGATAAGCACGTGGTAAATCAGCACTTAAAATTGTAGAACAATATTAGAGGTGCTGGCACCGGGGATCGAACCCAAGTTACTCGCTTACTATGAAATTAAAGGCGAGCACCAGGCCCCTGAGCTACCACGACATCCAGAGTTCCCGTAAACTGAAAAATATTTTATTTTCTAAATTTTAACTATCATTTCAACATTTTGAAGTAGATTTAGTTTATGTGGACATAATAAAATTAGTGATATACAAGATACCAAAAAATGTATAAATATTTGAAGAACTACATAATTGCATTTAAAGAAAACAGACGGTATATATTTAAAAAAAAAAGATACTACTCTAGGATAACTTTTACAAGCACAACAAATCATCGGGCATCAAAGTCAGCTACGGTGACCACTAGGCCACGCAATCGTCATGTAAAAGGTGTCAGGTAATCATTAAGTTCATTATTTAGAATTGATAGTCAAATAAATCCATAGATTAAACAAAGATCCTAAAATTCTGTGCCGTAGTATTCTTTCCGCCCTTGGTACATAAAAAATAAATATCTGTAAGTGGTGCGTACAAAAATGTAATTTTTATTGTGGAGAAACGTTGCTGGACAATGGAAAAATCACCCCATCTCATCCCGTGGGTGTCGAAAAAGTCGACAGAGGGAAAATCAAAACCAGGAGATGGGCAGCAGCATCTTTCTGGAACATCTGAATAAATAAACTGCGGTTGCCAACCCGCCTGACAAGCGTGGCAACTCTGACAAAAATCCCATCGAAATGAGAGCTATAAATTTTTGTGGCAATCTATGGGGGAGGTCTATGTTCAGCAGTGGACTAGTGATAGGCTAAAATGATGATGATGATTGTTATACAGACGACGGCACTGGTGATACCTTATACACCAGTCGTGCCAATATTTCTTATGAACACGTCGCTCGACGAGTATCGTAACCAACTTGCGTCTGAAGTCGAGATTTTATTAAGTATTTATATTATACTTACTTTGATATGTTTCAGTCACAGAATTATCGTAGTAATGAAACTGCAATAACTGTAACAGTGATCGCTATTGTCTTACACTAAATTATTGCTTAAAGCTATACAAGTATTATGTCAGTTGACTAGGTAAATCAACTATCATACACTTGTATAGGTATCCTATGGAACAATACGGACTTGCATATACGAGTATATACCTATACAACATTGGTTTTCTAATAACACCTAAACAAAGATTCGTAGTAAGAAAACAAAAACCACGTTACTGCAATATTTTTTTCTTTTAAGAACATTTTTTAAGAAACGTCTATGTCCCCAATATTCTACTTAAAAAATCCCGACCACCCAAAAGCTTATACTATATAAAAAATTTGCAAAAATTAGTGTAATACATTAGTGATAAATAGAAGTTTTTTCATATAATTTATCGTTTTGTATTGTCTGTCATTACGGTCGGTAGGATATACCTAGTGTTGACAAGGCGACAGACTCTCGTTCCTTCAATTGAGGTGCGATATTTCTATATCATTTTTGCACTTATCCTTAAGTAGATCCCCACCGTGAGTGTGACACTGGTCAATTACTCACCTCACGATATCATTGACAAAAATATCATAATATCAGGGTTTGTGTTGTTGTATATTGTTGTTCCTACAAATGAGATTTATTAAGGACATTTACCGAATATGAATCATATGTACATATTTGTTAGTAAATGATTTTTTTTTTAAGTTTCTCTCACTATTGTCTAGGTTATATATTAGTAAATTGTTGGAGGCGTTCAGCACGCTATTTATAATTAGCCCTTAAATGTTAAGGGTATTATTGAATGTAAGTCATAAAGCTTGCGCACGGGTCCCATAGCTGTTAAAAATATCAACTAGAGAAAGTGCCAAATACACCATATCTATAAAGGATATGGATATAGCAGCATATACATGCAGTAACTTTTAAACTAAAACTAAATTAAAAGACTGCAATATTCACAAATAATATGGCAATCCTCGCCATTTAATCATTTATTAATCGTCAATAAAATTAAACAAATAAAAAGATAATAGGTAAATAAATAAAGAGAATTCAAGATAAGTTAGAGATGAAGATTACAGCAATTACCATGCGTTATCAGTTTGAGTATACAATACACTGAGATTTTACATTTTTTATCGGTACAAAATAATGAATAGTTCAAAAAAAATTAAAGGTTAAACGTTGAAGTGATTTCACCGTTTTGAAAATGTCAACCGAAACTTAGTTTAACTATGTCCGCTGCATGAGACGTTAACGTTTTACCGGCACAGAGCATAAACGGTTTCCACTACAACTTGTTTCAGTTTTTTTCTTAGTTATAGAAGCTGCCTGCATAATTCTATAGACTCTTACATAAATAAACCTAGATAAGCTTACGTTTGTTTTAAAGCAGTTATATTTACAGAGTTTTTTAAAAGTATAACGAGGAATAACTTACATATTTACAAAATAATTCTGCTCAAAGTAACAGCCTATCAATGTGCCACTGCTGAGCTTAGACCTTCTCAAATTTCTGAGAGGGATTTGGAGCTAGGAAGACTTCGCCAAGCTGCTCCAATGTTCCCGAAATCTTTTTTAAATGTCCAACGTGCAGGATTCCTCGCGTTGCCCTTTTTCGCCGCTGAGCACGAGGTAAATATAAATACGAGTAGCTTTAAAAATTTCAGAACAACTTTTAGATACATACATAAGATCATGACCACGTAATATAAAATTACAGTTCTGTAAAACTTATATTAAACTTCTCCAACTATAAACGGAAATTTTAAATATCTGATTACGTTTTTTGGTCCCCTAAAATGTAAGAAAAAACTACTTCTTGTCATTTACTTTCCAATAAAAAAATGAGTTTGAACAACATGAAAGATCACATGTGCATCCTCTTTGACCTAAGTGATTGTATACTATAAATGCATAGTATCTGATGGATTTACAGATTGCCTCACCGCAAAGTGTACTTTGCAATTGGGATTGGTTGGAAACTGCTACTATTCCGCTAGTACTTTACTGGTAACTAATTGAGATTGAACAATCTACATATTGAGGCTGCGAGAAGACCTTACTTTTTATACTTCTGTAGCAGCCCGATTTCGGTGCTGATACCTAAATTGTGTACATAATTTTCATTTGTAATGTTTATTGCGGATTTACAATGTCTTTATATTTATATCGGAATCGTGAAGAATGCCTGTATGTCTCAGAAATATAAATTATTTTGAGGACATATTAAGCTGTCCAACTCGCACTTGAACGGTTCGGCGTATTCATGATCTCGCGTACTCTATTTGGCTAAGTTAGGAACTTTGTCTAACATGAGAGAGGATTATGTTTTTGTATTGGAACGTTAATAAGCTATTACTCAACTTCTATACAATATATTTTATCAACACACAGTGAAACCTAATCGCACTTCCTTTTAACATGGTATTTTGAATTGAATAGCGAAATTTAGAACTATTTCAACTGCGAAAAAAAGTCATCAATACGTGCCCGCGGATCTTAGCATGATCAACCTACAAGCTTTCCCGACGAGAGAACGACATTATTCATCAAAACCTACCTATTTGCATAAATATTAATTTCAGTCGGGATTGAAACCCTGCGACTCAGGAGACAGGAACAACATCACATACATCTTGACGTCAAAATCCGTTACGTTTATCGATTTTGGCGTCGTTTTCTTAACTGCTGTTTTATCCACAATGCCCAAGCATTAAATAGTTTATGACATAACTTAAAACCAGAAGCGTGCAGTATTTTGTACTTATTAAAACAATAAGATTACATAAATCCGCGTGTAAAGAATAAGAATCAGTAGTAATAATCAATTTTGTGACATATATTCTTAAATATATGAGTCATTATTTTGGAAGATATTAAAGATAATTAACTGTGAATGATATGTAACTGTGAATGATATAGTATGTGTTACAATTAATAGTTATGTTATATATAAATAATAGTGATATAAACCATCGGCAGTTACAATTTGATTTTATTTCCATGATTTTTTGAGAGACTAAGGATGCGAAAATTTAAAATTGCTTTGACCACTTTCAGCCAATTAGTAAAGCGGCATTTATTTCGCTAGCTCTGTAGTTAAAATAAGGACTGCTTTTTAATAAGATTGAGGACATTTCTTTTTTCCTACATTTTATGAAAGAGCCATCATAATTAAAAATACTTAATAAATTTTATTACTTATTGCGTAGATTATTTGTGGTGATAAATTTTCAAACAATTTCATTTAAGGGTTTACTCATATAGAGATAGAATCTTTTGAAATATTTGAACAAACTGAGGCAAGTTCAAAGAGACAGACTTAAGAATATTTTATGTGAAATAGCGCGAAAATTTATGTGATTCACGAGGCTTTTGACAAATTACTAAGGTAATATGTAACTTTATTTTCGGATTGAGACAGAATTCTCAATAAAATATGATACTAAGCCATCACTTAAACACATTAAAACATTAATCTCAGAATATAAAGTTATATGTACTCGTATCATGTAACAATGCAATACAAAACACACTTATTGTCTATATGGCATTATTCACTGCTTATGTTATGCGTTCATTATAGTGTCACTAATTAACAAAAAAAAACATTTTGCGTTGTTTTTAAAATATATTGCCGTATGGTGGTGGCTCGTTAAAAGAATACTACCACTCCATCTCATCCAGTGGATCTCGTAAAAGGCGAGTAAGGAATTGAACTGCACTGTGCACCCAACAGCGCACTGGTGGCGCTGAGCTCACCACCTATCACACCAAGTGCATTATACGAGTATTGTTTTGGTGACACGTGGATTGTGGCAGTCATCTGTTTTTGCAGTGAGTGTCCAGTCTCTGACTACCCCTTATGGGACACAGTCGTGATCTTATGTATGTATGTATGTTTAAAATATAGTACTAGATATGTCAAAAACAATGAAAATGTTGTAAAATGTCCACAAAACTGATTGGGTGCATATTTCTAAATAGTAACTAATTTAGACTAGATCTAATCAAATCTAAGAAATCTAGAATAGATGCACTGAATAAAAATTAACATTTCTATTGAAGCAAAGATAAGAAATATTCACGAATAATGCCTTTCCATATCCTAAAGTGAACCTGCTTTTCCTTCTATAAACTTTACTAGAAATACTCGGAACACATTTATGGCAGCTGTTAAGGTCCTAGCCAAAGAAGTATGTTGCTAATTGTGTTTTTAAATTATAAAAGTGTCATTATCATCGTCATCATCATTTCAGCCTTTCAGTCCACTGCTGAACATAGGTCTCCCCTACTAGATTGCTACAAAAGTTTCTAGCTCTCATTTTGGGGGGATTTTACCAAAGTTGCCACGCTAGGTAGGCGGGTTGGCAACATATTTACGCAGTTTATTTATTCAGATGTTCTAGGAAGATTCTGCTGCCCATCTCCTGATTTTGATTTTCCCTCCATCGACTTTTACGACACCCACGGGATGAGATGGAGTGGCAGATTCTCTTAAACCGCCACCACACGGCGCGGCCATTTTTAGATAAATATTAGTATTGTAACCCGAACATTTTTATATTTTATAATTTTATGGGTTCCTATGCAGGAATCCGTCTAGGTAGGTACCACCCCAGGGCCAGTTATTCTGCCGTGAAGCAGTAGTGTTCAAACATTACTGTGTTTCGGTTTGAAGGGCACTGTAAGCTAGCGTAATCACTGGGCATTTGAGGCTTAAGAAATGATGTCTCTTGGTGAAGGGCGCAGTGTGGTGTCACACAGAAATATTCTGGGTGACACAGCATTTGTTGTGGGCGGACGTTGCACTTACCATCAGGTGAACGTTTCGCTCGTTTCGTCACTTTATACAATAAAAAAAAACCTGTTTAAAGTATTGCAAATTTAATATAACTTACTAAAAAGAGATGATGATGAGATGTTTTAATTTTATCAATTTAACTAAAAGTATTTTGACTATATACTCGCAAGAAGAAAGTCAGGTTTGCTTTAATGAGTGGTTGTACAATGATTACTAATCATTATATAATAACGGATGAACCTTTCTATCCCCTTTTCAACAATGTGGCCATCGTTGGGTAGTTTTCTACTAAGTTAAGCCCGCGACTACGACCGCGAGGATTAAGTTTTTTTTTAAATACAATGGGAACTCTTTGATTTTCCGAAATAAAAAGTATCGTATGTCCGTCACCGGGATGCAAGCTATCTCTGTACCGAGTTTCAAGATCAGTTCAACGGTTGAGCCGTGAAAAGATAACAAACAGACAGAGTGACAGATAGAGTTACTTTGCATTTATAATATTAATGATGGATATTTTATAGATAATGCTTACGTCAGTTTTATTTTTTCAACGAGACATCTAATAAATAGAAAATTATGTGATATCTCATCCCGTTGGTGTCATAAAAGTTGACAGAGTGAAAATTAAAACCAGAATATGGGCGGGAGCATATTCCTTGAACATCTCAATAAATAAACTGCGGTTGCCAACCCGCCTACCAAGCGTGGCAACCAAGGCCAAATTCCCTCTAAAGAGGCTTATGTTGATTTATGAGGAGGCCTAAGTTAAGCAGTGGACTAATGATAGGCTGAAATGATGATGATGATACACAGTTTATAGCGTAACTTTTAACCTCTATTTACAGTCAGGGAACACAAAGCAAGTAATTAGTTCTGAGTAAGGTAAGCTCGATAGTTTACAGCATCTGCTACAGATATCTAAATTAATAAAATGTTATATTCGTAGTAAGAAATACCATTAATTAATCCTCCATTTAAATACTCTTTATGTTGTATTAAATTTGCCTTATCAATCACAAATATTGTATTATAAATCACCCAAATTCAAAACGAACGACGTACTACCCATATATCTGTATAATGCAGGTGTATTTTTGTTATCATGATTCGAGAACCAAATCTATTGTTTTCTTAACATTTTATACCACCAACATCGATGCATTTATATTTTATTCGCAATCTGCTCTTATTCTTCTTCATACTTGAGCACTTGAACGCAAAAATCGCTATCAATGGTAAAAGATACTGCGGGTCAGTAATGTCTATTGGTTTCCCAAGGTCTTCGACCCCCGGCGACTTTCTTTTTGTTATTCATGTTAATGACTTACTCTCCCTTGTTGAAAATACAAAAGTACCTAAGAATTTAAAAAGGGTTATTATAATATTAAGGAATTCATGGACGAAAATTACCACTGGGAATGCAGTGATCGTTGCCAAGTTATCTATATATTTATACGTGAAGAGAAAACTTTGTACCCTTTTTATACGTAGCATATTGCGCGCACGAAGGAGTGTGAGATTCCGCATAGTTAAAGTTTGCTAAAGAAGAGTTAAAAATTCTCACAATTAGTTTTATGAAAAATATCCGTATTGGATAAAGGATATTCCATTAAATTATGGCAAATTGCACGGAAATTGAAAAAGCTAGCTTGTTTTGCCGTGAAGCAGTTGTGTGCAAACATTACTGTGTTTTGGTTTGAAGGGCACTGAGAGCTATCGTAATCACTGGGCATATGAGACTTAAGAACTGATGTCTCAGGGTGACGGAGGCTGTGTGGTGTCACACAGAAATGTTCTTGATGACATAACATTTGTTATGGCCAGACGTTGCACTTACCATCAGGTGAACGTTTTGGTTGTTTCGACACTTTATCCAATAAAAAAGAAAAAAAAACTTTTCTGTAAAAAAAATTTTCTCTTGCTGTTTTTATGAATAAGTAATAATGTACATAAGGCTTGCTTAGAAACGTTCTCCATTTCATCCAGCACGCATCTACTCTGTCTGTAATCACTTCTGTCATAGATAGTGAATAGGCCATTGCCACTTAAATTTCAAACACGGAATTTATGTTTCATAACAGAATTGCAAAATAGTAAATATTTTAACATATACAAAATACAAAATTGAACATTACAAATTGTACTTGCAAACGTTATGTAAATTAATGTTAACCACAATGTTAAAATCGAGCTTGCCATAGTTTTTACTCCAATAAAACTTATGAATTACTTAATAGCTGCAATAATTTAAGTTTTGAGCCACCGAATGCTATTTAGAATTGTTCACGCAATCCAGAGGGCATATTCCGCGTCCTCCTCATCTCATCCTTTAGTAAGTGAAATGGAGTATATGAAAAATTATATAAAACAAATCACAGAGAAATTTAAGAAATAGCTTACAAATAATTATATAGGATAAATTAGATTTCTAACCCTAAATAAATCTACGAGTATATTATTAAAAACATGACTATTACATTTGAAAGTATATTTATGGGTATATTATTATCTATTAATTACAATGGTTTTCTCAAATTACTACATAATATCATATACACAATAAACAAATGAGTATTTTAATATGTTCTAATATACTAGAAATAAATTATTTCTATTCAATAAATAGCTAATTTAATAAATAATTGTTATTAACAATTATGATAAATGGCTTTTGCTAACTGCATTACTTGCATAAATTGCATTACTGCATTTACTTGCATAAATTAGCACTATAATATGGTAAATACGATTACATTTGTTGGCTCGGTAATCGTCGGTTGGCTTTTATACGTAAAATTGTTGAAAACTTAATAGAATTTAACCTGTATAGCTCGGGTAACGGAATGTGGAACAATAGTGCTTTGTAAGCTGTAGTTACTCGTAATACTGCCTTAATAGGCATAATATAAACCCTAACAATACTTGACTAAAACATATTGAAAACAAAAAATAGTAAGCTATAATCCTTTCCTAATTTGGGAGCATTTGCCTTAATCACCACGCCACTGCCACTTCTGCCCTTAATCACTGGTTCCATTTTGTACTATTTCCCTTGTCCGATTTAGTGAAATAACCCATCCTCATTACTTTTATCATCATCTTGATGTGGTGGTTTCGAAATCTTCATATACTAATACTAATTAGGGCCTGCAATAAAAACAAAAACTAGTAAGTCAATTTAGTTGGCAATTTCTCACAATCAATAGGTATAATAACCCTTACCATATTTTTTCAACTCAGACCAATACCAAGTAATAGTCCAGGCATATTAGGGGTTTCACCTCGGAATGAGAGATAGTCAGCTATAAACTTGGATAAACCTTTATTTTGACACCCTAATACTTGTCTCAAAACCTACTTATCGTAGGGTGTCCGCGACTAGAGATATTCCAAGGTCAAAGGTCAATAAATAGATTTTTCACACATTTATTGCAAATATCTCGTTTCCTTTGGGTTTTATGCTCTTTGTATGTTTAAACAAAAGTTGTAGAGAATTTAATCTTCTACAATATTAATCATAGGTACAAAGAGCAGAATACGCATAGGAACGAGATATTTGCAATAAATGTGTAAACAAATCGATTTTATGGCCTTTGATCTTGGAACATCTGTAGTCGCGGACACCCTACGATAAGTAGCTTTTGAGACAAGTTTTAGAGTCAAAATAAAGATTTATACAAGCTGTAAAGTCAGCTATAAAGCTGACTACCTGTCATTCCGAGATTCTTGCTCTTATTTGACTAATATGCCTTGACTATAAAATCTTCAGAACAGTGGAAATCATTGCATACTTTAGGATAATTTTTATGTACATAAAGATATATTGCTGGTGGTAGGATTTCTACAAAATAATCAATCAAATCAATCTAGTTAACGATTAGTTAGCACCTCCCCAGCTCAACCCGTGGGTATCTAAAAAGTCGTCAGAGGGAAAATAAAAACCAGGAGATGAGCAGCAGCAATTTTTGTAGAACATCTGAATAAATAAATTGCGGTTGCCAACCGGCCTGCCAAGCATGACAACTATGGCAAAGTTCTCCCAAAATGAGAGCCAAACAAATTTTTGTAGCAATCTCTGGGGGAGGTCTATGTTCAGCAGTGGACTAGTCATAGGCTGATATGGTGGTGGTGGCGGAATCTAGTTACCGTAGTGCCAGTTATTTTACCGCCAAGCAGTAGTGCACAAAAGCCGCTTTGTTTCGGTTTGAAAGGCAGTGAAGTTAGTGCACTTACAATTTCAATAATATGAGACGTAAGAACCGAAGTCTGTTGGTGACGAGTGCGGTGCTACACAGAACTTATCACAAAGTTCTAGTTCCAGTTACGTAATTGTTAAAGACAGACATGGCACATACTATCAGGAGAAAGACTGGATAAAAGTCACTTAATTCCATAAAAAAAGAATCGAAATTGTCATGGTAGACAAACTCGATTTTAGTTAAGATGTCTATGTTTGGATGTCTCTTAGTAACAATATTTTTATTTTTGATAATAAAAAAGAATTTCTCCGTGTTAGATGTTTTCTTTTAGGTATAGAGAAAGATATATTTTATTTGACATTGCTATGCCCATTAGTATTGTCAATAGAAGTAGATTACATTACAAGTAGTATTGACAATACACCGATAAAACAAACGACGACCGCGTGGCTCAATGGTCAGAGTACCTGACTTCAGAGCCGCGGGTCCTGGGTTCGAATCCCAGCCGGAGCCAACATTTGTGTTAAATCACAAATTGTTGGTTTTCGGGTCTGATTGTGTTGTGATTGTCCACGTGTTTCTGACACTGCATCTTCGCCTACCTCCGATCTTATCGCATCAGCGTTACATCGGGCGCGGGTAGGTTGGGATGAGTGAGTGCCTCTGTGTTTGCGCGTACACTTGTGGCACTATAATATCTCCTGCGCAGTTGATGGCTCTCGACAGTAGTCGGAAGTTGTCGCCGTGGTCGAAATCGGCTAGGGAGAACATCAAAACAAACAACAATACAATCTTCAAGTCTTTACAAACATAAGTTACTGAACCCCACAAATATAAGATTAATAAAAAAAGACTCAGTAAAATCATAGAAGTAAGAAGAGGATTAACTTTTTTATTGAAATACTAGTAAAATGCTACGGCATAAAATTATTTTTATATCAATGTACTACAGAATTTGGAACGCTACACGCGAGCGAATATTATTTGGATTACCTAGTTTTATTTCTATTGTCTGTAGGTCAGTGCAGCAGTTTATCTAAAAAATAAATTGTTCTTCTATTAAGATTGTATAAAAAATTTGAGTTTTCATAAAATGTAAATGTAAACGTTTTGACTAAGCTGTACATATAAAATATGTTAAATATAATTTATGGTAAAGTCTATTAGTTTCAAAGAAATTAAGTGATGAATTTACAATTGAATTTTAATCATATATCTTTGATAAATAAGGATCCAAATTTAAATACGAGTACGTTAAAATAAATGGACAAATTATGGTTCGCATTGAATGGTAAGACTAATACAATTAATGCTAGGAGGTTTCCTGAACAAACGTTGACCTGTTCACAATTAAATAAAAAACAGATACTTTACATTATTGACGCATCTACTGATGATGATAATACAAATGGTGGAATTAAATTAGTTTAGATAGATTATTATTACAAACAGTAAACCACAAATTATGTACGTAGGTAATGCCTACTAGGTACGTAAACAGTGAAATAGTTTATAAACATCAACAACATCAAAAACAAAATTCTATTAATAATCTGTTATTAATGTATAATACATAATAAATAGCGTACATAATGTTGACTGAATTTGCTGTGAATTCCATTAAAACTATAGTTGTGCTAAAACAGAAATTGTTAGTTTTCGGGTCTGGTTGTGTTGTGTTTGTCCCCGTGTTTCTGACACTGCATCCTAGTCTACCTCCGATCTAATCACATCAGCGTTAAATCGGGCGCGGGTAGGTTGGGACGAGTGAGTGCGCGTACACTTGTGGCACTATAATATCTCCTGCGCAGTTGATGGCTCTCAACAGTATCAATCTACTCTCAATAGTATTTCCGAAGTTGTCGCCGTGGTTGTAATCGGCTAGGAGATCATCATCATCATCATAACATTTTTGATTACCAGCCGGAGCCAACATTTGTACAAAAATAAAAATATATTTGAAATGTATGTCTGTAAAACGCACATTACTATGTTTTCATGCGCACTGTTGCATGCGCGTGTTTTAACATAGCAACACAATAAATTATTGAACTTAAACAAGATTGTTATACTAAGTTTTTTGTACTAAGTTTTTTTGTATTTAGTTAAAAGACAAAAATAAAATTACTTTTATTTCAATTTTCAACATTTTTATTGAAAACCGAGAAATGTTAAATCCATTATCATTTTAATGGCGTTTAAACTACGAAGAAGTTAGCTAACATTGCAACTTTCAAGATTTTTCAGCTGTGCTTGGAATTTAGTTAGAAAATATAAAATCTTTTCACATTTTTGTAAAATAATAAAAATTATGCCGAATTCAAAAAAAATGGGACATGTTCCCCCAGCTTCCCGCTGTGCTATATATATTTTTTTTAATTCAGGACTACTGCAACCCTGTTAATGTACGAGTACTAATCTAACCTCTCCAATAACCTCTAAAATTAGAATGTTTAGTACGATACCTTCTACTCTCATTCAATATTTAAAATGAAATAAAATGTTTTTATAAGCTACGATGTTCTTTTACAAATTACTAGCCGACGTTATAGGCATTCCGAAGCCTAATAAGCCTAGGAACATTCCGTCTAATTATCGCCCAATAAGTCTCCTCAACTCGATGGCTAAGATTTATGACCGAATTATACTCAGTCGATTAAAAGACTATGTCCTTACAAATAATATTCTTCCAGACGAGCAGTTCGGCTTTCGCCCCGAACACTCTGTACTCATCAAGTGCACCGCTTAACGGAGCACATTTTAGAGAATTTAAACGACCGCCCTAAGCCTGTAGGCACCTTGCACAGGGGCCTTATTTTTCGATGTCGCAAAGGCATTTGACAAAGTCTGGCACGACGGCTTGTATTACAAGTTGTATCACACTAAAGTGCCAGACAGACTCGTGAACATCATACGAGCCTTCTTGTCTAACCGCCTATTTCGCTTCCGGGTAGAGGGAACGCGCTCCTCAAGCAGCCCTCTCCGAGCGGGTGTCCCTCAGGGCTCCTGCCTCTCCCCACTCCTTTTCTCGCTGTACACTAGCGATATTCCTAAAGACCCGAAAGTCAATCTTGCGCTTTTCGCAGATGACACGGCCCTGTACTATTCCGACAAGCACAAGGGCCGCATAACGATTCAACTCCAAGCCGCAGCCGATCGCCTAGGCGAATGGTTCCGTAAATGGAGAATAGAGGTAAACCCCGAGAAATGTGTAGCGATATACTTCTCGAGGGGCACACCAAAGCCCGCTAGACGATGTCACCCAATCGGCAACAATCAGCTAGGCACGATCACCCTGTTCGGACGCCCTATTCCCTGGGAAAAGAGCGTCAAATACCTCGGGGTCACTTTAGACGCAGCGATGTCGTTCGCTGCACACATTAAAAACATACGCAATAGAGCGGCTTTTATCTCAAGCCGTCTATACCCATTAACTTGCTCTTGCAAGCAAAATGTGCTTAAGACACAAACTTCGCCTCTTGCATTACTTGCATAAGACCCGTAATGGACTATGCTTGCGTCGCTTTCGCTCACGCGACGGGCAATCAATTAAAGAAGTTACAGAGCGTTCGAAATCGATTCTTGGGAACTGCCACACTTCACACTTCACAGCGACTGTGAAATGCCCTTAATCTCTGAACACTTCAGAGAATTATCACGGCGGTTTTTCGAAAAAGCCGCGGTTCATTTAATCCCCCGCTGGTGGTTAAAGCAGCAAATTACCGACCAAACATAAACGCGACCGAACGCAAACGTCGCCCGCGAAACGTGCTAGACGAGACGGACGTCTCAGCTCTTCCTGACGATACGATACTGTCAGTCACGATCCAGGCCACACTATACACACAGTCAATAGCTTTAATATAACACGCACCACGACGCGCGACCGCCGTAGAGAGCGGCGCGCAATAGTCAATAATCACACCGCGTACACGAGATTCACCCGTGTTCCAGGGCGGTTCTCACCGCCCAGAGTTACCGACACACAAGTCAACAGTCTGAATGTACGCGCGCAGCCTCCTTCGGACGGTCATTAGACGACTTAAAATATTTAAGATTTTCGAAATCGCGAAAGCACGCAGCGAACGCGACGCAGTCCGAACTTCGAGGTTTTTGTAGGAGTTTTTATTTATTTATTTATGTTTGGGTCAAATCAAACCTGGCACGCGGGCCCCTGGCCCGCGAACACAGTATCCAATGAAGCTGTAAAAGCCGAGAAGGCTAACAGCAATTACATCACCGAAAATATATATACAAATTCCTTTTCAGACACAAAAACACACAGATTCTTTACAATAACCGCAAACACTCGCAAAAAGAATGGCCTGGAGTTGCAGCCCAATAATTACAAAAATGCAAGATACCTAAAAGACTATAAAAATCCCCCTGGCCAATGTTTGACCAGGGCGACCAATTTCGAATACTGTCGAAATTTATCAACCCAGGAGATATTATAGTGTCACAAGTGTACGCGCATATACAGGGGCACTTACTCGAACCAACCTACCCGTGCCCGATGTAATACTCATACAATAGGAATCGGAGGTAGACTAGGATGTAGTTTCAAAAGCACAGGGACAATCACCGCACAACCAAACCCGAAAACCAACAATTTGTATGTTTGCACAAATGTTGGCTCCGGCTGGGATTCGACGCAGGACCCGTGGCTTGTTACGCTGTGGGTACCCTGACCACTTAGCCACGCGGTCGTCAACCGCCCCATATAGTTGTGGTGTCACCCATAAATTTACATTGCAAAAGTTCTGTGTGCCACCTAACTGCGCTCGACAGCATGAAAAATCGGTTCCGAGGACTATTATGCTGTGTTTGAATTACACTGGTTTCAGTGCTTTTTGAACTGCAAAATAATATTTCCATGTAACTTCCACACGGCAGAATAACTGGCACTGCTTTGGCGGATGATATTGCCAAGGAAAAGGGTAGCTACCCGCAAAATCGGGTGGTCTAATCTGGGGAGGACGTCTCCTCCAACTAGTAATATTTAGATGTTGTATATAGTTCCCATCTCAGAAAACTTTCGTAGCGCGATTATGGAATGTGTGAAACATTTTTTGAGCTTCTCATGTGGCGAAATAGACGTCGCTGCACTGCGATGGTACCTAGCTGATTTCATGCATAAGAGACCTGGCACCAGTACTGCTATTAGTTATGTGATCCTATGGTATATTTTATACGATTATTACTTGTATGTGGTACAGATTCGTCAAGGATACCCGATAACCGATTTTTTTGTTCATGAAACACAATTACTTCTTACACATTAAGCTCGTTTACCATTCTTATTAGAAAATATTTTTTTTAAAAATTCACTACCAAATTATGAACTCTATAGGAAAGAGGTAGGTGCTATAATACTCTGCCGGACACCTATCGGGTACTTCGTAACACTTATTGATAGTCAGTGAGTTTAGAGGTATTTATCTAAATAAGTGACTATTCATGTGAGGGCTGGCCGACATCATCGGTAACGGGAGGTAATATTGATGCTGTACGACAAATAATTTAATCACATAAAAATATAATAAGTCAGCTGATTTCGTACAATATAAAGCACTCACCTGAATCACATGAAAAATATTTTACATGAACACCTAAAGGTTCAGAAGCTTAAAAAGAGATGGATACCGCATGAGTTAACGGAAGTCAACGACAGCATATAGTGTTGTGCTAAAATTCTCTAGCGTCTAAATGGTATATTGTAATTACTGGACATATAATATTTATTTAATATGTGACAAACACGTTCTTTGGACAAATGTCCAAAGAACTAAGAAAGTGTTATAACCTGTGCAATCATCAATGAGTAGACGGTTGTCTAGCATCATTTGGTGAATTCGAGCAATGTTATAATTAATGATTGCAATTTTTGGGCGCCTCGTACATTTATCGTCTCCTGATCTGGTACGGCAGTGTTAATTCATCTACACGCAGTACACAGCCTCCAACTCGTCTTTTATTTTTGTAAGCGTATTGCTTTTCGAAAACAAATATTTAATGACTGCACGATACTCATTATATATATTAGATTTGATGTGATAGATTATATATAGATACTCGATTTCCACAAACACACATCCGTTCGCTTAAACAATTTTCCAACAACAACAGCGCGTCCTAAATGGCTGGAATTTTGATTAGTACCTTTTAAAAACCAAAAACATTCCCTAGCTATTGTTGACGAGTCCTGCATAATTTTTCCAATATATGTATGTCGAGTTCCCTTAAAAATAATATAATGTATATAGGCACCGTAGTAATAAATACTTCTTATTAATTCTTTAGATGGATTAAAAATGTAGAATATTGTATACGATATTAAAAAGAAACATTGTGAAAATGTCCGGTACGAAGTAGGATGTGTGAATGTTTTATATTCACACCAATGTTCAAATTAATCTAACGCACAACGTGTTGTAGCATAAACCGAGCAATATTAAAAACATCGTCTAAACAAACATAGCGTTGTGTTTTATTTCCGCTCCAATGCAAGCTTTGTATTTTTTACAAATTATACATTTTCTGTAAAAAAATTAGGGTTTCATCCCTAATTTTTTACCACCAAAAATAGAGGGACCGATACGGCTTAGGGTCGTATCGAAAAAACCGCTGGCGACATCAGATTGTATAAAGTGGTCGTACGTGCAGAAAATAATTGCAAATATTTACTACAAAAGGCGTTTAGCACCTTAAACGTTGCTGCCCGTTACGGGTTACACTACATTTTACGTTTAGAATAGTTTTGAATGGTTATGCTGCTTTCACACACTCGTATCTTTTTGTTGAATCTTACTCCAACGTCTGAAACCGCGAGATCGAGTAATGATAATTTATTAAAATATCTGAATTACGAAAAGGAATTTTTATAATACTACCGAGCCGTGGTAGCTCAAGGACTGGCTTGCCTTAAATTTCATAGTACGCGAGTAACCGAGTTTTATCCCCGGTGCTGCCGACACCACTAAAATTGTTCTGCAATGTTAAGTGCTGATTTATCACGTGCCCAGCGCTGAAGGAAAACATCTTGACGAAACCTGCATGACTCAGGTATAAAATATTTTTAAGGCATGTGCAGCCCGCCAACTTGCATTGAAGTAGCGTGGCGGACTCTTCTTGGCTCCAAAACCCTGTCAGAAATGAGAGAAGACATGTGCTCAACAGCTGTAACTTTACGTTTTTTATTAAATTTAACAACGAAATAAAATTTATGTAAAAAAAATCCCTTTTTTATACCTATACTTACTAACTTTAAAAAAAAACTGTTTCTCTGTTGGAAATGATTCAACTTAAAAATTATTGAAGCAATATAGAATTTTAACAGTTACTGAAATCATTTAGTTCGGGATTTACATATATGATTCAGAAGGTCTAAGCATATAAAGTATCATTGTTATATGTATAACTTTTTTAAAGCAATTGAAAATGTTGCTGGATGGACTAGATAAGGATTTAATTTGAACTATCATTTATTTACTTGGTTGGCATTACGTTATGAATATTTTTTTTATAAATTACATTTTCCTTTATCATACCTACACTTAATTAAATGTAACTTTAAAAAAACTGTCTCTCTATTCGAAATGATTCAACTTAAAAATTACTGAAGCAATATAGAATTTTAACAGCTACTGAAATCATTTGTTTCGGGATTTACATACATGATTCAGAAAGTCTAAGCATATAAAGTATCATTGTTATATTTATTTCTTTTTTAAAGCAATTGAAAGTGTTGCTGGATGAACTAGATAAGGATTTAATTTGAAATATCATTTATTTACTTGGCATTACGTTATGAAATTATTTTTATGTTAATACATCTACAAAGATTCTATAATAATATGAACTTTGGATACATTAATCAAAATATTACGCATATATTTAAGAGTGTCACAAATCCTTTCCATGAATGAAAAGATTAACGACTTCCAGCGCATGAATTTCAAAGCGAGGCATCAAATTTTCTGCTGTAAATAACTGTTAACTGCTTTAGGAAAATAGAATTAATTGCGTAATTATTAAATACGCGTTTTTTGTTTATTTTAAAGTATTCAAGTATTAAGAGAGTCAGTGCCTCTGTCAAATTTGAAGACTTACAGCATTAGACAAATCATCGCCCCATACGCAGTTTTTTTTTTAAATCTAAGTCATATAGGTTTTCTTACGCGTAATCAAAATCATACCTAAAAATTCCAATAAACAACTATCTAAAATCCAGAGCTCAACTGAGTTCGCTCGCATACTATGAACTTCATGGCAAATGTTCGACCCCTAAGCTATCGTAGATTTCACATTCTTCACAAGCTTTTCATTTTTATATACACATTACAAAGACCATGAAAGCGAAGCGTTTTCATGTTTACAGTACATTGAACACGGAAAATGCACCAAACTTTTTTTTTTCAATTATCCCTTATTTATTTATATATCTGCGGTAAAGAAACATTACATTGTGAATTCTTCCGCCAATCTATAATGCAGCTACGGCGTAGACTACACCTTGATATCTTCATTCAAAGGGTAGACTCTTTCCAGGGGCTAATACAAATATTGTACGGAGTAGATGGTTCTACCCCTGGAAACGCGCGAATCGTCGGGTTTATAAACAGCAAAATAAAACGCACTAAAATAAAATATTAGAAATCCTTATAATTAATAGTTAATCCTTATAGTTTTGTATATATATTGCGACTACTACGACTAACGACTAGTTTCGGTTAAATTTCAGTTAATAAACCGTTCATGCATTTACCGGTTAAAGGATTAACCTGCTAAAAATTAACCGAAACGATTTATATTACCTGTTACACATTTTTAACCGGTTAATTTCAGATACTTTATAAGCAGCTGTCCTTTTCACTTTCGCCGTCGCCTAGTGGTCGGAGTACCTAACTTCTACGCCGCGGGTGGCACACAGAACTTTTGCAATGCAAATTTATAGGTGACACCACAACTATATGGGGCGGTTGACGACCGCGTGGCTAAGTGGTCAGGGTACCCACCGCGTAACAAGCCACGAGTCCTGCGTCGAATCCCAGCCGGAGCCAACATTTGTGTTAAATCACAAATTATTGGTTTTCGGGTCTGGTTGTGTTGTGATTGTCCCCGTGTTTCTGATACTGCATCTTAACCTACCTCCGATCTTACCGCATCAGCATTACATCAGGCGTGGGTAGGTGGGGACGAGTGAGTGCCTCTGTGTTTGCGCGTACACTTGTGGTATAGTGCCACAAGTATATATCCTGCGCAGTTGATAGCTCTCGATAATATTCGGAAGTTGTCGCCGTGGTCGAAATCGGCCAAGAGAATATCACATTATTGATATACAAGAAACCTAAGGTATATAGATATATAATAAATGTTCTACCAAAAAGTATAAAAATATCAGCTCTGAGACATTAAAAAAGGATTAGAAGGTATTCCTCCTATCATTAACTAGTAAATTGTGTGTACTTACGCATGGCATAATATAGTTATTGGAATTAGTTTTGTCGTCTCACGCCAGCCATATCGACGACTGAGTGTGATCAATGGACCAATAACAGCAATCGCTCGACACGTCCTTCCATTTAAATCTGTTTCGTTCCGTCATCCGTCGGAATTTGACGGAACGAAACCAGTTTTCTTATTAACCGGTAAATAGAAAGTATATATTTCATAGTATTTAAGTTTACATGAGATATCATATCGACGTTCATAGTGTTTCGTTGTCGTCGTTTCCGCCCATCACTAGTCCACTGCTGAACAAGGGCCTCCCCCATACATTGCCACAAAAGTTTCTAGCTCTCGCTTTGCGGGGATTTTGCCGTAGTTGCCACATTTGGCAGGCGGGATGGCAACCGCAGTTTATTTATTCAGATGTTTCGGGAAGATGCTGCTACCTATCTCTTGAGTGCTTAAGTAGCAATGTAGTGTTTAAGTAGGAATTACTATTTATTTAATAAGCATGCATGTTTAAAAGTGCCTGCCTGGCTAACCGACATATTAACAGTGCCACAAGTTACAAGTTCAGAAAGTTTACATAGAGACTCCTTATATAACTTAGGCTAGTAACGGGCTCTAAAATCGACCCCTGAAGGTGTGGACGATCAAAGATCGAGGAATATATAGGGTATACCCATTAACTCGAAATTTCGTACAATTTCTGCAAATAGTAAAGAAGTTTTCCTATTTTTACGTTTATGATTCATATCAAATAATTATTAGAACAAACTACTAACATTTTAAATTTATCAAAAATTTATCAAGAATAACAGTACTAAATAACACAGCTAAATACGTAAACAATAAAGTGAATTAAAAATCATAAATTATTGATTGTGAAACATGCTTAAGCAAGAAATAATAATATATTATAATCATCCAATAAATCTGTAAACTTCACGTGTCTTCACGACATTTTAAAATTTTGCGAAATAAATAATCGAAGGAGGCTAAAAATAAGTAACTAAAGTAGTAACCTTTCTATCAGTTTTAGAAATGCCTGTTTGTTTTTTTTCTCTTATCGTATTTTTTTTTGTTTGTGAACGCATCACGTCTAAAGTACCAAATTTATTCAAAAGCCTCAGTAAGAAAATTATCAAGGGTCTCTCGAATTATCCTGTAACATTTAGTCCATGTTTTATTAAAATCGGTTAATTATATAAAAAGTTATGAGTATTCGTAGTCTTAAACGTTGGCGATGAGTCAATTATGTGTAATTTAAATGGTAAGAAAAGATGTAAAATAAGGTCTATACCAATATATGTGCTAATATATAGTATTAAATTAATACCTGAACCAGAAACGCAGCAAAATAAACAATTATATCATATTTTCTTTCAAAGGATATAATTTTTTTTTTTTTTGGTTTTTGATTTAATTAAATATAAACTTAGTGCAGTTTTCGTCGTATTATATTGGTTGGTCCAATTAATAAAAGGCTAATATAGCCTATTACTTTGCTATAAATGTATTTCACTCTTTATAAGTTTAAAGTTTAATTTTTTGTAATATTATATATTTCTTGAACGTCGCGATGCGGTAAATATTTACGCATTTTTCGCCGTCAAAATACAATAATCGTTAATTATCATTAGCAATAGACGGTGACATGAATTTAGATGGTAAAGTTGGGAGGTATATAAGTTTCGGTTAAACCAAACCTGGCTGGGACCGCGAGGACAGCTATCTGAATCCGATGAAACTGTATAAGACACAAAGCCTAACAGCAAAAACATCACCGAAATTATATCAAATATGTGTCGTTAAGTCTGTGGGTGTAAGTGTGTGCTGAATGCCACCTTATATATCGTATCTAAAACTCTGTATGTTGTTGATCACAAACTTTGAGAATTTATCGTTGAAATTTTTTAATTTGTTTATTTATTTATTTCATTGTAGGGTTATTTAATATTATTTTAGATTAGTTAGTTTAGGTTTACACATTTTTCATTAGTTGTAAATACTGATTCTAAATTGTGTTGTAAATCTGTGCCAATAAATAAATGGAGTATCTGTCTGTGATTTCGCAATAAAGTTTTTTTCTTAAACTCAAAAAAATATGTTGTGCAGGGTAAAAGGGCAAAAGTCAAATACGGGTTTTATAATTTTTGTCTATCTGTTTGTTTGTTGCCTGAGCTAACACGCGGACGAAGTCTAGCGGGTATCAGCCAGTTTAAACTAAATATATATATTGTCCGTTGAAGCTCAGGGGCTGGGCGCTCGCTTTAAATTTCATAGTACGCTAGTGAATTTTTTTTTAGAGGTACCGGCACCTGGGTTCGAACCCTGGTGCCGGAACCTCTAAAAAAAAATTTTGTGCAATTTTAAGTGCTGATTTAACAAGTGCTCAGCGATGAAGCAAAACATTGTGAGGAAACCTATTTCGAAATCCAAAACCCTCCTCCGTCACGCCTGTTTTTCCGCAAGGACGAAAAGTGGGCTACGTACATATGTGTATGTATGTTTATGAAAGTAAGCGACGAGACTAGCGGATCGTATACCTGATGATTAGTGCAACATCTACTTTGCTCAACCAGCAAACTGCTGAATGCTGCATCCAGAATTTTTAGTTGGAAATCTCTTTGTACCACCACACTGAGCTCGTCGCCCAGAGCCATCACCAAAAGCAAGCAGTTAGACATAAGCTGGCACAAAACTATTTTGCATCAAAGTTATTTCTCTATGTAATTCAACAAACTATTTGTGGAGATTTTTTATCGGCATACCGTTATCTATTTAGCAAACAATTTATATTTTTAAGTTTTGCTGTAAATCTTCGTGAAAGTATAAAATAAATTACATTCGATTTTCTTTTATTTTCTTGGCAGCGATGCTTTACAAATCGAGTTAATACGATATTAAAATAATTTATTTATTCTCCTTTTTTTTTGGATAAAGTGATGAAACGAGCAAAACGATTTTGAATTTCTGTGTGACACCACACTGTGCCCATCATGAGACATAAGTTCTTAAGTCTCATATGCCCAGTGATTACGCTAGCTCACAGCGCCCTACAAACCGAAACACAGTAATGTTTGCACACTTGCTTCACGGCAGAATAACTGGCCCTGGGGTGGTACCCACCTAGACGGACTCCTGCATAGGAATCCTTCCACCAGTAAAAAGTACCTTATAAAGGTAATTGGTCTATGATAACGTGATATTTGAGTACCCATTGTTGAGACTAGGTAGGCACAGTGGCTACGCAGTTTGCTTTTGAGCTACGAGCCGCGAGTTTGATTCCCGCAGTAATATTTTTTTATATGAGCTATAGGTTTCTATGTATACTGGGTGCGTGCGAGTTTGTGCTAGTGCAATTTATGACTGTAAGACGGACTCACGATACAGGATCTATATTTAAAATGATTGTAGCTGCCTACAAATCTCGGTAATCAACTACAGTATATGCTCATATTCCACCTTTTTTTTTAACTCCACTGCATATTGTTTAAAATAAAAGATAAAATTTTACCGCTATAATAACATACTGATTTTTTCGCTTTTCTTTTGTTCTTGCTCTAACTTCAGAACTATATATTTTACTTCTGTTTCCGTATTTAGAAAAGGCTGCAAAGGTTATGCGGAGAAAAACATTAATTACTTCTAATCACAAAGTCATCTACCAAAAGCGTTTTCCACTCTCACATAGTGCCAAAAAGGATATAACGTAGTATTTATTTTCAGTAAGTATATAACTTCATGAATGATGAACTGATTTCATAATTAATTAATCAAAAAATCCTAGTGAAGTTTATAAAGTACGTAAGAATACGTTGGCCAATTTCTCAGAGGTGAAGTAAGAAGAACGCAGAAATGTTTGATAGCGACTATCATTCTTCGAAAGAAAATACATTTCCGTGTGTAAACGCAGAGGCACTTAAATTTTACTATCGTTAGTTTCTCGTTATAAAGTATATTCACTTTCGAAACTTGCACTGAAAATGTTACAGTCAAAGTATCTCTCATTTTACTTACGGGAGATATTTTGAATTGTGTGGTAAGTGCAACGACTGACTATAACAAATGCTGTATCACCCAGATCATGTTTGAGTGACACCACACTGCTTATGAGACATCATTGCTTAAGTTTCTTATACCCAGTTTACACTAGCTCTCAGTGCCCTCCAGGCCGAAAAATAGTAATATTTGCACACTACTGATTCACGGCAGAATCACTGGCCCTGGGTTGGTACCTACCTAGATGGATTCCTATTTAGGAATCCTACCAGTTAAACGCCATTCTCGCCTTGCTTTCTGTTTCCTTGATCGAAGAGAACGATGTAAATCGGTACTTGAAATAACAATAAACAATTTTAATGACCGGCATCGGTGACCGTACTTAGCTTACTCTCATAGTTTATAAAGGCGAGCGACGGATCCCTAAGCTACCGCTGCTCTATTTAATTAGTTCCGAATAACTTCAATATATTAATATAACATGTAGTTATGCGTAGTGGTTTTTCGTCAGGTTATATAAAATAAAGACGACATATACTTAACATAATACTATACAATAAAACTTATAGGTAAATGAAACCCCAACCTGACGGGAGCCCTCGTCCTGGGAGACCAAATGGAGAGTTAGGGGAAAAGGGAAATAAACCAGCAGACGATGCGGGCCGTATCGAGGAGCACCGCCTTCTGCATTTGAGCACGGAGCTGGCCGGGATTAACCCCTTTGCAGTCACGACCACCGGAATAATGTCGGTCCGCATACCACTCCACATGTTGGTAACCTCGTGAGCCAGGTCCAGATATATTTTATTAAGAATTTTTAAAATCATAAGATATGATAATAATTAAGATTCCTGGGGATATAATTATATTTACAAGAGTAGTCAAATGTTGGCCTGTTCACATTAAATTATAACGCATAAAGTAATATTAATACATTGCAGAACATAATTCTTAGAAAAACCTTAAAACATAGAAAAATAGTTTGCATTTTGTGCGAAACCTAGTAAATGTTATAATTTGTGCATTTTTTGTGAATCACATGATTTTTTTACAAATTTCATATTTTACTAAATAAGTATGCAACGTGAAAAAAAAATTATTTTAAACCATTTTTAAAGGTTTGTCATTTTATGTCGTAAATTAAATTTTAAATAATCAAACTAAGGTAAAGGCACTCTATTCCGAGGGGTTCTAAAAATGGCACCAAATTCCGATGTATTTAGAATAACAGCGATTTTAAGAAATTTACTAGTTCTTTTTGTCTGCAAGATACATTATTCGATTAATAATTTATCTGATCATGTTTACATGAGCAAAGGTGTGCTTTAGAGAGTGTACGTTTTAAAATTATCGGTCAGTTTGACGTTAGTAGCTGACTCAAACGGGCTCTTCATACATTTCGGACCTTATGCACGTTAGTACTACGATTTGCTAAATAGCGTTTTAGATGATAGTTTTATACTGTGGGAGTTTTTGTTTAGGTTCGAATATTGGAAGGGTTATATTTTTTATCGAAAACACTTAACATTTGAGTATTTTCTTCATTAATTGAGGAGAAAATAGGTTCGTAAAATACAGCGGCATAAGGTGCCAAAAATTTTAGATGGTTCCTAAATGCCGATGTATACCACGGAAATGCAATTTCATAGACGTTATCTTTTTTTAAAATTTTGAAAGCAATTTTATGATTACGAACTTACTGTTTTAGTTCTAATTACTTAAATAACCCATAAATATAAAAATCTATTTCCGAGGTACACTGTGGCGTCGGGTTTACTAATTATAGAAGGTCAAATATTGTTGATTTAGGTATTATATTAATTCGTTGTATGGAAAAGCTAACTACAGAAAATTAAGTTATTTATGTATTTTGATACAATTCTGAGTGCGTTTTATATATTGTTTCAAAGATATCGCAATTACACATTAATTTATTTATATAATATTAAAAAATCTTTCACTTTTTATTACTCGGAATTAGAAAACTTGATTTAGTATTATAAAACGCTATACCGATGTATTTAAGTCGGAATAAGGTTATATGAGTACCTTATTCCGTGGTATTGACAGACGTTAAATACAGAGTGTTCATTATCTTACGCAGCTTGATAAGGACTTTTGTACGGTTTTAGTATCTGAAAGATCGGTTGGCGCAGTGGCTAAGCCCTTGGCTTCTGCGCCACTGGCTTGCCAATTTCCTATCAAGACACCCAACTGTTCCAAAGAAAGTAGTAAAAACTTTGTCAACTCATTGAAACAAAATAACTGAACCAGATGTGCGCAATTGGTTTGATAGAGTCAAAATTTACTTTGAAACAAATAATGTACTAAGTGTATTTGCAGATGAGTCAAGAGTTTATAACTGCGACGAAATGGCTTTTTTTCTCTGCCCCAAAGAAAAGGACGTTATTGTAAAAAAAGAGTAGCAAGCGCGTGTAAAACAGAGTTGCTAACGATGATAAAGAATGTTTAACTGTCTTAGTCAACGTTTCTGCTGGTGACAAAATAGCCCCACCTATGGTAATGTATCTGTACAAACGCCTGCCAAAAAGTTGCCTTTGACGGTGCCATCTACGTGGGGTATAGGATGCACAGAATCAGGGTGGATGAATATGGAGGCCTTTTATGAATATGTCGCGAATGTATTTTACAAGTAGGTACTAGAAAACAAAATAATAATGCCCTTTTTATGGATGGCCATACCTCGCATATTTCGTTGCCACTATGTCTTTTCTGCAAAGATTTTTTGAATAGAAAATCTAAAGAAAATTTGATAGTGCTTAATAATGTCAGGATGTGTTTATATCTATTTATATAATACTATGTATGTCAAAAAAATGTCCATTAGCGCGATTTATTTAATTTTCCATCTATATTTAAAATAATGTTGTTTACTAAGTAAGTTACATATTGTGGTGTCATTTTATTAATCATATAAGACAGATACTAAGACTGATTTAAAATCCAAATACAATAAATAGACTGGATTTTTGAACATCATGTATCAATGTCCCTACCTCCTTTCCTTTCTATTTTGTATACTCGGAATTAAGAACCAAATGCACGGAATTAGGATTTTTAAATCGGAATAAGGTGCCTCGGTCTTCATCATATTTTTAAATAATTTAACGTTTTTATCAAACATTTATTGTTAAACTGTGAGTATATTTCAAAAATAAGATAATTTACACTTCCGATAAAAATAGTCACTTCTACAGAAAGGTATAATAAATACTTAATTTTTAAAGTTCTTTTAAGTTATGGTGAAAACACCGCGGAATTAGGTGCCTTTACCTTACTCGTATTTTATCAGTGCACAGCATAGAGCTACGGGGACCGCCGCCGCCGCCTGGAGCACACTGACATGCAACGTTGATAAAAAAAAGCAACACAAATGTGTGGATTTGATTTACGGCTGACTTGAAAAAGCTACGTTGCTATTTGAATTATTTTTTAACTACATTTTTAAGTCAAAATAATTTAGATTTTACGGAGTTTACCGCTTTTAATTTACGATTTATAACCCAACGTTTCTATGAAATCTATGAAAGAGTTGTCATCTCTATAATATCTCTATATTATGTACTTTTAAATGTGATAAGTATCCGGCAGATTAGAATAGCAGCTACAAGAATAGTACTCGTAGTACCTCTTTAACTAAGGAATTGTAAGGACAGCGTTTATTCGTGCAGAATAAAACTATAATATGCAATGCTGTCACTATACTGCTCGAAGGAATGCAATGGAGGTAAAAATTTAACAAAAATGGCGGCGTCGTGGTTAGCTAACGGGTACGGTAGCTAACCACGACGTATGTATGTAAAGATTACTTACATGAGGAGCCGTTGTAACTAGATCAGTCCATCCGATCTGGGTAGAACGATCTGAAATAAAAAAAATCAGTCGCCCAACCTCATCCCGTTGGTGTCGAAAGAGTAGACAAATGGAAATTCCTGCTTAATGAACAAAAACCATTCCGAGAATTCCAGAAAGTGCACAGATGAACACGGTGACAGACAGCAGCATTTTAGGTACGAGATGTCTGGCATTACGATTGCTGGCAATCCGACAGTGAGTACGGCAAATCGTCTATAATAGATTAGCTTATGTCCATCAGCTTGATGATGAAATTAAAGGATGCATATATAGTCCATACTCTAGATTTCTCATTATGATTGCACACAGACATCAATACACCCACACCTACAACTGTACCTACTCCTTCACTACCTTTTCAAAAGTATTTTACATCTATTTATCGATTATTCGTTCTCACGTAAAAGCTTTTAATACTCGTATCGACTGACTTCTTTACGCGTCACTGCATGTCACAGGAGCGAATGCTTTGAAAAAGAGACTTTTGAAAATATCTTTTTTCAGTTAAAGAATCATTACTTATCGTCAGCTCAGTTGGCGTAGCAGCTAAGCGATTGACTCCTAGCGTATGAGTCACAGGTTTGATTTCCACATGGGACAAAATTTTTTTTTTACTTTACTAAAGATAATTGTCCCGGGTCTAGATTATTTCGCATCTACAATTTATGTCCATAAAAGGCACCCATGATGCAGAAAGTCTAAAATGATTTTAAACGTTTGTTTATTATCTTACACCACTTTCCATCTTCTTTATTCTTCAACGAGGATGGATGCTGTATCACCCAGAACATTTCTGTGTGGCACCACACTGCGCTCGTCACCCAGAAATACTCACTAGAAATATATACTTTTTGGTGCGTTTATTTTCAAATAATTGATGAACTATGTATATGACGGCTTAAGAACTGTTGTTTCTGGGTGACGGGCGTAGTGTGGTGCCACACAGAAATGTATAAAGAGCATCACGTAGTTTAGCAGTCAGTCACAGTCTCTTTCACTCTTTGCGATCATTCCTCCCATTTTATCTTATAAGCGTGGCATTGAATGAATGAGTGCATCTACAGTGACGCTAATAATGATAATATTCGCTGGTTTTTTGACCACGGCGACAAATTCCGAATACTGTTGGAAGCTATCAACTGCGCCAGTTTTAAAGTTTTTTATTTTTTATTTTATAAAGTGACGAAACGAGCAAAACGTTCACCTGATGGTAAGTGCAACATCTGCCCATAACAAATGCTGTGTCACCCAGTCATTTCTTTGTGATACCACACTGCGCCCGTCACCCTGAGACATCAGTTCTTAAGTGTCATATGCAAAGTGATTACACTAACTCTCAGTGCCTTTCAAACCGAAACACAGTAATGTTTGCACACTACTGATTCACGGCAGAATAACTGACTCTGGGATGGTACCTACCTAGATGGATTCCTGCATAGGAGTTTTACTACCTGTAAAATAGTGCCACAAGTGTATGCGCAAACAAAGAGGCACTCAGTTGCCCTAACCTACGTGAAGTACGCCAGTTCGGTTTCGCTCAGCTGGTGATCTTCTAGTGTACTTCACTCATCGATGGGCGGAGGCAGTCGCGAGAAAGGGCCTCCCCCTTTCTCCCTGGCAGTTAGCTTGGACATAGCGAAGGCCTTTGATCGGGTCTGGTATAAAGCGCTTTCTTACGGGCTTCCCGAGAAGATTTGCAATTGGGTCACCAGTTTTCTCACAGACCGGAGCATAAAGGTCGTAGTTGACGGTGCATGCTCGGACTCTAAGTCTGTGAATGCTGGTGTCCCACAAGGCTGTGTGCTATCACCAACCCTGTTTCTTCTGCATATCAATGATATGTTACAAATTAGTAACATTCATTGCTATGCAGATGACAGCACTGGTGATGCCGTATACACCGGCCGTGCTCATATTTCTCGTGAACACGTGGACGAGTACCGGAACAAACTTGTGTCTGAAGTCGAGATTTTGTCCGCCGACTAAATTTAGTCCAGTTCAACCCTAAGAAGACACAGATTTGCGCATTTACTGCTAAAAAGAAACCGTTCGTCGTATCACCTCATTTTGAGAGCACTCCCCTCGTTGCCTCAGCCAGTATCAGTATTCTTGGCGTCGACATATCGAGTAACCTTCAGTTTCGCGGTCACCTGGAAGGGAAAGCCAAATTGGCTTCCAAAAAGCTTGGCGTGCTCAGTAGAGCGCGACAGTACTTCATGCCGGCCCAACGCTTGCAACTTTATAAGGCGCAGGTTCGGCCGCACATGGAGTACTGTTCTCATCTCTGGGCGGGGGCACCCCAGTGTAAGCTACTTCCATCAATCGTCTCTCTGCTCGAATCGTCGACGACCATGTTCTATCTGATCTGCTTGATCCCCTGGCTTTGCGAAGAGATGTTGCATCTCTTTGCATTTTTAAAGGATCTACCATGGGGAGTGTTCCGAGGAATTGTTCGGATTAATTCCAGCCGCTGATTTTCACCAACGCACATTGCGGCACAGCGCAAAATTCCATCGTCACCACCTTGATGGTTGGTATTCCAGCACAGTGCGTTTTTCGCGCAATTTTTTGCCACGCACAAGCACTTTATGGAATCTGCTGCCACCAGCGGTTTTTCCGGACCGATATGACTTAGTGACCTTCAAGAAAAGAGCCTATTCCTTTCTCAAAGTCCGGCCACGCATTTGCTATTCTTCTGGTATTGTAGATGTTCATGGGCGGCGGTGATCACTTACCATCAGGTGAGCCGCTTGCTCGTTTGCCCCCTATTCCATAAAGAAGAAAAAAACGCTCCTACGATGACATGAGTGCAGTGTTAAAGACACAACACAACCAGATCCGAAAACCAATAAGTTGTTATTGGAAAATAGCTATCATATAATATGATGGTAGTCCCAAAAGGGGCATCTCTTTGTTCGATCTCTCATTGCTAACAAATATACCCTATCGTTTTTTCTATTGTGGGTACCACTAGACATTCTTGATATAAAATATGCTGCACAATATATAAAAAACACATTTTTTTTGTTTTCGGGTCTAGAGGTCTATTTTGTAACTCTGATTGGTTTCGTGATCGGTTTTATTTTGGGATATGAAGCTTATTCATTGGTTCATATGATCAAATGAAAAACAGATCCCGAAACCAACCAGAGTAACACAGTAGACCCTCTGATTATGTTGTCCATGTGAAATTTATACGTGAAATAATATAATTAAAATAATATAAAACATTTTTTCATAAATTTAATATGAAACCAGAATTAATTAAAAACTAGTTTGAAGGATGCTTTGAAAACAAGTCTACAAAAGTTTTTAATGCCCAGCAGACTGTAGCGTTTTGGAAATATTTAAATATTTTGAATAAAAAGCAATGCAGAACGAATTTAGAGCTAGCACAGATGTCGTTTTAAAGATCTGTTCCTTTTAAAAAAATATTTGCATAGTGCTCACAATGCTAATATTTTTAATTTTATGTATGAAGTGCTTCAAAACTATAATTACCTATAAAAATAAAGTAAGATAGCTCAAGTATCACAACATCAGCTTTTGAACATATCGACCGCGTTGCGTAGTGGTTAGCGTACGTGACGTTTGCGCCGTGGGTCCTGGGTTCGATCCCCAGACGGAGTCAACATTTGTGCAAAAACACGTATTTTTTGCTTTTCGAATCTGGTTGTGTTGTGTATTTAAAATATATGTCTGCAAAACGCACTCATGATTCAGGAGAAAATACTACTGTTGGTGTGTTTAATAAAAAAAAAAACAGTGACAAATACTTAAATTGATCATTAATGTAACTATCAATAATTAATTAATTAATTAAACTTTGAAAATGAACTTTACTATATATTTAAAGTTGAAAATAACAGTGTGCCATGTAGCACAGCCGTGTGGTGGCGGCTCGTTATAAGAATACTACCACTCCATCTCATCCAATGGATCTCGTAAAAGGCGAGTAAGGAATTAAACTGCACTGTGCACCCAACAGCGCATGGTGGCGATGGGCTCCCCACCTATCACACCAAATGCATTATATTGTTTTGCAATGTGAAACATGGATTGTGGCAGTCATCTGTTTTTGCAGTGAGTGCCCAGTCTCTGACTACCCCTTATGGGATACAGTCGTGATCTTATGTATGTTTGTATGTAATAACAGTAAAACGGCAAGTCATCAAAATGACATGAATAAGAAAATTTTAAAAACAAGACAATAATGTTAAAAAACTCTGCTAATGTTACGAAAACTAGTCCTCTGCTAAAAATACTTAACCTGGCGTGGTTACAAATATTTGATTAGAAACTATGGAAGAAAAAAACTTTTCTAATATTCATGTAAAATTTGGGAAGGTTGAGTAAATGAAAATTGAGACAAATACACTTAGCTTCTTCCACTGAACAATATAACCATTAAAAATTAAGCTCTAATCTGTTTTCGTAATTAGTACTTTCGTCAAAAGAATGTAAAATTTGTTTCATCGTCATTTTCAGTCATACCGAACAGATTGAAACACTTCATACAGCTCGTTGCAAATCAACTGCTCTTATTCTTGGTCCGATCTACGCAGAATAAACTTACTGTGTATTGAAGTCTTGCAGTGGTATGCTTGGTTTTTGATTGTATTTTATTAATTATAGGATCCCAAGCTGGTGGTAATACCCAACCATCTTCTCTATTAAAATTAGGATGATTTTTATTTCAATAGCCTCGCGAATTATCCTTGGTAGGAATCGGTGTTCTTTTGCGAGGATTTGTGGTTTATCAAATCTGATGTAATGGTTGGGATGATGCAGAACATGGTCACAGACTGCAGACTTCCTAGAGCGACGATGCTTCACATCAACTATATGTTTTTTTACGCGGGTTTTAACTGATCTTTTTGTTTTCCCTATGTAAGAGAGACCACATTCACAATCCAGCTTGTATACTCCTGCATCTTGTAGAGGGATGTTACACTTGACACATGGTAAAAACTGACATATTGAAGCCCGCTTCAAGATATAGCCAATCTTGTCCGTGACTCCTCTGATAGGTACTTAAACGGTGAATCTCACCACCATCCTTCACAGCTAGTTACCGTGGGCAAATCTTTGTTTCAGAGAGCACAAGGGATCTGTGACAGTAAACACCTTCGAAACGTCGGGTTATAAATAATAAAATTAAACGCGATAAAATCCGTAAAATTTGTTTCATTTAAATGTGTAGTGTTCGCGTAAATATAAGAAATCATTACATTTAAAACCCTACCGCTGGCTCTGCGCGCGCGTGTTGAGGACGAGCTCGCTCGGCTGCAGCGGGAAAGAGTCATCCAGCTCCTGTTGTACCTACGCTCAAAACAATATCAAAAGTTGGTATATCCAATATTTTACTGCAGAATCTAAACCCGTCTAAATATCGTACCGACACCAGGTTGATACTAAGAGCGTTTTAATGGAAAATTAAATATATAAATAAGTTTAGTTCTCAGTAACCCATTCCGTTTTAAGCGCTTTCAGTTCCCGGTCAGCATCTGCTTCGCTATGACAATACGCTAAACTGAGGGTCAGACGCTGCACACAGCAGGCGTAGACCTCGCCATGAGCTCCTGCTGCCGCCCATACGGAAAGCACTACGTGGTATACCGCCTGAGTTCTTTAAACTGTTTCAGGCAACACCTTGAAATTTTATTATACAAACTTTAAAATCTAAAATTCCACGCAATCGAAGACCCGGGCACAGCTAGTAATATATACAACCATCACTTATAATGATTATCCAATATTACGGAATTTTAAGTTGATTTTCGTAATAAAATATCTGTACAGTACATATATTACAAAGACATTTTGCTACGTTCTATTTAATTTCTAATTCACAATAAGGTTGCCTGGCAACGGACTAATTCCTTCAATCCAGGTACAATATTTTAATATCGTTTTGGGGATTATCCATAAGCAGTCCCCGCTATGAGACTGTTCATTTAATCGCCCCTGGGGATTACTGACAAATATTTCAGATATAAGAATAAGTAAGATAGAGCAAGGCGCGAATTCGTCCTATTATCGTGTTTCCAGAAAAAGTTATTAACGAAATCAGTTCTGTACTTTAACATTAGAAAGGAAAAAATATTCTATAGATAAATTATTAAATATTTATGTTTAGACCAGTATTATTAATACAGTACCAGTAGTAGACATATCTGTGTATATTTTATCGTGATGAGCTTTTTTATGATATTTTTACAAAAGTTTCCTACAGCCCACAGAATATTATCCTCTCATGGTGGGTAAAAATTTCCACTAGGAATTAATTTAGTATCCTTTCGCTAAAGTTATTAACAGTAGGTAATAAGTAAATATTCATAAGTGAACAGTCTGTTAATATCCCACTGATGGGGACAGGACACCTCTCATATTTTGAGAGGATTTAGAGCCGGTAACCGTAAAAGTCTGTCAAAAAAATTATTATTACGTCGCAGGTTTCTGAACGGTTTTTATTTAAACGCCGATTATGGCAATTCAGCACTTAAAACTGAAAACAATTTAGAGCATCTTTATTGGTGCGGTATTGGGTATCGGGTACAGAACCATAAAAAAATTTGGGCTCACCTTTGTTTGCCACGGCTCTCTCTTTAGCTTCAAATAAATATATAAATAAAATAGTAAAACAGCTTATGTTTACATTAACAGTATACAGTAACATAAGTTTACAGTAACACTTAAATCCAATATAAAGGAATATACGAGTATCCAATACAAATATAGTATAACTTTATCGCAATATACTTTAAAACTATAGATAAAAGAACTGTTCGTATTACAATCAATCTATCTGATGTATAGAAAACTCGATAAAAAGAACGTTTGGCAACTCAGAACATTTCCTGCCAATACTCTTCTCGCAATTTCACAGCCATACTTTCCGTCTCTCGTAAACTTAAAACCCAGGAACACAAACTCTTTCACTTGTTCCACTTTTTCTCATTCAATCAGAACATAGCAATCCAAAATTTGAGCAAATTTGACATTCAGAACATTCATTTTAAATTCATGCGCACTCTCTTTCAAATCTTTTAAGCAATTATCTACGAATAGGTTAAACAGCCAACGGCGATGCTACACATCCCTGTCTAACGCCTTTTTCGATGTTAAGGCCCCTCCTCCATCTGTGTGAGCCCCGTTTACCCTGACACCAGCTCTGGAATTCTTACAGAGTGAGTTCAGTGCCTGTATTGTAGCTGCCGTTCACCCCATACATAGACCATGTCGTAATTCATTCCTCACTACCGTATCATAGGCCTTTTCCAAGTCTATGAATGCGCTGTAGACCTTTTGACTTTGAGCCAAGAATTTTTCGGCTATGCTTCGTAAGAAAAATACCTGATATATGCATCCCATTCCTCTTCTGATCCCGTTTGTACATCCCATATCTTCTCTTCAGTTTTATTCATCACTCTCTTAATCAAAACCTTTCCATACAGTTTGTTGACGATACTGAGCAAGCTAATGCCTAAGTAGTTTTTCCAGTCTTTCTGCAATCCTCTTCACGTACAATGACGGCCTTACACCAGTCTACTGTTACGCTCTTCCTGCTAAGGTTAAAAAGGCGGTACCGATGACTAACTACCACACCAGGTCCAACTTTCAGCATGTCGACCGTAATTCTAACCGTAATTATTATGGATTTGATATGTATTACTGTAACAAAGTGGTTTGATTGTTACCTCAGTGGCCGACATAAGCTAGTTGAACTGCAAAAGGCAGATGGTTCGGGTATCACCTAGTCCAGTCCTCAGCCTGTTACTAGGGGAGTACCTCAGGGCTCCATTTTGGGTCGTCTCCTCTTTTTACTTTGTTGCTGCGATTTATACAATGTAATAAAGGACTGCCAACCACATGTATGCCGATGACTTACAATTATACCTTTCCTTCAAACATCAGGATACTACTGAGAGTATAAGTATACTAAATAGAGATTTGGAATGCATTGTGGAATTGCAGTGTTTGGAATGCACTGTGGTCAAAAAATAATTCACTCAATTTGAACCCAGCTAAAAAAAATTCATGATATTAAGTTCAGGAACACAGATTAAAAGTATATTAGAATCCAACCCCATTCTTTTCTTGCAGGGGGAAATCATTGAGCAAGCAACCTTGGTCTTAAAATGGATGGTATATTGCGTTTTGAGAACTATGTTTTGTATGTTGCACGTGCCTGTTTCTATAGGTTAAAAATTTTGTACATAATACGGGCTTACCTGAGTATGAATATGAGAGTAACGCTCTGTGAGTCTTTAATATTGTCCAAGTTAAATTACTGCATATCAGTTTATGGCCTATGTCTCTTGGGAAGGTCTATGAAACTGCTTCAACGGGTCCAAAACGCATGTGACCGTTTCTGTTTTAATATTCCTCCTAGAACTCATGTTTTATCATAATTAAGTAAGGGCAAGCTACTTAACATAGGCTTAAATTTCAGTTCGCTAGCCTGTGATTTGGAATTATTAAAAGCAAAACCCTGGAATTTTAATATAATAAACTTAAATGGTCGAGTGAATATAACGTTCATAATACTCGTGGTGCGAAGACAAATATACAAAGTAATTTTTATATTTCAGTGCCACGTATAAAAGTAAACGAGTCAGTTAGTCAATTTCAGATTAGTGCACAGACTAATAATAGGGTAATACGCATGATTAGTAACACAGAGACAGAAACTTTACTTTTATTTATTGATATCTGTATACACTACATTTTTGTATTTAATAACTTTGTTTATTTGTGCATACGTTGTTATTCTATTTGATTTTATTTTTATAATACATATATGTGTATGTGTGTATTCATGTATGTATATACTATATGTTTGTTTCTTGTATCTTTTTTAAAATTACTTAGTCGTTGATAATAGTATGTCCGGCAACTGCTCGGTAAACCTGAGGCATCGTCAGAATAGCAGCGCTGTTGCAACACCGCCATACCATTATGCTGAGTCGACAGCCTTTTCGTTGCTACAATCCAACGTACGATTGTAAATGAAATACTACGTATCTAATTGTTTACTTATCTTGCGAACTTCTAATGGAAGTTGTGTTGTAGTATGAATGAAGTTTTTTCTTTCTTTCTTTCTTTCTAATTCTATCATACCGCACAGCTTTGCCCAATTTCATACTATTCATCGCTTCATCAATCACTTCCATACTAATTTCTCTTTCATCGCAACCTCTGCCCTCCCGTTAGAAGTAACTGACCGAACCGAGGCCGACCCTCGAGTCAGTTACTCTCGCGAACACGATGACGGTTCAAGCCGAGGTCCCCTCTCGTGGGCCCTTGCACCAGTCATCCATAATTAGGTTCCTTCTTATCAAACGTGACCTAAAAACATATTACTCACTGTAAAATAACTTTTCAATATATGTAAATAATTTTTAAGCGACCTTGAAATTTTCTGTCATCGCGCACAATGAAGTATCACTTCAATAAAAAAATGCAATTAACTTTCATAACACATTGTATTATCCAAATGAGAAATTCTGATTCCGAATTTGAAATATAAATTATTACATTCTCACCAATTTTATTACTTTTCTACCTTTGCTTCTTTAATTCGGTGGTAAATTATGTTTAGTCGTAATACTTACAAATGTGAACGAAAAGTCCTTTTATCACATTGCGCTTTTTATGGTTGTAATGCGAATATGATTTATATTTTTTATATCTTACTCCCTGAAGTTTATTCGAATTAAACAAAAATGTGTTTGTATATTTCCGAAGTATTACAACATTAATAAATATTACATAACTGCAATCATTAGGCGTTGCTAATATCGTCGTGATCTAAATCTACCAAAAGGATGCCATTTTACTATTTTTAAGTAATAAAAAAAAGTTTACAAAGATGTGATTTACAAAAAAAATCGATGATAGTTGGGGGATAGAATACTACAAAAGTTTTAGCTCTCATTTAGGGGGTTTGAACTAGTTGCCACGCTTGCCAACATCAATTTATTTACTCTGATGTTCCAGGAAAATGCTGCTTCCCATCTCCTGGTTTTTATTTTCAAATGGTAAAACACAAATTGTTGGTTTACGGGTCTGGATGTGTAGTGATTGTCCCCGAGTTGTTGACACTGCATTGTAGCTTACATCCGATCTTATCGGATCAGCTTACATCGGGCGCGGGTAGGTAGGGACAAGTGAGTGCATATTTATTTTCGCGTACACTTGTGGCACTATAATATATATTCGGAAGTTGTTGCCGATAATAGTCGAAATCGGCCAACAAAAATAGGAATAAAGTTATTCCTATTTTTGTTTGACTGTAGAATTATTTTAATTTTCTGTTAATATCATTTTGTTTTTCTTATACCTTCATCTCAAAAACAGTTTGTTCGCTTTATGGAGGTTTACGGTCTTCATGCTGCGCGATATACAATAACTAATTGAATCAGATAAAAAATACATGTAACCAAATTCGTGCAACATTCGGCATTGGCATCAATCGGGTGCAAAATGTTTTAAATGTTTTCCAAGAGTTTGCGAAAAAGTGCCCTAAACGGTAAAAAACAACATAGTTTTTGAAGTCCTCAAATGTGGAACTAATAAGGCTTCGCATTTGTTTGCAAAATAACGTTTATAAGCACCAGCGATCCACAACCATTCCTTTAAGTATGTTTTTGTAAACTGTATCACAATGTATCTTGGTTTGTGGTGAGAAATATACTTCTTGATCTAAGAAAGAATAAGCCAACTGTTTCGCAATTATTTAAAATTTCAAATTAGCAGAGAGAAAGCTTTGAAATCAGTAAATACAATATAAAACTGTTTCATAAAATACAACATTTCACTGCTGAAATTTTAAAAGTGTATCCAGCCAATAAAAATGAGGCATATTCTACAAAAAATCATATTTTACTTTGCACCGGTATGAATAAAGGCAGGACTGTGACTCGAAACTGTCCCATCTCATAAAGCATTCCAAATCTAACTTGAGACATACAGAAACGGACAATAGGATTTTGGATAATCAAATCGATTTTTAAAGCTCTAATAGCCGTTGGATAATATAAAATTGTTGTGTATTTTTTATATAACTTAAGAAAAACCGAACAGTTATAACGATTTCCCTACTTGCGAATAGATAACATGCGCATAGTATGGTGCCCAACATGTTCAATACCTACGATTATAAATACGATTACTGCAAACTGAGATGACTTTTATTGCAACGTTACAACTTGCAATATACGAGTAAATTGAATAACTATCTAAAAAAGGAAAAATCCCCTAAAATGAGAGGTACAAACTTTTGTAGCAATCTTTGAGGGAGGCCTATGCTCAGCAGTGGACTAGTGATAGGCTGAAATGATGATGATGATGGAAGAAGAACTTCTCTGCCTGCCACTGCAAGTAGGCCTTTTTAAAGGCTCTTTTCTCTAATACCTCTTTTCGGTAATACCAGTCGCGCATTTTGCCTATGACGGGTAGGCAGAGACCACATCCGTAGCCCATTTTTCGCCGCGGGAAACGAGACGTGGCGGGTAGCAAGCGTCGCCGCCAATGCAGCAAAATTGGTACGATTCAAGAAATTTTTACTCCGCATTGCATTGGCACGTACAGTATTCATTTCATGGTATTTTTCTGCACTAAGTAAAGGCTGTCCGTTCAATAGCTTAATCATCTCTTACGTCGCCTTTTACCTAGGTAAAAATATATCTTAACTCAAAAAAACTTCAAAAAACTTAGATGTAGAGTAATTGGTCACTTCTGCATTGTATTAAATGTAACAAGACAGAAAAAACTATAACTAAAACAAACTACAACTTGTAATTTTTTTTCGAGTTTTGTTAATTTAGGTAATTCACTGATATCTAAAAAGTAATTATGTCCGACATCTACTAATGAGTGTTTGTCAGCGACATCGACAGAATTAGACAGTGGCAAAATGCGAACCATAGTTGGAATTCTACTGCGAAATTTATGGCGAGTGCTCGGCGTCTGAGCTTCTTTCACAGCCTTATAATAACTATCATCATCATCATCATCATCACTTCAACCTTTTACTAGTCCACTGCTGAACATTGGCCTCCCCAATAAATTGCCACATAAGTTTGTAGATCCCATTTTGCCATAGTTGACACGATTAAATACCTACCAGTATATGCAAGACCTAAATATTCGTCACTACGGACATAGAGCGATTTTAAACTACTTATGATCAGCATTAACTTTATATACATTAACTGCGGCATAGTACTTTTGTATTTTGCTTGTACTCTTTGCTGTATCTAAACAATAAATTTATATAAAGAATACAACAACAACAAATGTTTGTCTAATTGAAATACTTTACTTTTACTTACTTAAAGCTGGGGTTTGGCTGCATACATACATATTGACTTAACGTATAAGTCTAGCAGATTGTCTCGCCACACGTTCTCTTGATATCTCTCGAGATTTCGCCGTAACCTCAGGGATATTGTTAATGAATGAAACTGTTTTCTACTAGTTAGTTTAGTGAGAATTTAGATACAAATAATTTGTAATTTTATGTTAAAAATAAAAGTAAAAAGATTTTAAGAAAAAGTTTTATTAGCGTTAGAATTAACATTAAAGTTTATATACTTATTATTTATTTGCGTACCGCACGACACCGTATGGTTATAAGTGATAAGATAAATGTTACAAGTACACAGTACCGCTAAACAAATATTTTACGAGTTAAGGTGCAGTTAATTACTGGGTTTAAATCAGAACGTAAAGTTGGTATATTTTATCTCAGACATGTTTGTTATTTGTTCTGATGTTTAGGCAACTATCAACTTTTTTTGGTTATATTTCTATAGGGAACTTAATTTCTTACAATTTTTCATATAGTTTGTCACATATTTTCATGCCCCTTTTGAATTTAAAAAATAAATAAAATGGCAGTAAATTAAGACAATTAATATTTGGTGGTGCAGACTATAATATATCTTTACAATTTTAAGTTATGTTACAATATAACATGCGTAATTTTACCATGGGCATTTTTTGGGTAATTTAAAATTTAAACAAATATTTTGCTTGTTTTTTTTATGGAATACATACTGAATAATAACCTTAATTTATTTTTAAGGTAACGTTGAATACTTAAGTATTAAGCGACTTACTCAATAAAACATAATGAATACAAATAAAAGTTAAATAAAAACCACTGCAAAGGACATAAATGGTATAACATATCTTAATAAAATTGTGACGTAGGAATCGTTAAAAGGACAAAATGTACTAAAAATTATATAGTAAATGACACAACAATTACTGTTATACAATTATATTTAAGAATTGTCATGTAGTTGTTGCACAGATACCACTACGTGTTAATCGTAAAGCTTACGTTCATGCCACAAAAGTTACATACAAATATGTGTTATGAAACACTTAGATAACTTACATAACCCTTCGGTTGTTTGGTAGGTGAGTGACACAGTGGCCATTTGTTATCGGGTAGCGGCGTAAGAAAATCTATCACCCCATCTCGTCCCATAGATGTTATAAGACCAAGGTTGAAAAATCTTGTAGCCGTTGGACATTTTTTTACTGGTGGTAGGATTTCTATGCAGGAATCCGTCTAGGTAGGTACCACCCCAGTGTCAGTTATTCTGTCGTGAAGTAGAAGTGTGCAAGCATTACTGTGTTTCGGTTCGAAGGGTATGAACCGAAGTCTCTGGGTGACGAGCGCAGTGTGGTGTCACACAGAATTGTTCTAGATGACACAATTGTTATGGGTAGACGTTGCACTTACCATCAGGTGAACGTTTTGCTCGTTTCGTCACTTGATTAAATTAAAAAAAAACGTACAAGTGACTCGTCTGATGGTAAAGTGGCGGAATAACCATTTGTGAAATTCTAGAACGAAAAAGCACTGATCTGTTATGAGCGTCTAATGTGCAAAGCGTTTGGTGCTGCGAGCGTTATACCGCCTGCCCAGCGAGTCGATGAAAAAATTAAAATGAAATATATTTGATTTCACAACAGTAAATTTACTTAACACGTGGGGGTTGGAACCATCCTATTAAGTATATTATTATACTTGCGTCGGTAGACCCCACTCATCCTAAAGGAATAATTTACATCTTAAATTTTTTATGATTGGTTTTGGCAAATCCTTCATTTTTGGGAGAGGCTTATGCCTAGTAGACAATTAACAGGCTAATGATGATAACGATGTCAAATGTTCATTTTACTGTTTTTGTCCCTCAACGTTTTTTTGTTGGACGTCCTTCCCTACAACTGATAGAAACGGAACCAAACGAATAAAAAGACAAAAAAAAATGTTCAGTGAATCGGTTTACGCTAAGTACGACTTACCATATTTATAGTGGAACCACCGATACAAAAAAACTCTGCGGAACGTACTTGTAAAATATGAACATCTTTTATGATTTTATACCACCAGTGAGCGTAAGTAAGCTTTTACTAGCATCGAAATAACGTATTTTAGTAATTTATGATCGTCATATAAAATGAAAGAAAAGAGATTTTTCGAGATCGTCACTTTGGTCTGTAAATACATTACACGTGTTTTGTCACAGATCTTTAAAAGTGATGCTCACATACATACACACAACCACGCCTTTTTCCATATAAGGGGAAGGCAGAGTCCAAACAAGTACTTTTCGCAACCGTGGGAAAGGAAACGCGACGGGTGGCGAACCACGTCGCCGCCTTTTCGGTAGGAGTCAAAAAAATCTTACTCCTCATTGCGTTCCCACAAGCAGTATAGAGACAGCATTTCATATTATGGTGTTATTCTGCACAAATAAAGACTGTCCGTACAATACCTTAAAAGCGTCTTACGACACCTCGTTAGGAAAGAGGTAGGTGCTATTCTACTCTGCCGGACACCTGCGGCTCTTCAAAAGTGATAAAATAAATATATTTTTTATTCATGATTTACCTCACAGAAAGGGTAACAATTTCTACCGAAAACCGAATATTTATTTTCTTTACTTATAATTTTATCTCATTATATCAGTTATACTAATTCAGTTCCTCCAGAAAAGTGTCTGTGTATCTCTATGTTCAAAAGTGATCTATTCACCTTTTTGGCTATTAAACATAATTACAACACTTACTATTAAACACTTTAATGAATGGTGACAGATACTTCGTCTATAAAAAATGTATTTCCTACTATTCAATATGTCTTAAGTACTATAAACTTTCTGTTTGGCGGCGTTCTCTTTGGTACGATGACACCACAGGGGCGATGTAGTCGGCATCTAATTTGAAAGTCACTCAATTGATGAACAGAAACTCAGTGTGTAAGGACTGCCCTTTGTGTGAACTTATGATACAGCCAAACAGTATAAAATAGTGAACACAAGTATATCCCGAGTAGCGTAGTCATTACGCAAGTTCATTTCAATGATAATCCCTTCGATACATAACTATTTGCCCCGTTAATTTATTTTTCGTTAAGCAAATCTTTTTTTTTTTTTTTTATTTCATTAAAGTGACGGAACGAGCAAAACGTTCACCTGATGGTAAGTGCAACGTCTGCCCATAACAAATGCTGTGTCACCCAGAAAATTCCTTTGTGACACCACACTGCGCCCGTCACCCTGAGACATCAGTTCTTAAGTCTCATATGCCCAGTGATTACGCTAGCTCTCAGTGCCCTTCAAACCGAAACACAGTAATGTTTGCACACTACTGCTTCACGGCAGAATATCTGGCCCTGGGGTGGTACCATACCTAGACGGATTCCTGCATAGGAATCCTACCACCAGTACCATCAGTATCTTCTCCTAACTTCTTCTCCGATAACGATTCCACTTAGTTCCTATTAAAATAAGAGTGTTTCTCGTTATGCTGCAATCTCAGTATTAGAACATACTATTTTAGGCAGGAAAGTTTGTTTGCGACCGTCCCGCGATATATAATTTCGGTGATGTAATTGCTGTTAGCCTTTTTGGCTTTTACAGCTTCATCGGATACTGTGCTCACGAGCCAGGGGCCCGCGTGCCAGGTTTGGTTTGACCCAAACCTAAATACTTAAATAAACTCCTACAAAAACCTCGAAATTTCGGAGAGGAAGGCTGCGGGCCTCTATTTGAACTGTCGACTTGTGTGTCGGTAACTCTGGGCGGTGAGAACCGCCCTGGAACACAGATGTATAGTGTGTACGCGGTGTGATTGTCGACTGCTGCGCGCCGCTCTCTACGGCGGTCGCGAGTCGTGGTACGTGTTATATTAAAGCTATTAACTGTGTGTAGAGTGTAGCCTGGATCGTGACTGACCGTATCGTGGTCAGGGAGTGCTGAGACGTCCGTGTCGTCTAGCACGTTTCGCGGGCGACGTTTGCGTACGGTCGCGTTTCTATCTGGTCGCCGTCCCGCGAAGCGACTGACGGCAGCAGAGACGAGGTACCGTAGATATAACAGGGGGTGGGTAGTGTAGCGGGTAAGGTAAGCACGTGTTGCGACCGCGTGGCCTAGTGGTAAGAACACCTGACTACCACGCCACGGGTCGTGGGTTCCCAGCTGAATTTGTGCAAAAATACGAGCACTACCTTTCTCCAATCTCATCGCATGGGCGTTACGGGTAGGTGGGACTAGTGAGTGCCCCTGTGTGTTCGCGTACCCTTGTGGCACTATAACATTTCCTACGCAGTTGATAACTTGCCTGACTGAGCGGACCTTGAGTTTATAGTGTATTACGGTAACTCATTTGTGCTTTCGTTTTCTATCTTAAAAAAAAACATATTACACAACCTAAGATTTGTCCTGTTCCGTGGGTCCGTTTTACAGATAAAAAGTGCACACGCACAAACACCAAGACTCGAAACAATTATCGCTAGGCCATACATACTTGTCTTGGTAATTTCCCGTGCGAGAAATGTCGACTTCGCTTCGCCACACTACTTTTGCATTGTCAAAGTTTTAATCATGTCAAAAGAGTTGCCTCAGATAATGAAACTGTAGCCATAAACTTCGCTACCTAAAGTTTCCTATTACCTAAAACTACGAACTATGACTAAAAGTCGAATTTAATGTCTGTGATAACGAATTGTACGTCTTTCCTTTTCTATGTGTAGTCTATGACTACTCTGTTGGTGTTGCTATCTATTTTTCTTTAAAACTTTTTACCTACTTTTAATTTTGTAGTGTTATATTATATCTTTTTTGTATGTTTTATTTTTAATAATTGTGCTGCATGTTGTGCCGTTGAATAAAACAATTTTCTTTCTTTTTCTTCTTCTTTATTTCTTTCTAACTACTGTATTTTTTTCTTTAAAAAACGATGCAACACGCATTTTTCCTGTATCGTGGGTGTGTTTTATAGACATATTTCACATGCACAACACAACCAGACCCGGAAATCAACAATTTGTAATAACTGCATAAGTGGTTTACTTCATAAACTACCTTAAGAATCCCATCTAAACGGTTTCAGCAAACACGGTTCGAAAATAATTTTACGCCCCAGCTTTCATATTTGTGAACAACACACAGAGGTGAGGAAACGATCAGTGTTAGTATGACGACGGGGATCTACTTAGGATTAATTTCAAAAATGACAGTGAAATAACACTTCCCGATTGATGGAACGTTGAGCGATGGTGTCTTGTCAACACTATATTTTTGATATATTGACATTACAACATACAAATGGGATCTTGGTGAAATAAAATATATTTATAGATAAATTACTTTATGTATATACTGTGTATGTTTCTATTTTGAATAGAAATATAATATAATGTTCTAGTCGGACATTTAAAACAAAGGTATAGAAATAATTCTACAAAAGTTGAACTGCGAGAAATAAAACAAACAAACAAAAAATTATAAGAAAAAGACGGCTGAACAAGTTAAAGAACTAAAAGTGTAATATTTTTATTTTGTAAGCAAACAACGAGACGAGCTAATAGTTCACCTGATGGTAAATGCGACATAACAAATGCTGTCACCTAAAATATGTGGCATAATACTGCGTTCGTCAATATTGACGATTAATTTCAAGTCTCAAATGCACAGGGATTTTACTTACACCAGCTAGCAGTGCCTTTCAGAACAAAACACAATAATGTTTGCACTCGACTGCTTGACGCAGAATAACTAACGGTACATACGAGTACCTTGATGGATTCCTGCCCTTTGCAGGAATCCTATCATCACTGAATCAAACGGAAGGCGGTCTTTAGTTATGAGTGTAAAATATATGATACCATTAGTAAACCACTTGCTCGTTTTGTGACAAGATTTCTATGTCCTCTACTGCAGCACAAAACGAAATGGTTTTCTACAGGACAGTTGAATGTATATGATCACGTCTTCTTAGTGACTTTTCAAAGTTGACAAACAAAATATCAATTACTATAAAACACAATGGATTACAAGATTATGGAATTATCTTTCCTCTGTCGTTCATTAATTAATTTTCAGAATAATTAATTTATGGTTAAATTTGAAATAAATATTGTATTAACAAAGCTAAGGTTCCTGCGTTAGACATTTAATTTAAATGTACCAGTTGCTTTGAAAGTTTTAGTTCCTCTCAAATTAATCCAGTGTCTATTCTAAATTTTAAGGAAAATTTCATTTAATAAAATAAAAGATTAAAAGTGATTCTTATATTATTTATTCTTTTATCATAATTTATGAACATAAGAGTTGTTGCTCAAGGTCAAAAATTGATTTGGTATCGAATTTAATATATAAATAAATAAATAATTTAATAAAAAAATATCAACAAAACATCATTAACGTTTGTTTTGTAGAAATAATAAACATATGCATACATACAGTCACCCCTTTTTCCCATATAAGGGGGGCAGTAGCCACAAACCTAGCCCACTTTCGCCCCCACGCGAAACAAGTCGTGACGGGTGGTAAACCACTTCGCCGCCATTTTGGAATGAGTCCAAAAAAATTCTTACTCCCCATTGCCCCATTTTAATATAGTGACAGCAATGCATATTATACCTTATTGCATATTATTAGACATTTAATTAAAATTATTTTACGGATTTTATCGCGTTTAACTTTTAAAGTATTTATAACCCGATGTTTCAAGTACTTTACTGCACCCATGGTCACGGGGGGACTGGGGTGACGTATGTCTCGATGTCATAGTTAATCCGGGGTACTTTGAGCTTATAAATATTATTTTTGATCCGATCTAGGCAAAAAGCTTTGTGAGAGGTGAGTACTCGAATTTCAGGCTGGAACCTGCGACCTCACGTGAGCACTATAATATATCCTGTGCAGTTGGCAATATCCGACGGTGTTCTGAAGTTGTCGCCACGGTCGAAACTCGACCAGGAGAACATCATTATACGTGTAAAAAGGAACATACACAGTATATCACCCTCGAACGGCTGATTTATACAGTACCCGTTTCTCTTTTATCACAGGTACTACTCGAAATACTGTCTTGTGTAATGCGTACATACGCTCCCGGAATCATTTATCCGACATAAGTAATAAGGAACATTTGAGTTTATTTCGATTTTTATAAAAAAATCATCCTAATTACATTTGCCATGACTACGCAATCGCAGGAAAAGGTGCAACCTTATTCAGTTTACAACGAGTGAAAAGGATAAACAGCCTGCGATCAAAGATCGGATGCGCTACTTTGATTAATTGAAGAAATGATAAGAGATATTGAATATTTTTAATAAATATTAAAAATCTTCTCTTTTTGTTAACATAAATAACAAAAATTTAATTAAAAAGATTAGAACGCCTTAAGTAGGTGTCGTAATTTTTTTACCTTAGAAGCTTTAACATGAAGGAAGATTTACTTGCAAATATATCAAATGTTTTATTTAAGTACTGTAGTGACTGGATAAGAACTTTTACATGAGAAATAGTTACATATTTTATAAATTGACATAAACTGTAGTATATTGTCACAACAAAGGAAATTTATACTTTGATATGTAAATCTTAAGAAAATAAATAACATTTTTCCCGTGCGAAAAATAAAGCTGTGAAAAATTGAAAACGAAAATTTTGTTGCACGATATCTTTTGACATATCATACATAATTTACTTGGTCTAAAATATGAGAGAAGATTCTTTTCTGTATTCCGTTCATGTTGTGTTTGTTACTTCATTATGTATATGATTTGGACAGTGTGATACATTATCATATATTTACAAATATATACAATTTCTACACGACAGTTTCCACACCTTACACGAACAGTACACAACACTGGAATTGCGCCTCCAGATGTTGGAGACAAAGATTAAGTTGAAAAACGCACAACAGACTATTACACTTTAACTTCCTAAAGTGTCCAACACATCGACCATATCCCTCAATAGGATTTTTTTTCAATATGTTTTTTTGTTTCTTCCCTTTCCTTTTTAATACTCGTATCTCGTCGACAAATACTGGGCGGTTGAAGCACAAGGTCACACAAGTGCGACAAACATCCTACTCATCGACTACAACTGCTCTAAATTATAAAATATAAGAATAGAACCTACTTAATATATTTCTAAGACGTTATAAAATAATTAAGTTTAAGGATACCGATGCAGATAAAAAGCTATCACTAGTAAATAATCGTGGTATCGGTTGAAATCGAGCTTTTGTCATTGTTAGTTTTGTGCTAAATCCCAATAGAACATTGTTTACCTATTGCTAGAATTATCTAGTAGCTAACAGTGCAAGCATGATGTTAACAACAAGTCTATACTGACGACTGATATGAGCAACTGCAGTTAGTACTACCTACAATCTGGAGCTCAGCCAAACACTCGTTTGACCGTGGCATATTCAGCTCACCTGTTAATATCTCACAGTTTGACGTACTAACTCAAAGACCTAATAATGTTATTGTAATATAAAATAGTCGTGATCTGAAACTATTAAAATTACGAGACATATTTTTAGAACGTTTCTACGAAAGACTCCTGATGAAGATGATTTCCTGGCCGAATTCCGCGACGCCGTAATTTTCTAGTTCGGATTGTGAACTAGAAAATTGAAAGAAAAGTGGAACCGGATCATAAAACAAACTTGTTTGGCACAATAAATAGCTTCTGTCAGGATACAAGCCCAGAATCCACAGCTCCCCGGCCGATGGGCTTACCACTATATGCATAGACTACATATCGTTCAAAATTAAAATTACGATAAATTCAGATTCCTATTTTAGTAGCTTCTCAAAATCATCAAATTAGGTGATAAAAAATAAAAAGATAGTTTGATTCTTAATAATGAAATATATCGCATTTATTCGCTAAACTAATTACGAATTGATGGAGGATGAGTACATGCTGTATGTTTGATGTTCGAACGTGAACTCATTGAACATGTAATATTTGTTGTATCTAGCTGACGAGATAGAAATTTAAAGTGATAGCACAGTTTATATTTAAATAAAAATATCGTTATTAAATAATCACAATTATTTGATGGAGCTAAGAAATGGTCAGTTACAAAAGTTGACTATAATGAATTCCAATCGGTGCTAAAAATCGATTGTCTTAATCGAAACTAACATTTTTTTTTATTATAGTTTAGTGTCATAATACATAACTTCAAAATAAAAATAAATATATGTCTAAAACCGTTGTTCTGAAAACCCTAATTACGTTTTTAAACATATTTTAAATTAAATAAATTTCACTCAATAATATTGTGATATTGAATATTAATAGATATCACAGATTAATTTCAATTTCAGTGTTACAAAACTAGTTTAGTTATCTATTAATATACGTACAATTCATTTGGCTAAGCAGCTTCATGTGATAGGTGCATACGTCAAAAAGTTGGAACGGTTCCGCGAGCTGCAATCAGTTGGTGACTCTGGCATCGATCGGCATGTAGTAGCCTAGTCCCTCTTAAGCGCATCTGGTCTTCGGGAACTAAAGTAGTGTTTAGAAAAAGTTGAACAAATAACAAAATGCAACGGACAAACTTGTGATGATACTGTGTGCACATTGGATATTGTTTTCCGTATAAGTTTTATAACAAATTTCTTAATTTTAAAAATGGTGCTCAGTCACGGTACGCTATTTTTTATTTACGCTCTTTTTTTGCGTTTAAATTTCAAGTATTGAAACATTAAACTTTACTATAATTTTACAGTGGCAACGCTTTCATTTATTTGTCTTACTTCTATCATCACTACTGGACAATGCACTTTCAGAAATTTTGAATCATTAAAAACAACGATATCAATAGGTAAGGAGTAATATTATAATGTACTGAATAAAAAAAAAACTTAGAACTATTGATTAAAAACGATAATTTGCAAACTTATTAAAAATACCATGATGTTTCTGAAAAAAATCTGCAACTACTTATAATGTATAATTACGAATATTTCGTTAAAGTGTATGAAACAATAATTAAAATTTCAGGTGCAATATTTCCTCCGAACACGGTCACAGAAGTAGCGTTCGCATCCGCACTCACGCGGGCATCCATGGAAAGCGAACACTACCGTTATACCATGAAAGTCGTTTATTCTCCATATGGAGACAGTTTCGCAGCTTCTCGAGCTGGTAAATAAAATTATCCCTTTGTGTGTGTAGTGTCTTTCATTCTACCTGATAAAGTAGTATCAGTAACAAAGAAATTAATAGCAATTAAAATCACAATTTATTAGTAAATGGAATCTCAATCATGATCCATTAAACCATAAATTAATTAACTAATAAATGTATAGAAACTTGTCTTTAATTCCACACTCTATGGTATATAAGCTGCAGGTGGAATGTAAAGTGGCAGGTTCGTGCCTACTACATGAACAGCTCTTGTAATCGCATCTATAATAATAAAAAAAAACATACATACAGACGAACACAGAACCTCCTCCTTTTTTGAAGTCGGTTAATAAAATTGAAGTGTCTGTTTGTAATAACAAAATAACAGCTTTTTACTTAATGCTTATGAAAGTACCGTAATACGGTACTTACAAGAATACAACATGTTTTTTAAATATTGTCTGTCTGTTTGTTTGTTCCGACAAACCTCCGAAACGGCTGGACCGATTTTGACGGGACCTTCACTGACAGATATCTGATATTATAGCGGGTAACTTAGGCTACTTTAATTTTAGAAAATTAATTAGGGTTTCGCACAAAAAATTAAAACCCCAAAGTCTGATTCAAATAGGGAAGTATATATGTATATCATCGATCGGGGTCAGCTTATTCACGCGGGTTAAACCGGCGAGACACAGCTAGTAATCAATAAAAGTCATAAGAACTGAATATGACTAGAAAACTGCTATTAATTATCCTTTTCATTATTTAAAAAAAAAATTAAAATTAAATTTGTTTCGATTGTTTAGCTTGCGATTTGTTAGCTAGCGGAGTTGTAGCAATATTTGGACCAATTGATGCAAATTCCGCTACGGCAGTCGAAGCACGTTGTAGAGCTGTCCGAGTACCTCATATACAAGTATGTGTAAAATTTTATTTAAATGTCTTTAAACCCCAATGTAATATTAACAACGACAAATTTTGTTCATATAGGCTTGCGTTTGTGTGTGTTGTGTGAGTGTCTTTTCTTAAACTTTGACAATGTGATTTCATGTAAGGATAATTTCATTGAATTGAAAGAAAAATCTGGACCGCAGAAGTTGGAAATTTAATAAAATATTAGTTCATACAATAGGAGAATGCCATGTCATAAATCAGTCATGGTTCAGTTCGCGAAACTTACAGTGCGATATTGGCGATACGTTATACACGAAATTCATATAAGGAACGCTTTTTTGCCAGAAAAGTTTTTGTAGGCGGATTTACGAAACCTGTCCCCTTTGAAATAAATTTAAAAAAATCTCAAATTTAGAACTTACATTGTTCTAAACATAGACAGAATATATAGACGGCCATTGCGCGAGAAGGAAAAGAAATTCTTTACAACAAAAGAGCAAGATAAAAAAGAAAAACGAAAAATAGTTAAAAAAGTAAACGCGATAAAATCCGTAATATTATTTTTAATTAAATAAGAATATAGTTTTAGAAACTTCCATTTAATTACTGATTAATTACATGAATTGGAGAAAATGTATTGTTTGTCGATAGCGCTGGAACGTTAACGCACACAATGACAAATGAAAATTTGTCACGCGTTTTCGGGCTGACAGCTAGTTCTAACTGTTAATGGTTTTTTTCCCGACCTTATGAAATACAGTTTATAATATCACTTTTCAAATCTACTGACTATAAAGACCTGCCTGTATACTACTAGTTTTAAGTAAACCTGTAAAGTCTGTAAATTTTGCAAAATTAATTTTATGGATATTGTAGCTCAGGGGCCTGGTGCTCGCCTTTTAATTTCATAACACGCGAGTAACCTGGGTTCGATCCACGGTGCCAGTACCTCTAAATTTGTTCTACAATTTGAAGTGCTGATTTACCACGTGCTTAGCGGTGAAGAAAAACCTTTCGAGTATATGTGAAGTCCGCCAGTTCCCAGCTCCAAAACCTTCACATAAATGGGAGGAGACCTGTGCTCAGCAGTGGGACATTTATAGACTGTTACTTTACTTTACGTTTTATATAGCGTTTAATTTTTAACTATTTGTAACTCGACGTTCCACGCGGTTACAAACAGCGGTTTTCAGCACCTATGGTACAGCACGCAGGCCTCCGCTCATTTCTGAGAGTGTTTTGGGGCGAGTACGAGTCCGACACGCTGCTCCAATGCGGGTTAGCGGACTTCATAGGTGTTTAAAAATATTTTTTATTCCTCAGATATGTTAGTTTCCTCACAAATTTCTTAACCGCGAAGCAGATGGTAAATAAGCACTTACAATTTAGAGGTGACAGCAATGGTGATCTAACGCAGACATTCATGTACTATGAAATTTAAAGCGAGCGCATCGCCCCTGAGCTTATTTGTCAAGGTAATGCTTAACCGAATATAGTCTTCCTTTAACACCAATAAGTCAAAATTATTTTTTTTTCCAAAGGGAAATCCCAAAGGAATCTTACTCCTGAATCACATAACTGAATTAGGAGTAAGATTAATTCAATATATTTTTAGTGTTTGGGAGGACTATCAGAATGCAATTGGCGTGTTCTGTGATTTATTATTCTAAGCAGTTCGTTGCGTAGTTCACAGAACTCTGCTTAGTAAACTAAAATATTATGATTTAGAGGAGCAATTTCTTCTTTAGGTGGATTTTTATCTTAGTTATAGGATACAAATGATTCAAATGGTTCCAAGTCTGTAGACCCACTAGTAAAAGTGGGTATGTCACGAGGGTTTATTCTGAGCCCTCTTTTGTTTGTAACCTATATAAATGATCTACCATACTTAGTCCAGAATCTTTCAAATATAGTATTGTTTGCAGATTATACTTCACTGATATTAAAGATCTGTCGAAAATCGAGAACATTAACGATGCCACTAGTGCCCTGAATAGTATATTAGATGGACTCCATTCAAACAATTTGACACTAAATACCAAAAAAAAGTATACGTTAAATTTGCATTACCTAATGTAAAAAATGACAAAAAATTATTTTGTTTTGCAGAATGATACATTAGTTTGTTGATAGTACCGTAAATTTGGCGAAAACAATGGATTGTAAGTTTCAATAGGGTCCACATATAGATACTAGGGTAAAAGGCTTATAAACTCCGTTTCGCTGCATATGCTGTTAGAAAAACCGTCTAATTGCGGATATAGCCACTGCAAGACTAGTTTACTTTAGTTATTTCACAGCGTAATGCCTAATGGTGTTTTATAATAGAGACTGACGTAATTATTATCTTTACTTTGCAGAAAAGAGCAATACGCGCATTTATAATGTACATTCTCGTGATCCGCTGAGGGAATTCGCTGTTTAAAGAAATCAATATTTTAACTTTGACGTGCCATGTCATTTATAAATTTAATTGAAGGAGCAATAGCAAACTAAAATCCAAAATGTAGACTCAATAATTTATAAATATTTGAGTCGACGTACTTACGATAAAACTCGACGACGACGACTACGACTCTCCTGGTGTTGCGGATGTGCAAGGGCATGGGCAGCGGCGATCACTTAAGCGTAAGCGTAGCAAATAATGCATTGAAGTGGTATAGCGACACTATCTTAACCGCAATCTAGGTGGATCGCAAGATTTTTGATTTTGATTACGAGAAGACTTTTGATATATTTTTTTTAAATCATAAATTTAAAAGGCCAAACATGTGTCGTAAATTAGTTTAGAACCATCGCCGTAATAGGATTCCTTGAAATAAACAAAACCAAAAGCTCATTATGCATATGGTTCCATGAAATGGCATTCTTAAACGTGTTATATGGAGGATAATTATTTTAAGGTACCAGATTAGTTACAAACTGTATAAAAAATATTTTAATATATTTAATTATCTTCTGCTCTCAATATTTTTTCTTCCGATACAACGAAATTATCCTTACGTGATACTGAGTTGATCCTCATTGAAAAAAACTTGGTCAACTTTACTTATGGTCAACTCACGCTTGACCGAAAAATTGACCATACTAAAATAGCATAGATCTTAGGGTTCCTAAGACAGTTTACTCTTATCCTCTATGGATTCGTATTTCTCCATTCTGTCTCAGTTAAAAAAACACTGTGTACAGTGTGTGTCAGTTTTACTACTTTTACTCAAATTTAAATTGTTCTTGTAAAAAAATATAATGCAAAAGAAGGCTGAAGGGATTGCTGCTTAGTTACAGTCGTGTATTATTTTCATCATAAAGCCATTTGTTGATCATCAAAATATTTTTCATTTTATAGGATAAAGTGACGAGACGAGTAAAACGTTCATCTGGTAATAAATACAACATCTGTCCATAATAAAAGCTGTGTCACCAAGAATATTTCTGTGTTACAGCAGTAATAAGTCATATTTGTCCAATTAATTATTATACATCTATTTCACCACATTCCAATTACATCAATGATAATTGTAATGTGGACGATTTGAACGACAGGCTCGTGGAAACTGTGCATGCGATGGCGGCAAAGTTTTGCATTGCCCGCCACATAATAAAGTAAATCAAGAAGCTCTCCGACCACACTCTCAATGTCTTGAAGGCTAGGCGTTTAATGAAGCTACAGTCCTCAACTAACGTGTCAGTATATCAGCAACTGTGTTTGGTGGCACCTGCAGAACTGGCATCTCGCCAAAAGCAGCAGTGTTACCGGGACTGGGTCAATGCATCAGCGTCTCGGGATGTATCCCGGGATGATCTTTGGGAACCCGTGCGTTCTGGTCTCTTGCCACAGTCTCTTGCCACAGAGTGGATGACAAGGGGAACTCACCGCCGACCGTCCTTGCGCTGTGAGTACTCCATGGCTGAAGTAACGTTTCTGCAGAGCTCAGTGCGCAAAGCACTCTTCTCCCAGGACATCCACAAGTCGAGTGGGCCAGATGGAATCCCCTCATTGTATTGAGGATTTGTGCTCTGGAGTTGACTCCGGTTCTAACGCGTCTTTTCCGATACTCCTATTCTCGAGGTGTCGTCCCGAAATCTTGGAAGGACAGCTTCAGTGCACCCGATCCCCAAAAAAGGCGACTGCTCTGATCTGTCCAACTACAGGCCGATCGCGAGAGCAAGGGGGAGGCCCTAGCAGTTAGTTTGGAAATAGCAAGGCCTTTGATCGGGTTTGGCATAAAGCGCTTCTCTCTAAGCTTCCTTCCTATGGGCTTCCAGAGAAATTATACAATCGGATCACCAGTTTTCTCACAGACCGGACCATCAAGGTCGTAGTCGACGGTGTACGCTCGGACTCAAAACCTGTTGTTGTTAAAACATGTTCCACAAGGCTGCGTGCTATACCCAACTCTGTTTCTTCTGCATATCAATTACATGTTGCAAATTACGAGTAGCAACATTCATTGCTATGCAGACGACAGCACTGGTGATGCCTTTTACACCGGCCGCGGCAATATTTCTCGGGAACACGTCGACGAATACCGGAACAAAATTTGTGTCTGAAGTCGAGACTATGTTAGACAAAATCTCGGACTGGGGCAGACTAAATTTAGTCCATTTCAACCCCAAGAAGAAACAAGTTTGCGAGTTTACCGCTAAAAAGAAACTCTTCGTCGTGTCTCCTCATTTTGAGAGCACTCCCCTTGTTGTCTCAGCTAGTATCGGAATCCTTGGCGTTGACATACCGTTCAGTTCCGTGGTCATCTGGAAAGAAAGGCCAAATTGGCTTCGAAAAAGCTCGACGCTTGCAACTTTACAAGGCGACCACACATGGAATACTGTTTTCATCTTCGGGCGGAAGCAAGCTCCTTCTATTTTACCGCATTCAGCGAAGAGCGGCTTGAATTGTCGACGACCAGGTTCTTTCCGATAAGCTTGATCTACTGGCCTTACGAAGAGACGTTGCGTCTCTTTACGTTTTTTATCGTATTTACTATGGGGAATGTTCCGAGAAATTGTTCAGAATCATTCCAACCGCTGAGTTTCACCATAGTACATCGCGGCACAGTACCAAATTCCATCCACATCACCTTGATGGCTGGCATTCCACCACTGTGCGCTTTTCGAGGAATTTTCTTCCATGCACGACGACTTTGTGGATCTTGCTGCCGCCAGTGTTTTGTCCGGACCGATATGACTTAGGGATCTTTAAGAAAAGAGCCTATTCCTTTCACAAAGGCCTGCAATGCATCCGCGACTCCCCTGGTGTTGCGGATGTTCATGGGCGGCGGTGATCTCTTAACATCAGGTGAGCCGCTTTCTCGTTTCTGTAATTCGCCGCCTTCTATAAAAAAAAACTGAACATTCAGATCTCTCAATGTATACGGTGAAACCTACGCAACATCAATACAGCCCGTACTAGGAAAGCGATAGAGCGTAACCAAGGTCTTCCAGGCCAGGGATCTGTCTGCTGGAAGAAACCAACTTACTAAGTTAAGTACCGAGAACGGTGCAGACATTTCCTACTGAACCGGAGATTTTGAGTAAGATCGAGAGATTTTATATACAGCTGTATACATCGTCGGCGGAACCACACAATTGTGTGAGTAACGACCTAAAAAGCAAAACTTGTCCGACCCTATTCCACTAATATCCCGGACGTCTGGGCCCTTCGCCAATATCGCTTCTGAGCCGCAGTCTATGTGTTGTTTTCGAGAGTTATTACGAATCATCACGCAAGCAGATTTGACGAATTACAGCCTTCCAAACGAGACAAATGGCACTGTAACCACAGACCACATACATACCCTTCGCCAGATTGTACAGAAGGCCGAAGAGTACAAACTATCGCTATATCTGGCGTATGTGGACTATGAGCAAACCTTTGATATGAGCGTCGAAATTTGAGCCGGGCAATATACTATAGTCATTTCAGCGGTGCCGGATTATATTAAGGTCTATTTTCAAATGCATCACTCACTTTTGATTTGCCGACGACATAATAATTATGGCATAATTGCTGGAGGACTTTAGCCCTATAGGTAGGTCTTAAGATGAACATGGACAAGACGAAATTATGTCTTATATCTATGTCACACCTAAACCGGTTGTTCTTGAGAACACTACGGCAGAAATTGTCGACCAATGTATACCTAAGACACATTGTAGGTCCAACTTCGACCAAGAGGTTAATCGAAACTGCGTAACATGTTCTCGTCGAGTATACCTCAATGTCTTAAAACTACAGTTTTTAACCAGTGCGTGTTGCTAGAGATGACATACGGAACCGAGACGTGGTCCTTCGCTGAAGGCCGCATGAAGAAGATCGAAAGTCGCGGAGCAAGCTACGGAAAGATCTCCGTAACGATGATATTGGCAGCACCTTACTAATCCTTAGAGAACTGACGTAGCTCTAAGGATTAGTAAGCTGAAGTGTTAATGGGCCGACCATATAGCTCGTAGAAACGATAACCGTTAGGGTAGAAATGTTCTCGAGTGGCAACTTCGTACCGGCAAACGCATTGTAGAGTGACCCCCACTAGAGGGAGCGAGGACCTGCACGGTTTTGCAGTAATCAATGGATACAGGTGGCACAGGACCGTGTTTTGTGGCAAACTATGGTGAAGGCCTATGTTTAGGAGTTAACAGGTGTTAGGCTGAAATGATGATGATAATTGGAATATGATGAACTGGCCGATGTTCGACCACGTCGACAACTATCGAATACTGTCGGAAGTTATCAACTACGTAGGAGATATTATAGTGCCACAAGTGGACGCGCAAACACAGAAGCACTCACTTGTCCCTACCTACCCGTGCCCGATGTAACACTCATGCGATAAGATCGGAGGTAGGCTAGGACAATTAGAATAAATATTATATTATTAGTCTTATCTGCTGATTGCTCAATTAATTATTATACATCAGTAATTGGAATAAAAAAAAATCTATACACTCTCTGTCCGTCTCTTTCTCTCATTAGATCCCATTTACATTAGAATCCACTGCTGTACATCGGCAATTAAATTCGTACTATTTGTACGAATTTATACAAAAGTTTTTATAACATTCTGAAAAACATAAAGATAAATATATAATAAAATATATGTTTGTAAAATAGTGTTTAATTTTAGGCAGTCTGGCGTCCGCCACCCGTGCGAGGACTAAAGCGAGGAACTCCACCTGGAATCAACTTGTTTCCCGAAGCGGTCTCACTCTCGAAAGCTGTAGCATTGTACATTAAAGACAGTGACTGGAACACTTACACGCTGTTATATGATGATGATCATGGTAATTATTGCACAAAAGGGCCGTACGCTTGAGAACAAAAATATTCTTTAATCCCATTGGACGGCCACAAAAATGTAGTGGTCTCTTACGAATGACACAATAACTAAATTAATCAAACATTTGACGCGTCTACTGCTATCTGTAGATACTGCAATCTCTCATTTATCTAGCAAACGTAGCGATTACAGCAAACCATTCTTTCTTAGGAGGGGGAATAGAAACAAATAGGTTTCCAGAAAATGAACAAAATTTTTACGGTCTATTAAGTAAACTATAAAAAAAGGTTTTTTTGATAACTTTTGTCATACTCTTTGGTCTAAAAAAATATTTGCCTATTACGTGCATTATATATTTATTTATTTTTCATTGCATTAACTCAATGTAAATGGTGACGAAGGGCGGAACGACTCCAGAATATTTACATAGGAAACTTAACTAGAGAAATGAGCAATGTAACACCCCAATGTGCTCCAAGTATTTCGCATTGTGCTTAACACAAAACAAAAGTTTGCCGCGACAGTTTCACGTTTATGGCCACTTAATGTTGTAATTATCTTCCACCACCATTGGGCATTATGTCAAGTAAAATAAGTTTAAAAAAAAATTGTAGACGCTACTTACCAAATACTGACTGTGAACCGGATTGCTGATTGCGATCTTGTACTCACTACGTATAGGCTTACACAATACTCTTCATATGTGTTTTAATTATTTTTATGTAATACAGCAATGTATTTTTTGTATATTATTATGTGTACAGGTGTACGTGTATATTTACTTAGTAACTCGGACTAGCTAATCAGCGGTATTTACCTCAATGTCAACAGAGGAATGGAGTGCGCGTACTGCTTATATGTCGGCATGTTCTGCAACATTTATGCTGAGCCTTTCATTACATCGCTACGTAATTGTGTGTGATTAGTTTTGTCTGTACTTTGTAATTAGTAGAAAATGAATAAATGCTTATATTATTATTCTTATACTTACATGTATATTATAAAAATCTAATACTACTATTCATAAATATAAGTATATTTACATAATATATATGTATACCAGATACACATATATATTAATATTTATTATAAACAGTAACAGTAGCAGATGTTTACAAAGTTAAAGATTTCATATGATAGTCGGTGCATATCCATTTTATATCTATTTACAGGTTTAATACGACTTCAGGAGATCCTAAAACATGCTGATCCTGAACATAAATGGATCGTCCGCCGATTGACACCCGGAGAAGATAACCGACCTTTGTTAAAAGCTATAAAGTCTACCGGGGAAACAAGAGTTATTATTGACTGTCCCGCTGATAGGGTTCTTGAATATTTGCGTCAAGCAAACGAAGTTAAATTCTTCGAAGATTATATGGCAAGTACATCGAACAGCGATGTTCGAAACTATTAATTGCTTCTTTTATGAAAAGATTCCACAAGGCTATTTGTCTATTTCATTATTTAAACTAGGTTTTATACAATTCGACTATCATCAGCCATATGCTTTAAAAAAATTACACAAATTTTACGTTCAATAAATAATTTGCTTTTTAGAGCTACGTTCTTATGTCATTGGACGCTCATACGCTAGATCTTGAAGAGCTACGACATGGATTATCAAATGTAACATGTTTACGTATTTTCGATCACTCTAACTCAAGAACACGCTCTTACTTGGCAGACTGGAAAGCTAGGGGTTCTTCTGATGTTCAGATACCTAGGACTACTCAAGAAATAACGGTATGTAATTTAAATCATGTTATTCCTAGCATTATATAAGAAAATAAACATGAGCAATCACATATTATAATAATATTTTATAAATTCTAAGGTAGAAGCAGCATTAGCAAGTGATGCAGCAAGATTAATAACGGACGCTATAGAAAGTGCACCAGAAGGATTTAAGCTAGAAGCCCAAGCACTTGAATGCAATTCTGACAGTCAATGGGATATTGGCGAAGAATTTTTAAATCATTTACTAACGGTATGTTATAGTTTAGTGTGGTGGTGGCATAACACGTCTTCTCCGTAGGTATCATAAGAGTCAACTAAGGGTTATCTGAAATATCTTATGGCTTCCGAAATAAGGCGGGATACCTATATCTAAAAATACCAGGCCGAAAATACACAGACTGGTAGCCAACAACAGTGCCTAAGGCGCGAGGCGTGATCGCCTATCCGCTTACTAAATGATTATAGTATATTTTCCGTCCGGAGAGCCCTTTGTCCACCTGGAACGATTTACTGACTGATTATAAATGTAGTAGATAATAATTTCACATTTAAGCCACTTTTTTAACGTAATATAACTAAATTTAACAAACTAAATAGATGTTGTTTTTTTCTTATTGTTACTAGTCAAACGGTTCAAAATAGAATTACTTAACTATTAAAACAATTAGAGATATATTTTTATACATGCCTTTAAAATATGTATATTGATTGTAATTTTATTTTAGAACCCAATATTTGGTATAACCGATCAAATATTATTAGATAACACAACCGGTGAACGCACGTTTTTTAATGTAGAAATAATGGAACTATCTAATAGTGGATTTAACAGCATTGCGAAATGGAATCCCGACTCTAGCTTTACATATGCTAGAACATCAGTAGAAGTATCGGATCTTTTAGCTGAGAAATGGCAGAACAAAACCTTTAGAGTTGTCTCACGTATTGGCGCTCCATATTTAATTGAAAGAACACCTAAAGAAGGTAAAGAATTGACTGGCAATGACAGATATGAAGGATACTCAAAAGACTTGATTCATGAAATTTTGGCGGAATCAATGCATCTCAATTATGAAATTATAATAGTTCCAGGAAACAAATATGGGTCATATAATAAAGAAACCAAGAAATGGGATGGTCTAGTTGGATACCTTTTGGAAAGGGTTCGTCTCTTTTATCTTCTTATCTCTCTTTGGTGTTTTTTTTCCTTATTATATGAAATTTACAGAAAATACAACTTTTTTCAGAAAGCTGACTTGGCTATCTGTGACCTTACAATTACGTACGAGCGAAGATCCTCTGTGGATTTTACGACTCCTTTTATGACTTTGGGTATAAGCATATTGTATTCTAAACCGACACCTCCTCCTCCAGAACTCTTTTCATTTCTTAAACCGTTTTCAGTAGATGTCTGGATTTATATGGCAGCTGCTTATTTAATGGTTTCTTTGTTGCTCCACATTCTTGCTCGGTAAGCCTGTGATTACTAGATAGAGCTAAGATATATTAAATATGAGTTAAGGCGAAAAATGAGCACACAGTCCACCTAATAATAAGTGATCACTGTAACCTATAGACATCTAAATCCGTCTTGAATCGAGAGAAAAGATCCTGAGGACTAAAATAGAACGCCACATTGTCATTAAGCGAGTCTCACGTTCTTTTTCTTCACTACTGAGAATACTGATTAATAGTACAAATTCACATTACAAACACAAACTTTATGACTCTGCATACTGCAGGAATTTGACTTTGGTGGGTACGACGGCATCGTCAGTTATTCTGCCATGAAGCAGCTGTGTGCAAATGTTACTGTTTTTTTAGTTCGAAGGGCATTGATAGCTAGTGTAATTACTGGACATAAAAACTGATATCATGCTGATATGTTATTGATTTTTATACACAGATCAATTTTAACAGCTAGTTCTTATATAAAATAACCTGTATAAGCTAATTCAAAGTTTATTCGAACTTCTGCTAACTGAATTAGCTTCGCTAGCATAGACTATTAATATAAAAATGTAAAAGTTTAAAGAAATGATTACCACAATGAGTAGCAAATATTATGTTTAAGGTAGCTGATGTCCGTAGTTCCCTATGTCCATCTTCAGGATGCAAGCTATCTCTGTTCCAAATTTAGTCAAGATCAGTTATGGAAAATTTAGTCAAAATCAGTTCAGCGGTTGAACCGTGAAAAGGTTAGTTTCGCATTTATAATATTAGTATGGATGTTTTTATTATACTTGAATTAATGCTCTAGTGTTATTAAAAGTACATGTTATTATGACTCTTAAACATTCTAACATATTAATAAATCTTCAAAATCAATATTTTAGTTCTCATCAATTTCAAGCCGCCACCACACTATTGGCAATATATACTACACAAGAAATAATAGGACAACTAGATTTTTTTTCATTTACGGCCATTTTAATGTTATTGCTCGAAGTAGACTTCGCTTAGATTTTTTCCAATAACCTGTCTATATAAATCCAATTCACGTTATTGAAAAAAATCTAAGCGAAGTATAAGCATGTATTGTATTTATTAGAGGATCATCAGAAATGGTGCTCTATAAAATCATGTTTAAAATCAACTGTACATAGACGATCTATCTCCGATAGACAATTATAACCCGAAATCTTTTCCGATATACATTATACACAAACGTTCAAGGTCATATTCCGAGTTCGGAACCACTGAAACAAAAACAATGAAACTAAGTGTAAGTTGGTAATAGTTTTTATCTATAACCTGTGTAAAATTTATATCAACAGCTTTAGTAGTTCACGAGTTAAATCCGTTCGTACCGACAGACAGCCAAAAAAGTACTTCTACTTTATATACACACCGGCACAATTAGCGGAACGTTAAAAAAGACAGAGTATATAAATAATAACGCGTATATTAAAACAAATAATAATCAGACATGAAGTAACAAACTGATAAATTTTAACATTAAAACAAATGAAAGAATAATAACGTGTGTTTGCCCTTCGTGCTCTAACTAACGTTTCCATCCTTCTGGGCAGCCTGCAAATTATGCTATCTATTGTATCTTGGTACAAGCTCTGCCACTCTTCAAGTAATGAGTTTTGCAGTTCACTCAGGTTGTTCGGGGGTGGTATTCTGGATTTAACACTTTTCTTTAACAAGTCCCAAACAATTGCTGTATAGGTTTCATATCCGCGGATCTTGCTGGCCATTGCATCACTGTTATACCCATATGGTTTAGATATGCTTGGACTGAGCGAGCACTGTGAGCCCGAGCGTTATTCTGCATCAAAATAAAGCCGTCATCATTATAGGGGCAAATGGCACAACGTGTTCTTCTTAAATATCCTTTTAGCAGTCATATTCCCTCCATCTACCATCACTAATTCCGTACGAGCTCCGAAGGTTATCCCTCCCCACACCATAAATGAGCCCCCATATACAGCCGTATTTTCAAAATCAGTGTGAATGTGTACTTCTCCTTTTCGTCTCCATATCTGCCTTCCATCGATCTGGTTTAAGAGCACTCTACACTTATCAGTGAAAAGTACCGCACCCGTTGGTTTATGTCTCAAAAACGATGTTCGCGTGCGAAGTTTAACCGATGAAAACGATGGTATCTCTCCAGTTTTGGAGCTTTGGCCGGTACATACGAACCTATGCTCACATTTTCAAATCTTCTACGAACTGTACGCTCGCTCACTCGCACTCCTCACACTACTCCAAGCTCAATTCGGGCTTGCACAGCCGTTACCCGCGTTCCTGCGAGCACGAAGTTGTCGGCACTTTTTTGCCTTGGCCCTCCTCCTCCTCATAAAAGAATGAGTCAACCGGTACCGTAGAATACTGCAATGAATTGTTGAAATTGATTGCTGCAGTCTGGCGGCAACAGATCTGTAGGTATGCATCCATTTCTTTGCATTTCATCTGTTCTAATAATGTGTGGTGTGGTGGTGTTACATCGGGCATTTTTAGTTTATTTCAACTAAGGTGTCTACTATTGACATGAAAAAAAATACTTTTTCTAATAAAATTAAGAATTTATCGAATTTATAAAACTTTTAAATATTTCTCCTCACACCGAAGTCGAACCACTAACAAATCAGTATTACCGGTAAACAGAAGCAATTCGATGAAAAAAATGACTGTCGACTTATGTTTAATTAAATAAAAATGCTAAATAAAAAGGTAGCATAAGTGGCCAGTCTTTTATGAAATATTAAAAAATAATGTTTTTTTTTGTTCCGCTGATTGCACCGGTGTGCGTATATATATAAGGTATATATAAAAATGTATAATTATTTATTCTCCAATTACGATAACAGAACACTTTATTTTTTTATTGGAGAAAGTGACGAGACGAGCAAAAGCGTTCACCCGATGGTAAGTGCAAGCCTACCCATAACAAATGCTGTGTCACCCAAAACATTTCTGTGTGGCAGACACCACTGTGCTTGTTTTTCCGAGGCATCAGTTTCTAATTTTTATATGCCCAGTAGTTAGACTAGCGCTCAGTGCCCTTCAGACCGAAACACAGTAAAGTTTACACACTACTGCTTCTCGGCAGAATAACTAGATCTGCGGTGGTACCTACCTAGACGGATTCTGCATAAGAATCCTACCATCAGTATGTTCTAATACAAATGACGACTTTGGGTTTTAACTGAAAATTTAGGCCGTGATCAAAACTGACTAGTGCTCTATTTATCAGTTTATTTATTTTTAATTATTATAAAAACAGTAATTCCAGTTTATTGTCAAACGCCCAACAGTAATAATATTGAGTGATGCAAATTTTTCAGATTAGCTCCAAAAGACTGGGAAAATCCTCATCCATGCGATAAATCTCCAGAAGAATTAGAAAATATTTGGCACATCAAAAATTCTTGTTGGCTAACCGTCGGCTCAATTATGACACAAGGTTCTGATATCCTGCCAAAGTAATTACTGTTCGTTATTAGTTTTAGTGTAATTCCTTTTTTTGTATAAAGTCTTATATTAATTAATAACTGAATAATTGTAAGAGAGAATTCCTATTTTCAAAACTTGTTATTATTACGAGTATAACAGATATATTAAAAGAACTTATATTATAAAATCGTAATGTTTGAAATGAAAACAAAATTTATAACTCATTTATTTTCTCAGAGGTTACTCAACTAGATGGGTATGCGGGATGTGGTGGTTTTTTGCTTTAATTATGTGTTCTTCGTATACTGCTAACTTAGCTGCTTTTCTCACAAATGCTGCTATGGATGACTCCATTAAAAGTGCTGAAGATTTAGCAATGCAGACCAAAATTAAGTATGGTACGGTGCAAGGTGGATCAACCTTTTCATTTTTCAAGGTGCGTTAAATTTATTGTAAAGGAGTTCTTAGACCAATTGAAATATGCTTATGTTCTCGTCATCATTTCACCTTATAAACATCTACGCTGTCAACTGCAGAATAAAGGAGGTTTGCCGTAATCAGCTCGTTCAACAAATGGATTTGCAGTACCAGACTCTCTCTTCTCTTCTTCGCATCTTAGTTGCAGTTGCTCGTCGCTGCTCTATATTGTTTAGGTCTGGTAAATCTGGGATGGTGGTAGTTCTATCGTCCATCTGAGGCCACGTACCCATTTCCCTCGGAAAGCCTTAACTACAATTACAGGATAAGATGGGGTGATGGATTGTTATTCCGCCATTTTACGGCACCACCACACAGAAGCTTAGAATATGACAGTTAATTGAATCTAATATACAATATAAGCTACGAATAAAGTTTATTTTTAATATTTTATAGCGTTCCAACGTATCAACTTACCAACGAATGTGGGCTGCAATGGAATCAGCCAGGCCATCGGTTTTTGTTAATAACAATGATGAGGGAAGAGACAGAGTTTTAAAGAGTAAAAGAGAATATGCTTTTCTCATGGAATCAACTGCCATTGAATACCAACTAGAGCGTTATTGTAATCTTATGCAAGTCGGCACTACACTTGATTCGAAAGGATATGGAATAGCAATGCCATTTTGTATGTAGCATTTCAACTCTTTACTGTAATTTAAAATTTATATGTAGATGCATTAACATTAAACAAAATTTTAGACTCATCATACCGTACAGCTGTAGACAATGCGGTATTAAAATTAGCTGAAAGTGGAAAGTTAGTTGAATTAAAAAACCGTTGGTGGAAGGTCCCTCCGGAAAATGCTTGCGTAGTAAGTTTACTTCATATTGTTATAAAATAACTTAAAAGTGAAGACATTTTTAATCCTAATTCATGTTACCTCCTAACTCAGATATTACAAGACTTTCATTTATCAGCTATCGTGAACAACACAACGAATACGGCAAAGGATGGGTTCCGTACTCACATGTTAATTATATTTTTATTGGAATTTGATTGCGTTTAAGCTAATCATCCTGTTCCAGGCAGAAGAAGCGGGAGAAGAAGAAGCTAGTGCGGCAGAATTAGGAGTTGATAACGTTGGTGGTGTATTTGTGGTGCTGGGGATAGGATGTGGAATGGCTGCTGCGATGGGAGCTTCTGAATTTTTATGGCATGTCAGAGAAGTTGCTATTGAACAAAAGGTAAACACGCATATGTGATACGAATGTGGATAAACAACTTTAGACAAACAATTTAAATTTATACTACTGCAATAAGTCCAACTGTTAAGCATTTCGAACAGATTGAAATGTCTTTAAGTTTTGCGTAACGAAACAAATAAATAGATTTTTTAATAATTTTTCTCTCAATTTTGGTCACAGATGACGCAAATGGATGCATTTTGGGCGGAATTAGCGTTTGCTTTAAGTTTCTGGGAAACAGAAAAGCCAGTATTACACTCAAGGCCCTCTTCATCAGCCTCAGGGTCAATAACTTCGAGAGCATCCTCAGTTCTTCGTTCAGCTGTAGATTTATTTCATCTTGATGTTTTTAAATAATTAAATGTGCATGACGTCGAAATATCGAAATAGTATCATTTTATTCCCAAATCTGATAGCAATGAAAATAACTTAAATATAAAAATAGATTACTACTTTATTATGCTATTTTTCTTTACTTATAGAGCAGATAACAAAAAGATTATGATAGATTTACAAAAATGGTTTCTCTTAAGAGTACAAATGTCAAATTTTTGTTTGTAAATTAATTTATTAGTAAGTAAATAACACCGGTACCGTTGACAAAGTTGATCTATAATTTTCGCATCCTAGGTACCACGCAAAAAGTTTTGCGATAAAAAGTCATTTGTATGACATGGCCAGTTTTTGAAAATGCGATTATTTTCAAGTAAAAATACGAATGTCAAATTTAAATCCACATTTTTTTACGAGCTAAATTGGATAGCATTGTAACACTGCAATCTAAATTTAATTTTTTACAGTACCCAATAGTTATAATAATATTTTTTTTTGGATAAAGTGACGAAACGAGCAAAACGTGCACTTGATTAGTGCAGTGCAACATCTGCCTATAACAAATTCTGAGCACAGCATACAAACACAGAAATATTCTAGGCGATACAACTGCGCTCGTTACCCTGAGACATCAGTTCTTAGATCTCATGTGCCGTGAGATTACGCTAGCTCTCAGTGCCCTTAAAACTGGGATCAAACAATAAATTAAAAAATATATATTGTATGTGGTCGTCTAGTGTGTGCAATTTGCTTCCCACTAGGCCAAAGTTTTTACTATATTTGACTCTTCATATTTTTCGCTTATTGCCCTCATGAAAACTTTTAGTTTTTTCTTTTAAAGTAATATTTATTTTGTTTCCAGTTTACTTTGATTGCAAAAAAATCCGGGATTATTATTCCGACAAAATCTATCGTGTTCTTTTTTACAAGATTTTATTGAACTTGCAATTTATGTTCGTATGTAAAGGCTCTATAACTTGCAAGCTAAATTTTGACCTACTTTCCATTATCCGATTGAGCTAAATTTTGGCATTCCCATGTAGCTTTGGTGACAATGTAATAATGTGGTATCATGGTATGATGATGAAAGTAAAGTAGCAAGGTAGCTTCGTCATGTTTGGGCTCAGTGGATTTGTTTTGACAAGTACCATAGCCCTAGGAACATATGAAGCCCACTGTTAGACATAGGGGTCACAAATAAAAGCAAAAATATGATTTTTGTTTAAAAGTTCTTCGTCCAATCCGTTCGTCCGAACAATCTTCGTCCACTGTTTAACATAGACCTCCCCCATCGATTGCCACAAAGCACGGTCCTGAGCTACCTGCATCCATCGACTTCCCGCAATATCGCGCAGGTCGTCGCTCCATCTAGTGGGGGAGATGGGCATTGGCGTCTTCCAGGTACATCAAAACAAACAAACTGCGGTTGCCAACCAGCCTTCCAAGCGTGGCAACCATGGCAAAATCCCCACCAATGACTTTATTCTTCTTTTTGCAAACTTTTATGATATTAATATAATCGTTTTTGTGAAATGTTATCTAGAGCAATTTTGCATTATCATAAGTTTTTAGTAGTCTGGATCGTTCTCGTGAATTGTTAATTTGAAATACTTGACTATTTTATAAATATCAATTACGTTCCAAAACGCTTGCATAAACAAAAATATGTGTTTCTATTATGGGGATTGGTATAGATAGAGCCTAGCTTTACACCTAAGAAACGGATCGCTTGAAACGTTTTTGATAATTTAAATTCAGTTTGTGGGTTGGATCAATTTTGCTAAGATACGCCCAATCGAAACAGTGTTTCGTTGAAAAATGGATCGGCGTCGGGAATAATTTTTGCACGATGATTTTTTACAATTTCAAAGGTCGCCAGAAAGACCCTTCTAAGGCAACCGTGTACCGCCGATATAACAAACTAGCAGAGTACGAGCAGTACGTGACAAAGTGAGGCGAACTGGAAAGTGTCACAAAAATTGTTTTAGAAGCATTAAACTTTGTCCATATTAAGTATGTAAACACGGGTCAAAATATCGTTAAATTATAAAAATAATGGTACATTTACATTGTGCGGGTTGTAGGATTCCTATCCATGAATCCTTAAGGTGAATACCACCGTGGTTTCACGCGAGCTGTTATTCTACCGTTAAACAGTACTATGTAAACATTAAGGACTGAACTGTAAATGGAACGGTCAGGTTAGCGAGGTACCATACCGTACGGTGCAATCGTGTATTATAAACCTTACTACTGTATTAAAGCTGGAGAGTTTGTATTTTTAACGCGCTAATATAATACTTATGAAATTTGAAAAATTATTTTTCATTCCATAACCCGTTTATTATGAAACGTAAAATAAATAAAACTGTATGCAACGGCCTTAATGTGCCGCACGCTGAGAATCGAACATTGTAGAAACGGGCCAAACTGTGTATTCTCTGGTTAGCGAGGTACCACCTTCAATAAAGCTAAAAAGTATGATGTATAAAATTGGATGTTGGCATATCTCTCTCAAATTAATAACTTCGTCACCGTTTGACCGAATACCATTGAATTTGGTGCTAGAATAGATTTCATCCTGGAGACGGACATAGGTTACTTTTTATGCCAGAAAATGTATGAGTTCTCAAAGGATTTTTGTAAAATCTAAATCGACGCAGACGATATCGCGGACATCAGCTAGTTTCAACATATAATTAAACATAAATAATTTAAAAAACATCATTAACTAAATGCCATTTTAATTATTATTTATAATTATTAATAAATCTCATCAAAATTAATAAAAGATGTAGCAGCTCTTAGAACAGAAACTGCTCGTGATTGCGAGCGGCCGCGTTGCGGCGAAGGAGAAGCGGTAGACGGTGCTGCCGAGCGTGGCGGAGCAACTGGCTTGTGAAGCACCCGAGGATCAAATGAAGCACGCCATTCACTCGTTAAAGCCTCTCGAAACGTCACCTAGAACAGTAATTATAATGGTTCAAAGTAGTAACAAATTAAATTTATTTCGCCTCAAAACGATTTGTTAATTTTTCTAAATATATAGATCTATGAACCTCGTGAATACGTTTTGCAGACATTCATAGTACACACACACAAACACCCAAAACCGAAACAACTATCTGCAGGCTATACAAATATTTGACTCGTGCGGGAATCGAACCGAGCTGACAAGTGCTAGATTCCGGCTATTTCTGTTTAGCATACTACAGGGGCTAGGCGCTTTAAATTTCACAGTACGCGAGTGACCTGGGTTCGATTCCTAGTGCCGGCACCACTAAAATTGTTAACTGCAATTTTAAGTACTGATTTACCACGTGCTCGGCGATGAAGGAAAACATCGTGAGGAAACCTGCATGTCTGAGAAATAAAAATAAAATATTTCGAAGACATGTGCAATCCGCCAACCCGCATTGGAGCAGCGTGGCGGATTCTTCCTAGCTCCAAAATCCTCTCAGAAATGAGAGGAGGCCTGTGCTCAGCAGTGGGACATTTATAGGCTGAAACTATACTACAGGCAAAGCCTTCTGTCACGTAAGCTCAAAACAAAGTTAGTTTTTAGATTTCTATTACGTAGGTATATTTTGTCTGCTAACATACCCGCCATTGCCACACATTGCCATTTTATATGAGATGTAACTGTATAATGGTTAATTCTTAATAGTATACAAAACACATTCTTTACCTTTTCTTTGACACTTATCTGACGCGCATGTAACAAAAAGTTGATAATAGCTACGAAAAAACCTAATATTCCACCAAAACCTAACACTAAAAAAATTCCACTGGTATTCTTCATTTGTAACCCATTGTCATCTTCCTCGTTCTCTGATTTCTGAAAAAAAAATACGTCGATAACTAATTATATTAGAAAACTCATTTAAAATAACATTAAAAAATAGTAAAACTAATGTTACGAATTTTATTGCTTATAATTTATAACCCGACTTCTTTACTATTTTAACTATTTATAACCCGAAGATAGTTAATCCGGTTCACCTTCAGCTTATGATGTCGGGTTATAAATGGTAAAAGTTAAACGATTTAATCCGTAGGATTCGTTTTACTAATAAAGATACAGTCACGCATTTTTCCCATATAAGGGGTAGGCAGATTCCACTTACGTAGCCCACGTTTCGCCCTCACAAGAAACGAGACGTGTCGGGAGGCGAAACAATGTATAATATTCGTGGAAATATAAGAAAACATTATCAAAAACATTGTTGAAGATAATACCTCACAATCTCCTTCCTTAACAGTACTCTCCCACCATTTCCTTTTCATCGCCAATAGTTCCCCAGTCTCTTGTAAAGCTAAAATTGCATTATCCACTAGACGTTTGTAGGGTGAATCTGAAATATTTTTCAAATTAACAAGTTTATCGAATCTCACCATTTTCCTTAAAAGTATTTTAGCATATGACTTACTTTTATGCAAAGCTATCCCATAATCTTTAGAATCAAGTTTAGGACCAACCATCTTCAAGTCGCAGTGTCTTTGTGTATAATATTCAATAGCTGTAGACTCCATAAAAAACACATATGTTCCTTTACTTCTCAGTACTCGATCTCTTCCTTCATCGTTGTTATTAGTGAAAACGGTAGGCTTAGCGGACTTCATTACGGTGAAAATTTTCTGATACACAGAATCATTTGACGCCTGTAAGTTAAAAAGCCTGATTACGTAAATTTAAATTTTTAAACGTTAAGTATATTTATTAGAAAGAAATTTTATAATCAATTATTAGGATTCTATGATTAATAAATAGTTTAAGGGATTTTTTTGTAAATCTTTGTGATAATTAAATCAAAATACTTTAATTGTTTTTTCATACATACTTCAAAAAATTTATAAGTAGAACCATTTATCAAAACGCCATATGAAATCTCATTTTGTTCTGAAAGCTCCTTGATATTCTTGATTTCATTATCACGTCGGCTGTTACTAAGAAATGTTGACATATTAGCTGTGTATGAAGCAGTCACTATAAGTGCAAAAAACCACCACATGCCAGTGACCCATCGTGACCCTATCGCTCTGTAAATATTAGTACAGATAAAATGATATTGTAATGTACCATTTAATGTAACTGTAAATTTCGTAAAACGTTAAAATACCTAGGCAAAATATCGCATCCTTGAGTCATTATAGAGCCCATGGTTAGCCACATACAATTGTAAAGACTCCAAATATTTTGTAAATTTTCAGGATTTTTATTACAAGGATGAGGGTTTACCCAGTCACCCTGACTCATTCTGAAAAGAAATAAATAATAAACTGTAAAAGGGCAAATATTCAATAGAAAATATTCTAATGCCTTACCTTGCGCATATTAATAGAACAAAGGATACAATTATGTACATCGTTGCTAAATATAGCCAAACATCCAAGGCTAGCGGCTCTATAAAAGAAAACATATTCGGTTGTTGTGGTTCACGTTCTCGAACCAACATACTTATGCCTAACGACATAAAAGGAGTCGAGAAATCTACTACAGAACTACGTTCAGATGTAATAGTAATATCGCAAATAGCCATTTCTGCATTCTGTAACAGTAATAAAAATATTTATATTGTTTAGAAGTACCTAGTTCCTCTTACTTATCTCATAACTTTGTGACTATTTGTATAATACTAACTAATTCTAACACCTCTCCTATTAATCCGTCCCATTTTTTTGTCCCTGCTATTTGATTGCCAATACTATTGCCGTCTATTTTGTACAATTCATGCTTTATTTCCTCATATCCCTTTTGTTGTCTTATATGTTTAAAAATTCCATCAATAAGGTCGACTGCGTAGCCTACGTATTCTATTGTCCCATTGGAATCCAACATATCAAAGTATGGCATTCCTTTTTTGGTTACCACCTTTTAAATAAAAATCAAAAATTAATAAATATCACAAGTTAAACTTAGCCAGTTAAAAATAATTGGAAATAATTAATTACAAAAGAAATGTAAAACTATTTACCCTTACTACGGATTCAGAAGTTATCGCTTTTGATCGATCTGTAACTGCGGTATTAATTGTGATAATACTGTCTGTTTTCGAATCCCAGGTACCAACATGAACAAATTTACTTTCACTGTCCAATTTTGAATAATATAAAGTAAAATTTGTTCGTTTTCCATATTCGTCAAAAGTAATAGTTCCCGTAGAACCTTTAAATGTTGTCTAAAATAAAACATAAGACTAACAAACATATTAGAAAATGAATTAACTAGAAAATGTTAAGAAAACAACATAATTCCAGATAAAGCTAATGTGAACTTCTCTTCATCTCCTCTTAAGTAATGAAACAAAAATACGATTAATTAAAGGTTCAGTTTTTACTGCATGAGACATTACAATAAAATTTGTCTTACTACAAATCGTTATTTCAGACAAATGTCTTACAGATATTGCCGAATTCATTTGAAATATACCTATTAATCAAACATTATTCTTAATTGCATTATATTACGAGTAAGTACTACCTGTAACAATACTTCTCTTAATGTATTTCCGTATATCCATGCTTTTTCTTCGTATGCAGCCTTATTCACAGAAAAACATAATTCTGGCGGTTCTACATAATCGATTTCTAAACTTTCCTTTCTCATTGTTCGAATTGCTTTTTCAAGATGATTTAAAGCATCCGCTGTTAACGCCGACTCCAGCTGTCAAGAATAATTTAACATAATCAATGTATATGGAAAAACCCTTCATTTAATGAATATTGCGTTAAATCTCACCGGTATTGAGATTTCATCTGTATTTATACCAAAATCCCTCCAAATAGGTTCATTTGATTTAGTCAAATGTAGCGTAGAGACGTTTGCACGGAGTTGAGAAATTTCATCAAGTTTAATTAAATACGAATCAAGTGCTGTCAAAATAAAACTCTGCGAATATAAAATGAAAGAAATCTTAAACATATCTGACATTAAAATATTTTTATATTTTAATATTATTTTTTTTGTAAAAGAAATAATCCAACTATGAGAGCGTCAACTCAAGATACACAAAGGTAAAATGGAAACTATGGATTAAAACTTTAGACAGATAAGAAAAGCCATGCACAATAATCACGTTAAGATTGAGAAGGCTTCTCTCAATCATATAGTGTATCGTCCTAGTGCGAAAATGCAGAATTTACTTTTAACTTAGAAGTCACAAATTGATGTCACATTCGTCGACTTAAAAGCTCAGAAAGTAAGAATATTGTATAAAAGTAAATGGCGAGAGACGCTCAGCAGCTTAAAGTTGCTCTCATAAGCCATAATACTCTTGACTTCTTAGAGGAGTTAATAAAAAAAAACCGTTTAACTACGCTACGTTTTACGAAGTTACTAAACCGGCAATAAATTCGTACATGAAAGCCATTCATATGCCAACATATGATGTCCCAGAATATTTTTACGTACACTTTTATCGAACTGCAACAAAATCATTTGTTTCAATAATATTTCATTTCTCTATTAATAAACAGTATTATTTGATAATAACTCGTACCTGATACTGGGTGGAATTGTTAACAGAAACAATTTCTTTCATATATTTCATAATGTGATTTACATCACAATCCAATACATGATAAGTTATGCGCAACACCACAAATACATTTTTAAACGTCTCTCTGTTGTCAACATCAGGTTCTATTTTTTCAAAATGAATGCGATCATTATTGTATGGCCACGAATTTATTACTTCTTGTAGTCGTATAAAACCTATGACAAAATGTTGTGAAGTCGTAGAAAACCTTAAACCTTATTAATTTTAAACATTAAAAAAAACATACATACATACATAATCACTATTGATCACGACTGTATCCCATAAGGGGTAGTCAGAGACTGGGCACTCACTGCAAAAACAGATGACTGCCACAATCCACGTTTCACCAAAATAATATAATGCACTGGGTGTGATAGGTGGTGAGCCCATCGCCACCATGCGCTGTTAGGTGCACAGTGCAGTTTAATTCCTTACTCGCCTTTTGCGAGATCCATTGGATAAGATGGAGTGGTAGTATTCTTTTAACGAGCCGCCACCACACAGCTCTTAACAACTTAAAAAAAACAAATTAAAAAAACATACATTCGTACATACAGTCACACCTTGTTCCCATATAAGGGCAGAGGCCACTCATGTAGCACACTTTTCGCCCTTGCGGAAAACGAGACGTGACGCAAACCACATTGCCGCTATTTTGGTACGAGTCAAAAAATTCTTGCTCCCCATTGCATTATTCTGAACGAATAAAGGCATTCCATGCAATACCTTACTCGACTCTTTCGACACCTCGGTAAGAAAGAGGTAGGTGCTATTCTACTGACACCTGCCGGACACCTATCGGATATTAATAAAAATATTCCATTAACTTACTACTATCGTCCTCGTAAAAGAAAGTGAATCTGTCCCATTCTAATTCTTTGATTAGCGTTGCGTAAGCTTTAGAAATAAGGTCTGGGGAAGGATGATAAAAAAGTGTAAAGAGATCCTGGTCCGAGGTATCTGTTGGTTGCCACCCTACAGAGAGATGAGAAATCTGAAAAGTAATAGTAATAAAAATGTAATATCATAATTAAAACAGTTATAGAGTTATTTTTATTTTTCTTTTATATTCCGTTGATATGTATGTAGGAATATTCCGTCAAAAAGTGCGTATTTAATAAATATTGGTTTCGAGTACGATGCGGCAGCTAGATCGCTGAGCTAGGTGGCTACTCTAAACTCATCACGAAATAGTTTTTAAATGAAACAAAGACATGCATCGAGCAATTGATGATGACTGATGGTTAGTACTACGCCTTGCCATAACAGTAACTTGGAGACAACATTTCTTAGGTCTACAGGGCATATTAGACTTAAGAGCTGTAGTATGAAGGACACTGAAACTAGTATGCTACCTTCACTGTCCTTCTAACCCAAGCACATTCGTATTTACACACCACTGCTTGACGGCACTGCGGTGGTACCTATCTAGGCGGATTCCTGCACAGGAATTCTACCACCAGTAGATGAGTGTTTTTTATAAATTTAAGTAAAGACCGTCTACCTAGTCTTCACTTCATCTTCGATTAAGAATTAATCTATACATGCGTTGTCTGCTATGTGTACTAAAGTGCGATGCCTCGTTACCAGTACCTGGGTCCCCGGCTCTCGTCACTACAAATGCAGCAACTTTACCCAGAGAACGTGATTTTACTTCGATCGTGCCAATTCATTCGTTTACTACGACCAATATCTGACTAACGTGAGTAGAAACAAAACGCAACCGCACTGTCGCTAAAAGTAACGCCTTCTCATAACATATCTGCAATAATCACTGCTGCAACTTGTATAGAAAATTTTAACAGTACCTAAAATGTCCGTTAATCAAATAAATAACAATAAACAAGCTAATGCAAAAAATCATCAATATCTAAAAAAAATAGGTATTTTTTTCAAAAAGAATTTTATAAAATCAATCTAAAATGTGATGGCTGTATGGAATCTAATTTCATAAAATTTCTCACTAGATGGAGCGTTGACCTACACGTTTGTCTAGAAAGTAGTTGCGGAGAGTTACTTGGGACCATTCAGTGACAGGACTGTGTTCTGCGTTAGACTTGTAATGGACTATTATATATTTAAAAGCAAGTTAAGTTATGTAAAATTATGTTTATAAAGAACATAAAAAAGTATTCTTCAAAAAAAAAATTATAAAATTTGTGCAAATACATTTTCACTACTTATGTTAAACAATTATTAAAATTAAAGTTTGAAAAATATTACTGTAATTATTAAAGTAATAAAAACAACACCAAAGGACGTAATTTTATCGAAGCACTTTATACTTACATTCAATTTATTACACAGTAAACAGGTAATATCACAAATTCCATTCGTTTGCCGAGCATCAATCAATGCCACAACGCCCCCATCTTCGGAAGTGACCGAACACACTGAAATAATTTCAGTAATATATTTTTTGGGAATTATCTACTACCATTTCAATGAATAGAGCTTTACTCACATTCTTGCGCTATGGAAAATGTATCCTGAACTTTTGGATACAAAATGCGTCCATGAAAAGGTTTTGAGGAATCTGTACTCAACAGGACTTCAAAAACTTCTTTTGTCGTTTTGCTAGTTTGGTAATTAAACAGGCCTCCTGAAAACATGGAGAATAAGGTTTAAACAACAGCTGTTTAAACATTTTGTGTTTATAAGAATAATGTTACATACCAACAGGAAAACGAGAAAAGCCGTCTACTTTCACAGTACGATATGTTAAAAGCAATAATATTATGTTTGTACACGAAATCATCGTAGCCTTTAAATAGTTTTAGATACGCATGAGGCGTGCGCGTCGTCTTCTTACCGTCTGAAATATTTTTGGAAAGCAATTTTAGGTCACATCTCGCAGTATAACTGTGGCAGAAACGTAGTGATATTTATTGCGATCGTGCTTTTAACAAAAGTCAGTATATCCGAAGTATGCTATATTTTAAATTATGATATTCACTGACCCCATGTATATAGTAGTTAAATTCTCAATATAATAAATTTCATTCAGAATTTAACTAGGCACTTCAAATTAACAAAGTATTTTCTTAATAAAAAGTACTAAATCGTGTAAGGCTAAATTATGGAAAGTCGTGTAATAAAAAAATTAGCAGTTTTCATTAGTACATGAACTAACATTGAAAATAAAATAATATGCGGTGGTTTGTTTTGGTTCTATACTTTACTGTTCAAGAATGCAGTTCACAGATCAGACGCGACATAACATTCCAAATTGGTGAGTACTAAAAATCAGACATCGGAATATATAAGTAAATTTTGTAAAAGGTCTTGTACGACACTGTGATTTTTACAGCTGGAATATTTGAAGACAAAGCAGCCACCCAGCGCCTAGCATTTGATGATAGCATGAAAGATGCTAGTGTTGATGACTATAGACTGGAACCCATCATCGTGCAACCGTCCAGAAAAGATATATTTTCTACATGGAGAGATTGTAAGCTACTAATTCTTTTTATGATTTCTTTATTCAAACAAATAAAATTAGGTTTTCAGAAACATAAATCTATTTCAGTTGTCCACGTGGACAGTGCCTAAAAACATACATAGATGACAAAGTCTTAAAAGATGATGTGTATTATTTGCATTAAACGTTCATCGCTTTCAATGTAAATGAACGTATGATCCAAATAATCGATATCCTCATGTTTACTAATTTTAAATGTTTTAATTTAAATTAAATGAAATAAGTTATATCTTAGATATTCCTATACCTAGATAACTCTCTCTAAAGTGAGAAAAGACCTGTGCTCAGCAGTGGGACATTTATAGGCTGTTACTTTACAAGACATGTACCGCTAGTATCTATATAAACACACGTTTTAATCATATAAATAGGTATTTCAATCGTACTTTCAGTAAAGCGTCATTGCTTATAACACTTTATTCATAATGAGTTTTAAAAATTTTTAGTGTGTTCAAATACAATAATGCAACCAATAGCCGTATTTGGTCCACAAAGCACTTCTAAGAACGCAGCTATCCTTGACCAGTGTGCAATTTCAAAAATACCACATTTACAAGCAGCTTGGCAACCACCAGAACCTGACACTGAAATTAATGATGAGTCAGTTGAAATAATAAACAATACTGATACTAACGATGCGGAAATTTCTACCTACAACAAGATAACCATAAACTTTTTTCCCGCTGGTGATGAGATTTCGAAAGCATATACTTCTTTGTTAAAGTATTACAAATGGGAAAATTTCGCAGCGCTTTACGAAGATGACTTTGGTAAGATATTTTCAAGTATAGATAAACTGAGCGTTAGTGATTTTAAAAATTTCTTACAGGCAAAATCAGTGAAATTATTTTAATAAAAATCCCAACAGGTAAATAACACTGCAATCGTCCGTAATTATTTAAGTTTTAAAGCACATTTTGAGAAAGTTATTATCTCAAAATTGATCTTAAATTTCCTGGCTGTCATTTACCATAATAATCTATCTAGATAATAAAAAAGGCAAATATTACACAATCATTTTCTAAAATAGCGCAATCCAAAAAAAAATCATGCAGGAATCTTTCTATAAAGGTTAGTGCAAATGCCAGTTATTCTGCCTTGAAACAGTAGTGTGCAAACATTACTGATTCGGTTTGAAAGGCAATGTAAGCGAGGTAATTATAGAGGATATGAGACTGAAAAATGAGCGGTATATGTAACACATATACTAAATGTATATATGAAATTGAATGGCTTCAATACAACTTATAAATAAAACTTGGGAATAGTATTAATTATAAACCAATCGCATGTATAATTGTAGTACTTTTGAACTTAAAATGCGATATTCTATAACATATTCTATAAACGAGATAATTAAGTACATTTTTATTTAACTCTGTTTTTAAGAACATTGCAAAGAATATTATATTTATGGTCAATGTCTTGCTAGTTCAATCATGGTATAAAATACATTTTTTCTAGTTATCGATTCATTGAAATTGTATATCTTAACTGTTATTCTCTTCGTACACATAATAGTGGTCCAGGGTTCAATCAATTTTACTCCATCAAGTAAGAGACAAAATTATTTTACGATAGTTCCACATCTTCAACGTTTTCTACAATTTAACCTTCACACTTATTGTTTTTTAATAATTTTGCTATACACTAATAGCTCATCTATCGTTTACAGGCATAAATTATACGTTTACAAACATATTCACCCGAAACAACTGGGTAGGTTCCGTAGGTACAAATATTAGTTCCGTTCGAGAATCAAACTCGTGCCCCATTTAATACCCGCCCGCCATACCACTTCATATTTTATGTTAAAGGAAGAAAGGACAGATATAATCTCGAATCGAAAACTAATAAGCTTGATTATTATTTCCGGTGTCAAAGTCGATGTTTTAATTAAGTTTAAGTGTTTAACCTTTAGTTTTGTACTTTATAAGTTAACAAAAGTCAAGAAATTCTGTATATCGCATATGATTATTTCTTAATCAAGTTGTTTTTCAAAGCCAAGGTTTCAACCTTATCAATCATTAATCATTCCTTATTTTAAATTCCAGGTTTAATGCGAATACAAAAAATTTTAGCTGATTACACAGATCAGTACCCCGTAACAATTCGAAAACTCGACCCTGAGAGTGACAACTTTAAAGTGGGTTAAATTTAATTATATTAAGAGTCAGTTAAGTTATATCTTATTAATATTTACGATTTTCAGGTCTTTAAAGAATTACAAAATAGTCAAGAAACTCGGTTTTTGATTGACTGTCACATAGACAACGTTCTTAAGTACATGGACGTTATAAATATGTTAAATTTAGATGATTTTTACCAGGTACAACAATAATTTTGTTATTAAATGTGACTAGACGTATGTATGTAAATATACTAAAAAATATATATTTTCAGCACTATATTTTTGTCACTATGGACACTTCCGTCGTGGCACATAAACTTACCGACTTTCGTTCAAATATCACTTGGCTCAGTATTACAGAATACGATAAATTACTAGACACACAGCATTTTTTAGCTCAAAGAGTCGAAAGGTGGGCAATTAACAGAGTGTCTCCTCCAGTTACTGACATGCCGGTAAAGTTCTTTTTTTACTTTCTTTAATATCTAAGTTCTATTTTTACAGATTTAGCACTGCCATTGTACTGAAGATACGTTACTCAAAAGGTGCTGACAAATTTAAACCTTTTTAACTTGTTTTGTGCCAATTGTTTCTTTAACTGGTCTTTAGCTTTAAACTGTTTTAGCATTTTTGAGTCTTCATTACTACGCTACTTAGTAGTGCCTTAAAAGGCGACGTTTATTTGACGTTTACGATATATTTTTATTTCTTCTTTATTTACGTGAAAGCTGTATTTATTAATATTAAAAGTTGTATAGCTTATAAACATTTTTATATTCTGCAACAGGACATTTTTTTAATAAATACAGAGAATATTTTTTAGGGATTTCTTTGGGATTTAATACCGTTTTTATACTTACATTTCTCATATTCAGATCGAGGCTTTACTAATGAATGATGTAGCAAACCATGTAGTAAAATCTCTGACGACGTTAGAAAAAAAGACATCAATACAAAAACCATCAGCATTCTCGTGCGAGTCTGATGCGGAAGGTTGGGAATTCGGAGCGTTACTTCAACAAGAAATTTTAAAAGTAAGATAGTTCAGTTGATTTCAGATTATATACGCTAAAATAAAAAATAAAACGCGTTTGATATTCTAGTGTAATATAATAAGTAATCTAATTTATAATAAACTTTCATACCATTAACAAAACAAACACAAACAGCCTGGACCTAGAGCATGTTAGAAGTAATCACACAAACTGTCGAACTAGTTCTGATAGTTAAAAGGACGCAGTCTAATTTCACCAGATAGTCCTTCTGGTATTTTTACGCTTCATAGGTTAATTAATTAACGTAACCCAACAACTTTGAAATGACAATTAATATTATTTATAATTATTTTAAAAATTAAATTCTAAAGCAGTTAAAATAAATCTTTGATTTCATATCTTGTTAAGTATTTTATACAAAAAAAGTTATTTAAATTTGCAAGAAGTTCAATTGATTAAAATTATGTTACACTTAATAAGTATTCTAAATTCTAAATATAACTTAATTTAAGTTTGGATTTCTTATGTCTAGGATATTTATGATGGTTATTCTGCCATCCTTTGGATGCAATTAGTCCTCCTATAGTCGACCTTACGGCACTCCGCGTAATGAATTCTCCTCCTACTTACTCCGGGTGATGAATTTTCTAATAAATCAAAATTTCCTTTAGACACAAACTACTGGAGTCTCAGGAAATATTGAATTTGATGAAATGGGTAGAAGAATAAACTATGCATTATACGTAAATGAAATACATCTTAAAAAGAGACAAATAATCGGTAAATGGGAATCGTCATCAGGTGGTCACATCATAGAGGATAGGCCAGAATCAGATAGTATTGGCAATCAACAAACAAGAAAACATTTTTACGTAAGTAGCTAATATTTAGTTTAATTAGCTAATGTTTATAAACACGCAAAATATAGTTCTAGGATAAAAATAAACCTTGGTACATTGTTTTTGCATTGCGTTCAAACATTTAATCTGTGACAGGTACATCCTGCAGCGAGACATATTTCATCATCATCATTATTTCAGCCTATCTTATCCACTGTAGAACATAGGCCTCCCCATAGATTGCCATACAAAACACGGCCCTGACATTTCAGTGACGAATTTTACTTCAAATAAAATGAAATCATGTGTACTGAGGTACAGTTTACACAACTCGAGAAACACCAAAAGATTGAAAACTGAGAAGTTATTTTTCAACAGTATGGTCACTGTATTATACACACATAATTTAATTCACAAAACACACATAATTTAATTATATTTTAGCAATTGGCGTCGGTAGCTATGTTTCGATAAAATTCATAGAGTAACATCGTTTCCATACGTTGACTTGATACTATCGACGAGAATACGTATTTCTTTTCAGATTATTTTTGCAAATATTCTGTTCATTTTGAAACAGAAATTACATCACGAGAAAAAATGATCAAACTGTAGATTACAATACTTAACGGCAGAAACTAAACTTTTATTATTTAAAAGGATAAAATACTTTGTTGCAGTTGAAATTTGATTTATTTCCTAAGTATATATAGGCATACTGCCCCAAATAGGCAGAATAAACAGTATTTCACATCTGCGCGCACTAATTGTTATTTGTGAAAACATAAAGACTCGTTTACCTCGCACATGCACCACGTTTCATTTGAGTTGCACGATATCTGTTGTTTGAAATAGCTTCTCTAGTACGTAGTATATAATAACTCAATGTTTTTTTGAATACCTGGGGTACTGGCTAGAAAGGCATAAGAAAAAGATGACACAGACACATTGATTTATAATGTACTACGTATAATAAACTCAGTGCACTGATCTGTAAATAAAGCGTACGATGTTAGAAATAAGAAGCAATATGCAATATGTGTCTCTGCAGTTGCATTCGAGTTATTATTTTTATGTAAACTCTGGTTAACATAAAAAAAATACTCGAAAAACACAGCCTACCTGATAGCAATTGCTCACTGCAGCCCATTAACACCTATGTACAATTTTTTTATTTTATTCATAGTTGTGTGTCCATAAAAATACTTCCTTTGATCAAAATACACTTATGTAACTAAAAAAAAATTATAATATTATACTATTTTAGATAAAAGTTGTATTGTTTTATTATTATTACATGCCTACATATTGTATTCTTCGTGCTAAAATCAAGAAATATAGGTGCTTCGTCAACCTTAAGTGGTATTATGGAATGCCTCGCTGCTAATAATGCCACTACACATCTACAATGCTTAAATACGGAAATTGAAGCACAAGTTTATTTCTGTGTTCTCACGTTCATAGCACAACTAATATATGCTGCTCATAAGACAACTCCTAAGTATAACTCGAAGATAGCATGACCAAAATTGACGACTAGATGTGTTACTGAGGGAATTTGTAATGTTGCCTGTGTTTAATGTATATCACATAATTTTTTAGGTTATATCTCGCAAAGCTAAGCCTTATTTTTACGAAAAAGAAAAATGTGTATCCGAGGAGTGTGAAGAAGATGATGGGGAAAAATATGAAGGTTTCTCAGTTGATCTTGTTAAGCAAATTTTTGAAACATTGAGGAATGAGAATTTTAATTATACGTACTCATTCAAATATGATACAGATTACGAATACGGACATTATGTTAAAGACAAAAAGAAATGGAACGGCTTAATTGGAGATTTGTTGGACAAAGTAAGTGGTATAATATTATAATCGTATCTCTGTAAAAACATACCCCTGTGTAACACCACGAGACTATGTATGTGAATAGAAAATTATTTAATTAGTATATTTATGAAAATTTATTACCATGACAGCTGCCTTATTATGGAATACATTAAAAAAAAAGTAAAGTTTCAGCCTATAAATGTCCCACTGCTGAGCACAGACCTCCTCTCATTTCTGAGAGGGTTTAGGAGCTAGGAAGAATCCGCCACGCTGCTCCAATGCGGGTTGGCGAACTTCACATGTCTTCTAAATATTTCTATTCCTCCGACATGCAGGTTTCCTCACGATGTTTTCCTTTACCGCTAAGCACGTGGTAAATCAGCACTTAAAACTGTAGAACAATTTTAGAGGTGCTGGCACCGGGGATCGAACCCAGGTTACTCGCTTACTATGAAATTAAAAGCAAGCACCAGGCCCCTGAGCTACCACGGCTTATATTACAATACGGCTAGAATACATTGAGTTAAACTTTATCATTACTTCGGTTCATTTCATATTGTAGCAATATTCTCAATTTTATCAGTCAGTACGCTTAAACTGTCACGCCATACTAATCACGCGATCTAAAAAAAGATATGTGGTGGAAATAACCCGGCTAATGAGAGTATATGCTTGCTATTTAATTCATCCACAGAAAGCCGATTTAGCCGTCTGTGATTTGACAATAACAGAAGAAAGAAAAAAAGTAGTTGACTTCTCTGTACCTTTTATGTCTCTTGGGATTAGTATACTGTACGTCCAGGAGAAAAAGGTGGACCCTGGAATGTTTTCCTTCTTAAATCCATACACATTTGAAGTATGGATGTATATCGCAACAGCATATTGTGTTGTCTCTATCGTTCTGTTTGTGTGTTCGAGGTAATTATTTTTAGTTATGTCAAATTCTACTAAATACTAAAAAAAAAATATGGTTTAACTAGAGTTATTTCAATAATTAAGATGATGTGTCAAAAGTGTATAAACCAGATCCTTGTTATTTAAAAGTGGTCACTGGTCAACGCACCTGACTATTGACTTGTAAGTTTTAGGTTCAACTCACAACATATTAGTTGTCGGTGTCGGTATCTAAAAATTATGTGTAGGCCATACGTGACTCTTAACGCAGAAGCCGCTCGCTTAGCAACTACGCCAACCGACCTATCGGACTTTTAGCAAAAGCGTCATATGTACATATATAAGTGTTAAATAGAGCCCATGAAGGTGAAGATTAGTGACTACCGAAGTGTTGCACATACAGTTGCGGTACTATAATAATCCATCGTTGTAAGTTATTGCCGTTCTCAAAATTTGCCAGGAAGATTATGATGTCTTCTTGATTTACTCCCGGCACTATAACCCTGTCAAAAAACGAGAGACAGCTTTTGTGCAACAACTGAATTTTTTAAAATATATATTTTTAAAGTAATTTCTCTTCTTTATACTCTTCACAAAATGTTAAAATAAAATGCGGCATTTCGTGATACAACATTACGACGTATCTTAATTTCAAATTTGATTAATTTAGTCACACAAAATGTTTTTCAGAATCTCACCTGCTGACTGGGAAAATCCACAACCTTGTGATAAAGATCCTGAAGAACTAGAAAATATTTGGAATTTCAAGAACTGCGTCTGGTTAACAATGGGCTCCATTATGACACAAGGATGTGATATTTTGCCTAAGTACGTTAAAAGCCGTGGTAGCTCAGTGGCCGAGCGCTCGCTTAAAATTTCATAGTACTCCTACCACCTAAGTTTGATCCCCGGTGCTAGTCTTTGATACGAGTATTACTGATTTACCACGTGCTTAGCGGTGAAGGATAACATTGTGAAGAAACCTACATGTCAGATGAATAAAAGTATTTCGAGGATATGTGAAGTCCGCCAAACCGCTTTGGAGCAGAGTGACGGACTCTTCCTAACTCCTCAAACTTTTGCAAAAATGAAAGGGGACCTGTACTCAACAGTGGGGCACTTATAGTTACTTTACTTTTCCGTTTAAATTATTAATATGAGAATTATTTTCATATTGGATTCCGTCTAGGTAAATTGTGCATGTTATTTTGCCGTCAAGCAGTAATCCAAAACATTACCGTGTTTCTGTTTGAATGGCACTGATAGCTGATGTAATTACTGGACATATGGGACTTAAGAACTGATGTCTCAGGGTAACGAGAGCAGGGTGACACAGCATTTGTTATGGCAGACGTTGCGCTTACCGTCAGGTGAACGATTTTCTCGTCTCATCATATTATTTCATAAAAACACAAGTAATTAGATTGTCTAACTATAATTAAATTACAGTCCGGCCGCTAAGAGAATGCATTCCTGGTAGACTGTGATTAAATGGACGACTTAACTTTGAAGTGGCGAAGAATTTAGGATAAAAGTATTATTATCGTGTACTTGCCATTACAATTATGACCACTTACAATAAAATCAATAAATATTATAATTTTGCGATGAATTTTATATATCTAGGCGAAGGTGATCAAGACAGCGCTTCCTCGAGCAAATCGGAGTCTGATTAGTGTAAACTCAGTCGCAGATATTTAAAAAAAAAATTATATTAAATATTTTCCAATATTACTATCGCATGTTTATTTTCTTTACGCTAGTTACATTCAGAAATTAGAAGCCATACAAACAAGTATTGAAGTATTAAAGTCAGCAATGCATTCTCTCAGCGGCCGGGCTGTAAGCTTTTGTAGAACTGCCAAAATGTTATAAATTTGTATTCCATTTTTTTGATTCAGAGCATTAGGCACAAGATGGGTCTGCGCAATGTGGTGGTTCTTCGCAGTGATTGTTTGTCAGACATATATCGCCCAGTTGTCAGCTTCGATGACTTCCGCCCTGGAGAATGAACCAATTAATAGCGTGGAAGATTTGGCAAATCAAAACAAAATTCTGTATGGTGCTCTTGCTGGCGGCTCTACGTTAAGCTTTTTTAAGGTAAGTTAAAGTTATAAAATTGGGTATACTGACAAAAATACTGACAAACAAGAACAATCCTTGTATGGGGCTATCCACCCTAAGATTCCTCCTGTATTTTATATATATATAATTCTCCAACAAAGTAAAAAGCGTCCATAGCTACTGGACTATTGCTCCAAATAAATTAAATTCATAAATCATGAACGCAAGGTGAATTTCTTAAAATATTTGGGGTTGGTAATGAATGACATATTATTCCATCTCTGATTTATTTTAAAAACTACGCCATTCTGATGGCGTAGTTTTTAGTTATAAATTTTATTGGGTTATACTTAATATAAAATACTTAAAATAAAATAATGAGACTTAACAACTGATGTCTCCGATTGACGGGCGCAGCATTTGTTATGGGCAGACGTTGCACTTACCATCAGGTGAACGATTCCCTCGTTTCGTCACTTTACCCAACTTCAATTTTTTAATATCTGTCATAAAGCTTTTATTTATCTATCCATTAAAAAATCTATTTACATTTAATTTTGTTTACCTATTGTTTAAGCTATTGACGCAACCGTTTTTTACGAGATAAACCTATAATTCAACTTGTATTGAGAAAAACAGGAATTTACCCTAGGAATTAATCCTAATACCACTACTTGAATAAAATCTAAGATGCATAGAGATAAACACATGTTTTTCATAATTTTTAAATAAATACATTTTCAGAATTCAAAGGATAAGATGTATCAGAGAATGTATGGAAATATGATTGCCAATAAAGTAGTCTTAGTAAAAAATAATGACGAAGGCGAGAAAAGAGTTATAAACGGTAAAGGCAAATATGCCTTTTTCATGGAATCAGTAACAATCGAATATAAATTAAAAAGAAACTGCGAACTTAAGAAAGTTGGTGGCGAATTAGACTCTAAAGATTATGGTATAGCTATGCCTGCCAGTAAGTTGTTAAAACTTCGTTTTATTTTATGGATTCGTTATATCCTAAATATATAGATATAAGTAATTTAAAAATTTAATAAATACTTATTTAACTTTGCGTAATTTGCTTTTCCTTTCTGTTTATAAAACATTTCAACGCAAGGAAATACTACTGTAATATGAAATTTATTAAATTTTTCATTCCAGATTCTCCTTTTAGAACTCATATAAATAGAGCTATTCTAAAATTGAAAGAATCTAACGCCTTAGATAAAATAAAAAGAAAATGGTGGGAGAATAAATACGGAGCTAAGTCTTGCAATGTACGTGAAAATTATGAAATGAGTGGTAAATATTACAATATTTTAACGTTTGTATCTTTTTCAGAAAGCGGAAGACAAAAATGATGTGGAAGGTGACTTGGAAATTAAAAATCTGATTGGAGCTTTCGTCGTGTTAATCGTAGGTCTTATATTAGCTGTATTCATTACTGCAGCGGAATTTTTGAACGAAGTTCGAAATATCGTTGTTCGTGAAAAGGTATGTATCGTGTAATTTCAAAAACTACACATAAATTCGCAAAAATATTATTTTTAATAAAAACGTTAACTATTTCAATCATAATCATAGAAATACAAAAAAACTAAAAACAGTCTATCAATAAAATTTCTACGAATATTTTTAAAAATATTTATTGAACATAATATTATATGGGTATTAGTCTGTTTCGCAGAAGACTATAAAGGGTGACTATAAACGTTGCTGATGATGGCATCTGTAAAATATCTTATTATTTCCTCAATATAACCATCAATTGCGTTATAACAAATAATTATATTTCAGGTGACACACAAGGAAGTTTTAATAAAGGAGCTAAAAGCATCGCTGAATTTCTTCCAGCTTCAGAAACCAGTCTTGCGTAATCCCAGTCGCGCTTCATCCCTAGCCTCTTCTTTCCGTAGTATTACTAAAGAAAGACACTCTGATGGAAACGATAACTTCCTCAAATTTGAAAAAGACAACCAATAGACATATAACTTTACACAAGTTTGCTTGTCGTTGATATTTTAAATGCAATAATTTGATTATAAAACAAAAAAATGTACGTTTTTATTTTAAGGACCACGATAAAAGAAGATTAAACGAATTACAAAAGGGGCATTATTTATTGAGGATTGTTATCTTAGCCTAATTCTGCTTTGTTGATACATATTTTTTTAAGGAAATTAAATTAAGTGTTTGTATTATTATTAAGCGTGATTGTAAAATTTATAGTATTATAAGTACCATTTGATTATTACGACTAAACGACAGCCGTTTAAAAAGGCTGAATGAATGATGTTTTAATAAAGGAGGCCTTATTTCTTATTGTGGTTAAGGGAATATATTTTGAACACAGGATCACAGCTGCAATAACAAATATTGGTGTTGTAAATTTTGTCACAAAGTCAGAAGACTAAACAACATAACGCTGGTGAAAATACACACTTAAGGAACTACGGAATTATACCATCGTCAAAAAACATTTGCTAACTAGTTTTACATTTACAAATGCTTAAGTGAGTTAACATATGCACTAAAATAATATATCCTCGCAGCAACTTGTAGTGAATAATTGTAAAGAAGTCGTCGCGACCGAAATTGACCAGAAGAACATCATTCTTTTCATTTCCAAAAATAATGTTTTAATTATAATTTACATCACTGCTGAACACAGGCTTCCCCTTCACGCATGCTAAAACAGTAATAACAATACTTAACAGCAACAAATTATCCTACCTTCTTTTTTTTATGGCTGAATTGACAATGAATTTTAATTTGAGTCATAGATCGGTGAAAAAAAAAGATGTGACTCATCTGTAGTTGTTGCATATCTGTTTCCAAATTCATCATCAAAAATAAATTGAATAACTATTTCATTTGAACATATTTGAAATTTTCTTCTTAACAACTCATTTGTGTAAATACAAGGATCAGTTCAAAATATTCTTTCAGACAAAATAATGTTTTTAAAGCCGATTAATCAATATAATTTTTATTATCAAGAATCAAAAACAATTAAAAATCAATATCCGGTTCCGATAAAGATTTATCTGACAAAGACTATTATTTCACAATCACCTATTACAGAAATTTTTGATATACGTAGCAAGTAAATAAGTGTACTTAAATAATAATAACTATATTATTTATTAATGACTAAATAAATTGATAAATTACCGGACCGTTACGTCTAAGGCCTTCTCCACATTGAAAACGCACCCACTTTCAATGTGGCGGTAACGATTACGAAAAATAGCCCAACTAACAAGAGGCCTATATCTAACAGTGGCTATTCATAAACGGATGATCATAAATTAATATATTATTAAAACATTCAAATTATATAGACTATATGATATATGTCGATGCTGAAGATCCAGAGTTATTTTTTGGTACAGTTAGTGGGGGAGAGTTTAGTTGTACTGTCCTTCTCTTGATCTATTGCAAAGAAACGCCTTGCTTTATTACTTACAAATGATTTATTTATCACAGATTTATATTTCTTACAGTGCTTTACAACTTATTTAAAGTAATACACTTATCGAACGTTTTCCAAATACACAACCAGCACCAGCAAGCGCTGAAACACAAGTTAACCAAGTTTCACAGCTTCGCCGGATTGAAAGGTGGCAGAGCGCTGAGGGCGCTTAGCCGAACCTTTATAATGGGTTACTAGCGCAAGGGCCCCCGAGAGGGGACCTCGGCTTGGACTGTTACCCTGTGCGCGTAAGTAGACTGACTCGAGGGCGCCCGAGAGGGCCGAACCACGGCTCGATCAGTTACTTCTTTCGGGAGGACGTTTTGAACATCTAATTTACTACCGATTCGGAGTGCGTTTCCGCTGGAGACGAAATGGCGCAACAAATTCCAAGCGACGCTTCTAATTATGATAGGGAAACTCGCCTGTGGGGCGGTATGTCTTTTAAACCTTACAAATAAATAATAATCGTGTGATAAAATAATTTAAAAGGCTTGTAACAGTGCGCTTTCTCAGCGACAACTCTTAGTAAAAGTGGCCAATACAAGGCGGTTATTGTAAACTGTTAAATTATTTAAAGACAAAGAAATTCATAAGTGATAAAAATATTTAAATGGTGATGAAGGAATTAACACCACGTCGGTTGAGAGTGCTCTCAAGGCGACATATATTATTTAAAAAAAATTGTTCATTTTTCATATCGCTACTATATACTGGATGTATTTCATAAATAGATATACTCGACCGGGTTAAGAGCACATTTCTTCTCAGACCATTCTCACAAAATACGAGCCTAAAGTAGATCTCAATAAGAGACGGAAATACAATTTATGGCAATGAATATAGACATTTTTAGATATTATATTTTTAGTTATTTGGTAAATGTCCATCTAGGACTGTGTTCTTGTTAATACGACCTTTATTTATTTATTTAACCTTTAATGCACTCGTGGTACATATGGCGGACTTAACGCCATAAGGCATTCTCTACCAGTCAATCATGAGGCAAAGCAGAGAATAAACAATAAGAAGAGAATGAAATAAAATAATATGATTATATACATAAACAGAAAAAATATACATACACAACACTTCATATACCTACATACATATACACAAACATACATATTTATATAAATATACATACACACGAAACAGGAAAGAAAAATCACACTTGTAATGAATTTTTAAAGTATTCCCGGACTTTATTTTTGAAAGCAAACTTGTTAGGAGCTTTTTTAATGTCAAGAGGTAAAGCGTTCCAGAGTCTTATATCCGTTAAGGTGAATGAATGAGATATGTAACCAGAATGGTGCAAGGGCGTGAGCAACTTGAGATTATCCGAAGAACGGAGAAAACAGTCATGAGAATCTCCCAGGTATTGAAACTTAGCTTTCAAATACTCAGGAGCACATGGATCGTTTAGTATCGTGAAAAGGGTTATAAAAAGCAGTTATTCCTCTTTTTAAAAGCATTGCAGCATGATGTAACTTTATCAATACATTTACATAAAGTACTAAGATACACTACACAGTAGTACGTCCTGAAATTGCCACAGAGCAAATATGTATATTTGGCCAGAGTAACCCCTTAAGCACAAATGCGGAGTGACTCTGTCATCACTGAAACAATTCCATTTAATTGAATTAAAACAAACGGATTAAAAGCGAATCTGTTGTGATGTCTATATAAAGAATTGATAAGTCACATCCGGGAGCTTACACGTGGTGTTTGTAGAGTTACCATACCTTTTACAAATTGACACTACATTCAATGAATGGAAATCTTTACTGGGACGCAAAGTTATGTATTTACCTCAAAAATAATAATTTTTTATTTTAAACTTCACACAACAAACTGCTCAATTTTTATAATACTTATGATGTCTTTTATTTCAATAACATAGTCCACTGCTGAACATAAGCCTCCCCTATAGAGTGCCTCAAAATTTTGTATCTGTAATTTGGGGGGGATTTTACCATAGTTGCCACGCTTGGCTCGCTCAACCCGAAAAAATATCTATTGGATACAACTTTATTTCTGTAACAAAATGGATAACATACTGGTAAAAGCTGATGGAGTTGTTTGTGTGGCACGTTCAAAGTGAAGTTGCTCGACACCCGAATTTAAGCCGATACTCGGTACTACATCTATACAATAGGTATCGAGAAATCGGCCATTACGTACATCGACGGGTTTTAACCGAAGACATGCTTCCACTCAGCGCTTAATACGCGCATAGACGTGGAGTTGCGGAAATCAGTCCGAAGCAATCTACAATCTACTCAGCGCTTCTTGATGACAAGTTCATTAAGAAATCATCAGTTGAATGTAATCGGACAGCTGCTACAAAAAGCTGATACCCTATCCTAGCTCACCGTCAAGCGTATCTTCTTTTGCTCAAAAATCACTAAATTGTACCTTGTAATGTAATAGTAATAGTACCATATTATGGAGAGCCGTCCTGCTTTCTGGCTGTATCTACATGGCAACGATGGTCGTGGGCGAATCACAATCAAGAGACTTAATGGATAATAACGCCAAGCCCCATACCGCGGCAGTACTTGAAAGAGCAGCACTCCATGGTAGGTGGTCAGCACGTAGCCCGGATCTCAGCGCGATAGAGAATGGAAGAAGCTGCTTCTTGAGCACCTCTTGTGGAGCTCCTAGGAGTCTTTCAAGATCTGCAAACAGGGACTTTTTTTATTAAATTAAGTGATGAAACGAACAAAATGTTGACCTGATGGTAAGTGCGGCGCCTGCCCATAAAAAATGCTGTGTCACCCGGAACATTTCTGTGACACCACACTGTGCCCGTCACTCTGAGACATCAGTTCTTAAGTCTCATGACAGGCCCAGTGATTACGCTAGCTCTCAGTGCCCTTCTAACCGAAACACAGGAATATTTGCTCACTACTGCTTCTCGGCAGAATAACTGGACCTGGGGTGGTACCTTGGAAATAATTTACTTGGAATCACATAAATTTTTGCCAAATAAAATAAAAATAACTCAAAATAATATTTCACTTTTGCTAGTTTTGTGCTTTCAGGGGTACTTAATTTTTTTTATTTCATCAAGTATCGGTTACAAATTATCATGTTATAGTAAATTATCATAATACTAACTAATGGTAAATGGCCACTGCGGTTCATAATAATCATCTGTATCTTCGATGAAAAATCATGACGAAATGCTTCATTACCATGTCAATTATTTTTCTTTTGTATTTGGTAAAAGTGACGGAACGAGCAAAACGTTCACCTGATGGTAAGTGCAACGTCTGCCCGTAACAAATGCTGTGACACTCAAAACTGTGTGACACCACAATGCGCCCGTCACCCTGAGACATCAGTTCTTAAGTCTCATATGCCCTAGTGATTACGTTAGCTCTCAGTGCCCTTCAAAACCGAAATACAGTAATGTTCGCACACTACTGCTTCACGGCAGAATAACTGGCCCTGGGGTGGTACCAACCTAAACGGATTCCTGCACAGGAATCCTACCACCAGTTTACGCCAATTTACGCTGCTTTGCGCGTAAGTGCCATAGCAGCATTATGCTCCTACTTCTCGCTGGTATTCTGTGAGACCGTGGTGATGTACTCCTCTTGATGGATTTTCGACTAAGGAAATAACTTCCGAATACCGTCGGAAGATATCAACTGCGCAGAACCACAAATTTACGCGCAAGCTCCCCTGGGTGGTGCGCGCCATTTAATCGAATCCAACGAAGAGCGGCTCAAATCTTTAACTACCTAATTCTTTCTGTTCAACGCGGTCCACTGGCTTAGCGAAGTGACGTTGCGCCTCTTTACATTTTTATTACATATACAACGGGGACTGTTCCGCGGAGTTGTTCGAATTAATTACTGCTGAAAAGTTAAACCATCGCACATTGCGGCTCAGCACAAAATTTCATAGGCACCTCCAGGAAATCTAGCGGACAGTCATTTTTTCCTTGGATACATTAAAACAGCTTAGTAGCAACCACCTAATTCCAAGGGGTTATTTCCCTTTTCATGAAGTAATGCAATAAATATAGCTATATGCTGACGAAGTACATATATAATCGATCTTAAGAATATTTTTAAACATAAATGCGAACAAAGCATAAGAAAATGAAATGTCCGGCGACACCCCGAGCATATAGTAACCCGACGATCGACGCAGCTGCGATGCACAGTCTCGTGCTATAGTGGAGAGACATAATCACATGTGGGAACTACTAGACCCTCCTACAATCAACAGACTTATTCACAGCCGATTCTCTAAACGTACTCCAATAACCTCTTTGTTTGGAATAGTGAACAAAGACACTGTGAATGACGCAATGTATGGCGAACAGGATGCGAGCATCGCCGCAACAATAGCTTCGCCGTCGCAACAGTCAATTGTGGCGAAAGAATGCCAAATCTGTTTGCGAGTCAGTGGCGCGAGGGCCACCGATCGATATGGCCGTTCCTTGGTACGCTGTAATGATGCTCGCCGCCACCGCGCTCGGCGCTACCATCGCGAGTAAGTGGTTTATTTTGAATTTTATTATATTAAAAAGTCTTAAAAAAATACATAGATACTCGTATTAATAGACCACCGACGTTCCAATTAATTCAGTTTAACTTAGAATTTATTTTAACACGAGGATAGTATTCCTACATTTTTTAATAATTATATATTGTTTACGTATATTTTGTTATTTATTGCGTGAGAAACGTTTATTACTTCTTCTTTATAGTATTCTAATGATTACTAAATAGCTTTTATATTTAAGTTAATTATAACATAAATTACGACTGCGAATCTTAATTACAATAGCATCAAAGCATAATTTTTTTTTTTGATAAAAGAAAGTGACGAGACGATCTCATTATTTAATTGTTTAACTACATCATTATGATGTAGTTGAATAATTAGCTATAATAATTAAATATCGTGACAAGTTTTTTCGTAAGTTATTCTTTTTAGCTCATTAGCATAATTTATCGATAGAAATACATATCACAAATAGTAAGTAATTAGTATCACTTGCATAAAGTTTATATAATAAAGAAGTTAGTATACTATTCATTAACGTACTTATTTATTAAAATAAAATTGATATCAGATTCAATGCGGTTTTTAAATTTAAACACATTTCAGATATTTCAAAAGCATGAGACTTAAATCACCATTAATTTATTACAAACTGTTGCATTTCTATTGCCGCATGTACCTTGCATAACATCAACCCAATCCGTAAAAGGAACGAACGCGGTTAGACTTTGATATTATTTACCTCCATTTGTTATGTCATTACAATTACATAATTAATGTACTGTATAATTACATAATTAAAGTATTGCATTACGAAAGGCTTTGTTTTTTCAAATCTTATAAAAATGTAGTGTGACCGAAAAAAGTATAAATATCCATCACTATTGAAATGAGCAATACGCTCTAAATCTATATTATGTTTAAGATGACGATGTAGTCTAGAAAGCAGATCACTTACAAAGTTATAAAAATAGCTAAAACTTTCGAACTGTGTTAGTATCAAAAGGAGTAGTGCTCTAGGATCAGCGAGTTCTCGCTACGCAAATCGGCAAATCTTTATGATTTACCATCGATAACCAATGAAGAATATCACACGTTAAAGTTGGTGAAAATTAATATAACTTTTCTCAATCGCCACAATCATTATGTGAACTAAACTTTTTCTTAAATAAGGTTTTTTTTTCTTCATAAAAGTGACGGAACGAGCAAAACGTTCACCTGACGGTAAGTGAAACGTGTGCCCATAACAAATGCTATGTCACCCAGAACAGTGTGACACCACAATGCGCCCGTCACCCTGAGACATCAGTTCTTAAGTCTCATATGCCCAGTGATTACGCTAGCTCTCAGTGCCCTTCAAACCGAAACACAGTAATGTTTGCACACTACTGCTTCACGGCAGAATAACTGGCCCTGGGGTGGTACATACCTAGACGGATTCCTGCATAGGAATCCTACCACCAGTAAATACCATATGTATTATACTGCGATCGCCAACTCACCTGTCGTACGTGGTAATTACGGCCAATTCTAACTTGTGATAGGCCTTTGTCAGTTAACTATTTTATTATGATGATGATCTTTAACTACGTAAGTTAAATCAAATATATAAAAAAATGATTTAAATAAATATAACGTACATTTTAAAGAAATATATGTGTTATTGTTAAGTTCTCTGCCATTTCAGTTAGAGGAATGCCACTCCGGACTCCCTCTTCCGACTCGGTAATAAATACGAGTCGAATTGTGCGGAATTTGAAAAGTGTATGTACGTAGAAGTGTTATGACCTGTGAAAACATTTGTTAGGTGAATGGTGGCACTTATTTATTTCACTACTGGGTTTTGGTTTTAAGACTATTATTAAATATATTGCGTTGAATTTTTCAACTCTTCTGCTTTAACAACTTAACAAGCATTGAGATAATAGAGCTTTAAATAACTATTTTAGGATAGAGAAAACAAACAGCATGTTTTAATTACTGCTTGATATGTATATACACTATATGAGTTAGAGTGCTTAACATATGTTAAGAACAATTACTCATACATTTTTGAGAAAGTCGCTATTAACATAAATTATGCATTGTTGTAAAAGAGCTGGGGCCTGTCTAAAACATTCGCTGAGGTTGCCAATGTACTTAAAACTAATACTTTATATACTAATATTTAATATTATCTTCGACATCGCATATGCACGCGTTGCAAAGTGCTTGTGACACATGTTTTTGTAAATAAATGTATCTTTATCTTAAAAACTTGTATATACAGCCTGATAAAATTTTCAACTATGTATTTTCAACACCCATATATCAACTCTGTACATGAATGTGCTAAAAGTAATCAAATTTGTATATTTATAACATTCAAATTACGAAATAAATTAAACTGTATTTCAGTTACATGCTATACTAACTAATCTATTAAAAATGTATTTGATCAGACCAGTGCTACACAAACTATGTTCCGTGGAACACAAGTGTACCGTAGAATCTAAATAGATGTTCCGTGACAATTTGGAAAGTAAATACGCTGTACACATTTAAAGATCTTCAATTTGTATTGAATGGTGGGTGATAACTAAGTGTTCTGCAAAAAATTTCGGGCTCGCGAAGTTTGACGAAAATGTTTTGTAACCCCTGGTTTTGATGAATAAACAAAACCTTGAACAACTGTAATTAAATAATTTACAAATTATGCCTTAAAATTAAAATGCACATACTTATTGTCTCAACAACTGTTATTTGAATTTGGTCAAACGTTTGAGTGTGGACGTCTAAATCAAAGATCTCACGTTCAAGACTTTATTAATTGACGTAGTATGAATGGTTATGGTAACGTATTGGTGGCAAAATTTGACAATAGCGCCATCTCCTGATTACAATTAGTAACTGTCGTCTACGTAGCATATATGCTTTAAGTATTTGTGCGAACACAAAGGTTCTTAACGGTCCTTATTTGGCCGTATCTTATGTAAAGCTCATACGATAAGATACAGTGCCAGAGACACAAGGTAATCATAACAAATTTTGCTGAGATATAATTCAAGAACACCTTACTCAGCAGGATATTACGCTACGAAGTTGTAACTTGGACGTAAATATTACTAAAATGTCCTTTGTCCTTACTGTGAACGTTTAAGTCAATATTTGCGATACAATCGTTGTTTATTATCTCGATATCATATTATTCACTACCAATGTCAAAGACTTTCATGTTTCTTTGTCTATCTATATCAATTACGCTTATGATTTTCTAAGGGTATTCTTGTATGAATGTATTTACACATGCGTCATACGAGGGGTGATCCAAAAGTAATGATAATCAGTTATTTCTAGTGCACACAAAAATACAAAAAAATTTCAGTCACTTACTCAGTTAACCACTAGTTCAGGGAAAAAAAATCATATAAATAGGCCACGATTCCCGGGAGCTACATTCATTTGAATACGGACTGTCAAGGAGTGAACATCAAAATGGAAAAACACGAAATCAGAGCTGTCATTAAATACCTCTGCTTGAAAAAAATGTCTACCAAAGACATACACAGCGACTTGGTGGAAACATTAGGGGACTCTTCTCCTCCATATTCCACAGTTGCACGCTGGGCTAAGGAGTTTAAGTTGGGAAGAACATCGACGGAAGACGAACACCGCGAAGGACGCCCATCGACGTCCCTCACTGAAGAAAATGTGAAAAAAGTTGAAGAAGTTGTATTGGAAGATCGAAGAGTGACTATCAGGCATGTAGCTGAGGTCACAGGGATCTCATATGGCAGCATTCAAAGAATCCTTGCGAACGAATTGCATATGAGAAAGGTCTCCGCGCGTTGGGTACCGAAAATGTTAAACGACGAGCAAAAGAAGAAACGAGTCGACATGTCAAGAGCAAATCTCGAAAAGTTCCAGGCAGACAAGGATAATTTTTTGTCACGTTTTGTGACCATGGACGAGACCTGGATCCACCATTTTGATCCTGAAACAAAACAACAATCGATGACATGGAAACGATCCGATGAACCGACGCCGAAGAAATTCAAAGTGTCAAGCTCAGCAGGGAAGGTTATGGCGTCTGTTTTTTGGGACGCTGAAGGAATAATCATGGTGGACTACTTGGAAAAGGGGGCCACTATTACAGGCTCCTACTATGCAGAACAAATAAGAAGATTGCGGGAGGCTATTAAGGAGAAAAGGCGAGGCAAACTGCGGGCTGGAGTGCTGTTCCATCAAGACAACGCACCGGTTCACAAAGCTGCAATTGCCATGGCTGCCATTCAGGAAGCGGGCTTTGAGCTGGTGGAACACCCCCCCTATTCACCAGATCTAGCCCCCAGCGACTTCTATCTCTTTCCACGACTCAAGGAACACCTCCGAGGCAAGAAATTTGACGATGATAGCGACGTGATGGCCGCGGTTGAGGACTTTTTTGAGAGTCAAGATAAAGATTTTTTTTCTAAGGGAATTTTAGGATTAGAAAAGAGATGGACTAAATGTATAGACTTGCTAGGAGACTATGTTGAGAAATAAATTTATTTATTTATTTTATTCATTGTGTTTATTATTGATTATCATTACTTTTGGATCACCCCTCGTACATGTAAACAGTTGCAGTTTGTGGAGCCTGGTCTGCTTAAGTTTGCAATACACTTACTACTAAATGTATTATTAAATCTGTTTGAAATTTTTGTCATATAGCGTAAGTTTTTATATAATGTTTTATGACTAAAATAAAATTAAAATGATAAAAAAGAGGATTTAAATGAAACTAATTTTACGGATTTTATCGCGTTTTATTTTATTATTTATAACCCGACGTTTCGAGTGCTTTACAGCACCCATGGTCACGGGCGGACTGAGGTGACAGATGAGATGATGACATTAGTTTCATTTAAATGTGTAGTGTTCGCGTAAATATAAGAAATCATTAAAAAAGAGGATATTTGCGGAGTTTCTTTGGTTTCCATCAGAGTGCTAAACGGTGGCATATTAAAAAAAATATGTTCGACAAACGAAATTGATATTTCTTAGGACCGAAAATAAAGAATTATCATTTCATTCATGAAGTATCTAAAAATACCACCAATCTAAAAAAAAAATTATAAACCCTTTGTGTACATTGGTAATTATGCAATAAGGCTATTAATATTTTAAAAAGTTATGATGTTTTTCTGAAATATAAAAGCTGCCTTTAAATATTTAGCAATGTAATATCTAATGGAAAGAAAAACAAATTTCTAAGCAGTATTGGATATTTCAGCGACAGAGAGGCAAGTAGTGGAAAAGTCAACTTGTGGAAGAGTTTGGGTGACCGTCCACTCGCCCGAAATAAGATTGACCGGTGGAGAGCAAATACTGGACGCTATAGAACTTAACTGGGACTTTTACGCTTGTCCAAAAATACCTAAACAAGTAAGACTTTAATTTTCATTTATTATACCATAAAGGATGATAGACCAGTAAAAATAGAAGCCATAGCAGTACAGCACTTATCGCTATTATTTTCCGACGCAGCATCGGCTAGCAAAAATTTGTCACAAAACGTTCACCTGATGGTAAGTGTAACGTGGCAGACGTTAAACTTACCATCAGGTGAACGTTTTATATAACATCATAACAATTGCCGTGTCACCTTGAGACATCAGTTTTTTAAGTCTCATATGCCCAGTAATTACGCTAGCTCTCAGTGCCCTTCACACCGAAATAACTGGCCCTGGGTGGCACCACTTAGACGGATTCCTGCATAGGAATCCTACCACCAGTAAAAGTCATTCACGGTTTTGTAACGCGATTAGCGTACACTTTATTCAACCATTGAGTCATGTAATAGTCCTAAAGATGTTATATAATTATCATATAATGTAAATGTCGCCTTTCGTGTCGTTTATCTTTCGAATTTGAACAAGTTACGGGGTACCAATAAAAAGTTCTAAGGAGGTAGTTACGAAAATTAAAAAGAGATGAGCTACGAGTATAACCAAAATATTATTATATTTTCAGTGAGTAATTTATTTAATTATATAATAAACAATTGTGTATAATATAAAGCGCTTAGTGGTTAGTTTCATGGAGACCTCTCTATGACATTGACATATGACAGTTTCGTGTTATAATAGTCGATAGATGCATCTTCAATACCAAATCATTGACAGCCGCACACACTTACTTTAATTCGATAGCTATTTAGGATACAATTACTTGTCACAATAGTCACATAAACATTCTATAACAATACAGCCAATTTTCTTTAAACAAAATGGTGACATATAATTCAGAAAGAACTCCGTTTAGGATTACTTCATTTTCTCACAAGATCTATATGCTTATTAATAAAAATATTGAGTAAGATGTTTTTAAAAAATATGTTGTTTATTTTTCGCCTTTTCATGACTTTTGCTCCATCTTAATAGCTACCTATTATATGACAAGCTAAGACAGTGTGCCTTTTTAACTCTGTACACTACGTAACCAAATATGCAGATAACAATTGAATTTATCTTGGAAAATGCACCAACAACGAGCTTATGTTTTACTTTAAAAGCTTAGTTTGATGATTTTATGTATTTCTATGAAGTTTACGTTCCGTCAGTACGCTCCGTTCTTCGCAGAATTAATTGATGCCAGAAAAATAATTATAGTTTAATAAATATATTTTATTTTTATATTCGTTCAGCGAAAACTTGATTTCAATTTTTCGTTAACCTTGTTGTTTTACAATGTGTGATACTTCACGTGGTAAATAAACAAATTTGATAAAATATGCGGAATTATTCATTGTATATTCCCATCGGTAGATGTACTGCAATAATCTGAAGTTATTCTTTTTAACGACACGTCGAGGCTGGTGGTGACCTCAACCACTGCTGACCTCTCTTTTATCACGTTATCAATTGTATTGAGCCCTTTCAAACGTTTCGTTACGAAATTAATAACAGTGGAAGTCCGAATACAATGCGCCGCCTAGCAGTCAGTTGGGCGTGTATATTTATCGTTATTATGAATGAACGAATGAATGAACGAATAAAATTATTGATTTCAGACAGAAAATCTATACAGTATAGTCAATTAACCGTTATTGTTTCTATAGTATAACCGTATGGATTAGTGGTCAGCTCGCGTGACTGTTGAATTTCTGCATAATAAATCTTACCCAATCCAATATCTTTACATCAACAATATAAGATATTTTTTTTTAATTTATCTTATGCTTATTTTGAGTGTCCAGTAGAATAGAATAACAACTACCTATTTTCTACCGAGGTGTCGTAAAAGGCGACTAAGATATTGTACGCACAGCCTTTATTCGCGCAGAATAATATCATAATGTACAATGCTGTCACTATACTGCTCGTGGGAACGCAATGGGGATTAATATTTTTTTGACTCATACCAAAATAGCGACGACGTGGTGCGCCACCCGTCACGTAGTCTCTGCCTACCCCTTATATGGCGAAAAGTCTTGATTGTATTTACGTATTTAGTTGTTTACATAAATAAATATCGATTCATCCATATTGCTATATATATACATAACTTAACTCCGTGGTGCACTTTGGTTCCAAATTAAAATCATGGTTGGATCAGTCTCTAAAGACGACACGCATTTCTTTTTTATGTTATTTTCTTATTATTTTCTATACATACGCTTATGATTTTGATAGACTTTATTTTTATGCTTTTATTCTCTTTTTGTGTGAATGTGTAGTCCCTATTGTGCTGTGCTAATAAAAGTTTTGTTTCTATTTTTCTTTCTTATTGTCCCGTGTCTCAAGTTTTACTATTGTTCCGTGGCTTTGAGACTACACTTTATCGCGTAAGCGATGCACCGAATACGAGAAGGGGAAGGCGAGCAAGTGCCTTTTTTGCGCTCACATAGCTATAATGTATTGCTTCTGATTGTATAAGCAGAAGATATCGCAGTGGTCGAAATCGGTAACGAGCGCATCATATCATTGTTACCTATCATTTTTTGTCTATCTTTGTCTTTAGACTTATAATTTTTAAAACATGGACACAGTTTAAAAAAAAGTAACCGCCTATAAATATACTATATTAATATCTATTTGACGAACCTTAAATTGCCTTCATAAGTGAAAATTATCACAAACAATTTACATTTACAGATTGGTATCTTCAGCCATCGACCTGTAACCTGGGACAATGCTATAACAATCTATCCAATTACGTCTGCAGAAGGTCATATAATAACAAGGGTACCTCTTGGAGTAGGGACATTACCAGCAGGATGGGAGACAGCTGCTGGTGCCAGAGGTCCCAACTGCCTCTGGCCATGGGCTGGCGCCGGTGACATTAACATTCAAGTTTACAACTGCTTGAAGATACAACCAACGTGGATGGAGGACAACGCGTAATTTTTTACCTAATTAGATACTTATCATTTTTAACCATAACAGCTGTTATATGTATATGTTATATACCCCAAGCGCAGTAGAAATTAGATTCAGAACATAGATTACATAGCATCATAAATGAGGGTTTTAAATTCTTTCGAAGTTATGCTTCTTTAGGCGCGTTGAGGCTTAAATTTTATTAGAGTAATTTATTTAAGAATAGTGTGTTTTAAAATATTTAAGGATTAATTTTTATAAATATTATTCTAAAGTCTTTTCGTTTGGTTAATTTTTTTTATTCTAAGAAGTGACGAGACGAGCCTAACGTTCACTTGATGGTAAGTGCAACGTTTGCCACTGAAGACGTTGACGGGTGTGAATATTTTATGTCTGCCATGTTTAATATAATTATACCGTCAGACTGTCAGATTTTTCAGCTTTAAACTAAGTCAAATTTACGGAACCTTCAAGATGAGGCATACTGATGACGTAAGAAAAAAAACAGACATTTCGCAGTTTTACTAATTTCGACAAAATACATATATGAATGTAGTAATTTCGTATAAATTAACTTTATAAATTAGTTAGGATGTCACTCTGCTTACATAACTATCAAGCCGGAAGACAAAGAAAGCGCACAGAATTATAGCCACACAGATTTGCATAATTAAATAGTTTTTTTTATATATATTTATGTTTCAACGTGTCTCTAAAATCGAGATAACGACGATCAATGAAATTTTTGTTTTAACAAACCTACACTCATAACATATATTTTTTTCTGCACTTATAACAGTTATTTGTAATTGCCTAATAAAAACCGTTTTCGCATAATTTAATAACTTTTCAAATGAAGTCTGAATAAAATGAATTACGCACGCAAAAATAATATTAAGCAAACGCATGCTCCACTTATAAATGAAATTGAATAGTTCAATTCATTCAATTCATATCATGATACTAACAAACTTAAATAATATGTAATTTTATTGCAAAGTGCATAAAAACTCTTTATAATCATTATTAAATTATTTTTTATTCGACTACTACTAAGATATTTTTTTCATCGCCTCACCTTAACTGTTTTTTTAGATCTAAAATCAACAAGCTTCGTATCGGAGAGCTTGCACTGCCTGGGGCCCATAACGCAGGTGCCTGGAGCTTCGACACAGAAGTCAGTACAGTGACAAGAGACAGATTTGTACTGTGTCAGGATCGTTCCATTTGGGCTCAACTTGTCCACGGCATCCGATACTTGGACTTCAGAATCGCCTACTACGAATTTTACCCGAATAAAGATGACAGGTAAGTTTAACGTTTAACGTTTTCGAATACAAGTAATATGCTTTCGAATTACGTAAAAATTTATATTTACGTAGATATACCTTTTTTTATTTTCCATCTTCTTGCCATTGGTTGACTTGCAGATAATGCCGATATTCATTAACTCCGCCCTTTCTAAACTCAATATCAACAATAAAGTTTGGAAATGCTTGATGATGATGTTGATGGTCTCCTGGCCGATTTCGACCACGGCGCAACTTCCGAATATTGTCAAGTGCTATCAATATGCGCATATATCATTATAGTTTATAGTGTCACAAGTGTACGCGCAAACCAACCTATTGGCGCCCGATGTAACGCTGTTGCGAACAGATGTAGGGTAGGATACAGTGTCGGAAACACGTAGACATCACAACACAACCAGACCCGAAAACCAACAATTTGTGTTTTAACACAAATGTTGGCTCCGGCTAGGCTTCGAACCCAGGACCCGCGGCGTAGAAGTCAGGTACTCTGACCATTAGGCCGCGCGTTAATTAAATTAAATATAGCCGTGTGGTGGCGGCTCGTTAAAAGAATACTACCACTCCATCTCATCCAATGGATCTCGTAAGAGGCGAGTAAGGAATTAAACTGCACTGTGCATGGTGCACCCAACAGCGCCTGGTGGCGATGGGCTCACCACCTGTCACACCAAGTGCATTATATTGTTTTGGTGAAACGTGGATTGTGGCAGTCATCTGTTTTTGCAGTGAATGCCCAGTCTCTGACTACCCCTTATGGGATACAGTCGTGATCTTATGTATGTATGTATGTAATTAAATAGTTATTTATTATTTGAATAAATATATATTTAATGACATTATTTAATTATAAAAGCAAAGGAAAAATAAAACTATCTTGAGTCTTTTAATATTAAATATACTATATGATATAACGTTATTTAAAACAAAAAGTAAAAGTTATTCTTAATTCTCTTTCTATGGTAGAGTCTTATGTCCAGCAATGGACTAGAAAGGGGTAATGAAAATAATGATGTTAAAAATATGTTTATAAAATAACGAACGTTAGAAAAAAGGACATGTTTTTTAAGACATTGTGTCGCGATCAGCATATGATAGTAAGTTCAACGCCTGCCCATAACAAATGCTGTGTCATCACAAACATTCGTTTTTGGCACTTTTGTTTTTGCACTTTGGTTTTTTTTGTGGTCTGGTTGTGTTGTGAATGTGAAAAATATGTCTGTAAAACGCACCCTACTGTGAGGCATCGTTTAAAAAAAAGGTTAATAGTGAGCAATAAGCTCCTTTAGATCGAAAGTCACTAATGTTTGCACACTACTGTTTCACGGCAGAATAACTGGCTCAGCTGTGGTGCCTACCTAGACGGATACCGTCTAGGTAGGTAACCTAGACGGATTCCTGCATAGGAATCCTACCACCAGTGAATTTTTTAGTCACGAGTCAATATCTCTTTATTTATCACTTGTGGTGTGTTAATGTTTTGTGCAGTGTAAAATATTTTAATTAATTTTAAATGTATCATTTATTTAAAATAACATAATACTAATTTACAGATACACAATCATTTATAATCAAGCGCGTCACCGAGTTCATTAACGCAACGTAATTTACGACGCGGAAAGATTTGTTTACAGTAATTTAATTATTACTGTGAATTCAATATGTTATTCAATCTCATTAAACTGTCTAAGAAAACGTATTCTATTACATAAATAATACGAACACTTTAATAAACTATGAAATCTTCATGAATTTGATAAAGCAATAAATAAATTAATTTTCTGTATAATATCAGTTTCTTTTTAAATAATTCAAAAATCCATATTGTGTCAAAACAGTGGACGTGGAAAGTTCCATTCAATAAAATTAATTAGTTCTCTATTCTAGATATACATACATTTAGACATACATTTCCGGAACTTTCTAAACAAATAAAATTGACTTAATAATTAGATATACGCATCTATTAGGTACTATTCAAACAGTCCGAAAATTCTCATTAAATATAAACACATTATAAAGCACTTAGATTTTGCGAAACTCCTAAATTAATCTGCTCATTACGAAACACATCTGCGACTTCGAATCTGAAAAACATTTAGATGTTTAATATAAACTTCCATGCTGCGCGGAACTACCGAATTTTATTATGAACTAGCTGTGCCCCTGCGGTTTCACCCGCGTAAAAAAGCCGATTGATGATATAGGTATATACTTCCCTATTTTAATCTGATTTTGGGGTTTACATTTTTTGGGCGGAACCCTTATTATTTTTTTAAAAGTACCCGTTCTAAGTTAGTTAAGTTCTGAGTTACCCGCTATAATATCAGATATCTGTTAATGAAAGTCCCGTCAAAATCGGTTCAGCCGTTTAGGAGATTAGCCGGAACAAACAGACAGACAAAAATTTAAAAAAAAGTACCGTATATGTTTTCATTAGCAATAAGTAATAAGCTGTTATTTTGTTATTACAAACATACAGTTCAATTAGACAATAATTAGCCAAAGAGAATCATACATATAATACTTTTGCTCACGTCTTCCTTTATAATCCTTGAAATAAGCACAAGGCGTGTTATTTTCATACAAACATGGCGTCCCGTCTTTATTTCTCACCTTTACGAAAACATTAATAGGGATTATTATGAAGCATTCAGAACCGGAATCTTATAATCTATGTTTTGCACAATTATTAGCTTCAGCTGACTAACAGCAGCGTAAATTATTTAACTGTTAACAGACATGAACGCTGATCGCTGAGATTAATGTATAAATGCATATGCAGAATGCTCTGTAGCTAATTGTAAGCTAATTTGAGGTTGATACAAAAAATTGACGTTACATGATCGCCTAGTGCGGTCAAATGATTAACGGTCTCGCACGACTTCCGTCCGCCATTGCATAAAGCAACAGTTACGTACATAAGTGTTTTGTACCTCCACGGTAAAAGCAAGTCCTCTTTTGTTTAAATAGTACGTTTTTTTCCAGATACTGGTTAAATCACAATCTTATTCGAGTCCGTCCCTTAGTTCCGCTGCTAAAAGAGATAAGGGCGTTCTTGGATGTTACAAAAGAGGTGACGTGCTATATATTTTTTTTTAATTTTAGATAATATTTGGATATCATATCAGATAGCGAAAGTGACGACAAATGAGTGCCAGTGTATCTACGAGTATGTTTGCGCAATAACTAGCTATCTATACAAACAGAAGCAGAGACACTAACACTCCTCGGCACTTATAAACAAATAGAAAGTGTTGCCGTTGTCGAAATCGACCAGCAGATATTCTATGTCATTATACGAGTAACATCATAATAATTTAGATTTATAAATCGATACATAATTTATTAATTATAATATTGTGCCAATTATTTTTTACATTACAAATTGAACAATGATGAAGCGAAATTCCAAGGTTACTTGTTTTTGCTCTCGTTACTTTCTTACATGGCATTAAGTTTCAAGTCTTACCTTTCGTTGGCATTCACAACAATAAAAAAACTAACAATTTTTTTTTTCATTAACAGGTAGTGTTTCTTGACGCTCATCATTTTCCTGTAGGGTTTTATCAACCCGACGGCAGTCCAATCAGAAGTGTCCATACTGGACTGTTGGAGATAATACAAAGAGAACTTGCCCCCCATCTGGCACACGCACACCAGTTCACGACCAGCCCCGGCTCCAGAGGGCCAACGCTCCAGTCGTTGTTAGACGCCGACAAACGTTTGCTGTTTAGTTACGTGGACAACGGTATTGTTTCAGGTAAAGATATGCAGTTCAAATATATAAAATATTAATAATGTTATAAATACGACCATAATCTACAACTCTGAAAAAATGTTAAATTGTTAAATTCTCCAGTTTCTCACTAACAGCGACAGCCACTCTTGCGATTCCTAACTCATGTTACATGTTTCATTAACATGCACTTGTCTAGTCATACAAAATGTGCATCTCCTCAAAACCTCGTGTAATTCTTCTTCATAAGTCTTAAAAACATTCCAATGCAAGTGCAACTTTTTCTCTTAGAATCGAATGCCAATTTTGTTATTTAAAAAATAGTCGTGGTTTTAAAGCTTAGTATGCTTTGAAACCACGACTAATAATTATATCAATAATTTTAAAATCAAAAGAAATACACTACAAAACCTAAATTATTGGTTCAGAATAGAAATAAAGAAATACATAAAAACTATTTTACATACATAAGATGACGACTGTATCCCATAAGGGGTAGTCAGAGACTGGGCACTCACTGCAAAAACTGATGACTGCAACAATCCACGTATTTTAATTTAAAAAAAGAAGCTGCCCTGAACGTTTTTTCGTGATCTGCGGTTACGTTTTACCGGGAATGATTGCTTACCAGGAATCCGTCTAGGTAGGTACCACCCCAGAGCCAGTTACACTGCCGTGAAGCAGTAGTGTGCAAACATTACTGTGTTTCGGTTTGAAGGGCACTGAGAGGTAGCGTAATCACTGGGCCTTCTTAAGTCTCATATAGACTTAAGAATTCATGTCTCAGGGTGACGGGCGCAGTGTGGTGTCACACAGTAATTTTCTGGGTGACACAGCATTTGTTGTGGGCAGACGTTGCACTTACCATCAGGTGAACGTTTTGCTCGTTCCGTCACTTTTATGAAATAAAAAAAGGATAAATTATCTGTAGGAAATACATAAATTTGTCACGTGCTGCGGAATCAAACCTTTGAATCTGACTCGATTGACACAGTGTCAGTGACACAAAGTTGAACGAATGACAAGTTCAAGTCCTGCACGGTACACACACCCACTTGTAATTGTATGACCAACAGGAAACATTGGAACTAATTACAATGAATGTCAGGCAAATTTTTTACTTAATTTATACTATTTATAGCAAATTACTGCGTATAATAAAATGCAATATTAATCTTGTAAAAAGTAGACTACTGTATTTTACTAATTGCCTTCTAAAGACATCATATTTGTCCTCTGAAATATATATATTTGGTATTCCTGCCTGATTGTACTGTAAATGTCGCGTGTCCCTAACACAGCGTCAGACCATTTGTCCGGTCCGAACTTATCGTACAAGCGTCAAATCGACTACTGTGCGTGCTAGATGATATGCTAGATGATAACATACTCGTATAGTCGCTGTAGTTTAAATTTTCATTTCTTCTATTGTGGTAAATAAAGATCTTTTATTGGCACAAGTACTTGTTCAATGTACCAGTAACCTGTCATTACTACTGCGTACGTCATAATAGGAAACTAAATTTTGGTGGCATTGCTTTAATTAAAGCAATTTGTGTTGCGAAGGCAATGGATTACGTCTTCAATAGTCATAGTCGCTATGCGTGCTCTTCACTTTTTGTCGAAAAACTAATTTATCAAGTATAAGAAGACAATAGTCAGTAAATATAAGACTTTACATGATTTATAATGTTACTTAGTTGTAATAAAGCCTTGTTTACTTCAAAGTTTTTAGAGTTTATAATAATAGTTTTATGTTATGCAATGACAAATCGCATTGCGTTTTATGATCGTTAAACTGTTGAACTTGGTTAGACTAATTATACTCCCATATTTCTTTTCAAGTGTTTTAATAATTACTAAATTGCGTAAATATATAAAAAAATTTTGACAAAGATCATAAATTCCAATTAAATAAATACAAATTTAATCTTATGCCCACGACATAAAGTAACTTGTTAAATGAAATCAACGATAGTTCCACGACGTTTTTAACGTCCTGGCGTTGATACGGGTGACGTGTGCTAATAGAAATGGGCGCATTGTGCACTCTTTTTTTGATGACGTTTTTGAGTCGCTGACTGTGTATCTATTTTTGGTTTTTTGTATATCAATTACGTTACGTTAAATATCAATTACAATTAATAAGTGAACCATAATGAAGAAACCTGCATGTCTGACGAATAAATATATTTCACAAACGTATGAAGTCGGTCATTGTCACGTAAATGCCTTGATAAAGCTATCATCAATCAGTCATCTGCATTCTTATTTATCAATACATTATTAAAATATAATTATGACAAATTACGTTTTTGTAACAAAATCTAATTCCTGATAAACTATCGGTTAATCTCTTAGATACCTTCAGATTATCTTTAGATTAGCACTTTAAAATGTATGTGAAAACAAAGCAGCAAGTACAAAGTCAAAATGCTTAAGTCATTAATTCTTTCATGGCAATATACGGTTTTACAAAACAAAAACATTTCTTAAATTTCTCATGTTTAAAAATTACATTAACTCTCAGTGTCTTATATACCGAAACACCGTAATGTTTGCATACTACTGCTTATTAGCATAGTGCCTAGTGCCTACCTAGACGGATTCCTCCATAGGAATCGTTTCACCAGTAAATAATCTATACTAAATTAAAATTATTCTATTCTAAATCAGTAACATATTACTTACTGACATTAATATCACAAGCACCTAAAGTAGTCTACTACTAAAATTAGGCCACATTTGGCAGGAAGATCAGCGGCCGCAGTACTAGGCACTTCGCACTTTATACACTGACTAAATAATAGACGTAAATAGTTTACTTATAAAGTAAGTTGTAAAAGTGTATTAAAAATATTAAATAGTATTATTAGTAATCTTTACTGGGTACTTTAATACTTTACCCTTGCTTTTTGTAATTTTTATTAATGACATTGGTAAATGCTTCCAGCACTCAAATTTCCAAAGTTTTTCGAATAGTAAACAATGTATCTGACGCAATTCTCTTACAGGACGATCTCCTAAATTTATGTAATTATTGCGATCGAAACCAACTAAACCTTAATGTTTCGAAATGTCATTTAATATCATTCGGGCGGAAGCGAAAAATTGAGGAGTTCACATATTACCTGGGTTCGATTCCCGGTGCCGGCACCACTAAAATTGTTAATTGAAATTTTAAGTGCTGATTTACCACGTGCTCTGCGGTGAAGGAAAACATCGTGAGGAAACCTGCATGTCTGAGAAATTAAAAATATTTCGAAGACATGTGAAGTCCGCCAACCCGCATTGGAGCAGCGTGGCGGATTCTTCCTAGCTCCATAACCCTCTCAGAAATGAGAGGAGGCCTGTGCTCAGTAGTGGGACATTTATACGCTGAAACTTTACTTTTTTACTGCAATCATACGAAGTTGTGAAGTTAAAGATCTGGGTGTAATTATCGACAATAAGCTTCTATTTGACCATCACATTGAGAGCATCGTTAACAAAGCTTACAGGGCTCTTGGTTTTATAATTAGGTCTTGTAAAAGTTTTCTTCAGTTAAAATCTTTAAAAATTCTGTTTTGCTCACTGGTACGTAGCCATCTTGAATACGCTTGCCAAGTGTGGAATCCACAATATAATATTTATGTGAACAGAATCGAGTCCGTTCAAAAAAGATTTTTTCGATATGTGCGTTGTAAATTTAAACTTCCATCTTTAAGTTATGAGTCGCAGTGTTGTCGTCTTCATCTTCTTCCTCTGTATACTCGACGCTACGTACCTGATCTTATCCTTTTGTCAAAAATTACTCAAAATCACATAGACTGCCCTGAATTATTGAAAAGATTATATATATCAATTCCTTCACGTTCGCTGAAGATGATTCAACAATCTCTTACAAATACATTGCTGTAACACAAATTATAGAAAAAATGCATTTTAAGGCCCTGTAAGGGCCTGTAAGTTATTCAATCAATTGTAAAGACTATGATGAGGTTGAACTTTTTTGCACTAGTAGTAGTGCTATTTGTAAATTAATCACTCTTAGTTTTAGTAGTAGTATATCTTAATTCACAGTAATGTCTGTCGTGCAATGCAATTTTATATCTTCTTGTGAAAACTTGTAATTGGCTTATTTGTGAACTATGTTTGTAATTATTTTGTTATAGTTGGCTGTAAGTTTTCCAGTATTAAAATAAATAAATAAATAAAATAAAAACGAACATATTGTAATTATAATAGTCTATTTAAATGAAACTAATTTTACGGATTTTATCGCGTTTAATTTTGTTATTTATAACCCGACATTTCGAGTGATTTACATCACCCATGGTCACGGGGGGACTGAGGTGACAGATGTCCTGATGTCATAGTTAACCCGGAGTACCTTCAGCTTTTAATTATTATTTGTGGTTCGATCTACGCAGAAAGAGCTAACTGTGTCTTGAAGTCTTGCAGTGGTATGCTTGGTTTTGACTTAATTTTAATAATTAGAGGATCCCAAGCTGGTGGTAATACCCAACCATCTCCTCTATTAAAATTAGGATGTTTTTTAATTTCAATAGCCTCGCGAATCATCGTTGGTAGGAACTTTTTTACTTTTGAACTTACTTAGGCACTTTTGCGAGGATTTGTGGTTTATCAAATCTGATGTAAAAATTCTTAAAATTAGTGTCATTTAAATGTGTAGTGTTCGCGTAAATATAAGAAATCATTATATAATAATCTAGTTCAGATTTTGTGTCTAGCAAATTTAAAATTATTATTCCGACATCTGTTGGAGGCCACAAGATTTGACTGTTATATGCGGACGTTGCACTTAGCATCGGGTGTACGTATTGCTCGTCTCGTCACTTTATTCAATAAAAAAACAAAAAAAACTCAGAGTAATCACCTGACTAAAAAACCCCCGCGTGAAACAAACTGAATACGTACCGCTCGTACGGCGTGCTACCTCGCTGACCTGAACATTTACAGTTTGGACCTTCTTAGTAATGTTTGGTTTTTTAAAGTATGACTCCTAAAACGCTGTGGCATAAATTTTTATGGCCTAGAAGCATTTTATTGGATAGTGATGAAACGAGCAAAACGTTCACCTGATGGTAAGTGCAACGTCTGCCCACAACAAATGCTGTGTCACCTAGAAAATTTCTGTGTGACACCACACTGTGCCCATCACCCAGAGAGTGATTACGCTAGCCCACAGTGCCCTTCAAACCGAAACACAGTAATGTTTGCACACCACTGCTTCACGACAGAATAACTGGCACTGGGGTGGTATCTACCTAGACGCATTCCTGCATAGGAGTCCTACCACCAGTATGATTCCTCAGTATGATCGTATTTCCTATGATTAGCGCATTAAAACACCTTGACTATAGTAAGGGTTTACCTTTAAGGCACCTTTAAAGTACAACATCTGGCATGCGGGTAAGCGGACCTAAATTAAAGATTTAAGAAGATTTTTTTCAAATTAAGTATTACAAACAAACAGACATTCAGTCCTTCGAATTTCGCAATGGGTAGTGGTAACTCAGGGGACGGGCGCTCGCTTTAAGTTTCATAGTACGGAAATTAACCTGGATCAATCTCCGACTCCGGTGTCACTACAATTGTTGAATACGTTTTTTATATAAAATTGAAAAGATGTAATATGGAAATATATATAGCTAAATTAGTTTTTAATAGCAACATTTTAAAAACAGTAAGGCATTATTTTTTTGTAAATAAATGCCGTAAACTTTTTTCTTTAATGGTTTATGAAATAAGTCTTCTTTCTCGATTTTATTTCCATATAAAATATTAGATATTTAAGCTTTTTAATCTGAACAATACTTATTAGGCCTATTTCGGTTGAGGCTTCATTTGTAAATACCAGAAGCCGTCATCAGCAGAGTAGGATACATCATAGTGCTATATCATCATCATTTCGGCTTATCAATAAACAGTCCACTGCTGGACATAGGCCTCCCCCTAACATTGCCACAAAAGTTTGTAGCTCTCATTCGGGGGGCCTTAGTTGCCACGGGTTGGCAACCGCAGTTTGTTTATTTATGTTATATTTATGCTACCGCCCATTTCCGAGTTTTTATTTTCCCTGTGTCGACTCGACTTTTACGACACCCACGGGATAAGATGGGGTGGTAAACACGTTACAACGATGCTAATGATTTAATATAAGTTAAGTTAAGAAAAGATTACACAAGTATTGTGTTCGAGTGAGATTCATACTCGGGCCCAACGATACAATAAGTAGGCAGTTACTGTGTTCGTTAAACTACAGTCTAGTGACAAAACGAATATTCGTACAACGTGATTTTCTATTTGGTGAAAGGTACTCTAATATTACCTAAAAAATTTTATTCTTGATTTCAGAAAATAGCTGGCTGTGGCCGATTCTACCTCATCTATGGGCCAACACGAATAGTCCGGCCTGAACTATTCCGATATTTAGACCAGGCTATTAGCGTATCACCACAACCCAACGCGCCATCACCGCTACATTCCGCTATGGCACAGACTACTCCTACAGTGCTCGATATACTTTTTATACGAGGTTCGCTGCGAATAAACGCGGACGCCGTAAATCGCAACGTTACCGCGCGCCTTGCGACGCTCTGGCGACAACAAGCAAATATCATCTCTACAGATTTCTTTTTAGCGAACGATGTCATCGATCTCTCTATAGCTCTTAGTGCCGAGCGCGGAGCTCGATTATGACGACGAGGCACTCGCCCCCGTAAAGGAGGTCTCCGGGTAAATAGGTCACACCGAGGTCACGCTACGTTAGCAATCCGTCGCTCTCCTTGGCTTCCACATCGGAACCTCTCCAAACCGAACCGTCATCTATTCTTACGACATCGATATATCTAGTTGTATAATGATCACACACATCCGCCGGTAACGTTCCACTGCCATACATTTCGTTAACGCATAAAAGGGTACAACTGTTAGATATTCTGTAAGTGTTATAAAAATAGCAATGAACTAGTCAGTCGTTTCTTAGGAGGGAATGATTTTGTATATATGTAAATTATAAAGCCGTTGTAGGTTTAGTGTCAATTATTTAGTGTAATTTTCGTTTATTATACGACATCAAAGGGTAAATAAAAAATTAAAAATATTCTTCTTTTTAATTATATAAATAAGAATACCACGGTATCGGTAATAATAAATAGCATCTAAACATTAAAAATACTTGTACTTTTAACAAAAACGAGGTAGATTCACAGTGCAAATTAGCACCTTTAATACTAATATGGTGTCACGTATGTGGCGCTAGAAGTGGCAAAAGTTCCGCGCGGCTCATACGCGCAAGCTGCCGAGCGTCGAGCCCCATAGCGGCGGCAGCGCCACTAACGTCCAAACCAAAACTTTGTAGCAACGATGCTAGAGCAACTTCCTCTCCTGTGCGTGGATCACGCAGTCGTGGACACGACCCGTTGCACTGAGGCCAAGAACACCTCTCGATGAGCCTACGCGGCGCACAGCGCACTCGGTCGTGATTAGATGCTTCTTCGAATCGCCGCTCCCAACAAGAGATTGCTCGTGGTAACGGCACACCCGACACATTTATCGCTAACCACTCCGGACGAGCTAATGCACCGTGTGCAATACAAGCCGGCGCAAAAGTTGCTCTGACAGTCTTCAGACTCGAACGCAAAGCTGCACCAGTCTGATGTACAGCGTCCCATTGCGCACGCGTTCGAGGTGCTCGTACGCCTTCCGCTGTCAGTTGTGCGGAATCAAAAAGGTATTGAAACACAAATAAGGGCGTCCGAATATGGGGATATAGTCTATATCCGAAGTAACACAACCACGGTTTGTCAGGATACTCCCGCATACAAGAAGTCGGTGGTGACCCACGCCAGAATGAGTGTCCCAATCTAGCAACAGCGTCAGTCGAGAATGCGCGCCTTGCTTTCGCTGGTCGATCTAGAAACCATCCAGAATCAGCAATTGCAGCCACGCGGACTCCATGTGGCCGTAACGCTCTTCGAGCGGCATCTGCGTTTAACATAACTCCGGCGCCACCGGCACTCGATCCAATTAGTAACAGTCGACCAGCCAGGCCTATTTGAACAAGTTCCGCGAGAACTGAATTGACGATCAGTCGACCAGTGAAACTAAAGCTACTGTTCGCTCTTGGCTCAATGCGAGTACCAGCCCACATATCACTGGAGCAATAAGGCAATAGGACGTGATTTGACATATGCCACAATGGGTTAGTGGCAGGATCAGTGGAGAGTAAAGCGGGAGCTCGACGCGTACGTGGCCATCTCGTAGATGACATGAGTCCAGGACGTCGACGCCAACGAGCACTGCAAGAAGCCACGTCCCAGCAGTAACCGCCTCCCTCCAGATACACAACCCAATGTTTACTATTACTGCCGCGCCGAAAATAAAATCTGAAACATTAATAATATTAATCTCAATACCAATTGTTTAATTTATCAAAATACTCGTACTAATGATAATTCTAACCTATGACTAGCTTTGTCAACTGCTCAATAGTTCACCAGGTAGCATACCTGCTTACTAAGCCGAAGATCTTGAATTCAAACAGCAGTCGAAGCTAATATGTATACAACAGAAACATGATTGAATTATTCCTGCTTCTTCCTTCTTCTTCTATTGTTATGGAATAACCATAACATAAGATAGGAAATAATAACACGAATAAGTGCTTAGTGCTTAGACTAATACTTTCGGAAGTATACTGCCGTATATTATAATATATCTTGAGCGGATGGGCGATCCCCCAATAGATGGACCTACGACCTGCACCTGATGGAGACGTGGTAGCTCAGGGCTCGCCTTAAATTTCTTAGTAAGCGAGTGAACTGAGTTTGATGCCCGTTGTCGGTACTCCTAAAATTATTCTGCAATTTTAAGTGCTGATTCACCAAGTGCTCTGCGGTGTAGGAAAACATCGTGAGGAACCCTGCGTATCCGAGGAATAAAAATATTTCTAAGACATCTGACAAGTCCGCCAACCCGCTTAGTAACAGCATGGCGAACCCTTCCCGGCTCCAAACCCCTCTCAGAAATGAGAGGTATGTGCTCATTTATAGGCTGTTACCTTACGTCCTGCACGGTTCTGTGGGAAGTTGATGGATGCGGTTGTCTCATGACCGTGTTTTGTGGCAATCTATGTGGGAAGTCTATGTTCAATAATAGACTATGACTGGCTAAAATTATGATAATGATGAGCAGATGACCACTTTTGGTTGTCTAACTGGAAAATGTTGCTTTGACCAAAATCTGTCAGAAGCTAAGAGGATATCGTTATCATATAATACCTACCCCGCGGTACTGCCATCGTTGCAAGTCAAGGAACTGTTTGTTAACCACGTGAGTCTCAAACTGTCACGTGTGGTTTCACCTTCGCTGGCAACACTCAGCACAACCTGAAACATAACATTTATACAATTAAATTTATCGTAATGTAACCAATTATAAAAAGCTTAAAGAAATATGTGTTTGCTTTTTCCAAACTTAAACTAGGCCCGAGTGTTTATGTTCATTAAAAAGATTATTTTTGATTTTCTGACCATTTTGATGATCTATGTAAAATAGTAAAGATCAATAAAACTTTCAAAAAATATTATTTCACGTAAATACCTATAAGCAATACCTACTGGTGGTAGAATTACTAGGTTTATCGATTTTTTTTAAAGAAGAGGGGGCAAACGAGTAGGTGGCTCACGTGGTAGTAAGTGATCACCGCCGCCCATGAGCATCTGCAATAGCAGATACGTGGCCGGCCGTTGAGAAAGGAATAGGCTCTTTTCTTGAAAGTCCCTAAGTCGTATCCATCCAGAAAAACCGTAGGCGGCAGCAGATTGCTCAAGGTGCTTGTGCATGGCAGAAAATTCCGCCAAAAACACACTGTGTGGTGGAATGCCAACCAAGTGTGTAAATTTTGAGCTGTGCTGCAATTTGCAATGGTGAAAATTAGGGGCTGGAATTAATCCGAACAATTCCTCGGAACACTTTCCGTGATCCTCCTATAAATAATGCAGAGATGCAACATCTCTTAGCAAAGCCAGTGGATCAAGCCGAATCAGATATAACATGGTCGTCGAGGATTCGAGCCGCTCTTCGTTGAATGCGGTTAAATGGAAGGAGCTGGCACAGGGGCGCTCCCGCCCAGAGATGAATCTATGGTTATAAATTTGCAAGCGTCTATAAGTAAAAAGTTGCAAACGGTGGGCCGGCATGAAGTACTGTCGCGCTCTACTGCGAGCACGCCAAGCTTTCCGTCCGTCCAGTATGGTACCACCGCCGTGCCATTTGTTCTGCGGTCAAGCAGCATTGTGCAAACACCACTGTTTTTCAGCTTGAAAGGCACTGTAAGAAGTGTAATGACATGGCTGCACGGGATCTATGAACCAATGTCCCATGGTGACGAGCACAGTGCGGTGGAGAGTAGGTGGCACCACATTGTTATAGACAAGCGGACACTTTCCATCAGGTAAACAACTAGCTCATCTTTTCCATAAATACGTCAATTACTTCCATAGGAAATAACGCGTTATTAGGTGAAATTGACCGAATATATTTCTCCATTCTTTCTTTTAAGAAAGAAATAATGAATGAATGAAAGAAAGAAATAAGTAGTGAATAAGCAGTACAGTTTTAATATCTTGGTATCAAAATAAATTAATACGTATTTCTATGCTAATAACTACAAGCACAAAAGCGATTTCTTGTTCCTTGAACAAAACGATATGGACACACAGGCACTAGCCAGATTACAACATCGTAAAAGGCATTTGTGAAACAGTAATCCATTTAATACATATGTGAAATGAAATTAAAGACACAATTGCATTTACGCATACAGTTTTTTAAAAACGCTGAAGTAGTGAAAAGTCCTTATATTATTCATTTATTAATTCATTAATTACTTAGTCAAACACCTGGTAATAATTATCCATTATTATCCATTGAAAACTACCGACTATAAAAATGAATTATTCTTATTCAACGCATTGTACGAGTCGAATGGAATTCAATAACATGCATTTGTAGAGATCGTGTTTGTGGAATTAATATAAAAAGATTTCTTTGCAAATACTACTTAAATAAGATAGTTAACAGCATATTTTAAAATCGGAGGGCTAGTCCTCGGCCGGACTGCGACTTCGGTGACACCTTGGATGCTAACTAGAAGTTAACAGAATAAAATACAATGCCGTTAGTAATCGCATGAAAACAGACATAGCTGCGTCTCATTCCCGAACGGTGGAGGAGTCGAATGCAGTATCGGACGCCACAATATAACAATAATAGAAAGCAGCATATTCAGGTTCGGTAGCCAGGTACTTTGATTATAGGGTACGAAACTGATTAAAAATGAGAATACCCACAACACAACAGTCTTTGTGGACGGACAAACTCTTAGAAAGGAGAATTACTACTCTCCATCGGAACTACTTAACGGGAAAATTGATCTAATTGAATTAACATAGTGTACGGCATCGTTTAAAAAAAATAGATACTAAAAGTCAAGATGCACGGGTGTCATTTCTTTTCGTGGCGAACCGCACTGCTAGAATGCTTAGGCACGTTAAAGGACCGAATAATTCTCAAAGAATTCCAGCGACAAGTAGTGTATAGTGAGCGACGAAAACCGGAGCCCAAGTTACTAAAAGTGAGGCTCGTTCATGCTCTTCAGACTCCGGAGTAGCACCATTGGCATCCTAAGTGTATTGGCGGAAAAAACCAACAGCCCATTTATGAAGCTGGGCTCCATGTGATAAAATAGTTTACTGCAAGGAGCGTGATCTAGTTGCTTGTGGTGTTTTTTTTCCTACTAACCCACTAACGTAAATTTCAAGCGTTTGTAACTAATCTGATACTAAATAAGGATATGGACTATGTCAGATATCATCATCATCATAATTTTAGCTCATCACAAGTCCATTGCTGAAAGAAGGCCTCCCCCAAAGATTGCCACAAAAGTTAGTAGCTCTCATTTTGGGGATTTTGCCACGCTTGGCGGGCGGGTTGGCAATCGCAGTTTATTTATTCCAATGTTCCAGGAAGATTCTGCTGCCCATCTTCGGAGTATTCCTCAATAGTGACAACCGAGAATGAACGTAGTGTATGCTCTTGGCTGTTACCCCGACTTTCATTAAGTAAAATTAAACATTACATAAATTACCCAACTCGATCCAATACAAATCAAATATAACAATTAAATTCAAGAATAACAACACAAAAATTACAGAATCTTGAGTCTGCATTTCTCTGACACCGGAATCGAACTCCGATGGCCATCGCGTTGACATCTAGGCATGAGAACGTTGACAACCATACTTATAATAAAATTTCGTACTTTATATATCCATAATCGCGCCATGAAAGTTTTCTGAGATGCGAACTACGATATATACAACATCTAAATATTTCTAGTTGGAGGTGACGTCCTCTCCAGATCAGACCATTCGATCTGGCGGGTAGCGCTACCCTTTTCCTTGACAATCTCATCCGCCAAAATAGTAAGTACGTTTATTTTTATTACGATCTACTAATGTGAATTCATATAGTAGGTTGTTTACTTAAATAAAAATATACTTAGCATTTGGCATTGCATTACCTTAATAAAAATCTAAACTTATTGTATTCGTTTTAGTATATAGTTAAATAACCACCTTCTTTTAAAAAAGAGCTTTTTTTATTTATTTTATATCTTGTTCTCTCTGCGATATATGTATGTAAAAAAAAACTACTACTCTAACTTACGACTCTTTCTTTTAGTAACTGGTAGACGTCGCACTATTTAAAATTGGCAATCAACATTACATATGCTTTTTGCTCCAAACTGTTAAACAGGTAAAATGTGTTTTATTTCTTTTTGACAATCCTAGCCTTAATATTAACATTACTGGCATTCCTGTTTATCACTTCAAAAAGGTTTAAGTGCCCGTGCTAGGGCTAGCACATGGTTTACGACTAAAATCTAATAAATGATCTCAAACTTTCCTAAAGTATAACTATTGGCTCTTTAATGAAAAGCTATAATTTACTAGTGATTGCGTAAAATAAAAGTAACACATCATGCTAATATATAAACACATATTCCATAAACGCTCTCAATGAGAGGGTTTCTCTCATTTTTTAGAGCGTTTATTAACCTCAATAAAATCAATAAATAAAAAAAGACAGGGATGCTTTCTTGTATCTGACATTGCGCTTATGTAGTAATATCGGAGGAAGGAATACTTAGATAATAAAATAAATGTTATCTATATATATTAATAGTAGAAGAAAAACTGTGTACCCCAATTAAGCATATTGCGGGCACAGAGGAATGTGAGATTTAGCATAGTTAAGGTTTGTATGGAGAAGAAGCGAGGAATCTACAATCTATAATATGTGTTATAAATACATAAAATTCAATAAATATGTTAACAAATTACGGGCTAATTTCGACATTTGCCCGATCACTAGTGTACAAATCTTTCTATTTAAAATTCCTTATAAAGATCGCGAAAAATCCTTTAACAGAATCAGGCTCGGGAAATACGTGATATGTACCATTTGACTAACATTCATACATGCAAATCTAAAAAAAGGTGTATATTTCTTTTTCGTGTACTACATGCAAGTTCCATTTTTAGCTGACTATGGCAAAGATGTATGTTTGGATTTACGGATGTACCGTATCGCGAAACTACTCATCCGATTTTAATGAATGAGGTGTCAATCGATTCGGTTCGGAAGACGTAGGCTACATTTTATACGAAAAAAACAATATTACGGACGTTACATCCAAAAAAGTGGTCTCTGATTTTTTTGCGGGCGTATCGAGTGGAATGTCAAATGAAAGAGGAGAAAATTCCCGAGTTCATAAATGCCTATACGCGGTATCGTTTCGAGAAACTGAGGTTTTTTGTCATGTGACCATCACTTGTTTCGTACTAGAAACATTAATTTCTCATTAGGTTATTTTTTATATAGTTAGTGATCTAGTTCGTTAACAGATGTTTATAATTCAAATTAGGATTGTTAAAATTATAAGCGCTTACATACTACAGGGCCGTGTGGTGGCGGCTCGTTAAAAGAATACTACCACTCCATCTCATCCAATGGATCTCGTAAAAGGCGAGTAAGGAATTAAACTGCACTGTGCACCCAACAGCGCATGGTGGCGATGGGCTCACCACCTATCACACGAAGTACATTATATTGTTTTGGTGAAACGTGGATTGTGGCAGTCATCTGTTTTTGCAGTGAGGGCCCAGTCTCTGACTACCCCGTGATCTTATGTATATACAGAAAGTATGTACAGACTACAGGTATGTATATATAAATACAAACTTCCAAAATTTCATAAAAATAATTAACAAATTATCAACTAAACAACCATTGTTCGATATTTGTACATTTTCATTGTTTCTCGGTAGGTATGTCGGTAGGGTTATGATTTAACCAGTCTACTGTCTATTAGTTGTGCTATTATATCACAATTCTTTTTGTTGTTGCATCAAAGGTTATAACAGAAAAGTTTTTACTGAAAGAAAAAGCTTAAAAAGCTGTAACCCGAACATCGAAAAAATAACTACAGTTAAAGGAAAAAGTTGCAATAACCTCTTATAACCTCTAGCCCAGTTTACAGGTTTTGAAACTTTTTCCTTAAATAAAATAAACTAAAAAGTAAGAAAAACGGTAGGTGCTAATTGCTATCATCGTCGTATTGAGTAAGACAAGTCTTAGATGTTTTAGAGATATTCCTGTTTATTTAGTTCTATTGAAGTCTTCTGACAGTTTGACATTAATAACGTTATAATTCAATTCAAACGGTGTGCTTGTGCGTTTTCAACTACAAAAAGGAAATGTTATAATTTGATAATCAAATAAAAACTATGGATATGCCGTCAAAAAAATTAAGGATAAAAAACTCTGCATATGGAAGAAGACTTCAACAGAATTAAATAAGCAGGAATATCTAATATATCAAAAGACCTGTCTTACTTAATAAGGCGATGATAACAATCGGCACCTAACTTGTTTCGTACTTTTTAGTTTCTTTTATTTATGCCTAGACGGTTTAGGTAGGTTTGAAACTTTTTTCAAATTATTATAGTAATTTTTTTCGTTTGGTTTTTTTACTTTTGCTTTTATGCTTTATAGTGAAAAAAACAACCTTCTCTACAACACAAATAACATCTAGACTTTTGTCGCCCAGTCTTAATGTAACGGTTATGTTTTTATGGAATTTTATTGTATCTATATATTTCGTCTTGATATTTTTTTTATTGGATAAAGTGATGAAACGAGCAAAACTTTCACCTGATGCTAAGTGGAACGTCTGCCCATAAAAAATCCTGTGTCACCCAGATAATTTCTGTGTTACACCACACTGTGCCCATCACCCTAAGACATAAGTTCTTAAGTCTCATATGCCCAGTGATTACATTAGCTCACAGTGTCCTTCAAACCGTAACACACTAATGTTTGCACACTACTACTTCGCGGTAGAACAACTGAAAATGTGATATACTTTGCTGGTAATCATCATCATCTCAGCCTATCACTAGTCCACTGCTGAACATAGGCCTCCCCCATAGATTGCCACAAATGTTAGTAGCTCTCATTTTGGAGGGATTTGCCATAGAGGTTCCAGGAAGATTTTGCTGTCCAACTCCTGGTTTTCGTTTTCCCTCTGTCGACTTTTACTGAGTATCGTGAAATTCGGGATTAGATGGGGTTTCAATATTTCCTTTATTCCTTAAAAAAACGGTGCGTAAATACGATACGTAGATTTTACATGCAGAAAAAAATGATATCCGAATACCAACAATTTGTGTTTTTTATTTTGGCTTCGGCTGGGATTCGAACCCAGGACCTGCGGTCGTTGTCGAATATTGATAGTGTATTATGGAGTAAGTGCTCGTGAAAATGTAGTGACTAGAATTTTAAATTTAAGACTGAGATCGCTTTTCGTTGCGTCTCTATCAACCCTACAAAAGTGAAGTACCATTTAATAGTGGATGTCTATTATTAGATATTTATATATTTGATTGCTATTTATTCCTAAAAATAATATGTTTTATGACGAATCTGAATATGCTACTTACACTCTGGCAACAGTCGCTGTAGCAGCAAATCTACACTTTCCTACAATCTTAAAAGTTATAATATTGGAAGCGTTTACTTAATTAACTTGATATGGTATACCTCGGCTGTCAGTAGAATTGGTGATAATATTTCAATGAAAATATAACCTGCCTTTTAAAAGCATTATTACTTAAAATTGAATATATTAATTAAGCATTACTGAAAGCTTTATGTTATTAGGTGTTAAGTGCCATAGTTTAATTTTTAGAAATATCATGTTAATTTATTTAAAAAAAAAATCTACTATCTATTTAAAATTATATTATCTAATATGAAAGAAACTTTAAACACTATCAAATTTGATTCATTAAGTAAAGCTTAGCATAATTAACATACTTATTTGTAGTGCCACAATTTCATTTTAACAAACTATTAAAAGTAGACAAACCGAAGGCAGCTTTGTGCACTCAAAACAACACGCACGACATATCAAAACGCACACACAAGTAGTAAAATGCCACACAGGTTCACATAGTAAAAATTGGATGCGTACACATATGGTCCATGTAAGCACGCCGGTGCGCAGACGCGCTATCATCGCGGCCGATACGCCGTGGCGCCCTGCAAGCTTGCACACCCCATACTAACGTCTCTACTCTCTACACTATCGCGCACGGTAGCGCTCCCTGTTTACAAAATAAAGCGTCAATTTAGAGCGAGGGCGAAGGGCCGAACGACTTGATGCGCGGCGTCGGACCGAATAAAGGTAAGAGGCGGGCGGCTCGTTTGTGCGGCAGGGGCGGCGGGACCGGCTCCGGCGGCGAGATCAAAAGCGCCGCCGATCAAAGGCGCCGCCGCGCGATCGGCATCCGTCATTATTATTATGCAAGCATTACGAAGCGCGTGACTCAGGCGAGAAGGCCACGCGAGCTGCGCGGGCGCCGGCCGAGCACCCCCCACTCGTAAACAGCGCCCCCAGGATTAGCGCGTATACATATACGTATCTTTTAGTATATTTTACACCTCGTTTAGGTAGGTTTTTTAGCAGCCTCTTAAAACCTGACGGCGCCTATGTTATGAGGTTGTTTACATTTAAAATTTGTATCCCAAATCTAATGAGTTCAGTACATTCAATGCACTTGAAAGCCACTTGCGAAGTGATTTTTACGATACAAAAAATACGACATATGAATAAATCTTAAACCATTTTAGAATTCCGTATTCAATTAGAATCTGTTTAACTGTTAGTATGTAACAGCCCCAGATTCATATACATATATATAAAAAGTCTTATGGACTTTTTATATAACCTTTTAGTCAGGGGATATTAGTTTATAAACTTATTCGAATTAATTCACCGACATGTTAGGATAACGTTCCTATTACATTCTTTAAAAAAATAACTTAATAGCTATAAAATATATTTATTGATTAAAACTCTATACTGGAATAAAGAAATGTTGTCGTGAGATTTTTTATTAATATTTAGTGCGTGCCCGATTCGCGCTTGACCGGTTTTGTATTCTTAATCCTACAATTGCGACAAGATTAAACTGTAGCTTTGGCGTTTATTTTTTACAAGCTGTGCCCTGCGGTTTCTACCGCGTAAAATTATAACAAGTATTTATATTCATATCTTCTGGACCCTGCAAGATATCGTAATAGAAAATTTAAGTTAAAATTCCTGTTTTAATCCTAATACCTTTCATTGAAATCCGTTAAGCCCTTTCGTAGCATATTCAAGTCCAACTTTCAGGCAGACAGGCAGGCAAAAATTATTAATCACAAACATTCACACATATCCATACATACTTGTATATTCATTACACATATCATATACATAAAACTGCAATATTCAAAGATGATGTATACAAAATAACCTTTCCACAGAAGTTTTTAGAAGGTATTCCCGCACCAACCTTTTGAAAGTATTTTTATTTGATACTCGTACATTTAAAAAAAATTGATACAAGTCTAATATCTTGTGCAATGAGTTCTAGTATACAGTGTTTTCACTTACACTGCTCGTGGGAACGCAATGGCGAGCAAGCATTTCTTGACTCGTACCAATTTGGCGGTTCGTCACCCGTCACGTCTCGTTTCCCGCAGGAGCGAAAAGTGGGCTACGGGTGTGGTATCTGCCTACCCCTTATAGAAAAGGTGCGTAAACGTCTGAATATATTTGTTAATTTGCCAACTATCAGAAGAAATTCTCACTCGACTTTTGAGACGCCCATGCTATGAGAAGGCAAAACAGATTTTCCTACGCCGCCATCCCAAGGCACTGGTATATTACAGTCACATATTATTGATCAAAAACATTATTAGAACTTCTAAAACGTTTTTATTAGTACATAATTATCGAAAGATGCCTAAACTAATTTACACACATGCAAATACCTATGTTCTTGGCTACGTAAGTGTAAAGATCTAATACTACTCTGGCGACCGCGTGGCCATCCTTTTTTTCTTTAAATAGAAGAAAGACTTTACTAGAGTCTAAATCAAATTGAGCGAAAAGCAACGATTTAGATATAAAAACCTATCAATATACATACAAATAAAACAGTAATGTCGATTCTGCCTATCTCTGTGACCGAGGAGACCTAATTTAAAAGCTTCCACTGAAACATTTTGACGTAAATTTTGCATAGACTAGATACTTTCAATAAGTACATTGCCTTACTAAGTATGTGTTTTATCGCAATAATCTTAAAAGATAAATAAAATACATGTACCTATCTGACTGTTATTATAGACAATACTGCTAGTATTTTCGCCTTAATTACTGTACAAAGTATACTTAGTTCATTCACCCAATAACGCGCGCTACAACACTTGCTTATTGGTCCAAATTTGAAATATCGAGTCCAATTTACCAATTTTTACAATTTTTTCCAATCTACGTTGTCATAACATTTCTGTGATTATACCATTTTCATCATTTTATTTTGTTGGATTTACACCCGACTATTACCAAATTGTATAAGTATTTATTATATCTTCTTTATTATGTCTTCTTTTCTCCTTTTTTTAAATGACTATAAAAAGTCTTTGTCTAAATGTAACAGTATAAATATCCCACTGCCGAACACAGGCCTCCTCTCATTTATTAGGGCACTTTGTAGCTTGTAAGCGTCCGCCACGCTGCTCCAATGTAGATTTGCGGACTATTCTCGAAACATTTCTGTTTCTCAGAAATGCGTTCCTCGAGATGTTCTCCTTCACCACTGAGCACGTGCTGAGGTGCCGGCGCCGGGGATCGAACTCAGATCACTCGCGTACCAGGTCACTAGTACGGGAGTGACCTATCGCTTCGATATTAGCTATAAAGTACTAAAACCATGTATATACTTGAATTTGGCATACATTATGTACAGAATCTCTGGGATCGATTGAGTCTTTGTTTCTTAATGTCTCTAATACGAGTATTGTTGGCGTTACATGATCTTCTAAGATCTTCTAAAGCGGAGCCCTCATACACAAAATCGACATACGTCTTCACATACTAATAACCTGGAACACACCAAGAAGTAACTTATAGACACTGGAAGGCGCAACAGTACTTTTCATTGGTTTTTATTTAATTCAAATAATAGTTCGCAAAAAGTGACATTAACTAAAACACCATCTACCTTCGTTTCGGCTGCATAAAACCTGATTGATAGAGTAAAATACAACTATTAATCCAAAGCTATTTGAAAACTTAGGTTATAGAAATAGTCATAACAGGCTTGATCAGATAGCAAAGCTGAGCTTAGGTTTGCACATAATGTTCGACGGCAGACTGCATGTATGAATTGTCGATCGTAAAAATTGGCAAATCGTCAACCTCAGCGATGCCATTTGCATGGAACGGTCCTCAATAACATATTATATCAAGACGTGTGGTAAATACAAAGATTTAAACGCTCTCGTTATATCTTCAGCTGTATAATATATTATGTGTTAATACAGATGGTAATTTCTGGATCGTAGTCATAATCGGCCAGGAAATCATAGTATATTATATTCATTACTACCATTCACCAATCGATAGTTGCGCATAAAAGTTAGTGTAAAAAGCTTTAATTGCCCTCTTCTGTGCTTTTTCAACATTATAACAGTTATAAAATTATTTTAACAGTTTAAAAGCCAATTGTTTATTCTAAATAATTGCAAAAGTCAATGATCTCTTTCAACAGAAGATTCGATCCACTAGGGAGTTTATCTATAAACCAGGTGTCGTGCAATGAACGCTGAGTTAAGTAGTATATAATTGACGGGCGGCACGGCCAACCTTCAAAGCCTGTGCCTGCCTGTAAAAATGCCATCTAAAAGCCAGGCCGCCACAATGAGCCCTTTGACAGTTGGTACCCACCTTTATGATGCCGACTCTGATATATGATCCGGACCTGGCTCATTAAACTTATTTTATCGACTTCCCAGCACAGCATCTAGCTATCCGAACAATAAATCAGGGCGTCTTAAAGAAGAGGCAGTGCCGCTCACAAACAGAGCGGAAGAATTAACCATTAAGATCATTCAAAATCTCCACGGTTTATTATTCAATCCCATTATGATTAAGTTGGACGGCGTTTTAAAAGCGATTTAATACAGAAAGCTATTATATAGCTCATTTTACATTACAATAAACATAATCAAAGCTCATTTTATGCGCGCGCTTAATCGTTTCATTTTAAATTATTGGTTAACGAATTTTGAAATTCTTTACGCGATATTTATCTGAAGCCTACTGTCTTTTATACTTATTAATATTAAGTATACTGTTATTATGTTATCACCAAAAACATGAATGCTTTTTTGTTCATAATTGTTTATAAAGTTGAATAAATTATCTTAACGTCTATGGAAATAATGAAAGTAGATAGCGGCCTAATCTATAAATATAACTGGTAATTCGTAAATAGCCATATTCATTTAAAATATTCCATAATATTCTTTTTGAAATGCTTTTGTAAAGATTGAATAGTAAAAATGTTACAATCTTTAAAATAATATGCTAAAAATTGTAAGAAATAATAAATCAGTAGTCACCTCGCATCAGAGCAAGAAATTACGATCTTTTTTTACAGAAGCTCTCGAACCGCTACTGGGGACCGCGCTGATAGAGGCAAAAAATGTAGGACTGTCGATGACTACGTAAATGTACACTCAAAACACAATATTGTTTGAAGAAATTATTATTTTAAATTAAAAGTTCTGTACAATTTAATAAAGACCAAATGTCTTTATTAAAATTTTTATTCATTATTTATTAAAATTTTATTCATATATATTAAGGATTTGGAACTTCCTTACGTAACGAATACAAACAAAAACATAATTAACCGCCTATTAAAGTCCTACTGCAGAGCTCAGGCCTTCTGTTATTTCTGAGAGGGTTTTGGAGCTGGGAAGAGTCCGCCACACTGCTCCAATGCAATGAATTGGCGGACTTCACATGTCCTTAGAATATTTATTATTTCTCAGACATGCAGGTTTCCTCACGATGTTTTCCTTCACAACTGAGCACGTGGGAGTATAAATCAGCACTTAAAATTGCAATTAACAATTTTAGTGGTTCCGCCACCGGGAATCGAATCCAGGTCACTCGCGTACTCTGTAATTTAAAGCGAGCGCCTAGCCCCTGAGCCTGTACACATAATTCGACAGAACTAGACTGCTTAGCATTAAATACACCAAATGTTATAAATTTGGACTGTCAATTTACGAGTTTCACTTCATGGAAATCGATCAATGGCAGGTTTTTTATTTTATTTCATAACGGAACGAGCAAAACGTTCACCTGATGGTAAGTGTAACGTCTGCCCATAACAAATGCTGTGTAACCCAGAAAATTACTGTGTGACACCACACTGCGCCCGTCACCCTGAGACATCAGTTCTTAAGTCTCATATGCCCAGTGATTACGCTAGCTCTCAGTGCCCTTCAAACCGAAACACAGTAATGTTTGCACACCACTGCTTCACGGCAGAATAACTGGCCACCGCACATAGATTATTCCAAAGACGTTTTATATAATCATCATCATCATGATTTCAGCCTACTGAACATGACCTCCCCCATAGATTGCCACATAAGTTTGTACCTGTAGTTTTGGGGGTTTTTGCCATAGTTGTCATGCTTGGCAAGCAAAGTTTATTTATTCAGATGTTCCAGGAAGGTGCAAAACCAGGAGATAGACAGATCTCCTGGTTTTGATTTTCCCTATGTCGACATTTTCGAAACCCACGAGATGAGACGAAGTGGTAGATTCTCCTAAGCCGCCACCGAACGGCGTTTTATACAATATATTTTGCATATAATCAGTTGCGCCTAAAGAACATCTCTAATTCAAGCAGCAAAGTACATTTTATTACGTCGGTAGTTTTTTTCTATGTACGTACAGACGGAAACGAAAAAAATTCAAATTCAATTGTAAGCTATCGTATTGAAAGAAGGTCTGAGGCCCACAGCCTCCGAATCGTAATAAATCTGAACCGATAAGTAGTCGAGCGGATTGTCGGAGCGGCGCGATCAAAGCGAAGGGAGAAACATGAAAGGCGCCGCCGCCGTTTTATCCAATACTATGTTTCCACCGCTGGCCGTCACGTGTGATCGGCTCTTTGTGCAGTGACGTTTTAATTAATCGGTTTTTAATTTTGTATGACATAATGTGTGACAGGGAAATGATGAAGGTATAGCCATTGTGACCTACGCTAATAATTTTTGGTTGCTTGTCACAGTTATCAGCTTTAGACGAAAAAAGCAAACTTCAAAAAAAATTTTTTTTTCTGTATTTATATAATTTTACACATATTCTTAAATAATAATGCAACACATTATTTTGTGGAGGTGGTGGCGTTTAACGACAGGATGACTGGAGCTGTTATAGAACAATCTATACGACTTGATCAAGTTACAAATGAATCAACGTGCATTTAACTTTTATATACTTTCTTTTTTATTGTTAAAAAACGACTAGGATTACTCCTGTATCGTGGGTACGTTTTACTGACATACATTTTACATGCACAAACACCCTGCCACTATATGTAGGCCATTTCACTCCTGCGGGAATCAAATGAATGGGAAATCCCCCCAAAATAAAAGCTACTAACTTTTGTGGCAATCTATGGGGAATCCTATGTTCAGCAGTGGACTAGTGATAGTCTCTTGGCCAGTTAAAACTGTTGCTGGATAATTCAATTCTAATTCAAAGCATAACTACGCTTAACCTCACGCGTCATTAGCAAGGGTAGCAATATAACATGCGACTGGCCGCTATGAAACAAAATAAAAAAAGAAATAAATGAAAATATTACTAATTAAAAAGTAGCATTTTTGGCGGAAATCAATGCAAGAATTGAAACCGAACAGTGCCCGCGCTTTACGGAGTGAATGCCGATAATTTATTTTATTATTATAAATAACTTAATATTGTGCTTCATAGACTGTTTGTTCCTGCATTCCTTGTGCCGTTGGTATTGTTTAGACTGCAATCGGTGTGCTTTTATGTTTTAACCGCACGCTTTATTGACGGGTGATACGTTTCGGACTCCGGTGAATTGACGGCGGAAATGTTTCTGGATGCTGTGAAGATATCCCGACGGAGCTGCCTGCCCTTGCTAGGACACACAGGCGCTATAGAATAAGTGAGTGAGCTTTGCTTATCTTTGTTTTGGTAGGGAAGATTCCAGCTACAGTAGGCCAACGCCCCCGGGCGTTTGATACCTTCTCAATAGTCTAGCAAACGGCCGAGACATCGATTTTTTGGTCCTTCGAACCTTATTGCTTTAATAACCAGTGGTTTTATATGTAAAAAAAGATTTAAGATTAAACTTGGATTTTTACATTTTTTTTATTGTAGTGTATGTAATGTTTATGATCATTGTATTTACTGAAAAAAGAACATAAAATAATTACAATCATAAGTTTACCAGTATTTACACTGTTAATAAAATATTATACAAATTACTATTTATATTTTTGTTGATATATTTTATTATCTCATAATTTTTATTCCGCCATTTTGGCGGGATAATTCCTTCGGTTATATTAGTTTTGGTGGCTCGATAGCTTAACACTAGAGGGCGTTATTGTTAAAGTCATGACTGTTTATATATAACTTTATAGTGATTTAAGTGCCTATATTGATAGAATTTCATTTCGTCTTTATTAATAGAAGGCGGAACATATTTATTAATTTTTCTTACTGGCTTAATTTATATTATCACAGTAAATACATAAGAAATTATAATTTAAATTGAAAAATATTATTATTTTGAGTTTATATTAATAACCTTGTATCTCTAATTTTTCAAAATTTCTAAAGATTGTAGAACGGCCTTGAAAATAAAACTTGAGGTATCCAGAGTAAGTTCATATTTTGCTAAAATACAGAGCATATATGATGCATCAAAATCACTTTGTACACAAAATGAACACGAGTTTTTAGATTCAACAAGTAATTTATAAAAATTGCGTTCAGAGTTTATGTTACACATAGATGAATTAAATTTGCTTAAAATGGTTTTGGTAAAAATATGTACCCAATTTTCAAATATGGGAATCTTTTGAAACCTTGTATGCTCTAATTCAGGGTAAAGTTAAAACTATTAATAGCAGATGTAGTTACGAGTTATCATCTCAAAGACAAAGCAAGCCCAAAGATGAATTACCACCTATAATTCTGCTAAATTTGACGGCAATCCAAAGTCGTAGCCCATTTTTATTGAATGTTATAACCACACAGTGCATAACAATATGGAGTTGTCTAACACTGAAAAGGTATATTATATTTGTGGACAGCTGTCAGATAAGGCTTTAGAATCAGTGTCAGGAATTTCTCCTACAGGTGATAATTATGATATTATTTACTCGGCTTTAACTGATAAATACCAAGATGTGCGAGCATTAGGTACTGCTTACTTGGAGGAAATTTTAAATTTAAAAAAGATAAACACTGCATCGGTGGATGGTTTAAACTCGTTTATTGACAAGTTATCGGTATCAGTTGTTGCTTTTGAGAAGCTTGACATAGGGAATAAATTAGATGTTATTTATTTTCACCTTTCTCTTAAAAAGATTGACATGGAAACCGCGTGATTGTATGAAAACTTTGTTCATGGGCAGAAGTTGCCCTCCTTTAGCAGTTTTGTTAAGTTTGTCCGAGAGTAAGCTAAAATATTGGAGCGAACAGGCTTGAGTCATTCGAGTGCGAGCGTTAAAAATGCATTCTTGTATAAAATACCAGTGCCGAGGAATGCTCAACCTAATACATTACAAAAGACGCGTGTGTTACTAACGTCGAGTAATCCTATTCAGTGTCCTTTATACGGTAATAGTGATCATACCCTCATATCACGTTGCTCTGACTTTTTAAAACTTCCCGCTAAGGGACGATATAATACAGTAAAGAAGAATAATGGGTGCGTAAGCTGTTTAAGTTTTGCACATAAGTCTGTTTCTTGCATTGCCAAAAGGACATGCAATATGTGCCAATCTAAAACACATCACACTCTTTTGCATTTTCCGAATACAAACTAGTACTTCGTTACCAGTAGCAACCGACGATAGTATGAAACAACGCTGTGAGGCCATTACTGCAATGTACACAGGCGCGACGTCTTGTGATAGTGTCGGGAGAGGTGAAGCTGCTGACGGTGGAGTTTCGCTGTGTTCAATGCGTAATGCGAACGTGCTTGACTCTACTTCCCAAAACCATTTCATTACGGAGCAGTGTTGCAAGCGATTGTCTTTGACAACATACACGCCGGCTTTTTCTACATTGGTGCATGGTTTCGGTGGTGGTTCGAATACCGTTAAGGGTGAGACCGAAATCGAATTTATGTCCCGTTTTAATGTTGATTGCTCATATAGGGTTCGCTCATTAGTAGTCGATCGTATTGGAGATAAATTACCTACAGCCCCTATCGATAGAGCTCTCCTGACTTACTTAGATTCCATTCTACTCGCAGATGATGTGTTCGATGTGCCTAGGTTACTAGGTGCTCAGTTGTTTTCACGTCTGTTACTTACCGGTTGTATTCATGGCCTTCCTGATCATCCGGATGCGGTTCAAACTACTTTGGGTTATGTGATAATGGGCGAAGCTCTAGTACTTACGACACCCGGTCGTAATCGAAGTGTCGCATTATGCGCAACTACAATTCTATACACGTACTATTTCTCCTAATACTACGAGTAGGTTTGCAATTGCCATACCATTTAAATCTGACCTCGGGTTAGGTAGTTTGTTGTCTGTCGTAGAAACGATAATTTTTGCATCAGCGCGTAGATTTAGAATATCTTCTCAGTTGGGCAGCAGCGCTTACGATAATGTGGCAAATGATTACTTAGAGAAATGATGCAGTTTAATATTTACTACTAACAATCTTAGATAATACAGCAACTCATATTTATTTTAATATATCGTACGTAATGAACATTTAAAACTAAAATAAAAAAAATGATAAGGATAATGTCGCCATTGTTACTGTAATAGGAGTGTCAAAGAGCGCACAATTTATAATGGTATGGTAATAAACAGTCACTGTGGCCCATGCACAACATGCGTTGTCGACTGTAAATGATTGCAAAATTCGCCAATAATTGGGTTACAGGTTGTTCGTTACTCAGGCATCGTATTAGCGTAATGCAGTTACTACACGCTGTTACTATGTTAGTATGCCCGTTAAAAATCATAAAAGCTTCGTAGTTTCAACCTATCAATAGTCCACTGCTGAACATAGGCCTCCCCGATAGATTGCTACAACAGTTTGTAGCTCTCGTTTTGAGGGGATTTTGCGGTAGTTGCCACGCTTGGCAGACGGGTTGGCAACCGCAGTTTATTTATTCAGATGTTCCAGCAAGACGCTGCTGCCCATCTCCTGGTTTTCATTTTCCCTCTGTCGACTTTTACGACACCCACGGGATGAGATGGGGTGGTAGATTCTCTTAGGCCGCTACCACACGGCAGATTGGTTAAAATTATTTGTAATCTGTAATCGTACCGAAACTTACAATGGGCACGCATAGTATCAATGTATACTCTAACATTTGTTATTACTTTATATGCATCAAGCAATAATATAGTCCTTTTGAAAACTCCCGTCTACTACTGGCGTCTTGTGTAATTAATTTGCCATAACAACTATATAAGTACCGTTGACGCGAGCCGCATAATACCTAAGGACTACGCTCGAAAACATTCTAGAAACACTGGCGATAATATTCCCATACTTTAATTTTTTTCTGAGACATTCCGCATTTTTAATTTACGTTACTATTTCTTAGCAATAGAGACGAAAATTTAAAACTCTGATTGTGTATTCTAATGAGTGCCTTCCTTTATTTGCGCTATTACAGTGTCCTCCTATATCTATTTACAGTGCCCTAATAATATATTCAGCCCAGATAACAACGGCCTGAAAGATATCATGGTCATCACATACGCACAATGTAGGCACGCTTCACTGGACGTGAATTAATATTAAGCATAATACGTCGAACCACGTAGCCACTATTTTTCTGTACTATGTCTATACATACTACATATTTGAAAATATAAGTAAAATATTTTATGACATTTATGATGATAACGTTTAATGCCAGATTTCATCTATTTATCACGAACCAACAAGTCTTACGAATTTATAGACAGCGTCTTGTTTGGAAAACCACGCACAAAATAAGGCATTAATCTATTTATGGCTACAATCGTAAGCTTTTTAACAGCATACAGTAACATATTCTGACTTAAACTCTACAAAAATTTAAAGTTTATCAGAACATTAACAGTAAAGTGATAGTGTTTTTTATTGGAGAAAGAGACGAGACGAGCAAAACGTTCACCTTATGTTAAGTGCAACGTCTGCCCATAACAAATGCTGTGTCATCCAGAATATTTCTGTGTGGCACCACACTGCGCCCGTCCCCCGAGACGTCAGTTCTTAAGTCTCATATGCCCAGTGATTACGCAAGCTCTCAATGCCCTTCAAACCAAATCACACAGTAATGTTTGCCGACTACTGCTTCACGGCAGTTTCTAGACGGATTCCTGCATAGGAATCCTACCACCAGACTGATAGAATCAAAACCAAAAGTACGATTTTGGCCTTCAATAATTTTTTCCATTAACTGTACACTTTTACAACCACTCGCTGCATGTTGCATGATACAAAATATTTACAGAAATCACTAAATTCATTAAAAAACTCAACCATAACATTTCAGGTTTTCCCCATACAAAATTATCTACTAATTAAAATGGATATTTCGCGTAGTAAGCACTGGCAAAGTAGAGTCAATAAGGAATTCACCGTCAGTTTTAACGAAATTAAAATAAGAATCTCGCCAACATTTTATACCGAAAAACGCTTAATGTGTATGGTAATACTAAACGCTTATGATGTATTTTATGCTCACTGTTAACAAGTGTACTTTAATATTTTGTCGTTAAATATAATACATTCTGGATTTCTAAAAAAATACTTTAATATGTGTGGAATGAAATACGTCCCTAGCGCAAAGTGGTATGTTCAAATCCCCGCAATGATTTTGCAGTAAATAAACATGCTGCGCACTTCAAAGTAAATAGTCTTCCATGCATCGGGTTATAAAACATAAGTGGTTATAAAAACTGCATAGCATATTACTGTAGCTATTAAAAGGAACAACAAAAAACATATTATCAAGCCGAATCCCTTTCATGGCAACAAGGAATCATGTACTGCTAACACCGTCGCAATATCTATAGCCATTTTGATTGTAACGACATATTCCAGTGATCAAATATATCGGATCGATTGGTATGCTAATGATACAGTAGCTAAGCGACTAATTTCTGTGCTGTGGGTGACGGGTTCGATCCCCATACGGGATCAATATTTGGATGATCTACATATAGTTGTTCCGGGTTTGGGTGCTTGTGATGTGCAATTTATATCTGTGAAACGCACCTACGATACAGAAATAATTCTAGTGTGAGGCAAAAAAAATCGGAATGTTTAAATAGCCCTTATTGTTCTCAATTGGCTTACTATCAGACAGAGGCGGCTTTCTAGAATACTGCTTGTTCTTTTCTCTATTTTAAATGATCCATCTTCACCTTCTTACCTCAAGGATAAATTTGAGTATCTTTCTTCATCTCATGATAGGGAACTTCGATCGTCATCTAACAATAAGATTCGTATCCCAACGCACTTCTCCGGGTTCTATGGCAACTCCTTCACTGTTCAGGCCACACTCCTTTGGAACTCCTTGCCCGAAAACATCAGAAACACTACCAATAAATGCGCCTTCAAAAGGTTGATTCGTGAGCATTTAGGGAATCCGGTTATTACTACTAGTACGTGTGTATATATGTATATATATATAATATATATATGTATTGTATGTATGTATGTATGTGTAAGCTTATGTTTAGTTTATGTATTTTATGCACCTATCACAAGTTTTCACCACACCGTGGGTTGACTGGTAGAGAATGCCTATAGGCATTAAGTCCGCCCTTTGTTACCTTTTTTATTTAAGGTTTGCAATAAAGTTTAAATAAATAAATAAATAAAAAAAATTGTTAGTATGGTACATATTCATCATTATCATCATCATTTCAGCCTGTCTTACTCCACTGTTAAACTAGACCTCGGAACTAAGACCATGAATTACCACAAAATACAGTCCCGAGCCACCTCCACCCATCGACTTCCCGCAAAACCATGCAGGTCGTCTTTTTGCGCGTCTGCTGGTACCGGGTTGCAACTTCAGTGCATTTCTTCCTGTTGGACAAGCTATATGTTTTGCCCATTGCTATGTCGATTACTCTAGTTCTGCTTTGGTAATCATCATTACGGATTTTATCTCGCAAGGAAACTCCGAGTTTCCATAGCTCGTCGAGGGACTCAGAGCTTCCTCATGCGGCCTGCAGTGCAGGTCCACGTCTCGGTTCCGTATTTCATCACTGGCAACACGCACTGGTTGAAAACTTTTGTTTTAAAACATTAAGGTATACTTGATGAGAAGATGTGACGCAGTTTCCCGAACGCTGCCCAGCCAAGTTACATCCGTCGATTGACCTCTTGGTTGAAGTTGGACCTACCTAGTCGGATAGTCTGTCGACACTATTGAGGCTTCTGTTCTGTCATTATGACTATGCAAATCGAAGGTAAGTAATGTATTCGCTTTTGGTGTTAATACTGTATCCTTTCCAGTCCAGTATCTCGAAGACATCTCCCAATGCAGCGGTGAAGTTTTGGGGATATTACATCGCCCTGTAATATACACCTTTCTGCAATTGGATCGGTTTCGTACTCTGGTTCTGTATTCGGATAGCTTTACAATATATATAATTTCGGTGATGTAATTGCTGTTAGCCTTTTTTTGGCTTTTACAGCTTCGTCGGATACTGTGCTCACGGCCCGCGTGCCAGGTTTGGTTTGACCCAAACATAAGTACATAAATAAACTCCTACAATAACCTCGAAATTCGGATTGTCGCGCTCGCTGCGTGCTTGCGCGATTTAGAATATCTCTAAAGGGTTTTTAAGTCGTCTAATGACCGTCCGAGGGAGGCTGCGGGCCTCCATTCGGACTGTCGACTTGGGTGTCGGTAACTCTGGGCGGTGAGAATCGCCCTGGAACACGGGTGTATCGTGTGTACGCGGTGTGATTGTCGACTGCTGCGCGCCGCTCTCTACGGCGGTCGCGCGTCGTAGTGCGTGTTATATTAAAGCTATTAACTTTGTGTACAGTGTAGCCTGGATCGTGACTGACCGTATCGTGGTCAGGGAGTGCTGAGACGTCCGTGTCGTCTAGCACGTTTCGCGGGCGACGTTTGCGTTCGGTCGCGTTTCTATTTGGTCGGTAATTTGCTGCTTTCACCACCAGCGGGTTGTGATGAACCGCGGCTTTTTCGAAAAACCGCCGTGATAATGCTCTGAAGTGTTCAGAGATTAAGGGCATTTCACAGTCGCCGTGAAGATCTACGTTGCGTTGGTACCAACCGGCTCCGGTGGCAGTTCGCAAGAATCGATTTTGAACGCTCTGTAATTTCTTTAATTGATTGCCCGTCGCGTGAGCGAAAGCGACTCATGCATAGGCCATTACGGGTCTTATGCAAGTCTTATAGAATAGCTTTACTATACAAGCACTGTAGCACCGCCCAAAGTTCGACGGAAACAAAGGCTTTTTCGTAGTTCAGTATGACTGTATAACCTTCAGCGAATACCGTTTGATATACGGATACTAGAGTTTAAGATAAGTAACCCTAGTCGACACACTGCCGATCTCAATAACGTTGTAAATGAAATACTTGTGGATGATAAACCCGGCACCGCCTTGGGACAGATGGTCACCCTCTCGCTGGTAAAATAAGTTACCGAATTCGAGGATTTCCGTGTCCTCCCACTGTCTTCGGATTTCAGATAACTCTATAATATCCCAGCGTTACTTATTTACTTCTTCTACCAGCTCCAGGATCCTCCCATCTTTCCTTCGCGTGCGTGCGTTATTTGTTATGTAGTGTACATATTAGATATTTAAATCTAGGAATCTTGAACATTTCATCTGAGTATCGATGAGGCATCTGAAAAAATAAACCCGCCTGCTAAGATGGTAAAATCCCACTACTAAACACATCCCTCCTTTCATTTCTGAGAGAGTCTTGGAGCAGGGAATAATACGCCACCCGGGTTGGCGGACTTAACATGTCCTCGAAATATTAGTTATTTCTCAGACATGCAGGTTTCCTCACGATGTTTTCCTTCACCTTCGAGCACGTGGTAAATGAGCACTTAAAATTGCAATTAACAATTTTAGTGGTGCCGAGAAGCGAACCCAGGTCAACCGCGTACTATGAAACTAAAAGCGCCTAACCCCTGAATTACCATGCCGAGTAATTTAAAAAATGAATCTTTCAAGGGATTGTGTAAAAAAAAAATCAACTTCTTGTGGTTTTCATAATGATTTTTTACTTTTTGTGGTTATACTCGTATTAATGATTTTAATAGGAAATATTATACATTTAATGTAACTAATTTTATAGCGTTTATTTTTTAACTAATTTATAACCAGACGTTTCGAGGGCTTTACAGCATCTACGGTTGGGGGAGCACCCCTCGTTTGGGGGGGGGGGGGGGGGTATCCTTATAAGCAACGAATGCCAGCAATTTACGATTACGATTTGAATGAAAAACTGTTGTCATAATTAATCCGGGGTACTATCAGATTTTAATTTTAATTTTTGGTCCAATCTACGCAAAATTAGCTTGTAGTGTCTAGAAGTCTGGCAGTGGTTTAATTTTATATATTATAGGATCCCAAGCCGGTGATAGTACCCAACTCTTGTCTATTGAACTCTTCTCTATTGAAATTGGGGTGTTTTTTTAAATGTCAATAGCCTCATCATCCTTGGTAGAAATCAATGTTCTTTTGCAAGAATTTGTCTATAAAACATCAGGACGTCTGACACCTCAGTTCTCCCATAACCATATTTTTTGTGTTTTTTTTTATTAATTTTTTAATTATGCATGTTCTATGCATGTTCTCAGCGATTATTTGCCCAAAAAGTATTACTTAGCTTTCTTTTCTTTATTTTTCTTTAGAAGGTTTTCTTATGTATTTAACATAATGAAAAAATGAACAAGTGGCAATTGCTTTTTTATTGACAATAATAAATAAAAAGTTATACAAATAGATCTTTTGCAATTAATTCTTATAATCTATCATACAACAGAAGCTTAATTCGACAACTGAATAAATTACAAAATAAATTCTGGCAAAAAGAAACAAGTGATATAAAAATTACTAGAGAAGCATCAGAGCACCGCTTCATACTTTTTAAATGTAAAAAAATGTTTATTTATTACAAATACAAAATAAAAAGTATTTCTTAAGGCACTTCTCTGTATCACAGAACATACTCATAACTACTTGATAAACTAACATCTAAAACATTTTCAAAAACCGCAAATTCGCACACATCAACATTTCTTGTAACTGACATTAATTATGTAGTTTAAATAATTTATCAAATACTCACAAAACATTCTACTACAAACTCTACTTCGATATAATGCAACAAAAACATTAGACGACATGGAACGACAAAGTAAATGTAGGCATATGTTTTTCTCTGTATATTCTGTCTTCTGACATACTCCTGACATCGCAAAATTAAGATTTTTAGGGTTCTGCTAGGGATTATAACTTCTATAAACTAATTAGATACATACGTAGAAGTATATTTTTTGGATATAGATCTCAATTTTAAGGTAAAAGAATATTTATGCATTTCCCCATACAAAACTTTATAGAGAGGAAGCAATGTTTTTAGATAACATTATTAAATAGGTTAAGTAATTAAGCTAAGTTTTAGAAATATTCGACTTTAAATTAACTTGTAATGTGTTTAAAAATTAAGAGGGTGAATGTTCCGTTTCGCAATAAATTACGCGTAACTGTTTAAAGAAAAACAATTTTTAAAAATAAAAAGCGGAACCCTATCGTAATCGTATCCCAAAACGTACTTGATCAATTTTTATTGAATAATTATCCTTATATTCATTCATTACTCCACTAGTTTACTGACGTATTGTTCTTCTAGAAACGTTATAGTTTGTCAGAAGTCAAACTACAATATTTACCGCCGTTTTTATTACTTTGGTAGAACGCGTGAACCAAAAACATTTTATTTTAAGATTACAGGCCTCCTCTCATTTCCGAGAGTTTTGGAGCTGGGAAGAATCCGCCACGCTGCTCCAATGCGGGTGAGCGGACTTCACAAGTCTTCGAAATATTTTTTTTTTCAGACCTGCAGATTTCCTAACGATGTTTTCCTCCACCGCCGAGCACGTGGTAAATCAGCACTTAAAATTGCAATTAAATTTTAATAACAATTAAAAACTTGTTAATTTTCAGGCACAGTTTTCACACAATGCTTATTTCATTTTCGCACATATACGCACATATATTCACACATATATTTGTTATGAAAGATGTATAACACAGCGATAGCAGATAACAGAGCTGATATCATGCGCCAGAATATCTGCTTATATATTCAGCTTTATTATTGAGAAAATCTAATCGACTGAAACAACTTGAGATTATATAGTTTTCAACTTTAAAAGTTGACGTAGGCTATAAATCTCAAAGCTAAGGCAAAGTATATTGCCATGACCAACACACTGGTGTTTTGTGGATCAATGTCTGTAAATACGATCAGTCATGTAATAAAATATATCGCCTTATTTTATCCTGTGGGTGTTGAAAGAGGTGACTAAGGAAATAAGGAAACCAGGTAATAGATCCTGATACTATTGAACAAAAAATATTTCACTGCAGTTGCCAAACCACATGCCAAGCAGGTTTATATTTAGCGTTGTACAATAAGAAGCTGAAATTAATTAATTAATTGACACTGCAAAAGTATTTATCGATATTTACATTATTCACTTATTGTATTATGTTAATCTCAAATATACTTATGTACATATGTACTTTGAAAATAATGACGTCTTTTAACGGCGCAGTATTATATCGATATTGGAACAATTTTTTAGCACCTTTGAAGGAAATCTATTTAAAAATACAACTAACAAGTACACTGAATGCTCAACCGAGTGAAAAGAATTGTTTACTCGGCATTTTCTGTCTCTGTTTTTTAAGGAACTCTCTTGCTTGTTTATCGCCTTGTCTTGATTCCAACGCTTTGATAGCGTCACCATCTGCAAAAACGAAACGAAGTATAGGCATAAATTAATACCTTTAAAAGAATATTAAATTACGTCAGTAATAATAATATAGTGCATTACCTATTCTCCTCTGAAAGGGTGTGAAATCGCCTAAGTAATCAAAAGTTTTCAAATTTTCGATATATACTTTAACACCGTTACACAGATCACAAGTATAGCGACATAATTTACGTCGGAGGATTCAGTTGGTAATTGCGCAATTATCGTTGCTTGTACGCTTTTTTCCTACCATGTAATATTACGTGCTGTGCTATAGGCTTTAGAACAGTCATAGACGCTGACCGAATACCAATGAATAAAATAAAACATACTAACATGCTTGACATTACACGATGTTGTCCAATACTATTTCCATAATTATTACTGTTTATAGTTATTTTTTTTTAATGAATGAATAAATATTTTAATGAATGAATATTAACATAAATACTGTTATTAGACGTAGTAACTGTAATTGTAATAGATATTATTTTCGGCATTGGCTGTAGCTGCTGCGCAGACCCTACCACATATTACAGCCAATATGTGGAGCCAGTATGTAAGTATTTCATAAATCGATCGGTTCCATCGAGAAGAACCGCACACTCACTGAATACGAACGAAAATTCGTAGCATAATGTTAGCGCGTTTAGTAAGTGACAAGAACTGAATATTCAGTTACTTGCAACAAGGAATTCCATCGCAGTCCTCAGGGATGGAATCGAACCTATACGTTAATTCTACATCGAGGATGGATGATCGACAGATGAACTATGCGTTCGTTTGTCGTTCTCCATCCATCAATCAATAATAATATATCTTGGACTTCAATGCAGAAATCCGTCTAGATAGGTACCTCTGCCGGGCCGGTTATTCTGTCGTGAAGCAGTAGTGTGCAAACATTACTGTGTTCCGTTTTAAAGAGCACTGAGAACTAGTGTAATCACTGGGCAAAAAAGACTTCTCAGGGGGACGAGCGCAGAGTGGTGTCACCCAAAAAAATCTGTGTGACACCGCTTTGCACTCGTCTCCCTGAGGCAGCATTGCTACGGGCGAACGGATGCAGAAGAGACGAGCAAAATAAAGTTATCATTAAAAAAACTGTTCACTCACCAAAGCTATCGGGTCTGCTCAGAGGCAAATGTTGCTGCGGCAGGCTGCTGATAGGCGCCGGAGTGTCCGGGACTTCGGTAAAGTGAAGATAGGCCTCGCCGACGAAAGTGTTGCTCACACTGAACATGTCCTTGTCCTTTATGACGAGGTGCAACAAGCCGTCGGAGAGGCGGCGTTGCTCTGGTGTTAAGGGACTGTGAACAAATCACCATCAACTTTCAGCCAGTTATAGTTTAACTGAAGAATTGAGGCCTCCATTGATTACAAAATCTATACTAATATTATAAATGCGAAAGTAACTCCTTCTGTCCCTCTGTCTGTTTGTAACCTTTTCAGGGTTCAACCGCTGAACCGATCTTGACGAAATTTGGCACAGAGATAGCTTTCATCCTGGAAACGGACATGGGATACTTTTTATCCCGGAAAATCAAATAGTTCTCACGGGATATTTAAAAACCTCTATCGACGCGTACAATGTCGGTCGGTGTCGGGCATCATCTAGTTTATTATACATTTAAGTTTTTCTTTATGTACAATAAATATGATAGTTATATAGTCTTTTTTTTCTGTTTGTTATATGTTATTAAAAAAATTTCCCGCAAATATGAACTCTCCTCTTCACTCTGAGGTTTGCTGGAAGAAAACTCTTAATAGTTTTCGCCTTTTTAAACAAATAATATTGTATATACACCATATACATTACAAAATGTCTGTGTACATACAGAATAAATAAATACTTTGCGAAACCCGTACATAACTGATTTATTATCATTGCAAAATCTTGAACGTAGGATTCTCCCAAGTTGGAAGGATTTGTCGTAGTCGCCACGCTTGGCAGGCGGATTGGCGATTCCAGTACCTCCTTACTGACTCCTGAGACGCTGCTGCCCGTCACCGGTCTGGGTAACTTAGATCTAGCATAATTAAGATGATAAATCGGGAGCCATGGGCCATTTTGCTGTCATAAAAGTAGGCCACTTTACCGTGCACCGTGTGGTGGCGGCCATGGGTGTTGTAAAAGTCGAGTGAAAATGATAACAACGAAATGGGCAGCAGCATTTTCCTGGAGCATCTGAATAAATAAACTGCAGTTTGGCACCGGCCCGCAAAGGGAGGCAACTGTAGCAAAATACCCCAAAATAAGAGCTACATACTTTAGTGGCAAGCTATGGGGGAGGCCTATGTTTGGCAGTGTACTAGAGATAAGCAAAATAAAAATGATGACTAAATGAAATGGGCTGGCAGATTTTGTAATTCCGCAATACCACGGTCTTAGCGTATAAAGTCGCTATTGCTTGTTAATAAATAATTTAACTTACATAAGAAACATTTCATCGTAGAGTGGAAAGAGATTCTTGCTATGCGTTTGAGTTTTGGGCTTCACCGCGTTAGATGAATAAGTCTTCAGGTAATAACGCCACGCGCACATACGAATCACAGAAACCTGAAAATGTATTAATAGTTTAGTGTTACTTATCCTTAAAACAGCCAACAGGTATTCACATGTATTTAATATAATAATAAAAAACAAAATCAAGGAGTTGTCTCAATATTGAGGACGGCTGGCATGCAAAGTCAAACCCTTTCTTTTATTGGATAAAGTGACGAGCCGAGCAAGCCGTTCACCTGATGGTAAGTGCAACTAAAGAGGTATGTCCAACAACAACAGACGCTGTGTCACCCACACTGAGACACTAACATCAGTTCTTTAGTCTCATATGCCCATTGATTACACTAGCTCTCAATGCCGTTCAGACCGAAACACAGTAATGTTTGCACACTACTGCTTTACGGCAAAATAACTAGCCCTGGGGTGGTACCTACCCAGACGGATTCCTGCATAGGGAATCCTACCACGAAAGAGGCACCACCACAAACCTAGGCTCACGAATCAATAGTCTCACGCTGCCTTTTCTCACTCTCTCATGATGTTGGATTTAATAACTAGTTTATGTCACGTGGGATTAACGTTCCGCATTACCATATTCTCGATAATGAATAATTGTTTACACAAGGAACCGACTTCAACGCAGCAGCTGCCAGCATGTTTACGAATTTAGGACTTTCATGATTTTCTCATGGATCCTATCATGTGAACTTGACCAAATTTATATGGCACCACCTTTACGGTATCCCATATTACATATACATTCTAATAAAAAGGAATCATTTAAATCGGTTCATAAACAAAGACGTTATACTCGAACATACATAAAAATAAACAAAAATATATGCAGACGAATTGAGAACTTCCTCTTTCGTTGAGGTCGGTTAAAAATAACAGTGACTTCCTTTCAAATCATGTCAAATACTAAAAGTTGATATCATTTTATATCACTCAATGTCAATGTATTATTAATCTTTAAAAACGCCGATCTTTATGGACGGCTCAATTGGCGAAATGGCTAAGCATCGGATTACATTGATATTTATTGTAATATTTAGTTTAATATAGTTAATATAATAACTATCGTAGAACTGTTATTCGCTCACGGAACACATTTATTAATTACAAAACAAAATACACATCTGAATCATGTATTTTTTATAACTTGAATTTTAGAGAAATTAAAAAGATTTTTTTTTAAATACAGATTTAACTTTGTATAATTTCGATTAAGAGTTTTTAGGTTTTGTTCAATATTAGTAACATAATTACAACACTAGCTCACCATTCGAATCCGTCGGCGTTAAATTTCTCGCGTTCATAATTTCTATTTTCAAATTATCTTCCATAAACTGCGCTCTTACAGTTAGCACGCCCATCTTAGGCTCACTTACTGCCTGTTGCTCCTGCCACCTCTCCAAATGGTATTGGTGAATTAATTCCCTAGTTTCCATGCTGTGAATCTTCAACAAATACTCCACACGTTTGAGCGTGTCCGACGTGTACACTTCTTTGTTATCTTGTCGGAATGACCGAACCATTATCTTTAGACATTCGTGAAGGTTCGAGAAGAATGATGGTGGACGGCGTTTCTGTAAATGTAGTAAGGGCTTTATCAAGATAATGTATTTTTTTTAGATAGCTTAAAAAAATTAACGATCTTCCCAAATACCATGATGTTTTGTAATTGATATCTCAAATCATAGGCATTTTCAAACAAATTTGTAAAAAAATTATAATGTGTTATAAGTTTTATTATTTCAGTTGCAAAATTATGTGCGGCACCGCACTGCACTCCTCACCCTGAGGCGTATGCCCTGTAATTACACATACTTACAAACCGAAACACAGTAATGTTTGCACATTACTTGTACTAACGTCTATGTCATAATAATCTATGTAACCTAATCATCTGATACACGAAATAAATTAGTGTAAGTCTGAAAACTTATAAGCTTTTCATAGCGTTCATTTACAAAAAATGTAAACATATTTTATGATTTGAAGTACCAATATACTACGCATATCGTGCAAAAAAGATCATAAAATAGTTGAATATTTAGATATAATGTCATGCAAATAGCATGCTTCTCATTGCCTAGTAATTTATCGATTCCAGATTCACACTTCTAGAATTCATTTTTTTCTATAAAAACCAAAAATTACCGATAATCTAAGATATTAATTACATTATTTTTAATAAAATTAAAAACTGTATTTAAGCCCAAAGTCGAATAACAAGCGGGAATTGGGGCAAATAATATAAATATAAATAAAGCCTACTATTCACTATATAAATAAACTGATAAGCGAACATACAATTATACACAAATATATTTCACGACGCAGACAAACAATTTAACTGTCTCATGACAAACACATTTCTATGTCTATTCTTTGTAGCAGGTACCCAGTGACAGCCGTCGAACCAATTTTTAAAGTACTGGTTGTTTTTATTACTATTTTTACATATTTAGAACAATAATATTTAAAATGAATACCATTAATCATTTAAAAAAATCGTTCACCTCTGCAAATAATGCTACATAAGGTGAATTTCATATGATATGTATTGTTAAATGCAATAATGAGAGAGCAATTTTTAAAAACACATATTTTACAAGGCTATTATAAGCATTCATACAATAATATTCAATTTAGTTTATCAAAAGATTGATCAAAAAATCAATTACATATAATACTCGTATAAAATGTCAAAGGTAGGATGCCTATGCAGGAATCCGTCTCGGTAGGTACCACCCCAGGGCCAGTTATTCTGCCGTGAAGCAGTAGTCTTCAAACATTACTGTGTTTCGGTTTGAAGGGCACTGAGAGCTAGCGTAATCACTGGGCATTTGAGACTTAAGAACTGATATCTCTGGGTGACGGGCGCAGTGTGGTGTCACACAGAAATATTCTGGGTGACGCAGCATTTGCTGTGGGCGGACGTTGCACTTACCATCAGGTGAACGTTTTGCTCGTTTCGACACCTTATACAAAAAAAAAATCCACATTATTGCAATTATTTTGCAATGATGAAAGATCAAAGTATTTGCTGCTACTTTAGTTACAAAACGTTGACAATATTATATTTGACACATTAACATTTGGAAATGCTTTAATTTATGGTCCGTATCAAACAAATTGATTTTACGAATTTAGAGGGTAACAGCTACAAATAAAGCTCTAAATTGCGCATGCTCTCGTACATACATACATACAATCACGCCTTTTTCCATATAGGCAGACCACATCCGTAATCCACTTTTCGCCCCCGCAGGATACGAAACGTTACAGGTGGCAAACCGAGTCGCTTTCACTCTCTCTCTCTCTCTCTCTGACTACTCTCACTTATTGGAAAAAATCCGCATAGAAAAAATAAACTTTTATTTTTAGCGCCACAGGGTCTATGGTACATAAAACAATGCCGGGCAACATAACCACATTGATATAGAACATTTACAAGGTGCTGTCTATAATGAATGTTTACCGCGTCCAAGTGGGCGGCGACCGACTTTTTCAAGCGTCTCGGGTCGATATAGCGAGTTATCTTTGCCCTTCGGTGCTATTAAAACAATAACAAATCAACAATAAATAAAAACATAGACATCAAAATAATATTACTAAATAGGCAAAATCAATGTATAATTGTGCGTGTATTTAGATTGTTCAACAGCGTGCATTATAAATGCCACATTATTTACCCGAAATAATACAACGTAGGGGCATACTCTGTTTTTGCCAAAATATCTACGCCTAATTAAGCGGATACGGGTGGCAATGTCTACTTTCTCTTTCTACAAAATTAAAAATTAATAAACTGTTAGTCAAAGGTTAGTACGGCATATAGATCCAATGAATGGAAAAGTTAAAAATTTGTATAAATTTAATTGAAACTTTTCTCAACATTATGGTATTTTTTAGTAAATACTAAGATTATTTTTAAAAACTTTAATCTATACAAAATATTATATTATACAGGTGTTTTTAAATATATATCTCATTTAAATTAGAATGCCTACACATTGTTTATATTCGTATAAAATTTTATTGTAAGAGACTACAAATCTGGACTGTATTAGATGTAACATTTTCGTAATTTGTTATAAATGGCAGAAGTCGTAAAATTTAATTATTACATGCATTTTGTTAACTTCATTGGATCTATTCACGTTATAAATCAATAAGTATAGAAATTCAAAGATCGAATAGAAAATGGTATGAATCTTACCAATTAGTAATAGTGAGTTTCAAAGTTATTATTGATTAAAAAATATTTAGCAAGTAACATAACACCAAACCATATCTCCACCAACCTCAAGATTTGCCTGTATCAATTCGTATAAAACTTCTCCTAATTGTTCCCAAACAATGTCTAAAGTTCTAGAAAAGTTCTCGTTGTTGAGATGTTGGTATAGAGTATCAAGATTGGCTTCTAAGTAACGCATGACTCGATCCATGCTGGAACAGTCCTGGTGTAGCAACTCTGCTCCTTCTATCAAAAAACGGGTGATAGAGGGCATCATCTGCAAATCAACACAAATGAATACAATAAATATGCCTTTTTATCAGATCGAACGACGGACGGATAGACCACTACAGTCTGTATGGATTCTGTAAAAATGATAACTAGTAATTTTTCTTTTTGGACTTAGTTTTTGCTTTATCGTAATATCTCAAAAAGTTCTATTCTATATACTCGTAGAAAGGGCAAACTAAAGTGTATGCACTGCTTTTCAATTATGATGAAATAAATAATAGAAAATCTAGTATCACAGATAATAACCATGATGGAAATGGTCGATTGGTTGACTACATTTTTTTTTGTTTCGTGACATAACTTGGGGTAGGATATTATTTTTTTGAAAAATGACAAATTGCAGAATCAAAAGACATGAAGAGCAAAAATCGCTTACCTTTTTTACCATAACTTCTAATAGATCTACAATTTTGTTTTTGACTGTATCTATTGCATTTTCCATGACATTTTGGAGCGTCTCTTTGCACCTGAAGCAAAAATAGTTGAAAATATTTACTAATGTCAACACGTGGATGCTATGTAAGTGCACATATCAAAACCTATTTTTCAATTCAATATATTTGTCAATTTATAGATCTCCCACATGAGATTTTCAATGTGGAAGTTAATTTCATGTCATTCATCATCGTTACCATAACTTCAGCCATAGGCCTCGCCCAAAGATTGCTACGAGATTCGGTCCTAAGCCACCTGCATCCATCGACTTCCCGCAAAACCGTTCAGGTCAACTCTCCATCTGGCAGGGGATCGCCTTAAACTGCACCTTTCTCTATCGTTGCTGTAATGGATACCCACCCACAAAGAAACGTCTTTTAGTGCCTATATTACCTTTGCGCTTCTAATGGCGACCTCGCCTCGCACATCCTCTGAATGATCTCGTCCATGCCCAGCTCGTTCACAAACGGCTGCAGGCTCTGTCGCACGTAGTCGATATTATTGATGGCGACGCACCACTCGGTGGTCACCTCAAAGCGCTCCTCGTACACCGTGCTGACCCTGCCAACGTTGTCAACGCGGCCCGCCATTTTGTCCGAGTAGAACACGCAACAGCGGCAAATGTCCTACGGGCGAAAATACCAAGCTTACTGATGGTAGTATTCCTATCCAGAAATCCGTCTATGCTGGCCAGTTATTCTGCCGTCAAGTAGTGTGCAAAAATTACGGTGTATTGGACTAATGGGCACTTAAGAACTGATATGTCAGGGTGACGAGCGCAGTGTGCTACACAGAATAGTTCTGGACGACACAGTATTCATTACAGGCAGATGTTGCACTTACCATCAGGTGAACGTATTGCACGTCTCACTACTTAATTCCAAAAAAATATAATTTTCGATTAATAAAACAATAAAGTCTCTGTTTTCCTTGCTGAAATATAACTCAAAATTAATAGAAACATTTTGTTTTATTTATCTATTCACCTGTGGTGTTTACATATGTGTTTGTGTTCTAGTGTGATTACATTACAATATTACTTAAAAATAATCTTAAAAATAGTCTGAATAGATTAATTCGATTTACAGTTACGCTTTTTTCATATTAGGGGTAGAGAGAGACGTTCCGCGTAGTGAGACGCTCCCGCGGGAAACGATACGTGGCGAACCATGTCGCCGTCATTTTGGTACGAGTCCGAAAATTCTTTCTCCCCATTGCGTCATCACAAGTTATATAGTTACAGCATTCCATAATAAGGTATCATTCTGCACAAATAAAGGCTGTCTGTACAGTACCTTAGTCGCCTCTTACACCTCGGGAAGAAAGAGGTAAGTATTCTACATACGTTCCGGACTCCTATCTAAACAAAACTATAATTATTTTCCACGTACAGCCAGTAAGTCAGTACACTCAACAGTCTAACAACGCACTGCGCGTTCTGTATAACAATTGTTACTGTTGATTGTTGTTAACTTGATGGTCCTATTGCAAGACATTGGATGTATGCGCTGGTGGAGTTTATTGCATCTCAGAAAATATAAATCAAAATTTTCTTCTTTTACATAAGTAATTATGTAGTAACAAATAGTCAATAACATTGCAACATAAATCAGGTAACCTTAATATGGATATTTTGTTGTATTTAAATAATAATTATTATTATATGAAATAATACATTTCAAACCTTTATAGCGACATCTATGTCGCCACATGAGAAGCTCAAGAAATATCTAATACATTACATAACCGCACTATGAAAGTTTCTGAGATGCGACCTATATAAATACAATATCTAAATACCTCCTCCGTGTGGCGGCTCGTTAAAAGAATACTACCACTCCATCTCATCCAATGGATCTCGCTAAAAGGCGAGTAAGGAATTAAACTGCACTGTGCACCCAACAGCGCATGGTGGCGATGGGCTCACCACCTATCACACCAAGTGCAGTATATTGTTTTGGTGAAACGTGGATTGTGGCAGTCATCTGTTTTTGCAGTGAGTGCCCAGTCTCTGACTACCCCTTATGGGATACAGTCGTGATCTTATGTATTTATGTATGTATCTAAATACCACTAGTAGGATGAGACGTCCTCCCGAGATCAGACCACCCGATAAGGCGGTTAGCTACCTTAATACATCCCACTAGAAAACAAAAGTCATCCCCGTTTTCCGTAATAGTCACCCTTAGCGCACAAATTGGCGATGAAATGGCGATAAATCAAAGAAAATCGCTATGCCAACTGAGCCTGTCAAAAACTGAGTCATCACTAATAATACTTACATCAACAATCTTAGCAACAAACGTATAGCATCCCTCTACATCTGGCCAAGCTAGCTGCTGCCAGAATATCTTGATCTGATAGAATATAGCGAGGGTGTCTACTCCTGAGCTGCTGTACTTTACATTGGCATCGACCGGCACCAAGTTATCCAGATCCACGGCTTTTTCAATACGCGTGAGGGCTTTGTAAGCAGCTATATCCAACCACTGAGCAACACCACCAAAAAACCACGAATGAAACTTAGATATTGCGTAGGAACTCCAATCAGTTTCGTTTAAACCTTGTCCGAGCCTGAAATTAGTAAAATTGTATATAACTTCAGGGTCTGTTTTTTCGAAGAGAGTCCATGAGTAATTTTCCTTTTTTCAAAAATGAATAGAAAGACGCTCTATAATAAGATTTCGTCTGTATATTGGGTGCGTAACTAGGAGCTACTATATGCAGAAATATAGAAATATTGCTGCCATAGGAATATTTTACCCGCGGCATAAAGTGGAAGCCATTAGTCCTTGTGCCAACAGACCCATATTATAAGCATTCCCATTCTAATAGATTTTTAGCAAACTTTAAGATACAAGTTGCTGCCAAAGTGGTCGCAACTTCATCATGGTGTGACCAAAACCAGAGACACTCTTTTGTTTTTACCTTTCCCTTGTCTATGTTACGCATACATTACGTAATGAGGTAAAGGTAGAAATAGATCCGAGCACCGATTATCTATATGTTGCACAAACTTCGCTTACGCCTGTAATTCGAGCGTAATTGATGGGGGTTTTCAATCAAATAAAATGAAATGGTTTTTGAATAATTTTATTCTACGTAAGAATTTAATTTTCGTGATACAAACCGTTACACATATTGCGGTACCTCTGACCATATGAGAACCAGGCGAAAGAAGACTCTTTTTTGAGACGAAAATCCACACAGATACAGTCACTATTTCAAGTTTCTTTCATATTTTTCCACTATTTTAAGTCAATTTAAGACAAAAATTATTTATCAATTAATCATTAAAATACGAAAATATCGAACACAAAGAAATGTTTAAATGAAACTAAGTTTACGGATTTTATCGCGTTTAATTTTTTTACTATTTATAACCCGACGTTTCGAGTGCTTTACAGCACCCATGGTCACGGGAGGACTGAGGTGACAGATGTCCTGATGTCATAGTTAACCTGGGGTACCTTCAGCTTTTAATTATTATTTTTGGTCCGAACTACGCAGAAAGAGCTAACTGTGTCTTGAAGTCTTGCAGTGGTATGCTTGGTTTTTGATTTAATTTTATTTATTATTGGATTTAATCGGTCAAAACAAACATTGGATGAATCTACATTAAAAGTATTATCGAAAGGCATGAATATCGCAGTAACACCGCGAATAATACCGTATGAGGAAATAATCTGTAGTGCCGAAGATTGTCTGTTTAAAAACAATATCATTAAAGAAGATTTGGAGGCCATACGTCAAGACATTTCGTCTATGTTACGACGAAGTTCGGTGCCGAAACTAAATCTTCCTAAAGACGAATTAAAGGCGTTGAACATCCTACGGAACAGACCTGAACTCACGATCCTCCGCGCAGATAAAGGTAATGCTACGGTAGTCATGGATACGTTAGATTACAATTTTAAAATACAAGAACTTTTGTCGGACTGAAAGTACATATAAAAAGGTCAAATCAGACCCAACTACTAATACGCTTAAAACGACTAGCGATCTTATTAAGAAACACTCCGAAAAATTGAATTTGGACGTTAGTTCGATAATACCATCTTGTGCCAAATCACCGAAGTTGTATGGGTTACCAAAGATACACAAACCAAATGCTCCACTACGTCCAATAGTGAGCCAGATCGATTCACCAACCTACAGATTGGCTCAGCATGTGGCTAAAGTACTCTCACCACTCAGAGGACACACTAGAGCACACACAAAGGACTCATACCATTTTGTCAGTGAGATTAAAGACCTACACCTGACTGACAATGAAACTATGATCAGTTTTGATGTCCAGTCTCTATTCACATGCCTACCGGTAGACGACTGCATCTCAATTGTATCTAGGAAGCTAGCTGAGAACAACATGCCAGCGGAATATGCAGAACTACTAAGACATTGCCTTACATCTGGCTATCGATTGTGGAAGGAACAGTACTACAAGCAAGTAGATGGTGTGGCGATGGGCTCCCCAGTATCTCCCATTGTCGCCGACATCTTCATGGAAGACTTTGAGGAGAGAGCCCTCCGTACTTCTCCAGTAAATCCAAGATTCTACAAGCGGTATGTAGATGATACTTTCACAATTTTACCATCAGATAAAGTAACTGCATTTCTAGACCACCTTAACTCCCTAAACTCTAAAATTCAATTTACAATGGAGTTAGAGGCAAATAACTCTTTAGCTTTTCTAGATGTTTTAGTAATTCGAAATCCTAATAACACCTTGTGTCACACTGTGTATAGAAAAAAGACCCATACTAACAGATATTTAAACGGTGAATCTCACCATCATCCATCACAGTTAGCTACCGTGGGTAAATCCTTGTTTCAGAGAGCACGTGGAATCTGTGACAGGAAACACCTGGCCGCCGAACTTCAACATGTAAAGCAAGTTTTGCACGACAACAAGCTTCGGGTTCCGCGCCTACGTCGCAGTGACCGTGTGAAACCGGCCACAGTCGAGCGTGTACCTGCTGTTCTACCTTATGTCAGAGGAGTCACGGACAAGATTGGCTATATCTTGAAGCGGGCTTCCATAAAAACATTCTTCAAGCCGCCAAAGAAGATAAGTCAGTTTTTACCATATGTCAAGTGTAACATCCCTCTACAGGACGCAGGAGTATACAAGCCAGATTGTGAATGTGGTCTCTCTTACATAGGCCAAACAAAAAGATCGAAAAAAACCCGCGTAAAAGAACACATAGCTGACGTGAAGCATCGTCGTTCTAGGAAGTCTGCAGTCTGTGACCACGTTCTGGATCATCCCAACCATTACATCAGATTTGATAAACCACAGATCCTTGCAAAAGAACACCGATTCCTACCAAGGATGATTCGCGAGGCTATTGAAATCAAAAAACATCCTAATTTCAATAGAGAAGATGGTTGGGTATTACCACCAGCTTGGGATCCAATAATAAATAAAATTAAACCAAGCATACCACTGCAAGACTTCAAGACACAGTTAGCTATTTCTGCGTAGATCGGAGCAAAAATAATAATTAAAAGCTGAAGGTACCCCAGGTTAACTATGACATCAGGACATCTGTCACCTCAGTCCTCCCGTGACCATGGGTGCTGTAAAGCACTCGAAACGTCGGGTTATAAATAGTAAAAAAAAATTAAACGCGGTAAAATCCGTAAACTTAGTTTCATTTTAATGTGTAGTGTTCGCGTAAATATAAGAAAACAAAGAAATGTAATATATACAATCAAAAAACTGAAGAGCAAATATTAATGACATAAAACTTAGCTACAAATATCAATCATTCAATGACTATATATTTTAGTGAATTTTTACAGTTGCAATACTTACTAGACTTTTATATCAACATAAACTGATGCAACAAAAAAGTTGTATAAATATAGCCAATACTTACGCCAAGAACCTTTGCAAAGCTAAATACAATTCGAACAGTGTAGTTCCCATAGCTAAAGGCTCGTGGTCCACTTGGGGAGTTCCGAGCCCAGTTTCTCCACTAAGCCCACCGGCCAAGTACACACTGTTTGTTGATCCCTCATTGTACTGTAGACGTTTAAGACTTTTACACACTTGTATCACCTCTGGCTCCACTAGTGAGGCTATTTTATTTTCATAAACGCCATACAACACTTTTGAGTATGGGAAACTCATTACTCTGAAAAAATTATATTTTTATTGTCTTTTGTACAATGAACAGTATTTATTAAAATCGATTTTTAGCTTTTTTACCTGTATAAGAATAAGCAAAAGTATATTATTAAAGTTATATATGCAAAAGGCGATCTTATAACTCTGAAAACATTTCTTCCGGACAATCTTTGCTTAGGAAATAAAAAAAGTTTGAAAATGAAAGAAGAGGGTCGTCGTTTCAGCCTATCAATAGTCCACTGCTGAACATAGGCCTCCCTCATAGATTGCCACAAAAGTTTGTAGCTCTCGTTTTGGGGGGATTTTGCCATAGTTGCCACGCTAGGCAGACGGGTTGGCAACCGCAGTTTATTTATTCAGATGTTCCAGCAAGATGCTGCTGCCATCTCCTGGTTTTCATTTTCCCTCTGTCGACTTTTACGACACCCACGGGATGAGATGGGGTGGTAGATTCTCTTAGGCCGCTACCACAAAGAAGAGGGTAGAGTACTCAAAATTATATAAGTGATTAAAATCAAAATGGTAGCAGAGGATGATAAAAACAAAAGATGTCATATAAACGAAAAATTATCTGATCCTAATTTTTGCTTTTGAAAAAAAAAGAACTTCGAATATGAGCATATTTACTTAAATCCCTAAAAAGAAGGGACAATTTGGACACTAATTTTTTATTAATTGGAAACTAATAAGTTTATCTATGCCTTTGATGTTTCTTTGTTCAAGTACATTACTAGCACTTATACTTTTTTTATTGGATAAAGTGCTGAAAAGAGCAAAATGTTCACCTGATGATAAGTGCAACGTCTGCCCATAACAAATGCTGTGTCACCCAGAACACCTCAGTGTGACACACACTGTGCTTGTCACCCTGAGACATGAGTTCTCAAGTCTCATATGTCCTGTGATTATGCTGGCTCTCGGTGCCCTTCAAACCGAAACACAGTAATGTTTGCACACTTGTGCTTCACGGCAGAATAACTTGCCCTGGGGTGGTACCTACCTAGACGGAGTCCTGCATATGAATCCTACCATCAATAAACTTCATTAGCAAAACTGATTCTTCTCGATCAGTCCGTAAAGGCCAATGCTGGACCTCTCACAAATTGGATGGGTTAGCCGTAATCGCCATGCCTAGCAGACGGATCGGCGATCATAGAAACAGACACTTCACGATACAATGCTTACCTTCACTAGTTTGGGCCATTTAAGGTCTGGCAATATTGAGATGGTTATCCACCAAAGAGACGAAATGGGAAGACAGTTTCTGTAACACGGCCATGGCGCGTTACAGAAACTGCAATTTTAATGGTGACAATATGCAGGAATCAGTCTAGGTAGGTCTAGGTAGGCCACCCCAGGGCAGTTATTCTGCCGTGAAGCACTAGTGTGCAAATATTACACCATATGTTTCGGTCTGAAGGGCGCTAAGAACAAGTTAAATCACTGGGCATATGAAAGTTAAACTGATGTCTCACAGAAATGTTCTGGGTGACATAACATTTCATTTAGGCAGACGGTGCACTTACCTTCAGGTGAACGTTTTGCTCATCTCGTCACTTATTCGAATAAAAAAGTAGCTGTGTAGAAAAACAAATAAAATCACTCACTCTACAAAAACTCTATCAAAATACTCCACAGCCCGTTGCAAGTCCGACCGCACCAACTGTATGACTCTAATCAAATGTTGCAACCGCGAATCCTCCGTTCGGTCTTTACATTCATTATTATCCAATATATGGACGAACCAATCCGAAGCACCCTGTACTGCGGCCTGGTTTAAAACCTCATGTATTGTCAGCTTACTGCCGTCATCGTTATCCCTTAACCAGCCGTACAGGTTAACTGGGAACAAGTCTATCGGTTCTGGGATATCTAGTACAGATAGACGGTAGAGAATCTTTAACACTTCTCTGAGGGTTTTCATGACAGTTTTGTCTCCGGCGGTCTTCTTTCGCAGTTTCCTTATGTGACTGAAACATGTCGGCAGTAACTTCCTCGCACCGTCCCAGAATATCTTGACGTCCTCTTCATTGACTAATCCTGAAAACCGGCTGGTTTAAAAATTAAGGTAATAATTATTTACCCTTGAGTGAGTGAGCGAGAGAGATAGACCACAAGGGTCAAGACCCTTAATGTAAAAGTTCACGTATTAAAGAAAAATGATTTTAATGAGATATATAGGCAATTATAAGTGCTGGGGTGGTGACGATCTCGTGTTTGAAAAATAAAAAAAATCCAACATGTGAAGTCATTCAAACAAGTGCGTAAGTAGTTACCACGCTCTTCCGCCCTCTAATACCATTTTAAAAAATAAGATGATGTCTATGGCCAACAGCCAACGTATATACCAACAGAGAATAACCTAATATTTATGGATATGGTACGTCACAAATTGATGACAGGATGATGAATTATTTTACACAGCCACCAAAAACCAGTTACACAGTATTAATATTAATTACCAGATTGCAATGGTTTCATGATCTTTTCGAGCAGCTGGTTAAAGAGCGCAAAACTTAGCGGATGGTCAGCAGTGACTGTGCAGAAAACCGCCCACTGCGCGAGCCAGTTTTCTGTTTGGCTTAAGCCACTTTGAGCGGCGTGTTGCGTGAGGATAGCTTCAGCCGGCGCGCTAAAGTTGCCGCACCACCAGTATGGTGCAACCTGAAATTATTATAAAAACTTTGTAGATAGCGGGTAAAAATTACCACATCTATAGAAATTTATTGAAAAATATACGGCATAGATTTTCTTGAGATAAACGAGATTTTGTACAACACATTGTTTGTAATCAAATTAAAATGAATTCTAATCTATCTAATATTATTAAAGTGCGAATTTTGTGAGTTTGTGTATATGATGAACCTACGTCACCTATTTGAAACACTGTTATGCCATTTGATGCTACATTATTCTAGATGAACATTAAAAATTATAAATATACATATATTATGGCTAAAAATACTCGGGCAAAGCCGGAGATATAAAAATGGAAGCAAATTATTTTTAGGACTTTTAGCGCCAACTCGAAAAGTGGAGGTATTGTTTTTATAGAATTATGCAGCAAGTACTCGTGAAAGTGCACAGTGATTGGAAAATTCAATTCAAGACAAAAATTGCACTTTTCGTTTTGTCTCCATCAGCCAACTATCACTTTTCTATCGAAATTTTTAAGTCATGTTGCTTGATGACTGTTTACCTGGATTAGTTCCTTAACACTGAAAAATAGTTAACGACAGTTTAAACAAAAAAATAATAATTTACGTACTCGTACATCATTAAGCAATGTATTGTTAAGTTCTATTTATTTATTTATATTCAATGATAAACAAGGAACTTAAATGAAATATATTGCAGTTTTTTTTTAAATGTCAAAATTATAGTTTAGTATAACAGTGGCTAAATATTTTTATGTCGTAGAATCATTGAATTTTTAATTTGAAGCATGACTTTAATGAAATTTACTTGTTAGATGCTTTTAACCGCCTACCTTAGAGCTCTCAAGTTCATGCAGAAGCAGTATCCTCAGCAGATGTCGATGTTCCTGTGCGGCGACTTGTGAGTTCTTCTCCGAAGAGAAGTTAAGTCGCAATTTTACTACACCCTGCCGTCGGAGCTTGCTCTTTTTGCTCAAATTGAACCACATTGTCATACCGCCAGCTGGGATTGACTGTGGAAATGTAACAAACATATAGAAATTAAAATAGGATTTTCGTTAATATATATTTATCATTCTATAAAATTAGAGTTTCTAAACTGTACAATTTACAAAAAAAATAACGAGTTGTGATAAACGTTTATATTACACTATCGTATAGATATTCTTAGGGTTCTCTTTGGTTGGTAAATTATTAAACCTTAAATTTGCGATGTTGAATTTCTGCAACATCCGAGAATACAAATTATTTGAGAAATATAGAGTAAGCTTATGCTATAAAAAAGATAATGGTTTTTATAAGTTTTAATTTACAGCTAATTCCCTTTAATTAGCATAGTTCGATAAATGCGCACTGTTGCAGATATGCTTTTGCAGATTATACTTTAGTTTTCAGTGGCTGTTAGTCAATACAATATAATTTTCATTTATATTTTTCTATTGCTTTATATAGCCTAATATAATATTTTAAACCAATAACAAAATTCGCACATTTAAGTTAAGCTTGTTAAAATATTCAAATTCATATTACCCACCGGACATGACGAATAAACCCGTAAATAACGAAATAACATAACAATCATATAAAAGGTATTATAATCAGGATGATTGTGGAAGCGCACTTGTACCTACTTCACAATCATTGACGCGCAGACTAGACTTGTCTATTTTATTATTAAGACATATACTCGTATGTATACAAAGCTGGAGAGTTTGTTTGAACGCACTAATCTCAGGAAATACTTATCCAATTTGTAACATAATTTTTGCATTAGATAGCCCGTCCAGTGAGGAAGGTTCTATGCCAGTGGTCGGCAACCTTTTTTTGGTCGCGGGTCATCCAAATACAAAATAGGATCTATCAATCCAAGAGCACCTTTCAGATCTATCTTCATCTTCACACTTACGTGCACAGGAATTATAATGTATAACGAGAAGAACATAATTTAAATACGACATAAAGTATATTTTGCTTGCGTCGAAACTAGTGTAACACCGTCACCAATAGGGAGAGATTACATAAGGTACGGTTAAAATATATCCATTAAAATAAAAAGCTAATTTAAAACTCACCTTCAATGGTATATTAGAAGTTCCTATAAGTTCGTTGTCATGTTTACCAGTAGAGGCAGTTATTGCTATTTCTTTCATCAATTTACGAAGACCCTTGACGCCTTTAACTTCAAATATTTTAGTCATTTTCTCTTTGACCGTCTCTGCTGGATCGAAGTCCCTGAAAACAAATTACCTACCATATAATTATATCGCATAGTAATTGTGAGCAAAATTCAGAATAGAGTGCAAATTAAAAAAAATCCTCTAATTTAATAATTTAAGAGCCACTAAAACAGAACCGTCGACGTGGTTTCGCCACCCGTCACCTCTAGTTTCCCACGGGTTTTTTTTTAATCTGATAAAGTGACGAGACGAGCAAAACGTTCACGTGATGGTAAGTGCAACGTCTGCCCATAACAGATGCTGTGTTACTAAGTAATATTATATACTAATATTTCTGTGTAGCACCACACTGCGCCCGTCACCTTGCGACATCAGTTCTTAAGTCTCATGCCCAGTGATTACGCTAGCTCTCAGTGCCCTTCAGACCGAAACACAGTATTGTTTGCACACTACTGCTTACTGCTACGGCCCTGGGGCGGTACCTACCTAGACAGATTCCTGCATAGGAATCCTACCAACAGTACTGCGATGCAAAAAGTGTACTGCTTGGTTGGCCTCTGCCTACCCCTTTTACGGGAAAAAGGCGTGATTGTATGTATGTAAAACAGAACTTCTGTGGGTCGGCTTGATCGAGGAATTACTAGTATCTCACGGAATATTAGCGTCGAGTAATAACAACCCAACTACAAGCAAGGCATCTACGAGTACATCATTGAGATTCTTCATCAGGGCCAGTTATTCTGCCGTGAAGCAGTAGTGTGCAAATATTACTATGTTTCGATCTGAAGGGCGCTGAGAACTAGTGTAATCACTGGACATATGAGATTTAAGAACTAATGTCTCTGACTGATGACGGACGCAGTGTGAGCACTGCGTCCGTCACTCTGGAACACCATCAGAAAGTTTCTGGGTGACACAGCATTTGTTATGGGCAGATGTTGACTTTACCATCTGGAGAACGATTTGCTCGTCTGACGAGACTTTATCCTATAAAAAAATCTGACTACTTAAACGATCATCAAGTGGTATGTGTACTAATTTGTCACCCTTTACAAAGACTACTGTGGAGTAGGGGTCGTGGTAGCTCAGGAGCTGGGCACTCGCCTCAAAGTTCGTAACACGCGAGTAATGTAAGCTCGATCCCCGGTGCCGGCTTCACAAAAATTGTTTAGCAATGTTGAGTGCTGATTTAGCACGTGCTCAGCAGGTGAATGAAAACATCGCGAGGAAACCTGCACGTTTCTGTGAAAATATTCGAGAACAAGTGGAGTCCGCCCATCCACATTGGAGCAGCGTGGCAATGAGAAAAGAGGATCCTGTGGTCAGCAGTGGAAAATTTATAGACTATAATAAATTCTAGTACATTCAAACATTTCTAAATATGAAATTTTCATTCATAAAATTAAGGTGCCCACGTGACCGCGACCAGAGCAATTTTAGATAAGTTTACTAAACACGATAATTGCAAAACTTAATGATTTTTTTTTTCTAAATATCATTAAAATTTACTTTTTCGTAATTTACTCGCAGGTTTCGTAAGTATAGACTACTAGTTTATGCCCGCGACTTCGTCCGAATGAACATAGGTTTTTTAAATATCCCGAGGGAACTTTTGGATTTTCCGTGATAAAATGATCAGAGGGACAGAGAGAGTTACTTTCGCATATATAACTACTAGCTGATGCCCGCGACTTCGACCGCGTGGATATAGGTTTTTTAAATATCCCGTGGGAACTAGTTGATTTTCCGGGATAAAAGGTATCCTACGTCCGTCTTCAGGATGCAAGCTACCTCTGTGCCAAATTTCGTCAAGATTGGAAAAGGTAACAAACAGACAGAGAGTGTTACTTTCGCATTTATAATATATATAGATTAAGGGAAATGCCTAGAAAATCTCACGGCATCTGACAATTTCATGAGAGCAGCAGCGTTGAAGGTGAAATGAAGGTGGTAATTACGGCATTTCCTCCCTTCGAGGGTGTGCCGTGAATTATAAACAATGCTGGTGATGATGATAATGATAATTACAATAAAAAAATCTTACCAAACTTCTAATATCAAAGAGTCCTCGTGGAGATTCGCCGGCATCGGCCTGAAAATATACACATTTTGTTATCTAATAAGTCACTCTGACGCACGCCGCGGTAAAACGACCGTTATGCTAAATTTCTAGCAAAAGCAAGGTTTGACCGATTTGCTTCGCCTAATTAAATCGTAAAGCCGTGCTATGAATGCTTTTATTGCTTTACAGATGTAGTAATGACGAATTACCTTGTTAAAGTTATAGGTGCTTTGAAATGTCCTTGATAATATTCCAAAGTTCAATTACCCAGTTCGGCCATAACTTTCGTTACAAATTAAAACTCATATATTTATTAATAAATTATGGCCTTTTGTATTCGCAGGCGGCTGGCCTTTGACTATAAACTCTCAGGACACAAATCTTTATTTTCGCACTAGCTATACGGGAATTATAGGTAGTAAAGATTTCTTGATGGACTCAACGTCGGGGTGAAACAGGCCGTGTCCTCTCAGACAGACCACAATTTGTAATGAAGAGGGTTAGGTCTGGGTTGGAAGAGATCCGGTCGGTAGCCTTTATAAAGTTCGAAACTTGGATTTCAAGCCAGAGTCAATCAAGCAGTAAAATTGAAAAAGGCTTTACAGAGAAGCTGCATCCGAAATCAGAATTAGATCCAAAACAGTCTCTTGATACACTTTCGACGAAACATCTCCCTTTTCACAAAAATTAAGGCAACTTGCAAGGCTCCTTAAGAGCTGTGAACTTTTACGACATTTTGCTTATTCAGCAGCATATCAGACGACCGCATCGTCTTTTGGTTAGAGTACGTGACTTCTACGCCGCCGTGTCGTGGATTCCAATCCTAGGCGAAGCCAACATTTGTGCAAAAACACAATTTATTGGTTTTCGGGTCTGGTTGAGTCGTCATTGTCTCGGTGATTCTGACACTGCATCCTTATCGCATGAGCGTTACATTAGGGCGCGGTTAGGTTGGGACAAGCGAGTTCCTCTGTGTTTGCGCGTACACTTATGGCACTCTATCTCCTGTTAATAGCAGTTAATAGCTAGCTACCGACAGTATTTGGAAGTGGTCGCCGTGGAAGAAAATCGGCTAGGATTACATCATCAGATAGCAAGGCGTTTTCATCAATCCAATTTACTTTGATTAAGAGCAAGTCCTGCATATCGACAATAAGCACCGAGTTTCGGCTCTTGTTTAAAGGTCAGAGTCTCAGAAGGAATGTTCATTTTCGTTAACAAAATCTTTCCTTTTCTTAAAAGGTTTCGCCGATGGCTATCTATGACGGTGTTTACAACCTGTGTATTTCTTACAGACCTCTGTGGTTATTTCCCGATACAGGAACTATTAATTTACCCGTCGATAGTACGATACACAAACGCACTGCCGTTTCCGCTTTGTGCAAGGAAATCGCTGCGATTCAGTATTCTTTAACAACCCGCTTCAAATTTCAATAGTGAGAGTAACCGTGAAAAAACTCTCGACGTAAGTGAATAGCGTTATTTCGCAGTATAATAATATTTGGCATCTATCTGATGTAACATTTTTTTTAAAGTCATATATCTTATGCACATTTCTTAAATTTTCACCCCGTATTTATTAAAATATTAAAGCGATGTTATTCAAAACCTATAAAGTCTTCTTCTTAGTTATTTAAGTTTTTATAAGCAACGACAAGATACTTACAATGAAAAATGTTCCTCCCATAGTGGATTCAGCGTGCCTGATTTGACTGAAGTATTGTATCTATGTGAAGAGTTTGACATTAAATATATCGTAACAAATGGATCACTCAGTACCATTGGGATCTTTAGGTACCAGATCCTTGGCTTCCACCACCTCAACGTTTAACATTAGCTCAGGCGGTTCCTTGGCCTCTGCTTGTGTTAACAACAGTGCGTGTTTCTCATTGGCTATTTTGAAGGCTTCCTGGACGTAGGACAGCATAATCTGCTGTCCCACCTCGCAGCCCATATCGCATCCACCGACATTGTGTAATATCTCATAGAGGATTTCCAAGTAAAGTTCGTCGACCTGAAAAGATAATTAAAACATGAAATATTCTTTTAAAAAATTAATGTTTTATAAATATACAGATTTTTTTTATGTACTCTCGACTTTTTGTGTGTATACTTCACAATTTCAATTTTATAGAATAACGATTAAACCAACATTAAGTTATTCCTAGTGTTAAAGTAAAAAATAATCTTTTGTTTAGGTTCATTCAGAGAGACATATTAATGTATTTTTTTATATTTTAATATGCATGTAAACATATATAGATTAAACTAAATGAATATACATATATTGTATTAAAAAAAATGTTCGTGTGGTTCACACTTTTGCATAGCTGTATCAATCGGCAAGGTTTAAGGCTGGAAGAGTCGTAAAATATCTGATAATAATTAGCTGAAACGATGGAATAAAGTATATTAACTTAATAAAGTAATAAAACTGTATCCCAAGTTTTAATAGTTTAAAGAGTTTATTGACCTCTTTATGACTCCACTTGTAAATAGAATTATGCCAATAATTTAATAACAATACTAATATGTTTATTCATTTCTGGCTTCAGTGTCAAGTCAGTTTTATTATAATACTCGAAAATATTGAATTCAACGATAATTTTCAAACTTACGAGTATTAAGGTACCTACAAAAAAAATTGTATGTGCGCAATTATGTTGACATTTGTCGAACGTAATATAACGAGCAAAAAAAACTAATACAGTTGCATGCGATTGACTACTTAGCGACATTTTTTATTAAACGAAGCTCCACACTAATATTAATTCAGTACGTGGGTGCGTTTTACAGACATAAATTCCATATGCACAACGCAGCCAGACCAGAACTAACAATTTGTGTTTTTGCACAAATGTTTGCTCTGGCTGGGAATCGATCTCAGGATTTGCAGCGTGGAAATCAATTCGCAACTGCGACATGATCAAAGACTTTGACAAGAAGAGAAGAGTTTGACAAGTACTCTCAGTACTTGTCAAACTAAATATTTGATTTTCTCCGAAAGTGTATTCGAAAATGAACGTACCGTGTACAATTGGAGTATGTAGGAGTCTTAGCTTGTGTTTGCATAATAAATGGTTAAGACACCCGCATATAATGAATATCACGGAAGTGTGAATTTTTATCGCATTCCAAAAAAGGAAAAGTTCTAAAATACACAGTGTGTTTTTGTGTCACATGTCATCGCTGGCACTTCTGAGCACATAAGAATGTTTTTTTTTTTCAATTCTTATGAGTATATTCATAGGATGGTACCATATTAATTTGCGGAAGATTTATTTTAGAAAGAAAGACTTTATTCATGACTACAACTAACATACATTTGAAAGTAATAATAATACAAAAGATTAGTGACTATTACATACATTGTATTTAATTCAAAAATGTACAGGATTTAATATCTTAGTGCCGTGGTAGCTCAGGGGGCCAGGCGCTCGCTTAAGTTTCATAGTACGCGAGTGTCTTAGGTTCGCTTCCCGGTGCCGGCACCACTAAAATTGTTAATTGCAATCTTAAGAGCTGATTTACCACGCGCTCGGTGGTTAAGGAAAGCATCGTGAGGAAACCTCCATTTCTAAGAAATAAAAAATATTTTAAGAACATGTAAAGTTCGCTGGAGCAGTGTGGCGGACTCTTCCCGGCTCCAAAACCGTCTTAGAAATGAGAGGAGGCCTAAGCAGTGCGGCATTTATAGGCTTTTACTTTCCTACTTTTTATCAAATCTTAATAGCTTAATATGTCACTATAGACTTACTTTTTCTTTTTTCTTTTCACTGTGAACGCTTTATACACGCTTATGTCTAATTATACGCTTATGTATAATAAGTATGTAAAACAGTGAGACTCCTTCAAATTCGCTTATTTCTCAAATATCATATGTTTAAATCATACTTTTTTTTCTTTTTTATAAAACGCTGCCTCAAATTAGGATTTCTCCTGTACCGTGGGTGCGTTTTACAGACATGTATTTCACATGCACAACACAACCAGACCCGAATGGTAACCATTTATGTTTTTGCACAAATATTGGTTCGAGCTCTGGGATTCCAATTCAGGTCCCGCGGCATAGAAGTTAGGTACATACCACCAGGCCATGCGGTCGCTAAATAGTATATTTTAGCCATTTTTTTTAACAACGCAGTCTATTCAATTTCAGTCTCTATAAAACGCGGCCACGATACTGGAGAAGTTTTAGAACCACGATACTAGAGAAGATACTCTTTAGAAAAAGTAAATAAAAAAAAGTAAGTAAAAGTAAGTCTCAATACTCAAAATAGACTTAATTGTTACTATATTAATAACGAGCAGTATACGATATAAGAAATACGAAAAGAATTAACGTGAATAAAATAAAAATTATTTAAGAAATATAAATAAAAATCTTTTTACAAGCTGTGACCCTGACTACGTCCGCGTTGTTTTTAAAAACCATATAAATATAAAAAATACTGTGAGACATTAAAAAGAGTGTACATGTGCAAATTTCTTGTGAATATATTTAGTAGTTTGCTAGAATATCCGTTCAGGTGGATGAAGACAGAAGTATTTGTATTGATAAATCAATATAACTTTTTACCCTACCTAAAAGGATATAAACTTCGCGGTCGATTTAAGCGGCGTTAGCTGGATGTCGTGATGCTTGGAATATTGAACCATGGTCTAGCCGGGACAAAAGCTAGGCAGACGAAGATTGTAAAGTTCAACTAGGATACGTCACTTCACAAAAAATGCACATCGCTAATATGCACAGTAATCTCCCCATGAACGACCAACCTATTAACTTTCATTACATTTTCACGAACGAAAACAGCGCAGATATTAAACAAAAATTGGACAAAATTGAATTCATTCCACACAAAACAAAAAAAACATATATGTATGTAAAAGTAATTAAATATTATATGAATACGACACATTATTGCGAAAGAAATACATACCGATGACTCATAATAATAAAACAATTTCATTGACCGGTAAGAGGTCACCTTATACTATTGTTTTCACCAATATTTCGTTATGCACCGTAGCCAAGCTCGGACGGAATGAATTGAGTTCATCGTGGGGTTGATATTCGTTACCATGATACCACCGGAACAAACCCGAACAAACTCTACAAATTTAGGGTGACGGTTCATAAAGGTCTGCAAACCTATCTGCAATATTACATACAAACTAGTAGGGTTACTGCGCCGCCGTGGGCATCATATCGATCTGGTGTTTTCGATTAGACGCCTCAAACTACACTGCCCTTTCTGTGTTTACGTATTAGAACGAAAACGCATAATGTTACAAACATTTTATTGATTTTAATCGAGGTACACAATCTAATAATATAGGAAGTTCGAACAGCCTTGGTTTATAGAACAAGAAACCATCATTCAACATCTATATGCAGGCATCCGCTATTGCAGCATATTTATTAAACAACACCGTAGTGGTTTTGTTTGGTAAAACTTTATACAAAATATAGTGATAAAAGAAAAACACTTAGTGCAAATTACGAGATTTATTTTTAAATAGTTAACTCAGTCACTTGTGTCCCTGAAATATTACCTGAAATACAGAAAAATTTAACACCTGCAACTAACTGCCACATGCAAAATACCCAATCGAATCTATTTATTGTTTTAGCATCTGTGTTGTAACGATCATCTGTTTCGATGCAGTCACTACTGACCTAGAGAGTAACTTTTACGTAAACACGTATCAGTTAGACACGATACAATATACTTATCCACATTTCTGTAACTGCCATTTCTGCTTCAAACGGCCAAGAATTAAAAAAGATATACATAGAAGATATGGTTCACCTACAGTCATGGATTGAATCAGCATACTGGTCTGCCTTTCAAGCAACTCCTTTTTCACGCCCCTGAACTTGGTCCTCAACGTCCCCATGCCATTCATGTTTTCCACTATATATCACTCACAGCTATTAAATAACTCTTAACTAAGTTTATTACATAACAATATACCACTCCCGTCATGTCTAACTCAAAGAAGGTGAAAGATTGTACGAGATATTAAATCGATTCGGCCTACGTTGGTCCGAACAGAAATGAATGAGGTGCGCGGCTCACAGTGCACTGGCAGTCCGGGCCGGGACTCGGGACTCAACCTGTATTGCCGCCAGATTCTATTTTCGCAAGGCGCCGCCAACGGAGACGAATGTGAACTCGACCAAATAATAAAAAGATACCAATTTTATTTTGCCACTTCCTTGGAGACATTTGAAGATATTTCAAACGTTAATCACATGTTTCAAGAATAGCTGTTCCAATACTAATAATAAATTTTAATAGCATCATTGAAGCACAAATGACCTGAGTCATGTTTGGATTTTGTAGTCTATATTTTTTCTTCTTTTTTAGTTAAGTAGCCAAAATACATCAGCAGCTTGCTAAAAGACTGCGCGGGTTTCATTGAAACACGAAAAAAGCTTTAACTTGCTTAACTAAAATACATGCGGTATTCTATTTACTTTAATCTTTTCAGTTTTTATTAATTTCATCACTTCTTGATGATCTTCAGATCTACGTGCAATCTGATATTTATACTCTCTATAACGCGATTGCTGGTCATTACGCTTTGGAATCACTGTAAATACTACAAAATGCCAAGCTATGCTGGTAGGTAGGTCGAATATGCATCCTTCCATTACAACGATAAGATTGTATATTTAACGATAAGATGTTCTCTAACTCGGTAAAAAACCTGGGGCTTGTACATCGATACGAATATAGACTGGAGGAAACACGTCACTGAAGTCACCCGGAAAGTGACCGCGGCATTATGTTCACTCTAACGCCTTAAATATTATACTACCAATTGCACAGTTGCACAGACTTGAACAAAGATCTCCTCTATAAGCTAGTGCACCTTCTAAACAATTATATCTAGTATATTTTCGGCCTTCGGAAGTGTGACCATATCTCTGAATATAGTTCTCGCATTAAATGCCTCCCTATTCGATAAAGGCTTAACTCTAGAATTCTCCTTGTTCTCTCCACGATTTCACGCAATACATTCACTCCGTCATATCTTAAGGATAAATTCCAGTATATTTCTTTAACTCGTGAAAGGGTTCTTCGTTCCTCTTCTTGTCATAATATTAGTATACCTCAACATTCCACCGGTTTCGACGGTAACTCCTTAACTGTTCAGGCTACACTACTCTGGAACACACTGCCCGAAGATATAAGAAAAGTATCCAATAAAAATACTTTTAAAAGGTTGGTGCGAGAATAGTGTATATGTATGTATTTATGACTCTGTTTGTTTATGTAATTATATTATTATAATTTATAACATGCTTCAAGTTTTGTTATTCTAAATGCGGCTTGTTATTCAAGGTAATTTTCACATTTTTTTTTGCAACCTTCACAACTTTCCGCCACGGGTTGACTGAGAGACTGAGAGAATGCCAATAGGCATTAAGTCCGCCTATTGTTACTCTTTTAATTATGGTCTATAATAAAGTTTGAATAAATAAATATAAATAAATACCGATAGTTTTCAAGTTACAAAAATTTAAGGCAGAAAACGTAGCATTTCATATGCATTCCACTGCTGAAAGCCTGTCCCAAGAAATGCCGCATTAGCCTGATCTGTGCTTTTCGACGTTACAATATTGAGCTCGAAGCTTGGGGATTACTTCCCATATAAGTTAATTCACAATAAATATTTCTACCCATGTTTTATATATAAATGTAACGATTGCTATATGTTTTACTTTTCAAACCTCGTTTTAGCTCTATTATGATCTCATTTTGCGTAATACATTGGTGTTACATTATACATCTTATGTTGCAACAACATTGAGTGGATAATCTGTATCGCTAGTTACGCCGTTGCTAATGGAAAATAAATATTTATTCAACGCTACAAGTGCAGGAAACCGTAAAGAAAAACTGTACATTAAAGCAGTTTTATTGACAGACTTTTAGTTCGATCGGATCAAAGGAAGTTGATGCGGTTTTGGTCGAACATATGTTTAGTGTATGGAGGAAATATGGCAGATGGAGTAAATAGAACCTCTTTTCTTTTATGAATTATGCTAGAAGGGGAACTAACGAAACGTGTACCATTTGTAACTAAAGGTTTAGTTGTTAAGTTTTTTCACTCTAAAGTTTACTACAAGTTTTAATTATTGTTAAAATATGTGATATAATTTTATATGGAGCACTTGAATTTTTAAAAGTAATAGTAATTTTATAAATATACAAACTAATCCAGCCATACTCAGTCAGCTATTGTAATTGGCCCGGTAAAGGTAGTTATACTGAGAAATAAAAATATTTTTATATGATAATATTTTTAATATAGGAAGATATATGTACGACTGCAAATTTATATACAAGGAAACCACATAACAGTAACAGCAACACTAGTTTATTATTAGATAAATAAATATGTACTTGGATTTATTTATGTTTTTATTAATCCTTATGGTGCGGCTCGTATGTAATCGGTGTCATATGCCGGAAAGAAAAAAGGTGGAATATGATTACAGTATACTTTAAATCGATGCAATTACTTCATCAGCAATGACTCATCGAAATTAAAGAAGCTTAAAGCATAAGCTGTAAGACTAAATCACCTGTGTTAAACGATCGAGAGGATGTGGTCAGATCAGAGGAATTTTAATAATGAAGTGGCTTTAATGGTGCACGTGGCGCCCAAGGTCTTGGGTTCGGAAACAGACGCCCGCGTGGGCGTTGGGCGGTTTATTTATTTTATAAACCTACGAAGTTTACGCGTGCATTGAGTATAAGGTAAGCGTTATGAATAGCGAATTTATTAGTAGTAGGGTTGCCCTACTGAAACTTGGCTAATGTGTGCTTTGAAAAGGGATAAAGCATATGCGATCTGAATTGTCATCAAAATAAGAGAGTTTAATAAAGTGTCTTAAAAATAATAAGTCTATATAATTAAATTAAAACAACTAGTAATTATATTACATACATTCATACTGTCACACCTTTTTCCCATATAAGGGGTAGGGAGAGGCCACACACGTAGCCTACTTTTCGCCTCCGCGGGAAACGAGACGTTACGGGTGGCGAACCCGTACGAGTTTTTGGTACGAGTCAAAAAATCATTACTCCCCATTATGTTCCCATGGTGAGTATAGTGACAGCGTTGCATATTCTGGTATTATTCTACACGAATGAAGGCTTTCGTACAATACCTTAGTCGCCTCTGGGTAGAAACCGAGTTGTCGTAAGAGAAATACAAATAAAATAATGCCTTATATTGTGCATTTTCTAGTTGATACTTTCGACTGTATATCCTGTATATGTATGAGCTGAAGATATCCAGACAACGTGCGCAATCTAGACGTTATGTTAAAGCATTCCTATGTTACTGAACACATCAAATGTTATCTTTAACCCGCATATTCAATTTGTGCAATCAGTAATTCTACATATGAATTACTAGTTAAATTACATCATCCTTGAAAAGTTACATAAAAATAAAAATTTAATACTTTCATATTACACATTATAGTACCCCTTCATTTGTATAATAATAACATGCGAATGATACAGTTGCAATTGATTTATGACTATCTATAAAATGATGACTAAATAATTATTATCGAAATAATAATTATAATAAGAAGTCTATATATTAATAGGTGAAGAGAACTTTGTACCCCTTTTCATGGTTCCGTAGTTAATAAACCCTTATAGTTTCGCCATGTACATCTGTCCGCCCGTCCGCGGCTCAGACTCTTAGTACTAAAAAGCTGTAATTCGGCATAGGTATGCATATTAATCACGCCGACAAAGTTGTAAAATAAAATCTTGTAAAAAAAATTTAACCACACGTAAATTGGGGGCGAAGTTTTTTCCTAGTTTATCTCAAGGTGTGGGGGGTGTGTCGTTGGATAAGTCTTTTAAAAATAGTAATAGTATTGCAGTATTCAAATTAATAGCAGTGATCAATCTGTATTTCAACCGCATATTGTATTTAAGCTGATTTATATGCGGTGCTTAAATAGATAATATTTTATCTAACTTCACTTGTAAAGTTGGATTTTGTAACTCCATCTTCACTTATCATCGTCCTATTTGAGCCCGTTCTTAAAAATTATTAGCCGTTAAACCGTGAACTCAATTTTATTAATATGTTCAGTTTATTAATATTTTGACGGCCAACTACGGACAACTACTGCGTGTGGCCCGACACGCACTTGACCGATTTTATATAGGTATACATAATAAAAGTAAAAAAAGGGTTTAATCTGCACTATATGTAAATATATATTAGTTTTTACACAGTTGAAATAAGTTAACGTGAGTTCAGTTCAGTTCAGTACAAATCAGTTTAAAACCATTTTGAACTGAACTGCAACTAGTTTTTACACAGTTGAATGTGTTACGTGATGTCGAACCAAAAATACCAGTATACCTATTTTCATTCCTTCATACAGTCTAAATAGCTGCAGGTGAAAGCATTGTTACATGACGCAGAGTAGATCATTGGAAAACCTTGGCGTGGTAGTTGACAAAACAGCGCGGAAAAGTAAAAGTGTCATTGGCGACTTGCCATCAAATTCGAGGCGTGAACATTGTGCGCACACAACAACCACACAAACATTTAACCATTACCTATAGTTAATACATTGGATTGGTGATAAAAGAGTTTTTGTCTATACTTTATACATTATATAGAGGCTACACATGTAGCACACATTTCGCCCCTGCGGGAAAAAACACGTGACTGATGGTGAATCAAGTCGCCGCCATTTTGGTACGAGTCGAAAAAAATATGACTATCCATTGCGTTCCCACTAGCAGTGCAGTGACAGCGTTGCATATTATATTGTTATTCTGCACAATAAAGGCTGTCCGTAAAGTACCTTAGTCGCCTCTTACGAAGCCTCGGTAGGAAGGAGTCGCCGGACACCTATCGGCTAATAAAAGCTTTGTTATTATAATCACATAAATCATCATAAATCTTATGGAAATACTTATTTCTTCTCTCCAAAACAAAGAAATTTTATAGAGAAATGTCTGACACAAACGACATGTCAAGAAAGAATAAATTTTACTGAACTTATAAGAACCAAAAGTGCCAAGGATTCTTTATCTAGTTGTCTTGTCCGGCAAAAAAGGCAATTTTTTGTATATCTTCTTCTTCTTCTTTTTTTAAGAAAAACGTGAAAAACGTGTTCATATTACAAGGGTTGTAAACGGTGACACAAAAGACATGTCAAGAAGGAATTAATTTTACTGAACCTATAAGAACCATACTTTATCTAGTTGTTTTGTCCGGCAAAAAAAAGGCAATTTTTTTTTTATTTTCTTCTTCTTTTTTTAAGAAGAACGTAAAAAACGTGTTCATATTACAAGGGTCGTAAACGGTGACACAAAAGACATGTCAAGAAGGAATTAATTTTACTGAACCTATAAGAACCAAAAGGGCCAGGGATACTTTATCTTACTGGTGGTAGGATTCCTATGCAGGAGTCCGTCTAGGTAGGTGGTACCTAGGGCCAGTTATTCTACCGTGAAGCAGTAGTGTGCAAACATTACTGTGTTTCGATTTGAAGGGCACTGTGAGCTAGCGTAATCACTGGGAATATGAGACTTAAGAACCTATGTCTCAGGGTGATGGGCACAGTGTAGTGTCACACAGAATTTTTCTGGGTGGCACAGCATTAGTTATGGGTAGACGTTGCACTTATCATCAGGTGAACGTTTTGCTCGTTTCATCACTTACACAATAAAAAAAAATCTATTTGTCTTGTCCGGCAAAAAAAGGCAATATTTTGTATATCATTTTAAATGAGTAAAATATACTTAACGAAACCAGGAGACAGGACATAAATAAAAAAAAATACTTAAATGGACATAACAGAGTATAACTATCAATCCTGGGACTATAAGCCAATTCTCATTGAACATTAGTGTATGTAAATGATGTTGGTGAATAAAGTAATCTAAGTATCAAATAAAACTCGTGCCAAGTCGCTCAAAAGTAAATCTGTAACTAAAAACAATAACTCACTCGACAGCTAATCCAATTACACGGCCATTGCGAAGATCGCCATCATTACGGTAAAGAGATGTCATTATATGAGGAACATCCGTGGTTTTATTTGATCAACGATTTTTTGCTGTATTTTTAAATCGTTTTGGATATGTTCAATAATCTAGTGATTAATTCACATTCTAAAATTCTATGACAATCTTCTCAATCTTGGAAGTATGCCAGAACGGACAAATGCTATGTCAAGACATATGCAGCCGTCATGTCTTAGTAATTCAAAATTAAATGCGACCCACTTTCCTCAAATAAGTACAACTCAATGTCTAGTTCAAACGGAATAGAAACAATAAAACAGACCTGACCGACACATCCGTTTAAACTTTAAACCGGCTATAAATACTTACAGCTCTACGATGGCGCAAATCCTTACTTATAATCCAGAGATTTGTATCGATGATGAAACGTTTATTACTTTAGCTAAACAAATAAAGTAAACCTCCTGGGTATACTTTATAAACGGACGTTACTGATGAAGATCATAAATAAAAAAAAATCATTTTTACTTACTACAAATGATTCAAGTCAAGTACCCATTCCAAATATTATAAACATGCTATGCAAAATAGTGGCAAATATCCAAAAAATTATAAAAACTTGGCAATGATGAAAAGGGTTCCGTATATAATAATTTTGTCCTATCCGTCTCAGCTATTTTTCTTGGAGACTATAGGCACTATATATATGAAATTTTAAAGGGAGGTGGGTTTATGTACCGCTATACAAAGGTGTATTAAAATTTCAAAAAAAAAATAGGGATGGCACACCATCCACGTAACTGAGGGATTAAATATTTTGTTTAGTGCATATAAGCATGTAACTACCTTACATGCTTATATGCACTAAACAACACTTATATTAGAAAGGTATTTAAAAATAATTACGAAGTTTCTAAATAACTATTTTATTTAAGCTAATACTTGGCGAGATATGGCCCTTTTAAAGTTGTTAAAAGTGTGTCCTAAATATTTTCAATAACGCGATAGAGCATTCTGAAAAAAATTAAGGTGGTCTACCACCCGAGGTTTGAACTTAGGTTCTAATCTAGAAAATACTTTCGACGAACATATGTTTGGAATAAGAAATGTCGTGTAGTTTTTGAGATATGGAATATTTTCGGTTACACGCATTTATTCCCATATTTCCCACTACGGAACCCTTCACTGTGCGTGGTCCGACACACACTTGACCGGTTTTTAATGTTTGTTACGTTTTCGTTTCGGTCAAATTAATTCAAGTTACCTTTTCTTATTTAACGTACGGTAACTGATTTACCAGCCACTGAAGCGGATAATTTTTATTCACAAATAATAAATGTAAAATTTTGTATGTTTGTTTGACATTCAATCACGCTTAAAATGCTGAACGAATTGTAATGAAATTTGGCATTCATGTACATTTTTTTCATGGAAAATGTTATAGAATACTTTTTATAACATTATCATAAAAATAATTTATAGCATCAATTAATTTAATTTATGCAGAGCGTTAGAGAGCGGAAAACAGCTAGTAGGAATATAAATCTAAAAAAGGCCGTAGTTATTCAGAGAACGGGAGCTAGCCTTATAGAAGAGGTGCAAACGAGCAAGCGGCTTACCTGATGGTAAATGATCACCGCTGCACATAATTATCCGCAACACCAAAGACATTGCACGTGCGTTGCCTTTGAGAAAGGAGTAGGCTCTTTTCTAAGAGGAAAAACCGCTAGCTAAGATCCTCCACACCAGGTGCCCGCATGGGCGCAGTAACCAGTTGTGTCAGATCATATGCCAAGGCAAAGTCATACAGCTTCGTACTTTCGGGACCGCCGAGGCTTTGAGAACATATATTCTCTCTGACGTATCTCGTCTCTGACTCAAACCCCGGCTGGTGACACAAAAGAATGTCCCAGTTTGTACCCCGGGTAGCAGAGATAAGCGGTATCAGCCGGAGAGGACAACTGCAACTGGATAAGAAAAAGCAAGGGCGGCTTCGCTGTTCGCTAGTTGATAGTGTACAGAACAGATTGTAATGAAGTGTCCACGTATGTCCACATAGCAGTAATCCACGGCGAGCGTGGTAAGGGATGCCGCAGTTTTGTTACTCCGTTTGTCACGAGCAGCACTCGTGCAGAGCCGAACTTTACTGATTTACCACGAGCTCGAAGGTGAAGAAAATCATCGTAATGGAGACCTACACGTCTGAACACTGCTTGTTCGTAGCTGTTAGCTTTACTATTTATTAATTATTTCTTAGGATATGAATTTTGTATCTCTGCCATGACTCTTACGAATTACCGCATAGAAGCGCCTGATTTTATTAACTATTATACACTGTGTACATCTAACTAAATGCTTATGATGTGAAAAGAATTAGAAACCTGACTAGGTAATTATTTTGTTGAAACTGCTACATTAGTTTATTTTAGTTATTTTCACAGCATAATGTCTTATGGTGTTTTATTGTGGGGAAATGAGACTGACGTAGAGGTGATTATTGTTTTGCAAAAGAGGGCCATAAGATCTATTTATAATCTTGGCTCCTAGAGTGTCTCTCAGAGATCGCCTTTAACCTGCCCATGGGATTTATTACGTGGCTGCAGCTAGTTTAAATATAGCCGCTTTATATTCATTACCTAAAATTCTAGACAGTAGTCAAACCAAAATTAGGTTTTTTCTAAATTAATCGTTTAGTTATGTCTCACCCATGTCATACAATATAGTGAAAAAAGTAGGTACTTACATTCCAACCAATAGCTTCAACATAGAAATCTATCTTTTCGGGATCTTCAGGCTCGGAGTCTGTATCCAGGAGAGTCTCATTACCGCTGTCAGTATCACGTCCTGGACTTCTTTCTCCTTGCAAATCCGTCACTACCTTCTGTTCACCATCTTGCTCCTCGGACTCCTTTAAAGGCGCTAGTGGGGTTGATTCTTCAAGAGCCGCTCGTTGCGAAACTTGTTTGAGTATTGACCCGAATTTCTCAAAAAAACTGTCATCCACTTCTTGTATTCTGTAAATAATCGAAAATGTTATGTTAAAAATATGTTTTTCTATATTTAAATTCTATTAAATCTTATATTATTAAATCATATTACTAAGGGCCTTTAAATTAAATACATTTAAAGTATACATAAATGCTACCATTGTCTATTAAGATCAACAGCTTAGTCTGTAAAAAAATAAGGAACCTGTCAAATTTAGAAACAGCTGAATTTGTATATTTATGTCTTAAGGTACTTTATTACGGAAAATTGCGCAGACGTACCATAAAAAATATTTATAGTCTTGCCTTCAAAGTATAACTTATAGACAAATTAAGAACTGAAATCAGTTTAATAAAAATTGATGTTCATAATCTAAATATAAGAAAATTACTCGAATTCACAAAGTCAGAATTTCATTTATCTGGCAATGTATACGTTTTTATAACAAAACCCCAGAATCTTCTGTCCTTTCCTTCGAAATCCTTTCAAAAGCACTAAAACGTTTATGTAACAAAGCCTTTATAAATAGGATTCAGTACTGTAAGTGTCGAGTGGTAGCGGCTTAAGGGAATCTACCACCCTACCTCATCCCGTGGATGTCGTAAAAGAGGAACATAATACCATAATACCAGAACATCAGGATCTTCCTGGAACAACTGAATAAATAAACTGCGGTTGCAAACCCGCCTACCAAGCGTGGCAACTATGGCAGTTCAGCAGTGGACTAGTGATAAGCTGAATTGATAATGATGACTATAATATTAAAAAATACATGGATGATATGATGATAACCCTCAAATAAGAGGTATTGAGGTATCCACTACCAAACTATTTCTACATCTTTATTATACTTTTTGTAATTAGTGACTACTGAGTTTCTTAATGGTTCTTCATAGGACAAAGGTATTTTTGGAGAACCCATGTGTTGTTCATTACATATTCCTAAAATTTAAAACAAAAGTGGAGAAGGATTAATAACAAACTTGTGAAACAGAACCAATGATATATTTGTAAACAAACTATTTTTAAAAAACAATAACTAAAAACTGGAATATGTTAAAACATTTTAAATCTAGATTATAGCTTCTTAAAGTAACAGTGACACAAAATTATTATTTTTAAAATATCTCCAATACATAAATGCAATTATTATTCTTATGCCTAATAGAATAAGTGTGCAATAATCATTAGCAGGATGTCACCTGTTTATAATCCTAAACATCACAATTAATTGGAAGACTGGAATACATTGCCTAGAAGTTACTTGTATACAATCAATACAAATTTAGTTCCTTATGTCTCACACTTGATGAAGGAACTGAACATGTAACTGTGATTTTATTTCACTTAACAACAGATGATAGTACATAAATCTTATTGTCAAGACTATTTATCATTATCTACAATAAGAATAACATTCTTTATGGATTACAATATTAGACAATACAATAGTTACAATTAATTATCTAGAATTAAATAATTATGGATATATAATATAGTCACAAGATTTTTCTGGCATTTCCTGATGGTCTTTTATGACCATTGCCCCATCCCTCCTCCATCTGATGGCAATAGAATAGCTCTCATATCTCAATATACTAGACCTAATTTTTTTTATTTAATGATTTCATTTTATTTACGCGATTTTTTTTATTTATTTTTTTCTAATACCCGCCGTGTGGTGGTGGCTTAAGATAATCTACCACCCAATCTCATCCCGAGGGTGTCGTAAAAGTTGTCACATGGAAAATAAAAACCAGGAGATGGGCAGCAGCATCTTCCTGGAACATCTGAATAAACAAACTGTGGATGCCAACACGCCTGCCAAGTATGGCAACTATGTCAAAATCACCCAAAATGAGAGCTACAAACTATTGTGGCAATCTGTGGGGGAGGCCTATGTTCAGCAGTGGACTAGTGATAGACTGAAATGACTATGATGACAATTTTTTTTCTATCCCTTTACAACAAATGACTCCAAATTATCTAGACTAGTGATGGGCACCAGCTTCTAGGTAGCAGAGATTATGATTATACTGCAATTTGCCAATCTGCCTGCCAAGTGTGGTAATTACAGCAAAATTTTTAAAGAGTCCCATGTCCAGAGCAGTGTAGGTACTGTTTAGTATCCTGAGTTAATTGTTTGAGGCAAAAATAATAAAATGAAAACACACATTTTCTATATATAGATTAGAGTAAGACTAAAAAGTAGAATAAAACTATAAACTGGCAAATGGATTATGTTTACTTTTTCCCATATAAGGGATGGGCAGGAATCCACATTCATCCATGTGGGAAATGAGATGTGACAGGTGGCATACCATGTCACTGAAATGTTCCAAAAGTTATATATTTTTAATTTTTAAATAAAGGTCTAAACAATGTATTGATACATAATTTGCTTGTTACATAATAATAGTAACATTTACTTATCAAGACCTGAAAATAGAGTATACTTAATGTCAGTATACTCTTCAACACCATGCTTGCTACCCTCCCTTCCTATTCCTGACTCTTTGATACCTCCAAATGGTGGTTCCGCAGCTGACAAAATGCCATCATTAATGGCAACCATTCCAAACTCTAGCTGTCGAGACATTCCTAAATGCCTGTCCTAGGTCTTTGGTAAATACATAAGATGCTAGTCCACTCTGTGTGCTATTTGCTATTTTGAGGACTTCATCTTCTGTTTTAAACTTGAGACACACAGCAACAGGTCCAAATATCTCTTCAGTGTATATTGACATGTCTGGCTTGACGTCAGTTAGTAAAGTAGATTCATAGAATTTACTGCCAAGATTTGTTGCAAATTTACCACCAACTAAAGGCTTTGCACCCTTCTGTACAGCATCATCAACCAAACCAGATACTTTTTTTGCTTGCGTTTCATTTATTAAAGGTCCACAAGTTACTACCTTGTTTCGTACCTGGACCCAAGACACATTTCTGTCCAATACGATTCTTGAATCCTTCCACAAATTTGCTATACACATCTTCATGAATTAAAAATCTGTTTGCTCCAACACATGCCTGACCATTATTTCTAAATTTAGCAAGCATTGCTTGATCTAAAGCATTCTCTAAGTCAGCACTTGGAAACACTATGAAAGGTGCATTTCCACCCAGTTCTAATGCTATCCTCTTCACTCCCTTTGCTGCCATACCGTAAAGAATCTTCCCAACATGTGTGGAACCTGTGAAAGAAATACATCTAACATTGGGATCTTCACACATTAACTTTCCAACATTAGGAGCATTTTTTCTACTTGAAGTAACCACATTAATAACGCCTTTTGGTACTCCAGCTTGCTCAGCTAACTCAGCAGCAGCTAAGGCTGCTAACGGAGTATCTTCAGATGGTTTAATCACACAAGTGCATCCCGCTGCCATCAAAGCACCTACTTTGCGTGTGATCATTGCGAAAGGGAAGTTCCATGGCGTTATTACAGATACAACTCCAACTGGATGTCTGGTGACCATCACCTGCTTATTAGGCCATGGACTGCTTAAAACTTCTCCATTCACATGCCGTGCGGTATCAGCAAACCATTCTAAAAATGAATTACCATATGCAACTTCCCCTTTTGATTCTGACAGCGGTTTTCCTGATTCAGCTGTAATGATTTCAGCTAACTTATCAGTATTCTTCTGACACAAATCAAACCATTTTCTAAGTATGTAGGAGCGTTCTTTTGCTGTAGTATCCTTCCAAACTACGAGAGCATTTGACGCAGCTTCAATCGCTTTTTGAGCATCTGATACATCCATATCCGGCACTTTTGTTATCGTACTATCATCCGCCGGATTAAACACCGGAAACATCTTGTTACGGTCTGCACTTAACCACTGGCCATTAATATACGCCTGGTTTCTGAGTAGGTGCATGCTCCTTGACATTACAGTATAAAATTTACAAATTTGCGTAGTATTTAAACGCAAAATAATCATATTTTTTTTAAATAAAATGAACAGAGCACTATTTAGTAGCTTCCCAGTTTACGTAACAGTCAGGGTCAGGCGATAAGATACGCTACGAGTACATAACTAATACACTTATTCAGTAAACCAATGTACTATAGATTATTCAATATTCCCTCATGTAGATTTAATAATTTAAAATTAATGGGTTATGATTTTTCATGAGAACAAGAATACATCTGACAATTTGACACTGACAGTTTTACCTAGTGCTGCCAGTAATTTGATTATTTTTTAAAAACGACAAAAATAAGAAAATAATATTAAACAGTTGGGCGCAGTAAACTAGAATTTAACAGCAAATTATTTTACATTGCATTCACGGGAAATAGTAATAAAGCTATTTTTGTCTAACTACCGAACACTGTTGAAAGTCATCAACTGCGCAGGGCATAATATTACCGTGCCACAAACACATAGACTATATGCCCATGGGTGTGCGCGTACTTGTTTGTGTTCACTTCGACAATATTTTCTCAACACATTGAATAAAAACTCGAAAACTTACTTTTATTCAATATGTTGCGTATGTATAAGAAATCATTATGAATTTAAAATATCTATTATTTATTCTACAAATATCAAATATATAAAATCACTGAACAAAACTTAGTTTTCTAATTATTTTTAAGTTCCTAATGTTTCTAGCACTTTGCAGCTATTATGGTCACGGAGGAACTGAGGTACTAGATATCTTGACGTCATAGCTAATCCAAGTTATTTCCAGCCTTTTAATTATTAATTTTGGTCCTATCTACGCAAACGAGCCTTAGTTGCATTGCCTAAAAGTTCTGTATGCAATAGATTTTATTTTATTCTCTATCTTCTTTGACGAAATTACGAAGGTTTAAGTATCGCAGTTCTTTCGATTTGTTGTCTTAATCTGGCAATTTATAGATAGGGTCGAATCTGAAACGGGTCACAGCTTGCAAAGCGCCAGAAACGTCGGGACATCACAAAAATTTAAAATCCAATTAAATATTCAATCTTTATTAGTCAATTTAAATTAATATAATTAAAAGAAAAAGTATAGAATAATTTAACTTTGCATACAAAGTTATCGATATATTTATCATTAGGGCATTTCCCGACCACTATTAATCAAAATATATATTAAGATTATTACTATAAGAATCAATAAAAAAATTGCGTGTCATTCATATTTAAGTAACGATATACAATACAATAACTTAATGACGAATTAATTCCTACGATAACAAAATTTATAAGAGGGCAACATTACTCCTAACCGATTTCTGTATCAATCGAATACTCGCTCTAGAACTAAGAGTGCGCGGAATTATTAATAATTTTGGCGATTACTTTTGAAGTCTTGCTGCTTGAAGATTGTATACTTGGTTATGTTACTTGACACTGGAAAACAGTTTATGATCGTTTCCATAAATAAATAAAAGAACTAGGGCGCTGCCCGCAAAGAAAAGTTCTAAGTATATACGAGGGTGGATTGAAAAGTACTCGGCCTAACACAGATCCATTCAATTCTAAAAATCAAATCTACCCACATTATTTAGTTCAGTTCAGACTAGTTCATTGTGTGAAGTTCGAAACGTGTGCGATAATTAGTTGTGATTTTATAAATTTATTAACAAAGTAATCGGTCATAATTTCCGCGAATGGAGCAAATCGAGCAGCGTGCCGTCATTAAGTACCTCCATAAGAAGGGGCTATCATCAAAAGCCATCCATGATGACATGGTCAGTACATTAGGCGATTGTGCTCTGTCATATTCATCCGTCAAAAAATGGATAGCAGAATTTAAGCTGTGGTAGAGAGAGTGTGAAAGATGAACCCCGCTCTGGAAGGCCTTCGACGTCAACTACTGACGAAAATATTAAAAAAGTACTTGATTTAATAATGGGAGACCGCAGATTAAAAATTAGAGAGATAGCCGAGATTATAGGCATCTCTTATGAACGAACTCAAAACATCATTGTCAACGAGTTGGGTTTCCACAAGGTGTCTGCGAGGTGGGTTCCGCGACTGCTTTCAGTTGAACAAAAAAGGACTCGATTGACTATTTCACGCGACTGTTTGGAGTTATTTGAAGCCGATGCAGATGATTTTTTGAATCGTTTTGTTACTATGGACGAAACATGGGTTCATTACTGTACACCGGAAACAAAACAACAATCAAAACAGTGGAGAAGACCTGGTTCACTACCCCCTAAAAAGGCTAAGTCGATTTTGTCAGCAAATAAGGTGATGGCTTCAGTATTCTGGGACTCGAAAGGTGTGATTATGATTGATTATCTTGAAAGGGGTCAGACTATAAACTCTGATTACTACTGCACCTTACTACGTCGTTTACGAGAGGAAATAAAAGAAAAACGTCGAGGAATGCTCAGAAGAAAAATCCTGTTTCATCAAGATAACGCCCGTGTTCACACGTCAGTACAGTCAATGGCTGGAATTCACAACTGTGGCTTTGAACTGTTACCACATCCGCCGTATTCACCTGATCTGGCACCATCAGACTTCTTTCTGTTCCCTAACCTAAAAAAGCACTTGGGAGGTCAAAGATTTTCGACAAACGACGAGGTCAAAGCAGCTGTAGACGCATATTTTGACTCTAAGAAAGAATCATTTTTTTTAACGGTCTAAATGCTTGGAAGGGGAGGTGGCAAAGTGTATTGAACTTGATGGTGATTATGTAGAAAAATAAAAATATAACTGATTTAGTATGTGTTTATTTTCTTGGTTAGGCCGAGTACTTTTCAATCCACCCTCGTACCTTATATAGCGGAGCACGATTTATTCTGATTTTGGCCGAGCCAACACGTATCTGGTGCACATCTGGTTCTTATTAAAATGTAATAGGAAAATGAAACTAATCTCAAGCGACGCCACGCAACTATTGCTTTGTTATAGTGAAAGTGCTTCATAATCATAATTTTCATCAATCATTGTTTGAAATTATAAACTTATAGTGTAACCATGAAAAAAAAATTTTTTCAACCACCTGAATTTTTTTTAAATTTCTCTCAGTTAAAATTGGTTCTATAATTTTTACACATCGGTTGATTTTTCACCAATAAACGTATTGTAATGTTCTGAAAACCATTAATATTATATCAATAATCTACCGTCATTTCACATTCGTATCGCTTAAGCGCTTCATTGGATCCGAGAAATAGCTCAGTTGATGCCAACTCCGCTTTGTTGGTCTTATGTTTTATCATGCAAATTGTAGTAGGGATACCATAACACTTTCAAACAGATGACGATAGTGTCACAGAAAAGAAACAATCTGTCATCTGCTCAATTCATATTTGGTATACATAGGTGGGCATAAAATCTTAGCAAATATTTGTTGATCATTTATTTTAGAAACATCTTATGCCATTTTTTTTAAATGATATCGTCGAAATGGGTCCCATCTCGTCGTTGGCACTAAAGCAAACGACTACGCAAAATTTTGGAAAACTCGATGACACGTGCTGTTATATGCTATCGCTGATCGCGGCTACCTCCTCGTGGATGTTCCGTTTCAATTAGGATACTGTTGTCGGTTTATTAAGATACACACGTTATTTCAGGTATCACCACAAGAAAGAATCGAAAGGTGTAAGGTCCGGCTTCGTTGGAGGCCATGGAGAATCGGCGAGAAATCAATTTGTTCAGAAACATTTCTTTGACTACTGGTAAAGTCACGTTTGACGCATCGCATGTTAATCCATCTTCTGTATCCAAGTCCAGCTGTTTTATCCTTCAAATTCATGTCACCGTGGCACCCTAAAACTTTCGCAACATTTTCACGTATTCGCTTAATTCACAGTTACGTCATTTCCTTCATAACTTTCAAAGAAATACGGACCAATTATGCCTTTTGCTGATATGGCAGCCCATACTGTCGTTTGGGGTGAATGAAGTGGCTTTTGGTGGTTAGGGCGATGGTTTTACTAGCTCCAGTAGCAACTATTGTGCTTATTGACATGTGAAAGTGGACCTCGACTGTAAACAATACATTCTCAAGGATAGAATATCGCTTTAGCATAGTGCCAGCCCATAACTTACGATGAATATACTCGTTTGGTCTTATCTTCTGCACAATTTTAAACTTGAATGGGTGGAGTTTGAGTCCACGTGCAAAATTCGCCGTAGACTAGTTCTTGGTATTGCCAGGGCCGCCGAACGCTTACGCGTAGATGACTCTGAGTCATTTCTTACGGAAATTTCAACCTCCCGAATGTTCTCTTCGCTCCTTCTTGAACGTGCCCGCCCTGTTTGTATAATATTCTTTGTGAAAATTTGCTTCGATAAACTGTGTTGGTATTTGCAAAAAATTTTGGCCCACCTGTACAAGTAATATATAACCATCCAATAAATAAATCCAACATCCTGTATAATAATATCAAAACTTATATTATGAAGAGGAAAGATTTGATTTTTTGTATGTTTGGTTGTGCGCTGCGAAAACTATTGATGATAAAGAAAATAATGTACTTCATTTTCATAGTACTCATCAATTCTCACAAAAAAGTCGGCGAGGCTATATGTCTAACTATTATAGTTAGTCACAATAACCACTTTTTTGTACAAACTAGTCTATCAAAACACGGGTAGAATCGAAAGATGATGACATTCGTATCATGATATTAGTTCTTATCCTACAAAATAGTTTCATAATCAAGGTTTTTTATGTACATGTACTTTACATTATTCAAATCGGACCTATCGTTTAGAAGTTATGACTGGTATACAAATGTTAAAAGTAAGAAAAATGCCGCGGTGTGAGCGAACAGCCCTACGCTCGCCCGCGCTACGAGCGACATTATATTTTTTGTAAACTAGAAACAATTGAATAAAACATTATTTTTGTAACTTAATCTTACCTGACCAGCTGCAGACCCGCCGAGGAGCATAGCTACTACAAAAATGTTAGTAAAGAGATTTTTGTTGTTCTATATGTCCAAATAAAGTATTGATTTATCTTTTAAATATCTCTCTACCCGTGCGAAGCCTGGGCGGATCGCTAGTGTATCTATAAAGATATTGTAGACGTGAAGCACATGTGAAAAGCTTTCAATTCGATTACATTTATTTTGCTAGTTGCATAATCATAACACAACCATACCCGAAAAACAAGAATTTATGTTTTTGTACAAATATTGGTTCCGCCTGGGATTCAAGCCCAGAACCCGCGGTGCAGTAGTCAGGTAATCTGACCACTAGGCCTCAAATTCAACAATATAAATAAAATCTATGTCAGTCTTTCGCTCCGAACGAATGGACATACGAACCTATACGCATCGTTATATATTATTGATTAATACCACGTTCACACCTATTAAGAACTATAATTTAATTTTTGTATATTTTCTCAATACATTTTTTTACCACAATATTATATAAAATAAAAAAGATTAGTCCCATAGGCACCGTGTTTAATTACACTTTACTATTAAGGGCGGATTTCACCGTTGAAAATAAACCCGATCAGTTCAAGCTAAACGAAGTTTAAGCGTTTAACTGAGTTCAATGCTACAGTTTGCATTTCATCAACAAATGAACGCAGTCAATGCTAAACGCGGTTCAAATTCTGAACACCTAATTTTCGACGTTCAGCTCTTTAAACGTGTTTAGAAAGCTGTCATTGTCAATTGCACAACTATGTAAACACAAAATTTATTTTTAATTCGTATTGTTTATTGTTTGCATACCTATGTAACCTACGCATAAAAACAGGCTGTTTGATGTCGCAAAATACAAGATACATCGACTTTTTGGTTTTAGATTGTGACGATATTTCAGTATAAACTTCGTATTACTGAAACATTTGCCGGTGAAATCGGTTAGACGAAAACCGAGATCAAATGATACATTTGAATTCAGTTAAGTAAAATGTGGTTTTATTAAACTTGGTTTCCAAAGCGATCGGTGAAATCGGATCTAAAAGTCACACGAAATAAAACCGAAATTGAAACTGCCAACTTTAGTTTAGCAATCGCACATAAGCAGCACCTCTGTTCACAAAAATTACTCATGACGCAGTTCACAAAAATGTTGCCATAAAGCACATGCATGCATTTGGCACCCATTGTGATTTGGCAACCTCCGTGTCAAAATGTAATTATCAATACCTATTGCTCGTTATTTTAATGATTAATAATTGTACTCTAATAATTATACTATTTAATTTAACATAAAAGCAGCGGGAACAGCAAATCGACATTGATTTTTATTCGCCCTTCAAACACTGCAGCCCTAGTGTCGGGTCTCGCGGGCGAAAGCGTAAATCAATCTAGTCCTGTGGCCGTGGCAGTCGTAGAATTTAAACTAGTAGTAACCTTCAACAGATAACCAGTAACCATCACAAATATGGCCGTTCTGAAAAGGCAGTAACCTAAACTAACATCGCCTTTCATAGGCGAGGTGTCTATTACTGCAATCATCGAGCCGTCAGTGCTTTAGCTAGTGTAATTACTGGGCTTAAGAACTGATGTCTCAAGGTGACACAGGCACAGTGTGGTGCTACACAAAAATGCTCTAAGTAACACAGTATTTGTTATGGGCAGACATTGCACTTATCATCAGGTGAACGATTTGCTCGTCTCGTCACTATATTTTAAAAAAAGCTACCAGCCTAGAGCGGCTATTGTATTGAGGGAGACTTATCTCCGGCAAAGAACTGCTAAGGGGCTGGTGTATATAATAATGATGAACATATTTAAAGGTTCTGGATTTACATAAACAATGCCACGGGCATACAAACGCGATGTAACGATGACTAAGTTAGTCCCAAGGCCTCAATCTGTAACCTGTGTAAAATCCGGCTAGATTTAGTAATTCATTCCCTCATACAGACAGGTAGACACAGAGAACTTAAAATAATTTTATGTAAAAATTTTATTAACATCATTAATATTAGAATCATAAGATATTATTAGATATTTTTTTTAAATTGGATCATCATCATCATCATCATTTCTGCCCATCACTAGTCCACTGCTGAACATAGGCCTTCCCCATAGATTGCCACAAAAGTGTGTAGCCTTCATTTCGGGGGATTTTGCAATAGTTGCCACGCTTGTCTGGTGGATTGGCAACCGCAGTTTATTTATTCAGATGTTTCAGTAAGATGCTGCTGCCCATCTCCTGGTTTTTATTTTTCTTCTGTCAACTTTTACGACACCCACGGGATGAGATGGAGTGTAGAGATGGTAGATTCTCTTAAGCCACCACACGGCGCAATTGGATAACGATATATAAAGTCATTTAGATATTTTATCATTATTGAATTGGTGAAAATGTTAAACCCGGTAAAAACGGATAAATAAACTATTGAAAAATAAGACTCGGATTTTCATTTCGAACAAAATATAAAAAATAATATTATACTTATAGATATATGCCAAAAGGCATTAAGTCCGCCTTTTGTAATCCTTTTTTTAAAATAAGGTCAATACAATAAAGAATAAATAAATAAATAAATATCTACGCCACATTAATGTATTATTCCGAAGAACATGATCTTCAATTGAATGTAATAAATCTACTAATGCTGTGCAATTCATAAATGCAATTCATAGATAAAAAGTTTATCAAAAATTAGAATATGAGAAAATGTTTCGAAAGATTAATTTTTTTTTTTAGTACGTGACTTACTTGCTTTCATGCACTTGCTCTTCAGTAGACTTCTGCTGTTGTAATTTATCATAGAAACCCTTCCACATAGATTCCTCATCCATGTTGTTTTAAAAATTCTTAAGTACTTTAAATCACAACAACAAAAACAACTTGTACCGGCACTGTTCCCCAAAGCAAATGTAAATGAATCACCAAATCGAGTCATATGTTCTGAGAGCTATGACGTAAACAACGCAGGTTATAAGATCGTCGACACTGAGTGGGTATACAAATTTAAAGCGTTACCACAACTTATATTTTAGGGTTCGTTTGAGGTTATAATATGTATTTTACCCACGAAATAAAATTACTTTATAAAATCACAGTAGGAAAAGGAAATCGATTGCAACGATGTTTAAGTTTAGTAATATCAACGTCTTGCAAGTATGACTTTGCGTAGTGTACAAACGCGGTTAAAACGAGTGAAATGACGTAATTCAAGGCAGCGTCCATTCCGTCGCACACAACGAACGGGCCGGCAACTAACCAGCCAGCATTAACACACGCTCTTTTGTAATAAAACACGATCACTAAATTATTACACATGTGAATGATGAATGAATCGGAATCAACAATGTAAACTTCCGCTAGATTAAAAAAAACTGGTCTTCTCTTTTGTATTTTAGGTAACAATGAGACTTTTCGATTTCTTCGAACGATTCGAACCCTTTTTCTATAAATATTAGATAATAAGCAATGTTAGGTATGATACAGTGGACATAAGTTTATTACTTTCATATTTCATTCACTTTTACCTTTACATTTTTACCTTTACAACATATGAATAATGCAATTGTTCTACTTGCTAATAATGGCGTACATTATTAGTTAATAGAGTTCTTAATAGTATAAATATGCATTCATTGTGTTTCTGTCTATAAACCTATTTATACGCAAGTTTGGTAGAGGTGTGGGAAAATCCATCACCTCATTTCTATCCGTGCGTCGTGCGTTTCGCAAAAGTCCACAAAAAAAAGGTAAAAGTCGTATTAAATGTACCAGGACTACAGCGAAATGGCGAAATGCCTAGCGTGACAAATACATTTTGGGAGAGGCCAATGCCCAACAGTGGACACTTATGTTTGTCAGTCTGATATAGATGCTACTGAAAACATATCATTAAATCTCATAAAGTCATATGTCAACAGTAATATAATATTACATTGGCATCTTAAATACTTATAGACTAGTCCCATTTTACTACGTACAGAATATTGTTTTACATAATACTTTGTCTGTGTCTACGGAGACAGTACAAAATTGAAAAAAAAAACCTCTAGAATCTTTTGAGATGTCACGATGAAATAGACTTAATTAATCCCAAGATTACGTAATACATAGTGAAATACGATCTTGACGCTTTCTTTGGCTTAGAAAGCCAAAATACTCTAGAAGCTACTAAAGCATTTTTGATAATTGATTTATAGTTTTTAATAGGTATAAAATTTATAAATAGGTTTAAAAAGTATCATATATCATAGGTTTAAAAAGTATCATATCAGCCCTATGTGGCATATTCAATTCGATTCGCTAATTTTATTAACCGTTAGTCGAAACGAGCGTGGGATTATAATCTAGTACAACGAAGACGCAGTTTCGGTTCATCGAACTACAGAGCTAACGAACATCACGCTGGAGTTGACCAAGATTATTATGCTAAACCGAAAAGCTGTTAGCTTTCTTGGGTCTTACAGATTCATCGAACAAGTGCGTTCGCGGGCCTCTGGCTTTATATTGGTAGGAATACCCATCGTAAATACATAAATATTATCATCATACAGGCATGTCACTCTCGCGTTTCACGTGTGTTTCGTGAGATTGTCTTATTATTTGTTAGAATATAAGTCACGATTTCTTGCACCTTAAGCGCTGGTGGCCGTTACCGCTCAGTGTATTTCGGTCATGGTATTTTTATAGACGGTTAATTTGTATGGTTATTGGGCCGGCGCTTGCCTTAAATTTCATAGATGCGAGGGACCTGAAATCGATCTTCAGTGCCGGCGCCTCTTATTGATTAAAGATAACCTCTTAAGATGTTGATTAATCATGTGGTCAATAGTGAAAAAAACATCACAAGGAAACCTGCATGTCTGAGGAATAATAATATTACAAAGACATTTGAAGTCCGCCAATGACGTGGCGGACTCTTTCCGTCTCCAAATCCCTCTCAGAAGAATCTAGGTTTTCGGCATTTTCCATAGACAGCACCTACGAAATGAGGAGAGATGACAGATTTTCTAAAGCCGCCATTACACGGAAATGTAACACACACTTTACACTTAACAAACACTTGACTGAACCTTAATCATTTCCGTGAGAATCTTTCAGTTGGAAAACATAGTAAATATTTTGTACAAGGCCAAAAGAATTAAACTCGTTATCCATACTAATATTATAATATTAGTATGGATAACGAGTTTAATTCTTTTCATTCATTTCATTTATAAATGCGAAAGTAGCTCTCTCTGACTCTGTCTCTCTCTCTCTCTCTCTGTTTGTTACCTTTTCAAGGCTTTACCGGTGAATCGATCTTGACGAAATTTTGCACAAAGATAGCTTGCATTCTTTAGAGACGGTCTTAGGATACGTTTTATCCTGAAAAATGAACTTATACCCACGCGGGCATCAACAGTACAAAATATTTACCACTAATATTTTGTACACGTAATGAGCCTAAAATTATTAATCGTGTTATTTCTTACATAACATTTGAAAAAAAGATTGCAGCAACTAATTTTGTACACTGCTAGTTAGGAATAACATTAAGTAAATAATTATAAATTGCAACAAGTTTCTCGATGACGGTTAACTATGCCGATTATGTCGTCCCTCGTAAATGATAGTCACGGACTCTATTGTTAGTTTTACTAAGAATTTAACATCTTCAATTAAATATTACAATTAATTTTGCCGATGAATTCATGTAACAGAAAAGTAAATAAATTGCTGTTAAATTAAGTAATTCAAGAGAGGACGGAATCGAACACGACGAAAGGTTTTTCTTAACTTTGAATCAATCGATATTGACCAATAGAGATATCTCGGTTGGCGCAGTGGCAATTAGTTTCTGTGCTATGAGTCGCGGGTTCGATTATCGAACGGTACACATATTGGTATGGTTTACAGATTGTTGTTTGTGCTGTTTGTGTATGGGGAATTTTTGTCTACGAAATGCATATAGGAGAAATCCTAATATGAGGCATCGTTATTAATTTTTTTCTGTAACCTGTATTCTGTAACCACTTAACCAAATCTTACCTAAAAACCCATCCGGTAAAGAAATACTTCTAATTTATTTCTCATAAAAAGCTGACAAACTGTTTAATTCATTTAAAGAGTAAGACATGAAAAAAGAGTATGTACTTCACTGTTGTACGGTCCTGAGACACCCGCTTCCAGATGGAAGTAGATACTTTCCGCAAACATATTGCGGTTGTTAACCCGCCTGCCAAGTGTAGCAACTATGGCCCAAATAATCTAAAAACTGGTGGTAGGATTCCTATGCAGGAATCCGTCTAGGTAGGTACCAGCCCAGGGCCAGTTATTCTGCCGTGAAGCAGTAGTGTGCAAGCATTACTGTGTTTCGGTTTGAAGGGCACTGTGAGCTAGCGTAATTACTGGGCATTTGAGACTTAAGAACTGATGTCTCAGGGTGACGGGCGCATTGTGGTGTCACACAGAAGTATTCTGGGTGACACAGCATTTGTTGTGGGCGGACGTTGCACAATAAAAAAAAGAAAAAAAAGCTCAGCGACATATGCTGAGCGAAATGAAATCAGTAACGTTGATATCCACAGCAGAACTAGTGTAAATAGTCATAGCTCTAAGTATAAGGTAGCATAAGTGGCAGTGAGCCGCCCGTATAGCTCGTCAAACCGATAACCGTTGAGGAAGAAAGGTTCTCGAACGGCAACCCCGTACCAGCAAACGCAGTGTAGGGCGATCCCCTCTCTAGATGGAGTGACGACCTGCACGGTTTTGTGGGAAATCAATGGATGCAGGTGTTTCAGTGGCTCAGGACCTTGTTTTGTGGCAATCTATGAGGGAGGCCTATGTTCAGTAGTGGACTAGTGATAGGCTGAAATGATGATGATGAAAAAGCATTAATATATAAATTATATACAGATCAACAGTACAAACCATATAGCCAGTTAATGTGCACATGCAGTTTTAAATCTATGTTAGCTTTTTTTATCTACCACCTACTATTGCGATTTTTTGTCAAGAAATGGTCACAAATTATTTTTAGACATGAGACACGCTCGTTTGTCAGTAGATACATTAAGTTTCTATAACGACGTTATCATTAGCTTTGTTAAATATTGTTCTTCCACAAGATAAGACAGTCTTAAAACTTAAACGAACTGCGTAGATTATCATGAAGTTCATACCACGAAACTTTATACAAAGTCGGGCATCAACTCAGAACAGAAAAAACAGGCATCAAGGCCATTATATAGAGTTTGAGCGACGTAAAGGTTTTTAATTTATTTGACGACACGCTAACCGCGGAACGGGGGCTGTGTAACTAGATAATGGCATGCTTTTAACAGGTTAGGTAAGTATATTTTTGGGTGGTATCAAAAGTTGAAACATCACGAACAAAATTATTTCTTCTATTACACAATGTAAGTGGAAGTTAAATGTAACTATTTGCTGCATTATGACAGAAACACATATCTGTTTCAAACATGTAACGTGTCGAATTAAGAGACAGAAAGTAATACGAACAAAAATAAAAAGTCCTTTGAGAAAATCAGTTAAATACGACAGAAAGGTTTTTAGCTGTCAGTGCCCTTCAGACCCAAATACAGTAGTGTTTGCACACCACTACTTGACGGAAGAATAACGCCACTGCAGTAGTTTCCGCTGGATTAGGCAGATTCCAGAGTAAGATTTCTTCCATACTTTAATATTTTTGAATTTTACGAAACATTAATTAATGACTGTTTGAAAATGTGACTTGTTCTTTTTAACGTTTTTTGTAGAGGGCAAAAAGAACAAGACTAATGTATAATCACATTTTTAAAGGTTTTTTTTACATTTAAATGTTTTGAATGTGACAACGCCTCTTTACCGCTAAAAAGTGTTAACATAATCCTTGACACTTCATCACAACACAGGACATTTTTGCGAGTATTGTTTGGCCTGCAATGGCCTTCAAAATAACTCGGCGTGCTCAGTAGAGCGGGACAGTATTTCTTTCCGGCTCACCACTTGCAACTTTACAAGGCGCAAATTCGGCCACACGTGGAAAACTGTTCTCATTTCTGGGCGGGGGCACCCCAGTGCCAGCTCCTTCCATTTGATAGCATCCAGCGAAGAGCGGCTCTAATCGTCAACGTCCAGGTTCTTTCCGATCAGCTTGATCCACTGGCCTTGCGTAGAGAGGTTGCGTCTCTTTGCGTTTTTATCGTAATTACCACTGGGAATGTTCCGAGAAATTGTTCGGAATCATTCCAGCCGCTAACTTTCACCATCGTTACATAGCGGCACAGCACAAAATTACATCCACATCACCTTAATGGGTGACATTTCACCACTGTACGCTTTTCACGGAATTTTCTGCCACACACAACCACTCTGTGGAACTTGCTGCCGCCAGCGGCTTTTCTGGACCAAATTTCTGGACCGACTTAGGGACATTCAAAAAAAGAAACTGTTCTTATTTTAAAGACCGACAACGCACCCGCAATTACCCTGGTGTTGCGGATCCAGGACCCTGCGAGGCTAGGCATATATTTTTTACATTTTAATGTGGTCGATGGGATATTCCTTTCCCGACATAGACACCAATTAAGAAAGGATTTTGAGAATATTATCTCCTAAATGCGTAAAAGGGCTGGACACATTCCGACCAGCGAAGTGGGCGCATAACGGCTAGTAATATGTAAATCTGTTTAAAACGACTGAGCTAAATCACAATTTTACTGGAATCAGAACTTTGCATAAATCCGTCAAGGTAGGTATTGTGTAGCCAAGCAGTAGTATGTTATTTTAGTTTATTTGCATTACTGTGTACCGCTTTAAAGGGCACTGTAGCTAATGAAATAACTTGGCATATGCTACTTAACTGATGTATCGACGTAACGTGTAACAAGCGCGGTGCAGTGCCACACAAGACTGCAATACAAAGTTCTAAGTGACACTGCAACTATCAAGGAAGGAGCGTTGAACGACTCGCTAGACTCGTTATTTAATGCGATAAAAAAACTACTAGGCTATTTATTATGATATGTATTGAAATTTGTATTTCGAAGTTCGATCGGATCACGCTTTCAGCACAGATCACGTCAGTAATGCGCCAAGTTTCAATAAGTGCAGATGTAAAAATTAATAAGGGAAACCAAATTATAGCTTGTGTGACTAATTTCTTAGCATTTTCAATCAAGAGAAGGGTCATAAACAAGAGATGGATGAAGAATTGCCTTAAGCAATGACTAATACTACGCATTTAAATTTTTTACTTCCCCGCCATAAATGTCGTCTTCCTCCATCGCTCAACCTCATCGTCAACCTCCCGACTACACGATCAATGTTTAATTCATGACCCAGATCAGAACGTTAGATTTCAAAAAAATCTAGAAGTCCTGTGATATATATCGCGATCCATCATACATGGTACTACACGCTCAATAAATATCACGATACTGGATCAACCAAGTATCGCGACAAATTGTGAACGTGTAGCGTTCGCCTTAAGTAGGTGCTTTTTGGTTATCTGAAACGTGAGTCATTATTTTGGCCGCCGATGAATAACTTGTGCATTGTTTGTGCTTAAATATATAGTTACCGAGTAGAATTTCTGTAAAGGACTTCCCCATGCGTTATTTTTATTATACGTAAAATTTAACAGTTGACTTAAAATGATTGTGTTTTGTTTTGTGTAAATTTATCTCGTCGTTTATTTTAAATACTTTAAAGCATAGAACCAGTATTTACATACGATGTTCGTTATGACTGAAACATAAATGATAACACGGTATGTACATAAGATGTGTGAGCGATATCACGAAGATGAATAAGTCTACCTAGTGAACGATGATTGGTCGACAGCTTAATGCACAATGCTGCATGAGATTACCTTGTTAAAAGAACATAAAGATATAGCAGTTTTTAAACATTATTCACGCAAATATTTTCTTTTTTAACAAACGTGAATAATGTCTTAAAATAACAATCCTGGGGACAAATTGGTGGTAGGATTCCTATGCAGGAATCCGTCTAGGTAGGTACCACCCCAGGGCCAGTTATTCTGCCGTAAGGCAGTAGTGTGCAAACATTACTGTGTTTCGGTTTGAAGGGCACTGTGTACTAGCGTAATCACAGGGCATGCGAGACTTAAGAACTGATGTCTCAGGGTGATGGGCACAGTGAGGTGTCACACAGAAATGTTCTGGATGACACAGCATTTGTTATGTGCAGACGTTGCACTTACACTCAGGTGAACGTTTTGCTCGTTTCATCACTTTATTCCATAAAAAATAACAAGAAAATTACTATTTCTTTATAAGACTACACAACCTCACGTCTCTTTCCATTAACTAGCGAAGTATCCTACGCTGGTGGACTGCACATGCTTTTAAAATAATATACAGTTCCCTATCAGAATATTTTCTAAAAGCAGTTTGTATACCATGTAAAGTGCAAATTGTTTGATAATTTGCCTGAATAACCAGACAATTCGCACCTTAGACGCTGCTGCTTCTCACAAGCCCAGACATAGGTGGGTCATGATAATTGGGGTCTGGCTATATGAGTTATTCCGCAATCATCCGGAAGCCATAAAATTATTTAATTTAATTAAAATATAAAATTAAAATTTTACTGGATATATACATACATATGATAATTACACTAGAAATGCCCCAATAAATGTTTATATATTGTTGCAGCCATATTAAATTTGTAGTCGATCGTGATATCACCGTCTAAACTTATCCATGCAACCCACTTCGTATAGTAAGTAATATCATTTATGTATGCGAACAGATATATTTTATACTAATCACGTGACCTGGTAATGCTACCAACTATACTTTGGTATGGTTTTGTTCTACACAATCATAAGTTCTGGGTATACAATATAAATTGTAAATATTTCCCTTTCAGCAAATGAACATTCTTTTAAGAAAAAAATTTTTTAAACTAAAAGTTGTTTAGTTGCGTATTAAGTGAAGTAATATGAGTGATAACAATAAAAATGTGTTTGGATAAAAGAAAATCGCTAGTTGAAAAATATATTAACTCAAACTCAAGAAAATAATCATATTTTGTTGTAATATTAGACGCAGTTGTAAATGTAATTAAATTGTATTCATTCGAAAATAATTTATGTATATATATATAATAACTTTAAATTTATACGTAACGTTCGAAATATTTTCTCGAAAAATAATATGGATTAAAAGATTTCTACATTTGTGTTATATACTCATACATGTATACTACTCATTGCTATATAATATAGTAATATACATAACTTATAGGTACTAATTATGTAGTCTAAATCTAGACTGTTACAGACATCAAGCGCAAATACGTGCAGGTCAATGTACTTCACCGACTTTAAGTGAAATGTTTCAGCTAAGCAGTTATGGAACCATCATTTACGCAAAATATCGCCTCATTAAATAAAAAATAGTATGAATGCAAAATGGTGTTTACCATGTAAGATAATTGTAAAAAAGAAAAGTAATACGGATAAAAAGTAAATAAGTACCCAAATTAGTACCTAAATTTGTGTAGCTAACACGCAAGAGAAAGTGTTTATTTTTCTATGTTTTCCATTAATCTTAAAAGATAAATCAGTATTACCGATAAAATTAGTACTTAGAAGAAATTATAAAACATTTCCTTTCTCTGTCCTAAAACCAACAAGCTTGGAGCTTATGATCGGAATTACTTTGCAACGTTTGCCTCTCCAGTAAACTTCATCATCCAGTTAACAGTCTGCTGCTGGATAGTTAGGGGATAATTAATTTAGGGTTGAGGCCCGTGGCAAGTTCATCGTATGAGGACCTCTCCCAATGTAAAGAAGTTCAACCAACGTTCTATTTTCTTTTTAATAAATCACTACTTAAAGTTTGTATATACAAACGCTGTTATAATAATTGTGCGTATATTTCGGTGATAGTAGTTTTAGCAATAGATAATCATTTTTATTTATAATTTTTAATTACAGTATTGGACTGAAGTAACAATTTTATTGTTAGGCAAAGTATGATATATTTATTTTGTTTTATTTCTGTATGTACTTTAGTAGGTAACTTGAATTAATTGAATACAGAACTATTTTGTTTTTCAAATTTGTAATAATAAATGATGATTGAATAATAAATGCTTAGGAACCTCCTCGCGGCTCTTCGGGCCAGGACAACCGGCATTTTGCCCGTCCTGGCTGAACAGTTACCTCTGCCAAGTTGGTAGGCATTGTTGTAATACTCACGAATGGCTGGTATAGTGGTGATCGCAGTAAGACACTACTGCTCGTAACCTGTCTGTGTGTTTTCCGTCAGGCATTTTTAGAAGCGGGTCCACCAACGATCGGAAGTTACAAGATACGAGTAACTAAAGCATTTCCGAATCTCACGACGCCCTACGGGATTAAGTACATTTCCGTACCCCGCCATGACACGGCTTCAGATCATTAATTTTTTAAAGTATACGTACCTATAGCCCATTAAATATTATTTTGCATTATGAATTTTTATTCACTTTGGTTTACAAAGAGAAGTAACAAACATTAAAAAAAAATTAAATGTCACTCGTCAATGCCTATAAATTTTCTTCACTAAACTGTTACATAACATTTTACCGAAAGGTACACCGTAAGGTAAGAGACATTTTTATACGACCTCATGCTTACTTATATTGTTATCTCATCTCATATAAGCACAACCGTTACTAGGTATAAAATTTCGAATTAACCGTAATTATTGCTATAATTAACTGTTCTCGTAAATCTGTAACAATGTAGTTATGCAAGTTGCAAATAACCTCACAACAATGTTAGCATCAATAAATATAAAAATATTAATTTATAATCCATAGAATAATACTTTTAAAGGTAAGTAGGTTAACAGTAAACTTCCCATTCCCATAGCGTTAACCTTTTTAAATACTTGTATATAACTACTACGTGTACAAATCGCAAACAAAAATGTCTTTCATTCTATTGTCTATTCGTTTTTGTGTTAATTAGACTAACGGTAATTAATCTGCTTAACCTTCTATTTAAGTATATACTTAAACTTAGTGGGGAGTGCAAATGATACTGCAAGCTTTCATTAAAAGAAATTATGAGTTGTGTGAAATTAAAAAGAAATCATTCATATAACAAAAAACTGTATAAAAAACGTTTTTTTAAAAAAAATTAAAGTATGGGATCTCATTACTTTACATTCTGTTTGTTACGTTATAATTAGTTTTATTTTCATTATTTGGGTAATTTTACACAAAAGCCAAAATTATGTTGAGAATGTGCATTATATTGTGTTAAGCCATATCAAAAAAAAAGACAATTCCTTACTTTCGTCTACTGACTATTTCTTTTTCTTGCAATTTCTTAAACACAAACTTCCAAGGATCTTGTTGAATTGCTTTTTCCATTTTCACTATTTACACTTACACAAAATTATCTATATATTAAATTAATTTCAACACACAGATATCTTTAAATAAAAAAAACACTAACTGAAAACCTATCAAATGGAACAATTTTGTTCCGTGCAAAATTTCAGGCATCACATTCCGCGCGATGTTAGAGACTGTCTGACTGGATTTCATGCGGCTTTGTTTGCTTGAGGTTTATTACTTACTCCAGTTTTTTAGAGTTCCGAGGCAATGTATACAAAAACCTTCTAACGCAATGCTATCATTATTTTATGGTCATTCCTATATTATATACTAATATTATAGTCCAGTATGCTAAAAATAACTTAATAATTGCCTTTAATAGATAATTGCAAACGAGTTGTTATTTTAGGGGACGTGAATTAACAGTGTTGTTACAGTAGGAGACAAATAAATTTAATTTGCTAAAATCCGCATGCAACGTTAAACATGGTGTGTATTAACTAGTTTTTTTTTAATAACACAGCCTTGGTGGTTTTGCACGCTGATATTTCTCTCTTTACTGAAATTGATTTCCAGAAAGTAACGCCTAATTCTATTGTTACATGTGCTACTTTACATTTATATACCAGTAAAGTACTCTGTTGTCAACGTCAAAACTTATCAATTAATTAAAGCTGTAATTAACGTTGGAAATCTGACACTGGTGCGAAATATAAAACCTGCTCATAGAACAACTCGCAGGAAGATTAAGGATGGTTTCATTTCTTTATTAATGGCATAATACAATTTAATTATATACTGGACCAATAAAGAGCTGTTGCTTGTACCTGAACTCTGAACTTGGTAATTCCTCAAGTGATTTCAATATTTCAACACAACTTCATTCAGGGCGGTACCCGTTCACACGGCCAAGCCACTTTACGCAACGCATTAATTAACAGTGTTTTCCTCATGGCTTTTCCGGAGCTTTAGGATTATGTGTTCAGAATTATATAATTGGAAAAAAATTTGAAGGAGTTAATAATTTAAAAGCTAAATAGCTTCGCTGTTGACATAACTTGCACGAATCTTGTTTGGCAAAGAAGACAGTAAAAAAAATATCAGCCAAAGTAAGATGAGGAACATTAGCGTGATTTAATGTAATATAGTAAAAATCATATCTTTATTTAAATCAATATGTAAGACCTTGCTCACTTTAGGCCTTTGCCGGGGGCGGTGGTGTTAGAGCACCCCATTTCATGTTATAGTATATCCATACCCAGTGCCGGGTTTAGCCATATAGAGCCCTCTGGTCAATTCAAGTCTTGTGGCCCCTCTTCCCTTTTTCACAATTCCGAAAAACAAATTTACACTAACATAGTTGTCTATTGATCTTGGACCGTATATTCAACGGACAGAATCTCTACAGGCTCCACCGTTGTCGTCGTGTTAGCAGATGTACGGACTTGGAGAAGCATGATATGAAGTTGAAGTTGTCTTTTGTAATTTTTATTGAACTTATTTAGTTGCTCTTGCTGTAGGAAATTTTGTGCAAATAAACTCCTTTATTTCGGATCGCAGGGCTAAGTAGCGCGGGGCCTATAACCAATTTCCTACTTTTCTTAGGGTTATCCGGTTATGATCAGTACCCACGACGTCGTAACGGTGGACTAATGGAAATACCAGGAATATGTGATGGCCGACTGATGGGGAATTACCGTCTAAAATATACCCGACCTAAATATTATATAGACTGGTGTGAAGGGCAACAGCGTTTTCAGCGCCAAATGTTAACTGCGATCCGTCTGCCCAGCATGACGATTACGGCAAATTCTGCCAATTAGGGAGAGGCCTGTGTGCAGCAGTGGACTTTGTACATGCTGAAGAAGAAGAACTTTAGGCCTATTTATGTACTAGCGACAAATAAAAAAAAGACCACTTGCAACCCAGTACAAGTGACAGAAGTGAAACTTATATAAGGAATTTTATCAAAATAAAAATAAAAACCTTGAATTTATGACAATATTACATACTGTATAATAACTATGGCGGCGATGGGCTCACCACCTATCACACCAAGTGCATTATATTGTTTTGGTGAAACGTGGATTGTGGCAGTCATCTGTTTTTGCAGTGAGTGCCCAGTCTCTGGCTACCCCTTATGGGATACAGTCGTGATCTTATGTATAATAACTGCTCAACATTATAAAATATTAACAATTATTAATTAATCGATAAATATTGATTAAGAATAAAGTTTCCCAGTGGTAGCGGCTTTAGAGAATCTACCACCCCACTTCATCCTGTGGGTGTCGTAAGAGTCGACAGAGGGACAATTAAAACGAGAATATGAGCAGCAACTATGGCAAAATCTCCCCAAAAGGAGAGCTACAAACTTTTGTTGGAATCTTTGGTGAAGGCTTATGCAGCAGTGTACTAGTGACAGCCTGAAATGATGATGATGATAATGATATTATATATGACTTAGCCGCCATAATTCCCGTGGCTGCCAGACGGCGGGGCGCTCGCAACAACGCATGCTTAAACCTGCACACTAAGACATATATTGAGAACGTGTAGGTATACGCCTCAGAACAGAAAGTAATAATGCAATCCGCAGCGTGGCGGACATTACCCGGCTCCTTTCAATACATACACACGGGGAAAAAGTCTTTTCGCATATGGTATTTATAAACTTGTAAAAAAATCTCTTTGTCTGTACTTTTTGTATCTGGCTGGTTTTGATGACATTACAATGGTGTAACCATTTACAAAAACAACATTTAAAAAAAAGAAACAAATTAGTAAAAAATTATTTCCAGCTATTTTTCATTTGTTTTTCTTTCAGTCAAAATGTGTTCAAGTGTGTTCAAGTGAATGTAATAAGAAATTCAATACCTTTTCAAATTTTATTACAAAAAAGGAAAAAATGCACGCTACAAGAAAAAAATTGTGACGTTTATGGACCATGCTGACTTTATGGTTTATGGACGTTACTGACACTGCATTAAACCGTGCAGTGTCAGTAAGAGTTCAATCCGGGAATTTTGATATCAAAGATGCACTTCACTCTGATCGTCCAGTTACGGATAAAATAGACGCCATTTTCGATAAAGTGAAGCATGATCGGCATTATGATATAGCTAAAAAACTGGGAATTGACAACAAAACAGTTTTGACTCATTTGAAAATAGCTGGGTACACAATAAAGCTCGATATTTGGGTACCACACTAAAGAAACTTATTGAACCGTGTAATCATTTGCGATTCTTTATTGAGACCTAATGAAACTAAACAGTTTTTGTAGAGATTGATAACTGGTCATGAAAAGTGGATCACGTACGACAAGAACGTGCGAAAAAGGTAGTGGTCAAAGGTCGGTCAGGCTTTACAGACTGTGCCAAAACCCCGGGTTAACTCGTAATAAAGTAATGCTGTGTGCATGATGAGATTGGAAGGGCGTTGTTCATGATGAGCTATTACCGCCGGGTAGAACCATCGATTCGGACCTCTACTGCCAACAACTGATGAGAATAAAGCAAGAAGTTGTGAGAAAGCGGCCGGAATTGATCAATAGAAAGGATGTGGTCTTTCATCACGACAACGCTATACTACACACATCTTTAGCCACTCAGCAAAAATTAACAGAGTGTGGCTGGGAGGTTTTAATGCATTCGCCTTATAGCCCTGACCTTGCACCTTAAAATTTCCACCTGCTTCGGTCTCTTCAGAGTTATTAAGGTATTGTCAGGTTAACATCAAGAGAGGACTGCAAAAACTACTTGTCGCGTTTTTTGCTCTCAAATGTCTCAAAATTTCTACAGCAACGAGATCATGTCACTACCTTCAAGATGGCAAAAAGTCATCGAAGAAAATGGCACATATATACTCTAATTAAATATAAATAAACTTTGAAAAAAATGTCTTGAGTTTTCATATAAAATGCATCAGATATAATATAAATCAGATGGGGCGGTGCCCGCCCATATTCAAAGCCTGCTGTTCAATAATAAGGTATATATACTGCAGCAGTTATTAAATGGATATACTGAAATGTACAAGCTTAAAAGTATAACCTATTTTTAAAACAGATTGCAGATTCATGATTATTATGATACAATTCAGACTACAAGGTGACGTTTAAATTCTGATTGTCTGCGTGTGGGACATCGGTTATTGTTATGTTAAATAGTTATTGTAATTGTGCTTTGGCGAACCACGAAGGCCGAATGCAGATCTTCTGTCGTTTCTTTTTTATATGGACGTGTTCATCTACATACCTGCTCATTATAAAGTGTAAAACATTCTTTCAACAATTCATAATAATTAAAACTGTTGTGATAAGTTTTGCTTAAATAGTGGGTTTGTTTATTTCCCTTTTATGAATTGTTATCAATGCGAAGAGCATGCCCTCGTGTTTTCCCGGACATTACAAGCATAGCTATAATATATACTTCATAGTGCACGCGGTCGAGCCGACCCATTCAGTGCACAGAATACCAGTATAAAATACCACGTCGTGGCTGTTTTTTGTATCGTAAGTAACGAGAACCTTACCTTATTTTTTTTTTTGGAAAAGGGGTTAAACGAGCAAGCGTTGTGCAAACATTGCTGGGTTTCAGGTCTAAAAGATACTGTAACCCAGTGTAATTGCTGGGCATATGGTATTTCTAGTTATGAACTAATGTCACAGGGTGACGAGCTCAGTGTTGTGCCACACAAAAATGTTCTGGGTGACACAGCATTTCTTATGTTCATTTGCATTAATCATCAGGTGAACATTATGCCTGGCTCATCACTTTCTTCCCTTAAAAAAGTAAACGATTAATTTTTCGAGACTACACTAAGCTTATTTTTTTTTAAAAAAAAAACGATGCCCCACAGTAGGATTTCTCCTGTGTCGTGGGTTTTACAGACATAAATTGAGTCATCATTATTACAAAACGTTAAAACAAAAGGTTCTGGATTTATATGATAACGTCCATGGGAATAAATACTCGTAAGTGGCGGTCACAGCGCATACATTATAAAATAATTTTAGTCTAAACTACTCTTACCATACCCCCTTTCCAAAAAAAAGAATGATTAAAATCGGTTTTTAAACAAAAAAGTCAGTCCTTCTTTTTTGATGTAGGTTAAAAATAAAACTGCTCCATTATATGGTTGCTATTGGAAACAAAAGAAATTTATCTTTATTCCATACATAAAGGCAAGCTTTTCACTTGCTATATTTTAGAGTGGAGACAGAATCACCATAGGATTTAAAAAAATATGCTTTAAAATACTTATATACTAAATAGAGTAGTATTTACGTTATAAAAAAGGACGCGAAGTAATATTTTTTTTAGTTGCAGTTTTCGTGTGGTTCTGCTTTATTCTTTTTTTTAGAGTTATACCTACCTAGACAAATCCATGCATATATTCTTATATCACTGGAACAACATTTGCGAAAGCGTATTCTAGCAGTTTTCATAGCGAGACAGTCCTAAAAGGACCATCCCTATCGGTACATACTACCACTGTGCCAGTTACTCTGCCGCTAAACATAAGTCCAGTAATATATTAACTATAGTGCCCTTCAAAAAAACACATAATGGTTTGCACACTATTCGATTGACGGCAGTAACTGCCACTGCGTTGGTACCTACCTAGACGGATTGCTGCATAGGAATCCTACCACCAGTAATAATACACACACCTATCTCACCACGCTTGGTGTATATATATTTATGTCGCCACCAGCAACGGAATTCATGTTCATATACATATTTATAAAGTTAATCATAAGTTAACAATGATTCTGCCGGTACATAACCTTTTTGCGCTAACGAAGTTTTTCCCCAAGGTAATTAATTAAATTGCATTAGTGTCTATTTTTACAATATAGAGGACATTTTGGTCGTGAATAATATCAGTAATTATTCGTAGGGAAGCAGCATTGTAACACGATTCTTATTTTGTTTTTGTTCTTGTATTTTAAAACTAAGTTCGTAAACAAATCTAAGGAGTCTATTGTCATCAACAGGAAATTGTTATTACGCTTTTAAACTTTGCAAATGTATGCAATTTTTATGAAGATATAGATTTTTATATAGCAATCAGGTACATTTGTTTTTGTCTTAAAACGGCACTTTGTACTATTTGTGTAATTTTATTCAATTTAATCGACAGCTGTTAGACAAATGCTTTTATTGAATATGTTATTTACATTTTGTTTTTAATTATTAAACCTATAAATTCAATAAAAAAATATGGATAAATTGTATATAATGCGCATTACGCAAAATAATGTGCACACTAAAATGTTAAATTTGCAATGCTTAAGTACTCGTATTACATGTTATAAGTATTATACTTTCATTCAATTACATTCAAGTGATTTAAGTTATCACATCCATACTAATGTTATAAATGTGAAAGTAACTCCTTCTGTCCCTCTGTCTCTCTGTTTCTTACATTTTCACGGTTCAACCGTTGTACCGATCTTGACGAAGTTTGGCACAATGATAGCTTGCATTAAATGTGTTTTAACAATATACATACTCGTATAGTCGGATTGCTTCTGCCAAAGCTATAATAAATCAGCAAAACACAGCTAACCAAAAGGAAGTAACTAAATAAAATATGTGGGATTCACTCAGCCCCGGATCTAGGGGGGCAAACTGAGACAACTGCACTGGCGGCTAAACTCAAATACCGAAGTTAAGGGCACCAATGTCAAGTTTATACCCGGTTCTGAAAAATAGTACGAGTATATCGAAGCCAGGATTTACTAGTGTTTTTGTTGCTTGTTGTAATTAGCGACAGGTTTGTGCTAATAAGGGTAAGCTAGTTTGTTATAAATCCTTTCATAATATGATTACTTGTCAACGAACAACAGGTTATTACTGCAGTTGCGATTATAATTTTTGACACTATTATTTTAAATTGTATGTTCATATTTTCTGTACCTGTTCATAGTTAATTAAACACAAACTATCTCAGCAAAGCAACCAAATTTAACCACCTTCACTGTCTTATACGATTTGCACATAAAGAATTGTTAATGTTGCATAATGCAACTAAATAGTAGCACAAAATATGAAGTGTATGATTTATCTACTACTGCTTGTATTGAGCACAATAATGAATTTTAATTAGATAAATTGTTGTCCAGCACACAGTTTCGTGTAAATAGCAATGCACTGCGCAGACAAACGAACTCAAGGTCGATCATTGCTCAACGAGCTAACTATAACCAAAGCGTACAAATAAACAGTCGTCAATGACAAAGAAAGATGCCCTTAATTAACAAACGTAACCATTACCGAAGACAAAGGAGATGAGGGCATTGTCCTTTGATAGTGATGTTAGTAATTTAATCATTTTATGGTCTCTTAATCTATTTTAAGAGTTTTATACGAGTACTTATAAGTATATAAATTAAAAAAAAATATTTTTGTGTTAGTAGGTTTATTAATTTAAGAAATGCCTGGCAATCGTATTCTTTTAATAAGCTGAAAAGTAAAAAATTTAAAAGAAATGTGTTGTGCGCCTTATCTCTTAGTTGTCTCTAGTGTCTCTTAGATTAGTACTTATTTATTACTTCTAGTTTTTAATCCTGACGAGAGAAAAGATTCTTCATTCCCATTACTATTCAGTGTACATTTTCTATAAGTTAGTAAAATACAGCTTTAGTTGTTAAAACAATAAAATAATTACAATGAAAATTATATAAAGTCGAAAATAATAATTAACTTAACGATTTCATACATTTACGCGAATACTACAAATTTGATTTATTTATTTAAATTTTATTTGCACACACAAAAAATGGATCTACAAAAAGGCGGACTTAATGCTACAAGGCATACTCTACCAGTCAACCTTCGGGTCGAGCAGAAAAGATATAGTGGGTGCCAATATCAAACAAAGAAAATAACATAGTTAATAGAATCAGGCGTTACTTTGCGGAAATCCATTATAATGAAGGAAAGTAAGTTAATTTGCGAAGATCCGCACGTAAAATATAAAAATGGCGTCTATTACCTAGTTTTTCGAAGAGCACCTCCCGCCCTCCCTCACGACAGAGCCGTCTGTCGTAGAGTCTACGACTCTTGATAATGCCTCGTTTTGGTGCGAAACACGTGTCGTGTTCTCAACTTCAGTGGTGTATATTACCTAGTGGTAGTATTGTAGTGGTTGGTGGAGGGTATCTGGTGGCGGTTCCTGGTGGCGGTTCCTGGTGGCGGTTCCTGGTGGCGGTGTTAGTTTGCTTGTGCACGATACTGAGGGAGGGAGGGCGGTGGTCTTCAAAAACTAGGCAATATACACCATTTTTATATTTTGCATGCGGATCTCCGCAAATTAACTTTCTTTCCTTCAAAAAAATAACCACAGTAATCTACAAAAAAGTACTATAACGTTATGAAAGAAACTATTCTTTAATATGTTTTTTTTTTCTTTTTAAAACAAAGCAAATACGTTTAGTATAAGAGATTAAGTAGTTTATAACAAACAGTAGAAAGAAAATGAACCTATTACGACAATGAAAGATAATGATTCCAGAGCAAGCGCTTAAAGCAAGCCTTGCTGGTCGGACGGCCTTTGGAGTAAAAGAATTATATAGGAGGCGGGTAAGACAAAAAGGGACAAAAAGAGTAGAAATATCCGCAGAACGGAGGCAACGCTCATGGGGATCACCCTGATACTGAAATTTGCATTTAAAATATTCAAGGACCAACGGATCGTGTAAGACAGAGAATAACATACCAAGTGTTCTGAGAGACCTACGATAGCGGAGAGGTAGCCATTTCAACTGAGAACGAAAAAAGGAAATATAGCCATATTTACGTAAACCAAAAATGAAACGTATACAATTATTACAGTTTGTTCAGAAGTTCTTGAGAAGTCTGCGTAATCAACTAAAGGCAATACTAATGCTTGTATTAACATTGCCATTGGCACTTTAAGGCGATACAAATAACGCAGTGTTTGTTTCTTTCTTGCTGACCTCCTGTACATGCGGGCGCCAACTGAGCCAACTGTCAATAATTAGCCCAAGATCTTTGATTTTAGTATAGTAAGAAACAGTTATATTATTAAAAGTTATTGGTGGCAGCGAATTCCGATCCAGCTTTGTTAAGCGGCGACGACTGCCAACTATAATGACATTTTGATGGATTTCCTTCAATACCAAACCGTTTACCTGTCAGATATTCGGTTCACGGATCACAATTGAGCTCATTAATAACTTCACAGTGTTCGTGTGACTGCAGCCTGCGCAATGGGGAGTCAGTATTTTTTCACTCATACCAAAATGGCGGCGACGCGGTTCGCCTCCTGACACGTCTCGTTTCACGCGAGGGCGAAAATTGGGATACGTGAGTGGCCTCTGCCTACCTCATATATGGTAAAACGGCGTGACTGTAGGTATGTGCAAGTCTACAGCCGAAGACGTCCCCCACGAAACGCGTTCTTAAGCTACCTGCATCCATCGAAATCGCAGGTCGTTGCTTCTTCTAGAGGAGGTAGCTCGATACCTACAGCGTTTGCCGTTACGAGGCTGCCATCCGTAAACCTTTCTTCCTACATAATTATCGGTTCTGTGAACTTTCTGATCTTTAAGGCTATGAAGGTTACCCTAGTTCTGCTGCGGATATCATCACTCTTACATTAAAAAAACTAAAAACTTATAATCTAAACATACCTACTATACTTGTTTAATAATCTTACTGTTAGTAACTTCAAGAGGAAAGTCCAATGGCTATTTCGTTCATAACACTTTTAGCGTTAATGGCATAGAATGTAAGCATGAATTACCAAATACTTTCATTGAGATCCATTTACTTTCGACTATGGTTTTAACCATATATGTGAAAGGAATGGTTAATTCATAGACAAGGCTAAGGGCTACAGCGATGGGTGGTCTAATGGCCATTGGCCTCTAAACGTCTATTTGGATGTATATACGAAATTAGGTGTGCCGAACTCGCATCGCGTCCTAGAGAATTTAATAATTTATTTATTTATTATAATATTATTTTAATTATTACTTAACTTATTTTAATTTCCTTACCCTAGAGACCATACGAGTAACACAAGCATAATATTTTTATATTTAAGGAAATCACTCGCAAGATGACGCTTGCGATAATCGGAGCGTGTTGTGCTTTATGCCCTCTAATAAACCTATAATGCCATACGGTTGAAAGTAAGAAAGCGAATATTGTTATAAGTAAAAGTAAATAAAGTGAAGTAACAGTTTATAAATGTCCCGCTGCTGAGCACAAGCCTCCTCATATTTTTGAGAGTGTTTTGGAGCCGGGAAGAGTCTGCCTTGCTGCTCCTTTGACTGACTTCACATTATGATCACGACATTTCAGCCTATCATAGTCCACTGTTGAACATAGGCCTCCCCCATATATTAGCACAAAACATTATCCTGCAACTTTCCACAAGACCGGGCAGGACGTCGCTCCATCTAGTGGGGGGGGGGGGGGATCCAACCATACACGGCGTTTGCTGGTACAAGGTTGCCATTCGAGAACCTTTCTTCCCCAACGGTTATCGGTTCTACGAGCTTGATGGCGGGTCATTGCCACTTCAGCTTGCTAATCTTTATTGGGTGTAAACTTGAGAGAGAGATAAAGGGGCCTAGTTTCTCGAATTCTGCCCCGCCAAGTTGTATCCGTCGATTGACCTCTTGGTCGGAGTCGGACCTGCGACGACTTCGATCGTAGTGTTGCCAGCGGCTACTGATATAGGTGTAACAGAGACTTTAGACATGATCTTCGTCTTGTCCATGTTCATCTTAAGACCTACTCGTTGGGAGACACTATTTAGGTCATTGAGCATAGTGCTAAGGTCCTTCAGCGATTCTGCCATTGTGACTATGTCGTCGGCAAATCTCTATGAAGTCATCTCAGTCATCATCAGCCGTGAAAGGTTTCGGGGATATTACATCGCCCTGTTCTGTACTCTGATTGCCATCACAGCTCTACTGTACAAGAAATGCAACACATCGATATACCGGCAGTTAATACGGCACTGCCGACGTGGCTATAGCACCGCCCTAATTTCGAAGGAATCTAATTCTGTGTACAGCTTTTCATAAAATCTCTCGATCTCACTCAAAATCTATGGTCCAGCGGAAATGACACCACCGCTCTCGGCCCTAAATTTAGACAGTTGGACTCTTTCCGGCTTTTTACTTCACATATCCTCAAAATATATATTATTTCTCAGACATGCAGGTTTTCTCACGATGTTTTCCTTCACCGACAAGCACGTGGTAAAGCAGCACTTCAAATTGCCCCAGGTCACTCGCGTACTATGAAATTTTAAGCAAGCACCTAGCTCCGGAGCTACCTCGGCAATAAGTATTACAATATTTTTTTAATAGACATTATGTTTTTTATATCTTAATTTGAGTTAACACAATGACATCTTTTGGTTCGAATAAGAAGATATCGTATAAATATTCTGCCGTAACAATGTCACTCACCAATCTAGCATAACTGGTATATTTAAAAATCATAGTTAGCTGGATTGGTCTTAAAAAACTATATATTGTTCTAAATCCACGAAAAACACGTGACACGATGCCTAGTAATACCATTACTAGATAGATAGCCTTTTAATAAAAAAAAATTAATAGGAAAGCTGTAGAAGAATAACTTGAATATATATCGATTGGGTTTCAGCTTTGGTACATAATTTGTTACATTAAGTTATACTGTTAATGCAACAAATTAGTATTAATGTAATAAATTAGGTAATGGACTAATGGACAGTATCTCTGAACCTCGAACCCAGGACCCATGACTCGATGTAAAGTACGCTGACCACTAAGCCACTACGCAGTCGCAAAATATTAAGTAATGAGCAACTTACTAACTATGAGTAGCAAATTACAGGTCCACATATTATTGCTAATTACGATAACAAGGCGCTGATAAACCACTAACAAGTCGCAGTACTTGAAATAATCAATATATAACTTCTTTAGCCTACGTAAAACTGTAAAATCGTATTTTTACAATTTTTTGCACTTTAGTAGATAGATCTATGTGGCCCCATCCCATTCTACACCGGGGTATTTGTAAAAGTCAACAAAGTCAATTTCAGATCGTTGAGTGGCAGCAGGTCTAAGGTATGTATTGTATAATTCTGTGATCGCTAAACCATCTGCCATACGTGGCGTTTACGGGAAATCCTCCCAACTTGGGAATTTATCCTTCCAACTTAATGAGAAATTAGGCACATTTACTTTTTAGCATCGTGTTTGATAATCAAAATAATACTTATCGCTCCCGAACGTCGACTAGATAACTATATCAGCCAAAAAAAAAATCATATTACTCAATTCCAAATCTAGGACAGTTTATGAAGCTGTCCTTCATAAGTGTCGTCAATTTCGTCAGTACCCCCTAGTTAAAGATTTTATGAAAGTTTTGAAACTCCACTAAACAAATAATTAATGAAATTTAATAACCATAATTTAATAATTGATTATTTTAATTTAGATAACCTAAACAGGGTATTTTTATCTCCATAAACATGGACGAACATCTAATTAATTGTTATAATTTAGAAGTTGCGTAAAATGATTAAAAGAGGAATTTGACTTTACGTCAACATGTGACACAAAATGAATCACTTACTTGGTTTGAGTAAACTCCGGTTTTTTCCCACGCCAACGAAGAATACAGTCGAATGTTCCCTTCCGAAAGTGTGGTTTTAATATCTTCCACCCTTTCTTACCGTCTAAACTTTTTGCATCACTGGATTGTTCCCGTTCTTTTAAACGAGAATTATCACTCAACATATCTGGCTCCGAACAACCTTTCCTAAGCTTGTCACCTTCACTATACGAATATTTAGTGCACTTTTCAAAACTGATCATTGACATAGAATCACTGGCTGGACAAGTTCTTCTATTAGATAAAGGAGTTGAGGTTGCAAAGTTTGTTTTATGCCTTAACACTACACCACTGTCCTGGAATTCAGACACATCAAATACGTCTTCACAAATGCTATGCAATTTCGGTCTTGCTTTAGAGACTGTTTTCGAATTCAATATGCTATTCTCTTGAAAATGTCTGCTTTTAACAGAATGATCGAAGTTGACAAATGCTGCGATATCCTCGCAACTTTTGGCGTTGTATTTGTTTAAATTAAATTTTGTCGTTGCCTTCACTTGCACGGGTTTCCACGGTTCAGTATGTCCCTCCATTGTCCCTACGTTAGCGAGATTGTCTTCACTTTTAGATGACTTTAATTTTGCGAAAACTTTTTTATGCCTAGCAGGTCGCTTTGGTGGCTGTTCGGAAATCTGTTGCAGCACGTTGTGTTTGTCGCCCGTTCTATTGTATGTTTTAGAATACTTTGCGATAATTCTATTTATTTCGCTACTGTTTTTGCGTCTGTTAGTGTGTCTCTTGAAATTGAGTGGTTGCTGATAAGAGTCGGCGACGCTTACGCCCGCGACCCGCGCTGACCTCTCCCGCCATTCCGACACTTTGTCTTCGATCAGCCGCTGCAACTCGAGCGCTCGCATCATTGGCCCTATTTCTGGCATATTCCTTGTTTTAGTAGCAACTAAATAAATTATTGAATTGTTTTGATTGGTTTTTGGTTATTAAGAAAACCGCTGCGAATACTGCGCTCCAAATTAATCATGTTCTCCACATTGATTATTTCTGTAATAAAAGAAAATTGATGTTACCGAAAGTAAGATAAACGATTATTACAAGTTGCTAAAAATAACTATCTAGTTAACTCTCTCACTCTCTCTCTTACACTGCCGCGAGGTTTTAGCTTGAATTCGCGTGAATATTCTGGACGGTAATTCAAAATGATCATCATATCTCATGTAACAACGTCCCTCTACGTTAGTGTTTACGTTTATGTATCCGTTGTGATGGCTGTGATGAGAACTTAGGGTAGCAAATTTTAGTGTTACATGAACAGCTGACTATGCAAGTGTTCGCCTATTTTTTAAACAATACTTGTACATTATTAATATTCCTGCTAACCACACCAACTAAGCCTAAGATCTTGTGCTAGGAGATAGTTCACGACAATAGTCGAATGGCGGGTCGAACCTGCAACGTCATGTTTCGCAGCCCGTACCCTCAACCAGGCTATTAAGGCGATTACGCAATGAATTGTCTAAAGTAATTTTTCAGCGTCCCACAAACAGTTAACCCCTTGTCCACTAGGCTCTACTGCAAGTCAACTGACGTATGGGATAAGAGAATTACTTTACTATATATCTTCTTATCAAACCTAAACCGACTTTATATGTAATTAAAAATATTTATATGCAAAATTATATTGAAATTATTCCTTCAATAAAAAGAAGTTATGTTAATTAAAATCTAAGGCAATATGCCTTATGCCTATATGATGATAACATTCAAGAGTTTATACAATTGATTACTGATAAGAATTATAATTATGTGAAGCAATGACAATTACCCAACAGATAGCAGTTTACTATCGTCCTAGGTATTGTTCCAGACCTAAATTATTCAGACCGATAACGGGTAGTAGCGTGTCAGGTTCGAGGAGTATGTTACTGCAATGGCCAATCCCGCCACCAAGCACGGCGATTGCGGCAAATCGATTCCTGCATAGGAATCCCACTAGCTAGGTTATATACCACTACCTGTACCACCGCAGGACCAGTTATTCTTTCGTGATGCAGTGATGTGAAAATATTACTGCATTTCGGACTGAAGGGCGCTGAGAGCTAATGTAATCACTGCGCATATGAGACTTAAGAACGTGTTGTCTCCGGAGGGACGGGCCCAGTGCGGTGCCACACAGAAATGTTCTGGGGGACTAAGCATATGTTATTAGTGAACGTTTTGCTCGTCTCGTCTCTTTCTACTATTAAAAAAGCCTGCCAACTTGAGAGATACCTGTGTTCAGCAATTGACTATTTAGAGACTGTTGATGCATTATGTTATACATTTTATTTCATTTTTAAGAAGAGTTTCATTCTTAAGGAAATAAGGCTAATAAGCTCAAACACTGGGAAGTGCATCTTAAGACATCATTACTTTTTCATAGTTTTGATACATAAGCCAGAGAGGAACTGACTGAACTATTACGCTGTGCAGAACGTACTGAGAGACAGCATTGTTTTATTTTTGAGCGTAGCTAAAGCGAAATCGTGAATTAACAAGTAAACGTCGCATAAAAATACGCTTCTGACCAATCGATTTGAAGCGGCGGAGAAAGCACCTAATTTACATGCAAATTATGTGCTGATAATAACTATGCCTAAAATGCCGTGAAAGCTCAGGGGCCGACGCTCGAATTAAATTTAATAATACGCTGGTATCCTGAATTTGAACCCCGGTCCCGGCACCTCTACAATTGTTTTTGCTATTTTAAGTGCTGGTTTACTACGTGCTCAGCGTGAATTCAAATCATTCATCGTGAGGAAACCTGCATGTCTAAGGAATAAATAAAAATAATTCGAAGACATGTGAATTCCGCCAACCCTCTCAGAAATGAGAGAAAGTCTGACTCGACCTTGACAGAGACCCTGAGGTATAAAATAAGTTTGCTCTACGGGCAGCCCTGCACTAGTGCTTCACAGATTCAGATATTAGCTCGTCAACTTTTGTTGGATATGTTAAGGATTTGTTAGGAGTTCTCGTGACGCAAAACGATGATGGGTCATTAGAACTCTAGAAGATGTCAATTCATACTAAAAGAATAAATATAAAATATAATAGGCTAGAACAAAAATTGATAAAATGTTAAACACTAAGTTGGCTTATTTCCCAAGGCCAAGATGTCTATTTACACATACAGCGACCTAATTACCAATATTAAGAAGCTCAAGTTTAATACGAGAACTTAAGGTTATTTTATTATGCAATACATACATACATACAGTTACGCCTTTTTTCCATATAAGGGATAGGCAGAGGTCCACGTAGCCCAATATTCGTCCTCTCGGGAAACGAGACGCGACGAGTGACATTATTCTGCGATCAATAACCGATTATAATACTTTCACGGTCATCACAAATTCTTGTTATGCTGTTAATTTCAGACAATGGACTCCTTATATGTTAAAGCTTCAAACTATCTTCTTACTATCGTGTCAGTGTCACCTTATGATATCGGTGTTGATAAAACTACGATGTCGTAAGATTATATTTTGCGACAACATTAATTGCAGGCGCTATATTTATCTTTAATTGCCACGTACTTTGACGAAGGGAAATGTTTGGCAAATCGCATGCTTCCTGCAAATGGCGGAACAGCCATCACGAAAAATACCGGACCAAAAATACACAGACCGGAGATGGGCAGCAGTGTCTGTCGGTAGTTGTAGGAAAACCTATAAACGTCTACTACAAAAATGAGACATTTTTTAAGTTAGGGAGAGCCTGCCAGGCTGCTCCAATGCTGTTTTGCGCACATTTTTTTTATTTCTCATTCAGTTCTCTTACGTTTTTTTACTTCAGTACAGTAAAATTGTTTTTGCATTATAGAAGCGCCGGCAGCGGCATTCGACTCCTTTTAATTTCTCTTGTCACAGGCATAAAACCAATTAATTAGTCAATAATAGGTCAATTGATTAGCAATTAATATTTTACATTGTAGCAAATTAAAGACAAGCTCCTGGTTCCTGAGCAGCAGGAAGTTGTTAAAATTGCTCCAATTAGCACGTTTTTCCTATACTGGAATCTTTTATTAGGACAATGATACTATTAATATTTTCTCGTCAACCTCACTGGACGTACAATGTCAATTTCTTTTTAAATTGACAACCGCGTTTCCTAGTGGTTAGCGTACCCGTCTACGCCACGCGTCTTGCGTTCGAATCCTAGACGGAGCCGACATTTGTGCAAATACATACATCGTTCGTTTTCGGGTCTGCTTGTGTTGTGCAGGTGAAATTTGTACCTGTAACCCATCACCCACAATACGGCAGAAATCCTAGTGTAGAGCATCGTTTAAACAAAATAATACATTAAAAATGTTAATCTTTTATACCACAATTTACGATTATAATATTATCTATTGTCGACCGTAAGTGAACCTTCTCGTTCCGCCAGTTGCATGTTGAGGATGCACTAATCGCGATTTCTAGCATCGGTCGGGCGAATAACGTCCTTCCGAAAAGAATTAGTGAGATACCTTCCACATCCGTCCGTCTACACTAACCTTTTATCTATTTGTCAGTAACAATTTCCTATTTACACAATTCGTAAAATTGCTTGCGAATTGTGTACAGAAAATAAAAAAAAATATTATTTATAAATCCCCCCTCGATTGATTACGTACAATAGATACTAAAAAGTTAAAAAAAATGGCTAAAAAAATTGTTAAAAGATTTACTATTGATAGGATTCCTATGCACGAATCCGTCTAGGAGGTACCACCCCAGGGCCAGTTATTCTACCGTGAAGCAGTAGTGTGCAAACAATACTGTTTCGGTCTGAAGGGCTATGAGAGCTAGCGTAATCACTGGGCAGTGTTGTGCTACACAAAAATATTCTGAGTAACACAGCATCTGATATGGGCAGACGTTGCACTTACCATCAGGTGAACGTTTTGCTCGTCTCGTCACTTTATTAAATAAAAAAAATTGTATATGTATGCTTATATGGTTTGTTACGTAAAAAATTGAATATGTATGCTTAGATGGTGTGCTTAGACGGTTTGACGGATGAAAGAAGACGATGTCGAAACAGGTTTATGAGGCGAGTGTGAAAAGGCAAGCGGTTAAGGGTCGTAGGCGAACGTATCACGATCAGATCGAAGACGTGTTAAGGAAAGGTCACATAAAAAGTGCCCGCAACCGTGGAGCTCGTATGAAAACGCTTATGAAATTAGAAGAAGCGAAATATGTGGTGTCAGAATCGTAGCAAGTGGAAAGATGTGTTCTCTGCCTACCCCGATGGGAAAGAGGCGTGATTGTATGTATTTAAATATTTTGTAGTTCAAAATGTCAGTAAATATCTTTCGTATAATAAAATCCGTAAAATTAGTTTCATTTAAATGTGGTAGTGTCCGCGTAAATATAAGAAATCATTATCTTTCGTATAATCATTAACCTTTTATAACTAATTATCTATACTGATATTACTAATTACGAAAGTAATGGTTTTTGAAAGACGAGAAAGTATGACGGATTAGAGAGTTCTGATTGAAGGAGGAGGAGTGGAACAAGTGAAAGAGTTTGTATATTTGGCTTCAAAATTTACGAAAGACGGTACGACAGTGATATTGAGATTAAGAGTGTTAGCAGGAGATCAAGTGTATGGGGCTCCGCATAACTTTATGTGTTGCCAGACAGTATCTAAAAAGGCACGACTGACTGTACACTGAGGATACTGGTCCCCACACTTATGTACAGTACTGAATGTTGGGTCTGGCAGAAGAAGTAAAAAAACAAGATTAATGCTATGGAAACAAAAAGTTTGCGAAGTATAGCTGGAGTGACTTTGATGGACAAAGTGAGGAACAGGGTGTTAAGGAAAGTTGCGGTGTGGAAGAAGATGTAGTGACAAATATAGAGAAATGGATACTTAGATGGTTTGGACAAGTAGAGAGGATGGATGAAAGAACGATGACGAAACAGAGTTATGAGGCGTGTGTGAATGGGCAAGCCCGTAAGGGTCGACGTAGGCGAATCTATCACGATCAGACCCAAGTTGTTTTAAGGAAAAGCCACGTCAAAATTACCCGCAAACGACGTGCTTGTATGAAAACACTAATTAACGTAGAATATGCGAAAAACGAGTCTCAGTTTCATAGCAAGTGGAAAGATGGGGTCTCTGCCTACCCCAATGGGAAAGAGGCGTGTCTCTATGTATGTATGTACTAATTACTAATATTAATATATACTAATATCCTTACTAATATTGTAAATGCAAAAGTAACTCTGTCTGTCCCTTTGTCTGTTTGTTACCTTTTCACGCCTCAACCGTTGCTCTGATCTTGGCAAAATTTGGCACAGAGACCTCTTGTATCCTGGAGAAGGACATAGGATACTTCTTATCCCGGAAAATCAAATAGTTCCCATGGGATATTTTAAAAATCTTTATCCACGCGGACGTAGCGTAATTAATTCGAAGCCACATGTTGAGAAAATCGCCGGGAAAATATCTAAGTTCACATATGCGCTTTACGAACTAAAAAAATGTACAGACACAAAACTGCAGCCTGTGCGTATTACGCATATGCACATGCCTGTCTTAATTATGGAATAATTATGTGGGGTAATAGTACTGACACTTTTTAACGACAATTATTTATCCTTCAGAAAAGATGCGTTAGAATTTTAGCAAATATAAAGCAATATGAGATATAACATTTTACACAACTAAACATGATTAGGTAAACATCGTCAAATATGATATTTGAAATTTTTGGATAAACTTGAATATTTGGAAGAACACACACTGATTTGTACAGCAACACTAAAGCTGGTTAACATTTCCATTTACCAAATTACAACTTGTTAAATCAGGCTCACAGGACTCACCACGTGATTGTTAAAATTTATAATCAGGTACCAAAAATCATAGAAAAAATTAAAAAAAAAACTCTATATTTTACAATAAATTAAAAGAACTGGTCATATCAAAATGTTTATATAGCATGCAAGAGTATTTTGATTATAAAGGCTGAAAAAATAATAGATAAATTTTAGTTTAATATTACATTCATCTGCAAATGAATATAGAAAAAAGGTTTTGTAATTCAGTTTGATTCTGTCTGCTTTTTTGTATTAATTATTATCATTACTATTTTGTGCAATTTTCATTATTATTTAGTGGTTATGATTATCTAGTAGGTACATAAGTTATCTATATTTTAATACTGTCACATTTTTATTATAGTCTAGTCGACAAGTTGAAAATGGTACAAAATAGAGATACTGCTCTTAAAATTATGTGCGATAGCGCATTGGATCCGGAATGACGTCTAGAAAAATGTGCCAAAAGCGTGTATTAGCACATAAAAAATTGCAAAAGTTATAAACAATTAAAGATGAAAAAAAATGGTATTTTGTTTTTTGCCAATATTTAATAAACTATTAATATTTAAGAAATTTTCAATAAAAAACTCCTAACTCCCGGAACTCTATCTCCATTATTTATAATTTTAATTTAACGCTGAATATAGGTCTGCGCGTGACATTTTTAGGATGCGCGCGTGGCGTCAAAAGCGAGTACGGCACATTAATTAATTTATTTCAGGTATTGAATATTTTTTTTTTAAATTTGAAAAAATTATGGTGTGTTCTGAACACTAGACTTAATTTATTCCCGTTGGAAATTTTACTTAAAGTTAATTTTTCAACAAGTTAAACAATTGTTAACTAACGAAATTTTGTCGAACTACCGTCTTAATTGTAGGTGAAAAAAAATGTTTAAATAATGGTCGTAAAAAAATTTCGCTTCGTAGAGCCTTTCTTACATACATATTTAACAAGATCGTGCCATAAAAGTTAAAAAATATTTATACTTTCTTTATAACAATTTTTTTACTTAAACAACATTACTTGGATTTTTTAGTTTTTGCCACGCGCGCATCCTAAAAATGTCACGCGCAGACCTATTTCCATCGTAAATTAAAATTATATACTAATGGAGGATGAGTTCCGGAGTTAGGAGTTTTTTTGGAAAATTTCCTCCTCTTTCAGAATCTTTTTTTGACATTTCTTAAAATCTTAAATAGTTTATTAAATATTGGCAAAAACGAAATACCCTTTTTTCATCTAATTGTTTATAACTTTTGCAATTTTATGTGATAATACACGCTTTGCACCTTTTTCTAGACGTTCATTCAGGATCCAATGAGCTTCGCCACATAATTTTAAGAGGCAGTATATCTATTTGTACCATTTCAAACTTGTTCGACTAGACTATATATTGGACATATACACTTTATTTAAAAATTGCATTGCACTAACAAGCATCATGTTGTGTAAATAACATCTTGTAATGATATGACTATAATAATATGATGATAACGATATGAATATAATAACTACGAAATTAAATAGTTTCAATGAGGTTTTTACAAAAGCTATATTCACGCGGGCGAAGTCGCGGGCATCAGCTAGATACTTATATGAAAAAGATAAATGATTTAACTGTGGTCGCACACAACTAGGTACATTTGAACTTCTTATAACTTTGCCTTTGGATGGTTATGAAATCCGCCTAATCATGAAATAGCTCATCAAAATTTAGCTTACCTTTCCAAATTACCCTCATGTATCTCCTGCATTTAAGACGTTTAATTTAAATACACACCAGAAACAACGGAAAAAGGGATTAACCACCTAAATTGGCAAACAGTTCGCATCTAAGCGACGGCTGTCCTACATCTTTGTAAATCCTAAATAAACGGGATTCAATTCTTTTAGGTTGGCACATTGCCAGAAAAACATCGTTCCTTCTAAAGGAAGATGATTCAACGTTCTTAATTGCCTATTTAACATGTACAAGGCGCGTCTCATGGATTGTATAGATTCGTTTTCCAACTAATTTTTATATTCGACTATAAATATTTCAATAAAAACTTATTCACTAATATAATCGTAAAAGTTAACATTACCGTACATTTTAAAACAATATTAAACTGGCGCCGAAACACTTGTTATCTAAATACTCCTTCATAAAATTTGTAATAAACTTATTGTTATAAACAACACATATGAATACAAAACGCTCTTCAGAAAGTTTTCACTTGTTTATATTTAAATTTAAAACACATTTTTAGCACTCATAAAAATCAAAGAAGTACGTACACCATATACAGACATTCTGAAGTTTTTTTTATATTGGCTTGATTGATAAAAAGTGATAACGAGATACAGTCTAAACAAGATAAGCTAAAATGTTTGTATTCAGTACAAACTAACTAAATATATAGTAGTAAAGTCGGTCGGTTTGTTATCACATGAGTCATCTCTGTGCGTTAATTCAGTTATTTAATAAAGCTGACTGATTACAGACAAATGTTCTTTCATTTAAGCAGGGCACATATTTAGTATACTGTTTGTAGTTAGTACTTTATGCAAAAAGTCACACTGCAAACAGTAAAGTGGTAGGATTCCAATGCATTACTGTGATTTGGATTCAATAGCATTGTAGCTAGAGAAATTACTGGCCATTTACCGAACCGCACAGGGCTTATAAATACAGTTCTGGTTTATACTGTAACCACAAGATGGTTAAGCGGGGTACTTACCACCACATGCGTTCGTCGGTTAATCTCATGTCGCTTCTCATGTTATGACATAGATGTCGCCGCACTGCGATACTTTGTCATTCCCCGGACGAATCGATCTAGTTTTGTGCCATAGTCAATCTAGGTATTTTTTATATGAGAAAGTGACGTGACGAGCAAAACGCAAACCTGATGGTGATTGCAACGTCTGCCCATACTTAATGTCACCCAGAAGATTGCTGTGTGGCGCTTGACATTGTTTGCACACTACTGCTTCACGGCAGAATAACTGGTCATGCGGTGGTACCTAACCACGACATAGGAATCCTACCACCAGTAGTTGGTAGACCCCCAACGTGATTTGATCACGCAACCTTATGATATCTTAACTAGCTTAAAGTTGCAGCATCTGGGACGACTCTGCAGAGTTTAATCGAGTGAGTAATGTGATTCAGAGACCAGCAGTGGGACATTTACAGGATGTTACTTGTTGTTACAGACTGTATTATATACAATTGAGCGATTGGCTCTTGCACTACAGGTCGTGGATTTGATTCACGGAACAAATATTTATGGCCTACAGATAATTATTTGTGTATGTGAGTGTTGGAGTATGTGTAATCTATCTATGTAAAATGCACCTACAGAATAGAAGAAATCCTAGAGTGTGGTGTGGCAACTGTTTATTAAAACATCAACAACAACAACCAACAAAGGTAGACCTTTTTCTCTGTTAATACATTTATTAATAAAATGGTAAAGTTTACTAAAGTCATAAATATCAAAAATAATGTAGAATGGAAAAGTGATAAACCTTGTTTATCCAAAGTGTTACGAGATATTAAAAACCATTAATCTGTAAATAAATTTAGAAATAATCATTTGGTCTTAAACTTATACGTAAAATAATAAAAGCTCTAGAAATTGAAAAGAAAATTTATTGGTAAAATAAATATTTATATAAATTTTGTTATTTTAAAAGTAAACAGGCAAAGTAGTATAGTGTTATTGTAGCCTTTGTCTTAATACTCTATCTATACCTAACACAATGAATTAATGTTTCATTACTGCGTAAACTTTGTTTTAGGCGCTTGGCTGAACATGTAGGTCTAATCATTCTGAACTTTTAACTAAAATAAAATGGACCCCTTTCTCTTCAATCTTTGCCACTTTTATTCATATAACTCATTTTAAGGAAGTGATAATAACTAAGCGTGTTATTAACAAACAATAAGATAATTTTATTTTAGTCAGAAGCATCACTGCGAAAATATTTACCAGTAAGCTCAATATGTTCATGAGAATTTTTTTAATGGATTTAGAGAAAATGATAAAAATAAAAAGTACGGTTCCATTAAATAATATATTCCAAGGAAGATAAATATGGAATCCAATATTAACAGCTTTAAGTAAATTCTTAATGTGTTTTTATTTTTAACTTTTGTGAATAAAAGAACCTTAATACTTACAGTTACATGGGTCCATGCCATACTTTCTGTAATTTTAATATCTTAACCATAACAATTACGAAAAATATTAATCAAACATTGCACTGCACTGTAAGGTGGATCGACTACTTTCCAAGTTTTTAACTAAAGGCTCGCGCACACTTGAGGAACGTAGTCTCTGATGAGACTGACGAGGTGCGTCAGCGCACACGTGTGGCAACACCACGTGCGGACTCCGTAGTGAGGTAGCGCGTTCCAGGCCGCTGCTCCTGCACTTGACTCATCGCCAGACAAGCCCATTCTGCTACAATAGGCTAAATAGAGCATTCACATTGAGCCTCGCATTTTACATGAGTTTACGTATCACTTTAATACAAATGATGGGTTAAACAGTTAAAAGTTCAATAATTTAATTAGAAAAAGTAAAATTTAAAACATGTGAAATTAACAACGGCCTTAACACATCAGGGTCTGTCTGTTCATAAATTTACATCATACGTTTATTACGCACCACATTAAGCAGACAGAGAGCTAGGATTATAGGCATTCAGATTTCTCAAAGTGTCTAACTCCTGAATTAGCGAATCCCAGATTTTCATAAATGACTACACAGGCTGAAATCTACAACGCTAAAATAATAAGATAATGATTTTATGAACAATTTTTCCTACATAGTGATTTAAATAAGTGTCTTAAATTTATAGTACACCAGCTGTTTACAATAAAATTTTGTTTCCCCGCTTTGCTGAGCGAGAATTAAAATTTAGTAATGATTTTACGTATTCTTATTGTTATTAAAGCTTGCTAATTGGACTGTGTGGTGGCGGCTCGTTAAAAGAATACTACCACTCCATCTCATCAAATGGATCTCGTAAAAGGCGAGTAAGGAATTAAACTGCACTATGCACCTAACAGCGCATGGTGGCGATGGGCTCACCACCTACCACACCAAGTGCATAATACTGTTTTGGTATTATGCACTTGGTGTGGGGCACGTGGATTGTGGCAGTCATCTGTTTTTGCAGTGAGTGTCCAGTCTCTGACTACCCCTTATGGGATACAGACGTGATCTTATGTATGTATGTTATTGTTATAAAAAAGACATGATCTACATCTACGCTAAATTTCATAAAAATACCTTCAGCCGTTTGCGCGTGCTTGAGTAACACACATACAAACTTCCAGATTTAAAATATTAATAAGATAAGTTAAATTTCTCTTATTCTTAATTCTCTGTGTTCTTTTCCATTAATTTTCTGATTTTTTCGACAACGACAAAAATGAAAATAAATTAAACATTCAAACAGAGTAATGTTTGTTCTCTGAATGTATTTTTACACTTTGTTCTTATTAACATTTATTTAAAAGTTATGCCACTGTTATTTTTAATTATATTTATTTCATGATTATACAATTTTATTTTTTAATCTCAGATCTCCAGCACAACGCTAAACTCTACATCGTACTCGTACGAGCATCAAGCACTTGCCTCGACGCGTAGAAACCGTAAGTGTGTATAAGAGGGTGTTACAATTGCATTGATTACTTTAAATAAGAATATATACTTATACCAATATTTAAATAAATCCGAAATATTACGTTTTATGTTGTTTTCGCAGTGTCCCGATTGAAAGAAAAAATGCGTAGTGCCCTTTTATATAACTGGAATACCTAACTAAATATTCAGTCATACAAAAGACATAACGTATAAATAATCAAAAGATAATTTAACCCAATTTCACGTTATATTTACAAGTCGTTAACTTGCTCACTTCCTTGCTAAGGAAAGGACTTGCTAATTGTCATTTATCAATGTTTATTTGTGACGCCAGCTACAGGGCATTGTGCGTAGCTGCGGGCGTGACAACAGTTTCCGCTAAGTTCATTGTCGTGCGGCGTCGACATTGCTACGTCGTTGTCCATTACGCACATCTTCGAAAAACACCCTATAGAAACCTTTGCAAAACTTCCCTTCGTAAAACACCGTATAGACAGTTTTAAATTTAAGGGAGCAAAAGGTGACTTTGACAAGCCGCATCACATCGCTTGAATGACCTGGAGTAAAGTATATAAGGCTTGAACTAACTTCATGAACCGTATCGAAAAAGTCACGAAGTTTCTCTGATGTGTTGTTAAGAATTATAATTTAAAACTCCTTTTTGCAACTAAATACTGCTTTGAACCAATAAGTTATGTTGTCAGAATTATTTTCATGTTTGTTTTTCTAATTGACAGTTGTCAGTTGATATATAATTCAACGACTGAATCGAAGTAATTTGTTTTTCTAACACTCGTTTTTTTCTCCATTAAAGTTTCAGAATCTATTTTTTAATATAAATTATCCACAAATATACATTTGGTCCTTAGCGAGCCGTATAGAAACTGTGAGTAATTCAAATATGTAATAAGTGAGTGTAGTGATTAAAAAGACAATTACGAACAATTGAATTTATTCCATACGACGCCATAGTTTACACGATAAAATGGAACATATAAATACACAAATAGAGAAATCATCACAAATTGAGCGCCTGTTTTCGAACTTTAAAAAGACTTCTAAAAGCCGTTACACAATTGAATACTTGAATGCCAGAAACGAACTTTTAGATAGTTATTGGAATGAATTTCGATTGCAACGCAATATTATAATACAGTCCATTTCGAGTGATGAACGTAAATCTGTGAAATATTTTAAAGAGGAATTGTACCAAAAAGTAGAAGATACGTTTTTAGATTTTAAAACTCTGTTAAAAGAATTTCTTAATGAAAAATCACTCACAGATAGAACCATAGAAATGTCGTCTGGTTCTAGTTACTGTAATAACTATAAAGCCAAGTCACCACCAATACATTTACCCACTTTTTCGGGCGATTATTCTGATTGGATGAATTATCGAGATTTATTTACCACTTTAGTACATAATGATTTAGAATTATCAGGTATCCAAAAACATCATTACTTAATAACAACACTCAAAGGTGAAGCTGAACAACTTCTAAGGCATTTTGATATCACTGCTGCTAATTATAAATGTGCATGGGAGGCTTTAGAGGGAAGATATAATAATAAAAGAATTATAGCAAATAATTTATTAAGACGTATGTTTAACCAGAAAAAGTTGAATAAGGAGTGTTCTAAAGATTTAAAGGAGTTATTGGATACGACTAAGGAATGTCTGAGTGGTCTAAAACATTTACAAATAAACACAGAAGTATGGGATGTTATAATAATGTACATTATGGTATCTAAACTAGACGCAGAAACTCACAAATGCTGGGAACAGCAGTTAGGTGCTTCACAAGATTTACCGATATTAGGAGATTTCACTAAATATTTAGAAGGTAGATTCAGAGCGATGGAGATGGTATCATGTCAAATCACGCACAAAAGATATACACATGAAGGACATGATAGTACACAATCATACAAGCAAAAGAAAAACGATTCAGTTAAAACTTTCATAGCTGAAGTAGATACACAATGCACGTTCTGCAAGAAAAGTCTCTACATTTGCCATTGTACAGGTTTCACACAGCTAGAGATCGAGAAGCGAAGAGAGTTTGTTAAAACGAATGGCTTATGTTTTAACTGCCTGGTTAAAGGTCACTTAGTTTCTCGGTGTAGACAAAACAGAACCTGTAAGAAATGTGGTCGTAGACATCACACGTTACTACATTACCCGAGTACCACAGTTTCAACAGCTGAAGATGTACAATGCGATAATAAGGATGTTGTAAGCATGAAGGCCGAAGTACCGAATCAACAAGTTCTACTTGCCACTGCTAAGATTGCTGTCCATTATAAAGATGGGACTTCACACATTATGAGAGCTCTTGTTGACCAAGGTTCACAAGCTTCCTTCATCACCGAACGCGCAGCACAATTGCTTAGACTTGAGCGTACAGTTGTTAATGGAAATGTCACAGGAATATCTGATGCTACTTCAATTACTACAAAATATATGGTCCAGTTAAAATTTCACTCCATTGGAGATAAGTCACACACAAATCAGTTTATCACTAATGCTTATGTATTGAGACGACTTACTTCCATGTTACCTACACATGAATTTTCTTTAGTTGATTGGCCTATATTAAAATCATTACAACTTGCTGATTCAGAATTCTTCAAACCAGGAGCGATAGATATTCTTCTTGGTGCCGAAGTACATGCCCAAATAATGCTAGAAGGAATGCACAAGCACGATTCCCTCGTCACACAGAACTCTTCATTAGGCTGGCTGATATGCGGAAGAGTTACACAACTTGATCCTCATTCACATCACATAGTTGTTATGCACACAAATATAGCTGTGGATCAAATTCTTCGACAATTTTGGGAACTAGAAGAATACTCATCAGAACACAAAACATTGACTAAATTAGAAGCTCAGTGTGAGGAACACTATAAAACTACTCATACAAGGGATGCTGATGGAAGATATGTTGTAAGGCTTCCATTCAGAACTGATGATACAAGGAAAGCCTTAGGTGACTCCAAACCTATGCCTATCAAACGGTTAACGCAAATGGAGAAAAGATTTGAGCACAAATCTGAATTCAAAGAGGAATATTGCAAATTTATGAGGCAGTATGAAGAACAAAGACACATGGAGCCTGTTCCTGAACAAAAAATAAATAATTTAGCTTACTACTTACCACACCACGCAGTTATTAAAGAAGACAGTACTACAACAAGACTTAGAGTTGTATTTGATGCAAGCTGCAAGACCGAACAAGGAAATTCTTTGAATGATCAACTACTGATTGGTCCATCTCTACTACAGGATATCCGGGACCTGGTTACAAGATGGAGACAACACAAATTCTGTTTGGTTGCAGATATTCGTCAAATGTATCGTCAAATAAAAATCTCTACCGATGACGCAGATATGCAACGAATAGTGTGGAGAGAGAAATCTAATGAGCCTCTAAAGATATATCGTTTACTTACAGTTACGTATGGTACATCATGTGCGCCATATCTTGCTATCAGAACTCGACATCAGTTGGCCAGTGATGAAAACCACGAATTTCCCGATGAAGCGCCGTTGTTACGAACTGATATGTATATGGATGATTTAATGACAGGCGCGCCGAACGAAGAAGCTGCTAAAAGATTACAGACAAGGCTCACTCAATTATTTAATCGAGGTGGTTTTTCCTTACACAAATGGGCATCCAACAGTCAAGCAGTGTTAATGCAAATACCTGAAGATAAGAAAGTTACATTAGATCCTATTCATATTAAGTTAGATAAATCAATTAAGGCCTTAGGTATATTATGGGAGCCACACACCGACAATTTTCTTTTAATGATTAAATTTGAATCAAATTTTAATGATGTAATTACTAAAAGAAATGTAATGTCAATTATAGCTAAAACATTTGATCCTCTAGGCTGGCTTTCCCCTATTGTTATAACACTAAAAATATTTATGCAAAAATTATGGTCAGCAGGCTTAGGGTGGGATCAAGAATTACCCAATGATCTTAAGCACGAATGGCGCTCTTGCCAACACGAGTTTCGTAAAATCAATGACTTTCTGTTTCCACGATGGTTGGGTACTTCTGACATGGACGCTAAGGTAGAATTGCATGGATTTAGTGATGCCTCTTGTGCAGCTTACTCAGCCGTTTTGTATATTCGTGTTATTACTGCTACAAATGTAACTGTTAATTTAATCTTGGCAAAAACTAAAGTTGCACCTGTTAAACAAGTTTCTTTGCCTCGTTTGGAGCTTTGTGGCGCTGTGCTTTTAAGTAAACTGATTAAAGGTGTTAAAAGGAGCTTAAATATTGATGATGATAATATTTGGGCGTGGACCGATTCAATGATTGTATTGTCTTGGTTAAGAAAAAATCCTAACACATGGAAAACTTTTGTAGCAAATAGAACTACAGAAATTTTAAATGTAACAAATAGTAGTCAGTGGCACTACGTTAAGTCTCTAGATAATCCTGCAGATTGTGCCTCACGTGGGATTAAACCTGAAATATTAGCTAGTTTTGATTTATGGTGGCATGGACCACGGTTTTTATGGAAAGTTGAACCAATTGTATATCCAGACATAAGCATATCTGACACAAACCTAGAATGTAGACACCACAAAGAACAAGTATGTGTACTAGTTAATAGTAATGAAATGACTACTTACCTTGAAAGATATTCGAGATTGTCAAAACTTGTTCGAGTCACCGCCTATATATTGAGATTTGTAAATATCTGTAAACAAAAACTTAAAAACAAATATTGTGTAAAAGGGCAGTCGTTCCCTCAATATTTGACATCTAATGAATTAAAAACCGCTTTGTACACTTGCATTAAAATTACGCAACATATTAATTTTTCTAATGAGATTCAAATATTGAGAGAAGGAAAGAATTTGCCGAAGTCCAACAAGTTGTACAATATTACTCCGTTTATAGATAAATTTGGTTTACTAAGAGTTTATGGTCGTTTGCAAAATGCTGCAGTTAGTTACGATAAACAGTGTCCAATAATATTATCGCCTAGTTGTCCATTAAGTAAACTTATTGTGTTAGATATACATATAAAGATGTTACACGGCGGTCCTCAATTAACTTTAAACATTGTAAGAAATAGATATTGGATATTCGGTGCAAGAAATCTCATCAAAAGCCTTATTCACAATTGCTTACCTTGCTTTAAGCATTCAGCCGCATCTATTAATCAATTAATGGGACAGTTACCGTCTGCTCGTGTTACACCCAGCAGAGCGTTTACTCACTGCGGCGTAGATTATGCTGGCCCTGTAATGCTGAAATTGTATCCCGGTAGATGTAAAAGAATTTGCAAAGCATACATATGTCTGTTTGTATGCCTAGTTACAAAGGCATTGCACCTTGAGTTAGTAACTGATCTAACTTCTTCTGCCTTTTTGGCCGCCTTTCGTCGATTTGTGTCTAGACGTGGCCATTGTAGTGATATTTACAGCGATTGCGCTACTAATTTCGTCGGAGCATCAAATGAGCTAAAAATCATGTTTAAAAATAGTAAATCACAATTACCACAAGAAGTAGCGGAATTGCTGGCAAATGATGGTACTGCATGGCATTTTATTCCTCCTGGTTCGCCTCACTTTGGTGGCCTATGGGAAGCAGGAGTGAAGTCTGTTAAGATACATCTAAAGCGAGTTATAGGTCATGCACTACTTACATTTGAAGAGTACTGCACTTTGCTGACGCAGGTTGAAGCCTGTGTCAATTCACGACCTTTAACATACTCAAGTGATAACGAAACGGAATTGCCTATTACTCCAGGTAATTTTTTGATGTTTCAAACCCCAGTTATTGTTCCTGACCAAAATCTTGAATCAGTTTCATTGTCGCCTTTAAAGCGATGGCAGTTAATTCAGAAAATGTTACAAAATTTGTGGTCAAGGTGGAGTTTGGAATATTTAACAAACTTACAAAATCGTTATAAATGGGCGGAACGCAAATCAGATGTAAAAGTTAACTCAGTTGTCTTGATTAAGGATGAAAAATTACCACCTGGTAAATGGTTACTTGGCCGTATTATTGCCAAGCATCCGGGAAAAGATGGTCTTACTAGGGTTGTAACCTTGAAATGTAAAAATACTACTCTTAAACGTCCTGTACATAAACTATGTCCTCTTCCTTTTGTGGACTAATCTTATGTTTCAGTGTTTAGTTTACTTATATTTTTTTATCGTTTATTGTGCATTTAATGTTTTGTTCATACTGTTTGGTTTAAGACAGTGATCGCTTTTTCACTATTTTGTTAAGAACTGTTCGTCCTTGGGGTGGCGGAATGTTAAGAATTATAATTTAAAACTCCTTTTTGCAACTAAATACTGATTTGAACCAATAAGTTATGTTGTCAGAATTATTTTCATGTTTGTTTTTCTAATTGACAGTTGTCATTGATATATAATTCAACGATTGAATCGAAGTAATTTGTTTTTCTAACACTCGTTTTTTTCTCCATTAAAGTTTCAGAATCTATTTTTTAATATAAATTATCCACAAATATACAGTGTTTATGATTAGATGAAATATTTAAGAAGATAACAGGAATTTGATATCCTTGAACCTAATTTCTATATTATTCACTCGTTACATTGCTGTTTACATTGCTTATAAGAAACTGCCACCCCATACCAGCCCGAGAATCAAAATAATATAGCTTCTAGCAGATGGCTGAAAAACTATATATACTCAGCGTAACTGTCCATCTTAATAAGGGATGAGAATCACAGTAACTAGGTGATACTAGTCAAACGAGGTCTAGCAGCTATCGTCGAACCCGTAATAACAGTATTTATGTTTACCGCTATAACTATTAATATCACCTGTTTGTAACAGCCATCATATTACTTGATTGCCGCGTCAACAGTCTAAGGTTTGATTCGATAATACTCAATTTTTTTAGCACAAAAATAGTGAATGGCTTTTGTTCAGACTCATGTGCTCTTGACCGCAACGCTAAAGTTTGATCAACCAAGTTGTCACCATGCAACAGTGACAACTTGGTTCTTGGTTGGTTCCTTTATTTCTTATTTTGAACTTCACAGCGGTTGTTGTCCCATCGTATTTTGGAAGATATCATAATTTTTTGGCTTGTTACAGAGGAGAGAACACTGGCCTCTTTTTTTGGCCCATCCGCCAGTTGTATTTGCGACAACAGACTAAAGCCAAATGTTTTATGCTATTGCTTAAAATAACAGTAGACAAAAATGACACTATGTCCTAAATTTTGGGAATTCTTGGCAACACGATTTCTTTTAAAACGAACTTTAAGTTTATAAATAGCTTATTATTAGGTCAAGAGCCTGGCAATTTAATATCACTTCTGTCGACTGTCGTAACAATGATAATATAGTGGTATTAATTAAGCCTTAGATGATGAGCTGCAATATTTGGTATTCGGTACCTTTCGGTACCTTTAACACTAGATTTACAAGCATCGACTGACGGGACGGGACGGGTATATTACGAATAGGTAGACAACATCCAAGGTATAATAAAATATAGGTGTTCCAGATAAAACTAGTAGATATGTATATTCGCTGCATAATATCATTAAAAACCAATATATAATCCCTATAGAATAATATTTATTTGTTCAAAATTTAAAGCATAAAATTTAAAACGCGTCAAATTGACGGGTTTCGTAAATCTAGTATTGAAAACGAAAATGAAAGTGTAAAAAAGCCGATAAATAGTGATATATTAAGTCCAATAATGCAACTGTACTAATAACCATACATTTCTTTACTCTCTTCTTTTATGAGTTCTTTTACTTTACTTAACGATCAGAATCTATTACATTGATTAAAGACAACTTATTCGTTCATCTGACTCACAAATATTCATACATTCTGATAATATTACTGTCCATTCATCCCCAAACAGATCGCACTCAGGGTTGGTGTCTATGAGCGCTAAGGGCTAAAAATAATTATAGATTCCAGATTACATACGGATCATCCGTTTTTATATATGCCGAGGTGAGTAAAATATACATAGGCAGGAAAACGTCCTTTGTAACGTTTACTAGAAGGGACCAACAAGCAACATAATTATGGTTTAAATAAAAAATTGTCATAATAATGACCCTTTGTAGATAATTTGTTTAATTTAGACAATTTTTTTTAATTAAAATCATAACTAAATGTTTAATACGTCGTTTTGTGATTAGTCGCTAATAATATTGAAATGCACACTAATTTAGAATCTGGATTATGATTATTATATATTCACCTGTTTGTCACCTCAAAGATAAATTATTAAATAAATAAAAACGTGTTACTACACTGAATCAACAACTAAATGATTTAAACAGGAAATAATCGTATTTCCAAAATCGTATACGGGTGTCCTGCCCTCTGTGGTCTCCTCTGTTACGACTCAATTGTCTAAATTGGCTTAAATTATCCAAAGGATGAACATACTCATAATATCATATGTATACTAAGACTGTTCTTAATAATAATAAGTATAATGTCTCACTCCACAATTAGTGAAGATTTGTTTCAATTTTTTTCTAGGAACTTTTATCGGCCAGCATTATTTATTTAATAACTCTCTTTCTCTGTTAGCTAAATATACGTATCAGGACATGTTACAGGACATCTTATTTACTACCTTTTTATATACTGGTGGTAGGATTCCTATGCAGGAATCCGTCTAGGTGGGTACCACCCCAAGGCCAGTTATTCTGCCGTGAAGCAGTATTGTGCAAACATTACTGTTTCGGTTTGAAAGGCACTGTGAGCTAGCGTAATCACTGGGCATATGAGACTTGGGCACAGTGTGGTGTCACACAGAAATTTTCTAGGTGACACAGCATTTGTTATGGGCAGACGTTGCACTAAGTGTGCTTAAGGCCATATCAAAAAGTTTTATAACCCAGAACCTTCCTCAATAAATAACTGATCGAAGGCAAATATAAATTTTAAATCTGATTAGTATTTCCTTATATTTGTGCGCTTAAACATACAAACTCTCCAGCTTTATTATAATAGTGGGAAGTAATAAAGATTTAAAACTAGAAATCGCGTTTTACAATAAGTATAAGGAAATGTATACAATGGTCTCTATTTACATTTCTTAAAAAAAATAAAGATTATACAAAAGGAGGAAGGATTATAGGAAAGGACATATAAATGAACGTTATGTGCATCGAGTTCCTATTGTGTATAGCGGAGAAAGTCAAAATTTTATGGGGGTCCCAGAATTTGACATGGGCAGGCATTATACTTACCATCAGGTGAACGATTTGCTCGTCTCGTCACTTTGTTTTATAAAGAATGGGAAGTAGACAACCAAAACAGAAAAAACACCTACGTCTTGGTTTGGATAAAAGCGGGAGCCTTGGACTGCAGTCAGTACTTACCATCAGAAGACCTGTGTGCTGGTTTATCGCCTTTACTCAAGCTCTATGTACATTATTCAAAGTATATATGTATAAAGTACTAATTATTATTATGGTCTATGTACATTAACATCCACCGAATAAAGGGTAGGTAAGTCGAATATAGTCTTCAGCACACATCACACCGGGTGTAAAAAAAAACTATATTTATGTTAAAATTGGTCCCAATTAGCAAAAAAACTGAAACATTTCTTTCTGCGCTGATCTTTAGTCAAACCGGAACAATTTTATTAAACGCCGTTAAAACTTTGATGTTTTTCTGTCATATTTTTTTGGTATTTGGGTCAACACCTCAAACACTAACATCAACGCTGGTCCAGTAGGTGTTAGTGGGTGGGGCTCGTCGTTTCCTAATACACCTACGGGAAACAAGAGGCTTTATTTAACAAAACCATAAAATATCAAAATATTACAATAGTCCCGTCACAATTGTTTTATGACGCTTCAGTTTCAATCACCTATTAACAACATATTATATTAAGTCACCAAAACGTTTGAACGTTGAAGGATTGTCATTATTAGTATGCAGAGACAGTAGCGTACGGGACCGTGTGTAGCATTGTTAGTGTTCGAGGTCTCGGTCTTTGATCCCAAAAGTGATAGAGGGAAAGTTGAATTTCACTAAAAGAGTGAAACTGCTTAATTGTATGTATGCGTGCATCTTTAATGGTCATGTAACTAGAAGTGGCGTAAATAAAAATTCATTACGTGTTTCTCATTTCACCCTAAGAATCTACATTCCAATTCTATAATAACGACGATTGTTAAGATTTTAGACTGTCAACATCAATTTCATTGCAGTTCAATATAAGATCCAATAAAAGTCATTAAACTCCAGAAACAGCGAACGCCTAACGAATTGCGTAAGCTGTTTATTATTATGTTTGCTTGTCGTAAATAAGTTACAATTTAGGAGAAGTCACTGCATTTAATTTTCAATATTAGAACTAAATTCAACGAAGAATTATTTTTTTCCTCTTTAAATTAATAGTAAATGATGAGTATTTTCCATTTTCAGTTTTTTCAGTTGCGGTTCAGCTTAAAAAATACAGTACCACAGCTGAAAATTTAATATTCGTTGAAAATTTTCTTTTTTAAACGATAAAAACAATAGTTAAATAGTTTATTTAACAAGCTTATTTAAAAACTACATCAATTAAATAAATACAGTTAAATAATTTAATAAATTAAGATGATTTGTACAGTAATCGATATGGCACTAAATGTGTTGGCGTTGTCGTCTTAATCTTCAGATGAATTCACTCTGAAATTGAAAAAAAAACTTAGTGCTTTAAAACCTGATAAACTTTTATTCTAATTCGTTAAAATAATTCATTGCATATAACAATTATTATATATTGTAGACGTTTCAATTAAATAAAACAAACAAAAATTTAGTTTAAATAAAAATGATGAAAAGGAAATAGTAACAATGTAAATTATGTAACTGTCAAAATTTTGATACATTTCAGTTCAGATTTCTCTTGCTCATTTTTGACACTACAATTAGTAAATAAATTATGTTACGTTATGGAATGGAATTATCCCATAGAATCGTATTGTATGTTTTATACTTATTCAATGCAACGGGACACTCGTAAAGTTATTAGTAAACTTAATTAATGATGTTTAAATTACAGCTTTTATAACATAGCACACATGTTAGATTGTGAGGCACAGTGAGGTTTGATAAAGATCACAATATGTACCTGACATAAGGTTGAAATTCGTAAAGATCGTCGATAACTCTGCGTACGCGACACGTGATGCCGCAGCCGGGCTGCCGACGGCCGTACACAGCAATCGCTCGTTCTAACAACTGGTGCGCTGACGTCAACTCGACAACTATTGCGTGAACGAAAATGTAAATATCAGTACAAGTCAATTCATCTTATCAGTATAATAGCGTAACCTCTATAATTTGTACAAATTTTATGTAAATCATCAGGGAACACATCGGAACTAATATCTCAGATAAGTAAAAGCTTATAAATGTCCACCAGGCTGCTGCAATAAGGATCGGACCTATTATTTCTCAGACATGTAGGTTTCTTCACAATGTTTTTCGTTACCGCCGAGCACGTGGTAATTCAGAACTTAAAATTGATATTAACAATTTTAGTCACTATTAAAGACACGCGTATTATGAAATTTAAACCGCGCGGCTGGCCCCTGAGCTATTATGTCTACCACGTCGGAACGGCTCTAAAATATGCATGACCTAAAATCATCCATACCTATCTGCCTAACTCCTTAGACGCTGCTTCCCGTAAGCAGTGACTAAAAAGCGAGACGTCTGGTCTAAACAAATCCAACCGAACTTAGGCTATATAAGTGGATTTTTATGGGAATGAAATCTTTATGAAAGTTTTTTTTTTAGGCACCTTATATTTATTTGATTATTAAAATTATGTGTTATTACTTTTTAAAAATAAATATTATAAAGAAAATATATTTTTTTATTGGAGAAAGGGACGAGACGATCAAAACGTCCACATGTTGGTAAATGCAACGTCCGTCCGTAGCAAAGTTGACACCCAGAATATTTCTGTGTGGTACCACAGTGCGCCCGTCTCCCTGAGTCGTGAATTCTTAAGTCTCATATGCCCAGTGATTAAAGTAGCTCTCAGTGCCCTTCAGATCGAAACACAGTAATATTTACACACTATTACTTTACGACAAAATAACTGGTCCTGCAGTAGTACCTACCTACACACGGATTCCTGCACAGGAATCCTACCACCCATAAATATAAAAAAAAGAGAAACGGGGAAACGAATTTTAATTTATACGACGTCCTTACTTTTTCAAAAGTATTTAATTTTACTTTGTCAAAGATAATAAAAATAAGAATCAAACAAAAGTTAATATGAATCCATAAATAAGACATACCATTACTGCGTCCAAACGTGCGGTCATCTTCGTCGTTGGCGTTACCGTTTCCTCCATCGTCTTTCTTGAAGGATATAAGTTTTGGTATCACAAGTAACATGCACACTACTGCAATCATAGTCACGATCTTTTTGAATATTAGGAATTTTAACAACAGCTTGGCAATCGTCAATATATCTAGTTTCAACGATAATTTGTCCAGAAAACTGAGCCCTGGTGCAGTGTAAGGTATACCGTATGAAGGCTTGATAGGAGGACCATAAATTGGCGGAGGAGGTTTGTGAACAGGAGGTCCATAAGAATGGGAAGGTGGTCCGTAAGTCTGCGCTGGAGGACCATACGAGGGCATCGGTGGCCCATAATTTGACGACGGTGGTCCGTAACTTGATGACGGTGATCCGTAACTTGTCGACGGCTGTCCGTACGTGTTTTGGGGAGTATTGTACGTGATATCAGACTCGAATTTAACAGGTGGCCCATAATTAGAAGGAGGTAAGTAACTGTTAGAAGCTGAAGGCGCGGTATAGCTCGATCCAGAAGAACTGAAACTATTGCTATTGTCACTACTGGAATAAGGAGGGGAGTAGTCGTATACAGATTGGTAGCTATCGTCTCGATTAGATATCTTCTTCTCACCGTCCTTAGCCGTTATTATAATAACACCTTCTTTAGCTTTTTCTGCTTCGATGCGCGACTTTGAATAGGCATCTAAATATGTATCTGTCTTCGAAGATTTACTTGTAGTTCCATTGACAACGGGTCCTAAGATTGCTGACGCACATGCGCATAAACACAATACTGTGAAACTAAATCGAACTAACGCCATTTTGCTGTTAATCCCCGAGCTGCCGTCCGAAAGAAGTTGTCTCCATCGATCGCGACTGACGAATGATAAACAACGTCGACTCCCATTCAGTTTTCACTTTTGACTTACCGTAAAAGAACCTAAATATGATAATGGAACACAATTAAATTCTCCAAGTGACCCCGAGTGCGTTCCGCATTGCTCATGGTAAGTAGGTGCCTCACTCCGCAACATGCATGCTAATGGAGCTTAGCGACACGCGCCCGCCCCAGCTATTCTCGTTATTGGATGAGCTCGTAACGAACTTATGGTCGTGAAAAGAAATCTTTAATGGATCGCTGTTTGTTTGTGAAAGTTTTTCAGACGTACCTAATGTAATGTTTAAAACAATATTCCAAATATTTAGCTAGCTACATTCATGTCGATACATTCTTGTAAAAAAAGTATCTAATACGATCAGTTTAATATATGTAGTGACGTATTATATTCGAGGCAACGAACCTCGAATTTTGCAACTGTCCAAAATGCTGCATTGGAAATCCGCCAATATAATGAATTTATTTGCGCATTTTATAAAACAGAAACAACGCGGCATACATGCAAATAAAATCGTATTTTCTACTCATCAACAATGCATTTTCTCTTCCTTTGTAAGAGATCGCTTATAATTCATATACTTTATACTACGACAAGTGACGTAATGACATGTGTAATTTGAATAAATTGTAACTATTAAACCACAAATCCCACAATACGTTCACAAAATCCACAATGTTTCTAATGCAGGATGTAAGCATCCTTAATTACGAAAGGAATCTTAGAAAATTACCGCGATTTCCTTGCCGGTTTACGTAGTGCTATATAAAATAATAACAGTCTTTGCGTTTGACTCCGTACGAATTTTTGTATTTATGTAAATCCTTATATAAATTATTGAAAATAATAATTAGTTTAGTTACATTAATGATTTGGGTGTTTCTGTTTCGAAGAACTTTCCAAAGAATGAAGTGTAAATATAATTGTAGAGAATAAAACGTTGGTAACATTGCTCTTTCGTAAGGGCTAATTAGTCGCAAATTCTTTAAAGTCTCTGATCATTCATTGCCAATTGTTTAAAAAGGTTAAGTAAAAACTTAACCCACGGTTTTTGTAATCTACCAAGAATCACTATGAATTTTAGCCGCTCTCCTCAGTTTCATTTTCATTCCAACAAGAAGGACCAAAGCCTTTTTACAACATCCTTAAGGATGCTCAAAATAGTTTTTAAGCCGCTGTTAAAAATCGGGCTAAAAACAGCATCGCTGGTGCAATAGATGACTTATTTTTTGCAGCTTAACATTTACAGTATCTTGAAATTTAGGTAGGCATCTTTAGATTTCAGTATCACTATGGATTTCTTCTGTATCGTGAGTGACCGTATCTAAGACCCTAATCTAAGACTAAATCTAAGACCCGAAACAACTATATGTAATCATATAAATGTTTGTCCCGAGCGAGAATCGAATCCCCGTCCTGTAGCACAGAAGTCGATCAGAACCACCAGATACCAGACAGAATAAACCCACGATACTGGAGAAATCCTAGATTGAGCATCGTTTTTTTTTAATAAAATATATCGCATATCCTAATTACTAATACCATCTTTTCCACAAAATTATCAAAGCTTCCATTTACTATTTTCGTCGCAGCATCCATCGTTGGCATCTTTCACACTGCAGCGTTTCCTTATTGTACTATTTTCGTATTTAGGATTCTGAATTTAACTAAGAATTCATAACAAGCTCGATGGATATAAGCTTACACGAAACGAAACGAGATTGTTTGGATTTTCTTCGGTTTCTAGTTTCCGGATAATTTAGATAAATTAAAACCCTACTTAAAAAACTAAACCTGATATTTTATTGTGTTAGAGGTACATACTCGTACATAGAAAATTATATTTGGAGTAAATTGATTAAGTCTACAAATTCAAGTAACTAAAATTCTTCGTGTTATGATAACATAGAAAACATTTAACATATAAGGAGTATTAATATTATAACAAAGATTATGATTAAGTCCTCGCCGATTTCGCCATGGTGACCATCTTTAGGTTAACATCAAGAATACATAAATCACGCAAGATATATTATACTGCTATACGAATTAGAATAATTACATAGACACTCCTCTTCACCTACCCGTATCCGATGTAGACGTACGTAGTGTTTTACTGGTGGCAGGATTCCTATGCAGGAATCCGTCTAGGTAGGTACCACCCCTGGGCCAGTTATTCTGCCGTGAAGCAGTAGTGTGCATACATTACTGTGTTTCGTTTTGAAGGGCACTGTGAGCAAGCGTAATCATATAATATAATGGGCATATGGGACTTAAGAACTTATGTCTCAGGGTGATGTGCACAGTGTGGTGTCACACAGCTATTTTCTGGGTGACACAGCATTTGTTATGGGCAGACGTTGCACTTACCATCAGGTGAACGTTTCGCTCGTTTCATCACTTTATCCAATAAAAAAAAGACGTAACGCTCATACGACAAACTCCGAGGAAGGATCAAATCTGTCGATCGGAGATGGGACAATCGTAATAAATTCAGACCCGAAAACGAATAGTTTGTGTTTCAATAGTTAGTTAGTCTGAAATAATAACTTCGGTCTTTAATTCGAACCAACCCATTTTGAATAAAATACATGTATATTATTGTTTTTCGTGTTACCACGATTTCCAGCTTTCATTGATTAATACACGTACCAAGATTTATATGTAGTCTTGCATGACCCCAAAAAAATAAATAATAAATCTTTTATTATTTTAACTTGTTATTATCTATGGTTTAAATTTAAGTTTTCAAGGAATTGTTCGGATTAATTGCAGCTGCTTATTGCCACCATCGCATATTGCGGCATAACACAAAATTCCATCGTCACCCCCTCGATGATTGGCATTCCACTGTGCGTTTTTCGCGGAATTTTCTGCCACGCACAAGAGTTTTATGGAATCTGATTCCGTCAGCGGTTTTTCCGGACCTACAGATAAGAGCCTATTCCTTTCTCAAAGGACGGCAACACATTCCTCTGTCATTTTAGATATTCATGGGCGGCAGTTATCACTTCTCGTGTGCCACCTGCTCGTTTTATTTTATAAACAAAATCTGAAGGTAATAATGTCGACCGACAGATAAATTGTTTATTCTTTTATGAACGGTCTTACTTTAGCGAGTTTAAATTGCTTTTTTATATTTTGTTTCGAGTTTGTGTTGAGTGTGTTGAGTTTATGATAATTATTTGCATCCCAGGCCGAGTGACCTCAGTTCGTTCGAGTGACGGTACCTCATAATTTGTTCTATAATTTTAAATGCTTATTTACCACGTGCTCAGCTGTGAAGGAAAAATCGTGAGAAAACCTGCATCGTGAGGTGTAAAAATGTGAAAGTCATGTGAAGCTCGCCCAACCGCATAGGAGCATCGTGGCGGACTCTTCCTAGCTCCAAAACCCTCTCAGAAATTAGAGAAGGCCTGTGCTCAGCAGTAGGACATTTACAGGCTGTTACTTTACTTTATATTACTTCTAGCTGATGCCCGCGAGTTCGTCCGCGTGGATATAGGTTTTTTAATACCCCTTAGGAACTATATCATTTTCTAGAATAAAAAGTATCCTTTGTCCAAATTTCATAAAGTTCACTTCAGCGGTTAAACCGTGGCAAGGTAACAAACAGACAGAGGGACAGAGTTAATTTCGCATTTATAATAATAGTATGGAAGTATGGATTATGCACCGCTTTGAGATATTATCAGACTAAGTGTTACAACTGACAACACCTGTAACATCATTGTTGTAACTGTAAATATATAAAACTTTGTAAACAATAATTAGAACTAATAAGTGGATGAAGATTAATAAACGATATCGGCTTTTAACTTAATATTGTAGTAACTTGTCTTTGAAAGACGTTAGATTATTAATATATTATCATTTATTGTCGTAATGTAACGCACCAGTCTTGGGTCCCCGGTTCTAATCTAAAATAAAGCCCATATTTTTACAATACATATTCGTGTCTGAATGCACTGTTTCTTTTTTCTTTGTCACAGCGTCGGAACCTTTCCATAACCTTTCCGTTTTTTATTTATTTATTTGGCTAAACATGACAAACAAGAACATAGTCCACCTAATAGCGAGTGGAATTTTCCACAAGAGGCTGCTCCTGAGCCTCGCTATGTCAGTGCGGTACCCAGCACGAAACTATCTTCCCTTCATAGAGATGCCCATGTTAAACACTCATACACACTTCCCGATCAGCGGGGCTATTACGTATCAAAGTGAAGATCACTTATAAAAGTGTTGAACGAATTTCTGTTAAATAATTGTTTTCATACTGGTTTTGGTTAATGAAAATGACGATTATTTTTCATATGACGTCTTTTTTGTTAATCATAACCAGTATGCAGACACTTATTTAATAGATATTCGTTCAACACTTTTAGAAGTGATCAACACTGGATACGCAATAGCCCTGCAGAACTGCAATATATGCAGAATTGCCTTTCAAATTTTTCTTCTCTAACAGCCGCCAAGTTAATCGGCCGCACTTAAAGTAATTGTACCAATTGTGCATAGATGACATATGGAGTTTATCAAAAATAGTCCCCCGGTTTTAAGGGACACTAATAATGCAGAAACTAGTGTCCGACCGAACCCTCGGCTTCGGCTACATTCGCCCAAAAAAAAACACCTTCGGAAATCGAAGAACGGCGTTGCACTTACAAATAAATAAATATTATAATTGACATTATTTTATTGTGTTATTATTTTTGAGAAGTTGCTAAGTAATTTTAATCACTCGTTAAGAGGGCGCCGAATAAAATAAGCTCAAAATGTAGTTACAGTTGACAAGATATAATCAATAATATATTATTAATAACCATAAAATGAATTAACTACAATTTGTCTTGCTTACATTTACGAAATGTTCTCTGGTGGTTTAATAATATTTTATTAAAAAAGCATGTTAAATTCGCCATACATTATTCCTATGGACGTCTACCGTCTGTAATAAACGCGAAAATTTACCTTATAATCAAAGGCTTGCAAAAATTTTTTTTCTAAATTTAGATCCGTAATGACAACTCCGATCTTTTTATACCCATTTTTAAATTATAATACATATAAAAAAAACTGTTGTAATGATTTTCAAAAATTCTTAGTTACCTGCATTTTAAAAGACCGACCGGGTTAAGCATTCTGAAGGTATTGGTTCTACAACGATATACAGCAAATACCTTTTTTACATGCCTAACGCATACTCGCCCTCGCGCGGCAAGGACGAGTTATGAAGGACTTGCACCGACTAAAACTTTTCCGGGTTCGAGGACTCGAAAATGCAGTGGGACATTAAAAGTTTGACTGTTTACTTTAAAAAAAATTGTAACTATGAATACGTTACTACACTTTGATCTTAGCCAAAAGGCCGCTTTAAATTTTATAGTACGCGAGTGACCTGGGTGGTTCGATTCCCGGTGCAGGCACCAATTGCAATTTACAATTTTAAGTGCTGATTTACCACGTGCTCGGCGGTGAAGGAAAACATCGTGAGGAAACCTGCATGTCTGAGAAATAAAAAATATTTCGAAGACATGTGTAGTCCGCCAACACGCATTGGAGAAGCGTGGCGGATTCTTTTTTCCGATTTCATAAAATACATATGGAAAATTAATTAATTACCTATCAAAACTGATCATTTAAAAGAATCGAATAACAGCATGCATTCTAATTTACAACAAGACGAGATAGAGTTCATATCCGCACCATATTATGCACAAACAGGAAATTGCTCATCATCAGGAGTTTGTTGTTATAATTTTTATTTTGATTATCTACATATAGATGCTAGTGGGAACGCAATGAGCAATAAAATTGTTAGCTCCATACAACATGGCGGCAGCGTGGTACGCCACCCGTCACGTCTCGTTTCCCGTGAGCGCGAAAAGTGGGCTACAGATAGCCACTTTGCTACTTTAAATGTTAGGGGAGGTATGAGTGATAAAATTGACGAAGTATGCGAGATGATGAGCGCAAGACGGATTGACGTTCTTTGTGTGAATGAAACCAAGCGGAAAGGGTGCGACACCACCTCGCATGGACCCTACACAGCCTATTGGTCGGGGGTTCCTGAACCAGTAGAGGCTGTCAGGGCGTTGGTGTACTGCTTTCTGCTAGAATGAATGAATGTGTGACTGACTTTGATTGTGTGAGCCCTAGACTCCTCTGGGTGAGGTTGAAGGTTGGCCTTACTCGCATCTTCATATTAGGGGTTTATGCTCCAAGATGCGAGTTGGAACCGTTCCTCAAAAGCCCAAAGTGAGAGACAGTCAAATGCCTCCTATACGCCGATGATCAGGTTATTTTAGCATCATCGGAGGAGGAGTTGCAGGCGATGGTAATTATTATGAATGATGCTCTACAAAGCAAAGGAATGAAAATTCATGTACATAAAACGAAAGTAATGGTTTTTGAAAGAGAAGAAACTATGTCGGATTGCAAAGTTCTGATTGAAGGAGAAAGAGTGGAACAAGTGAAAGAGTTTGTATATTTGGGTTCAAAATTTTCGAGAGACGGAAAGTACGACTGTGATATTGAACGAAGAGCGTTGGCAGGAAATAAATTATGTGGGGCCCTGCATAACTTTATGTGCAGCCAGAATGTATCTAAAAAGGGACGACTGGCTGTACATAGAGGAGTACTGGTCCCCACACTTATGTACGGTAGTGAATGTTGGGTCTGGCAGAAGAAGCATGAAAATAAAATTAATGCTGTTGAAATGAAAAGTTTGAAAAGTATAGCTGGAGTGACTTTGATGGACAAACTAAGAAACAACGTGATAAGAGAACGTTGCGGTGTGGTAGAAGATGTAGTGACAAAGATAGAAAAAGGGATGCTTAGATGGTTTGGACACGTAGAGAGGATGGATGAAAGAAGATTGACGAAACAGATTTAAGGCGAGTGTGAATGGGCAAGCCGGTAAGGGTCAACGTAGGCGAACGTATTACGATCAGATCGAAGAGAAGACCGACGAGCTTGTATGAAAACACTAATGAAAGTAGAGGAAGCTAAATATGTGTGTCAGGATCGTAGCAAGTGGAAAGATGTGGTCTCTGCCTCCCCTATAGGAAAGAGGCGTGACTCTATGTATGTATGAAATAATGATGATGATGACATTTCTTATAGAGAAAAATCATTTATTAAGGCAAAATTTATTTTTACATATGTTTATGTCTCTATCTCTTAAAAAAAGTACAAACATAGTCCCAGAATATGACAAAAATCAATTTTACAGTCTCAAATTTAATGTATATATTTTATTACTCAAAGGCATTGCCCACGGTCAGGAATCTTTCTTCAAAGAATTTGTGTCTTTTTCTTGTTCTTTTCTCCTCTTTTGGCGAAAAGAAAGTACTGATGGACTTTGTACCAGCAGCTTTCTTATTTGGGCTCGCTTCTTCCGCTTCTTCGAAAGTACATATAGCCGCTTTTTCTTGGAGCATAAGTTCCGCCGTCGACCAACTAAACCTTACGAGCAGCGGATATCCAAATACATTGTCTATTTGTTCACGAATAAATTTCTTAGTTAATGGATCTGTGGAAATATTTATATTTACAGATTAGTATTCAGTCTGTCTTAGTCATATACGCTATGTTGTAAGCTAGTGCCCATGTATGTGTACAGTGATACAATTGAATTCCATAAAGCAAAACATACGTCTCGTTTCGTCTCTATCAGTCTAACAAATCTACGGTCAGAATGAGCCGAACAAGTTTTCAAGCAATCGGAATCGCTATAATAAAAAAAGTAAAGTTTCAGCCATAAATGTCCCACTGCTGAGGCCTCCTTTCATTTCTGAGAGGGTTTTGAAAATAGAAAGAATCCGACACGCTGCTCCAATGCGGGTTGGCGGACTGCACATGTATTTGAAATATTAATTTTTCTCAGACCTGCAGGTTTCCTCACGATGTTTTCCTTCACCGCCGAGCACGTGGTAAATTAGCACTTAAAATTGAAATTAACAATTTTAGTGGTGCCGGTACCGGGAATCGATTAGAGGTGAAGGAAAAACATCATGAGGAAACCTGTGTGTCTGAGGAAAAAATATATTTTGAGAACATGTAAAGTTCAAATGTGAAACAAAATAAGAGGAGGCCTATAATCAGCAGTAGGACATTTATGGGCCGTTGCTTTACTTGTTTTTACCTCCAGGGTATCCGCTACCAAACGCGGTATGGTCCATATCCAAACCCTCCTTGAAGCTCCACACTTTGAGTGCATGATCCCTAGTCACTTTTGCGACAATACTTGCGGCTGACACGATTGGATAGATGGAATCAGCTTTTTTTGCAACCTGAAAAATAATTAAATCGAACGTATTACGATCAGATCGAAACCGTTTTAAGGAAAGGCCACGTCAAAATACCCGCAACCGACGAGCTTGTATGAAAACACTAATGAAAGTAGAGGAAGCTAAAGATTTGTGTCAGGATCGTAGCCAGTGGAAAGATGTGGTCTCTGCCTAACCCTATGCGAAAGAGGCGTGATTCTATGTATGTATGTATGTAAAAATAATTTATTTTATTTTCAATATTAGTCAAAATCACGCGCAAACGTGAATTGAGAGACTGCGCAGAGACTACTGCGTGTTTGACATTGGCAGTATGAATGTAAACAAACGACAGACTATTTTGTAATTGACATTGTCAATATGAAAGTAAATATTCAATAATCAACATACAGTTGTTATAAAGTGACAGCATTGCATATTATGGTGTTATTCTGCACGAATAAAGGTTGTCCGTACGATACCTTAGTCGCCTCTTACGACACCTCGGTAGGAAAGACGTAGGTGCTATTCTACACTACTACTCGGACACCTATCGGCTTGATATTTGTAACATATATTATAAAAAAAGTTTTAGATTCCTCGTTTCTTCTCCATACAAACTTTAACTATGCCAAATCTCACGCTTCTCCAGGCGCGACTTAGATTTCACTTCACGTTTTAAATAGATAAGAGAACGGCCGTGAAGTTAGCGTAAATGCCATGTGCAGCAAAAATTAGGTGTGCACGGGGCTGAGGAAATAAGTGGTAGAGCGAGTGCACGAGTACAACGTGAGCAATTCATTGTCATTGGTTGGACTTTTGCATGGTAGTCGGTGGCGCCATATTCTTGAATTAACCTGAGCGTCCACAATTAAATTCACTCAGCCGCTTACTTACGATAATTATATTATACACCGTCATCATAATTTCAGTCCATCACCAGTCCACTACTGAATATATGACTCCCCCACAAGCTTTTTTTTTTTCATTTTATTTATTTAAATGTTCCAGGAAGATGCTGCCCATCTTCTGGTTTTCATTTCACCTTTTGTATTTACGCGTACACTTTTTGTAATTCTGAATATTTTTTTTATTTTTTCGCTGCCTCTCTTTCAAAGAAAAAATATGGAGATCATGATTTATGAAAAGTTCATCTTGAATACTATGGAATAATATTGTAGTAAAATGTCAGTCGAGTTTTAAGACACCTACAGGATGAGATAGGGTGATAGGTTCTCTTAAGCCGCCATCACACGGCAAAATGTGTTTCAGGTGATAAATCCATGACAGAGCGCTACTTACTGTGATTTTGTAATTGGGGAATATTTCAGATAACTTTGCTTGGTATTTCTCAGGTGGACCAACTGTATCCACATATATTTCTGCTAAATTTACTCCTTCTTCAACTACCTTCTTTATTAAACTTATTGCGGAGTTCATAGATACCTGTAAATGATATAGATTTATCATTGTAATGTGATCATAGACCTCAGATCATTTAATTTATTATATATTAAATTCGAGTACAACTTCAACAAGTACAAGTTTTACTTTTACAAAACTACAAGGGTCCGTCAAAAATTTCGCGGAATAACAAGGAAAGAAAATGAAATTAAACCTAAATTTATTTTTTCCATTTCAATATCCCTTGCTCTCCCTTAACTCTAATACACTTTTTCGATCTGTCAAATAATTTGACACCTGCCTGTGAGGCCTTCAACTATTTTCGCCGAAATCGCCGACTTCACTTCTTCATCATTAGTAAACGTTTTTTTCTCGAAGTGGTTTCGGTAACATGGTAAATATATACAGGTTCATTCGTTATGTCCTATACAACCCGGCAGGCTGGGCTTAGGGACAATGTTTATATGCCCCAAAAATATAATGAGCCTCGTAGCGTGATACCTGTAGGAGATATGTCGACTTAAAGAATTTGCTTAAAACTCTTAGGTCACACTTGATACGAGGGTGGATTGAAAAGTACTCGGCTAACCAAGAAAATAAACACATACTAAATCAGTTATATTTTTATTTTTCTACATAATCACCATCAAGTTCAATACACTTTTGCCACCTCCCCTTCCAAGCATTTAGACCGTTAAAAAAAAAATGATTCTTCCTTAGAGCCATTGACTGTACTGACGTGTGAACACGGGCGTTATCTTGATGAAACAGGACTTTTCTTCTGAGCATTCCTCGACGTTTTTCTTTTATTAATAAGATGAGTAATGAACCCATGTTTCGTCCATAGTAACAAAACGATTCAAAAAATCATCTGCATCGGCTTCAAATAACTCCAAACAGTCGCGTGAAATAGTCAATCGCGTCCTTTTTTGTTCAACTGAAAGCAGTTGCGGAACCCACCTCGCAGACACCTTGTGGAAACCCAACTCGTTGACAATGATGTTTTGAGTTCGTTCATAAGAGATGCCTATAATCTCGGCTATCTCTCTAATTTTTAATCTGCGGTCTCCCATTATTAAATCAAGTACTTTTTTAATATTTTCGTCAGTAGTTGACGTCGAAGGCCTTCCAGAGCGGGGTTCATCTTTCACACTCTCTCTACCACGTTTAAATTCTGCTATTCATTTTTTGACGGATGAATATGACAGAGCACAATCGCCTAATGTACTGACCATGTCATCATGGATGGCTTTTGATGATAGCCCCTTCTTATGGAGGTACTTAATGACGGCACGCTGCTCGATTTGCTCCATTCGCGAAAATTATGACCGATTACTTTGTTAATAAATTTATAAAATCACAACTAATTATCGCACACGTTTCGAACTTCACACAATGAACTAGTCTGAACTGAACTAAATAATGTGGGTAGATTTGATTTTTAGAATTGAATGGATCTGTGTTAGGCCGAGTACTTTTCAATCCACCTAGTAAGAGTGACGAACACATAAATTTAATTAGGCGTTTTTCCATAACATGAAGCTTAAGGAAATCTGTAGCGAAGTAAATCTTTTAGTATGATGCTGTAGTAAGGTAACATAAATTAAATGGAGAAGAAAACTATTATGTAGGTAGATTTAAGGACTGATGAAGTGACAGGTTGTACTTCTACCCACATATAGGAGTCGGATTTTGTAAGATGGTGAATAAACAACTACAATTGATACAGAGCTTGTTATTTATTGAAAACGTAACGTTGGCGACGAGTAAATGTGAAAATGGGTGATAAATCATATATCGCGAACATAGTGTTGCCAGGCAAGTTCATACCGAATAAGGATAGCTGGGAAAACTACCGGGAGCAACTGTTCTTCGCATTGGAGGCGTCAGGCCCATTGGAAAGCGTGCAGAAACGTGCCTTGTTTTTGTCGCAATGCGGCAAGGAAGCGTTTGCATTAATTGTGTCATTGTTGTCACCACAAAGGCCCAGTGAAGTCGAATTTGACGAAATAGTTGGAGTGTTGAACACATTCTTTGTACCCACGCCGCATCCGATATTAGAAACAGAAAAATTCTACAACAGAAGATCCGGAAATACTACCCTATCATAGAAAAAGAGACTACTTGTCGTTAAATAAAAACTGTGTTTTGTGGTCCAACAGAGTAGTAATACCCAAAGTGCTACAGGCTAATGTACTAAAAACGCTGCATGATGGCCATTATGGAATAGTGCAAACAAAAATGATAGCTAAAGGATACATATGGTATCCTTCTTTGGATAAAGACATTGAAGAACTTGTAGCTCAGTGTGAGAAGTGTCAGTCATGCAGGAATAATCCTCCAGTCACAGGACATGTTTGGCAGCCCACTACCAAGCCCTGGTCAAGAGTTCTGAGTCTCCTAGTTTTGATTGATGCTTATAGCAAATGGCCAGTAATTGAAATGGTGCCTTCAATGTCGAGCAAAACAGTAGTTGACCTGTTAAGAAAAATTTTTGCTGACTTTGGATTACCAGAGATAGTGGTGTCTGACAATGGACTGGCATTCACCTCTAAGGAGTTTCAAGACTTTATGTTAAAGAACCGAATTCGACATATCACTGGAGCGCCCTATCATCCGGCCACTAATGGTCAAATCGAGAGGACCATTCAATCCATAAAATCTAAACTAAAAAAACAATCCCCTATGACTTGGTCAGAGCGAGTAGCGAGAGTGCTATTTCATATGCGTACTGTACCAAGCACTGCGACGGGCAAGTCCCCTGCAGAGATGCTTAACGGCCGAAAGTTAAGGACTGCCCTCACACCCTTACATCCAGACTCAGACTTTTCAGATAATTTAGAAATTGAAGAGGAGGGGAATCAAGGGAATCCAAAAAAGACATTTAAAACTGGAGATCATGTTTTATTCAGACTTTATAACATGATTCAGAAATGGCAGCGAGGGGTGGTCACTGCCATAGATGGCCCAGCTGTTTATGAAATAAAAACTGATGATGGAACTACACATAGAAGACATGTGGACCAACTGCTTAGGACAAGGCCACCTAATGTTAAACCGGATGAGATTCAAAACTATGATAATGTTGATGATGGTGAGACTAATGATAACACAGATGTGACAATACCACCACCAGAAGAATGGGCGTAAATTATTGGAGTGTAGATTGAGATAATAATAATAATTGATTAATAATAATATGCATTGATTGTAAAGTATATACAATAAAAGTACTTAAGGTGAAGGTATTATGTAGGTAGATTTAAGGACTGATGAAGTGACAGGTTGTACTTCTACCCACATATAGGAGTCGGATTTTGTAAGATGGTGAATAAACAACTACAATTGATACAGAGCTTGTTATTTATTGAAAACATAACAAAAACGTTTCGGGCAACGACTTTCTGAGTTAGGGCCACGTGAAGTTTTACAAAACAAATAATTTTAAAGTTTTGTATAGACATATTTAGTATTCTATTTTGTCATTAAAGCTTCACAAATTCTCTAATCTTCTTTAGAATTTAATTCTTTATTTAATATTCAAAACTTCTCTAATTCAAAATATGTTTTCTTCTCCATTTAATTTACGTTACCTTACTACGGCGTCATACTAACAGATTTACTTCACAACAGATTTCTTTTATGTTATCCTAGTTCTTGTGATTTCTTTAGATGGCAGTTCAATGGAAAAACACCCAATTAAATTTATGAGTTCATTGCCCAGATCATCTGTATAACTGACTACCCTAGTCACATATGAGTTGTAAGAAAATTCTTTAAGTCAACATATCTCCTACAAGTATCACTCTACGAGGCTCATTATATTTTTTGGGGCATATACACTCATCCCTAAGACCAGCCTGCCGGGATGTATAGGACATTACATATGACCCAAATGACCCTGTATATGAGATATCACTAATACAATCATAAGTGATGCCGAGTTTTAAAAATAAATTATGCATTAGAAGAATTAACCACTTGGGTACATAGAAATTAATTGTCAATTCCCTAGATATGACCACTGGATTGTGCTAAACAGACAGCATTATCGCTAGTAGTATGCTTAAATGTAGGTAGCCTTAATATCACTTCCATAATGATATGAAAGCTAAAGAAATAATTATTTAAGAGAAAAATGCTCAATGCATCTCTACCAAATGAAATAACTACCAACCAAACAACCAAATTAAATAATCTGTAAATGATAGTCAAAGATCAGCCAATTAAATTAATTAAACTGTTTTGTTTGTTATAATAACTAAAAAATAATTTTGATAATTAATGATGTTGCATATAGATACAAAAAAAAATATGTTTATTGTTATTACAGAAACTAAAATTACCTCATTTAAAGAATGTTTTGCTCTCCTGTACATGGAATTTGAAATGTAATTAGGTGATATAACTTCTGCACTCCACCCTACATTCTGACTAGCTTCACCCACAGCCATCATTTTAGAGAATATTTCATCACGCTTATCTTCCGTTAATGCTTTTGAATCAGCGCAACCTAAAGACTGGAGAACTTCTTTTTGGCTTAATGGACAATAAGCAACTCCATATACCATAGGACCTGAAATTGATAACATAAACAATATATAAACTAGCATAGTTGCTTAATACATTATCTATAAGCTTTTTACTTTACAACAGTGGACTATTAACAGGCTAAAGAAGATATTTTTGAAAAACGGGCGTTGATTGTTCCAATTTTTCCCTTACGTTTCCACACGTCTTACCTAAAACTGGACCACGGCCTGCTTCATCTACTCCGAGCATACAAGGCTCAGATTTACAAATAGGAGGAACTTCTGAACTATTGATGAAGTTCTCGGCGTTGTCCTTTGATTGAAGATAATCCTTTAGGGCTTCCAAAGAATTCATTATAATTTTGTTAAAAACGATATCTAATTTAATATATATAAATTCCAAAACATCTAATACCTATAATAAATTAGATATTCATTTATAATTATAGCGGTAGAAGTAATTTATAAACGCCGCTCTAAAGACAGAACATATTTTTTTTTAATACAGGGTTGCCAGACATGTCTGATCAGATTACCCTTAACAAATCACAGGAATACCCGCTTTCACCCGCTTCCAAAGACAAATTACCCAAAAATGAAGATTTTTTATAATTATTACAATTTAATTAAAATAGCTTAAGCTTACGTTTTTAACAAATCAGCAATCAACGCATGCAGCATTCAATGCATTCAATGACAATATCATTTTACATAGTCTAGCAATGCAGGAACTGGCCGTGTCTGGACGAACAAAATTCTAAGTTGCATAAACACTCAGCAAAAAAAGTTAAGGTCATGACTACAGCACTTCTCAAATGTTACCACGCACCACAGTCTAATAATCGAATATATATATATTACATTATAAATAATTACGGTAATAAATACTATAATTGTCAATGATTGAATAATAAAACTTAATCATAATGGTTTGTACAAGCATTGTATTGCTTAGCCCCTGCCAAATGTAAAGAGTGGTCAGTCCCTCTGCTATTGTTAATAATAATTACACTAACCACATGCTAAATAATCTTGTATGCAAAATAATAATGACATTTATAATATAATGCTGTTAATTAATTTACTAATTAATGTATCAAATAAACTTTAAATCTAAATGGCTAGTACAAGCATTGTATTGACTGACCCCTACCACAATGTAAAGAGGAATCAGTCCCTCTGCAACTCTCATTTTATCTATAAATACGCATGTATTCTAGAACAAGAGGAAGAGATGGGCAAAAGATCTTAGACAGAGCGTTACGCTGTTCAATCTATATAAAACACATTGTAATTAAATAATTAGTATCGAAATTAAAAGTGATTGTGGCTATTATTGTATATTTTTGGCAGACCTACCCATTTTCTGTAATACAAATGTCAACCAAAACTGGCTTGCATAACCTAATATTTGTTTATGTTTACCTCAGTATGTTGAAAGTTGTTTTAAATTACGATACCTAAACTTGATTAAAAGTTACATCATAATAATTTTATTGTTATTTTGATCCCCCACTGATAAATCATTTAAATTTCTAGATAAGAAATTACAAAACAATATTTGTCAGTTTGATGGTTGTCACTGGTTAGGATAGCACGAATTAAACAAAATGGTGAAACAGTTTAAGTTGGTAGATGTCACAGCCAAAAAATAACTTCTTCGAAATTCTGAGTGTCTAACTTAGCATACTCAGAATTTTGTTCGCCCTGACACGCCCATTGACTTACATTAAGACAGGCATAGAAAACAGCCTTTGTGTTCCCCGTGTCAAATTACCCGCTTTTCTGGTAATTTGACACGGGGAACACAAAAGGCTTAAAAGGTTACCTTAAAATATACCCAACATCAAAGCATGGACTACGTACGTTATATTATTAGTCTTTATTTCACGTAAATACATGCAGTATTGCCGAAGTTATTACTGCGAGAAGTATAGACCACTTTTTGAATTTCTGCATTACTCGCGCTACCCGCGACGTCACGGGTCCCGTGGAATCGCCTCCGCGCCGCCTGCCATAGTAAAACTGATACAAATAAAGTCACTCGCGTGCGCTTTTTTTTAATTCTTTTGCCGAACTAGTACGTGTTTGTTAGTTGTTGTTATTGTTTTAGCACATAATAGTTATCCCTACTTATAGTTTTCATTCTACTTAGAGTAATGCAACATGAAAAAAGGATTTCAGTAAGGCCTGTCGGACATTTTTAAACATAGAAAAAATTTAAAATTCAGTTTTTTTCCTATTTTTTCTTTATTACTTCGGCATTTGTAGATAAAACGTTTGTCATCTCCATTAACAAAGCAAAGCCTTCGAATAATTATTTAGTGTGATGTCAACCGCATTGTTAAGTTTATAAATTATTAATTATTTAATTTTGTTTTTCACTTGCCCATCCCTATTTGAACATAACTAACCTACATGGTCACTGTTAGCCCGAAAGCTTTTACAGCTTCGCCGGATTGAAAGGTGGCATAGCGCTGAGGGCGCTTAGCCGAAACCTTTATTTATGGATGACTGGCGCAAGGGCCCCCAAGAGGGGACCTCGGCTTGGACCGTCATCCTGTTCGCGTGAGTAACCAACTCGAGGGTGCCCAAGGGGGCCGGCCTCGGCTCGGTCAGTTACTGCAATCGGAAGGGCAGTATTACTACTACTATTATTACTATTATCATGATTATTATTACATAAGTTTACCACCAATTCGGAATGCGTTTCCGCTGGAGAAGAAATGGCGCAAGAAACTCCAGCGACGCTTCTGTTTATGATACTACTGCTAGGGGAGAACCGACCTGAGATACGGCGGTATCGCGAATAACTTTGTCTGATACGCCCTCGCCGACGGCGGGGGCGGTATGATGGTGATGTTGTGTGTTTGCGTAGTGATGAGTAGAGCGCTTGGGCCCTAGTGGTCGCGTCGTCAGGGTCCTCGAGGACGTGCCTCGGTCTCCTTTTTCCGCGGGCCGAGTTTTGGTGTATCGCGAGGGGGTTGTATGTGGCGGCACTTACAACCAGTGGGTTGGGGTGCGTGGCAGCAGAGTCGAAGTATCGGCGAGAGGCCAACTTTAGATATTGGGCTATGGTAGTGTAACGATATACTATCTCTAATTACGTATTTTTACGTTTTAGAAAGATTTAAGAAAATATTAAAAATTATAAAAAAAAAAAATGGTGGTCCTAAAAAGTTGGGAAAATATAATCTTATTTCGACCTTCGTCACTTACGAGCTTATGCGGAAAGCTAAGAACGAGTGCATCTGTGTTAAACCTGGGAACACATTCCAGGTTGCTAGCAAATTTACCGCGCTAATACATGGAATAAATTAACAATAAATTAACATGGGATGCGATAACTGGTGGACTGATAAAGTTGAGTAATGAATATTCAGAACCGTAGACGGAGGATAGCAATAGAAGGGCTATGAGCTTAAGAGGGATAGCATTATTATTATTATTTATTTATTAATGGAAACAGTCACAAACTATTTTCCAGTGTCAAGTAACATATTCAAGTATACAATCTTCTAGAAGCGACACTTCAAAATTTCGATCGACAGTAAAACGATAGTTGACTTTTACTGATGATTTGCTGGACTCTTGGAGACAAAGCGAAAAGCACAATATTGATCTTGAATTGAATTTTTCAATGACTGTACACTTTCAGGAGCACTTGCTGCATAATAAACTATCAATATTAAACATCAAAACTCCAAATATACACAGAAATTACAAAATAAAATAAAAACACTACCGCTACTTTTCGAGTTGCCGCCAAAAGTCAGGGATATCCCTGACTTCATATCATAGCATTACTTTATGACGTAGCATAAGGAATTGCCAGGTGAAATATTTTACCGATATCTATGGGTAAAAAGACAACCATCACCTCATCTAAACATATTACGTATTACGCAATTCGCAATTTGATCGATTAGTCATCTAAAATTAGTTAGGTTTTTTTTTAATATTTATGCTGTAATTTAAGTAAAATCAGCTACCATATTTACTGCATATGCATATTAATCTATGTAATGTTAAATTTTACGGGGCCATAACAAAAAATTACCTATCTATGGATGGTTATCTTTGGTTGATTTCTTTCACTGCAGCTTTTTCAGCCTATTATACAGCAATTTACCATAACTGTATGATACCTACTGTACGTTATACAAAATAAAAAAAAAACCTTTGACAATTCTTACACAATATTCATGAAAAACTCTAAAAGCACCGTAAACTTCTTTTCCACCAAAAACATCAACAACTACGTGGCAGGCAAAAAAACTACGCATATATATAAATATACGCGAGAGACATAAAACCGTAGTTTTTGTCTTGCACACCTATACATGACATTACGCCTTCACACTTTCGATTATTAATATTCTTTTAGGAGCCCGTCTATTATGTAGGTAACTTCTGGTAGCGAGTAGTAATTTTAAGTGGGAGATGTAAATGTCAACAGTGAGGACAATCATTGAATGCAATAAAATTTCAAATTAATATTATAATGATTACTCATTTCTAATATTGTTACGATGACCTACTAGTGTCCAAAATCGAAAAACGTTTTACGTCAAAGTGAGACAGCTTTCACTCATTGATGCAAATTTTGTTTAGATTACAGTCAATCAGGTGCTTCTACTTTATCTTGCACGTTTCATGAATAAGGTTTACGAAAAGACCCATTTTTTCTTAAGTAAATCACGAATTTTACGAACATACGTTAACACAATATTTTAGAAGATGTTAAAGTAAACAAAATTGAATATTTCAAACCGGTTACCTTTGAGGTAAGCATATAGAGTAGCAAACCTCTTATTAAAGCGTCAAAAAAAGCCTAACTATACAGTCGCAACGACGTAGCTTTGAAACCAGTAAACATTTGAAGTGAGAATCTATTTATTACTTTTACTCTAGTTCGCTACCATAACGGCTTTATGTCGATTTGATAGAGATGGCAATATTACTTAAGCCTGGTGCTACGTTAAGACCAATTACTCAAAAATTTATTTATTTTTAATGGAAAACATTAATTTATTTTTTAAATAAAATTCTATTTTTAAATACAATTTAAATTATTGAAATTTTTATAGTAATATTATGTTATGTAAACGTTAATCATAGCTTTTTACAGCACAAAACTCAGGGCACTGGGATTGGGCATGTGGAGTACGTACTTTTTTTTTAATGTCATCACCAAAAAGCACTAGTTTATTATTTCATTGTTAGCCTACTTTTTGAACGAGGTTAAAAATTAACAATAAACTTAAAATAAGCAAAGGAAATACTGTATTACACAAATAAACATCACTTTTTGCACCAATTGTGTATAAAGATTTACGGATTTCGTCGCGTTTTATTTTTCTATTAAGTCGCCTATGGTCACGGGAGGACTGGGGTGCCAGCATAGAGTTTAGTATTACAACAGGAAGGTGCCAGATGTCTTGCTAACCGGGCCACTTTCAGCTTTTATTTATTATTTTTGTTCCGATCTACGCAGAATAAGCTAACTGTGTTTTGAAGTCTTGCAATGGTATCGTTGGTTTTTGATTTAATTTTATATGATCCCAAGCCGGTAGTGTTTTCTTTTTAATTTCTTGGTAGGAATCGGTGTTCTTTTGTAAGGATTTGTGGTCTTTCAAAACCATTACAGTTGGGATGATCCAGAATATAGTCCACAGATTGCAGACTTTCTAGAGTTTCGATACTTTATATCAGCTATGTGTTCTTTTACGAAGATTGTTATTGTTCTTTTTGTTTTCCCTATGTAAGAGAGATTCACAATCCAACTTGTATACTCCTGCATCTTATAGAGGGATGTTATACTTGACGGGTGGTAATAACTAGCTTATCGTCTTCGGTTGCTTGAGAAATGTCTTTTGTCGTATGGTAGAACAGCAGGTACATGCTCGACTGCGGCCTGTTGCGCGCACTCGGTCATTGCGACGTAGGTGTGGAATCCGAATCTTGTTATCGTGCAAATTTTTTTTTGCGTTTAATATACATAAATTCCACATGCACAAACACCCAGACCCGGAACAACTATCTGTAGGCCAACATATACTTGTACCATGCGGGAATCGAAATCACGACTCGCGGTGCAGTAGTCAAGGGCTTAACCACTGCGCCGACAGAGCCGACAAATTGGGCCCTAAGTTATGTTATTACATACATACAGTCATGCCTTTTTCCCATGCGGGTAGGCAGAGACAACATCTGGCCACTTGCTAAGATCCTGACACAAATCTTTTGTTTCTTCTACTTTCATTAGCGTTTTCATACAAGCTCGTCGGGTGCGGGAACTTTTAATGTGACCTTTTCGTCAACACTAACCATTTAAATGAAACTAATCTTACTGATTTCCTCGCGTCACCTCAGTCTTCCCATGACCATGGGTGCTGTAAAGCACTGGAAACGTCGGGCTATAAATAGTCAAATTAAACGCGAGAAAATCCATAAAGTTTGTTTCATTTAATTGACCAGCTATTCCTCACAATTTTCTCATTTCCACAGCATCGATCTTACTTCCATGCTTCTTTTGCCAGATCCAGCATTCACTACATAACTGGACCAGTAACAGACTGCTTGGTTTGGTTTGACCCAAACATAAATACTTAAATAAACTCCTACACTAACCTCGAAATTCGGATTGTCACGTTCGCTGCGTGCTTGCGCGATTTAGAATATCTCAATATGATTTTAAGTCGTCTAATGAGGGAGGCTGCGGGCCTCCGTTTGGGACTGTCGACTTGTGTGTCAGTAACTCTGGGCGATGAGAACCGCCCTGGAACACGGGTGTATCGTGTGTACGCGGTGTGATTGTTGACTGCTGCGCGCCGCTCACTACGGTGGTCGCGCATGGTGGTGCGTGTTATATTAAAGCTATTAATTGTGTGTACATGAAGCCTGGATCGTGACTGACCGTATGGTGGTCAGGGAGTGCTGAGACGTCCGTGTCGTCTAGCACGTTTCACGGGCGACGTTTGCGTTCGGTCGCGTTTCTATTTGGTCGGTAATTTGCTGCTTTGAAATAGGTTAAACAGCCACGGCGAAGCTACATATCCCTGTTTAACACCTTTTTTGATATTAAACCAGTCTGTGTAAGCCCCAGTTGCCCTAACACACGGTCTGGAACAGCTACATAGTGATTTCAGAGCTTGTATTAAGCTGCAGTCCACCATATACGTAAGCAATGTCGACCACAATTCCTCACCACTCTATCATGTGTCTGTTGCAAGTCTACGAATTACGAATTTCATCGCAACTTTTATTAATGTCATGCGGCTTGTGCTTGTATATCCTCTTTCTCAAATAAGCTTTCGAAATATTTCTTCCTTCTCGTCAGAACGCATTCCTCTACTCTTATAACACTTCAATCCTGGTTTCTGATTTTGTTCAAAAACAACAAAGAAACAATAAACTTGCACATAAAAATATATTCGCTTGTCTTATAGTGCTCAGTGCTTAACCACACATTTACCAAATAAATATATTATAAGGCCAACAGGTCGACTGAGGCTGTCGTCACATCGGCCTCTAAATAACTTATGCCGACTTAAGTTGGCTGTGACATGATACCACTTAACATATCATGACATGATGATATGTTAAGTGGGAAGGATTTTGTACGGTTATTAGGTACACCAGTATCTTATGGCATAAAAAATATAAAAAAATAGATTTTTATATGGCAATGTCATGGATGTAAGATGTCACCTGTCAAGTCAAAGTACGAGATCTATCAACCGCCGCTGAGAGATTTTGTGATCTTCTTGAAATTCGTTGTTTTTGTGAAAATGTCGAAAAAGCCACTTCGATCTTAAGCGAGAAATATTGTTTTCAATGTTCATCGTAAAATAAAGGAAGAAGAAGGTGTAAATCAAACTCAATCTTTGATTTTAAGGGGCGTGGTAGAGTTGACCGGTAAGCTGGACTGAGTTGTTTTGATACTTTTAGATTATTTTCTACTAACAACCCGCCCCGGCTTCGCACGGGTTGATAGATATTAGAAAGATAAATTAGTACTTTATTTGGACCAATGGAATAACAACCATTCCTTCATCATCGTCATCATCATCATTTCAGCTTATCACTAGTACTCTGCTGAACATAGGCTTCCCCAATAGATTACTATAAAAGTTTGTAGCTCTTATTTTGAGGGGAATATTGCCATAGTTGCCACGCTTGGCAGGCGGGTTATTCCTTACACTAACATTTTTTGTAGCGACTATTCTCATCGGCGCCTCTGCAGCTGGTCAGAGAGGATTCCGTTATTTTACCAAAATGATGTTTTATTTATGGGAACATAAGCCATGAAATATAGCCAATATTTGATGTCGTGGTAGCAAAATAAAACCACCGCTCTCGACCGCTGCGCAAAAGGAGCTACGCACCTCGATGATGCCCAAGTCGCATGAAGCCGGGCGGTGGCACAGCGTTCGAGAAACACCGCGGTCGCTGTATTTTTTATAGAGCGTTTCAAAGTTTTAAATTAAATAAAATATATAATTAAAATTACTAACCACTATTTGTTCTACTTACAAAAAATAATATGAGTAGGTAGGTATTCCATAGATCTTAGTCTATACGCGTGAAGCCAAGCGTCCTGGCACGCGGGCCCCTGGCTCGTGAGCACAGTATCCGATGAAGCTGTAAAAGCCAAAAAGGCTAACAGCAATTACATCACCGAAATTATTTTACTATAATAGTTAGACATATAGCCCCGTGGACTTTTTTGTGAGCAGTGATGAGTACTATGAAAGTGTAGTACTTTATTTTATGTTTCATCAATAGTCCGTATCCGTGTGGTGGCGGCTCGTTCTCGTAAAAGGCGAGTAAGGAATTAAACTAAGGAATTAAGCACTGTGCACCCAACAGAAGCATGGTGGCGATGGGCTCAGCACCTATCACACCAAGTGCATTATATTGTTTTGGTGAATCGTGGATTGTGGCAATCATCTGTTTTTGCAGTGAGTGCCAGTCTCTGACTACCCCTTATGGGATACAGTCGTGATCTTATGTATGTATCATCAATAGTTTTCGCAGCGCACGCCAAATAATAACTTATTAGAAAATTTTTGATACCTTGAGTTACATTATAGCAATTTTTGTAGGGATTTTATTTAAAAAAAAATAATATATAGCATATGTTATTTGCTGATAATGTAACTGTCTATAGGTGAAAGAATTTTGAAAATCGGCTCCGTAGTTCTTGAGTTTATTCATTACAACCAAACATACAAAGAATCAAATCTTCTCTCTTTATAATATTAGTTTAGATAAATTAGTACACAAATTAATTTACGATTGATTTATTTTTCATGACACATTTTCCTATGTAAGAACCCGATGTATAACAACATTCTTCATACACATAACTAATATACTTCATAAAACTAGACATAAATTAAAATTAAACAGTATCAAGATCGTTTAATCCAATTTTCCTAGTATTGCACACCACAAAATTTTATTTCCCCATTTGCCTTGAGATACTGGTCTCCAAAGAGTATCTAAGTACTGGTCTCTTTAATGTACGTCAATGCCGAATACCTAATAAACTTATAATGTTTATTGTTTATCTCGACGTACTTAAACCAACTCATGTTAATAAATAGTAAATAATATTATTTGATGTTTACAGTTTAAATGAGTAAACTAATTTAGTAATGAAGAGAAAAAATAACGGATATCTTTCAAGCGCTAGAAGCGCTGCATTCTGTATTCAAGTTTTCAATTCAATTCAATGACAAAGACGCATCTATATACATCAGTGCAGTGTATAGCATAATATTTTTAGATGTAGAATATAAGTGTCATCTGCATATTTATTTAAACGAAAGTTGTACATATCGTGCACATAAAAGGTAATATTTTTACTTTATTTATAACTATTTTGTAGTGTATTTTTCTTTAATTGTAGTAACAACTGTAAACTCGTTTGTAGGTTAGAGTAGTGCGATATAATATGCAGAACAACCCCCAGGAGCTTTCATGGCAGGCGATTCAGGCTATCGTGGGGGTTAAGCTACCACCAAATGTGTTACGATTCGACGATATTGGGTTTCATTTAGTCAATTCGGCTTCTAGCGCCGAAGATTCCGATTCAGATGTGGAAATTGTTGAAAATGATTGGGAGTCCGACAACAACGTATCCTCCAAGCCTGAAAACTCGGACAATGAAAAGGCAACGCCAGATAGAGAACAAAGTGAGTCACCTGTTCTTCATCTCGTAGAGCCTGATAATAACAATTCAGATAAAAATTCATTAGATTACAGAGACTATTTAGTGAAAATGGATACCAAAGATAATACAGGCAGAGACCTAATGACACAACCTCAAATCGACGATCCTGATAGTTCTAATGGAAATGTTATGTCAATTGAGAACTACCTAGAGGTCACCCTGTCAACTGACTCTGAGGCTAGTCATACTTGTAGCCAATGTAACCAGATGTTCTCCAGTGAACAGTTACTCTCCTCTCATGAGTGTAGTGCCAAACCCACCGAAGAAAAGAAATACCCATGTCATGTTTGCTCTGAAAAGTTCCCTAGTTATTGGGAGCTTAGAAAGCATATAAATAACCATTTTCCAGGAATGTTAGACTCAAAGTCAAGCTTCTGTCACCTTTGTCAAAAAGATTACACCAAGACCGGCTTCATGAATCATTTACGTAAGCACACGGGAGAAAGACCTTTTGTTTGTGAATTATGCCATAAGGCATTTTCACAGTCGAGCTCCCTCTCTATACACATGAAGTTCCATTTGAATGTGCGTAAACATGCCTGCACTGTCTGCGAGAAAAAGTTTGTAACAAAAAGTGAACTCTCACGTCATATGACAGTACACACTAAACAAAAGTCTTATTACTGTGGAGTGTGTGACAAAGCTTTTACACGCTCTGATAACATGAAGAAACATGAGAAAACTCATGGTTGACAATTTGACATAAGTTTCTCATCTGATGCTAAAAGTATCATACACTACTAACTCATGCATTTATAAAATTCAAATTGAATATTTTTAAACTCCACCTTTGAATGTGTATTACTCAAAATGTTGTGTGTGTTACTTTTATTGTCAAACTGTTGTTTCCGATTCTCTTATTGCCAAAAAACTTTAGTCATACAATTTTTAAATGAATGTTTTCATTGTTTTATACCAAATTTAAAAGTTTGATGGCCTAGTTCATAATTTAGTCATTATGGTGTGTTAATGTGAGTGTTTATTCACTCATGGTGTGCTGCTGTAGTTGCTTTGAGTTAAGGATTTTATTTATGCGATATATAAATGCATGTTTGGGATACCTACATTTAATGTTAGTTACTGCCTTCACAGGTGCTTTAATAAAGAGTCACATATCTCAGTCCGAAGTTGCCTTTTTAGATATGATAAAGTGATATATTAACTTGTGGATATAGGTCAAATATCCAAAGATTCCGATAGCCTTACTTATTTGCTTAAGATAGACAATTGGGGCCTTCAAACTTTGAAACAAATTTACACTAAAGAAAATAATTGTTCCTGCTTCTCTTAAGAGCTTTAATATAAATATATATTTTTGTATACCTTTACTTGAAGGTATAGAGATACAAGATGCAAAGTGCCCTTTTGCCAAATTTTAGATAAGTTTTTGAAGTGATTCTAATAGGACTGTGTTGTAACCAAAGCAATAATAATTTCTTATGTGCCTAATCTATGTTTTGTAACTGCAACAAATACCAAATAATTTCTTAGACTTAAAAATTGCATAGAAATAAATCTAGACATGCCAAATTGGATCTATAGTTAGTAATTTTATAGGTTTACGAGAATTATTATTTAACTAGCACTATTTCAAGGCACCAAAATTTTTTCCTGTAAAATGGTCTCAAAAATGAAGTTTAGCCAGTTTGAACAAATTGAATACTTTTAAGCATAGTTAAGTATGTTTAGTTAATTTGAGTTGAATATTTTGATCAAAACATCACAAATGTGTAACAGTGACAATTTAATAATAATGTGTAAAAAATAGTAGTTTTACTAAATGACTAAAGTCAAATATTTACTATCATTCTGTATACAAATGTTTAATATTGCTTGGTCTTTATTATGTAATATTTTGTAACAAACCATTTTATATCATTGTATAATTAAATTAAGTAAATATAAACTAGAGAATTATGTAATTGGCTATTAAACCAAAGTTGTATTTATTGGCAGTGCCAAATTTGGAAATCAAAACTGTATCACAATATTTTTATGACAAGTTTTATATACTTAGGAGTAGGCAATAATTACAATTTAATATATTTATTATATTTAGAGGTTTAGTTGCATGACTTGTTTATAGAATTAAGGATTAAGATTGAGCCAAATAAAGAAAAAAAATACACAAAAATCTACAAGACTGACAATAATATTCAGAGTAGATAATAACTTGCACAAAGGAAACTATATTTATTGATGCCTATATCAAACTGCAATTTTTATTATTTATGGAAATGCACCTTGTTATAAACTCATCATGACAATTAGAATAAGATCCATTTAATATGAATTATAAACTGTTTTATGGAAAAAATGTAATAATTGTCGATTTTATTAAAGAGTTGTTTGTTGCAAGTTATGTTTTATTGAACTTCTAAATTAAATAGGTCGTTTTCCCTTTGTTCTAGGTTACGCTAACGATGTCGCCCAGGTTGCGTAATCTAAATCCGTATGAGTTACATAAGCATTTACTTAATATTTATTGTTTAAACACGAAAGGCGCCACTGCAAATATTAAACGGGACACCTCCAGAGATCGGACAGACCTCGACGTCATAAGAGAAAATCACAAGTTTCTCTGGGAAGATGATGATGTCGCTGACACTTGGGAGAAGCAACTTGCTAAAAAGTATTACGATAAGCTCTTCAAAGAATATTGTATTTGCGATTTAAGCAGATATAAACAAAATAAAGTAAGTTTTAGGTAAAATCACTTATGATTTGCGGTTCCAGTTGTCTAGTTACAGTTATGAACATTAAAGATCTTAAGAATTTAATTATATCGATAATAATCTTTAGTCCCTCGGTTGACCTTGAAAATTATACACGTAATAATTACAAAATTAAGTCATGTGTAGGTTGACATTAATACATTTCATAACGATGTTATGTTGATTGTTGCTATTCTAGTAACGACTTAGTTATTAATACTGATTCCTTTTACATTTACAAATTCGTTGAATGATACATTGGAGATAAAATTTATGTGTGTAACGGTTTCCCCTAACTATTAAAGGTTGATCCGGGCTGATTCCCTCGAGAAATTCAATTGAGTTTTTTGCCCCAGAGACCTTCCTTTGTGTGATATACTAGGGTGCGCAACAATAACCATAGTGCCTTTTTGTAGGCTAAATATAGCCCTTGTACGTTCACCCGCACCGTTATACAGAAACGAGCACATCTGCCTTCCTAGTGTATTAATGTTAAAACTTTGCAGTTTAAGTTTAACCCTTATAACTTGATTTCATATATTTAACCAAAAAATTTGCTAATGTCATGTGAACATTTAGTAAATAAATTGCTGTAATACACTTTTATAAAAAACGGTCATCTACGATTTTAAAATGTGTCAAGGTTAAATTACATACTCGTATATTGAATGTTGTCCATTTCTCAATATGTTCAGAATACTAATGCTCTAAACTAAAATAAAGGGTTTTATAATTTATTAAGGAAAGCAGCGCTCCCACTCCGCGGCTATCGCTATTTTGAGCTCTCTGATGTTATGGGTTGTACCGTTTGCCATCCGCAAATCCTAACCTCCTGCATATACGTATCAACATCTCCAATACGTTAAGCCTGAGCGTTACCATCCATGGAATCAAGAATGGATTCCTCTCCTATATCCATCAATCCGTGTTATCAATGAGGATACCCTTTATGGTACATGTGTATGTCGTGCTCTTCGAAGCATTTGCCGACGTCGATCCTCTCCAATAGAAAAAAAAACAGAATCGATCTACATCTGAGAACACTACTCCATTTCATTTGAAATTGAATCTACGACGCTGTTTTGAGCTAATCTGGCAACACGGTGCTCACGGTTTAATTATGGATGAAAACAGCGTATACTGGCAGCGTGAAGTCTTATTCTGACCACAGTCCACAGACTAATTGATGCACCTCTTGCTTCTTCAAGTGTTTTTTTTAAACCTACTTAGGTATCTTTTAAATTTCTTAGAGCTTGGCTCACTAAGCAACGGTCGTGTCGTTGCTTAGTGCGTCTTACAGCATCTGACCTGCTCTTATTCAATCCCGTCTCTTGAAATCGTTGCCAAGTCCAATGAATAATTGACATATAGAATATTGACTAATATATTACTACCGAAAATCATATATAATAATACATGAAAACTCAAAATTAAATTGACGTTATCGAACAATTGAGAGGATTTGCGCCATTATTGCTTATTTTATTTATGGAAACAGTTATAAACTATTTTCCAGTGACAAGTTACATCTTCAAAATTTCGATCGACAGTAAAATGATAGTTCACTTTTACTAAAGATTTTAGTCATAATTGAATTTTCCAATGTATAAAATATTACACTGCACACAACTCTAAGTGAACAGTGTATGTAACACTTTCACGAGCACTTGCTGCATAATAAACTATTAATATTAAACATCAGAACTCAAATTATGCACAGAGTTTACAAAATTCAATAAAACAATACCGCCACATTTCGGGTTAGCGCCAAAGTCCCTTTAAATTTATTTTCTCAGTATAAATTTATTTTCATTTTAAAAATACCTAATTTGAATTTGGAATAACTTTTCTAATACGCCGTGATGCTTTATTATGTGCCAATCATATTTTATATGAATATTTTTTAGCTATGGATTATAATACGTTTTTTTTTTTTTTGCAAAAGGGCTTAAAATTATACTATTACATCGACTACGTAACATTTAATTAACGAGTTTCTTTGCATACTTTGGCAGTTCATTATCTGATTTAAAAAAGTTTGAAGTAATTTCTATAATTCATTTTAATAAATGTCTGTAATTCTATCAAAATTTAAAAGATATGTACATTATACATACAAAATGTAAATACTTATATGTAAGTACCACCGTAGTGCCAGTTATTTCGCAATCAAGCAGTAGTGTAAAAACTTATAGTTAATTACTTGGCACATGAGACTAAAGAACTGTTGTCTTTTTTTTTAAATATATTTACCATCAAGTGAAAAATTTGCCCGTCTCGTCACTGTTTCATCAAATATATATATTACAAATACTAGATCTCATTATCACGGTCATTATACATCTTCAAAAGTAATCAATCATTTTTTATAAGAGAGCAATATTTAATTTTGTGCAACATACATTCGGCGGGATTTTATTTCCTTATGTGACACTGACGTTTCTTCTCCACCTTTCTTTTTAATGTTACTGTAGAAAATCGTATACGAGAAAATACAGTAAATAAGCCTCTAACTAAATAGTCCACCGGTTGACATAAGTCTTTCCTATGGAAGGATTTACCGTAATCGCCACGCTCTGTAGGCGGATTGGCGATCGCAGTAGCAAAAATTTCGTATCACAGACGCTGCTGCCCGTCTCTGGTCTGGATAATTTACTTCGTAGCCCTTCCTTAAGTTACCTAGACCCAATGTTTAACACTCATGCAATTAAATCGGGGGCAGAAGCGTCTCGGCTGACGTAGTAGTTAAGTGATTAACTTCTACGATACACGTCACAGGTTCGATTGTACCGGGTATGGGTGTTTAAGTATTTAGAATTTATGGCTGTAAACGCACCCACGATAATGGAAAAGGATACTACTGGAGTAAATTTTGTAAACAAAATTATTAGTTTTTTCCCTACTTCCATATTATACGTAATGGTGCCCTTCTTGAGAAAAATGCTGCGCTCGTCCCTCTGTGACATGAATTCTTAAGGTCTCATACATGCATACATACATAAGATCACGTCTGTATCCCATAAGGGGTAGTCAGAGATTGAGCACTCACTGCAAAAACAGATGATTGCCACAATCCACGTTTCACCAAAATAATATAATGCACTTAATGGTTCGTGTGGTGGCGGCTCGTTAAAAGAATACTACCACTCCATCTCATCCAATGGATCTCGTAAAAGGCGAGTAAGGGAATTAAACTGCACTGTGCACACAACAGCGCATGGTGGCGATGGGCTCACCTCCTATCACACCAATTGCATTAAATCTCATATGCTCAGTAATTTAATGCCGAAAGAATATTGTATTGAATCTTGAATAATCATCTCAAATTTGCTACACGATTGTGCAAGTAGTCTGGTAATGCGGTCGCCAATCCTCCTGCCAAGTTGCGAAAACGGCTAACAGACGTAGGTATCTGTCCACCAGCGAACAGTTCAGGGTCCGTTTCTGCTAATAGTAATAGTTTTTTGCCTACAGTTTTAAAAGAAGATTATTATTATTATTGAAAGGTAGCGCTGCGTTGGCGCATTGAAAGGGAAGTGGTGTTAGGCAAAGGCCAGTTCCAATGCGGCGCGAAGCAGTGCAATAATGACCAAGGCCTTAAGTCCTGGGAAGTTAATTTCGCTTACCTGGAAGATAATGAGAGGAAAAATTCTCTTGTCAAACTGCGTAAGTTTATCTTAATGTGATTATTTTATTTAAAACAGAAATGGTTTAATAATTTTGTAATACTCGTATACATAACCGTACAGTAGATTGTATCGTTTCATAATGCTAAATTATAACAATATTGTAAAGACTTTATCATGAACTTGAACTTGTCCTCTGGCCTTATGATGATCAACTTCTGAGGCATAAATCTCCAAGTTGGATTTATCGCTACCAGTGCGATTGACTGGCGGACTGGCAATTTGGAAACACTACGACATGGCCTAGGACGCCTCGCCGCTTGGTGGCTGCAGCCGTAAGCAGTCTGTATGTTTAATCGTGTATATTTGAGATGGTTATTCCGCCATATGTCGTAAGCCAGATTTTTCCTAATTGCATTGTAAACAATAAACATTTAAGATAGGTATATATCAAGCGGTTTTAAAAATACTATCCTGGTGGCGAGATTCTTATGCAGGAATCCGTTTAGGTACATAAACAATGCTAATTATTGTGCCGTGAAGCAGGGTGTTCAAACATTACTGTGTTTCGGTCTGATGGACACTGCAATTATTGGGCATACGAGACTTAAGAACTGATGTCTTAATGCGACGAGCAAAGTGTGGTGCTACAAAGAAATGTTCTATTGCACTTACCACTAGTTCAACGAGCTGGTCTCGTCAATTTCTTTTACTAAAAATTACTTCGAGTATAAGGCTAAAACGCCTTAGAATTGTAGGTATTAAATTATCTGCCTTTCATCTGGCATATAAAACGACCGAATGAACTAATGGTCAACTGACTATTACTTTAAGCCGCGGGCCCTGGGTTCTAATCCCAAACGGAACCAAAATTTGTGCAAAACCACAGATTGATGGTTTTCATGTTGGGATTGTCTCCGTGTCCCGTGACATGCCTTTCTAGCCTACCCATGATTTTATCACAAGTGTAAAATTCGCATCGGGTGCAGGTAGCTTAGGACGAGTGAGTGTCCTGTTTGGGCGTTCTCTTGTGGCACTATAATGGCACAGTTGATAGCTTCAGACAGTATTCGTAACTGCTTACCGTGGTCGTAAAACGACCAAGTGGACATTTAATTTTCTCGAAGACAATTTGGTTTAGTGATGGCCGCATTGCATTATACCGATGTTCGATTCGGTTATCGATTATAATAAAGTGGAATTTGCATTCGCTAAGAATTGCTTTAATTAACGTAAAAACGTCGCCCGCAAGAATAAAGTATAAAGTTTCGTGAAAGTTTCGGGTGAACTTTGCTAACAAGAAATAGGAAACTTGATAGCCGTGCAAAGGTCAAATAGAAAATAAAATAACTACATAGATAAAGTAAAATTAATTTTCATAGGTTTGTGTCCAGAATGTTCGGAAAAATTAAACTACAAGTCAAAAAAGCGAGAAGTGAAAAGACTAAGAAAGAATCAGAAAAAGCAGAAGAAAGTTAAAAACGACGATATCATTAGCGATGATGAATGTCAAGCCGATTCCGAATGTCAGTCCGAGCCTAGCACTTCAAAAGAAGCGGAAGAAAAAGTTGAAAATAATGATTGCTCGCTGTGGAAAAAAGGTATTATTAAATTATTTACTTTACACAGAAAGTAACATTTAAATTGCAAACTGTACCTTAGCGAAATGTAACGTGTAAAAAAGATTTCAAGTTCTTTGTAGATTACAATTTCAGTTTCAAATTTCTAATCTGGCTGGGATTCGTACCCAAGAGCCGCAGCGTAGAAATCATTAAATCAACTTACCGATTTTATTCCAGTTTTATGAGTCGGTTTTATTACAATAAACGTTCAATATACAATACAATTTATGTACAAATTAATGCTTCGTTGGAAGAGACTCGCGAGCAGAGGGCCCGTCTGCTAAAAGTTTCAAAAAGTTTCCGGGCTAACAGCGTAAACTATTCCAAAAAAAAAATACCGTGTAGATGAAAGACTTTTTGTCCGTAAGTGCTACACTTGATCGGCACTTAGCTACACAGGTTTGAAAAGTTTCACGATAATTAACCTTCTTACAGGCGTCCAAGAAGTTGAAGAAAAGACACGCGAAGAAGAATTTGAAGAATACTTAGAGGATTTACTATTGTGAATAATAAAAGAAAACAATCGTCTATTGCTCATGGCATTTATTTCACTTCATTCACATTACATATTAAAAAAAATTATGTGACATGATAAAAATTATATAAAAAATCACTCCTTTTATAATCACATCGTTTTTGAAACTAATGTCACACTAACGAATTAGTATGAACGTAAAAATACAATAACATTGACATAGTTATATTACATTATAACATTTATTCGTTTTAATAAAATCTATTCGATGTGTTACTCTTTAACAAATAATAAACAAGTTTCTCTTAAGCTTGCAATTTTTCTGAAAATTGTTAAATGCACGTAAAATTGCCGCCTTTTTGTAAAGTTACTCATAATTCATAATCATTTTGATTCAAAACGTAACGTTTTATAATTATAATTTTTTTTTACAATATATCAAAATTGCGTTATAATACAATTATTACAAAGGCGTGTGATATAATGAAACGAATGAAAAACGAGACTATTTGCAATTAATTCAGAATATTACCGAAGAGTGCGTATTAATTCCAGATAAGGCTTTAAAAGCGTTAATAATAAATTAAGATTGAACAAAAGCTTGTATTCTTTTATAACTTTACAATACAAAGAGGACATTCACCACAAAACGTTAGTCGTAACATTAAATACATAATTCAGGTCTCAATGACCACTGAGCCACACCAATGAAATTAAATATCTACAGTTTTTCATCCATTTTATTAATATAATATATGACAAATAACGAACCCTTAGCTTCAAGAGTCGTGTAACAAATTTCGTTCGTTTTTGAAACGTATAAAATGTTATTAAATGTAGGCCTTAATACGTTAAGTCATAACAACGCATCTAAACGTCTAAATATTAGGGCATTGTCCACTAGTGACCTAGTTGTGACGTTTTATAAGCACAATCTGTACGTGCCCTGTAAAAGTAACATTTTCTTGACTATTAAGTGAGCTGATGGTTTGTTTGTAAGTTTATTTATTGTGTCCCGCCTTGGAGACGTCTTCATCGTCGGAGCAGTCTTCGTCGTGGGTGTGTGTGAGTTGGCGTGGAGTTTCCGGCCTCACATGTGGCACGGATCCCTGTGCCTGAATGAGAAATAATAATTTACCCTTTCGATATTCATTTCGGTATGAGACAAAGTATAAACAAAGAAAATAGTATTTCTCAAACTTCCATTTTCACTATTTTTTAACAAGTCGACCGATATTAAAGATGGCGAAACGTCACATTTCATTTGAAAATGTTGGCACAACTGTACTATATTATTTGGTAGTATTCAAAAGTGTTCAACTTCGAGAATCACTTCTTTTTTATGATTTGTTTACCTTTTGTTTCATTGCTTCCTGGATAGTTATTTTTTTTTTTCAGTAGATACGAATGACAATGAAGAAGCAAGTGTGACAGGCTTCACGACCGCGATCACGAATGTATCATTTATGATTGTGGAAATTACCTTCATATCGTTGGTATCGGGACGTGGCGGCAACCTCTTCGGACGTATCCTCATTCGTGGGGTATGGTCGTTGTGCGCCCGAAAGTCTAGAACTGTATAGTTAGAACAATTAGATTCTATTACGGGAAAAAAAACAAAATAAGATAATAATAATAATTAATACTTAGGATAGGAATCTCCGTGTTAGGATTCCTAAGCAGGAATCAGTCTAGGTAGGTAACACCGCAGTGCTAATTATTCTGTTTTCAAACAGTAGTCTTCGAACATTACTGTGTTTTGGTCAGAAGGGCACTAATAGTTAGTGTTATTATTGGGCATACGAGGCTGATGAATGGATGCCAGAACAGAACACACAGACGTTGCATTTACCATCAAGTGAACAATTTTAATATCACAAAATTGAAATTCAATTAAAAAAAGGATTAAAAAATTTACTTCATGGCCTATCACAAGTCCACTGCTGAACATAGGCTTCCCCCATAGATAGCCACAAAAGTTAGTAGCGCTCATTTTGGAGGGTTTTTGCCATAGTTGCCACGCTTGGCAGGCGGGTTGGCAACCGCAGTTTTTTTATTCAGGTGTTCCAGAAAGATGCTGCTGCCCATCTCCTGGTTTACATTTTCCCCCTGTCGACTTTTACGACACCCACGGGATGAGATGGGGTGGTAGATACTCTTAAGCCGCCACCACACGGCACAGTAGGTCAACAGTAGTTATTTGAAATTAAAAATTATGCTGTTTAACATGACATTAAAAACAGGACACAGACTAATTGTACCTGTCATTATTGTTATATTTCGATATCATCTTGTCAGTAAACCAAATGATCATGTCATAAACTTTTCCTGGATAATTTGTCTCGTTACATTTTACTAGACAACATACTCATTATACTGTAAAGTATAGTAAGTACTATAAGTGTAAGGAAGCCTCAACTAACACTTTAACCTCGAGATGCACCCTGCTGGCTGACAAAGAGCTTCTGAAAATCGATGAACGGTGATAAATCCATTTAAATATGCCGAATCCCAATTAAAAAGACTGGTGATATGCAGTAGCACCAACAATGCGAAGATAACACGCTATTTGCTGCCGGTCTGTTATATTTGGTGAGAATGGGCAACTCGTTTAGGAAGTGTATTTTAGGTTTTGTTGGAAATGCCTTTTGTAGTGTAGTGATAATGAATTTATTAAGGTTCGTAATATATGTGACGTAATCATGATGAATTTAGGCAGATAGGAGTCAGACACACTCACTACTAGGCCACGCGGTCTTCAATTGAGATCTGACGACGGTGAGATCTGAGAGGTGAGTCAGTGAGGTGCGGCTTACCGGTCGATGGTGGGCGTGTCGACGGTGAAGCGCTGCTCGTGCGCAACGGTGGACTCGTGCGGCATGAGCATCGCAGGAGCGCGGAACATGTAGCAGAACGGGTAGTACATCAGGTTCAGGAAAGACGCGGCGTACAGGTCTGCGTACCTCACCACCTGGAAACAAGTGCACGATTATACTTTACATACATACATACATACAGTCACGCCTTTTTTCTCAGATAAAGGGAAGGCAGAAACCACACACGTGGGCTACGTATTGCCTCCACAGCTATCGAGACGTGACTGATGGCGAAACACGTCGCCGCCATTTTGGTACAAGTCAAACAATTGATACTCCCCATTGTGTTCCCACGAGCAGTATAGTGACAGTATTACTTATTAGGTGTTATTAGGCACGAATTAGTGTGCTATTCTACTCTGCCAGACACCTATCAGCTAAACTATATATAACTATACTATACATTATACTAATGTTATTATAAAATAAAAGAGGTGAGATGCCTTAACGCCGTTCCGTAATTTAAGCTAAGAAAAGGCGACAAGTGTCTACGTAATCGGAAGTAAGAAACAATCTTACTCAGTTTACAAAGAGAGTAACAAGGATAAACAGCGCGTGATCACAATATGTATTATGTTGTTGCTGCGTTCGGAACGCTTTCTTTAGTTATCTTCTGGGAATTTAACGTATCTATGTATGTAATAAAATATCATTACTTTATACCAGGGGTCGATCGTGATCGACCGGTCCCGTCTTAAACATAATTTTAGTCGATTGCCAAACAAAAATTTATTGAAAAATCGATCTTCAACTAAGAAAAGTTGGCCACCCCTACTTTAAACAGCGATGGCTTTAGAGTAAGGTCCGCGAGGTCCGGCCTAGGGCGTCAATATTTAAAGAGCGCATAAAGATCAACATTGACTGGCTTTTTAGAAGATGTTTTAATTTCAAGAGCAGAATTACTTGTTAGAACTATTAAATATTTACAAATGTATCGATAATACTATTACAGAACAAGACGTGGGCTTTATCGCAATGGGCTCTAGGGCTCTTTACATCAATGGGCCTAGAGCGCTTTAACGCAATGGCCATAAGGCGCTTTATCGAATTGGGCCTAGGGCGCCATCTAACTTAAATCCGCTTATGATTTTATACTTACATATCCGGAAATACTTTATTTCGGTTACTAATATGTATAAACGTTTGATCAGTAAGAAATGGAATTAATATAGAAAACGAAACGTAACGGAACGCACAATTTTTTTTTAACTAAAATATTGTTAATAAATATTAACTAAATTAGTGGTCACTATGAAACTGACATTTTTAACATCTTAATTTATTATTTTATTAGTTTGAACAACTAATTAAATATACTTCATTTGTCTTCAAAAAGTTGTATGCAGTTTTCTGATGAACAAATAACTATGGTCAATTTCAATAATGTAGGAGTTCTTAAAGTTGCTATGTAAGTATTTAAAATTGTTTTTATCCTGTTGTAAACAGCTCAGAACCGTTAGTTGCATTACTATAGTACGAGAGAGATAGTTTATATTTTTCTTGTCTGATAAGAAACTAACCCGACTGATGCTATTTTATTGGCTCATTACAGCAGTCTAAGGCTAAAGGGAATACAAGTTTTTTTTTGTAATCTTTTCCCTTTTTTAGAGTAAATATTTATCGATTTGAAATATTTATCGAGCGTAAGTTGACATAATGTTTTTACGTACGAGGGGTGATCCAAAAGTAATGATAATCAATAATAAACACAATGAATAAAATAAATAAATAAATTTATTTCTCAACATAGTCTCCTAGCAAGTCTATACATTTAGTCCATCTCTTTTCTAATCCTAAAATTCCCTTAGAAAAAAAATCTTTATCTTGACTCTCAAAAAAGTCCTCAACCGCGGCCATCACGTCGCTATCATCGTCAAATTTCTTGCCTCGGAGGTGTTCCTTGAGTCGTGGAAAGAGATAGAAGTCGCTGGGGGCTAGATCTGGTGAATAGGGGGGGTGTTCCACCAGCTCAAAGCCCGCTTCCTGAATGGCAGCCATGGCAATTGCAGCTTTGTGAACCGGTGCGTTGTCTTGATGGAACAGCACTCCAGCCCGCAGTTTGCCTCGCCTTTTCTCCTTAATAGCCTCCCGCAATCTTCTTATTTGTTCTGCATAGTAGGAGCCTGTAATAGTGGCCCCCTTTTCCAAGTAGTCCACCATGATTATTCCTTCAGCGTCCCAAAAAACAGACGCCATAACCTTCCCTGCTGAGCTTGACACTTTGAATTTCTTCGGCGTCGGTTCATCGGATCGTTTCCATGTCATCGATTGTTGTTTTGTTTCAGGATCAAAATGGTGGATCCAGGTCTCGTCCATGGTCACAAAACGTGACAAAAAATTATCCTTGTCTGCCTGGAACTTTTCGAGATTTGCTCTTGACATGTCGACTCGTTTCTTCTTTTGCTCGTCGTTTAACATTTTCGGTACCCAACGCGCGGAGACCTTTCTCATATGCAATTCGTTCGCAAGGATTCTTTGAATGCTGCCATATGAGATCCCTGTGACCTCAGCTACATGCCTGATAGTCACTCTTCGATCTTCCAATACAACTTCTTCAACTTTTTTCACATTTTCTTCAGTGAGGGACGTCGATGGGCGTCCTTCGCGGTGTTCGTCTTCCGTCGATGTTCTTCCCAACTTAAACTCCTTAGCCCAGCGTGCAACTGTGGAATATGGAGGAGAAGAGTCCCCTAATGTTTCCACCAAGTCGCTGAGTATGTCTTTGGTAGACATTTTTTTCAAGCAGAGGTATTTAATGACAGCTCTGATTTCGTGTTTTTCCATTTTGATGTTCACTCCTTGACAGTCCGTATTCAAATGAATGTAGCTCCCGGGAATCGTGGCCTATTTATATGATTTTTTTTCCCTGAACTAGTGGTTAACTGAGTAAGTGACTGAAATTTTTTTGTATTTTTGTGTGCACTAGAAATAACTGATTATCATTACTTTTGGATCACCCCTCGTATATAATTTCTGATTAGAATCAAGGAAAGAAAGTTAAATTGCCAATATCCGCATGCAAAATTTAAAATCGTGTGTATTACCTAGTTTTTGAAGAGCACCGCCTGCACAAGCAAACTAATTACTACAATACAAAACTAACACTTGGCAATACACACTGAAGTCGGAGAACACGACACGTGTTTCACCTCAAAACGAGGCTTTAACGAGTGTTATTAACTCTACGACAGTGAGCCGCCGAGTGAACGGCCCTGTTTTTTTAAGACTATATATAAATTCGGTGATGTAATTGCTGTTAGCCTTTTTGGCTTTTACAGCTTCATCGGATACTGTGCTCACGAGCCAGGCGCGTGCCAGGTTTAGTTTGACCCAAACATAAATACTTAAATAAACTCCTACAAAAACCTCGAAATTCGGACTGTGTCGCGTTCGCTGGGTGCTTGCGCGATTTTGAATATCTCAAATGATTTTAAGTCGTCTAATGACCGTCCGAGGGAGGCTGCGGGCCTCCATTCGGACTGTCGACTTGGGTGTCGGTAACTCTGGGCGGTGAGAACCACCCTGGAACACGGGTGTATCGTGTGTACGCGGTGTGATTGTCGACTGCTGCGCGCCGCTCTCTACGGCGGCCGCGAGTCGTGTTGCGTGTTATATTAAAGCTATTGACTGTGTGTACAGTGTAGCCTGGATCGTGACTGACCGTATCGCGGTCAGGGGGTGCTGAGACGTCTGTGTCGTCTAGCACGTTATGCGGGCGACGTTTGCGTTCGGTCGCGTTTCTATCTGGGCGGTAATTTGCTGCTTTAACCACCAGCGGGTTTGGATGAACCGCGGCTTTTTCGAAAAACCGCCGTGATAATGCTCTGAAGTGTTCAGAGATTAAGGGCATTTCACAGTCGCTGTGAAGGTCTACGTTGCGTTGATACCAACCGGCTCCGGTGGCAGTTCACAAGAATCGATTTTGAACGCTCTGTAACTTCTTTAATTGATTGCCCGTCGCGTGAGCGAAAGCGACGCCTGCATAGGCCATTACTGGTCTTATGCAAGTCTTATAGAGGCGAAGTTTGTGTCTTAAGCACATTTTGCTTGAAGAGCAATTAATGGATATATTCGACTTGAGATAAAAGCCGCTCTATTTCGAACGTTTTTTATGTGTGCAGCGAACGACATCGCTGCGTCTAAAGTGACCTTTTTAAGACTGATGGTCACTGTTAGCCCGAAGGCTTTCACAGCTTCGCCGGATTGAAAGGTGGCAGAGCGCTGAGGGCGCTAAGTCGTAACCTTTATTTGTGGATGAACGGCGCAAGGGCCTCCAAGAGAGGACCTCGGCTTGGACCGTCCGTAGTCTATTATACTATACATCCATATATATACTATACATGTGAAGTATATTCTGCGCTGATTGCGGATTCGGACTCGTTACATTTTAAAGATATATTTAGAGCACATTATATATCTACCGAAACGCAGCTGAGACAAGGGAATAACGTACCTGTGAAGAAAAGAATGTCTGTCGGGATCCGGAGCGGAACAGCGAACCCAACATGCCGTATGAGAGGTCCATCTTGTGCGTCACGTCGCGTATTGAGGCTCGCAGCTTTGATATGTCCGGCTTCTCCTTTGTACTCGAGTCCAGGTCTCTGATGGGTAATCGCGGTCATGGTATAAATAATAGAGACTATTACTCAGTAAATAACAGAAGTAAATGTCGCATTTATAAATCTGAAATATAAAAATTTACACAGCACATAGCCGATATGTGTTCGGCAGAGTAGAATAGCACCTACCTCTTTCCTACCAAGGTACACAGCGACAGCCTTTATTCGTGCAGAATAACACCAATATACCCAATGCTGTCACTATACTGCTCGAGGCGATGCAACGGGGAGTAAGATTTTTTTTATCGTACCAAAATGGCGGCCAGTTGGTTCGTTCGAAAAGTCGGCTACATTTGTGGCCTCCGCCTACCACTTATATGGTAAAAAGGCGTGACTGTATGTATGTATGTAAAAAACTTATAGAGAACATGTAAAATCGAAAATCAGCCAAAGGTATTTTATGTAATCTACATCAGTTTTTGCGATTATACAGGTTGTAGAATTTCTATACAGGAAGGGTATTGTGCCGTGTAGCATTGATGTCGGTCCGAAGGCCACTGAGAGCTAGTGTAATTACCGGGCATATGAGACTTACGATACAAGGAGAGTTTCATACAAGGTCGTCAATTGTACATTTGACGTGACCTTTTCTTAAAAGGTCCGATCACACCGCACGTACGTACGTCGACCCTTACCGTGTCCAAACCATCTGAGCATCCCTTTTTTTATCTTCGTCACAACATCATAAACTACACCGCAACGTTCTCTTATCACTCTGTTGCTCACTTTGGCCAACGACTAGGCATATGAGACTTAAGAACTGATGTCTCAGGGTGATGGGCACAGTGAGGTGTCACAATGAGATTTTCTGAGTGACACAGCATTTGTTATGGGCAGACGTTGCACTACCATCGAGTGACATTTTTGCTTGTCGCGTCACTATCTCCTATCAAAATATAATTCGTAGCAAATATTATTTTATGATATTATTTTTAGGTGAATCCCATCAGTAGTAATTTGTGCATTACTTTATCTTTTTTTTATTGGAATAGGTGACGAAACGAGCAAAACGTTCACCTGATGATAAGTGCAACGTCTGCCCATAACAAATGCTGTGTCACCCAGATAATTTCTGTGTGACACCACAATGCGCCCGTCACCTTGAGACATCAGTTTTTAAGTCTCAAATGCCCAGTGATTACGCTAGCTCACAGTGCCCTTCAAACCGAAACACAGTAATGTTTGCACACTACTGCTTCACGGCAGAATAACTGGCCCTGGGGTGGTCCTACCTAGAAGGATTCCTATTCGGTTCAAATATTATATCGGACCGCGCTGGATACGGACCCGGGTAAGGAGGAGTGCCTGTCTCTTCATTTGCGCTAATATATATAATGTGGCATGACTGTATAAATAGAATATTCCGCGTGGCCTATTGGTCAAAGTACCTAACCTATCTGGACTATAAAACACAAATTGATGTTTTTGGGGTTTCGTCGTATTGTGATTGCGACACGGGTACACCATGTCTTTTACAGTGCATCCTGGTCTACGTTCGATCTTATGCGTGATCGAATGCGATGACCATTACATGCACGGTTAGATTAAGTGAGTTCACTTGTGGCAATGTCTCGCTCGCTTTTGAAAATATTTGAAAGTTGACGCTGAGGTCGAGAATCGACATCTGTTACAAATAAATAAAATTGAAGTGTCTGTTTGCAATGTACAAACAGCTGTTTACTAAATGCATATGAAAGTATATACGCTACTTATAATAATAAAACATTTTAAAAAAAATTGTCTATCTGTCTGTTTCTTTGTCTCCGAAACAGCTGGACCTATTTTAACAGGAGTAGTACTGGCAGATAGCTGATATTATAAGGAGTAACTAAGGCTGCTTTTATTTTAGGAAAAGAATTAGGGTTCCGATTAAAATAACCACATGCTCCGAACCGAACATTATCGAGAAGGGCCGAACTGTTAATGCTAAGATAAGCGAGATGCTATGCCGAAGGGCGTAATCAGCTAGTACTAAATATCTGAAGCGACACGACGACGGCATAGAGATATTTCGTGGCTAAAGTAATATATATTACCAGCCATTTGCCAATTTACATTTCCAGAACAAACTTTGCGCACACAAAGTCGCTTATTATTTCTAATAAAACACAAACAAAAAGTGTCATGACGAGCATAATTTATATGATAAACTAAATCAAATTTGAGGTCACGCATAAATAGAACTGTTATCGCGCTATTAATATTCTGCCGGAAAATAATGCGAATGTAACATTTGTCGATATTTCTACTATTTTAATTTCCTAAAATGATGACTTGGACCTAGAAGTAAAACCTTGTGTCACATACCCGTATAAGTTCAACATGTTTTCTCAAAATTCCTTTTGTTCCTTATCCAAATCATTACGTTATGGATAAATGGCATATAAGAAAAAAATATGGCAGTATTCCGCAACGTAATAAAAATCTCAAAGCCCTCTTTGAGGTAACTAATTTAACCTTTTAATTTAAGCATTCAGTCACTTTATATATATATAGAGTGTTGCACTCTGCCGTAAAACAGTAGTGCGCAAACGTTACTGTGTTTAAGTCTGAAGGGCACTGAGAGCTAGTGTGCATATGAGATCTAAAAACTGATGTCTCAGGGTGACAGGCGCAGTGTGGTATCACACAGAAATGTTCTGGGTGACACAGCATTTGCCATGCGCAGACTTTGCACTTACCATCAGATTTACGTTTTGCTCGTTTCGTCACTTTATTCAATTCATACTTTTATTGCTGTCTTTTATTTATGTTAAAAATCTATCTGTCATCTGCGTCCATAGTACATGAATGATTCAGGTTCGATCACGGTTTACTTTTTTGTGACACACAAAATATTATTAATAATAATAATCATTTATTGCTATCTTCTGAACAAATAAAACAGGTATACAGCGTATAAAACAACAGAAGGCACCTTAACACCAATATACAACACATGAATAAATACAAAACAACATAGAAAAAGGAAATAGGCTCAGTGCGTACTGTCATCAAACAGTTCTGATTTTCACCTACCCTTGTGGTCACTCGCCACATCAAAAGGAATTGATTAAATATATAAAAAGAAATACGGAACGGAATTAAATACAATTAAAATAGAAAATAAAAGCAACCTCAAACGTAACCTAACATAGTACATCAAAAAAATGTAATGAGAAAACAAAATAAAATTAAAAATTGCTTAATAAAAATGGTAAATGCAGATATTATATTTGCTATGGAAGCGAAAAATAAATGAGGTGTAAAAAGAACAATTTTTACGTGGTAGATGTCAGGTCTGCGATTAATGATATACAATAGAATTTTTCTATATGAATTTTTAAAAGCATTAATTGCTAAAGTCGCGCGTAAGGGTGGCGGTAAGTAATTCCTTATCTCTCTAAGCAAACTTGAAACACCCCTGTGTCCTGTTGTTTTGTTTATAGGAATTACTAAAAGATTTCCTTTTCTTCTACGTGTTTTTCGGTTGTGGGCATTTTCAACCTAATCCAGCATACTATACAGATAAGAAGGCTTTTTATCCTTCATTATATTATAAACACATGTTTAATATTCCATACAAGTTAAGGTATGGAGTTACGAGGGCACGTTTTGGTATTATTAATAAAAATCACTCACTTGTACATATCTCCTAACTGTATGTCGAGGTTCTGCAGCTGAGCGAAGAGCTGGCACTTGTCGGTCCACACATGCAGCTCTTGGACCAGTTCGGGCACTATGAGAAAAGTGCGCCAGCCGCCGATCTTCTTTGACTTCAAAATGTCGCCGAAGATATGGTCGCCTATATAGAGCACGTCCTTGCCCTTCGCACCAATCAGTTCCGTAAATACGTCGCATGACCCTGACGGATAAAACAAAAAAAAGTATTAATTTGGGGATATGTTCTCCTGGTATCGAATACGGGTACGGTAAGATAACGATACGATACGTACGATTACGTAACTTGCAATGTGGGAGCGTGATGTAAATAAAAGCGACAATTTGAGAGGACGCATAAACAGAAGCGTTATCGCGCGATATTCTTCCCGCAAATAATGCGAATGTTACATTAAATAAACACTACTTAATGTTACTGAAGATGTAGTTTCACACGTTGGAAATTATATAATATGCGTCAAAGACGAACCTTGAACTAGGGGTTGCAATCCGGCAAAGTGGGATCCAGCATCATTTTAGGAATTGCGGAATCCTGCAACAGGCTGCGGATTCGCAAGTATCAAATTACAAGAGGAATTAGAAATGCAGCTAAAGCAAGACAATGATTATTACACTCAACAGACAGGAACTAGAAATGAGAAAGCATTTGAATCTGATACGAGTGAAAGAGAAGTACATTAACTTTATTTTAAACTATATAACGATTACTTTTCAACTATCAAACCAACAAGCTTGGAGGCAGAAAGAGCCTGTTCGACCGCTGGCTATATATTTACTTCTATAAGAAGTATATTGAGAGATAACACTACACGATGCTATTTGTTTCTCAAGATGATATTTTCAAAAAGAGGAGAAGTGACTTATTATTTGATATTTATAAATGTGTTACATTTTTTTATTGATTCTGTACTTTAGTAAGAAAAACTAAGACGATTAGTAAACTTAAATTAATGTGATCTAAAGATCTAATCAAGTCTGATTATAATTACCTCAGATAAAGATTAGAAGTAATATTTTAGTTAACTACAAGGACTAACAAATTACCGAATATTGTTTATTGTTATTATTTTTGAAGTTTTTAAGTAGTGAAACAATAAAATAAATAGTCAATTAGGTGTAGTAAGATATTGGTTTTTGTAATTTTTAATAAATATTTGATTATACCACAACAAAGAATATTTATATAAATAAAAAAAGCTTTGCAGTATCACGCTAGTTTAATGTAAGACGTGTATTTTAATGCAGTATCTGGGCATACAGAAAGTTTTTGCAACTGGACACTAACATAAAAGTTATTATAAAAGTAATTCCTATTATCGAAAATGGAATGTAAAAGCTGAAAAACCTACCTATCCTTATGATATCTACATTTACTTTCTGTTTTCTGTTACCATCATTTGTTTTTTCAATGTGGCTACATTTAAAAATTTAATAATGCTGTTTTACGATAGATTTCTTGTGTTTTTCGCAGTGGTTTTCTATATTCACAAATCTAAACGTTTTCCTTACTAATCCGTTAAATTATCTACGAACAGAATTTTCTTATAATAAATGTTAGAATTCCCTTCCGGCCGGGGGTACCTGGCATTTCGGCCGTCCTGCCACCCTTTTGTTACGCCACTGTGTGTAGTGGTGTGATAAAATTATACGATACTAAATAAGTTTAAAAAAAAAATTGTGAGGCCCATGTCCAGCAGTGGACTTCAAATGTTGCTAGGGCTATGGAACTTGTCAAAACAAATCCAACCAGCCTAAACATGGCCGAGCTATATTGCTTAGTTGAGGAGCTTCTACGACCAACTTCTGGCTCGATTATCATATCAGCTCCATTCAGTCACCGAAGCTACATGGTATGGCGAAATTTAGCTCAATCGCACATCGGAAAGTAGGTCAAATTTGCACGATTTAAACTTCACGTCCAACATACGTTACCAGTTAAAAAAAACCTTGTAAATATGAGGGAAGCCAATCTTTAGCAGTGTAATATCGTGATAAGGTAATATTGAATGCTACGTGTACTGTTATGTACTCTACAATCTTTTAGAGTTACAGACAACTCTATTACAGAACAATGTTTACAAAGTAATTAACATGCTCTTGAACTCTTCACGACTTCTATATCAATTATTCGTTGTACATTAGCACGGCTTTCCATATGCACAGCGTTACAAGACTTCTATCACAAACGAAAACCTTATATCCCAAAGCGCGTACCTCCGGAATAGACGAGTCCCTCATGCAGCGGTCCAACATGGTGGCCCATCTTTAGCGCGCCAGTGCGTGTGTCCACTTGCCTCAGCGTGGTGCCTTCGCCAAAAAATAGCGGCTTCTTTGCGTCGACCACAATCCAGTCGAAATATGTTCTCCAGTTCCTGTGAGGATCGCTGACCTGGACAAAAAAAAACCAACATGTTTTCACAGCGTAGAAAGTATGTAGTAATTGTGATAAACTAGCAGTAACTCGCAACTTTGCGTTTGCGTGGAGTTTTGGATATATGTTAAAAAATTAAAAATCATCTAAATGAATAATAAACGTATATAAAGGGTTACGTCAAGGGCTCTCCTACTATACCATAGATAGTGTTCTGTGGGATATTATGGAAAAATGTTCATAACTTCGGAACGAGTGAAAAAAACAATAAAACGTAACTTTAGTAGTTTTCGAGTTAAATCCGTTCTTACAGACCAACAGACAAAAAGGCAATTCTATTTATATTTTTTATATGATAAAAATAATAATGTTTGTACTAAAACGCGGGGGCGAAAAGTGGGCTACGTGAGTGGCCCCTGCCTACCTCTTATATGGAAAAAGGGCGTAACTGTATGTATGTAAAACGCATGTATGAATAAAAAATAAGAAATAGTGATGTGTGATGTTCTCCTAGCCGATTTCGACCACGGCGACAACTGCCGACTACTGTCGAGAGCCATCAACTGCGTAGGAGATATTATAGTGCCACAAGTGTACGCGCAAACACAGAGGCACTCACTCGTCCCAACCTACCCGCGCCCGATGTAACGCTAATGCGATAAGATCGGAGGTAGGCTAGTATGCAGTGTCAGAAACACGGGGACAATCACAACACAACCAGACACGAAAACCAACAATTTAAATAAATAGTAATAAAAAACGAAAACCAGATGTTAGTAGATTTCAAGATGTAATGTTATTTATTTATTGAATTCAATTCAGAGATAGTGCGTAATATATTATTCGTTGTACATAGAAACCCACTCTTGAGTTTTTTTTTTTTATTGGATAAAGTGATGAAACGTGCAAAACGTTCACCTGATGTAAGTGCCCTGAGACATCAAGTCTCATATGCCCAGACTTTGATGGCCAAAGTGAGTAACAGCGTGATAAGAGAACTTTGCGGTGTAGTTGAAGATGTTGTGACGAAGATAGAGAAAGGGATGCTCAGATGGTTTGGACAAATAGAGAGAATGAATGAAAGAAGATTGACAAAAAAGATTTACGAGTGTGAATGGGCAAGCCGGTACGGGTCGACGTACGTACTTACGGTCTGATCGGACCTTTTAAGAAAAGTTCACGTCAAATGTACAGCTGACGACCTTGTATGAAAACGCTAATTAAAGTAGAACAAGCGAAAGATTTGTCAGGATAGTAGCAAGTGCAAAAATGTGGTCTCTGCCTACCCCAATAGAAAAAAGGCGTGACTGTATGTATCATTCATTTTTAAACATTGTATCCATATTTATTGAATTAAAACATTTTTATAATTTTATATTTTTACATATATTTTATAATTCAACTTATAATACTTTTAGCTTCTGCATCATTTCACAAATAGCATCACAATTTGCAGGATCCAAATGATTAACGAATGAACAGTAGTAGTGCTAACTAACCGGTAATATAATTCCGCAACGCTAGTATCATAACTAATCGCATACCACATACCAAACCTACTTTCTGTTTCAGTATAAAAGCCTACGCGTAAACAAAGTTTTACATATTAAACCAGTTCTCACTAAGACCTGTTCCTTATAATACTAGACCAAAACAATACTCATAACCAGTTTTTTATTTAAAAAATAGTCTATACAATAAATATATACAATAAAAGTCAAACATCGACTTCATATGGTCACTATATCTTATTGCTACGAAAAGAACATTTACAATGATGACGTCTAAGGGAATAAGGTTTGTAAAGATTAGTGTCTCACTTTTGTAATTACTAACTGTGAAGACAATTAATTGGCAATCTGTTATTTAAGTTATAATTTTTATTATCCGATAGGTGTCCGGCAGAGTAGAATAGCACCTACTTCTTTTCTACCGAGATGTCGTAAGAGGCGAATAAAGTATTGTACGGGCAGCCTTTATTAGGTGCAGATTAATACCACAATATGACGGCGACATGGTTAGCCACCCATCTCGTTCCCCGCAGTGTCGAAAATTGGGCTACGAGTGTGGTCTCTGCCTATCCTTTAAATGGGAAAAAGGCGTGACTATATGTATGTATAGTTTTTATTTTCTTGTGCTCTTGGTCTTCCAAATAAATAAAAAAATGACAACTGCTACATGTCCCACTATTTTTAACAGGCTGCTTGTCTTTATGAACAAATGAGTCAATAGAACCGGGCGCGGTCTACCCACGCTGCCTTAGTGCGGAACGGCTGTCTTAACGATTCCACGAAATAGATTAAGATATCATACGGGAAGATGTTAATTAGTATTTGCAACGCAATATTTGGTGATGTTGGTAGCTCGCGTATTATAAAATTTAAGGCTACCGGCTGAAAATCCTTACACTGCCACTACTGACTATTATTTATTTTCTGTTATATTTTCGGTGATGTAATTGCTGTTAGCCGTCTCGGCTTTTACAGCTTCATCGGATACTGTGCTCGCGGGCCAGGGGCCCGTGTGCCAGGTTTGGTTTGACCCAAACATAAATAAATAAATAAATAAAAACTCCTACAAAACCCTCGAAGTTCGGACTGTGTCGCGTTCGCTGCGTGCTTTCGCGATTTCGAAAATCTTAAACATTTTAAGTCGTCTACTGACCGTCCGAAGGAGGCTGCGCGCGTCCATTCGGACTGTCGACTTGTGTGTCGGTAACTCTGGGCGGTGAGAACCGCCCTGGAACACGGGTGAATCTTGTGTACGCGATGTGATTATTGACTATTGCGCGCCGCTCTCTACGGCGGTCGCGCGTCGTGGTGCGTGTTATATTAAAGCTATTGACTGTGTGTATAGTGTGGCTTGGATCGTGACTGACAGTATCGTGGTCAGGAAGAGCTGAGACGTCCGTGTCGTCTAGCACGTTTCGCGGGCGACGTTTGCGTTCGGTCGCGTTTCTGTTTGGTCGGTAATTTGCTGCTTTAACCACCAGCGGGTTTGAATGAACCGCGGCTTTTTCGAAAAACCGCCGTGATAATTCTCTAAAGTGTTCAGAGATTAAAGGCATTTCACAGTCGCTGTGAAGATCTACATTGCGTTGATACCAACCGGCTCCGGTGGCAGTTCGCAAGAATCGATTTTGAACGCTCTGTAACTTCTTTAATTGATTGCCCGTCGCGTGAGCGAAAGCGACGCAAGCATAGTCCATTACGGGCCTTATGCAAGTCTTATAGAGGCGAAGTTTGTGTCTTAAGCACATTTTGCTTGAGGAGCAAGTTAATGGGTATAGACGGCTTGAGATAAAAGCCGCTCTATTGCGTATGTTTTTAATGTGTGCAGCGAACGACATCGCTGCGTCTAAAGTGACCCCGAGGTATTTGACGCTCTTTTCCCAGGGAATAGGGCGTCCGAACAGGGTGATCGTGCCTAGCTGATTGTTGCCGATTGGGTGACATCGTCTAGCGGGCTTTGGTGTGCCCCTCGAGAAGTATATCGCTACACTTTTCTCGGGGTTTACCTCTATTCTCCATTTCCGGAACCATTCGACTAGGCGATCGGCTGCGGCTTGGAGTTGAATCGTTATGCGGCCCTTGTGCTTGTCGGAATAGTACAAGGCCGTGTCATCTGCGAAAAGCGCAAGATTGACTTTCGGGTCTTTAGGAATATCGCTAGTGTATAGCGAGAAAAGGAGTGGGGAGAGGCAGGAGCCCTGAGGGACCCCCGCTCGGAGAGGGCGGCTTGAGGAGCGCGTTCCCTCTACCCGATTATTTTCTGTGTCCTCGCGTGTCTTCGCGTGTACTGTTCTATGACAAAGTTTTCAATAGTCAGTGGTTCTGCTACTATACCATAGATGGCGTTCTGTGGAATATTGTCCAAAAAATGTTAAAACCTCGGACTCGGCGAAACAATATATTTATGAATGCTGTATGATGTGATAAGCCAACGTTTCACAACAGTACCACCTAATATTAAACGGGGACGAGATCCTAGATGATGAGCCCGTTAGCCTAGACTTGTCTATTCACACTTGCCTTGGAGAAATGCTTGCCTAGAAAGGCCGACAACGGCAAAGAATTACATTCCCTATGCAGCTATGAACACGACGACATAGCAAAACGCTCCGTCTCGTACGAGGCACATACCGGTGGAGTTCATTTTAGACGGACTAAAATATGGAAAATGGACCATTGTTTCTGTACTGATAAAATGTACTATAAGTTAGTCACAAAAATAAAAAAGATAATATTTAATGGAAAGTATATTAAATTTCTGTGACACATAAAAGATAAACAACCCTTAATATACAGGGCAGACGACGACAAAGCTCACGGTTATAATTTGGAATTGTGCCATAGCTAATTTAATAAAATCGACTTAAATCTGATCGATAATCTTATTTAATTCACAGAAAGGTCGCACTGGTCTGTTTTAATCTGTGCAGGCGGCAGTCTAGTGATATATACCGATAGGTGACACGAAGAATACCAATCTATTTTGGTCATTAGAGTTAATAGGCATCTTCTAGGCTAGAGGCTCTCCCGACATAGACACACAGCAATTAGGAATTTATTTACACCACACATAAGAAATGGACCCCGATACGGACCCCTATTCACTCTAATCGGACGGGACGGGAATCTACTACATGACCATCATACGTGTGATGGGCCTACTGGGATGATAATAATGTACCATGAAAAATTAAATGTAAAATTATATACGTATTTACATATATCTACAGAATATAAGGCATCGCCTTATATAATTCATATGTTGTAAGTTGTTTAAAGAGAAGTGAAATTTCAGACGTTTATATGTTATAAATTCACCAATAGCGTTTACAGTCACAGACAGTCCTTACTAATAATTTTACGACGCGTCGTGAAGACGGTCAAGCTTTATTCGACTGACGCACGAACGGAAGCGTCGTAAAGTGATGATTACTTTCAGTTATATTTAATGGGTCATTTAAACTTTGTTATGATTAAATTCATAGAAAAAATATACTAGTTATTTCGGTACGTTTAATATTGATACGTAAAGGTCGAAAATAATGGAAGAAATACAATAATACGGGCACATAACCTCGGTCTGCAATAGGTTACATCGAAAAGTATTTTAAATGTTTTCAGATAGCCTTGTCTTTTAAATTAGCTAAACTATAGCACTAGAGCTTAGTTTATCGCGCTCGCTCCACTGCTGGCAGATTTTACTTTCTGTTCCAGATTTCCTGTTTCCTTCTACCGCAGAACATAAGGCAAATTTGTTATGCATTTTAGTTAGAACATTCACTGAACGTACTTGTAAAGTGAAGGTTTCAAACCGTTGAAGGTTTTATTAACTAGTTAAACAGCATATAAATAAAAAAACTAAACTTTCGCGCCATGCGGGAAATCGAACAAGTAATTCATGATTTTGTCGGTGAAGTTGTAGTCGCTGTTTGTTAGTATGAATAGTTTCGCTCCGCTATCTCTGATCCTGGACAGGAACATTGGCAGCCTCTCGTCCTTCTTCAAGTAGAGATCGAGGTTCTCTATAGTTTTCGATTTGAGATTTCCGTGTATGTGCACATAGTCCACTGCGCTTCTCACGTCTTGGAATATTGACTTGAATGACATTGCTAAGTCTCCGCATCTTACTCCGGTCTTCTCCCTGAAAAAGGAATTTAGTTTTGTGATGATATAAAATTGGTATCTCTGTCTTTCTTCGATCTCTGTATTTCATATATGAGTCTTACATTTAATATTTAACCCCAAACCCAAATTCAATAGTTTATATTTTAAACAAATTAATTAATAATAAAACTTTATAAATTGGAAAAACTAAATCTGCCAGTGTCCTCATGTTATTACTTTATATGATTGTAATAACAGGTTTAATTTAAATTTCATTCGACGATTTAGCGTACCTTGTATATTGCGGCGCATTCGTAAAGAAATCTATCAAACAAGCTATCAAATAGGTTTCCGGCAAATTGAACAGTGTGTTCAATACGTAGACCCTTGATTCATCAAGAGTCAAAAATTTATTTGGATACAACTCGTACACTTGCGAACTGAAACCAATAAAATGTTCAATAATCATCAATCTGAAATAATTAGGAGAAAATCAATTAATTGAAAATTCACTTACTGTTTCAAGAATTCAAATCCATGCACACAAACTAGTATGTTACCATAAGCGTCTACTTTTAATAGATTTCCATACAAAGTGTCGAACCATAGACCTCTGGAACGAATGTTAGATCATTAGTATACTTGTAAAAATACAAAAATATTCTTTATTAAAACAAAACACAATATTAATACTTGCAAGGTTTAGACGAAGAAGGACAACTAAAGAAAGGGTAAATTAAAGTATAAATAAAAATAAAACCTGAAAATATTACACGTTTGAATTACTTATACAAACTTAAAGAGATCCTTGTACGATGGGTGTACGATGAATATTTGACTAATTTTACAAAATTTCTTTTATCTGAAAATATTTTGAACTATATGCTATGATTTTAAAATTAAGTAGATCTGAAAATCTGCCACCCTATGTCATCCTGTGGCAGCGCCAGCACCCGCCCTCGCGGTTACGTCGCCCCGAACAAAAATACAAACGGCCGACCCTTAACAATATCCATACTAATAATAAAAATTCGGAAGTAACTCTCTCTGTCCCTCTGTCTGTTTGTTACCTTTACACGGCTCAACCGCTAAACCAATTTGAAGGAAACGGACATACGATACTTTTTGTCCCGGAAAATTAAATAGTACCCCATTCGTCCCGGACAAATGTCCGAGTTGCCCCCGTCCCTAGAGCTGGCCGCTGCCCGTGGATATCGAAAAAGTCGATTAACGGAATCTCATGGCTTTCAAACACTGGTGAAATCTCAAAAAACGCCAGGTCGAAAACACAGATCGGTGACGGGAATCAGCGCCTAAAGTGTCCCTGCCAAGAGTGTTGACTAGGGAAAATCCCCCATTCGTGGGAGAGGCTCGAGTCCAACAATGGACTGTATGCACAGGCTGAAGTTGTAATACGAAATACATATAACAATAATAACCATTCAACAGCACTCTATACTTTACAAAAATACCAGTTTTATTTATTGAAGAAAGTGACGCGACTAGAATTTTACTTAAATTTTAAAGTTCACGTGAAAATTCTGGGTCACCGCGTGGTATAAATATTAGCAATACGAAGAGACGCGGCACGTTACAGGCCCATGTCGCTTTATCTAACACATCGTCATAGAACATTCTTGACTCGGTGAGGTATAGCCACATATACATCGGAAATCTCGAAATACATTGTACATCATCTATATCTTCACGCGTCGTCATGAAATGCTCATTATCTTATAATAACCTAAACCATGTAGTGCTTACATTAAATTTACATACAAACTACAAAATTTTGAATTGCTTTCTATCTTCGTGTTTCGATAAGTATAATGCACTAATCAGAGGAATCAGTGCATTCAACTACAACACTTGTAAATGTACAAAGTCGATAACATCATTATGTGATTTTCAAAAGCAATTATAATTATTAAGGCGAGAGATAAACAATTATTCGACTTTTATTGTGTTCGACAATAACGTAAACCTCTTTAATTGTAATTTGGTATATACCGTATCAAATCGTCAGAAACATAACTTTCTTTATAAATTGTTTTTGTTATAAAAACCTACGATTAAAAGTTTGATAAATAAATATTACTTATTAATTATGAAATAATTTTAATTTTGTCGGTAATTTTTAACAAAAGTAATTGATAATGTGTTCAACTTACCTAACGGGAAAAGATGGATCGTATTCAAATTCTAATATTTCACTAGGATAACCCTTGTTAACTAATCTTTCTTTGGTTAAATTGAATCCTAGTGTTTCATATTGTGGCGATTTGTATTCTGAAAAGAAAAACTTATAAGTGTCCTGAAATTAAAAAGGACTAAAGCGATCAAAGAAGTTTACAATACATATTAATAAAACAATTCACAAAGTCGCGATAAACATTAAATATGTCATGATAAAATTAAACGTAATTTTGACTAATAAAAATCAATGTCTTTATGATTGCTTGATGTTGTGATAAATTTTGTAGGTACCCTTTAAAACCAGAGACCCTTTACTTCAAAGTGTTTTTCAATAACTACGTACATTTATGATAGTTAGTTTTAGTCTCGTGCGAAAAAAGTCGAGTATAACTTTAACACAAAATTTTAGAGACAGAGGTAAATAAAAATAACTAACTAATATTTTTAAGTATACTGAAACATTGGTATGTGCAAACTGATTCTTGTTAAGAGCAAAAATACTGACTGGTTTTCTACAAGATATAAAATTTTAAAAATTTATAAATTGTACTTACGATGGTAGGAGTCCTATGCAAGAATCCGTCTAGGTAGGTACCACCCCAGGGCCAGTTATTAATTCTTCAATCTCATATGCCCAGTGATACAACTAGCTCTCAGTGCCCTTCAGACCAAAACACAGTAATATTTGCACACTACCGCTTCACGGCAGAATAACTGGCGGGGTGGTACCTACCTAGGCGGATACCTGCATAGGAATCCATCGCTAGTACCTCTAATCTAAACGCAATAATCTTAAGACTAAAAATAATAATTAAAAGCGGAAGGTACTCGGGGTTAACTATGACATCGGGACAACTGTCACCTCAGTCCCCCCGTGACCATGGGTGCTGTAAAGCGCCCGAAACGTCGAGTTAAAATAGTTCTAAATTAAACGCGATATAATCCGTAATAAATAGTTTTATTTAAATGTGTAATATTTGCGTAAATAAAAGAAAACATTACAATAATCTTACGATCTGAGTCCTGCCTTTCTATTAAAAAACTAGTTATTTAGCAAATATTTTGTAGCATGCTACAAATAAAACGAATTGCATTACAAATCTTTACATACCTGCCAATGTGTAGTCCATATCGAAGCCGTAAAACTTGACATTTTCTAAATGAAGCGACCTGTTCACGAAGATTCTGGAACAAATGAAATCCATTAAGTTTAATATTTCAAGCATGGGCGATTTTCATACTGAAATGCTCAGAACAGTGTCGAATATAGGGAAATGTTGATCGATCATACTAATGAAGTCACAATGACGGAAAGTTAAAATTACATAAAAAGCTCATAATAAATACTAAAACTCCGTAGTCACAAGTCGTGGGATAGAATACGAGTTTTGTTATTTAGAGCAGCGTTAATTTTTTATAGTTCATTCACCAGATGGTAAGTGCAACGACTGCCCATAACAAATGCTGTATCACTCAGAACATTTCTTTGTGACACCACACAGCGCCCGTCCGCCTGAGACATCAGTTCTTTAGTCTCATATGCCCACACTAGCTCTCAGTGCCCTCCACACCGATACACTGTTTGCACTGCTTTACAGCAGAATAACTAGCCCTGCGGTGGTAACATAGCCGAGGCGGTTTCTTACATCAGAATCCTACCACCGGTAAAGTTGATTGTTTTAATTCAAAAGAAATAAACGTTAGGCTTAACAATTTGGTTTTATAGAAATACTCTAGACGTACGTAGGATTCCTAATGTGGGTCAAGAAATTTTCTTTTTTTCAGGTCAAGTACATGAATCTTATAATAGTTACATTCAAAGCATGTAGGTGGCATAACAGTGTCTGGAGACGGACATAAGATACTTTTTATCCCGGAAAATCGAAAAGTTATCACGGAGTATTTAATAAACCTGTCCACGCCAACGATCTCACGGGCGTCATCCAGTAAAAGTAAAGTAAAGTTTCAGCCTATGAATGTCCCACTGCTGAGCACAGGCCTCCTCTCATTTCTGAGAGGGTTTTGGAGCGAGGAAGAATCCGCCACGCTGCTCCAATGCGAGTTGGCGGACTGCACATGTCTTCGAAATATTTTTTATTTCTCAGACATGAAGGTTTCATCACGATGTTTTCCTTCACCGCCGAGCATATGGTTAATTAGCACTTAAAATTGCAATTAACAATTTTAGTGGTGCCGGCACCGGAAATCGAACCCAGGTCACTCGCGTACTTTGAAATTTTCTCATATACCCAGTGATACAACTAGCTTTCCGTGCCCTTCAGACCAAAACACAGTATGAAAATATGGAATATGAAATAAACTACACAGTTATCCCAAGGATCCCAAACAGTTTTGCCTCGGAACCAGTAGCCGATTTTTTGTTTCCGCTTTTATTACTCCTCCGATTTATTGTTGCTTGTAATATGGAATTATCCTAAACTTATTAACTGCAAAGTGGATTCTCATTTAATCCTCGTACATTCAAACTTATTTTTGCTGACATGAACCCTCAGAAAAGTCCCTGAAGATACCACTTATGGAATATACAATTTAATTAAATCAATGACAGCGACAGTCGATAATGCCAAAATAATATAGGATGTAATACATAGTAAGTAATGGATAATAAATGTTTATACTCCAGCATCAACTCAAATTTAACTGCAGTTTGTGGGTGTCAAATATGCATCGGATCTAGAATTCTGCTCATGTTTGTTAAGTGACTAAAGAATATAGTTTACTGTAACTCGATAAATTTATTGGATGTAGGCACTTGAACGCCCCACAAAAGAGAAGAAGCTTACTATGGATCTACATATGTGATGATGTGCAAGTATAAACATAATGCTTTGGCAGTATTCCTTGTTAAGGTTTTTTTGTAGCACTTTTCATTATAACCGTGAATTCTAAGTTATCTATTTCATTTTTCAAACCTGACATCGATGATCGTACTGAGCAAGTTCAAAAACGAAGAACAAGAAGTTTTCATTTGTGCCGGGCATTATATTAATGCCCTATAATAATCCTAACAAAAACCTAAGTAATGTCCCCCGTTCTTATTTCGTATCTAATTTAACCATAATGTGGAAATATCTTGAGTAAGGGTTGAAGTTACATGGCATGGACAAGACAATCATGAACAAGGCAATTACAAAACTACCAGACTCGAAATTCAGTCATGTGTGTAATGTACAATAATGGAGTATAACAATTTTTAAATCTCAACCGAAAAATTAACAAATTCCTAATACTGACTGCTCCGGTAGGCCGTTGGACAGGGTTATTTTGAAGAGGTTTAATTTTATACCCTTATATTAGATAACCTTTTCATACAAATGACAGTTTGGAAATTAAAATGCCAGGCATTATGATTGTACGACCCACTCATAGAATAGATAATATAGAGAAGAGTACAAAAACTAAAATCGTTGGATATCGGGTCCGAATCTGTTGTGGATGTGCGCAAAACACACTACCGGTACAGAAGAAACACTAGCGGCATCGTTTGTTGAAAAAAAGACGACGATAATTTTTCATATTTTATTAATACAATTTGATATCATTAGGACACTTTCATATTTTCATGAAGCATGTCTTAACACCAAGTGAGAAATAAAAATCAGAAGTTCTATTCTTAATAACTTCTTATATTTACGCGAACACCACACATTTAAATGAAACGTTTAATTAAATAATAAGGGGTATAAATTTACTATGGAGGATTGAGGACCTCAGTCCTCCCGTGACCATGGGTGCACATGGGTGGCCACAGATAATCTGTGATCTACGCAAACGAACTTCATCAGGGTCGACGATCGAACTTCATAAGTGCAACGTCCGCCCACAACAAATGCTGAGTCACCCAGAATATTTCTGTGACACCACACTCCGCCCGTCACCCAGAGACATTTAGTTCTTAAGTCTCAAATGCCCAGTGATTACGCTAGCTCACAGTGCCCTTCAAACCGAAACACAGTAATGCTTGCGCACTACTGCTTCACGGCAGAATAACTGGCCCTGGGGTGGTACCTACCTAGACGGATTCCTGCATAGGAATCCTACCACCAATCGACATCTACAATCTTTGTAAATTTCAAATCAATATACATGTATTTAATACAACAAATTTTCCGAATTTTATGGAGTTTAATTTTTAACTATTTATAGTTCGACGTTTCGAGGGGTTTCATGGGTGCTGTAAAGCACTCTCAACGTCGGGTTATAAAATCCGTAAAATTAGTTTCATTTAAAAGTTCTATTATAAAAGTGAGAAATGTTTAATATACTTCAAGGGAAATATATAGCTGATGTTCTAATCTATATGATATCAGATCCATATAGACTCTGATCTCCATTTAAGTGAGGCGCTTCAAGAACCGATATTGGATTACCTACACTATAGTGAGAAGTCTGTAATTATTTCTCTAACACAAACACGCACATTGTCATCTTAGCAATAACATTACCAAGATACATTACTACATCAGCAGCGAGTATTGTAAACTGAGTGTCAGTTATCAAAATTTCTACCGATCTTAATTTCGCGTCAGGGATTGACTAATTCTAAGAATCATACTTTTTTATAGAAGAGGCAAACAGGCAAGCGGCTCACCTGATGATAAGTGATCACCACTGCCTATTAACTACAGCAACACAAGGGGAATTACGGGTGCGTTATTATTAAAGGAGTAGGCTCTTTTCTTAAGTGTCCCTTGTAACCGCTGGCGGTAGCGAATTCCATAGAATGGTCGTGCATGGTAGAAATTTCGAGAAAAACGCACAGTAGTGAAAAGCCAACCATCAAAGTGATGCTGATGGAATTTGAAGTTGTGCCGCAATGTCTGATGGTGAAACTGAGCGTCTGGAATTAATCCGAACAATTCCTCAGAACATCCATACTTATATTATAAATGCGAAAGTAACTCTCTCTGACCCTCTGTCTGTTTGTTACCTTTTCACGGTTCAACCGCTGAACTGATCTTGACGAAATTTGGCACAAAGATAGCCTGCATTCTGGCAACGGACATAGGATACTTTTAGAGCCGGAAAATCAAATAGTTCCCACGGGATATAAAAAAAACCTATATCCACGCGGACGTAGTCGCGGGCGTCAGCTAGTACCTTATAAATGTATTGTTGAGATAGATGTTATTTAAAAAGGAAAACAATCGTTGCAAACTGTAAGCGCATACCTAATTCATAGCCTTGTTCTACGAAGGATTAATTAAAATGCAAGCAATGATTTACTTTGCGTTTGATTAAATTACAGGCAAGAAACACAGATATAGAAAGAACATATTTGTTTAATCGTACTGATTGCGAAGCAAATAAGTTTCGTACTAAGCAAATTCTAAATTAATATCACCACTACCCATATAAGGTAGTATATTTAAAGTTATAGTTCCATCTTGTGAAAATTATGGGATTAAAGAGCAGACCCGTATAAATCTCCCGTGGTCCCAAGACCCGTGTCGTCTATCCCCAAATAATAAAGAATAGAATAGAAAGATGATAATTCGCTAAAACAATACCCACCACATAATAGAAAGTACTGCAAAGGATAGCTACAAAGGATTTATTTAAAAATGGAATAAGCATATTGGCAAGTTTATTTGTTTAGATTTTTCGAAAAAACAATAGCTAATGCCGGCTACAAACGCTACGGTATAGCGGAGAGGTCTACCTACGCCACAGATAATCTGTGACCTACGCAAACGAACTACATCAGGGTCGACCTGAGGCCGGAGCGTATGTTGATCTGCCCTACTATCATTTTTTTGGACTACATCTTGTTTATAGCCCAGTTTTGTAATACCTTTTGTTAGGTTTAGCCCAAAAAGACATCTAGTCACTTTTTGATATTTCATATAATTTACCGCTGGAATTTTTTTTATTTTTTTTATTGTATAAAGTGACGAAACGAGCAAAACGTTAACCTGATAGTAAGTGCAACGTCCGCCCACAACAAATGCTGTGTCACCCAGAATATTTCTGTGACACCACACTGCGCCCGTCACCCTGGGACATCAGTTCTTAAGTCTCAAATGCCTAGTGATTACGCTAGCTCACAGTGCCCTTCAAACCGAAACACAGTAATGCTTGCGCACTACTGCTTCACGGCAGAATAAAATCACTGCTTCACTGCTAAACGGCCCTGGGGTGGAACTGGGGTGTGAACTGGCACTGACCTACCTAGACGGATTCCTGCATAGGAATCCTACCACCAATAAAACATCTAAAGTCTTCTACAATCTTTGTAATTTTCAAATCAATATACATGTATTTAATACAACAAATTTTACGAATTTTATGGAGTATAATTTTTAACTATTTATAACTCGACGTTTCGAGCGCTTTACAGGTTGCTAGCAACCATGGTTACGGGGGGACTGACGTGACAGATGTCCTGATAATTGATATTATAGTGAATCAACAATAACAATGTGGTTTGTCTTACCTAGGGCAAACAAATAAACCTATAAAAACCTGCGTAAAAGAACATATAGCTGACGAGAAGCATTGACGCTTAAGGAAGTCTGCAGTCACGATCTATGAAGTCTGCAGTTTGTGAACATCCCGAACTTTCACGAGTCTATTGAAATTAAAAAAACATCCGAATTTCGATAGTAAATATGATTGGATGCTACCACCGGCTTGGGATCCTGCGATTAATAAAATTACAACAAGAACCAAGCATACCTGCCTGCAAAACTTCAAGACACTGCAAGCTCATTTTGCGTAGAACCGACCAAAAATGATAAAAAAAATTAGATACTCCAGAGTAACTATGACATCACCCTCAGCAACTATGACACCTTTGTCGCCTCAGTCCTTGCGCGACCATGATTGCTAGCAAGCTGTAAAGCGGTCGAAACGTCGGGTTATAAATAGTTCAAAATTAAACGCGATAAAATCCGCAAAATTCGCGCAAATATAAGAAATAATAATATACTATTACTTAAATAAAAAATACTATTCATTTACTGGAATAGTATATTATAATATACTTGTAGTTTAACACTGTATATCATCGGAAAATAGATGAATTATTTTTTTATTATTCATATATCTCTTGCGGTTTGTAATTAATGTTTAGTTACAACGTAGCGTACAACTGTCAATAATAAACAAAAAACTTCGACGACTTTTTTGCCTAACTGACAGAGTACTGGGCTTCTACGCCGCGGGTCCTAAGTTCGAATACCAAACGGAGCCAACAATTGTGCAAAAATACTAATCGTTGGTTATCGAGTCTGCTTGTGTTGTGCATGTGTATGTAAAACGCACTCGCGATTCAAGAGAAATCCGGTGTCGGTTCTAATCCAGTGGGACCATCATCGTTTTAAAAAAAGAGCGCGTGCAACACAGTACACAAAATATTACTCACTGTAAATTAACTTCTCAGTATATAAACAATTATTAAATAATCGATACATATTTATTAAGAATAACAGAAACGTTGCACGAAAACGCTGCACTCAAATTCAACCTTCAAATTTTACTAAGGCGTTTAAAGAAGTTTCAAAAAAAAATTAGTTACAGAACTATCACAATAGTGTTTCTTTTCTGTTAAATTTAGGAATGTGAACTTATCGCCCGATGTAATAAATGTAGGCTTTAAATTTAAAACAACTAATGCATTCTTATGAATGTCAAAAATTCGGCGTCGGTCTCATTCTTCATAGGCCTCCTACATACGATAATTTTTAGGATAGTATAGAATTGTTTGTATGCACACGTAGGTTAAAAAGCCCGGCGGATACTGCGGGTCGCTCCGCTGGCAGTATATCATTTATTTGATTGACGATAGGTAGGATGATTGAGGAATAGGACGCTAGAGCTGCTATCTTACTATTTTTTTATTTATTTAAAAACTTTATTGCACAGTGAATTTACAAATGTAGTTAAATAATTTATAAAAATATCTGCAAAAAAGAATTATCCCTCGTCTGTAGAAGGCATATATTCCGATTCGATATTCGTAGGTATATCAAGGTCGGCTGCATAATTTTAACAGATACTCCGTGAAGTAACTGCCTTTACAACTACTAGATGAAAAAGGCTGTAAAGAGAATTACAAAAAAAAAAGTAAGTAGAAACAATCATCAAACTAAAAAACGAAATGCCATAATCTCTAGTCTTTCCGAAGGGACTAAAGGCGACTGTCGTATTTAATAAAAGAAAAAATAAGTTACAGTGCAAATTGGTTTAATACGCTTCGCGAATTCAACCAGTCCCCATATAACACAGACAAAGAAGACCTTATCATACTTAAATAAGTGACAAATTGCAGGTGAGCTTACGTGACACAAATAGCAATTATTATTTATTTGCAAACATTGTTTTCTACAACAGAAGTGAATAAACAAAAAATATGCAATTTTTAATTGAAATGATGACGACTCAGCAAGGGCGGTACGCTGACCACCGAGCCACTTGGTCGTCATTAGCAACACTTCAGCTAATTCTAAGTATACGTAACGAAAATTATATCACAAAAAAGGGTTTAAGCCTACTTGGAGTGGTTTATGAGAGATGTTAGATTCTAACTTAACTCAAACTGCTAAGCAATGGATTGTAAGCGTGTAAATACGCATGATTAGATGAACTTAACTTAAAAAAGTGGAAACTTATCGGTGATAAACACCAATTTCCTCTAGATCTATAAAAAAGTATAAGAGGTGAAATAAAACCACTGCATCACTAGCGATACTACAAAACTACCACAAATGGTTTCGAACACGCAACTATCAGACGGGCTAATTTTATGTAGATAAGTTTCCATTACCTTTAGATAACGGTTACGTCAAACGGGTAATGATAACGGGAACGTGAACACGAACGGCTTAGAAATTAAATAGAAAATTATGCAAATCGCTCCACTCTCGACCTCATTGCAACATAAAACAAGAAGTACTCGGTTATGTATCTCGTTACAGTAGTGTATGTAAAGTGAAACCAAAAGATTTTTAAGAGTTGCATTTAATAAATATCTTTACTAATAAGAACACTAAATCTCATGAATATGAAACTTAAGATGAATATGTGTAATTAAGACGAGTTTTGAGGGCCCTTTAACATAGAAAATAAACTTAGAGAGCTTTAAAATATAACTTTGGGCTTTAAGCCCAAATTATAATTTCTTAACCAGCATCCATTTTGTGATCATTTGATAGAATTTAAATAAAATTAAAATAATTAAAAGCTGAAGGTACCCCGGATTAACTATGACATCAGGACATCGGTCACCTCAGTCCTCCCGTGACCATGGGTGCTGTAAAGCGCTCGAAACGTCGTGTTATAAATAGTTAAAATTAAACGCGATAAAATCCGTAAAAATTAGTTTTATTTAAATGTGTAGTATTCGCGTAAATAAAAGAAAACATCATTTGATAGAATTTCTTGGGGTGGTATTCCCTTTACTAATAATGCAATTTCATTGATATGTCAGGTATACTTATACTGTCGTAATTGCGATGGGGTTTTACATTCTCAGAAAAAATAAATTTTGTAATGTGACACGAACATTATAAAATTTATACATCAATTCAATGTGTTATTCTTAACAGTAACTACTCTGATTTAATACCTTTAATACACCTTAATTCAAAATAGGTTGGTGTCTGGCAGAGTAGAATTAAAGCGCTGCAGTAACATTATATAGGAAATATCATGGATACTATGAGAGCATCAATAAAATAATCTGTCATCAATTTAGTGAAAATAAATTTTCGTTAAAAAATAAAATCGTTTGCATTATTTTTTCTACATTCGAATACACCGACGAATGGGATTACACATTTCAAACTAACATAACATAATATAACTAATGTTATAGCATTATAGCCTGACAACTACGCAGATGCTTATAAGCAAAAAAGCTCCATAACAATATAACTCAGGTTTCATCAAAGAACGAGCTCATTGACTATCATTGTTTCGCTGTCGTGCATTTTATCCGAGTTGTAACAAAGACCCGAAGTATGCAAATAAACCAAGTTTTGTTTATAAACACTATTATTCTGTAATACGATCATGTTGAAAACATATTTGTGTACTTAGAACTTCAATTGTTGTAAACAATTGTTGAAATTTTACTGTAGTGATTATTGTAGTGATTATTATGTTACAATTATACAATGAAGTGGAATTCTCTAATGTTAGGGAAAATGTAAATGCAATGAACTTTAATGTAATTTAAGTAAATTTTATTTCATTGCTATTTTTCCCTGAATATAATTCTTTTAATGTTTTGTAGTTTTACCATTTAGCTCTATTGTAGTTTTTTCATGTTCAGAATTTATTAATTCATAAGCGCATGCTGTGATCATCTGTTATGGGTGGAACAATTACCTTTTATGTAAACTTTGTCTCTATAGAAACTTGTATGATTGTATTTACTGTTGAAGGTCCTAAAGAAAATAAATAAATAAATTCTTGTTCTGGAACTGTCGAGATAGAAATTTATCATTGCTTCTGAATCGAAATAAACGTCATTGAGACCGTATGGTCACGTCAGGTAATAATCCAGATATAAACCTTGGCGCCAGTGGTAACTCCCCGATTAATAACAGTATTTGACAGTACAGATGCGCAACTAAGAGTCGTTTCAGACACCAGCTGCGGCTAATATTCGATTCAGTGCCATTATGCGATATGGCTCCCAGCGTTTTTTTTGTAGTCATCATCATCGGACTCACTGTTGTTGAAACATTGGCAAACTTTTCCTCGCTATTTATATACACTTTATGAATTTCTCTGATAATTTAGTACCTCAAAACAACTTTAGTCTTTCTCCGTTTCCCGCCCGTGATGTTGATTATTTATCACCGTTGTTGGTATGACGCAATTAGCCAGTACTTTGCATATAAACAAACTGACTGCGTACTTGTAAAATAAATATCTCCGGCAATATACCTCTGAAACTGTTGACTTCAAATATTCTTCCACACCAATAATAAACGCTCTCAGATTGTTTAAAGAAATGGGTCACTGTGAACCATCGCCAAGAAATTGTATAAAGTGACGAAACGAGCAAAACGTACACCTGATGGTAAGTGCAACGTCCGCCCACAACAAATGCTGTGTCACCCAGAATATTTCTGTGTGACACCACTCTCCGCTATTCATCCTGAGACATCAGTCCTTACTTCAATCCGGCGAAGCTGTAAAAGCCTTCCGCAGTACTAAAAAGATTTTACTTTTGGAACATGTTACTGTCATAAAATTAATTATCCATAAAGGATCGTTTGTTTCAAATTTCGATTTATGGACATTTTTAACAAAATATGGCTTGACATTAAAAACTTTAATTTTGATGTTAAAATTGTAATTACGTCATTTGATATTATACAGCAATGATTGATTAGTGGCAAAACTAACGCGCTACTTGAAGAAGGCTATAGTCCAAGTAACGTATCCCAGCGGCTTAATGTAAACTTCACCTGCACTTCATTGTTCAACTGTACGAAAGAATTGGCAACGAAATCAAAATACTGACAATGACCATCAAAGGGAGACAAGGTTCCGAAAGAAAAACGGTGCACTAAGACTGAGCCAAGAACCGGTTCTCTGTGAGTTAAACTCTATTTCTTCGATAATGGTACGCTACGGCACGCAAATATACATAGTATGTAGAGTCGGCATTGTCTGCCAAAAATGAACCTGCGGGCAATAAACCCGCCGCTAATGGGTGCAATAAAACAGCGAACGCACCTGCGCTTCCCTTCCGGGAATCGCAAATCGCAATCCATTGTTGGGCCCGCGGCCCTTTCGGACGAGGGATCCGACATGGATTGTGAAGAATCCAGGAGTGCTCACGACGATGGCTTCACCGTCATCGTGCGCAAAGCGAAGAAACGCGCCGCGAAAGGGGATTCCGAGCCTAACTCGGATACCGCATCGCCGTCCGCCTCACGGAACCCGGCCAAAAAGGGCGTGTCCAACACACGAAAGACCCAATGGTCTTAATAAATAGTAGTCTTAATAAAAGTCACTGCCCGCGCATCCCGCGGCGCAAACTAACAAAGCTCCTCCGCCAATAATTCTACAAGATAAGGCGCAGTGGAACGATTTGTCACTGTGGATGACAAATAAAAAAATTGTGTGCTCTAAGGCGCAGACGGCAGTGCAAGGTATCCGCGTATACCTAAGCACAGTCAGGCGACTTCAGGGCCGTCACTAGCCATTTGCGTGGACATCAGCTTCCACACATACTCGCTCGCGGACGAACGTAGACTCCGCGTAGTCATTAGGGGCCTGCCCAAAGAATTGGAGACAAGCCACATCCTCAGTGACCTTAAGTCACAGGATATACCTGTGTTGGAGGTGCATCGTATGCATCACCCACACAACAAAAAGTCATATGACCTGATCTTAGCCATACTGGATTTAACTCCAGAAGGCAAACAGGTTTTCAATATTAAAACAATTTGCGGCCTCTCAGGCCTTTCAATAGCGGCACCCCGCAACAGGGGCATCATTGGCCAGTGCCACCGATGCCAACTGTACGGACACTCTGCCCGTAATTGCTTCGCCCGCCCTCGTTGCGTAAAATGCCTCGGGGATCACGGCACCCAAGAATGCGCTCGCACGCCAGAAGCGCAAGAACCCCCAAGCTGCATACTCTGCGGCGAGCTGGGATACCCTGCGAATTACCGAGGGTGTAACAGAGCGCCGAAAAGTAAGAAGCGCAGGGGAGGCAAACAGAACGGCCGTAGGAAGGGCCCCGGGGCCCCGCAGCCTCAAACACCCGCTCCTAAACCGGCAACAAAGCCCGCGACTAAACCCGCGCCTAAAACAACGCCCGCGCCCGCTCCGGCCGCAGCGAAACCCGGTCCCGCTGACGGGACTACCGGGCTGAGCAAAAGTCAGAGCGCCGCGCCGGCGCCGAACGAATGGACAAAACCGTTGCCCATGACGCAAAAGAGCGCAGCCGCTTCACCGCCCGCGCCTCGAATCGCAGAGCCCAAAATTCAGGACTCGTCAAACTTCCGCACACTTCCGCCGCAGATTTTTCCTTAATTTGCGACTTCATGCGCAGCATCAATGTTGCCGAACTATCCAGCTTAGCGCGTAAAATCCGCGAAGCAAAGTCCCCTCAGGACCGACTCATGGCGACCGTGGAGCACATGAGCGTAATCGACTGCGATTTGGAAGTTTCAATGCGCCTAAAACATCACGCGCCGCGTCGATCATAAACAAACTTTTAATTGTTACCAATGGCGTCCCATATAGGTAGAATTAAACCTCGCTCTCTGACTGTCTCGTATTTTAACGCAAACGGCCTTAAGACGCAGTTAGTGGTAGTCACGAACTTCCTTCGTGATCATGACATCGACGTTATGCTAGTGCAAGAGACTTTCTTAAAACCTAGTATGCGCGATCCTTAGATAGCCAATTACAAAAGCATCCGTAATGACAGAGCGACCGCGAAAGACGGCACTCTGATTTACTATAAAAAGTCCTTGCACTGTATCGCGCTCGATACACCCGACTTAATCAATATAAAAGCTTCCGCGTGTAGGTTAGCAATGACCGGCCACAGGCCGCTTGTACTAGCATCAGTATACCTCTTCCATCCAGACAAATATTTAGAGATTTAAAAATTTAGAGTCAGATTTAAAAACTCTATTAGATCTAAGGTCGTTCTGTTATACTTGCCGGAGACTTGAACAGCAAGCACGGCAGTTGGAATTCCAACGTTAATAACACGAACGGTAATAAACTGTACGACATAGCGGAGAGACTTAACTTAAACGTTATAGCTCCCGAAACCCCAACCAGAGTACCGACGCAATTACATCAGCAGCCGGATATTCTAGACGAAGCAATTATTAAGGACGTGAACTTAGCAATAGACTCTATAGTTACGCTTCACGAACTGGAGTCGGACCACCGTCCGGTCATTTTTAAGCTGGGCCAGCCAAATGGTGAGGTCACTCAGACCAAAACCATTGTGAACTGGCGTACCCTCGGAGTCAAACTCGAGGCTACGAGCCCTCAGCACTTAGGCGAAATTCCAGGATACTATCGACTCGCCAGAGGTAGCCTGCCGAGCGATAAAATCTTTTTCGACTCATCTCAAAACAGTCAGTCGGAGAATCCTCCCGAACGATTACGGTGTCGAGAGATCGACGCTGTAAACCTGCCGGCGGACCTCCGTCGTCTGATTAGAGAAAAGAATTGCGCAGCTAAAGCGCACGATAGATATAGAACCGACGCAAATAGACTCAGACTGCGCCTCCTACAAAGGGATGTTAAAGAGCGCTTATCTGAGTATAATCAAGACAGCTGGGACACAATGCTTGGAGAAATCGAGCCGTCGCACACTGCCTACTGGCAGATGGCAGGATCTCTCAAAGCAGAGCCGGTCTCACCCATGCCTCCGCTCATTAGATCACTCGACAATTCGCTCGCCTTCGACGACAGCGAAAAAGCCGAATGCCTCGCAGACAGTCTAGAGAGCCAATGCACTCCGTCTCTCGCGCCTGTGGATCCCGACCATCTGCAGCAGGTGGCCGCGGAACTCGAACGCAGGGCTGCCATACCACCAGTGGGCGAACCACTGCCTCCAGTTACTCTCGAAGAAGTCACTAAGATAATCAAAAAGCTTAAAAACCGATCCGCGCCTGGCCTCGATGGCATAAACAACAGGGTGATGAAAGCTCTAACTACGCCGCTATTGTGTCTGTTAGTTACTATTTTTAACGCGCTCCTCTCCAGCTGCTCCTTCCCGGACGACTGGAAGGAAGCCGACGTTATAGACATTCCGAAGCCTAACAAGCCTAGGAACATTCCGTCCAATTATCGCCCAATAAGTCTCCTCAACTCGATGGCTAAGATTTATGAGCGAATTATACTCAGTCGATTAAAAGACTATGTCCTTACTAATAATATTCTTCCAGGCGAGCAGTTCGGCTTTCGCCCCGAACACTCGTGTACTCATCAAGTGCACCGCTTAACGGAGCACATTTTAGAGAATTTAAACGACCGCCCTAAGCCTGTAGGCACCTTGCACAGGGGCCTTATTTTTCGATGTCGCAAAGGCATTTGACAAAGTCTGGCACGACGGCTTGTATTACAAGTTGTATCACACTAAAGTGCCGGATAGACTCGTGAACATCATACGAGCCTTCTTGTCCCAACCGCCTATTTCGATTCCGGGTAGAGGGAACGCGCTCCTCAAGCCGCCCTCTCCGAGCAGGTGTCCCTCAAGGCTCCTGCCTCTCCCCACTCCTTTTCTCGCTATACACTAGCGATATTCCTAGAGACCAGAAAGTCAATCTTGCGCTTTTCGCAGATGACACGGCCCTGTACTATTCCGACAAGCACAAGGGCCGCATAACGATTCATCTCCAAGCCGCAGCCGATCGCCTAGGCGAATGGTTCCGGAAATGGAGAATAGAGGTAAACCCCGAGAAAAGTGTAGCGATATACTTCTCGAGGGGCACGCCAAAACCCGCTAGACGAATTCACACAATCGGCAACAATCAGCTAGGCACGATCACCCTGTTCAGGACGCTCTATTCCCTAGGAAAAGAGCGTAAAATACCTCGGGGTCACTTTAGACGCAGCGATGTCGTTCGCTGCACACATAAAAAACGTTCGAAATAGAGCGGCTTTTATCTCAAGTCGACTATATCCACTAACTTGCTCTTCAAGCAAAATGTGCTTAAGACACAAACTTCGCCTCTATAAGACTTGCATAAGACCCGTAATGGCCTATGCTTGCGTCGCTTTCGCTCACGCGACGGGCAATCAATTAAAGAAGTTACAGAGCGTTCAAAATCGACTCTTGCGAACTGCCACCGGAGCCGGTTGGTACCAACGCAACGTAGATCTTCACAGCGACTGTGAAATGCCCTTAATCTCTGAACACTTCAGAGCATTATCACGGCGGTTTTTCGAAAAAGCCGCGGTTCATCCAAACCCACTGGTGGTTAAAGCAGCAAATTACCGACCAGATAGAAACGCGACCGAACGCAAACGTCGCCCGCGGAACGTGCTAGACGACACGGACGTCTCAGCACTCCCTGACCACGATACGGTCAGTCCCGATCCAGGCTACACTATACACACAGTTAATAGCTTTAATATAACACGCACCACGACGCGCGACCGCCGTAGAGAGCGGCGCGCAGCAGTCGACAATCACACACACGCGTACACACGATACACCCGTGTTCCAGGGCGGTTCTCACCGCCCAGAGTTACCGACACACAAGTCGACAGTCCGAATGGAGGCCCGCAGCCTCCCTCGGACGGTCATTAGACGACTTAAAATCGTATTGATATATTCTAAATCGCGCAAGCACGCAGCAAACGCGATACAGTCCGAATTTCGAGGTTTTTGTAGGAGTTTATTTACTCGTATTTATTTATGTTTGGGTCAAACCAAACCTGGCACGCGGGACCCTGGCCCGTGAGCACAGGATCCGATGAAGCTGTTAAAGTCAAAAAAGGCTAACAGCAATTACATCACCGAAATTATATAACATAGTAGGGATCATAATTGGAATTGAAAAAAGAAAGACGCCAGAGTTACTTGCCGGTTCTTCTTTGAGGTCTTATTTTTTGAACCGGTATCGATTTTGACATTCATAAGAGCTTTATATAAGCCTAAACTGAATAAAGAAATTTTGACTTTGATAATACCTCATGCATAACCCATTATTTGCTGTTGGAAAGGACTTAATTTTTATGAATGACAATGGTGGCTTCCATCGTTCTGACGATGTAGATCTGAACAAGAAATGGCCGAAATCACGGTTTGGCTTCATCGACACAACGTCCCGACCCTAACCCTATAGAGACTGACTGTCCCGAACCCAATAGAGAATGACCCATATTCTAAAACAACATTTAAGGTAACTAAGCCCAGGTCTACAAAACATTATGCTTCAAATTTAAATAAAACTTTTTTTTTATCAAGCATACCAATGCAAGGCTTCAAGACACAGTAAGCTCTTTCTGTAATAATTAAAAGCTGAAGGTACTCCGGGTTAACTATGACATGAGGACATCTGTCATCTCAGTCCTCTCGTGACCATGGGTGCTTTATAGCGTTCGAAACGTGCGGTTATAAATAGTTTAAATTAAACGCGATAAAATCCGTAAAAATAGTTTTATTTAAATGTGTAGTATTCGCGTAAATTTAAGAAACCATTATCAGAGCTTCAGTTTGATCGTTGTTTTCACGAACCTATTTACATTGATTTAATCGATATTTAATAATGAAATGTGTGACTTTCTTAATATGAAATAATTATATTTTTATTACACTAAAAAATAAAGGGAACCAAAATTAGATATGGTATAGCTTGATGCTTGGGCTTAGGTGCATGTTTTTTTTTGTAGAGTAGCGTATAATACATATAAACTTACTCATTGGGAGCCGCCGTATACCTGTCCCCTTTCCCATAAGATGATTCATTTATTTGTGTATGGTCACTTGACGATAGTTCAGCTTGTCCATTCGCCATGGCCTTTTGAAATCTCATGGCACTTCACTCACATAAAAAAATGTTATAAAGTACAAACAAAAACTCACTTTAGTCTATGATGTAACGACACTTGATAAACTTTTAAATACTGAAATGTCACTCCTTCGCATTTATTGCTAAAAACAGAGTTCAATGTAAATAGAAATCTAGGTATGCGCTTGCTAACATACGTATTGGTAAATCGCGAGAATCGTTTGAGTGGATATCCTTGACACTAACAAGGTAAAAAAAAATACCATTCTAAAATACACAGACGGGTGTAATGTGAATTGTGAACGATTCATACGTTGCGTGCATAATCCTTATTTGGCATAATTAATAAAAAAAAACCTCTTAGACAGTTGTGTAAAAATTAGTTTATGCTATGCATAAATAAATGTGTAGGTAAATGATAGTGAATGAATTTCAGAAGGGAGAGAAGTAAGGGGGCTAGCGCCTGGGGGAGCGCTGCCAGGAGACACACTGATCGATATTATTTCCCCACACTACAGCTAATGTGTTTTTGCTCGTTTATATTACTTTTAATAAGTTTTCGCATCAGAGTTTAATGCACTAAATGTAGTTAAGTATAATTTGTATTGCTAAAACATCTTAAAATCTTAAATTCATCAAACTGACAAGTTTTGACAGATAATTTTATTCTGATCTGAAGGAAGACATAAATTAAGTAATATCGTAAAATAACTATAAATATTCAGTTTCAATATTGAAACGAAATGAGACTTAATTTATTGTAATTTGTAATAGAATCAGTTTATTAAATTTACGATAACGCTTCGAACAGTGAAGCGCAGTTGTAAGGAAGAACAATAAAGTTATTGTTTTATATGTTACAACTTCGTGACTCACTATCACAATGAATTCAATTAATATCAGTCAAGAACGAATTCGATTATTAAGTTATAAAACAGGTATTATGTAAATAAACATATGGAAGGTAACACTGCAACATCTACACAACCGTCGGAACAATAATATTCACTGCAATACAATGTCACAAAACGTATTCCGCTCGGTATGAACTCGTCTAAAACGTAACTAAAAAGGATACAGAGCTACAATCACAACCTTGTTACGAGAAAATTGAAGGTATGCGAATTTCACAACGTAATCACGAACTCACATCCACTAACACAGTTTTCCACGTATGGAAATAATTAGTACGTGTGCATAGTTACTGTTATCTAGATCGTCATCGATAAGAAACTAATGATACACGGACTTGAATGAAGTTTGGTCGTGTGCGTCGGACACGATCGCGAACACTGAGCCCCACTCGCAACGTGCCAGTGGGCATGATAGCCCGTAATAAGCACTTCCCCCCACGGACGCGGCTATGAACAGCTGATTCACTCCGTCAGCGACGGTAGTCGCTCCACAGTGCTCTTTATGAGCTGAGCATTCACTTTCTCATTGTAAAATCTTATTAATAAAAATAGTATTTCAAGAAAAAATGTTGACCTACTTAAAAATCTAATAAATTACTTTTGCTTTTTTTCGAACAAATTTCTTTTGTAAGAAATTGATATAATTTAAATTTTTACTAAATGCTTAAATATTTTGTAACTGATTACTGTGTCTTCTGTTGTTTGTAATGATTCTTTATACATTATAATGTATGTCAAAAATTATTTTAATATAGAAGAATAAGTAATGTTATTAGGTATAAGAGGTTGATGGCTCTCGACAGTAGTCGGCAGTTGTCGCCGTAATCGAAATCGGCTAGGAGAACATCAATATATTAGAAAATTGGTTAGCTCCATACTAATATTAAAGAGTTTACCTAAAACTCGGCTTCACAGAGTCAGTCAGGAAGTCATTCATGAGGCAATGACATACGTTCCTATGACAAAATGTCAGAGAGTGGACAGGTAAAATGTTTATTAAACAGACAAGAGGGATTAATATAATATTATAGATCATTGGATGGTTAATGTAGTGTGGGTGATATTTATTATACTATTGTACTTTTTACAATATATAACAAGTAAAAAAGAAAACCGAAGTTTTTTTTGCGAACCAGTGCAGTTTAAAAAAGGGTATAATGTAAATATTCTATACTGAATAAACCTAAATCTATTATAATCAAGCTTAACCTTAAAGCCACTCAATTGAACACTTATCTATCAAATTCTACCTTCCTTTAACATTTAATCATCTAATGTAAGTGATCGATTAATTAAAGTTTTTTGAAGATATTTTTTTTCGAATTTTTTAGTTAAGTATACGAGTAACACGACACGATATACTGTAAAGCCATATCATATGCGGGACAAATCTTACTTTATACTAATAAATAGTACCTAATGCTGAGGCTTCGGCTACCTTCGAAGTTTTGTCCGAGGTTTCGACCGAAACCGAAGCTTTCTAGGAAGGGCCGAATTTTAATGAACTGTTACAAATGGCCGAGATCGTGATGAAGGGGCGACTCGGGGGCAGGTGTCACACTGCGTTGCGCCGACCGACCGCCATCATTTCATCAAGATTAACTACTTTGGTGTTTTGTATTTGTTTTTTAATGTCCGACCGAACCTTTGGAATTGTTAAATTGTCGAATTATGGCGATAGCCGATTAATCAGCTTCGGCCAGAAATCTTCAATCGGACACTTGTCATTTATTAATGTATATTTTAAATCAAACTACATATACAACATACATATATATACTACAGATATATATACAATACTATACTGTACTGTACTATACGCACGCATAAGGACAAGTAAATTAGTGATCAAAAAAGCTTGTGAAAACGACCGTGGCCTAGTGGTCAGAGTTACTGACGCCGCAGGACCTAGATTTGAAACCCCAGTAACCAACCATTATCTAAAATAAGAAATTGTTGCTTTTCGGGTCTGGTTATGCTTATCGAAAGATTATCTGGGCCTGAATTGACGTTAAGAATTACAGAAAATCGCGCCTTTAATTTTTTTTCTGAATATAAATTGATTAATTTTTGACAATAATTTATATAATAATTTAGAGGAGTGACGCAATGCGTAGTAATCTTCCAAGAAGCGACGTTCCACGGTACTCAATAATACTGATAAGGCAGGCGAGTTTGTTCAATAAACCTTTGTGCCTTCACAGGCACAAACAGTGGCAGCGAATTAAAGATTAATGATAGTTATGTAGCTGTTATTGTACTTAACCTTAGCAAATATTAAATAATCGACGAAGGTTTCTTACCTCATAGTTCTTTCATCATCATTTCAACCTATATCTAGTCTACTGCAAAACATAGGCCTCCCACATAGATTGCCACAAACGTTGATAGCTCTCATGTTGGGGGGGATTTTGCCATAGTTGCCACGCCTGGCAGGCGGGTTGGCAACCACAGTTTATTTATTCAGATGTTTCAATAATGATGCTGCTGCCCGTCTCCTGGTTTCCATTTTCTCTCTGTCGACTTTTACGACACCCACGGGATAAAATAAGGTGGTAGATTCTCTTAAGCCGCCACCACAAATAAATATTAAAACACAAATAATCACGATGGGAGAGGGGGCGTGTAATATATTTTTACTAATAATGAATTGAATTGTGCGACACAATAATGAACAGTACACGTGTGCCGGGAGGATGCCTCTTCGTTAGGAGAGGTAGCTTAAAACCTTACGACTTATCACCGAGGGGAAAAATAGGGGGGAGGGAGGGGGGTAAAACTGGCTTAAAAAACCTCCCGTGATTAAAGGATGGCCCCAAACATATATTTATAAAATGAGTTAAATAAGTTCATACAGAAACTCGAGAACTTCAAAACCTATAAACATGAATTTTACACAGTTTATAGATAATAACTCGAGGACCAACTTATTTTATGCTATATATTTTACTTAATTATGGACCCTGTTTTTTAGATAATATTCCACAGAACGCCATCTTCGTATAGTAGCAGAACCCTTGACTAATGACTAAACTTGTGCATGTAAAGTTAATGTAAAAAATTCTCTAATGATTAAAATATAGAAGGTTGTGAATCTTTTTAAAAAACGATGCTCCACGATAAGATTTCTCATGTATCGTGGGTGCGTTTTACAGACAAAGATTTCACACCAAGATGCGGAACAACTATATAGGCCATGTAAATATTTCTCCCGTACGCGAATCGCGACACAGAGCGCAGAAACCAATCGCTTAGCCACTGCGCCGACAGAACCGACTATGTAGGTGCGACCGCAGGACCAGTAAATCGGCCGTGAAACAGTAGTGTACAAACATAAAAAAAGTGTTTCGATATGGATAAGGACATGGAGAGCTAGTGTAATTACTGGGCATATGATACTTCAGAACTGATACCTCAGCGAGACGAGTGCAGTGTGGTGCTACACAGAAGTCTCACAACTCAACATATGTGCGAAACCGATAATTTGTGTTTTCGCACACATGTTGGGATACGACACCAAGACCGCGCAGTAGGCAGTAAAAACGACCACCAGGTCATGCGACAGCGTTTTCTCAGCTTATCCCACAAATAACTGTATCGTTAACGTTAATTAGCTTTTTATGTAGTTGTAGAAGTTATTAATATAAAATGATGGTAGGACTCATATGCAGGAATCCGATTATACGTAGGTACAACCACAGTACCAATTACCAGTTGCCAGTCTACTGTCAACCAATACTGTGAAAGCATAACTGTGTTCTGGTTTAGCGGGCACTGTAGTTAGTGAAATTTCGGAGCATATGATACTTGACAACTGATATCTCAGGGAGATGTATCCTGTGCGATGTTAAACATAAATTTTCCAGGTGACGCAGCATTTGTTATGGGCAGATGTTGCACTTGCCATCAGGTGAACATTCTGATCGTCTCGTCGCTTACTCCAATAAATAAATATGTAAGTTGTTATCACATGAGACTTAAGTAACTGACGTTTCAAAATAAGCGCAATGCAGCGCCACACAAGACATTGCAATTCGATGTTCTGGGTGATGCTGCAACTTTTAAAGGCCCTTATCATCAGGTGAACGACATGCTCGTATTGATACTTAAAAAATAACTATTGGTAATACCATAAAAATACCTAATTAGTAGAATAAAACGAAGGCAATAAAGAATGACACTTGAGAAACACAAACAATTTAAAGAAGACTGTCGTAAAATCCCAGAAAACAGCCAAACCATTTCTCAAGTAATGTCTAATTATTCCTTTTCATAATGATTTCTTATATTTACGCGAACACTACACATTTAAATGAAACTAATTTTACGGATTTTATCGCGTTTTATTAGACTATTTATAACTTGTCGTTTCGAGTGCTTTACAGCACCCATGGTCACGGGAGGACTGAGGTGACAGATGTTGTCATAGTTAACCCGGAGTACCTTCAGCTTTTTATTTATTATTTTTGGTCCGATCTACGCCGAAAGAGCTAACTGTATCTTGAAGTGTTGCAGTGTTTATAGTTAATTATAGGATCCCAAGCTGGTGGTAATACCCAACCATCTTCTCTATTAAAATTAGGATGTTTTTTTTAATTTCAATAGCCTCGCGAATCATCCTTGGTAGGAATCGGTGCTCTTTTGCGAGGATTTGTGGTTTATCAAATGTGATGTAATAGTTCAATAAACAAAAAGCTGAAGGTACTCCGGGTTAATTATGACATCAGGACATCTGTCACCTTAGTCCTCCCGTGACCATGGGTGCTGTAAAGCACTCGAAACGTCGGGTTATAAATAGTCTAATTAAACGCGATAAAATCCGTAAAATTAGTTTCATTTAAATATATTCCTTTTCGATAAAAATTACATTGAAGAAATAATAATAACGTCTGAGTCTTTTTGAAACTAATCAAGCATAAATTGAATATCAATGAATGCAATTTGGGCGTAAACCATGAAATATTTTACCTGAATCCAACATCTTATTAAAAATATGTAGACAGGGTAATGACACGAAACAGATACTAATTACACAAATAAACCATGACAAATTTACATTGTTAGATACTCTCATAACCGTAAATACATAAACCAATGTTTTAATTACGAAAGATAACTCACCTGTGCGCAAGATCTCTCTTATCAAACCACGTGCTATGCATAGTGCTAAGGGATTCAGCGAAACTGTCCAATTCCAGTTCACTCTTGTCGCTCCAAACCAACGGCTTGTCGACGCCAACTACCGACTTGTCAGGTATTTCTACGGCTTCACAGCCAGCGAGGAACGTCACTACCGTCTTTCGCTTCGAAGACGAGTTTGCGCGTGCGCGTATATCGTTTGGACTTAGCGCTGGCGACAGGGGATACTGACTTTCGAACGCGTCGGGCATTTTAATAACAAAATAAAATAAACAATAAGACGTAACGTAATTTTCGACTGTTTTTGTTAAATTCTAAAATCATACTGTCATTAATAACGCATGCAATCCATGATTATCATTATACATTGACCTCTGCACATCCACAGATAACTCTTTGACTGGTTACAATCTGACGTAAAGATTGTACTGAATATGAAATGCTTTGTCTTTCTCGGCTTAAGATTTTTCACATAAATGTAAGAAATTTTTAAAATTTTTAAATTAGTTTTATTTCAAGCCATCGTACTCAGGGGGTGGACGCTTACTTTTCGCTTAAACTTCATACTATACAAGTGACCTATGTTCGATCCCTGGTGCCAACACTACTAAAATTGTTAATTGCAATATTAAATTCTGATATACCACGTGCTCGGCAGTGAAAGCAAACATCGTTAGGAAACTTTCAAGTTTGAGAAAAAAAATCACCCGCGGAGCGAGATGGGGTGGTAGATTATGTTAAGCCGCCACCTCACGGCGATTCCCCACTCCGAAATCCTGACAAAAATGGGGGAAGCCTGCGCTTAGCAGTGGGACATTTATATGCTGTTATATTTTATTTTACCTTCTTGTACATTTATTTTAATACAAACTGTTATCGCACGCGTCCTACATGACGTAATTATGTTCTAGTTTGAGATAATTACGTTAATTTTAACTATAAAGGATAAAAAAATAGTACCAAAATATATATAATAGAAATGATAAATTTTATTCAATATAGATTATTTAAATAATACTTATTGAACGTTATTTTTTTAGTCTATACTGATTTGCAAAAATGTTTTTTTGTTTTGGGAAGAACCAGCAAAAAGCCCACCAGGCAATTTTTTTTACTTTTTAGTCATTTTAAAAACTAAAAATTATAAAGATGTAGAAATAACAATTATTTCAACTATATCAATTTAAAACCTAAACATTTAACACAATTTACGTATTTAATTTAATACAAAAAACTCAGTGTAGGTGTGCATGTACACGAGTTAGTTCGCGTGGATTCTGGGTTTTTCAAAATCCCATAGGAACTCTCCCATAGGAAATTTTCCAAGATAAAAGAATGTCTGTGTCAGTTTCCAAGACGCGAGCTATCTCTGTGCCAAATTTCGTCAATTTCAATTTCAAGATTCAGAGATTGAGCCGTCAAAACACAGTCACACAATTATCCCATATAAGGGGTAGGCGAGGCAACACACTTGGGAAACAAGACTCGACGGGTGGCGAACCACGTCGCCGCCATTTTGGTAAGACTCAAAAAAATCTTATTTATGACATCATTGCATATTATGGTGTTATTATGCACGAATAAAAGCTGTCCGTACAATAACCTCAGTCGCCTCTTATGACACCTCGGTCGCTCTACTCTGCCGGACACTCTTCAAAAACTGGATAATATACACCATTTTATGTTTTGCATGCGGATCTTAGCAAATTAACTTCTTTTCTTAAATATAATGGATTTCTGCACCCGAACGCCGGATTCTATTAACTATAACATAATAAATTTTATGAATTTCCTTGAGTGTGTGATGCCAATTCTGGACTTCGACTCATCTTCAGCATATGCTGCCTCATGTCGGCAGATTTAATAGAACTCATCATTTTTGTAACTTTGCTTTCGTCAGAAGGCTTTTAGTTCGAAAGATGTTGTTCCGTAACGATGATATTCAAAATACGTGATGTTAGGTATGGGTACCAAACTGCTTCCGTGAATTGTGCAGAAATGTGAATTTAGTTTATTGGGATCATTTAGATGTGCATGTAGTTCAGAATCTTGTTTTTTCCTAGCAACATTAAGAGTTTTTTTAATGTTGTGCCAAAGAGCTTAAAAGTTAGCTAAACTACTATTAATTTGTTGATTAAAATAAGTACGCTTTTCATTGTATTAGGCTGAAATTAGACAATGCTTAAGCTCCATGCTTTTAAATTTTATCCGTAGCATTGAGCCTATTTCTTCTATCTACAAATATCTCATATTTTAATTACCTTAGTTTTCGAAACAATTGGTAGTGTAAACAAAAACCCCTAGTTTCCCGAACGCTGCCCAGTCGAGTTGGATCCGTCGATTGACCTCTTGGTCGAAGTTGGACCTATCTAGTCGGACAATCTGTCCTTGGTATACATATTCGTCAACAACTTCGAATGTAGTGTTCCCAACAACAACCGGTATAAGTGTGATGTGGACGTTAGACATGAACTTTGTCTTGTCCATGTTCATCTCAAGACCTACCCGTTGGGAGACACGAGAAGTCAATGGATGCAGATGACTCAGGGCCTTTGTTCAACAGTGGACTAAAATAGGCAAATTTTTTGGCAAATTAAAATTTCACTAAGGCTCAGACTTTTATTCATGTATTAAATTAGTTGACTGTAAGCCAATCAAAGCATAGATTAACAGTGCGCCTTGTTTTAATCTTTCTTTTAAAGAAATAGATAATATTTTTCTACTAATATCATCTAAATATAACTAAAACCTATGGAGTTGTAACGTTAGAACCTTGTTAGAAACCATTCAAAAATAAAATCGTTTTCAAATTCCTTTTCATTTCTGACAGTAGGTCATTTGTCGTGTATAAAAATTTAAAATATCACGTAATTTGAATAAGATATAATATGTAAGGGCAGAAATAATTTACAGAGATCGGGACATAACATATGTCTAATTTCGAGATAATTAAATATATCACGTTTCACCATACGAATTTGGATTACACGAGAAGGCGAAGATGGCAATCTCCAAAATCACAGTCGAATTGGTCGATGTCCTAAAGTAACAAGCACGCAAAGGGAAACAATGAGACGAAGAAAACAGTTTTACACTTACGGCCCATTTTGCAGAAAAATTTGATGTGAGTGTTAAAACTATTCGCCGCCATTTGCACAGGACGGGATTGCACCACAGGCGTTACGCTAAAAAAGTTTATTTCACTGATGTTTTAAAATTTCAATTGCTCACAACAGCTACAGACGAAAAGACCTTCAAATCCAGTCACCATGGTCGACTAAATCTCTGGCATTATAACAATACAAGAATGATGACGATCATTTAGTGCAAACATTCGGGGCTGGATGTCGGCTGATGGAGTCGGTGAACTGTGCGGATTACCTACAAAAGCAACATCTCCTATGTTAATACTAGGTGGATTGAAAAGTACTCGGCCTAACACAGATCCATTCAATTCTAAAAATCAAATCTACCCACATTATTAAGTTCAGTTCAGACTAGTTCATTGTGTGAAGTTCGAAACGTGTGCGATAATTAGTTGTGATTTTATAAAATTTATTAACAAAGTAATCGGTCATAATTTCCGCGAATGGAGCAAATCGAGCAGCGTGCCGTCATTAAGTACCTCCATAAGAAGGGGCTATCATCAAAAGCCATCCATGATGACATGGTCAGTACATTAGGCGATTGTGCTCTGTCATATTCATCCGTCAAAAAATGGATAGCAGAATTTAAGCGTGGTAGAGAGAGGTGGTGAAAGATGAACCCCGCTCTGGAAGGCCTTCGACGTCAACTACTGACGAAAATATTAAAAAAGTACTTGATTTAATAATGGGAGACCGCAGATTAAAAAATTAGAGAGATAGCCGAGATTATAGGCATCTCTTATGAACGAACTCAAAACATCATTGTCAACGAGTTGGGTTTTCCACAAGGTGTCTGCGAGGTGGGTTCCGCGACTGCTTTCAGTTGAACAAAAAAAGGACGCGATTGACTATTTCACGCGACTGTTTGGAGTTATTTGAAGCCGATGCAGATGGTTTTTTGAATCGTTTTGTTACTATGGACGAAACATGGGTTCATTACTGTATACCGGAAACAAAACAACAATCAAAACAGTGGAGAAGACCCGGTTCACCACCCCCTAAAAAGGCTAAGTCGATTTTGTCGGCAAATAAGGTGATGGCTTCAGTATTCTGGGACTCGAAAGGTGTGATTATGATTGATTATCTTGAAAGGGGTCAGACTATAAACTCTGATTACTACTGCACCTTACTACGTCGTTTACGAGAGGAAATAAAAGAAAAACGTCGAGGAATGCTCAAAAGAAAAGTCCTGTTTCATCAAGATAACGCCCGTGTTCACACGTCAGTACAGTCAATGGCTGGAATTCACAACTGTGGCTTTGAACTGTTGCCGCATCCGCCGTATTCACCTGATCTGGCACCATCAGACTTCTTTCTGTTCCCTAACCTAAAAAGCACTTGGGAGGTCAAAGATTTTCGACAAACGACGAGGTCAGAGCAGCTGTAGACGCATATTTTGACTCTAAGGAAGAATCATTTTTTTTAACGGTCTAAATGCTTGAAAGGGGAGGTGGCAAAAGTGTATTGAACTTGATGGTGATTATGTAGAAAAATAAAAATATAACTGATTTAGTATGTGTTTATTTTCTTGGTTAGGCCGAGTACTTTTCAATCCACCCTCGTACTTTAGAAAACGTCATGCCGACCGTTCAGAACGTTTACCCAGAAAATGAACTTCCCCAATTTTACTATTTACAAGACAACTGTCGATTACATACGACTAGCATTACCCGCGGACTGGTTATCATACATTCTGCTGATACCATGGCCTTCAAAATCGCCTAATTGAAACCTATTTTTTACGCTAAAAAGTTTAGAGACGTAAAGTTGTTTCGCGAAAAGGGCGGTAGGTGTAAAACCATTTTCTTCATACACAAGTCTCCTTATTTCCCTTTGCATGGTCGTTACTTTAAGATGTGGACCACTTCACTTGTGATCTTGGAGATTGTCTTCTTGCGAAATCCAAATCTCTAGAAATTTGACTTATGTTATATCCCAGTCTGTGTAATGAAATTGTGTCTGCCCTTTGAGATGTATCTAAATTATGTGACATTTTAAATAACAAATGGTCTACTGTCAGAAGTGAAAAGAAGTCTGAAAACAATTTTATTTTTGAATGGTTGCTAACAAGGTTCTTACATTAAAACTCCATAGTAGCTTTTATGTAATTTTGATAGTGTTCTAATATACTTAAGCAATAATTGCTCAATTATTGTTTTATTAATTATCAATAAAAAATAATAGACTTGTTGACTTGTGACAAGCTGAAATGATGATGAATTATAGTCTGTAATTTTTTAACTAATATTGACCTATCCTGTCTTCAAGTGCAATCTTGAAATAGCCAATTATAGGGCTGCTGTAATGTGCCCCACAACCCTCTAATTTCCTTCAATATTCTATTGTGTTATAACTTCAAAATATTGTAGTGTTGAAAACTGTTCAGTTTGTATGCTTTCAATAATTAAAATACATTAACATGTATAGATAAGATAATTGTTTGAATAAATAACTAGTGTACTCAATGTGTAAGCGACTCTTGATAAATAAAATTTATGTTGCTAAGCTGGTGAATTTTCAAATTTATCTTTATGGTTGTATTACTAAATGAAGCTATTTTTTTTAATATGTTGATATGCTTATATTTGATTGATAAAAATGTCAATTAAATTAACAATAAATAAATACCTGAACTTTTTGATGCCTAAAGGTATATATACCTGTTCAGTCCAAATTAACTAAGAAATATTGTAAAAAGTTAATAGAAATGTACCACCTTGAAGAAATACATTATGTCATGGGAATGTAACAAGTGTTCAGCAAGTTAACTCTCTTGTCGAAAAAAATTTAAAAAAAACAATTTTTAAAAGGCTTGAATGTTAATATCTAATGACCTTTTATATAATAAAAAGTAGTAAGTACTTAAAAAATGTCACTAAATATTACTTACCGGTGTTCAGCTCTTCGGTAATATTTTTTTGATAAAACTGAGTTTTCTTGTCTCACTAAAAAATCCGTATTTAAACTACACTCCATTATGGTATGGGTTTTCCTGATAAATTTAGGGGGATATGTTGAACTTAAACAATATTTTCTTTGGTTTCTTTGTAGTCTTATAGTTACTTTCAAAAGCTTATACATGCACTATCAATATTGTATCCTTAGAATATCTGTAAAAATATATAAAACGCTATTATAATTAATGTTATTTGGTAAAAATTTGTTAAAACATTAAGATTTTGTCTAGTGAAAGAGAAACATTAAGATGTATATGAAACATCAATTCAAAAACCATCTACGTATTTAAGGCAAATATTTAAGTTAGTTCTTTGTCGAAGGTAAAGTGACAAAATAAACGAAAAGTAAAATATACATTACAAATATTAGACGAGGGTTCAAATTACTCTATATATATCAATAAAAATCATCAAAATTGTCCACGCATAATCTTACCAATACAACTGCAGTCAACTTGCAATATAATATTTATTTATAATACCATAACAATAATTTTAATTATTTAAGCTGCAAACGACGTTGATGTGTAACTTTTATAGCATGAACTGCTACAAAGAAAAGAGTATCTAGGTAGAACTGCTACTAAGATAATAAAAGAAAATACATCCGCAATATGATATGCGTGAAAATAATACCGCAACTAGTGCTGTACTCCAATGTTCAATGCTACATGCTGTAACAAAGCTGCAACGGGCTAGAAATTCTTAAAATAGAGATTAAGATTTTTTTTAAAAACGGCTAGAAAGGGCTAAGGAAAACGAATGATATTTATTAAAAAAAACTTTAATTGACAAATTATATTTCATATTATTATTATTGAGTTAGCATGAAATAAAATCAAAATCATCATCAGAATTTCTCTGATCATTGTCATTTGTCCTAATCTACTGACGGTTGCTCTTAATCCTGATCGCTGATGTTAAAATTATAATTTATAATTTTTACCTTTTCGTGAGGTAATTGGTGAAAACAAATTTTTTCTATCGTTATCCATAATTTGTTTCCATCGTTTAATTCCTAAATCAAATTAATATTGACGTCATCGTTTTTAGCTGTATTTTGTTGTGATTTTTTATTTTTATCAAGATCATGAATTAAAGACTAGTTCAACATCAGTATCGGAAGTGATTCATATAGTAGCGAATCCTTCTTAACAATTTATGAAGTATAGTGGTATGGTGAAACTGCCATTTTCAGACTTGAGCAGTGGAAAACGAGTTTACAGTCAATAAAAAATGCTAAATACAGCCCGAAAAGGGCTAAGTGTACGCACAGACTATTTCCAAGAGAAACAGCGTGTACGCAAATTATCAGTGAATATATGATTGATGCAAAATTTCTTGGAAAATTACAGCCTTAATAACTAACTTAAATGGCCTTCTTATTTCTGTTTAATTTTAATATTCTTTAATACTTGCTGAAAGTTTTTAAAACATATTAATTAAAAATAATAGCCAGAGGTTATGTTAAACTAGAGACATTACGCTTCTTACTCCGATGTCCAGTTTAACATAACCTCTGGCTATTCTTTTTAATTAATATGTTTTAAAATTATTATTTACAGAAAGTTATTTATTTATTTGTTTTATTACATAATTAGACTTTCCTTTCTTTCACTTACGAATATTATAATATTATTGAATGTTTGTTTCTTTTTAACACGGAGAAACATGCACAATACAGGATGTGAAGCAATTATATTGTCGACTTGGATTTATCAACAGTCCAAAACTTTTATTTACAATATAACCTAAAATAAAATTCCTCCATAGGAACAAATAATGGAGCGGTTATAAATTTCAAATAATTTATGTATTAAAGAAAACTAACGTTTAATTAGAGACGTGTTGATTTGAAAACATAAAATTAAAAATAGTCAAATCATAGAATTATTTTTTTTTTAATTTTGGACACATAATTTTTAGAACTCGATCACTTCCAAGCTATTAATTGAGAATAGACATATGTAACATTGTGCTGCACCGCACAATTGCGCCAACACAGATCACTGTGCCGGATGTGTTTACTCACTTCTACGAAATGTATTGGCGCTTAACGCTGCTTAGCTCAAACGTTATTAGGGACTCAATTTTTGTAGTATTGAACGAAACCTTAGCTGATTATTAGAGTACATTTTTCTCAACTACAAATTATGACTCGGTAAATATAAGCCATGTAAACAGATTATATATTACTTTATTACTTCTCAGTTCAAAGTTTTGTAGGTCTCATTTTGGGAGGATTTTGCCATATTTGCCATGGTTGGCGTTAGCAACCGCAGTTTGTTTATTCAGATATTCTACGAAGAGGCACCTGCCCATCTCCTAGTTATAATTTTCCTTCACTCGACTTTTATGACACCCAAGGGAAGAGATGGGGTGGTAGATTCTCTTACGTCCTGATCACACGGCTACACAAATGTGCATGATATTTCTTTATTTCTGCAATGAACACGGATGAGAAAGGCTATTTTGTGCTTTCGACGAAGTTGTGAAGCAACACAGTTAATGACATAGTGCAAAGAGCCTACTACCGGTAGGATTCCTATGTAGAAATCCGTCTAGGTATGTGCCACCGAAGTACAAGTCAATCTGTCGTCAAGAAGTAGTGTGCAAACATTACTGTATTTTGTCCTGTATGGCAGTGATAGTTAGTGTAATTACAGAGAAATATGAGATTTAAGAACTAATATCTCTGATTGACGAGCGCAATGCGGTGCCAAACAGAGATGTTCTGAGTGGCACAGCATTTGTTATGGGCAGACATTGCACTAACCATCTTGTGAATGATTTGCTCGTTTCGTCACTTCCTTCCACAAAGGAAATTAAAAAATGAAGTGTAGAATTTAAAAGGTATTTCTGTCATCTTTATATTAACAATCAAACCTGTGGTTTAAGCTCCACAGAGTGATCATAGGTAGTGCGGACTTGAAATTTATTAGCATTCTAACATAATTGCTACGTCAGGAAGATTTTTAGTTCTTCTTAAATGTAAAAACGTAACATCATTTATGTGACAATTCTTGAATAGTAGATGGGGCTAATGGGATCACTTTCAAACCAAAAATACACTAAAGGACTGATTAGAAAACTATTTATTTTAACTTAAACATTTTTGAATTTACTTTTGATGAAATCTAATCATTATGAAATTTATGTAAAATACAAAAGTTATGTCAGATAACATGTTACTTCTTAAAGTGATCTTCACGGAATTAATAAAATATGACAAATTCAACCTGAACAAACAAAAATTGACATTCCAAATTTAAAGTAATTCATACCTACTACATAAACCAAACAGATCAGAGTTGACATCAAAAGAGTATGTATAATCTGAGATTACCAATCAACAACAATAAGTACAAATATTGAATAAATACACTTTTTTTGACTAATTTTGTTGTATTTTAATTACAGAATTCATATGCAGGAGGAATCTGCCTAGGTACCACCGCAATAACAGTCATTCTGCCACCTTGCATTGGTGCAAACATCACTGTTTAGTAATTACAGGACAGGAAACTTTCCAATGCAAAGTTCTGAGTGACACCGCAACGCAGGCAAAACAGTTACCATCTGGTTGCCTGTCTATTTATTAACTTCCATGAAAAAAGCTATAATGTTCCGAAGTATTGCTATGTAAAATGACTATTAGGTGTGAGAAATATTCTTAACTTTACCACATGATTTTGAATATTTCTGCTATTTACTTTAATAAAACCTAGAATCCATTGCAAACTTTTTTCATTGTCTTGTGTGTTAATGATAAAAATAGAAAAAATTATTTTTTTTATAAAAAACTAAATTTTCTTCGCAAAGATTTTTGTAGTACTACAAACAAAACTGGAATTAGAGCACAGGCAAGAGTAACGCCACGCTCTCCGATTATTGTTTTATACCACGTGACAAATAGCTTTAGTCTTATATATTTATTACTTTAAAAGAATCCATAAATCCATGAATACAATAATCCATACAAAATGAATAAATATGGTTTTTAATAAGTGTTTTAGGACCAACAAAATAAGAATTTTTGTACTACTATATTTTTACCGATAGATTGTTCTTTGATCTCCGAGTCTATACTACATTTTTATGTAAAATAATTTAATAGTTTTCCTGTTAGGATGTATTCATAACTAACATTATTGTTATTCATTTAATTTCTATATATTTCCTTAATCATTATAGTGTAAATGTCGTTTTATTTTATAACATTCTGTGTACACTGGATCACAGCTCTGCTATTAATTTAGCATCACTATTTATAGTCAACTGCAATGACGTTTATACAATTTTGTAGGAATTACTATTTCTATACATATCGATAAATATGATTTAACATTTTTATTTCTGTTAAGATTAATGTTTTATTTGTAGTTTCTAATGGCTTATACAGAAAAGGTGTCCCTTAATGGCACCGCTCTTTCGTTTCTGTTGTATGAGTGTGTTAATTCTGTGAATAGTCAGGTATACACATAAAATAACGTTAATCGTATTATCTGTAAATCCTAGTATTTTTACTATTTATATTGTTTGTGGGTTTCAGGAAGGCTTTCTGATTGGCAATGTCACATCTGAAATAACTAATCACATATCAGATTCTCAAAATGATAGTGCACGACTGGATACTCAGATATTCATAAGGACGGTACTACCTCTGCCGTCTGTGGCATTGTTTTATTTTCCTACGGGTAAAATAAAAGAAGATGTTCTGTCGGATTTGCTTTCTAACACAGCTAGTGAAATCGTAGGTTGGTATAAATATCGAAAGAGTAGTAGCATTAAGCCAACTTTTAGAGATAAGTTAATATCTAAAGGATTGCAAAAGTACTTCGAAAAATACCATGGAAGAAAAAATTTTGTCACCTGTAATTTGTCATCAAGAACTTCATCTGCTGGTTCAACACATACATTTACATATAGATTTGGAAAAATCAATTGCTTTGATATGTATGAGTACATAGAAGATGTTACTGCGAATTTAGGTGAAAAATTGACAGGATATAAAAAAGCTCATAAAGTTTCACCTCATAGCATCTTCAACAAGATAGTCAAAGAAAGTAATGTGCAAAGTAACAACACAAATGATGCAATATTATACATACAAGAGGCTGTTGATGTTAAACTTATCAAAGAAGCAAAGCTTGCAGCCAAAAATGAGAGTACAATAAGGGAGCTTGAAGCAGAGGTTAAGCAGATGACAACTATTTTATCTGATAAACATATGGTAGACTTACAGGCTACATACAATAAGTTAATTGAAGAGAAATTTGTAAACAGAGAGGTTGAAATGGCTGAGGCATGTGTTGAAGCATTACAATCTCCTCCAAGTGTGGACATCCTGAGCATTCCTAGTATTTTTGTTAATAGCAACAATCTATCAGATAGTGAAAGTTCGGTGCAACTTATTGAGAATGACATAAAAGATAAAAGTCCAAGTCCAGTTCTAACATCATCAACTTCAATTAAAGAACCAAACTTAAACTATGCAGCTGCTCTAAAAAAAAGTACTGATGTTGCTTCAACTAGTGTAAGTTTTATTCTATAAAAATAGTTTTCTAATTTGGTCCATTAAAATTGAAATCTATAAATTTGAATGTATTGTTTATGTTACAGAAAACCAATGATTTTCACGAGGATTTAATTAACTTTGATGTTGAAGACAAACATGTCCCAAAACCCATATTTATCAATGAAAATGTAAAATGTTTAGATGATAGTTCTCCTGAATATTGACAAAGTGCCTTGAAGCGTTTCTTTCCAATATCCTGAGTTACCATGAAAACAATAAAACTTACTTTGTTACTAAATACTTTCTTATTCCCTATTGTTTAATAGTGTTAATTTGTTCTTAGTACTTATATTTCGCTAATTAAAACTTCTCACAAAATGTTTTGTGGTAATGTTCCACATCCTGGTGCTGTTTTGTGATTGTGTTATTTGTTCTGACAGTTACTGTTTTCTAAAAAAAAATTGTTGCATAAGTTGTGATACCCTGGTTGTAAGACTTTCAAAATTTCACTATTTGTATGCATATAAATATTATTCAATATCCACCGAGTCTGTCTGTTCCTGAAATTCTTGAAAGATGGCTAGTGCAAGGTTAATGACAATCTACTTAAAGTTAATAACTGCAAGATTCGTAAGTTGTTTATTTTTATCACATATATAATTTTGACATTTCAAATTGATAAGAATACATATTTAAACTCTGACTTTCATTGTTATAGAATAGATTAATAATCCTTATAACTAAGTTGTACAGACTATTTTTGTAATAAAGTTATGATATGTGTAAATGTATCTTCTTATTTCCCAAGAATGAAAATAGATGTAAGTTATAGAAAAGTAAATGATCGAGGCTGGTGACAGTAAGCAACAAAAAAATCCAAAATAGAGTGATCGCCAATCCTGTCATACGCGGCTATTATGGCAAATCCTCTTTACTTGGGTGAGGTCCATGGTAGTTAGTTATGGTCTGAAGGGCACTGAGAGTAAGTTTAATTCCTGGGAGATGAGATTTAAGAGCTGATGTCTCAAGGTGACAGGTCCAGTAGTGCCACACAGACATGTTCTGGGTGACAGCATTTGTTATGGGCCACTTACCGCCCGTTAAATGTTTTGCTTGTTTTTATTATCAAGATTTTCTATAATGATTACCTTAGATCATACGCTATGTAGGGGTTATCTTTTTACCGTATCTGCATCTATCGAAAATGGAAGAAGAATCTCAGTAGTCCTACGAGACCATTATGTACTTTTTATAATGTAATGAAAAGATCCGATCATTTTGGACCAAAAATACCTGGCTCACAAAGACAAAAAAGTAAATGATGCTTGTGGACGCATTAACCAAACAATAACAAACCTGTAAATATTATTAAAAATAGGTATTTTGTATATCAACTCAAATCCGGCCAGCTATTTGAGCGTTTGGGACGCCCACTCGTGCTCGCCGGATTGAAAGGTGGCATAGCGCTGAGGGCGCTTAGCCGAAACCTTTATTTATGGATGACTGGCGCAAGGGCCCCCAAGAGGGGACCTCGGCTTGGACCGTCATCCTGTTCGCGTGAGTAACTGACTCGAGGGTGCCCAAGGGGGCAGGCCTCGGCTCGGTCAGTTACTCCAATCGGGAGGGCAATATTACTACTACTATTATCATGATTAATATTAGATAAGTTTACCACCAATTCGGAATGCGTTTCCGCTGGAGAAGAAATGGTGCGAGAAACTCCAGCGACGCTTCTGTTTATGATACTACTGCTAGGGGAGAACCGACCTGAGATGCGGCGGTATCGCGAATAACTTTGTCTGACACGCCCTCGCCGACGGCGGGGGCGGTATGATGGTGATGTTGTGTGTTTGCGTAGTGAGTATGAGTAGAGCGCTTGGGCCCTAGTGGTCGCGTCGTCACGGTCCTCGAGGACGTGCCTCGGTCTCCTTTTTCCGCGGGTCGAGTTTTGGTGTATCGCGAGGGAGTTGTATGTGGCGGCACTTACAACCAGTAGGTTGGGGTGCGTGGCAGCAGAGTCGAAGTATCGGCGAGAGGCCAACTTTAGATGTTGGGCTATGGTAGGTAAGCCCTAAATCGATATGAAGGTTAGCATTACGCACGAACCACGGTGCTTCCGTGGCTTTACGCATGAATCGATTTTGTATTACCTGAAGTCGGTGAATTTGACGCGGAACTACTTTAACCACTTACTATAACAGTATGCGTTAACCGAGGCCAGTTATTAAGTTTTACATATATATACATATATGTATATGATGATGATGATGATGTTCTCCTAGCCGATTTCGACCACGGCGACAACTTCCGAATACTGTCGAGAGCCATCAACTGCGCAGGAGATATTATAGTGCCACAAGTGTACGCGCAAACACAGAGGACACTCACTCGTCCCAACCTACCCGCGCCGTAACGCTGATGCGATAAGATAGGAGGTAGTATAGGATGCAGTGTCAGAAACACGGGGACAAACACAACACAACCAGACCCGAAAACCAACAATTTGTGTTTTAGCTGAAATATTGGCTCCGGCTATGATTCGAACCCAGGACCCGCGGCGTAGAAGTCAGGTACTCTGACGACTAGGCCACGCGCCATACAAACATGTATGTAAAGGAGGTCGATAAGAAACGAAGGCGACGCCGCTAGAATGTGCGCTGTGAAAAAAGCGTTTATATTGACGTTTGATGACTGTGTCACAAGGCCAATCTATCGACAGAAAGTAGCAAGCGCATAGTTTCTTTGAAAGTGTAGCGGCAGCCAAGACAAATTTCACTTCGCAATTTTAGTCCACAAACACTGAGCCACAGGTTAAATACAATAGTGTGGGATTATCAAGCAATATTTATTTGGTCGTATCGCAAACTGTACGAGCGGAAGGCCCGTCTGTGTTTAGTTACTGTCTCCGCAACGGTGTAGTCATTACAGAGATTTATGATTGGACCATGTACATAAAAACACCAAATTATTATTATTTTCACAGGTGGTTTTCCTATGCAGGAATCCTTCTAGATAGGTACTACCGCAGTGTCAGTTATTTTGCGGTGAAGCAGTAGTGTGCAAATATTACTGCATTTCGGTTCTAAGGGCACTGATTTGGGTGACTAAGCATTTGCAATGAGGAGATGGGGGAGGCACTTACCATCGGGTATACGATTTTCTAGTCTCGTCATTTACTTCAATTAAAATAAAATGTAAAAGAAAACGTTGATTTAATGTGCTTAAAGAACAATTTGTTAAGCTTAAAGCATTTTTTGTGTCAAGTCTAGTCGGGCAGTATTTTTTTTTAAAAAGAAACAAAAAAAATTGCCATCGGATCTTTGCAAACCATATAAAAGGAATGACTGCAACGTGGGGACGAATTCAATACGATTGAAGTAATACGCAATACGGTGGTATAAGTGTTTATTATGTGATAGTACTTAGTGTTACATATAAGTATCTATAAAACCTATGGCGGGTTGAGATCATTCTATGACTTGTATGTAACGTAAGTCACCAATTATACATTATAAATGCAAAATTATATATTTTACAATATCATAAATCTAAAAGTTGCCTTATATATTTGTAGGTTTCCTTCAGAGTCTTATAAGATAACATTTTCCAGATTCTGATAAATCCAAGGGAAAACTTGGATTGTGCATGTTGCAATCATAACTACATCATTGGTTATAATTTAACAGCAAATTTAAAAAATTAAAAACAAACATACGTACCTACCAAAATATTGAAAACAAATGACACAATTTTTTTTTATAAATTAAGTAACTTGAAAAAATAATTAAACTATAACACAATTGAATAACAAAGAATAACAAAAGTATGAATAAATTATGATAAAAATTTTATCAAAATGTATACGTTAGATTTGTTAGCAATTACTAACATCTTTTAATATAATCATATTTAGGGTAGCCATACGTCCCGTGTATACTGGACTTATACTGTTTTTCCGAATCCAGTCCCGCATTACTTTTTGTTCTGTTTTTTTCCTACAACAATCTTAGAGTAAGCAATCAATGGTTTTATCATTAATTAATTTTATTATTTTGCTTAAGAATTTACCATATCTATTCTATCCATGTTTTAGCTATTAAGCATCGACCGCCTCGTATCAATTCCTGGCAATTATGGCAACCCTAATTACATTATTATAAAAAACATCATGAACTGGAAAAGTTTCCTAACAATGAAATTAAATTTCTAACAGTGATTGTTGGAGGAATGTTTTAAAAATAGTCTTGGTTACGTATATTTAAAGTTAACAAACTTTTGCTTTTACAAATATTAGAAGCTATTTTACGGTAAAAATATTTTTTCGAGCAAACTTATTAAAGATTCCTGAAACATATATACAACTCATTTATGTATTGGCTTTCAAATAGTATTGTTTAAAAAATAATATAGTTGGTGCAGACATTTCATTCGTTAGGCGTGAAAAAGAAAAAGAGGATAAACAAGTAGACGTCAAAAAGGCCACTAAACAGAAACTAAAGTACGCGAACACGACAGCGGTCCCGTGGATTGTTCTTAGATTCTACTGACAGGGTTAATTGTCGTTCAACCCACGGAACTCTCTCTCTACTCATAATCAATTAACTAGAAATCGCTTGACTTTGATTCATATTTATTATTCAATTACAGAGATCATAAACGTTTTGTGCATATTGCTTTCTCTATACTTACGGCAACATCTCGGTCAGACTCGTAGTTTTTCATCGTTCTGATCGGACAAATAACATTTTGTTAACTCTTCGAGTATACGACATAAGAAAACGTATAATTATTTGACATTACGAACGTGCGCATTCGCTCCGTACTGCTGAATTACTATAAAGTTGTTTGCCTAACATAATATTATAATTCATAACTACCATTTATCATGCATTAGATATCAGTAATAAAAAATTGCACCTAGAAACGTTAACGTTAAAAAGTAGGAGTTAGGCATTAAAATCTCAACAGGACGTTTGCACAATGTTTTGTTAGCACTAATACACTTAACACTGCGGCAACGTAAGGTACGTTGCCGCAGTGTTGCAATGTGCTATGACAAAAGGCATAACAAAACATCAATTGTAAAGTTTTTGATATAATGACCAAACACGAAAGTGTAAATGATTACAAATTCTGTAAATAGTCAATAGACATCTTTTGAGAATACACATCCACAGACGTTACATATTTTATATTTAATATATTATTTGACTAGACAGTTGCAAAATCGGACATGTTGAACTGACGCGAGTAAAACTGAAAATTAACTTAAAGCTGAACAGATGAATCATTAAACCTTCCGAACTACTGGTGGTAGGATTTCTATGCAGGAATCCCTCTAGGTAGGTACGACCCCAGAGCCAGATATTCTGCCGTGAAGCAGTGGAGTGTAAACATTACTGTGTTTCGGTCTGAAGGGCACTTTGAGATAGCGTAATCACTGGGCATATGAGATTTAAGAACTGATGTTTCAGGGTGACGGGCGCAGTATGGTGTCACACAGAAATGTTCTGAGTGGCAAAGCATTTGTTATGGACAGACGTTGAACTTACCATCTGGTGAACGTTTTGTTCCTTTCGTCACTAAATACAATTAAAAAAGAAAACGTAATAGATATATTGTTTTTTACTAAACATATAACAATAAAGCATACTTAAAAAATAATAATTATAATGTATTAAATTATATTACTTATATAAGTAATCTTAAGCGTTTAATTAAAAGATAAATCATACAGTGTCTGATTCTTACATATTAATATGGCAATGACAACATAGATTACACAATTCTATAACAGTACAACTGAAATATGACTCACGTTATTAAAATATAAAATAAAGCACATGTTTGTCACGCCCCCTTTATAGCAAGTCTGCAGCGGCCGCAGGATTGTCTCCAACCAACTCGTGAACGGAATGAGCAAGTCGACGCGCTTGTTGCACTGCGGTGGAAGCCGGTAGTAATCCAAGGTGTACGCAGATTAACTCTTTGATGCTGACACCTTGACTGTCGTTTGGGAAAGCTAATTCCAAGAGTTGCCTAGAATGAAATGTAGACTTTAAAGATTATTTAGTTCTAAATCATTAAGGCCTTATCATAATAATCTCTTATAATAGGATTGTTATCTGAGAGCTAGAGATTTTTTTTTAAATACCAACATAAAATTATTCTGCCGAGTTGAAGAGGCATAAGAGAATCTACGACCCCATCTCAACCCGTGAGTGTCGTAAAAGTTGGCAGAGGGAACATTAAAACCAGGAGATGGGCAGCAGCATCTTTCTAGAACATCAGAATAAATAAAGTGAAGAACTAGTGATAGGCTGAAATGATGATGATGATGATAAAATTATTTCTATCAGGCACACATAAATCGTGTTTGTGAACGCGTGGCAATGGGCTGCCCATATAGTTCGTAGAATCGATATCCGTTAGGGTAGGAAGGTTCTCGAGTGGAAACCTCCGACGATCCCCCCCCCCCCACTAGGTGGAGTGATGACCTGCACGGTTTTGCGAGAAGTCGATGGATGCAGGAGGCTTACGAACATTGGCCATTTTTACATACAGTATTATGAAAATATTAATTAGCTTTATTATGAGGTAATCACTAACATTTAGGTCCAATATCAAACAAGATATGCTAACTTTAACGTGTTTTCGTTCTATTTTTTTTTTTCCTACTTCTCAAAATATTTGGATTGCATCTGCCGCGCAGGTCGCCAGGTGCCGCTCCTACCGCCGCACGTACCTGTAGAATGTCACGCGCAGGTCGCCCGGTGCCGCTCCCACCGCCGCACGTACCTGTAGAATGTCACGCGCAGGTCGCCCGGTGCCGCTCCCACCGCCGCACGTACTTGTAGAATGTCCCGCGCAGGTCGCCCGGTGCCGCTCCCACCGCCGCACGTACCTGTAGAATGTCCCGCGCAGGTCGCCCGGTGCCGCTCCCACCGCCGCACGTACTTGTAGAATGTCCCGCGCAGGTCGCCCGGTGCCGCTCCCACCGCCGCACGTACCTGAAGAATGTCACGCGCAGGTCGCCCGGTGCCGCTGCCACCGCCGCACGTACTTGTAGAATGTCCCGCGCAGGTCGCCCGGTGCCGCTCCCACCGCCGCACGTACCTGTAGAATGTCACGCGCAGGTCGCCCGGTGCCGCTCCCACCGCCGCACGTACCTGTAGAATGTCACGCGCAGGTCGCCCGGTGCCGCTCCCACCGCCGCACGTACTTGTAGAATGTCCCGCGCAGGTCGCCCGGTGCCGCTCCCACCGCCGCCATGTCCCGCGCAGGTCGCCCTTGTAGACTGCTCCACCGCCGCACGTACTTTCGACCCGCGGTCGGTGCCGCTCCCACCGCCGCACGTACCTGAAGAATGTCACGCGCAGGTCGCCCGGTGCCGCTGCCACCGCCGCACGTACTTGTAGAATGTCCCGCGCAGGTCGCCCGGTGCCGCTCCCACCGCCGCACGTACCTGAAGAATGTCACGCGCAGGTCGCCCGGTGCCGCTGCCACCGCCGCACGTACCTGTAGAATGTCCCGCGCAGGTCGCCCGGTGCCGCTCCCACCGCCGCACGTACCTGTAGAATGTCACGCGCAGGTCGCCCGGTAACCGCTCCCACCGCCGCACGTACCTGTAGAATGTCACGCGCAGGTCGCCCGGTACCGCTCCCACCGCCGCACGTACCTGTAGAATGTCACGCGCAGGTCGCCCGGTGCCGCTCCCACCGCCGCACGTACCTGTAGAATGTCACGCGCAGGTCGCCCGGTGCCGCTCCCACCGCCGCACGTACCTGTAGAATGTCCCGCGCAGGTCGCCGGGCGGCGGCAGTGCCCTCACAGCGGCAGGGTGCGGCGGGTGTGCGGCGCGCAGCGGAACGCCGCGTCGCTCCCACCACTGCACAGCGCATGCATGCAGCGCCCCACGCCGCCAGGTCGCCGCCCCGTAACCTTCGCGCAGCGAGCACATCGCACGGCGGACGATCGCACGTACCTGCACAGAAGACATATACTAAATTATATTATTAAGTAACACACTAATTTGGAAGTTACTTAAAAGACCGAAATACCAGTTAGTAAAAAAGTTATTTTTGTAACAAACATCTTTCCATTATTCCTATTTGACGATCATTACGTCACGCGTGGCAAGCCTTTAGTATCCAGCGACTTTCATTTGACCCTTCTTATCTCATAAGCGATACTGGTTATGGGAAAGTATTTAAGACAAGTACTCGGCTTCGCCGTGTTGTGGCAGCCTAAGGGAATCTATCACCCCATCTCATCCCGTAGGTGTCGTAAAAGGCGACGGAGGGAAAACGAAGATGCGTAGATGGGCAGCAGCGTCTTCCTAGAAGTTGTTGCCAAACTGCCTTCTAAGCGTGGCGATTTTGGCAAAATACCTCGAAAATGAGAGCCACAAACTTTTGTGGCTATGATGGAGGTCTATGTTCAACAGTGGACTTGTGATGGGCAGAAATGATGATGACTCGGCTTTTGTATTTCGCTAATGGTTAGGTTGCGGCGCCATAACATTCTGCAAATATGAAAACCTCTGGTTTTAACCCGTAAGATGTCGCTAAGGATAAGATGGATGTCGAGAAGGTGGACCTGGATTGGGCATTGAAAATAATCGACATTAGAATGCTTAGTGTGGTATGGTGGCGGCTCGTTAAAAGAATACTACCACTCCATCTCATCCAATGGATCTCGTAAAAGGCGAGTAAGGAACTGAACTGCACTGTGCACCCTATTGGGTGCACAGTGCAGTTGCGCTATTGCGCATTGTGGCGATGGGCTCACCACCTATCACACCAAGTGCATTATATTGTTTTGGTGAAACGTGGATTGTGGCAGTCATCTGCTTTTGCAGTGAGTACCCACAGTCTCTGACTACCCCTTATGGGATACAGTCGTGATCTTATGTATGTATGTAGAATGCTTAGTTCATAGTAATTCCAAAAAGTGCCATTTTGTACGACGACTTTTTTCCATCTTGAAGGTAGTGACATGATCCCGTTGCTGTAGAAATTTTGGGACTTCCGAGTAAAAAGACGCGACAAGTAGTTTTGGTAGTCCTCTCTTGTTGTTAACCTGACACTACTTAAAGAATTCTGAAGAGAGACCGAAACAGGTGAAAATCTGAAGGTGCAAGTTCGGGGCTATATGGCGGATGCATTAACACCTGCCGAAGTTACTTAATTTTTGTTGAGTGGTGGTTCTAAAGTTGTGTGTGGTCTAGCGTTGTCTTGATGAAAGACCATACCCTTTCTATTGATCAATAACGGCCGCTTTCCCTCAACTTTTTGCTTTATTCTCATCAGTTGTTGGCAGTTGATATCCGAATCGATGATTCTGTCCGGCGGTATAAGCTCATGATGAACAACGCTCTTCCAATGTTACCATACACTCAGCATCACCTTATTGCCAGATAACCCGGGTTTTGGCAACGTCTGTAAAGCCTTTATCGCACGTTCTTGTCGTACGTGATCCACTATTCATCACCAGTTATCAATCTGTTCAAAACACGGTTCATTAGGTTCCTTTCAGTGAGCTCGTGTGGCGCACCCAAATATCGAACTTTGTTGTGTGCCCAGCTTTTTTCAAAAGGGTCAAAACTGTTTTGTGTTTTGAACTTTGACCTGTGTTTTGTCAATGTCCAGTTCTTCAGCTATGTCGTAACTACTGATATACCGATCCTGCTACACTTTTTTTCAAAAATTACGTCAATTTTATCCGTAACAGGGCGACCAGATTCACCTCGGCATCTTTGACATCAAAATTCCCGGGTTGAAAACGCTTCAACCAACTTTGTGCTACTCTTCCTGAAACTGCATTATGTCGTTAAACGTCATAATTTTTTTTCGCGGCTTGCGTTGAATTTTTCCTTTTTTATAAAAAAATTTCAAATGTATCTAATTTCTTCATTAGTTTCACTAATTTTGCCAGAAAAAAAACAGATGAACAATAGCTGGAAACAACATTTTACTAATTTGTTACTTTTTTGAAATGTAACCTTTTTGTCATTAAAGCCAGCCAGATACAAAATACCAAAGACATTTTTTACAAGTTTATGTATACCCCTAATGCGAAAATACTTATTCTCCGACGTATTATATAGTTACAATATTATTTAATAAAAATCATTGTCTTCGTATCAAAGGTTATGGAGGTTAAAATGTTTGAATAAAAGTAACAGCCTATAAATGTCCCACTGCTGAGCACAGGCCTCCTCTCATTTCTGAGAGGGTTTTGGAGCTGGGAAAAGTCCGCTCCGCTCCAATGCGGGTTGGCGGACTTCACATATCCTCGAAATATTTCTATTCCTCGGAGATGCAGGTTTTCTCACGATGTTTTCCTTCACCGCTGAGCACGTGGTAAATCAGCACTTAAAATTGCAGAACAAATTTAGAGGTTCTGACACCGGGGATCCAACCCAGGTTACTCGCGTACTATGAAATTAAACGCGAGCACCTGGTCCCATATGAGATACAACGGCTCAATGTTCAGTTTGAATGCTTGGAATAAAATGTTTAAAATACTTCATTGATATTAAATGATCTTAACCGCAGTATAACTTACGAATACATATATCTAAATATATTTTCTGGTAGCAGGATTCCTATGCAATATGCAGGAGTTTGTCTGGGTGTGTAATAACGCAGTGCCAGTTATTCTACCTTGACGCAGTAATGTACAAAAATTACTGTGTTTCGGTCTGAAAATGTACTGATAGCTAGTGTATTTACGGGGCATATGTGTGGTATGAGACTAAGAACTTATCTTATGGTGACTAGCGCATTGTCATGCCATACAGAAATGTTATAGGTGACACAGCATTTGTTATGGGCAGATGTTGCACTTACCTCGATCAGAAGTAACAGGTGAACGATTTGCTCGTCTCGTCACTATCAGCCATAAAAATAAATCCATATTGAGTCATAGTACAAGGAAACAGTGTAAAGTTACTTACCGTATCAGGTGTCAGCATATCAACGCAGTCAGCCATATCAGGAGCCAAAAACCTGCCAGTACTCCGGTCTACATATATGAAGTGTATGAGGCCAGGGAACTCCTCCAGATACTTGTGCAGCGTTAGGGAACTCGCGTCTGTCTCACCCGTGCACTCACATTCACATTAAGCGAAATAATCGATTGCAAACATTGGATGGCCAAGGCAACAGAACACGGGACGTTAAGGAACTGGGATAATTGATGATTTAATTATGAAGATGAGAAAAAAAAAAACATGCATAAATGATAAAGGTAACCATTATGAATATTATTATATATTATATTATATATTTATATTATGAAATGAACGATTTTGTTATGCCAATTTAAAGCATTGATGCTTTGCGTCCATGCAAAAATAACCATAAGATAAACGTGAAACGACGATACTGCAACAATACAGAATTTATAATACATACTGTTACGGTTCTACTAAAATGTGTTTTCCAACTACATATTTATCTTTATTCTTTTTTTAACATTTTTTTTCTGTTAGTAAAATATATTTGTTAATTTAGTAAGCCATGTGGATGAAGTCGCGGGCATCAGCTAGTATATCGATATAAATACACAATTTGTGCCTACTGATAGTCTTTTTTTCTGCTTTACAACGAAGTGAACTGCGCGTTTTCATACTGGATGATGATGATGATGAACGAAAAATTTATAATTGCGGAGATTCCTACGCGGGAATCCGTCTAGGTAGGTTTCACCCCAGGGCCAGTTATTCTGCCGTGAAGCAGTAGTGTGCAAACATTACTGCGTTTTGGTGTGAAGGGCACTGTGAGCTAGCGTAATCACTGGGCATATGAGACTTAAGAACTTATGTCTCAGGGTGATGGACACAGTGTCGTGTCACGTAGAAATTTTCTGGGTGACACAGCATTTGACTGTTATGGGCAGACGTCATTTACTTACCATCACGTGAACGTTTTGCTCGTTTCATCAATTTATAAAAAAAAAATGTGCTGTAAATTCCAAATTTTCTAAAAGGACTATCCATTTAATAATAAACAGGTAGTAAATAGTAATTAAGTTATATATTACTAATTGTAAAAATACTTTTTCGCATTTCATAGCAGCACTGGATTGAAATTTAACATTTTGATTTAATTGAACGTTATGCGTTGCCGTCGAACGCATAACGTTCAATTACATCAAATTACATCCGCAAAATACAAACGTAAAGAAAAGGGAAATTTTGACGATTGAAATTATGACTTTTGTAATGTTGACTGATTTGATCGTTAATGTTCAGTTTAACAGGTAAGGAATGGTACTGATTACCTAATCCTATCCAAATTAACCACAATATTTATCCGACTGTCGGTAAAAACGGAGAACGAAACAAATGTCTTAGATGTCGTTATTTGAGTTAAAAATATTAACTCAATCACAACAACAATAAGATGATGATGATGAGCCACAGGTGAAAAAGAAAATATTTATAAAGTCTAAATTTGTGACTCAATACAAAATTTCATTCGCAAGAAGCGGCTGTTGTAAGTTACATGCGTAGATACGTATTACACAAATCAAAATCTGTTATGTCAATGACGAACGTATTATAACCTATAATACCTAAACATATAATACCTTAAATAAAAACATATTATTATTATAAATAAAAAATAAAATCGTAATTTTTAAAAGGATATGATCCCATGCTGAAGTATCGCATTGCCTTCACCCGTAGAAATTCGACATACGGCGCTAGTAATCCCGTCAACTCTTTTAACGGCTGCTCCATTTTCAGGCTGGGTATGTCGGGTTTGAGCTGCTCAATAACCACATCTAGTGCCGTATGCATAGCGGTTGCTGTCGTTTCTGGAGTTAATGGAGTCGTCGTCGTACAAGACTTGCGTAACTCCAACATACGACTCGAAAGGCGAGCGATTATATTTGCGTTCGATTTGTTTTTGCGTAAAGCGTCTGTGGTCTGGAACCCAAAGCATAATTGATTAAAATCTAGTTAGTTTTTAAATGTAACATTGTATCAACTGGAGAATTATTCTTCCGCAGCACAGGCCTCCTCTAACTTTATTGAAGGTCATGGAATCGAGTAGAATCCGCCACGTTGCTCCAGTTTGCGAGCTTCCTTCACCGATTTTCAATTAACGATTATAGTGATGTCTATCTGAAATCGATCTTACGAGGGTGGATTGAAAAGTACTCGGCCTAACCAAGAAAATAAACACATACTAAATCAGTTATATTTTTATTTTTCTACATAATCACCATCAAGTTCAATACACTTTTGCCACCTCCCCTTCCAAGCATTTAGACCGTTAAAAAAAATGATTCTTCCTTAGAGTCAAAATATGCGTCTACAGCTGCTTTGACCTCGTCGTTTGTCGAAAATCTTTGACCTCCCAAGTGCTTTTTTAGGTTAGGGAACAGAAAGAAGTCTGATGGTGCCAGATCAGGTGAATACGGCGGATGCGGTAACAGTTCAAAGCCACAGTTGTGAATTCCAGCCATTGACTGTACTGACGTGTGAACACGGGCGTTATCTTGATGAAACAGGACTTTTCTTCTGAGCATTCCTCGACGTTTTTCTTTTATTTCCTCTCGTAAACGACGTAGTAAGGTGCAGTAGTAATCAGAGTTTATAGTCTGACCCCTTTCAAGATAATCAATCATAATCACACCTTTCGAGTCCCAGAATACTGAAGCCATCACCTTATTTGCCGACAAAATCGACTTAGCCTTTTTAGGGGGTGGTGAACCAGGTCTTCTCCACTGTTTTGATTGTTGTTTTGTTTCCGGTGTACAGTAATGAACCCATGTTTCGTCCATAGTAACAAAACGATTCAAAAAATCATCTGCATCGGCTTCAAATAACTCCAAACAGTCGCGTGAAATAGTCAATCGCGTCCTTTTTTGTTCAACTGAAAGCAGTCGCGGAACCCACCTCGCAGACACCTTGTGGAAACCCAACTCGTTGACAATGATGTTTTGAGTTCGTTCATAAGAGATGCCTATAATCTCGGCTATCGATCTAATTTTTAATCTGCGGTCTCCCATTATTAAATCAAGTACTTTTTTAATATTTTCGTCAGTAGTTGACGTCGAAGGCCTTCCAGAGCGGGGTTCATCTTTCACACTCTCTCTACCACGCTTAAATTCTGCTATCCATTTTTTGACGGATGAATATGACAGAGCACAATCGCCTAATGTACTGACCATGTCATCATGGATGGCTTTTAATGATAGCCCCTTCTTATGGAGGTACTTAATGACGGCACGCTGCTCGATTTGCTCCATTCGCGGAAATTATGACCGATTACTTTGATAATAATTTTATAAAATCACAACTAATTATCGCACACGTTTCGAACTTCGCACAATGAACTAGTCTGAACTGAACTAAATAATGTGGGTAGATTTGATTTTTAGAATTGAATGGATCTGTGTTAGGCCGAGTACTTTTCAATCCACCTAGTAGATCAGTCCTTGAAATAAGTCGTAGCATTGTTTTTTTTAAAGAAATCTAGCAATATTATTTACATTACTAATATTACTGTTAACCTCTCCAACAAGAAAAGAGCCTATTCCTTTCTCAAAGGCCGACAACGCACCCGGAATTTCACGGGTATTGCAGATGTTCATGGGCGGCGGTGATCACTTACCATCAAGTGAGGAGCTTGCTCGGTTGCCCCCTCTCCTATAAAAACTAAGCTTAAAAGCTTGTGCTAGGAGATGTTTCACGATATTAGTCAAGTGGCAGGCTCAATCCTGCAAATGTGTCGCAGTCCGTCCGTACCATTAGGCTATTACCGCTTTTTTTCTGTTTCAATCAAATTAATTTAGTTTTTTAACATCTTTCTTTCCATATTTATAATTTTTCGTTCTTTTCTTTTTTAATCAAATTAATTTAGTTTTTTAACATATTTCTTTCCATATTTACAATTTTTCGTCGAAGAATTTGTTGTTAAGATTGCAGAAGGTGTTAAACATTAACAGAAGACAAAACATATTTTTTAAATACAAATCTACAAGAAGTCTAGTGTTTAATATCATGTAAATACGTACCTTTTTAAGCGCGGCTTCCAAGCTGTCCAGCGTGTTAGGCAACAACTCCAAGTTTCTCTGTAGCAAGAGTCTCTCTAGATTGGAAAGTATCTGGCTTGACATGTGTGCAGCGATACCAATGTCCCTGCAATATAACATACATACAGTCACGCCTCTTTCCCACTGGAGACCACATCTTTCCACTTGCTTGCACAAGTCATGATAAAACTAATATTTTCGTAAGATATAAATTAACATATATTTCCCACTGCTGAGCACAGGCCTCGTCACATTTTAGAGACGGTTAATGGAGCCGGGAAGAGTGTGCCATATTGTTCCCAGTGCAGGTTGGCGAACTTCACAAGTTATAGGAATATTTTCTACTCCTCGAACATGTTGTCCATTGTGAGGAAACTAGCATGTTCACCGCCGAGCCTATACCGAGCCGAGCCTGACAATTGTATTGGTGTCGGCATCAGGGAAAGAACCCAGGTCACTGAAACTTAAGGGGAGTGCCGAACGCATCGTCAAACCCGGTTTGCACTTAGTGCTTATTGCGAGTTACGAACTCGTTAATTTTGGTATTTATGTTCTTTACAATACTAAAACGTGTTTTAAACATTGTTGCACAAATATATAACTTTTATCTTCATTCCACCTTGCCATTATTTAAAACGAGATACTGCATACATATAAACGTCTATCTGCAGAGCGCTGAACACTGAGCAGACAATAGCACAATAGCACGCTCAAACCTGTATTAACACTGCGAGTTGTAGTATAGGCACAAAAAAGAACGACTCCTAATCACTGCGCTAATCACTCGCACTAATCAGTTATGGTCCAAAAGTGTTTTGTACACAACGCACCGGCAGTAACCACACGAACTAATCAAAGTGCAAAACGAGCTGTATCGGATGTGGAATAAATGTAGATTTATTTTAATTAATAAAAAAATATTATAACACGGGTGAATACCTCATTTCCATGTCTATTAACACAAGGAATAGGATGCGCGGTGCCACTTCGGCGATATGGAGCGAGTGTGGCGCGCAAGGTACAACTGATGGACCCGCACAAAGATGCACTATAGCACTGTTTTCCTCTGACAGCCCTTAAAACACGAGGAGTTTATATAAATGTGGGAATTTTATTTTAGCTAAACTTAACTACTTTCAATTTAAGCGTCACCGACTAGTGCTGAGCCTCTGCTTCATCCGGTCCATTATGGTTTTTATTTTTCGGACACTGCCCATAACAAATGTTGCGTCATCGTGAAACGTCATTCTTATGTCTCATATGCCCAGCAATGTTTGCACAAGCAGTAGGATCTGACGTGGTGGCTTTTATCTAGACGGATTCCTGCATCGAACTTGCAGTAGCATAAAATATTTGGAGCGAAAACATTTTTTTAATCATGAGTTAGAAATGAAAATAATAAGGACACTTACATGGTAACCATGAATTAGAGCAGACTCCTTTATCATTGGATTTGTTGACATTCCAATATTCTTGTGCGGCTACGCATTGAATGCTAAGGAGAATCAAATCTGGTGGCATTAGATCTTCACTACCACGACTGAAAGCAATTTATAATAACAAATCTGTAATTGTATATTTAATATTAATATCTGTGGCTTCGCTAGAGATATCGTTTAATCGCACAATTTGGTTTTAACCAAATAAAAGAGCAGAAGATTCTCAAATACATTTTTTTTTTTTCAAATCTTGTTTAAACAAGGTACATCAACAATTACGATTATTCAAGGAAAATGTGTTAAGACCGCGTCACTGTGGAGCTAGTGTGTTGATCCTGGGTTCAATTTCTGACCGAAATAAATCTTTTTTAAGCACACAAATTATTTATTATCTTATAGAAGAGAATGTTAATTTGCTAAGATCCGCATGCAAAATATAAAATGGTGTGTATTACCTAGTTTTGACGGGAGCCGCCACCAGATACCCTTCACCACTACAACAGCGGTTGACTCTACGACTGTCTGTCAATATCACTTGATAATGCCTCGTTTTGAGGTGAAAAACGTGTCGTGTTCTCGACTACAGTGGTGTGTATAGCCAAGTGGTAGTGTTGTAGTGGGTGAGGGTATCTGGTGGCGGCTCCCGGTGGCGGTATTGGTTTTCTTGTGCACGCTGTTAAGGGAGGGCGGGCGGTGCTCTTCAAAACTAGTTAATACACACCATTTTATATTTTGCATGCGGTTCTTAGCAAATTAACTTTCTCTCCTTTACTATAATGGATTTCCGCAAAGTAACGCCTGATTCTATTAACTATATTTATTATCATGTTAAAGATTCGGTACTGTCCCTGTCAGAACTAATTGTAAGAGCGTTCGTTATGCACAATTTACGAGAAGAAGAGTGTGATATGTAGAAATAGAGGAACTGCTCTGTTACTGCACTAATAATACTCTCTAATATAACCTATAAAAACATCTGCATGTATTATAGATCGACCATCTTTATCAGTTATCACCATTTGTCCCCTAATAAACGTTTACAAGGCTGTTCCACGTTTCTGTGTTAGGAGAGTCCGAACTAAATTCTTTAACGTAAATTTATGAAATGAATATTATGAAACTACATAGGTACTGAAATAAGTATTTCACCTAATTAGAAAATGCATAACGCTAATATTATTTGGTTCAAAATCAGGCAATTATTTAAGAGAATAACTTCCATAGAGCTCCACCTCATAAACAATGTTTTGGTTTATTTTTAATTAGTTTATACAAATGAATTGAACTTTAAATTTCCCTGTTATTATTTTTATTTAAATACACTTAAATCCTATTTTTGTCGAAAAAACATAATTTAAATAAAGTGGTTGTCCGTCTGTAAAACTTAAAAATTATTTCATTTTTACAACTTAAAAATACTTCTTTTAATTCAGAAAGTACTAATGAAAAATCAACAAACTTTTGTTTCATGGTAATGTCTCAAATACTTATGAATTTAAGTGAATTCTGGCTTAGCTCATTTAGAAGAAAACAAACGGTACAAAAAGGAATAAATACTTACGGTATAAATACTAATAATTTTTATAACGTGACTGCTAACACAACAATCAAATCAAAAAATATCTTCCAAGCATTTTGACCTGTATTCAATATTATTCAATATATAACATACCTTGAATACAATGCTAGCATTTTGTCACCAACAAAAAGCATAAGGTGAAAATGTTGATATGCTGAACATTTGATTTCTTTCGTTATTGTTTTAAGAGCATTAAGTGCTGCTACTGTCGCCCCACTTTCACCAATGACTCCACTAGCACCAGGTATAGAATCACCTTTAGTGCGGCTGTCCAATAAAACTGATAACCAATCCTGATATACAGGAGAATGTAATCTGAAATAAAGTACATTTTTAAAGTACTAACGAGTATATTGATTAATAATTTTAAGAGAATAAAATAAATTAAACTCAAAATAATTAAAGGCTAAATTTAGTTTTATTCATTATATTCTGAAATAGAATCAAATAAACAGTAATAGATATCGGGAACTGCACTAATCATTGAAATTTCATTTTATTTATATACATACAAAAGCGAAGCAATAACAATAAAAAGCTCCGCTGAAGCAATGGTCTAGCGAATGGCTTCTACGCCATAGTATGTAAGGCCTAGAGATATTTTAGAGATATTGCTTCAAGCTTGGGTATTTCAACATTAGAATTTATGACTGTAAAACTCACAGCCACAGAAGAGATCCTGTGGGGGGCAACCCACTGGTCGCGGCGGGGAATTAGTTCCGCGTAAACCAAAAAAAACTAAAAACACTTTAACAAACTATTCACATAACCCTGCATAGAAAAATTAGATTGCACAAATCCAAGAATCACCTCTACGACTCCACGATATACCACATTTTGAGTTTATGATATGACACATTGAGAGAGAGAGAAATAAGGTCCGAAATAAGCAGACTCGCATATCGTACAATATGAACAAGGCTGTGAGGCATTCTGCTCCTCAATCATAAAAACTTCCACAACCACATTAAATAAGTATAATGAATCCTTGTTTTCAAAACGAAACCTCAATGAAATGAATAGCACGTCTTCTTATTTTTGGAAAAAAATATTTATTTAAAGTAATACTGAATCTCTTGCTTCCCCGCGCGTTTCGTAAGTTTATTTTGAGGCTGATCTGTGATATTTTGATAAAAAAGTAAAGCCCACTGCTGAGCATAGGCCTCCTCTTATTTCTGAGAGGGTTTTGGAGCCGGAAAGAGTCCACCACGCTGCACCAATGCAGGTTGGCGGACTTCACGTCTTTGAAATATTTTTATTCCCTGGACATGCAAGTTACCTCACGATGTTTTCTTCACTGCTGAACATGTGAAAAATGAGCAATTAAAATTGCCGAACAATTTTAGAGATGCCAACACCGGGAATCGAACTCAGGTCACTCGCATACTGATGTTCTCCTATCCGATTTCGACCACGGCGACAACTGCCGACTACTGTCGTGAGCCATAGGCTGCGCAGGAGATATTATAGTGCCACAAGTGTACGCGCAAACACAGAGGCATTCACTCGTCCCAACCTACCCGCGCCCGATGTAACGCTGATGCGATAAGATCGGAGGTAGGCTAGGATGCAGTGTCAGAAACACGGGGGCAATCACAACACAACCAGACTCGAAAACCAACAATTTATGTTTTAGCACAAATGTTGGCTCCGGCTGGGGTTCGAACCCAGGACCCGCGGCTTAGAAGTCCGGTACTCTGACCACTAGGCCACGCGGTCGTCACTCGCGTACTATGATATTGATAAATCAACCCTTAAATCAGTCAAAACATATTTTTTATTAGGTAATTACTTTCGAAGTTCTTCAGAAGCGTCAATATAAAATTACCAGTCAATTTAAAGAACTTTTTTGGAACTCTCATATCAAAATGCAGTGTATTCAATCCTTAGCAGTTGTGAGACAAAAAAAATGACATGGTGTAAGATATTACACTGAAGCTGCAACAGGTCGCGCGGACATGACATTTTAAAAAACTAAACTAATTTAAAAAACTAGAGTAAATATCGGGACAAAGTTGAATGAGTTCGACAAACAACTTCAGGACAAAAGTGCTTGAGGATTCATATTGTGGCGTAGTCATTAATTTTTATTAGTCATTAGTCTTAGTTTTTTTTATCAAACAGAAACAAACTAATATAGTCTAACAATAATAAGTAAAAAAGTAAAAGTAAAGTTTCAGCCTATATATGTCCCACTGCTGAGCACAGGCCTCCTCTCATTTCTGAGAGGGTTTTGGAGCTAGGAAGAATCCGCCACGCTGCTCCAATGCGGGTTGGCGGACTTCACATGTCCTCGAAATATTTCTATTCCTCGGACATGCAGGTTTCCTCACGATGTTTTCCTTCACCGCTAAGCACGTGGTAAATCAGCACTTAAAATTGTAGAACAATATTAGAGGTGCTGGCACCGGGAATCGAACCCAGGTTACTCGCTTACTATGAAATTAAAGGCGAGCACCAGGCCCCTGAGCTACCACGGCTCTAAATAATAAGTAAGTGGTTTTTATTTTATTACATATTCAAGGTACCACTAAGGAAATAATTATCTCAGTAGTTCCATAATTTTAGGTGTTACAATATTAATTACAATTTGCTGATAGGTGTCTGGCAGAGTAGAATAGCACACACTTCTTTTGTACTGAGGTGTTGTAAGAGGTGACTGAGGTATTGTACGAACAGTCTTTATTCATGCAGAATAACACCCTGTAGTGGCGGCTCGTTAAAAGAATACTACCACTCCATCTCATCCAATGGATCTCGTAAAAGGCGAGTAATGGAATTAAACTGCACTGTGCACCCAAATGCGCATGGTGGCGATGGGCTCACCACCTATCACACCGAATGCATTATAATGTTTTAGTGAAACGTGGATTGTGGCAATCATCTGTCTTTGCAGTGAGTGCCCAGTCTCTGACTACCCCTTATGGGATAAAGTCGTGATCTTATCGTATGTAATAACACCCTAATATGCAATGCTGTCACTATACTTCGTGGGAACACAATGGGGAGTAAACAATTTTTGACTAATGCCAAAATGACGGCAACATGGTACGCCACCTATTACGTCTTGTTTCCCGCGAGGGCGAAAAGTGGACTATGTGTGTGGCCTCTCCCTATCCCTTATATGGGAACAAATCGTGACTGTATGTATGTATGTTACAATATTGTGGAACTAGTGAAAGGAAAAATTGCCACAAGTCCTACATGATACAGTTCTATAGTATTACTGGGAATGAACCAAGTTCCAATTGCCTGTAAATTATGATAATCATTATATTATAGAATCGTAAATTTATAAATAATTATAAGATGTATAGTACGAGGAGGGATTAAAAGTAGTGAGAACGACATACTCGTCGGTAAGAAAAAAAATTAATACTGGCAGGCATAGCTCAGATACATATTTGTAATATTGATAGAAAAAAATCTTCCGATTCTGTTTTGTTTTTTTCTGAATAAAATAGTCATTTGTTTGCTTCGTGTCGGAACGTGTTCTCAAAAAATGGAGAAAAACGAAGTGCGTGCCGTTATTAAATACCTCTGTTTAAAAAAGTTAACGACGCAAGAGATTCATTGCGATTTGGAGGCAACATTAGGAGAGTCTGCTCCGCCGTATTCCACTGTCGCAAGGTGGGCTTCTCAATTTCGAGTAGGGAGAACGAGCACTGAAGACGAACATCGTTGCGACCGTCCATCGACGTCAGTCACCCAAGAAAATGTTGCAAAAGTCGAGAAAATTGTATTGAACGATCGAAGAGTTACCATCCGATACTTAATTCAAGAAACGGGCATTTCATATGGAAGTATTCAATCCATATTGAAACAATCTTTGAATATGAGAAAAGTCTCCGCAAGATGGGTGCCGAGAATGTTAACCGACAGTCAGAAAGAAAATCGACTTGACATTTCGAAGATATTGTTGGACAAGTTTCAAGAAGATTCTGAAAACTTTTTGTGTCGTTTCGTAACAATGGACGAAACATGGGTCCATCATTTTGATCCCGAGACAAAACAGCAATCTTTGCAATGGAAACGGCCATCATCACCATCCCCGAAGAAGTTTCGTGCCGTGCCATCGGCTGGCAAGGTTATGGCTTCAATATTTTGGGACTCAGAAGGGATATTGTTGATTGATTACCTGGAGCATGGAACCACTATTACAGGCCAATATTATGCAGCTTTAATTCCCAAGTTGAGGAATGCCATCAAAGAGAAAAGGAGAGGGAAACTTCGAAGGGGCGTGCTGTTTCATCAGGACAACGCACCCGCGCACAGGTCGGCAGTTGCGATGGCTGCCATTCAGCAAGCTGGCTTCGAATTGGTTGACCACCCCCCTTATTTACCAGATCTGGCGCCTAGCAATTTTAATCTGTTCCCCAAATTGAAAGAATATTTAAGGGGAAACAGGTACGAAGACGATAACAAGGTGACCAAGACAAAACTTTTTTTAAAGGGATTGAAGCCTTGGACTCAGTGTGCAGAGAGACTCGAGACTATGTAGAAAAATAAATTATTAAGTAATAAATAGTCATTATATTCTATCTCATTCTCACTACTTTTTATCCCTCCTTGTATATCTGCATATAAATTTAATTACTATCAAAAACTTACAAGTCAATATTCTGTCCACAAATATGCTGTACCAAGGTTTTGCAATCCAGTAGTTCTCTATGAGCATCATCTATATGATCTTTTGTGATTATCATGAATACATGATCAAGAAACTGGAAAGAAGTTAAGATTAATATGAGATTTCCATTATCTGTTAATTACTACCACACATACTGCTATTTACTAGTCAACCAAAATAATTAGGCAAACAGAAAAAATTTAGTCTTCCTACCACATACTAGTTCATTCTTTACATTCATCCTATTTGTCTGGTCCAGAACAACTATAAGTTCAAAAAGATAAGATTTGATGTAAAATTGAGCTTGATAATCCGATGAGAAGTACAGCAGGAGTAGTTTTGGCTTTTCATCTCCGTATGGAACTCTCTTAAACAATATTTTGAGCTTAAAGACTGCCAGTGCTCAATCAATAGTTTTAATCAGAGATAAATAAAAATAAAATGACTGGAAAATTTAATAAATGACAACATAGCCAAGGTGAATGAGATAAAGACTTTCCCTCCAGTTGGTTTCCTTGCATTCAAATATAAAATTTGTGGACTAAAAGTTGTATATGATTATATTATTCAGGTTTTTTTTATTAATGTCATTTTCTGTTACATAAATAGTTACTTTGTTTTGTATATTCATGCAGTACTTCAAATTTTTACTGACTGTATGTTGAATAGTTGTTTAATAATCCTGGAAGACTAATAAGTATTGTCCTACATTTGTAAGACCAAAATAACACTTTCTTTCAAAATGAATACATAAAGTGAACATGAAATTAATAAGTACCTCATCAAAAACTATAACAGTGTCATCTTTACACTGCATTGAGGAATAAGTATTGCCAAACTGTGCAGCCATTACACGTTGAGAAGTTATAATTGGGGATAGTAACTGAGCCACATTATAACTGTCGGTAATGTTTCCATCTGAGCTCTGAAAATACAGACATTCTTTAAATATATTGTTATGGAAATCTTTAATTCGGTCTATATTACTACAGCAATATAGAAAATATAAGAACTGCCACTACTATAAAATAATAAATAATTTAAGTATTTATTTTATCCTTCTCTTTAATGCTGTCTATACCTGCTGATTTAAAGATTTCATACGCATCAAAAAAGATTCATCCCACTTTGAAAATAATAAATTATTTACACTATCAAATATTAAAGTAGCCTTCATGTTTTTTGTTATAACCAATAATTTTAGAGTTATATATACCAATTGGTTGTAACAATTTATTTATCGCTTCGCTAATGGATAACAAAGAGTATATGGATAAATGTAAGTTGACAGTCGTCAAAAAAAACTATACAGCTGTGCAGTCACTGTCATGTCAGCAATCAGACAAGGACAGACAAAGAACCTAAGCGGATGTGTTGCCAGACGGATAAGACAATAATACGGTGCACAGTGGGCCAAATCTATAAAATATACCAGGAATATAGTGTTGCAATCTAAATTGTAACGGTAAATTTACGGTGTTACATTTGCCTATTTTAGTAAAAAGAACATAAAAACAACATTATTTTACTTTCATTTAATCAGGTTTTTTATAGTAGATTAGGTTTTAAGTATTAATCAATTCGATCATTAATTGAGATTCAACCACTCGTTACGTTTTTATTTTTTTCTTATTTTCTTAGACGTTGAAGGAAATGATTAAGAATATATAGTTAGGATACATAGTTTTAGGTCATAGGAAATACATAGTTTAGGAATTATATTTTCTTGATCTGTTATCTGTCGATGTTTCAATTTGGTTTCAATTCAAATTTCTTCGGAACTTACTGGACCATTAACTTCATACACGTTTTTTTTTATTTTGTATGTTTCTTTAACAAATAACAGTATAGATATGAGTAAAAAACAACACGTTATTGTAAGTTTATATAAGCTTGTGTTTCAAATGTTTGTGAAAATTGTTCATACTAATTTTCTCATATTGCAGAAGAAACTGAAGTCATTATGTTACTTAACATTGGGGGGCTCACTATCATATCAGTTTATTTATTTCAAAAAGGATTTCAATGAGTACTACAATAACGTTCTTCAACCATTGAGCCAACGACTTAGCCCAGAATTAGCACATAAAGTTGGAGTGTCGGCAATCAAATATGGAATATTTCCATCTGAATTTTACGATGATCCACATGTTTTAGTAAGCATCTTTATTATTATTTTTGTTAATATTTGTATATTAAACACAACACAGAACGTTTTTTCAGAAAACGAAATTTTTAACTCATGAACTTAATAACCCAATTGGGATAGCTGCTGGATTTGACAAACATGGTGATGCTGTAGTGGGTTTAAGGAAATTAGGTTTTTCGGTTGTTGAAATTGGTTCTGTAACTCCAGAACCACAACCCGGCAATCCTAAGCCTAGAGTATTCAGATTGCCTGAGGACAATGCTGTTATCAACAGATATGGTTTCAATAGCGAAGGGCACAATGCAGTTTATGATAAGATAAAAAATTTGGACAAATCACTTTTAAAGAAAGGTCTATTAGGTATCAATTTAGGTAAAAACAAAATCTCTAATGATGCCATCAATGATTACATATTAGGAATAAAGAAGTTCATTGATATTGCAGATTATTTTGTTATTAACATAAGCAGGTATGAGTAATTTTTTTCTTCTCTGAAACAATTTTTGTTATTATTAGTATATGATATGCAATATTTTTTTTAGTCCAAACACTCCAGGTCTAAGATCACTACAGAACAAAAAAGAATTAAAAGATCTTCTAGAAGCTGTAAACCAAACAAGAAAAACACTACAGTCAAAAAACAGTCCACCGCTGTTTCTTAAACTTGCTCCAGATCTTAGCTTGGATGAGATGAAAGATATTGTTACAGTAATAACACAAAAAGAATCTCAAGTTCAAGGGCTTATTATTTCAAATACAACTGTTGATAGACCTCAACTTATTAATCAAGAGTTTGCAAGGGAAGCAGGTGGACTAAGTGGGAAACCATTGAACTATAAATCTACAGAGATGATTAAAACTATGTACAAGTTAACACAAGGTATGGCAATTTTTTTTTATTGCAAAACATTCACCTGATGGTAAGTGCAATGTCTGCCCATAACAAATGCTGTGCCACCCAAAAAATTTCTGTGTGACACTACACTGCCCATCACCCTGAGACATACGTTCTTGAGTCTCATATGCCCAGTGATTACGCTAGCTCACAGTGCCCTTCAAACCGAAACACAGTAATGTTTGCACAATACTGCTCCACGGCAGAATAACTGGCACTGGGGTGGTACCTACCTAGACGGACTCCTGCATAGGAATCCTGTCCAGTGTAAGCTAATATGTTCTGTTTATTAACCAGTATATTTCTTTGTAGTCTGTTATTTTAAGTAATTAGGTAAATTTATTAATTTTACATTTTTCAAAACCTTTGTATTTAGTAAAAAATTATGAACATACAATATTTAAAGTGACACATCCAAATGAATTAAAAATAAAACATGATTCAAATGTGCACTGTTCTAACACAAGCATTCCTGAATACACACATACCTGAAGGAGGACCACAAATTTGTAAAGAAATTAACATTCTAAATGTGATAGTTGTTCCCTACTGAATAAGTAGGCAATCATGATGGGTTTATTGGTATTAACATAATCATAATTAACCCTAAGAACTACTACTGGACTGGTTAGACTACTGAAAATCCAAGAGCTACTTATTGCTCACTTAATATGCTCAAACCCTAAACCCCCCCCTTATCTCAAATGCAATGGTGTTTTTAAAATCATATACTTTGTGTCACCATTTATATAAAATAGATATTTCGCCTCTATCTGTCTAAATGGATTAACTACTCAAAAATTTACTTTGTCTTTTTTTCATCCTAAACAATCATCCGTACAAGTCAATAAAATACACAGGTTTTAAACTGAAAGTATTTTTTATTTTATTTATGAAAACAGTTTTAACTTTTTCCCAGTGTCAAGTAACAAAATTTGGAAAAAATTCAACATTTAAACTTTTTTTCAGGAAATATACCTATCATTGGTGTTGGTGGAATCTTCAGTGGTCAAGATGCATATGAGAAAATATTAGCGGGTGCTAGTATAGTACAAATATATACAGCAATAATATACTATGGTCCTCCTATTATAACCAAAATTAAGACTGAATTAGCAGAACTATTAAAAAAGGATGGATATGCCAGTGTAAATGATGCAATTGGTAAAGGAGTAAAATGATTATTTATTGTCATAAATACAATTGAAATACACATTAAAAGTTTTATTTATTGAATTTTTTGGTTGTCCCATGCTAGTTTTTCACTTTTTCTTCATGCCCTGAAATATAAGCATATTTTAATATACTATACTTACTATAACATACCTTTGTTACTTTGGGAGTTGCACAATAATTTGTGATAAGATTTTGGAGTACATATTTATGATTTTAACACTGGCTTTCAGTGTTAGCTACCAGAAATAACCTATCCTAGGGTTGGTAGTTGTACAATAGATTTGATAGTTGTCACTAGTCATAAATCTAGTTGGTATAGCAACCCTACTGCTGTGCAGATCAATGGATTATATGCTGTGTTTTTTCTACAACAAATGCTTTTTTGTTATTCAAAAGAAATACTAGTAGATAGCTAGTTGATGAAACAATATATAGTCTGTCTTGTAAACTTCTTCAGCTTCAATTTTTCACTTTGCCTATCACGAGTCCACTGCTAAACATGGCCCTCCATATTTTGGGGAGATTTTACCATAGTTGCCCTACATGGTAAGTGGGTTGGCAACCACAGTTTATTTAGATTTTCAGGTGCATGCTGCTGCTGCCGATCTTCTTGTTTTCATTTTCCTAAAAAAAAAAAACTTGCAGAATTGAGCACAATGATCAAGTGGAGGTGTCATATATAAAGTGGCTGAATCTAAAAAATATTTCCTAGACAAGTGAAATAAAGTGGTAGTAACACTTTTTTGATGACAGGCAAGTTTTAATAAGCATAGATAACAAGTAGAAAAGTGAAGATATAAAATGCGTTGTAAAAATGTTGCTAAGAACGACAGAGTACATTATAATTTCATAATAATAATATAAACTAACAAGTATCTAGTCTTACTGCTTCTCTAAAGTTTTTTTTATAAATATTTTATTTTGATGTTTACTGTTTACAGACTTTGTAATAACAATCACCTCACATTAAAAAAGAAATTTAGAGAGACATCAGTTCTTAAGTCTCATATGTCCAGTGATTACACTAGCTCTCAGTGCCTTTCTTAACTGAAACAGTATTGCTTGCACACTACTGCTTTATGGCAGAATATCTGGCTCTGGCTTTGTACCTACCTAGACAGATTCCTGCATAAGAATCCTACAACCACTGTACTAGAAATTAGATAAAAATAAATAAACATGAATTAACATAAATATTACTGTAAAATGACTGGTTAGTATAAAACAATTATTTATTTATAGATAAATATTTATTAAGAAAAACAGAAAAGTTGCATGTAAACTGCACAAAAATGCTGTAAAATGTTTAAACTGCTTTTATTAAATATATTTACACAGAAATGTATAACAGGGACAAAAGTGTGATTATACATTGTAATTATTGTATGACAGTATGAGTTAGTTAGTGTTAAAAAGTTCTTACCTAGTATTTTACATTTTGGCAGCAATGAACTTATATACTGTTTACATTCTTCCATTTTTTCGACACTAATAAGGTCATACAATATAAGCATTTCAAGTTTTTTCAATGCTGTTAAATCTTTAAGGCCAGCTTCAGTAACATCAGGACATTTTGATACTTGAACAAAAGTTAGCACATCCTTGCCATACTCTAGCCCTTTGAGAGCTCTATCATCAATGTATTTATCATTGTGAAGTATAATTTTACGCAACATTGTGCAACCACCTAGTAAAACAAAACATTTAAATCTGCATTTGATAATTTGAAACTGTTTATAGAATATAAAAAATATTACTTAAGTGAGGGAATCCGTAATGCGATATAGACGAATCGGAGCCATCAATTTCTAATATCTTTGTCGTTTTATTTTCCTCAGCTGGTAGTAGATTGTAGTCAGAAAGTTTCTTTCCATCTGCCCAAGTTACTTTGCCACCGTTTCTAAGCACCCATTCAGCACATGCTCGATCAGGGCCCATTGTCTTTATTCGATCAGAGTCCGGTTTATTAAACATCATGTTTACATATTCCCAAAAAAATCTTGTTTGATTCGTTTTGGGTAAAAATAGTTTGTGTGCAGTGGACGATACCATCTGAAACAGGAATACAATAAGAATTTTACAATATTATAATATATTAGGAGAGAGTATCACTTCTCTACATACACATCGTTGCATAATTTTTTGTTAGGTAGAAAACTATGTCGTTTTGAAAATTTGATTTTGTTTTGTCTTCAGTAAAACTCAGTGACTCAGTGATAAGGATGTACGTGTGCTATATATCAATATTAGGGACAATTCGATTTACCGACTCGAATATCGATCAGTTCGAGTTTACTCGATTTGGACTGTCTTTACAAGAACAAAACAGGCGGAAGAGCGAGAGCACGATTCATTCGTTGTGTGCACTTACGCCTTTCTCTCCGTCCTAGTACATCGACCAAATGGCACCTACGATGACACGAAGCTTGCGATTAAATCAAACTAGATTCACTGGCTACTGAAACGCACTTGTAGATTTGAGGCTATTATTAACGATTGTCAGCTGTTATTGTTTATTTTTGTAGTTGTTGAGTATTTGAAAAAATTCCGAGACAAAAATATTTTTCTTGTTTATTCACGTGTATTTGAGTATTTGAATCGCCAGTAGCGCCAGAGTGGACGAGTGAAAAGTGTTCATACTAAAATGTATTACAAATTTGTAAATAATAGTAACAAACTGTAATTTTTAACAAACCATTTACTCTGCGAATTCGAGTTACGTAAGTCGAGTTACACGAATTTGACTTCGGGTTTTTTCCGAGTTGGTATATCTCTAATCTAACGCTCATCGAATATACTCGGTAAATTGAGTGCAAACGGACTCGAGTCAAATTATTTTTCACTCGAGTACGAGTTTTATTGACAAAGTCACTCGACTTTAAACGATGTTCGAGTCGCATCATTAATTTAAGCTACTATGCATAACACCACAGACTATCAGATGTACTACGTGCTTAACACAATCATTGCACCTACACCTACAATAACATTTTATTTTTAAGTTAACCATCGGACAACTAATTAATGTAGTAACATCATATTGTCTTCAAATATCATTGTTAACTTGATGAACTTTAAACTAAAGGAATAATTATGTCCGAAACATATGGTAAATATTTGGATACAATATGTAATCTTTTATTAGGTCGACAAAGTGTTGTTTTTTTAATAATTTTGTTACAGAATATTTGTTTAAGTTTTTGGTGATTGGAAGTGCTGGTACAGGAAAATCGAGCCTCCTGAATAACTTTATTGGAAATAAATGTAAGTACACGTATTTATAAAAAAAGTTATTTTATAGACCGTCAAAACAAATACTGTTTAAGTTATTACGTACTGAATACTAACAGCACAACAATATGTTTCGTGTTTCTTTTTAGTCAAAGAAGATAGATGCCACACTATTGGTGTTGAGTTTGGTTCTAAAATAGTAAACATTGGCGGTAAATCAACAAAGCTCCAAATATGGGACACAGCTGGACAAGAGAGGTTTCGCTCTGTTACGCGATCCTATTACCGAGGAGCAGCAGGAGCTTTGTTGGTATATGATATAACATCAAGGGACTCTTTTAACGCTCTATCAAACTGGTTAAGAGACGCACGGACACTAGCTAGTCCAAATATAGTGATTTTACTTGTTGGTAATAAAAAAGATATAGAAGAATCTCGGGAAGTTACTTTTTCAGAAGCTAGTCAATTTGCTCAGGAAAATGGTGAGATGATTTAACTTTGTTACTATTTCTATTTTTGGAATTTGTCACAGGTATTTATTAATTATTACATGTGTATTTTCCCTTATTTCAGAATTGATGTTTCTTGAGACTAGTGCTAAAACAGGAGAAAATGTAGAGGAAGCATTTTTAAAATGCTCAAAAACTATTCTTGCTAAGATAGAAACAGGGGAATTGGATCCTGAGAGGATTGGTTCCGGTATTCAATATGGAACTGGTACTGCTAAAAGATTGACTGCACCTAAGAAACCTATAAGAGCACCTTCAGAATGTGCCTGTCGAGTTTAATATCCTAGACTACTTACTAAATTTATTCTCCTTGTTTGTGATAGGCCTTTGCATGGCCAAAGTGAATCCAACCATTGGACAATTGTTTTCATCTTTGTGAACTTTGTCTCTATTTGGTGTATTTATATAAAATTTGCATCTTATATTATTTTTAAGCAAATGTAACATTGCTTATAACTTATACCATTATGTTTATGATAGAATCTCTTTGTGAATTTACTTGATTTAATAATGAGTAATTGTAGTTTCATAACTTTGATTTTCACTTTAAGTTTGCACGAAGATTTTAACATATAGTTCTAAAATTTAGCATTGTGTTGAATATTATAAAATAATATTTAAGAAAATTTAGTTTATTTTTTATTATGTTAAAGTGTCAGGTGCCGATACAAGATTTCATTTAACAGGAAATTGTTATGTGATTTTAAATATCTTAAAGAAAATGTGTTGTAACCAAAAAATGATAAATTAATTTAAATAATGTTTGACAAATAAAACTACTTTCATTGTGAGTTATTGGGGGGGTTGGGGGGAAGCGTCTAATCCCCCCCCCCCCCATAACCCTCTTGTATCCGCGCCTGAATACTATAGACCTATGTTTTTGAGATAGGGAAGCATATACAATATGCACTCTGAAAGGACTGTTAAAGTAATTTATGAAGATAGTTTTTAAGCCTTTTAATCTGGTAGAATTCACTACTAAGTTTTAATCTAAGAATAATTTGTAATCTCAATTGTTTTAAAACTGCACTTTTTGTGTGTATCAGTTTGTGACAATAAAACTATTAATTCTCAATGTAACTGTATTTCTTAATTGTATTTTTAATTTCTCTTTATAAACATAAGATGTATTATTTTTGAGATCTGCTTTGCCCTGATTTTCCTCTTAACCCTATTCATCACAGACATCATTTTACCATTGGCGCCTACTTTTCAAGTGAATTTAGTACATTTTTAAATGCAAAGTCAAAAATTCTTTATTCAGTTTAGGCTTGTACAAAGCTCTTATGAATGTAAAAATTTACACTGGTTCAAAAAATAAGACCTCAGAGAACAACCTGAAAGAAACTCTGAAGTCCTTCTTTTTTTCCATACCATATTAGATCATAAATTTAGTAGCCAGGGGGTTTGCAAGTGCAGAGTAAGAGTTATTTCCACACATCTCTGTCCTCTATGTAATGATCTACTTTATAATACACTTTTACAATGTCTTCTTGACAAGTTTATTGAAGTAATACCCTTTTTGTATTCCATATGTCATTGCAAATGTCAGGGTTGATGCTAAAATTTTCTAGTTCTAATGAGAGCTGGGAGGGGTAGCTTGGCGACGGCCTTAGTTACAGCCATCTAGCTTTTTCTGACGAACGTTATTTAATTGTACGTATACATACAAATATATGTATGCGTGTGTGTGTATATACATCTAAATCCAAATCCCCACATACATTTCGGCTGTACACGTACAAACACACCTGGACCATGAACAGTTAAATTAACAGCGCATGATATTATGGCTATACAGATATTTGTACACTGTGGAAATCGAAGCCTCGCCCTCGACCCATAGAAAGCGCAGAAACCAATCGCTAACTCACTGCGCCAGTCGAGCCAACAATATATTGTTTGCGAAAGGAACTTCTAAAGTAGGTTTATGCGTGTAGTTATATGCTTAATAGAGTATATACATAAATTGACAACGAATCACGTATAATTAAAAAATCCCTAAAGTATGTCTGTGTGTATTTATTTGACTTGACTAGAGTCTATAGTTAAAGAGTTACATACAATAGAATTCTCTACGGGAGATTGAAATAAGCATAAACTAAATAAAATATTGATTTTGAGACACTGAAATCAATAAATTGTTTATAAATTACAGGGTTCGGTTGTAATTTGAACAAAAAATTGACGATGCGTGCAGAGTATAAAAGTAAAAAAAGCTTCCATGGCCGCACATGCAATAAAACCGACTCGGCCGATACTTTTGTCCCCCTTCACGCGCGAGTTGTTGCAATGAGTATTTTCATAAACCCGGGTCTATAATAGTAACATTCAGTATTGCAATACGTATAGTGTTGCTATTACTCCTTGCTGCTAACAATTTAGAATACAATGTTTCTCGTAACATGAAGGGGATACTTACAGTTGTAATAAATAATTAAATTGTTAAAATCTGGTCTTCATTTGTCAAGTTTTAAGCCATGTGGCGATATATAATTTCGGTGATGTAATTGCTGTTAGCCTTTTTTTGGCTTTTACAGCTTCATCGGATACTGTGCTCGCGGGCCAGGGGCCCGCGTGCCAGTTTTGGTTTGACCCAAAAATAAATAAACTCCTACCAAGTGGCGAGTACGTGTACAGTGGACAGCGACTATCGCCTGGACAGTTACGAGCGTCTATGTCAATGTCGAAAAATTCGTGCGATTCTTCGCAAAATACTTGCAATTATTTTGGAGCAAATAAAACAAGACGTTTTATTTCAACTAAAATAACCATTTTAAAAGATGGGCTTTTATTATTCTATAGACATTCGTGGGTTATATACTCGTTCACAAACTACTGTAGTTTCCGGAGGGGTTAAATACTCGTTCAGAAACTACTGTAGTTTCCGGAGACGATCTCGCCATTATTTATGCCTATTTCAAAATAAGTGTGTGAAAAATATATGTACCTCCGCTCATCCGTCCTCTTATGCACTGTAGTTATCTGTTTACACGACGACAGTGTCGACCGCCGTGTGGGGGTCCGAGTGAGTTAAAAAAATAGAAAGGGATTCTATTCGGATCAACTTGCAAGCCACGTTGACTCGCCACTTTCCGATCGGTTTTACTACTGCCCTTGCCAACAGTACTTGTCAACATTACTAAAAACTTGATCAATGTAAACTGGGCATAACACCCCCTTCTCATAAGCCCGAAAGAGAAGTTATCTGTGAAGTTCATTATATTGCAAAAATGTCTACATTTGGGTATATATTGGTTTGTCTTGGGGTTATTGCAATAGCAATGGGTTATTTAAGAATCAGAAAACTTCAGTACTTATATATAAATTTATTGTTGACAACTTAAGTAACTTTATAACGTAGACGGAGCAAGAGCTAGCTATGATTTTTTTATGTCAATTTCTCTAAAAAAGAACTCCACGTGTATTCTTAACACTAGTGGTTGTGACGCTACCGTCACTTAAACAATATCTAGATTTTAAAGATTTCTCTGACATTTGCATACAACTGCGCCAAAGCGAACTTCAAGTGAATGGCCTAAATAAGTCCAGCTCATAGTTTCACAATACAATAGCTATTTACATTAGGATACATCACTTAAATCCCATTCCCATTCTTTTATTCGCTATAATATGTACATCTAGATGTAAAATGTACGTAGTGCCCGAGAATATTTAAATTCACATATGTATAGGTCTTTCCACCGACCTATGGAATGTAAGCAACATGGCTTTTGGAACTAAAAATGATAATGCTTGCTACTATTACGGACCATTGGCAGGTCAAAATATAATATTTTAATTGCTTTCGTAATATCATTTCTCCCGAGTATGAATGTACTATATACGGTATACTTGCATATAAAATATACAATTATTGACTAATATTCATTTATTTAGTTTGTAAAAATTTGAGCAAAAACAAAAGAGGTACTGTTTGTAAACTTCCGTTCGCACCTGCAATTTTATTTTACAATAAATATCAATAGAATTTACGTGCTGGGATAGAAAGATAGAATTTTCATAAAGTTACAGATTGGTTTTTTTAATGTTTTATTTGGCGGGAAAAGACATCGAGGCATAAGACTTGCTTTCTTCTATATTATCATTTGAAATTTGTATTCTTTATGTAACAATAATTAAATTATATATTATGCCATAGTGTTGCATACATTTACGAAAAATTTACTCTGCTTGCCTCCCTCTTAGTTGCAACTTCCCATGTATTAGCACACATGTAGCTCTACGCGGTACAACATTTTGTTTTAAAACTTGCATGTTAAGTTGTATGTTTTCTATTGCATTTTTAAAGTTGGTATCGATATCGCTATTTAATATTAAATTGGTCTCTAAATATGCTGCGTTAGAATAACTGTTACTGTTAGACTGTTGCTTAAACATAAAATAACACCGTGGACACTTTATAAAAACAAAACTATTTGTTACATAGAATGCTACAAAATTATGAATACACGTAAACTTAAAATAAAATGCACCTATTTATAACTAGGAACTATAATGGGTATGATATACAGTAAGGTTTTAAGTTGAGGCAAATACGACTGGTTTCATCTCGAAAACTATTTATTACTACTAGTTATTACTGTTTATTTTTGAATGTAGCGTTTGTTGAATAAAGAGTGTTTTCAAAACTCCTATTACTTATAAAGAAATATAAACACAGCATATTGAATAAGGTTTTATGTCATTAGAAATAATGAAACCAAAACGTGAACAATTCTACAATAAGTCCTAATTCTATCACAGTAAAACATTAAAACACGCTCTAAAGTCTCCTGAATTCAATTTATTATTGCTTGCTGAAAACAAGTCGATAATTAAATTGATCCGCATACTTACTATAACTAATAATAAATTTAATATAATCCTGATAATCAAAATCATAAAATTTCTAATATTACATCGATATCCAACAATTTCAACAATACAGCTAGTGTATTGCGATTTAATGATTCTTATATGGAATGATCAAATTAATGAAGCTAATGAATACATACTTCACGCAAATGTATAATAACAAAATCGCCGAGATTCTTACGTGTAGGTATTGCTATCGGTACAAAGTGGGTAGATGTAGATTGTATTACTAAACCATTTTCTTTATAACATAGATATTTTAACTTCGTCGTTTAAAATAATTACATCATTATATAAAATGTGTAAATCACCTAGATATATAAATAAACAATGCATATAAAAAATTTCCATTTTTCAAAATAAATTCACTGTTTATTTATGTACACTGTAATTTTAAGTTTGGGTATATCTATTTATTTTTCATTTTATATTACAACAAATTCATATTATAACGCAATAAAACTTAAAATAATATAACAAAAAATTAGTCACTGAAAACAAAAGTAATTCTGGGCCAAGTCGCTGCGTGCTGGTGAAGATAGGTAATTTCGAGCAAATGCTTACTTTACAGACTGACAATTAAATCGATTCTTTTTTTATGTATGTAGTTATTACACATTGTTTTAAAAATCAGTCTTGTGATACTAATTCGAAAACTAAATTCGTAAATAAACAACGTTCCATGTCGATTAACAACGTATATATACTTCAATTGTGTATTACAGTACCTACATACGTTCTTTGATTATATTTGTTGATATATATAGTCTGTTGAATTAAATTTGTTATCGAATCAAATATGAAATATGTGGTTTTAAATATAATTTTCCGCATTAAGTGTATATCAATTTTCTTTTTGCAGTATATAGACGTGAAAAACCAGCATTCTGTAGCGCAGTTATTGTGTTAAGTAACCGACATTAAGATTTGTGACTAGACTAAACTAAGATCATAATTTAATAAGTACGCACGAACCCTCTTATTCGTAAATAGAATGCATCTGCCAAAATAACGAATCGTAGGAATCAAACACGAAACACTTAGACACACTTAAGACTTTTTAGAATTTTTTATTAAATACAACTTGAATATGTGAACGTCAGTAACAATATAAAAATACTGGACCTGTTAATATCGACCGCGGTAACATGATTGATTTTAAGATAAATGTAATCGATTTGAAATATAATTTTATTAGCTATTTTTAAGTGTCATCGCCGATGGTCGCAGTAGTATAGTGCCTAGAACCCTTCGATAAACAGTAGTGTTATGTAATTGCTGAATGTATCAAATGTTTAAAAAAATAAGCAGTCGTATTTATTAAAAATAATAACTTTGAATACTTGAACTGTGGAATTAATGCTTGAATGTATGTAGTGTGCCTTTATCATAATCAGCAGCAACTTTCAGTTCACTGTTGGACAGGAGCCTCTTTGAAGCAAAGAGAATTCGCCGTCGACGTGCCAATTAGCGATTGCAGTATACCACGGCACTTTTATATTAATTTGATAGATAAGTTGTTTATTAATATATTTTAGAAATTCAGACTCACTAAAACATCAATGCGAAACCATTTCGTCCTAACTCATTTTGCTATACTTATAAACTGGACTGTATATTTGTTTATCCAATTATCATAATAAACGTAATTTTTATTTATACTATTAAATACGACTGCTCAATTTAATTGAAGTCCATTTTCTTTACAGAGAGCTAACCAAGCACACAGCTAATGTTAAAACTTACTAATAAATACTATCTTACTAATTAATTTTGTAACAAATCGCTCTGGGGCATAGTGTGAGTTCAACTTGCGTTTCTTTTAAGAACTACTGTAGTGGGCTAGAGCGTTGATACAAGTAATAAAGCCCACTTTTAATCAACTTCAAATTTCGACACAACATGCCTAGAATTATTTATGTCCACAAAATAAATGTTATCTATACAATATGTGCCCTGAATATCTAAAAATATTGCTAAAGCAGTAGCAATCAGTAATTATGATTGACAATTATATTTGACTCATTCGACTATTAATATTAAAAAATATCTAGACATCTCGATTATATTTCGTATCGTCACTAGTGAATGATTACTCAATTTGAAATATATAGTTGATGATTGAATAAATAATTGATCATAAATATAAAAAAATAAATTGATAATCATTCACAAGACTCACTTAGGTGATTGTTTAAACCTGGGTAGGTAGTATGCCTCAATGGTTTAATATCATTAAAACTGGCAACATTGCTTAATAAAACATCTGACCTGTAACAGACTCCTCTCATGCTGTGATTTAAAAAAGTTACACTGTAGTAGATGTAACTACAATTTAAGCTAATTCCAGAGCTTGTTGAAGTATGTTCCCAACCTGGTTTTTAGAATCGATCGACACGATCAAGATGGTGTTAAATAAATCAGGTAGCTGAATGTTGCTAGTTGATGTAGAAAGATGTTAGTAGGCCAGCGTTGGATAGTGGGCAGTGAGATGTGAGTGAGACAACCTACACGACGTTTTGGCTCTGGCGACAAGCTACAGCGGCGACCAGCGCCGCGCCGCGCCCGCTCCCATCTTCCGAGAGCATCAAGTCGAACTGTAACAAATAACCGTTTATTAAAAAATATATCTTATCTAACGAGCTAGTAATAACTAATAATGGTGCAACTAAACAATATTGTGGGTGTAAAGAACTATGTTCTTTGATTGTTAGATTCAGTAGTAAACCAGATACTGATAAATTATTACGTTATTAACGACTAGCTGAAGCCCGTGACTACGTCCGCGTTGATTTAGGTTTAAAATAACGTGAGAACTCTTTGATTTTTCGGAATTAAAACTAGCTTATGCTTATGCAATCTATCTCTGTGCCGAATTTCGTTCAAAATAGGTTCAACGGTTGAGCCTTGAAAAGTTACCAAATGAGCTACTTTCGCATTTATAACACTAAGGGAACGACTTCGACAATGTCCATCTGTTCTGTTCGCGTATTTAAAATACGACGATAACGACAACGGGAAATACATTAGGTCGGACGTTTGGCCATGCTAACGATTCCATTTCGCGAACAAAAACCTCCGTAGCCATACGGCAATTAAAAAAAAGCTATGGGATAGTTTCCAATAGAAACCGTATTTTTAACATTCGCCGTCATCTTTTAAATCTTTTCTTTCAAATGTTCAAAGATGAAACAACAGTCTTGTAATGTTTATCGAAAGTGTGTGCGCTGTTGTCTCATCACTATCAGTTATCACTATGTAAGCATACCACTGGAAAATTAGTTCTTACGACAAGGTATGCATTAACCGTGTTTCATGAGTTTATTATTCCACTAATGTCTAAAGAAGAGCTGATGAAATAAGTTACTGAAAAATGTAGTGGGATTTAAAGAAACAAGCGAATGTAATGACTTTAGAGTAGCTACATTAAAAGTCAAGCAATATTTTTTCATACTAGCTGAAGCCCGCGACTACGTCCGCGTGGATTTAAGTTTTTTAAAACAAATAGTAATTCCGGATTAGAAATCAGGCATCCTATGTCCGTCTTCAGGATGCAAGCTATCTCTGTGCCGAATTTCGTCAAGATCGGTTCAACGGTTGAGCCGTGAACAAGTAAACAGACAGAGGGACTGAGATAGTTACTTTCGAGTTTATAACATTAAGTATGGATTACAGTTTTTTATTAATAAGATAACATTAAACTTTGTCTAATCAATAGGCTCATTAAATATTTTGCCATAAAAATGATTCTTAGTTACACAATGCTCGATTTTATGCTCATTTTTTGAATGAAGTAAATTGAAGCAAAATTATTGTTAAGATATATTGATATCGATAGGCAGTTATAGATAAAATGCACTTTAGCACATTTTAAAGTGTTGCGTACATATGTATTTAAGGCCAACACGTCTGGCTGGTTTTCTTAATAAGTAAACATGTTTTGTTGTTATGTAATAAATTTTGTTTTCGCTTGTCTCAAGTAGTTATCAAATACATTGAACTCTTATATTGTTTTTAAAAGAGGCTAGTCTACTATACATTATCAAAAAGATAACAAAACGAAATATTCACAAAGAATTGTGACATTTGAACTTGCTTTACAATGAATGTAAATAAAATAGATGTGAGTGAAGTTACAGAATATCCAGCTTTTTCTGCTAATGGCAACGGCATCTGAACGCCTTCTGGCTAACGAGCGATGCGAATGTGCCGAACCCAAGGCTCTTAGATTAGTAATGCGGAGCAGCAAAACCGGGAGTTCCTGTTCACTGTTTATGAGCGTAGTGTTGAATATGGAAGAACCTTTCAATTAATTTATACTTGCTTTTGCTAGCGCTTGCTAAGAAATGCCTTTGATCAGCTGTGAACTTGTATGCCAGTATTATCAATAGGGACGAACATAATATTGACGTGAACCTTCATCAACACCTATGATGACCAGCAAGGACTGGCGATAATATCAGTACGCACCTGCAAACTGGGAGGGACGAGCTGCGCGATCTTCTCGCACATGAGTGCGTGGAAGTGAGGGTGGAAACGGTAGACGGAGCCATCGATACCGACGGTGACGCGCGGCTCCGCCATCTTGTTGAGGAGCGTGGCGATGCCGGCCGACACCAGGTGGGCGGCCCGCCGCGACACGCACTCGCACACGTGCCGTACCGCAGCCATGTCCGCTTCCGATGCGTGCGATAGACCTGAAAACCAACATTTTCAATGACATTTTTTCAGCCACATCATCATTTTGCTCGGAACCCTGATTATTTAAAATTGAAGTAGCTTAAGTTACCCGATAAAATATCAACTACCTATTAGTGAAAGTCCCGTCAAAATCGGTCCAGCCGTTTCGGAGATTAGCCGGAACAAACAGACAGACAGATAGACGGACAGAAAAAAAATTAAAAATAGTTTTTTTCTTATAAGTACCGTATATACGTTCATAAGCATTGAGTAAAAAGCTGTTATTTTGTTATTACAAACAGACACCTCAATTTTATTTATTTGTATAGATTTAAATAATCTGGAAATAATCACAACATGCCGTCGAATGCACGTTTGTACACCAATATGACTGGGTTTCTCTCCATGGATACCCCTTCTGAGTAACCTGCTAGTTTCGAGTTCATGTGAGTAGTATGTTACCTACTATCGCTCTAAATTAATCTGCGAAACGTCGGTTATTACGTTCGTCGGTATGAGGTTGCCTCTTTCTCTATCTTACTGGGCTACGCAACCGGCCCAGTTATTTCTGCTGTCTGATCCTTTTATTAATACAACAGTTACTGTTTCCACTGCGGACGCTCTCGTTAAAACCGCTTTCATTAATAACTCCATTTTTGTTTTTGCGTTTGTCAGTCGATCGTGAATTTGGAAACTGGCTTAACGTTAATCCAAAACTCATAAATTTACCGTTACTTAAGCGCGCTTTTATGAAAAATATTATTAAAACCAATCGCTTTCGGAGTAAATAGTATTAAACATCTCAAGACTTTATTTAACACGCGATACTTTAATTACATAATTAATTGACACATTTTGTGTGACTAAGTTTCATCAGTAAAGTTTGAACATTTTTAATGAGGGCGATTGACTAAAAAGATCCGGAATAATCGTTTATGTCACATTATGTGACGTCAATGAACGCCTTCAGAAAAATCTCATTGAAGATGATAAGAATAACTTAAATACAAACACTGAATAGTTGATAATCCTCTTTTAATTAATATAAACAATGATTGACGTTCACATTACGTTGTGAACAGATAAAGCCGTAATTGCTCAGGGGCCAGGCGTCTGCCTTAAGTTTCATACTATACGAGTGATCTGGGTTCAAACCCAGTTGCAACTTAAATTATTAATTGCAATTCTAAGTGGTAATTACAGATAAAGAGAGCATTGTGATCAAACCTTGCATGTCTGTCAAATAAAATGTGGTTTGGGGACATGTAGCCAATCAGTCATGGAGAAGCGGAGAAATTTTTTCGTTTAAAAACCTTCTCACAATCTATTTATCCAGTATAAATAATCTATATATCTAATTATACTGTGAAATCACACTACCAATGGTGGATGTCAAAAAATTGGGATTTTTTTTAAACCAGCGAGTAATAGAATGCACATTCGTTTGTTTACACAAATATTCTAATTAAATACTCAGGTAACGATTTTAAATTACCGAGTAATACTGCTATGACGTAACAGCTCACGTGTGTTACCAGGCGTTTAGAAAACTTTACGCAATAAAATGTATGATATCTGAGCGATCGGAACTGTTTCAACACAAATACTTAAGAGCACTACATATCAACTTGGATGTCGTAATGTTTTCGGAATTAACTTTTTCAACCAGAGGGTGAGTATCAGCAACTTCCTGGAACACCTAAATAAATAAACTATGGTTGCAAGCCAGCTGTATAGTATAGAAGTGTGATGTAAGTCCCTTTAAGTGTCTCACACATAGATATGACATCCTCCAGGCTCGCGATCTCGTCAACTTCCAAAAATGCTATAGTAGATATAATTGACCACAGATAGAGATACTAGATATATATATATATATATATATATAGAGATAGAGTAAACTGCTATGTCTGGCATATGTGGACTATGAGAAAAATTTGTCGAAATTCTGCAGGCACTACAGTATCTTCCGAGGTGTATCAACTACACATTTCTACACAAACACTTCAACACAAAGCTTTGATATTTGTAGAGTACAAAGCCGAATCAATTGCAAAACGGTGATGATATATCTCAGTCGCTCGTCACCCTGATACGACAGTTCTAGGGTCTCATATACTTACACTAGCTCTCAGTGCCTTTCAAAACCAAAACACAATAATGTTTGCACACCTACTGCTTTAGGACAGAATAACTGGCCCTGCGGTGGTACCTTCCTGGATGAATTCCTGCATAGAATCACTCTGCTTGAAGTTGAGGAATTACTTAGGGCGAATATGTCAGAGTAGGTAAATCCAACTTCGACCAAGAGACGTGGTCCTTTATAAGAGTCATATAACTAAACTCGCTTTAACGAACTTTGTGGAGAGCTATATGTTCGGTGTTTCTGTGCGAGATAGAATCAGATCGGGGGATATCTATCATCAAAAGTGACGGAACGAGCAAAACGTTCACCTAATGGTAAGTGCAACGTGTGCCCATAACAAATGCTGTGTCACCCAGAACAGTGCGACACCACAATGCGCCCGTCACCCTGAGACATCAGTTCTTAAGTCTCATATGCCCAGTGATTACGCTAGCTCTCAAAGCCCTTCAAACCGAAACACAGTAATGTTTGCACACTACTGATTCACGGCAGAATAACTGGCCCTGGGGTGGTACCTACCTAGACGGATTCCTGCATAGGAATCCTACCACCAGTTTACGGACGCAGTAATTACGATCAGTAAGCTCAATTGGAAATGGGCCAGCCACATAGCTCGTAGAGCCGATAACCTTTACCGAAGTAAGATTCTAGAGTGGCAACCGCCAATAAGATGACATTTCATTAGATGAAACGAAAAAGTGTCCAAAGGCGTGGGGAGGTAGTCCAAGACCTTACCGAATCTATAGGGGAGATGTAAGTTTATCTATTGACTTGCGATGGACTGAAATAATAATGACAATTAACTGAAAAAATCAATTTAGTAGTTTCACTATGATCTTAGAAAATTAACTTTATGCTTATTTCTTTTTGAACCTGAAATGTGTCTAAATTCAGGACAGTTTAGCGTGACATTGAAAGTTACGACTTTACAAGAAAAGGTTTTATTACGAGACGTATATTATATGTTTTAAATTATGATAATGATAGGTAGTAATATAATGCTATATTACAAGTGAAATAACATGAAATACTTACATAAAATATATCAAACACGCAGTGGTTGTTAATAATACTGTTTTTAAGGAAATTCTACGATTACTAAGTTAGGATCATTATTGATGTATAATACAGAACAAAATTGTTTCTCGGTAATTCTTTTTTACCATACCGAACAAAGTAAACATTAATAATTATTGATCTTGCATAAACTTGCGAAGTCTGTGAATTGATTTTTTTGGTGTTACCGTTGACAATGATGGATGTAAGTATGCTATAATTACTGACTATAAAGTGAGCGTGAAAGACGTTTTGTTAAAAAATTTTACGTCTATTTTTATGTCCTTTTGCGTAATAGTCGACTTTAGGCTACTATTGGATTTTAGAGTATTACTGTTATTTTAGCAAAAGTAAAAACACATATTGTAAGTCACACTACAGCTGCTAGGATTGATTTTACTGCTACTAGAACATTTTTTTGTGAAGACTGTCTAAATTAAAAAATTAAGTATGTTTGTTTTTTTATTCTGTGTTTCAATGTACAATTAGGAACAACCGCAAGCTAGTCGATTGGTGTCCGGCAGAGCAGAATAGCATCTACCTCTTTCCTACCGAGGTCTCGTAAGAGCGACTAAGGCATTGCACGGACAGCCTTTATCCGTGCAGAATAATACCATAACCTGCAATGCTGTCACTATACTGCTCGTAGAAATGCAATGGGGAGTAAGATTTTTAACTCGTAATAAAATGAAAGCGACGTGGTTTGCCACCCTTCACGTCTCGTTTTGTGGGGACGAAAAGTGCACTACGGATGTGGTGCCTGCCTGCCCCTTATATGGGACAAGGCGTGTCTGTATGTATGAATGCAAGTTAACTTACCGAGTTCCTCCAGCACGTCCATGCAGCTGGTATAGTCTCCCAATTTGTCCGATTCGATTTCAGAAACATATTTTGTGTAGAAGCTGCCTCTTTCGAACAGCAAGTCCGAACCGTGGCCTCCAAATAGCAGACCCATCCGAGTGAACTTCACTAGCGCTAGGCGCACCAATTCGCCCATATACATGCCAGATATCATTTTTTCTTGTCTGCAACATTATAAATCGATTCATCATTATTGATAAATAATGTAAGTAACCATCTCTGATTTTTTTATTATCTTATCTGTTGATTATAACGTGAAAGGTGTAAGTAATGTATTGTCTGATTCTACGAACTGAATTTACTTAAAAATTACAAAAAACAATTCAGACGTTATCGTTTATGTGCACTGGTATCATGCATATGCAGTGCTTGATATCGACAAATATTCGCTAGTGGGTCGACGGGTCGAAACCCAGTTGAAGCCAATATTACTGCAGGCTATCTATTATTAGTTTTATTGTATGGATATATTATGATTGGAACGGGTCTCTGACATCATCTTATGCAATATGTTCGAGGTTCGAGTAAAAAAAAGATAAAAGACAGCTTCTGTTTTGCACTAATACCTATGAAGCCATTAAATATCCTAAGCAGATGACAATTGATCCGTTATGATCGGTGATTAACCGGTGAATTGTGGCCGAAATCGGACATCAGAACGTCGTCTCCCTTGATATACGTGGGAATTATTTTTGTTATCACGGTTATAATGAGTGTATTCATATAATCGTTATATCAGTAACAAATATAACCGTATCCAATGCAATCTGCAAAGCTAGTCTGCAATGCTTATCTATTTCTAATGAAGTCTACAACCAAATCGATGACTAGAAATAAAATCTTATCAACGGGTATTTGTGAACTAATGACGCAAATGCGTGAATTGTTCGAAGAATCTTTTCGGTATTATTTCGTCAGCATTCTGTTAATATTTTACTGTTTAATCAATAAAATCTAGGCCCAGTCAAGAAGGATGGATATGCCGTAATATAATGGCCAGCAGATTGTAAACTCTTGTGTATTTTCGATGAAGCGTTTTTAGAAGTGGTTATTCTGCAATCTGTCGGAAGCCATGAGAGTTTTCAGACATTCCCTTAATCAACTCTTCCGACACTCACAGGACGAGAGACAGCAGATTTTCTTACTATACATAAAAACATAATAGCAAAGACGTTTTAAGATGTAGTGGACAGTTTCGTAAAAAATAATTGCATATTATCATGATGAAACAATTTATTTTTCAGAATAAGGCGATATTAATTAGTATCTGTGTAAATAATAAGTCACCTTCCCATATCTCAGACAACCAAAGCAAAACGACAGAAAGTTAGGTGCAGCGACAGTGGGAGGATGACAGTCATAATAATAATAATATGTATATCATAATACCCGAAACACGTAAATAGTGTGTGTTGTGCAAATGTTGTCGTGCGAATTAAATAGTAGTACACATCTACTGAGTCGTGGGTCCTGAGTTCAAATCCTAGCTGAGGCTATTATATAAAATAAAATATTATAAGAAAAAAGTGACGAGACGAGCAAATCGTTCACCTGGTGGTAAGTGCAACGTCTGCCCATAACAAATGTTATGTCACTTTCTACCACCATTATGTGGTGTAGTTGTATTGTATTCTCCGATTATTGCACAAGCGTTTACTCGACTTCACCTTGCCGCTTCACCTCGATGGTGTTATAATCGGTAATTACCGATTATTACACCGGTAATTGCAAGGTGAAGACGAGTGTATCGGTATTTGTGCCAATTCTTATGGCACTATAAGGCTATGACCTGATAACAACTTCTGGTTGTCAACTGCACAATGGCGCCGCAGTGAAATTATCCAAGGTGACATCATAATGATCGTGGGCCTCGAAATGAGTATGTAGACATTTTGCCAACAATAATTAAAGTATTCAGCATTGTTAGCCAGACATATAGAAATTCAACTTACATTTGTTTTCCAGGGTTAATAGAGTTGCTGTCGACCTCACGATCAAACTCAGTGCGCACGAAGTCCAGAGTGCCATCGTCTCCAAACGCGCCCCACTCTGTGTTGATGAGTAACTCGGGCTTGCCGGGCTCACCATCAAACAGTTCACAATTCTCAGTCTTTTCTACGTAGCAAGCGTTACTTCCAGTTCCTATACCATGCAAAACATTATCAATCATTCGAATAATGTGATTACAAGCCGAATATACGAATAGATTATATTTAAAAGATAAAGGTAAAAATATTTAACAATAAAAAAATCTACTCTCACTTATAATACTTTACGTTCATGCGATTAAAAATAAGAAATATATATACATATATTTGGTTAGCGAGAAAATGTTAGTTAATAGAGGATGTATTAACGATACTTGCATATAATGATAGATAGAACTATGATAGAAGCGTATGAAATATGTGAAGTTTTCCAGATACCCCCGCAAATAAAATGGTTGCAGATTAATTCAGTTTCCAAAAAAAAAAACAGAAACTATGGCCTTATACGTGCATTACGAAACAAGCGTACAAAGTGAAATACGGTAATCAATTATTATAAACGTTTACATGAGTTTCAGTTTAGGTTAATTGAGTCTCGTATTTGCTGACACACAATAATAACAAGCATTTTATTTTAGTACTACAAACAAAATTTGTTCAAAATATAATCATTACGATAAGCACCATAATATTTATTCAGGCAATTACTTAAGCATTGTAACCAAGTAATACGTATACTTCTGAACGTATGTAAAAGGCATAGAAGATTTATATTATAGATTAGTATTAAAAAAACTAAACAACTTATTTTCCAAAGAAGTCGTCAACTGAAATAACAAATTCTATGAACAAAACATAGACACAAGCAAGCGACACCAATCACCAAACCGCCATAATCAATTATAACCTACCAACGATAAGTCCTATTTTGCAGTTGTGATTTTTCCACGCACAAGACATCAAAGTGCCCGTAGTGTCATTGAGTATAGCGCATATATCAATCTGTACGTCCTACAAGAGTGAGAAAACATGCGTTTTTAAAATAGATCATTCATTCCAGTCCGCATGATACCCCCAATATGTTGATGATGATTATAGAGGATTTCAATAATCTTCCAAAACTTTAGCATATTATATTCATTGTATTTATTTTAGAGAAGACCTTCATGACAAGTGACTTACGCAACGAAGCGGTAGTATTACCTAAGTAAATATTAAAATATTTATTAATCCCATAATAAACATAAAACTGGCTGCTTCCGAAATGTATTTTTAGTAAAAGGAAAAAATCTTATATGGAATCTATTAAGATGTAATATTAAAAATTAAGATACTCGTTGTAAGGTAAGACTCGATCATAAACTTCACATAGCGATAAACAGCAATGTAGGTATATCTTAAGTTACATGTTTTACCGCGACATGCATATTTATTATCAGAAATATAAGAACGATAACGGTCTATTGTTCGGATAATAATTAGTCATTGTACATCATATGAAAAGAGATTACCTATTTTGTAAATATAAGCGACAACAATGTAAAAAATATTTGTTACAGAACTTAAAAGTGATGACAGATGTAGAAATTTCTACATGTTTAAACGCAGTACATTGTTTCATATTTTTTTAATTTGTCAGTCCTATGTAAGTGACGATTAAAAAGAAAATAACAAATGAGTACAGATTATTGAATGCACGATGTTCAAGACATCCAGTTTACTTTTAAAGTAGTCGTCATAATTGCCAGTGCTATTAATGAACATAATATGCCTGCCTATTTCAATGTTATTGAAAGCCTCTATCGGCTCTCATATCGGCTCCAAGAAACATGCCTTACAACGCTAGAAGAGAGCTGGAATCATCGTCAACTCACCGATTATAATTCCTATGCGACAATAGGGGTTTTTATGCGCGCACGACATAAGAGCCCCGCTTGCATCGTTTAAAATGCCCATCACGGATAACGAAAGGTCCTGGAAAATTTTGCCCCTTAACTAATTTCTAAAATGTATTTACAACATAAAAACATTACAAGTCTATAATATGTTGAACACATGGTTGAACATATTCATCAATTGGTCTGTCAGTACCTGAAATATGACTATATAGACTTTAAACGACAGATATGTTCATAAATCTGTCGTGTTAAAATGTGTTTACCACAAATTACAATACAAACTTATTGACAAAGAATTACATGACATGCTTTTTTATTCAATTTATAATTTAAACATTGGGAAGGATTTTTTGGCGATGTATTGTTTTGTGGATGTGGGAACCTTTTCGCTTTCCGTTTATGCTGGTAGTCGAAAGACGTTGTCTTTTAATAATTGATAAAGATAACTTTAGCTTAACATTGCAGAAGATTTTCAGTCGCTTTTCAAAGCCTACAAACGTCAATTATAAGTCCTACGTGAATGCTTATAATATAAATGAGTTAATTACGTACGCCTCGTCTTGCAATAGCATCTTTGAGCCCTTGCACGACATCTTCCCCAACCACTCCGCTGCAAGAGAAACCCTTGGTCCAACGTTGTAGGATACCCTTTGTAAGCCCAAGCTGCTTCAACGGGAAACTGAATGTGAAACCAAGCGCTAAACGCTCCTCATACACATTATGTTCCTGAAAATTTAATTTTATATTAACATGTATAACGCATAAAAGATTATGGTATTGACTAGAAACAAAAATATTATAGTATAATTTACATACCTTCATGAAATTAGCTAAACATTCGGCTATATGATCAAAAAGCGCTACTCCTGTGCCGGTCATGATATGGTTTGGTATAGCGTAAATTTTAGACTGCATGTCGAAGTGATTTTCGCCTAGGTTAATGATTAATACTCTGAAATTAGTTCCACCTAAATCTAACGCCAAAAATTTACCTCGCTCTGAAACAAAAAATCAGATAATAAGTAAAATCTGTACGCTTTAAATATACATGTCAAAAAGTAACGTAAACAATGATTACTGAACAATAAAGTAAAACAGAAATTTCGCAAATATTATATCATAGAATTTTTTGCATTTTTAACAGACTTAAAAAAGGAGAAGGTTCTAAGTCTAAAGGCATAACTTTTTGTTTATCTGCCGATTTTTATGACTTTTTTTTCTTGTATTTATGCCAATACTACACATTTAGAGTTTAAGAATTTTATCGCGTTCACTCTACTTTTATTTAGGGGATATAAATCCTTATTAGAAAGCGGGTACCGTAAGGGTAAACCCATATAAATTTGGTCTAGTTCTGATGATCCCGCATGAGGGATAATCATGAAAATCTTAAATTCACATACGCGTGTTTGGGGCGGCTGCGCCGTAGTCGGTTGTTTGATTAAATAATTATTAGTCCACGAAGAATAAGTATATAATCATCATAAGGAGTTACGGAGGAAATAAACGTTTAATCTATTCACAATACTGTTGTTCGTTTATAATAGATGCAAGAGCCGTCAACACGCTTAACATGTAACTTTTTGTCAATATATCAACAAAGAACAAATGCAAATATATAATAATTCAACTTTAATTAATTTAGATCTATTAAGAGTTTAATCAAACTTTATAATGTAATTGTACCCATGACGCAGCAACAATCAAAATCAATTGATTAAGATTATCAACTCGATACTATTCTTTACTTTTACATTAACTTTTTTTTTATTTCATTACCCCATTAAATTTATCCCAATTAAATTTGTTCCACATTTTTCCAAAACGTATGTTAGAAATAAAAAAATCAGAAATACGATTCACAAAAGAATTACACATTCCGCCTTATTTCTGAAAATTATCATATCTATCGTTGAATAGTCAATAGCACTTCATTTGTTTTTTCTGTCACCACAATCTAATTTTAATACTACTCGAAAGGCAGCTTTTTTGAATTTATAATACGCATGGTCAGAAAAAGATGTTTAACATGTTACAATATTTGTGTATATAAGTTTATTTGATCCGAATTTCAATCAGGCCTTGAATAGCAGGAAGTCACATTTATAATTTTTCATGCCAAGCCATCGTGAAATTATTAGCCTATAGCACTTATAAAATAATTACCTTTCCCATTAGGTAAATCCTGTATGTATGTTATCCAACACTTAACAATTGAGTTGGCATGAGTGTCTTTACCGAGTCCTTTGAGCAAATCATTGTGTAGTCTGCTCATAATCTCCCTTATTTGTTTGTCGGACAGGTGGAAGACCTCACATTCTTCACGAATCTGTGGAAAATACATTTTTACGAGTATTATAAATTTGTGACAAACACTGTATTGACAGTAACCCAACTAATATCTAAAAATGCAATTATTGATAGTTAATGTTTTTTTCGATAAATACGATTTCCCAAATATTTGACCTGAAATACCTATTTGATATTTTAACTGAAAGTTATTGGAAGTCGATTAATATATCTCAAAAAGTAACGATTACTGTGCCATAAAGTAAAAAACAGAAATTTCGCAAATAAATTCGATAATGGTTACAATATTTTTTCAATTACAGTGTTATAGGAATCAACTTTAAGCCTGTTATAATTAATTTTAAACACGTATTTATAGATTTTATACTTTAATTATAGTGGAAGAAAAATTATGAACGCTGGCTCGTATATGAAAAGTAATTCGGAACGTTGACATTCGTAAGGTTAAGCAAAGTTAGCATAATGATGATGATGTTTTCAGGAATACACCATAATGTTAGTCTATTTAATAACTTAATTGAAAACTAAACCATTCGCGAATAAAATAATTTCCAAAAGCGAACTATCGATGTAACCAAAATTGCTATACGCAGTACCGCTAAATCGATCTAATAGTATAAGTGTGTTACCGATATTTAATCGGAATTTATTATATATATGTCGCATATGAATGGAAAAAGTCAAGGCGGTCCAAACAAATGCAATTTCCGTACATAAGAACTAGCTCTAGTGAGCAAACCGTCCATTATCGCGAACAAGTTCCACAAGGTCAAAGCGGTCATTACAAACTCTCTACTACTTTGCTTATGGTTGCTCTCCCATAAATTCAACCGGCAAACATTTAAAAGATTATGTAACAGATATTTATGCACAGCTTTAGTGTACTCACCTGTGGTAAATTGTTAATGGCCATACCCATTGTGAAAATCCGTATTAAAAAAAATCTAATTATTTAACACCTCACGTTTTGTCGCCTATCACACGACTTAACAAACCCACTATAAACCGAGGAATACGACCGGCTAAGCCGCTGACCGTCGATGTGTTTCATACAGTTCGTATCGAACTGACTAACGCGCACGTTTCATTCATGATTATAAACTGTTGTTATCTCACTCGTCTGTGCCAATATCCTACGTGCAAGAGTAGTATAGCTAGTAATGTAAAAATGGAAAAAATAAATTTTTAGGACAAATTAATCTAATTTTTCTATTTGCCGTTCCAATACGAATAAATAAGTATTTTCCTTAAAATTTGGTTTTACTGTTTTTTTGACTTTTGCCAGGAAAAGCAAAAACCTTATCTTTACTTCCTCAGGCGCGCCTCTTGGTGTATTCGTCTGATTGGCTGATGCGTGGGCTTGTGCATGACGTCAGTTGAATTCTTCAAGCCTACGTCTTCTATATTTACAATTGCAGTAGTGTAGGTAATGAGTATTGGTGTGAGTTTTGAATATATAATGATAACTAGTTGTGCTTCAATTATATTTTAAAACGAATAGTTTTATTTCAGTATAAAGTAAAATATTGTTAATAAGATTTGTTGAATATGATGGAGATTATAGAGATGAATGTTCTAATAGCTTCTTTTCCCATTTAAAAAAAATATGTTTAGAGAAAAATATAATCACATATTTATTACCCTATTAAAAACGCCTCTCATTTCATTACTCTGCATCTAAAATTAATGAAATAAAATTAAAGAAGACTGACTATAATTTTGATATTAAAGTGAACGCGGAAATTTAAACAGATCTAGATCTGAGCCACGATGAAGATGACTCCTACAATTTGTGGCAAGCATTTTTCATTATTCTACTTACATACGTACAGTGGATATTGTTAGCCTCGTGCATAACGATGATAAATCTTTTGAAATCACAAAACTTACTCAATATTGAACATCAACTTACACACGTCACTAATCGCGTCAGAATGCAATCGTCCCTGATTACTTTAGAACACACTTTTAAATAACGAAATTTAGTTAACTGACTATAACATTACCAAATCCCTCAAAGAAAGTAATTAGATAAATTGTTCATCACGTATTTTTGCACTACTGTTATGTTTAAACATAATTAAAGCTCTAGACGAGATTTTGTCCGCGTAGATAATATAATTCACGTAAATCCGTTTAAAGTCCTAACGATGAAAGAAAGACCATAGAACGAAAGAAAGAATGTACAAAAGTACTTAAATACTAGCTACCTAAAATCTGTTTTATAAGTTACCGTTTACACAGGGATGACTCATATATTTATTTAAATTTCTATACTGATTACGTTTTATGACTTAGATTATTTATCTAACTATACTGCTTTAGCCACATATTTGTGCGTAGAATAGTGCGTCGTAGCATTTACATTAATTACGTTAAGCAATTGGCCTCTAATTTCACGATTTGTGAGTCAGGTGCAAGTTACTTGGTATGCGGTGCTAGTCAGTCCATCCATACGGAGTTAGACAGGATGCAATGACCTGTGACGTCAAGGCCGACCACCGGTATCACTTATTCCAATCCAGGTATACTATAGCAACTAACTTATCAAGTAATTTGATCAATTTAGAGAAAGTTTTGCATTTATTAGCACATTGACTCATTTATATTTACTTAAACTATCGTATTACTTATTTATAATTATTATTTGATGTTTTTTTTTGGTAATGTGTAAATTATTATCAAAAAACCCATGACCCATGAGAAACCAAATCCATGTTTACACAACGAAACTTTGACATACAGTATTCATTGATTATTATTGCGAAATAGCAAGATTAATAATGATTAAAAATGTATTATCATCATCAGTTAAACCTATCACTAGTCCACTGCTGAACATAGGCCTCCTATATAGATTGCCACAAAAGTTTGTAGGTCTCATTTCGGGGGATTTTGCCATAATTGCCACGCTTGGGAGGGGGGTTGGCAACCACAGTTTATTTATTCAGATATGCTGCTGCCCATCTCCTGGTTTTATCTTTCACACTTCGACTTTTACGACACCTACGATATAAGATGGGGCGGTAGATTCAGTATTTCGGATTTCGGTAAAAAAAATGTATAATTTTATAATAAACATTAGTTCTTTTTACCTGTATTATGTAAATGATATATTAAATCTAATAAGCGTGTAATTAGTAGTAACTGAAAAATACTGCCTAGACAGAAACGAATACCTACACAGTGAAATTTATTTTCGTATGCCTCGTGTCAGGACCAACGCACCTACAAACACTTTCTTGGCATTGTTCCTTGCACGTCTTATTTATTTTTGAATATCCCGTGATGGCTAAGATGTCTAGCGAAAACAAAAACAACCATCTGTGTTATGTATTATCATCACCAGCATCGTATTAATAATCAGTTGTGGCCATTTGGAGAAATTTGCCGTAGTTGCCACGTTTGGCAGGCGGGTTGGCAACCGCAGTTTATTTATTCAGATGTTTCAGGACGATTCTTTGTGGCACCACACTGCGCCCGACACCCTAAGACATCAGTTCTTAAGTCTCATATGCCCAGTGATTACGTTAGTTCTCCGTGCCCTACAGACCGAAACTTAGTTATGTTTGCACACTACTGCTTCACGGCATAATAGCTGGCCCTGGGGTGGTACCTACCTAGAGGGATTTCTGCATAGAAATCCTACCTCCAGTTAACCTAGATAACGCAATCGTAGGTAAGTGGTACAGATATTGAAATATGTAGTAATATCGCTACTGACAATATTTACAATACAGGAGAATATAATTTAATCTAAGCAGTGGCTTTTGTTACTAGCTAAGCTTTAGATTGTGTAGTACTCAACCGGAAAACTTATACATTTAAGTTCAGGGATTCCCCCATAGTACATAAGAATAGCTGGTAATTGCAATTCATTATCTACATATACTATAAGTAACATTTTTTTTTGTAAAATTATGAATAATGTCAATAATGGATTTATTGTATGTTAGTAGGGGAGACAGTATTTACCTTTTAAGTAAAATGTAAACTGAACCAAGACTTAGTTTACATTTTGGACGGTACTTTTGAGAGTTAGTAGAGCCACTGTACAATAAAACCACTAAACGTGTCGGCTCGACTGAGGAAGAACCATGTTACGGAATACCATTGTAAAGTAGCGTAAGTAACGTAACTTTGTTACAAATGGTTGTTTATTTTCGAACTTTTCTTAAAAAATCGATACTCGTAGGATTACACACTAGGATTTTACCTGTATCGTTTACAGACAACATTTCACAAGCATAACTCAACCAGGCCCAACTAATGATTTGGGTTTATGCACAAATTTTGGCTCCGGCTGGGATTCCAACCTAGGTCGTCAACCTAACCCGCGGCAAGTCAGGTAGAACAGAGCCGAAGGCCTAATGACTAGTATATAGGCATTCTATCACAGGAATCATAGTACACATTTTCATCTTGATACTTCATTGGGGATAATATAATAGATAATAAATATATAAATAGCAGGTTTCTATAGTTATAGTGACAGCGTAAGATAAGGCAGGCTAAGTGATCGGTTGTTAACCTGATGGCAATAATATGTAGTGTAAATAAGTGTGATCGATCAGGCGAGATATCTTATTTAAATTATGGTTCAAAATTACGAGGGAATTACCGTTTTTATTTTGTCATAAATCGATTTAAATGAAGACAGTGTTCGCGTCTATTGAAGGAAATAAATGCAGCAAGCTAAAATTTTATACAGCGACTGCATTCATGAAAAGCTACAATGTTTGTGCTTCCACAGTTGCAGTATCATATGTGTCATATGATACTTCCAGTAATATTTAACATACATTAGGCACCTACTAGATTCAAAATGTATACTTTAGTTACATAATTTCGATTTAATTGGCCTCCGTTCTCATAGTTTACCGTCAAAAATAAGAGTATCCCTCCATATGATCTAAAGGTTATTTTGAAGTAGAGTTTAATTTTTGATATCGCAAAAATATTATCTCTGGAATTACTCAGGAAGATAACAGACATAGCCAAAATCTGTACTCAGCAGACAGGTTTATCACATTAGGTACTTCAGGCTGAAGTATACTGATAAAGCAGCGCATCGGGTTTCAGGTACTGCTTTTATCCACGCATTCACTGATAACTCACTATCTAATACAAGGAATTATAAACTTTCCATTGCAGTCATTAATGTGATAACCGAAAAAAATTGAATATTTTTACTTTAACAACTAAAATTGATATTTTTTATCGTCATCATCATCATCATCAATTCAGCCTATCACTCATCCCTTGCTGAACATAGGCCTACCCTCCCCCATAGATTGCCACATACGTTTGTAGCTCTTATTTTGGGGGATATTGCCATAGTTGCCGCGCCTGGGGTTGGCAACCGCAGTTTATTTATTCAGTTGTTCCAGGAAGACGCTGCTGCCTATCTTCTTGTTTTTATTTTCCCTCTGTCGACTTTTACGACACCCACGGCATGAGATGGGGTGATAGATTCTCTTAAGCTACCACACGGCCAATTTATCGTCATTCTTCTTTAATTTCCTTGTGTAATATTATGAAATATCCTTGTATTACTACTCGTATCTAAATCGCACAGATAACATTATACCTATATAATGTGATACCCGACACATTCATGGCTAACCAATTAACATATCGATTTTTGAAACCCGTTTGAACTAGTTACAAGTTGGTAACGTTTTCGACAAGTGCTTATGCTTATCAATATAACAATACAATTGAAAAATGTAGATGTGTTTGTTTGCGATTTTTAGATTTTTTAAACATTCCTTTATTACATTCGCTTAATTTAATACATCTGACGTTGAAAAACATTTTCCACCTGTCCGCCCGAATGAATATTAGTTTTTGTTTCTTCGTAATATTTCATATAGTTTGTGTAAAATAAAGTTTGCACAACTGTTTTGCCTTATTAGGCCAAAATATATCCATATTAATTAATTTTAGTATAATTTCGTATTACTAGTAAACACTCACGCATACATATTTGATGGTACAATCATAAATTTTAAGTTAGTAATTAAACAGAAGCAAAAATGAAGTAGCAAAATATCTGCTCGAAAAATCTTTTACAAATAAAATTATTATTATCATTAAATGCAACTCGTAGAATGTTGGAATTAAATAAGCGATGGTACTTAATGAATAAATTAATTATGTGACAAAACACAAAAAGAGGTCGTCTGTATGTATTTTTTTATGTATTTTCACCGATATTTTTGTCAATTGTGGACCAATTTTAAAAAATCTTTTTTGTGTGACTAATTCTGATGATGGATTCATGAGAAAATCATAAAACTCTTAAATACGCTGCATGTTTGGAGCTGTTGCGTTGAATTTAGTTTTTTGGTTAAATTATTATTTATATATTTAGATATCTGACATAAATCGCGATTACATCATAGAAGATCTAATGGACAATTAGAGCAGTTAACGTATAGACTAAAAAGCATGTCAACATACTATATTATATTTTTATTTCGAATATGAATCTAGTCCTGTTGGAATTTTTTAATATTTTAGCCAATATTTGACATTCTAATACTCACGATGTCTCGTGCTTGACGCATATCGATTCGTCTTGTCAGTCGCGACGACCGAGATAAAAGGTGATGAACGAGTAACGTTGGCGTCCACAGCGTGCTGTCATAAATTCCACCGGGCACAGAGATACGGATGGCGGCTGGTATCCGCGTTTAGACGAATACCGGTATATCGTAGACCGTTTAGTTGTACAGAAGTGAAAGGAACCGATTAATGAGCGGCGCGGCGCTGGGAACTTGCACGGCGAGTAGAGGGTCACCTTGAGACGACGCGGTCGTGGCGCATGTGCACCACACCCTCCAGTGCCCCCCTCGCTACGCCGCAACCCGCGCGCCTAGTGACGTCACGCCCGGCCCCCGACCGTGCCTCGCGCAGCACTCTTTACCGCTCACGTGATGCCCTTCACGCAATCCGCGTTAAAATAACGCAACAGCTGTGAATGCCTTATGAAATGTTTCAATTGTAAATTATCGTATACTTTAATTTAAAAATTCTTCCATAAATTAAAACATGAAGGTAAACACTAAGAACTAAAGGTATGTTTATGTGGGAATCTGTCTCTATTACACGAGTGCTATTTGGCCAACGCACGTAAAATTCTTTTGAACCGTTTTCATAACAATAAAAGTTTTTGGGAGAGAAATTGCAGAGGATAATAAACACATAAGGTCAACCGGGGCATTGGCGTCTTTGGGGCAATAGCGTTTATTCGAGATTACTGGAAAACTACTTGCGTTATAATATCATATGCAATCTAGGGAAATCTATTTGATGAAAACTTATTATATAAAATATCGATGGAGGGCATTGTGTGAAAAATATCCCAACCATGAGCCATTTTAAAAATCACATTGTTTCTGTGAAATCGTGTCTCGTGCCATGAGTGGACAAAAGCTTTATTAAATAAGTATTTTTACCGTTTATTCATTTCTATTTAATAGTGCACGTAAAAAATATTTATTGGCTATATGTACAAACAATTATTTTTATTGTAATTGCTTTGATTGTTGAAATGTAACGACTGAAAGTTTTGAGTTTAGGTTTGATTTGTTGAGGTAAATGCGTATACTCTTTTGAGGAAATTGCGTCTGTATGACGCATTTGCCCCGATAATAGTGATCGTCAACCTTTTTCTTGGTACAATTAAGGGTAAGTATAATCATATAATTAAGTATATCTCAAATTAATGTGATAAAAACTATTTTTTTTTCCATTATATAAAGAGTACTACTGTTTAGTTTTTTGTTCGAATTTATATTTCAGGTGACTAGCATATTCCACTATGGTTATATTGAAATATATCTATATCGATAAATACTTAGAAAATATAGACTTTCATCAGTATATAGATCAAAAGCTTACCTGCCTATTCTATAAATTTTTATTTTGATCTATGTTATTACTTCTACCTAGATTGGTAACGTGATGTCGTAATAAATTACAAGGTGAAATTTAGGTGTTTTACCAAATCTTCGCAGGATGTTCAGCTATTGAGTATGAATAACTTTTACTACGGTACCAACTCTGACGTCGCAACAAAAACGAGCTGTTATAATATAAATAATATTATTAAGCTTTTTCATGTAAAAAGTTGAGCACTTCTGAATTTTCCAAGGGATAAATGCGTCTATGAAAAAGTAGACGCATTTTCCCCATGTTTATTATATCATCTATTAACACTTGAATATTTCATATTTTTCATAAATATTTATAAATTCTAATAGACAACTACATCTTAAACACAATATCTTGATATCAGTTCTGGAAGCTAACCCATTTAATGTTCATTAAATAAAGACGCATTTGCCCGAAATGGTAAATGCGTCTCAAATTCCCGTTTAAAAAAAACGCAATTTGCTCTTTTTATGTCAAGATATCAAAGAAATTAACACATTCATCTTGTATCCAGATAGTCCTAAAATACTTTTACACCATAGCATTTTTAATCCTTCAATAACCAACACTTTAAGCGGCATTAAAAATGTGTGTGTAAAAAATATAACGCAATTGCCCCGGTTGACCTTAAGTATATTATCTTTCTACTTTTTTTTAATTAAGTAATAAAAGTATAACAGTATTACCGAAAATAAATATAATAAGTAAAGGATTCCGTCACATAAGGCATTAAGTACATATAAAATAGGTTGTAGAGCTTTTAATGTGCTGTTATAAATTGATTGTAAAGATAAGAAAATGCAATTTATTTGTCACTTACTGGTCATTATTTTAAGCATCAAAATAGTATCCTATAAATTTAAATTTCATAATATACAGAAGTGTTGACATTAGAGACGATGAGTCAATGCAAGTTTCTTCGAAAGGATCAAGCAATGTTTGGACGTGCCTCCGAACATGTTCTGTTACGCGTGATAGTATTCACGAGCACCATGTGCAAATGTGAAGCTTATATTCGAAATAAATACATGTTTTCGTTCCTGATTTGAGTTGTATAATTACTAGAAGTCAATACAACTGAAGCAAATAGATAAAAATACCAATGCTTAGTAACGGCGACATTTTTAATTGCTGTTTCGACCTTATTTAACTTTTAAGTTTTTTTCTATTGAAAGTCACAAAATAAAAAAATTGTATATTTATATTTACCAATTTTCTACACATATAAAAAGTAATAAGTAGTTAATTAATATTTTTAATTTAATTCGCATCGTTGAGTTTCTATAAGTACATATATTAAGCAATAATCCCTCAATAAAATAATATCATAAAAACGTTGATTGATCGCAATTAACCTCCTAATCACGTAACCACGGGATGACTCTGTATTTTTGAATATTTATGCGCGTTTATTTGTCTGTAATTTGCAACAATACCTAACAATGTAAAAATTACGGACGAATTTCCGTTAAACTGCATAGTCATTACGAAAACAAATTAACAAGTATTCTTAGTTACGTCTTATTTATTTCGCCTCAAGTCACCAAGGATGTAAAACTATAGCAATAACTTTAAATGTTCTGTAGTCTTAACTTTCAAATTTTTCTTACGCAAGCGTTAACTGCGGGTTTTCAAAAATGTTTTACTAAAGAAGCAATATCAAAGGAGCCCTTACGTTACTAATAATATTTTTTTACATAATATATTGTTATTGTTGTTGGCATACAACGATCTACTATAATTGTATTTTGGTAGAACTTTAACCTATTGTCTGATGGACATAGGCATTAACGCCCAAAGAAGGTTTCATAATGGAATGGAGGGATAGAGTCATGACCTTTGGAGACATTACTTTGCTTAATAGGTCTGGACTAGCTACAGTCTTAGTACAGTAATAGAGCCATAAATGCTCCCATGTGACCCTTCATGTCTTCAGTCTATATATTATAGCGTATATTTTACGTCAACAGGATGGCATGAATAAAGCGCCAGTAGACAAAGTCTTGTGATGGCAGCGAGAAAATCTATGACGCCGTCCTTTTCCGTGGGTGTAGTAATGGTCAATAAAGGGAAATGCCTTGATAATCTCGAGACTCCCGACAGATTTTGGAACAACCGTCTCAAAAAATGCTAGACTAGTGAAATGTACAGAGCAATCCTGCATCGGCGTGCCAATCGTGGTGATTGTGGCATAACCTTTCAACTAACAGTTGGTTTCCACAGTTTGAGCTGCTCCTAAAACAGTAGACAGCTACTCGCATTGTGTACTCGTATTCGTATGTCAGTAGCTCGGCTCGCAACGGCTATTTACATGGTGACAGAAGAAATTGGTGGTCATGCCTGCCTGGTGAAATTCTGGGTTGTAATCATTAACGAGCGAGATACTGATGCACTTGTTTAAACTATGCGAGTGCCATACGAGCTACTGAGATTTCATGTGTTGGGGAACGGTGAGTGGCCAGTTAAAACGAAAAAGTGTCGTCCTACCAACTTGCACACTAACTCGCACCGTGTAAACCACCCTTTGAGGAGGCCCATTTGTTGAGCAGTGAACTGTAACTGGCTAATGTGATAAGACAATAGAATCGAAATTATCCCTAAAAATTTCTATAAAGATTTATCATCATCATTTCAGACTATCACTAGTCCACTGCTGAACATAGGCCTCCCATATAGATTACCACAAAAGTTTGTAGTACTCATTTTGGAGAGATTTTGCCATAGTTGCTACGCTTGGCAGGCAGTTTATTTACTCAAATGTTCCAGGAAGACGCTGCTGCCCGTCTCCTGGTAAAAATATTACAGTACTAATAAGTCGCTATTTATTCTTGCAAATGGCTATATGCCTTATTTATTACAATGACCCAAAAATTTGGATAACCGCATGACTCTACGGTCAATGTATCTGTTACAAAGTAACGGGTTGTCATCAACATCAGTAGGTCTACAGACAGTCTACGGCTAGGCACTCGGCCTTCCCAAGTTGACAGTATTAGCCTTGATTGCGTCGCTTGACAGGCGGATTAGCGAACACAGTACTGGACCGGTCTGCATATGCGTGGCATATATGAGAAGTTTATTATTCCGCTATCTGTCTGTTCTTTAGTCTAATATCATGTTATTAACGGGGTAATGCATTCTCAAGTCACCACTACATGGCGCAGGTATTGGATATTACATATTGGAAAGACTACTAAATTTATGGTTTTAAATTCAGTCTTAAATGCATTGTGACAGCTTCCAAGTCCGATTTTTTTAATCGCATAATAAGTCTTTACATCGGATACAGAAAGTGAGGTCCAGTGTCGTATATATAGTAATACATTATATATATTAATAAATAATATTAATATATAATATTAATATATATTAGTAATGTATTATATATTTTATATTAATAACGAAATCAGCCACGAGGATAAAGATCACATAACTGATGAAACTAAGTTTTACTAAGTAACAGCAGACAGCCGAAATGTGTTATATATTTATGCGCCCATCAAAAAATGCAAATTCAACACGAAACAAAAAAAAGTTGCAAAAAAACTACAAAGAAACGTTTGAAAAGAGCAGTTAAATAAGTCTCGTAGCCATTTTGAACAACATTTTGACTACATTCTTTTTTTGCATCTATCGACTTTATGTGGTATGCCAGTATTTGTTTTGATTATTAACAACAAAGCAATCACTTGACGGCCTTTTTGAAATACTCATAGTATCTTATCGTAATGTTGTGCTGTTTGCCACCTCATTAATATAACGGTCATTAAGCGTGATATCATTCTTCAATTAATAGGTGTGGAAAGAAGATTTGAAATGTGACAATATTTCAATATTGTCACATTTCAAATCTTTTTATATTTTTATTTTTTGTTAGTGCATAGTAAAATTATTCAATATTAAAAGTATTCATATGTAGTTAAATTCTCATGTAGTACTTGTAGAATTCAAGTGTAATTCTAACACATCCGTTTACTTCTACATTAGACTGTCACAGATTTTAGAGAGCATGGTCATCAATGACCTCACCGCTAAATTAGTCTCGCTTAATTAACGCTTAAAATTTATGTAGGTACAAAAAATATATTTGATAAAAAAACACTATTAACGGTTTATTTTAAATTAAAGAGATATTATTATTATTAATCTTTTTGAATATAATTAAATTATTGTTAAAGTAGCGAACAGGTAACGGCGTGTTATACTGACTGATGCATTGATACGAGTAAATAGCTATTAAAGTATCAATGTTTTAATTTATTTATGCAATAATGCATTTTGTTTTAAGTCACCAACATTTTTTGATATATAACCACTCTCCAGTACTTATCTTATTCACCTTTATTTAGGAGGGCTTATCACAAGTCTAGTATTTAACATATCTTAGGCATCTTCCTCCATCATGTTCCCGCATTCATGTTAAAGCGACTTTGTTCTTCCGATTTTAGATATAGTGGACGAGAAGATGTGATGAACGTTACCCAGTCTATTTGATTTATCAATTTCACTCTTAGATAAAGTTGGGACTTGCCAAGTAAGACTGAGATTCCTGCTGAAGGCATACACATATTCATTAACTACTTTGTGCGTAGTTTCACAAAAAAAACAGTATAGGTGTGACATGGTCATTAGACAATATCTATGTAATGTTCTTGTTTATCTCAACACCTTCCCCAGGCAGTTTTGTCACAAATCGAAGTTGTGTAATGTATTCGCCATTGACGCTGCTACAGTATTCTTTCTAGTTCAGCTGCCTAAAAATATATTCCAATGCATCGGCAAAGAATTCTAGGAATACAACAGTACCCTGTCTCACACCATTCTAAAACAGGATCGATTTCGTTAATAGGATCAGTACTAGTTACATCATATAAACGGGGAGACTAGCCATGAAAGCCCAAGTAATAACGATCCTAGCGTAATGATGCTTTGAAATTTGAAATGGCGTAGTTACTTTCATAACTAGAATAGTCATATTATGTGTCACAAATATTGGTTTCAACTATGATTCCAGCCCAGTATTTACGACTCAGCAGGCAGGTACGCTAATAATTTAGTTGAGATTTTCGGGAACGAAAATAAGGTAATACACATATAACTTATTTGAAGAAATGCATAAAAAATATATGCATAAGAGGTATTTATGAGATTCATCGTACAATAGCCATACCAGTTAACTTGTAATGATTATGACAGCGAAAACGCGTCTCTCGGTCCTTTACAACCATGGCAACGGTGGTGTTAAATTATTCAACAAATATGTACGTGACGACCGTCAAGATTCATTTACGAATTGGGTCTTTTTCCTCTGAGCAATATTCAGTCCCGGCTACACTTTAGATCGCTACTATTTGTGATGTTTATTCATGGTACGTTTCGGGGTTATTAATTGTCCTGTAGTCACTTTAGTCAATGTTACATAAGTATTTATAATTCGTAAAATTATTTACGATGACATTTAGAAACTCTTGCTGTACATAATATTTATATAAATAGACTGTTGAAATCTTAGAATGCAGTTAATGCAAATTACGTTCGTGTCGAACCTGCGTTCAAATATCAGTCGAAGTTTTTTGACCTTTAATATCAAAAAAAAGTTGGGAGGAACAGAATCAATGAGTTCATTTTAAGAAACTTTACGTAACGACTAACTATTTTTTTTTACTAGTTAGAACTCAAATTGTTAGTTGACATGGTGAAGAAATCTACAACTTCAGTTCAATGACAAACACTTTTATTCTTCGTCCACGTAGTTTGGAAATCCGCAATAAATATTTCGTTCGGTAAAAGCCAGCGCGCACGACCATATAGCAGTAAACCAGCTAGATTGACGTACCGGAGACTGGGCATACTGAACATGACTAGGCTTGAATAACGCACTTGGAAAGGCACAGAACCGCAACGCATGAATGTAACTGGAAGAGGAATCAAACACATTATCATTCTCGATATTTAGAAAACGGTAAAAAGTAAAAACGTATTTTATTACAGAGAAACACATAATAGTCGCTGTGACGACAAACTGCTGTGAAAACAACATATTTATTTATTTATTTATTCTTTATTGAACCATCAAGTAAAGGAACAAAAGGCGGACTTAATGCTAAAAGCGTCCTCTGCCAGTCAACCTTAGGGCAGTGAGTACAAACAGCGATGGCGGTTACTAAAATAATAGTATATTATTAAATAAATAAACGAATATACACATACAAATAAATTCATACACATACCTAAATACTATATGACAATATACAAATACGTACTACTAATACAATATAAAAAATACTTATTGTTATAAATAAGGACAACATATACTAATGATGATGACGATCAACATTATTAGGATAAAGTATTCTCATATTTCTAATTGTAAATATGAGTTTACAATTAGAATATGGCTACGAATCCTAGCTACGATTTATCGCGTAAGTTTTATTTAGTAACACACCTTGTGTTTATGTTTTGTGACGCACAAATGTGATAATGTTTTCTTTACTGCAAAATACAGAATCACCTGTTTTTTAATCTTATTATCTGTTATTTCAATGATCGCGGGGCTTAGGGGTAAGCTAACCATATCTACGTGTAAGCGTTGTTGTTTGTTGTTACTCAAAATAATGGACCAGCTGCTGCTACCAGCTCTGGGTAGCTCACTGATTTATTTTTGTACCGTCAAGAAAAAATAGTTAGATTTTTAATATATAAAGTATGCACATTTTTATAATTGTAAGAAATCTTTGGTGTTTTAATGTATAAAACCACGGAAAACACCCGATTTATAAATCGTGCGTCTGACATTTTAACTAAAAAGTATGTTTTAGTTGAAGGACTTGAAACAACAGAGTAATTTCCTCAACTTATCAGAGGATTTATGGCTCTGATGTATACATGTGCGTAATACATATTGAAGGCAACGCGAAGTACATGTTTAATTCACGTCAACCATTTACAAAACTATAAAGTTAGGACATAGAGACTTGCGAAAAAATATTATGGTAATAGGACCTTTCCTGTCAACTGGTAGGTATTTTTAATCGCAGCTTTGAGTTTTGATAGTAGAAGTAAACAAAATTGACATGATTTCCCCCTCTAGGTAAGGTAAGGGTAATGGGATCGTCGTGAAAATAAATTGAAAATGCGTATATATAGATTACACAAATCAGACAGCTCACAATGTCCGTGGGTTGTATGGGCTAAACACCTATAACAATCGCACCATGTGTCGACCCTGCGGACGACCAACGACCTAATCAGCTTATTTCGTATTGTACAAATTTATGTCAAAGTACAGCTAAGTTATCAGCAAGGTTGGATGTCAGTGATAAAACAATGTTGGTTCATCAGTGTCATTCGGCAAAATAAGTTAGTAAATTCGGTGAACTGAACGAATGTTACGTATCGGAACTTAACTAACTACGATCCTGACACACCTCTTTCGCTTCTTCTAGTTTCATTAGTGTTTCATTAAGGTTAGATTGTTAATATCCACCGCCGTGCGGTGGCGGCTTAAGAGAATCTACCACCCCATCTCATCCCGTGGGTGTCGTAAAAGTCGACAGAGTGAAAATAAAAACCAGGAGATGGGCAGCAGCATCTTCCTGTAACATCTGATTAAATAAATTGCCGTTGCCAACCCGCCTGCCAAGCGTGGCAACTACGGCAAAACTCCCTAAAATGAGAGCTACAAACTTGTGGCAATCTATGGGGAGGCCTATGTTTAGCGGTGGACTAGTGATAGGCTGAAATAATGATGATGTTAGTACACACTCGATATGGAAAATAGGAAAAATGTTTTCTGTCTTTCATTTTTAAAAAAATGGTAAAGTATTCATCATCATCATTTCAACCTAGTCTAATAGCCCTAGTCTAGTCTAATAGGCCTCCCCCATAGATTACCACAAAAATTTATAGCTTTCGTTTTTGGGGGAATTTGCCATAGTTGAAACGCTCGTTGGGTGGGTTGGCAGTCGCAGTTTATTTATTCAGATGTTCCAGGAAGATGCTCCTGCCCACCTTCTGGTTTTAATTTTCCCTTTGTCGACTTTCACGACACCTACGGATGAGATGGGCAGGTAGATTCTCTTAAGTGTTACTACACGGTCCACAACAAAGTATTCCGTAATAGCTAATTTTCAGATTTTCTTCTGATTTTTAGTTAGATTATTAATACACTCTCGATATGGAAAATAGAATGAAATGTTTCCATTTGCTCTTTATCGCTTATGGGATCAATACTTAAAACTTATCTTAATATTTAAACCTATTTCGAAAGAATCTGCTGATTCTGTAACAGTCATACAGTACGAAATTATAAGGTTCCCTTTATAAATATGGATCCTGCATGATAACCGCAAGTGTTCGTAGCAGTTGCTGGATCCAGGAGTTGCAGCTTAATAATTGCTTGAAAACAAGATAACTAAGGCAACGCTACTAGCAGTTTAGTGGTCCTGTGCAGGTATTTGTCCACTATAGTTTCTTTCCAGCTGATCAACAGATTTTCTTTTATGGAAGTTACGAGACGAGCAAATCTTCCACCTGATACTTCTATCACTTACGTGCAACCTCTGTCCATTACGAATGCTTTGTCACTCAGAACATTTCAATGTGACACGACACTGTGCTCGTCACCAGGAGACATCAGTACTCAATCCTTATGTGCTCAGTAATTATACTAGCTGTTAGTGCCTTTCTAACCGAAAAACAGTAATGTTTGCACACGAATTGATGCATAAATAGCTCAAAGTACGTTAAAGTAGATAAGAGCAATAAACAAAGCAGCTTAGTTTGGCCAATCGTTCTTTGTCATTATGATAATGCCTGGCCTTGCACTTTTCATGTGACCTCGTCTACCATACTCATCGAACTTTGCCCACACTGTGTAAAGGATTGGAAATTGTGAAGTATTTACTAAATACATACGTAATTTACATGGATCAAAGAAAATCAAGTTACGAGTATATTCAAATCTTAATGATTTCTTAAAACGAAATGTAATAAAGCAAAGCTGTATTCTATGAGCACGGATTTTATAACAACACAACTGCAGCTTGAAGTATAATAGTGTAATTTAAAGTTTTATGCACATCGAATGATGTTCAATAGCGTCAATAACTTATGTAAGCAGTCAATAATTACCCAAAACGTACATAACAACATTTAAGGAACAAACCGTAGGCCAGTTATGCGAGATACAGAGATAAAGTAATTTACTAACATCAGCTTACTGCCTAAATTAAAATGTGTATTACCTAGTTTGAGCATTTGAAAAGGACTATCGGTCTTATTGCAATCTGCTGCCACTACTTAATTTCCCATCAGAGCCCAATATCACTACAGATGTAACACAAGGTAACCACTAAAATACCGTGCTTGCGGTAACACAGCGATTGGTTCATCTCACAACGGTGCATTATATAGCATGGAGCGTGACTTTCAAGATCTTCGTTATACCATTTTAATTTAATTTTTCAAGCAAGTCTAAGCGAATTCACTTTTCTCCTCCTCTCCCCCCCACCTCCATTTATAAACCAGCTAGATGACAAATCATTATTCAAGGCCATATACACCCAAATATTTAATACAATTCGCATACCTTTGAAGTCGGATTTATAAATCCACTGGTACGACGCCGCATGCATTTCAAACTAGGACAAATCCAGAAAAGACCGGATGGACTGCCATCCTATAAAAACGTGAGCTCGACGAGTCTTAATTTGTTAAGTTTTAATAAATACACTTCTGAGTCTGCACGACATTTCTACTTTTTTGCTTTTTGAAATTAGCAATTTTCGATACCGAAAAGACATAGTGAGATATAAAGAGACAGACATATAAAGAGACATCATAGATATAAAGAGATATTTTTTATGTAGTGGTAAGAAACATAGCGAACAGAGTATTACTTAAGCATTTAGATATTATTGTCGTCGTCGTCGTTTCAGCCTATCAATAGTCCACTGCTGAACACAGGCCTCCCCCACAGACTGCCACAAAAGTTTGTAGCTCTCGTTTTGGGGGGATATTGCTTATTTGTTTATTTATTTAGATGTTCCAGCAAGATGCTGCTGCCCATCTCCTGGTTTACATTTTCCCTCTGTCGACTTTTACGACACCCACGGGATGAGATGGGGTGGTAGATTCTCTTAGGCCGCTACCACACGGCATGTTTTAGATATTATAATAATACGTAATTCAATATCGCACTAAATTAATAAGGTGACGAGATTTTAACAATCTTGGAGCATTTTATAAAACTGATTATAATGTTGACTATTCAAGATACATTGTATAAGTAGAAAACACAGTACGGAAGTGTATTAACTACTTAATTGGTTTAGTTGCTGTTATGTTCATATTTTTTTATTATTTTTAAAGAGTAAACGTCAAATTATCTTGTACATCAATTTTACCACAATCGATTTAAAAATAGAGCTCGTGCAACTCTGTACACGTGACAGAAATTAAACGTATATATATTAGAAATTTAACCAAAATAAAAATAAATAAACACGAATTAACAAAAATATTACTTCACTATAAAAGCTCAGTAGATAAACAATTTTTAATTAATCGATAAATGTTAAATAAAACAGAAACGTTACACTAAAATGCTGCACTCAAATTCTACCTTGAAATTTTACTCTCATCGCGCCCACAAGAATCACTTCAATAAAAAAATCTTTACTTAGAAATAAAAATACGCTTAATTTACAAACATACAACAATACACAATTAATTTAAATATCACGTAAATTGCTAAATAATCCGAAAGTATCTACGTTAATCAAATTATTTAAATTTGTGCTCAATCTAAAACCCCATAGATTTGTACGTTTTAACATTTTATTTGGCCAACGTATGGTAAATATAAATATGTAATGTTTTATGTAAGAGTCACATTGACGCGTAAAAATATCAAATCAACTGAAGGGAAACATTATTATATAAGTTATACGAACTGATGTGAATTAATAAATATAACAATTCCGGGCGGATTGCGAGATTACTGGTTCTACGAACTTGGGCTTATGTCTAGCAATGATCTGTTTACAGGCTGATGATGTTGATAATGATGATGATAAAATAAATATATGAAGTCCTATTTACCTTGCGATTAACCATCTCCTTGGGCATCTTCAGAAGTTGTCAAGAAGTGAGGATCGCAACACTCAGTATCGCAGTCAGTAAAGATATGTCTTGAGTATTAAGTCAGCACGTCTTTTCTATGAAGTCTCCCCAATAAAATCCTTTATCTGAGCAGTTACTACAATATAATCTTTATCTAAATTGAGACCGCAATTGCCGCTATGGCCACACTGATATGAAGTATAAAAGTTATAATTATTATATTATAGTTTTATTCAATAAAGATGTGCTTATTCTTTAGACAATAAATTAATTCACTTTTACGATTCGATAATGCCGTTTTGTTCGAATGTGGTGGTCTTTCGAGAACTAAATAAGAATTTTATTCTATTAGGTAACAGAGAACGATGCAATTGCCTTGGCGCGAGCAGGAAATAAAATTGGATGATGACCAAGTGCTCATGGGTTGGTTATTTCGAACTGATAATTATATTACTTGCTGAATATTCATCAAATTTTTAACCAAATGTAATATTAGAATTACTTCTATAACTTCGTTAAAAACTTCATCATAATTAAAATATATTACAAATAAAAAAAAGGGTCATAATTTTATAACGGCGTGTATAAAGCAAAATAAGTTTTCCCAATACTCAGTGTTTCTTTCTTACGGAAATGGTAATAAAATCGGAATACTCCGATTCCTGACGCAGCTGTACTTATAATAAATAGGGACTTATGTCTGCGGTATTATTAATTTAAAGACGACCTTTGCCTTGAGGTCGGTGCCTATCATGATACTGATAACACCAGGGTTTATTTATCAGATGTCTACTACGTACTCTCTGCATCGTTTAATTGCTAGCTCTATGAAAGATTACGCTTTGTAAATGGTTATAATTGATGTGGCAAAAGTGTGTCCCTACAGCTCAACATCATCACTACCAGTACTAAAATAAGTGAAATAACTTTTTTGGTTTTTTGTTTTTCTCTTGGGTAGCTTGATTATTACACAAGATTTAAGGCTATAGGTAATGTAATAAATTGTAAAGTACATATAAAGCCGTAGGAAACAGCTTGTTGATAATTTATGAGAAATACAACCGGGCTAGTTTTTTTTATATAGAAGAGAGGGCAAACAAGCAAGCGGCTAAACTGATGTTAAGCGATCACCGCCGCCCATGAACATCCGCAACACCAGGGGAGTCGCGGATGCGTTGCCGGCCTTTGAGAAAGGAACAGGCTCTTTTCTTGAAGGTCCCTAAGTCATATCGGTCCAAAAAGTTCCACAAAGTGGTCGTGCGTGGAAGAAAATTCCTCAAAAAACGCACAGTGGTGCATCAAGGTGATGTGGATGGTTTGTGCCGCGTTGTACGATGGTGAAGCTCAGCGGCTGGAATGATTCCGAATAATTCCTCGGAACACTCCCCACAGTAAAGAAGTTAAAAAACGCAAAAAGACGCAACGTCGTACGTAGCTGCAGTATTGCCGCGAAAAGGTTCTCGCTTAGCGAGGGCCGCGGCTGTGATACAAACCTCGGCGCTGATTTTCAGCGAGGCTGACTTCGAACGAGTATTTCGGCTTAGCTGCGACCTGTTCTATCCACAAAAGCAACAAAGATTTATCTTTTATTACGAATTAAATCATATAATCAGTGATCACGTAAATTACTATCAGCTGTAATAAAAAAGCAAAGGTAACGATACTATGTAGTATAAACAAAAATGGCGAGTAAAATTGAATTAACCTCCATAATTATATGATCATATACTGACTTCAAAGTAACAGCTCCAAACATGCTCAAGGGTGTTTTATCCAAACATGCTCAACCAAAACCAAAACCAAAACCACCCTTACTACGTATTTTTTTTAAATCGATCCACAATTAACGATAATATCGATATGTATGTTTACGCCTCACTTTTTGAAGTCGGTTAAAAAGAGGATGATTTACATACATAACATACATAAGATCACGAATGTATCCCATAAGGGGTAGTCAGAGACTGGGCACTCACTATAAAAACAGATGACTGCCACAATCCACGTTTCACCAAAACAATATAATTCACTTGTTGTGATAGGCGGTGAGCCCATCGCCACCATGCGCTGTTGGGTGCACAGTGCAGTTTAATTCCTTATGATGATTTATACTGTGAGATATGCATACACAGCAGAACCTCGGGACTGCTACAAAAAGTCTTAATATATAACTAAAGTAATAAAAGTTATTAATGAAAACGTAATACATGTTATTTTCCGTACGATTATTTGAGCTCCTCGCGCTGGGCACGCCATAATGCGAACATTTATTAGATATATGTCTAAAATAATTGAATTCAGGCAACTTTTTTTCAAAATTCCAACTTTGAAAGTACGGGGACATCTGAAATATTTTAGTAGGTGAAATAGTTAGGTCGGGGCGGGGGACCTTGATGTACAAAGTTCGTCAGCATACCAAATGATTGTAAATGTTTTTTTTTAAAAGTTAACAAGCTGAATAGGCTTACCATTTAGAATAATAGCAGGGTTTTCATAACATATTGTAGATATTTCCTGTTTTGTGTCTATTAAATTAAATTTTGTTTTACTGGATTTAAAACCAATGTATTGCATTTAGACCAATAGGATATTCTAGCAAGATCAGAAATCATTTTATTCACCGCTGAGTTTGTTTTGCACGGCTTCGGTTCGGCTAGGTCGTCAGCGTACAAATGTTACTTGCAGTATTATATCTGACGATATAAGCGGCGAATAAAATGAACAGCAAAGGCCCAGGATTGTATCTCGAGGAACACCTATACCGTCAAGGAGTTTTTAAAATAACTGTAAAACAAATTAACCATTTTTATATTAAGACCATGGAATGACAACTTTGACAATAATAGAGGGACATCCTGGGTGTCGAAAGCACGCGTGTAATCAAGCAAGGTCAAGATACTGCATCTTCAGCATTCTGCGTGGCTAATATGTTGTCGACCACATCAATTAAATCGGTTGTCGTGCTATCCTGCCTTCTGAAACCTGATTGTTGTAGAGGTAATAAGTTATCGTAGTTACCGTAGTGGTTCACCACCCGTCACGTGTGTGGCCTCTGCCTACCCCTTATATGGGACAAAAGGCGTGACTGTAAGTATGTGAAATAAGTTGAGTATTGAGTTCTAAATAATATTCTGTCTGTTGCGTACATACAAGTTTCTCAATGATTTTAGACATGCAATGCAAGATAAGCCCCATATCTCAGACGTCAACGGGAATTGTCTTTTTGGGAACAGGTTTTATTCGTGAATGTTGCCAAATATCTGACAATGTACTAGAATTTGATCTCGATTTATTAATTACATTAGTAATTACTTCTAAATAATATGGAAGCAAAGCTTTTACCATCTCTAATGAAATTCCATCACAATCTATTGCATTTGATGATAAAGAACTGATAGCTTTACTTACCTCTGTTTCTGTTACTTTTTTGAACTCGAATATCGATTCAGACTCTTTATAAAATTCGTAATAAGCAAGCTGGGAAAGTGAAACGTTAGAATCTCCTGGCACGTCTTTCATTAAATTGACCAGGAACTAAAATATCCTCTTTATTTTTTAAAATTATGTTCTTTTTTATGTGTTTCCATAGAGCAAGTGGTTGACTTGACCTGGTTTCTTTCGTTAGTGTAGAATCATATTGATAAAGAGTAAAAAGTATTGTTATATTTTTTTAGTTGTTTTTTAGAATCTAACTTACTTTTCGGTGCCCTTTATCACGTTTTCTCATAATTAACATTATATTATATGTGTTACGTCATTAACTGTGTAGCCCGATAATAGGTATATAGAGATATATAGAGTACAGGCAGAACACACAAGAGACTTTGGTATTCAGGCTTTATATATACTCGTAGGTATGGGCGACGAGAAAATCTGACGAAGCTTCCTAAATGCTGCCTAGCCCAGTTGAATCCTCCTATCGGCGTCTTTTTCGTAGTTGTTTCGACCTGATTGCATTATCTGCCCTATTAACCCTCTAATGCGTCCTACCCCCTTTAACCTTTCAGCCATGACCATTTCAACTTTTTGTGCCTTTATAATAAACGTCAGTTCAATACTCGTAATTCGTGCTTCCGATAGGGGTATTTTCAATTAGCAATATCTCCTAGAATAATTAACTTACAGATGTAACTTTGATGCTGTTTTATTGCTTATCTCAAAATCTGTCGATTTTACCAAACATTATGGTCTTAACGGGCTTGATTTTCACAAAATGTATTAATAACTTGTAGTTTTAAATTCTGTTGAGATTTTTTTTTTTTATTTTGAAATAGTTTTAACCTAATTCTATGAAAGTTTTACATTATTTTTGGTGTCTAACGATGAAGAATATTGTGTCAACTCGAATAAGACTATTTGCGGACCTGTGAAGCCACACTTTCAAGTTATTTCTATTTTTTCGAAGACACACAAAAAGACGCGCAAAAAGTTAAAATGGCCATGGCTGAAAGGGGTAGGACGCATTAGGGGATCGTTTTAGAGTGGAGATGAGATGATTTGGAATACCCGACTGCGACAAAAGCAAACGACTGTTATGATATTCTTGCAGTCGGTGTTTGTATGTATGTACGCGTCTGTGTTAGTACATATGAATGAAGGTATGTTTATTGTTCCCTCGTATATCTTCAATTCCTGTTGTATTTTATCAACTTAAGTATCATGTAATGTGTCATGATGCTCGATGCTTGATGGTTACCTAAAATATTTTGAGATAAATATAATGTGCCACATATAAAATTAAAAGTCCCGATTTTTCAAAAATATGTTCATATTAAATATGACCGTCTTATACTCCCTTAAATTAAACGAAATATTATATTTTGATATGAAACACGAGATTGGAGGAGGCTACGGCAAAGCCAAATGAGGGTTATGATTTCATTACAACAACATTTATATTACGTACATTTATAACACATCGCAGTAACAGACGCTTCGTACCTTATATTCTGCTGCCCGTTACCGGTCTGAGTAATTTTACTTTCGGCATAATTGTGACGGTTATTCCGCCATCTATAATAGACCTAGAGTTTTTTTGGTATTTCTCTTAGTCGACTTTTACGACACCCACGGGATGAAATGGCGTGTTAAACTCTCTAACGCCGCTACCACACGGCAATATTAAAATATATTCATGGTTCAAAATATAGTCATATTAATTCGACAGACGAAAAGTAAAGAATGAACAAACGAATAATGCGGTGCGGTGCTATCGTCTCAAAAGTATTATTATGTACTAAGTGTGCCGTTTAATTTATGGTATAGCAATAAACATTTATATTTGCACTAACTATATACACTAAGTATCTTAATACATTTATGGGCTAACTACCTATAGACATTTATTAAGTAGTGATGCTACTTAATACATTTCTATGGCCTGTCGTACAAATGCCTATGTCACAAATAAATATAGTATACAAACAAAAACAGTTTTACAAACATCAATTTCAAAGACTTATTGCGTTATTTAATAGTTAATAAACAATAATAAAATGCCTTACCAATGGCATGCAGTTCCTATATGTTATATCACGCTGATGCGATGTTGGTCAATAAAGCTTTTTTAATTTAATTAATGTCTTGAAATCATCTTTATAGTATATGGTGAAGTTTTTGCTGTTAGCCTTGTTAGTTTTTACAGCTACGTCGGACAACTGACCAAATTAAATAATATTATTTAGTATTTTATTCATACGATCATGTTGCTCTCGTGTGATAGTTTGTCTTATTATTCTTTTGAATGTAAGTTATATAACGAATGACTCCGTTCGGACTGTTGACTTATGTCGGCAGCTCCGGGCGCGGGCGGTGAGAACCACCCTGGTACGCAGATACATCATGTGTACTATTGGTAACCCTATTTAAGTTCAACATTGACACTTAGCGCATACTACTGGTGGTAGAATTCATTTGCAGGAATTAGTCAAGGTAGAAAACACCGCAGAGCCAATTATTCTGCCGTGAAGTGCAGTCTTATTTATTTATTTAACTTTTTATTGCTTCCTTTACAATAATAGGATACAAAGGGCGGACTTAATGCCTTTAGGCATTTTCTCCCAGTCAACCCATGGAGTGGTGAGATTTTGATTAGGTGTAGCAATAAAGGAAAACAGAGAAAAAAAGAAAGAAAGAGAAGAAAAAATAAAAACCTCATAAATATTATAAATATAGTTACATATATAAATATATACTAAATACATAAACATATACGTATATACGGTATACATTCATATTCAGACCAACTTCTTAAACGAGTATTTATTGGGCACTTTCCTGATGTAATCGGGCAAGGAGTTCCAAAGAAGTGCAGCCCGGACAGTGAAGGAGTTCCTAAAGAACCCGGTGAAATGTGTAGGGATGCAAATCTTATTGTTAGAGGATGAACGAAGAACCCTATCATGTGATGAAGACAAATACTGAAATTTGTCTTTGAGATATGAAGGCGAAAATGGATCATTTAAAATAGAGAAAAGAACAAGCAGTATCTTACCTTATCCAACATTCTCGGACTACCTACTAGGGTAGCTTGGCATTTCAGTGGATTGACAATCACTCCATAACGAGTTGACCAATCTTTGAGAGCGTTTAGATTATTGTTTAAATGATTGATTCCGTTATGAAGATCGTCAATTTCAGATAACACATGTAGCTGTAGATCGTCCGCATACAGATGGTACGAGCAGTCGAAATTGGAAGTGATTAAGTTTATAAAAACAGAGAAAATGATGGGAGAGAGAATGCCGCCTTGCGGCACGCCAATTTCGACATCAACCCAAGCTGTGTTTTTTTTGTGCAACATCAACTGATTGCTGGTGCCCGTGAAGATATGATGCGAACCATTTTAAGACATTAGGCGCGAAATTAAGATGGGATAGGATGGAAAGGAGGATGTCATGATCAACTGTGTTAAAAGCGTTAGAAAAGTCAACTAGCACTACCGCTGTTATCTTTCTTTCTTCCATACCTTGTCTAATGTCATCACTAACTTTGATTAACGCAGTTGCAGTGCTATGACCGCGGCGAAACCCAGACTAATAAGTACTCAGTAGGTTATGTTTCGAAATAAACGTGGAAATTTGCTTGTGAACACAGGCTTCTAAAATTTTGGAAAGAAAGGGCAGAATTGATATTGGACGATAATGATTAGTGAGGTTCGGAACAGAAACTTTAGGAAGAGGCTAAACCAAAGCCTTTTTCCAGTGCCTGGGATATTGACCAGAATCTAGAGAAAAATTTAAGATGTGGGTAATTGCCGGGAGAAGATGTTCTAATATAGTGACCACCATATGTCTGCTGATGTCATCGCAACCCACAGCCTTAGATTTAATATCCAATACGAACTTTTTAAATTCATCCTGGTCAACAGGAGAAAAATTGAATGCCGGAATGTTAAGAGATTGCATTGACGCAATAGAAGCCATAGTTTGGGAACGGATTGTAGGGTCCATTGCTCTGACACAAGCGAAGTGTAGATTTAACTCATCAAGTGAGAGAGAAGGACCACAATCCAGTGTGGCCGGCTTGCCAACACCAAAAGTTCTATGGAATTTCCACACTTCGGCAGATGATAAGTTATTAATATTGTTATGAAAATATCGGCGTTTAGCAGCACGTACGATTTGATTGCACCTATTTCTGGCGGCCTTGAACAGTGACCAGTTTTCCTGAGAACGGTCTCTTTTAAATCTAATAAACGCTCGATTCCGTCTAGACATTGCCATCCGTACGCCCTCCGTTATCCAGGGAGCAGGGGGACGCTTCAATCTAACCTTATGAACAGGTTACTGTGTTTCGGTCTGAAGGGCACTGAGAGCCAGCGTAATGACTTGAGAACTGACGTTTCAGGGGGACGGGTGCAGTGTGGTGACACACAATGTTCTGAGTGACATGCATTTATTATAGGCGGACGTTGTGTTATTATCAGGTGAAAGTTTTGCTCGTATCATCACTTACTCCTATAAAAAACTACATATTCTCGAGATTATTTGTTGTTAAGATTTCGAATCGTCAGTTTGTGTTAATCGTTGCATTCCTTTATACTTAAAAGGAATGCAACGATTAACACATACTGACACAAGGAAACTCAGACTTATGAAGGTTCTAATACCCGAAGACCGCAGTAGTTATTTGCGGTTGACAATGCTGGTGTCGAGTTACCTGATGACGCCTTGTTTTCAATGAAGCATGTGTCATTGTTTTTTTAAGGGCCTTATTTAATCAGAATCAAAATTCAAGCAAACAAACTGTGTTATATTGTAACTATTTTCTTAATCGAATTTTAATATGTATCGAAATTTTTCTTATTTAAGACATTTATTATTTTCCAATATTTATCCACGAAGGTACGCTTATCGTTCAGTTAACGGATGCTCTACGATATCACTTGCAGTAGAGTCATGGGTCACGGTAGAATCTCAGCCAACACTTGTGCAACACTCGCCTGTATTGAGACTCTGTGAATGATCTCTCCATTTGCATTGCTTAAGTGTTCTTGCAGATACGGGAAGACGAGTACGAGTGAATAAACATTATCTGTGGTGGAGGCTCTGCCGTGTGGGGGAGGCTCCGCCGTGTGGTGGCGGCTTAAGAGAATCTACCACCCCATCTCATCCCGTGGGTGTCGTAAAAGTCAGGGAAAATGAAAATCAGGAGATGGGCAGCAGCATCTTCCTGAAACATCCGAATAAATAAACTGCGGTTGCAAACCCGCCTGCCAAGCGTGGCAACTATGGCAAAATCCCCCCGAAGTGAGCGCTACAAACTTTTGTGCCAATCTATGGAGGAGGCCTATGTTCAGCAATGGACTAGAAATAGGCGGAAACGACGACGATATTATACTAGTTACAAGTTCTTGTGGAGAATTAGATTTCGCTGTGTAGTATCAAAATCGGTCACAAGGTTTTACGTTTTTGAAGTTTAACTACTTTGGGCACGATGAGTGTAAATAAATATAGTTTAAATATAGTATAAAGTTTTGCTTTTGTCACGTGTACTCAGTACACGCACATAATAAAGGTCATACAGATCGACAGTATTATTTTATTGTCAGTTATTTCATTATAAAGTAAAAACGTTACCGCAACTTTATATTGCGAAATAGCATAATGTCACGGCCATTACTCATTGCTCCTATTTTAAGACTCAGCTTTCAATTCGTATTATATGCAAATACCCTATTTCTGGGATTCCCGTACAGAACTGTATTAATATCAAAAAGTTCGTAGTTCATCGAAAATGTATATAAGTCCATAAAGTAGGATTTAATAATAAATACCAATTTTATTAGCCGATAGGTGTCCGGCTTTCCATCCGAGCTGTCGTAAGAGGCGACTAGGGTATTGTACGAACAGCCAAAACGCATTTACAAATAAGTTCGTAGATGTGATGTTTTTGACTGTAAAACAAAACTAAATAATCACAATAAAGGTCCAATAATACGCTAAAACTTAGCTCATAAAAGTTTAAAAAGATTAAAATAATAAAGGAAAGTAAGTTCATTTACTTAGATCCGCATGCAAAATATTGAAATGGTGTATATTACCTATCTTTATTCTTTGTCTTTTCAAGAAGGCGTTAATAATAGCAGGCCTACTTTTTTTAGGAATATTGCCCGTACCATGCTGGGCAAGTGGCTAGATGAGGACAGTGCCGCTCTGGAGTAGCGAAGTGTACGAGGAGGACCAAACCATAAAAACAGACGATTTAAGTTGTATTTTTACGACTTTATATACTTTACATGCATGTACGACTAGTCTTGTTTCGGTTTGAAGGGCAGTGGTAGCTAGTAAAATTACTGGGCACATTAGACTTCAAATCTAATGTTTCAGGGGGACGCGATGTTGATAATTTTCATATAAATCAACGGATATTAATATTCAGAAAACTTTGTATATTGTTGTGAGATATTTTGATAAGGATAAAAAGCAAGTTGTTAGTAAGCAAGCTAGCCATGCAAGGTGTATATGACTTAGAAGATCATGATATGGTTAATCGAGGTGCTATAGGTGAGAAATTATACAGTATTATGCCTATTTTTAAATAAGAACATCCCACTTGATGATATTATTGGATTTGCCGCCGACGGGTGCAGGAGAGGAGTAGGTTATAGAAAAATTTGCCGGATATCTTCATATTAAGATATGTATGCCATTCCTGCTCCCTAGACATGCAAAGAACTTCCTCGTAGGTTTTTTGGCAAGGTTTCACAAGCAGAGTTTCATAGCATGCCTTCTTAGAGAATTCGACTTTTTATTTACCCGACGTATGTTCGCTTATGCAAAGTAACAATGCATTTATCCTCTAATAATCCAATATTTACAAAAAAAAAACAGACAAAAGTGGTATGTGCGTTTTTACTAGTGGTAGGATTCCTATGCAGGAATCTGGCTAGGTAGGTACTACTCCAGGGTAAGTTTTTTTTTCCGTGAAGCAGTAGTGTGCAAACGTCGAGTGTTTCGGTTCGAAGGGCACTAAGAACTAGCGTAATCACTGGGCATATGAGACCTCATGACGAGCACAGTGTGGAGTCACACATTAATGTCCTAGGTGACACATCATTTGTTATGGGCAGACGTTGCACGTACCGAAACTTTTGCTCGTCACTTTATCCAATAAAAAAAATGTTTTTAGGCTGAAGCGTGACTCTATCGCGTTCAACTACTTATGCAATGTACATACGACTTTATGTATTCATTAAATTACTCCGCAACCAAGATTACTCTAGTGCTGATTCACGTGTTTGCGTTTATGTACCTACGTATGACAGTGATAACTGATAATGCTAATGTAATAAAGTTACAGTTACCGTGATCAACGTTTTAAAATTAGGACATCCTCCACTTACCAGATATTAATAAAATCTTTGGAGGTTTGTTGCAGGTAACAGTGACACAAATAGTGACAGCGATTGGGTACAACGTCATCTACAGAACAACCTTCGGTACTAAAAAATTCTAATAAACTATGTGTTGTACTGTGAAAATCTTTAACTATGGCGACGAACACAATCTGTGCAAGAAAGTTTAAGCACTTTTAAAATAAGACAAGTCCAGGAAACGTCTAATGAATGGTACCCCTAAAAGTATCTACGTAGCAAAAGTTCGCATTGATAGATGGCCGTGGCACTTTCCATCAAAATATCGAATGACGTCTTTATTTAATTATGATCGCAAACTTTACGATAATTATAAATAGCTTGGGTTTCACGGTAGACTAGGAATATCTCCTCTTAACTTTCAATGCAATTAAAAAATACTTTGTTTATATCTTTTATACCTGTAAAAAAAATTATAATCCTTATGGTTTATAAGTAGTTTGGAGCTCAACCTCTCCGTTTTGTATAGGATAAATCCAAGAGAGAGGCATAAAAGACGATGCCTCTCTCTTGGATGGATTCTGTATCGCAGGCACGTTTTCACAAATTTGACACAAACACCCTAGACCGGAACAACTATCAGTAGGCCATAGAATATATATTTAGGTTTCGAACCTGCAACCCATAGCACAGAAGCCAATTGCTTAGCAACTGAGCCGACATATAAGATTGTGGTTGCCGTTTGTGTTTTTTGAACGATTTATTTAAATAAATATAAAGTGAGAGTCATTACGAGTGAGACGAGGCCTTCCTCGACGACTCATTCTGGCCCAATACGACGCTACTGGTTCTATACTTCAACGACGGCGATTGTATCGTCGAGTCGTGTCGACGTCGAGTCGTAAAGTTCTGTCGAGATGGACGCCTCATGCTCTGTCCGAAGACGAATGCGTAGCACGTGTCATCATCTGCGTAGGTTAGTTTCAGTACACGAACAGACAAAACTTTATCTAAGGTTTTAAACAAGAACGCCACGCACCATGCCGTTTGATTTTCCTGCCAGAACCTACGCGACCGAAACCTGTCTTGTTTCCTCGCAAGCTCTTCCTTACCGTTTTCTTGGATTCTTAAAGCATTTTACTGGTAGTAGAATTCCGATGCAGGAATCCGTCTAGGTAGTACCACCCCTGGGTCAGTTATTCTGCCGTGAAGCAGTAATGTGCAAATATTGTGTTTTGGTTTGAAGGGCCCTTAGAGCTAGCGTAATCACTGGGCATATGAGACTTAAGAACTGATGTCTCAGGGTGACGGGCGCAGTGTGGTGTCACACATAAATGTTCTGGGTGACACAGCATTTGTTATGAGCACACGTTGCACTTACCATCAGGTGAATGTTTTGCTCGTTTCGTTACTGCATTTAGAACATTTAGAATATCATCTAAATTATGTATAAAAACTAGAGTTAACTATATAAAAGTCCCTACGTCAGAACTAGTAATGACATCTGTCGCACAACCCTTGTACTGATATCTTTTATTATTTTCATGAAACCTCTCATAACTTTTTCGTAAGCGTTGGTTAGCAAGAGACTAATTTACATACGATGTTCAATAGATGGCACCACTAGGTGCACAAAAAACTATAATAATAGTTGATAAATTTTAAGTGTAACCTTCATTCATTACATTATTACTAACAACCCAATTTAGATCTTATTTTCACGTTAGTGTTTTATACATAGTCAAGTTCAACTGGAATTGTAATGTTTGTGGTGTTATATATTAAAAAGACCTTTATGTAGTCACAGAAAAGAATGATCATTAAGGATAGTTACAGAATTACACATCTTTGAAATAGTATAATCCTGTGCATGAATTAGGACAAATTACAGTTTATCGTCTTTATAAGAGCAGTCCAGTATCCCAAAAATAAATTGGGGCCTAAGCACTAAACTATTCTCATTGATATATGTAGGTATACACATATCTTGTGAAAGATGTTAAATAGTTTCATTATAAACTTCTTAAAACAGAATCAGTGTTAAAATGAAATCGTCTAGTCTGGAATGCAACAACGGCGTGGGAAGTTCAACTGTGTGGATAGTTAAATTAATTAAACTCGTTGTGTTACGTACTGGTTACATTGCCATCGTTCCATGCTTACTGTAATATATGGCATAATAAAAACTAGAATTGGGATCAATAAGGTTAATTGATAGACAAAAATCAATTGAAATATTCATAAAGATTCCAAATTCATCCCAATTTTCCTTCTTATCTTAAGGATAACTTCAACTTTATTTTTCAACTCTTGACCGTGAACCTCGTTCCTCCTACGCTCAAGATTCGTATTCCTTAACATAGTACTGGATTCATTAATTCATCTTTCACAGTTCAGGCCATACCTCTTTGGAACGCCCTGCCTGATGATGTGAAAAAAGCACGGAATAAGAATTCTTTCAAACGACTGGTTTGCCAACATTGTTTGGAGGAAAAGAATATCTGACGATTTAGACTTTTTTAATTATTAAATATTTATGCTTGTATGTATGTATGTATGTTTGTATATATGTATGTATATCGTCGTCGTCGTCGTCGTTTCAGCCTATCACTTATCCACTGCTGAACATAGGCCTCCCCCATATATTGCCATACAAGTTTGTAGCTCACAATTTGGGAGGATTTTGCCATAGTTGCCACGCTTGGCAGGCGGGTTGGCAACCGCAGTTTTTTTTTGTTTAGATGTTTCAGGAAGATGCTGCTGCCCATCTCCTGGTTTTAATTTGCCCTCTGTCGACTTTTACTACACCCACGGGATGAGATGGGGTGGTAGATTCTCTTTATAATTTATAATTATTTTTAACAGTCACTTCGTTTAGTTTCGCACCTGCAAACATGATTTTTACTTTCCCCAGGGTTGAGTGGTAGAAAATGCCACAAGGCATTAAGTCCGCCAATCGTTATTATCTTCGAGTAAGGTACAATAAAGTATTAAATAAATAAATAAAATAAAAGATACTAAAAACTTTTTTATTTAAAAGAAAGGAAAAGTTTGATTATTATTTTTATCAGTTGATGCAGCCTACTATAGATTGAAACGTTTAATAAACTTTTATCGTCAGTTGAATGCGTTATGACCTTTGGCGCAACTTGGAAACTGATACTTGATATCTTTTTTGAATTTTGTTATCTATTTGTATTTTTCGAGATACGTTTTTGTGGACAGTTATCTGAAAATGTATTTCAAGACCGGATACTTGTTTCTCGTATTGTCTCCCATGAGTTCCAACTAAATATTTAGTAAAAGTGTATTATAATTTACCATCGATACGATATTCTTACGAATTTTAAAATCTTGCTTCTTGTTTCAAGATAATAATTACTTATCTAAAAATTAATATTTATTCATAAATATGTTACATTATCACTGGCAAAAAGCTTAGCTTAGCTTAGGACTTTTGACATAATAAAATATATTTGAATAAATAAAATGCAGTATTTATGTTTCGTTATTTATGTTATTAAGGGCGACAAACGGGCATACGCATGATGGTAAGTTGTTACACACACTTTAATTGATGCTTCATAAAGAATCATGATGTATGTGCATTATTCCTAAGGACCGAACGACCTAGGGAATGCTACGTGACCAGTAATTCACTCATCATACACTTTACGCTATGATCCTGTGAGAGCGTGATCCTCACGCGGCCAAGTAGCGGTCACGTGTACCTTTAAAGAAACTTTAATGAAGTTTTTAGTTGTCCTTCATGCTCAGATTGTAAAGACAAACCATTAATGTTTCATACTTTTATGTTAGTTAGTTATGTTTCATTCTTTTTATTTTAATAAAGATCAATGACTCAGTTAATAGAATCACGCGTTACTTTGTCGCAATTCATTACAGTAGATGAGAGAAATAAAGATAATTTGCGGAGATCCTTACCCATGTTTCTCTTGAAATGTAATTTAATTTTTTTATAAGAGAAAGTCACGTGACGACCGAACACTCACCAAACGTTCACCTGTTGGTAAGTGCAACGTCTGCCCATAGCAATTGCGCACCCAGAACATTTCTGTGTGGCACTTCACTGCGTTCGTCCACTACTACACTAGCTCTCAGTGCCCTTTATTCCGAAAATTTGCACAATACTGCTTTACGGTAGAATAACAGGCCCTGCGGTGGTAGTTACCTAGACGGATTCCTGCATAGGGATCCTTCCGCCAATAAACTCCCCTCCTCTTAAAACTTTTTCATTAAATCTGCGATTACTGCGTTTAACGGTACAAGGTCGCACTCGAGTACCTTTAACCCAACGGTTATCGGTTCTACGATATATATATATATATATATATATATATATAGACGATTATTGGACAAAGTGACGAAACGAGCAAAACGTTCACCAGATGGTAAGTGCAGCGTCTGTCCATAACAAATGCTGTGCCACCCAGAACATTTTTGTGTGACACACACTGCGCCCGTCACCCTAAGACATGAGTTCTTAAGTCTCATATGCGCAGTAATTATTACGCTAGCTCTCAGTGCCCTTCAAAATGAAACACAGTAATGTTTGCACACTACTATTTCATGGCAGAATGACTGGCCCTGGGATGGTACCTACCTAGACGGATTCCTGCATAGAAATCCTACCACCAGTCGAAAATATGGCGGGACCATTGCCTCCTCAGCTTGCTGATCCTTAGGGCTAGGTCGGTTACTCTAGTAATGATCGGAAACTCCGAGCATAGACCTTTCCTTAGCTTGCTGAGCAACTCTGAGCTTTATCATGCGACCTGCAGTGAAGGACCACGTCTCGGTTCCGAATATCATCATTGGCAATGGCAACATGCACTGGTTGAAGAAATAGGTTTTGAGACATTGAGGTGCTGTCTTGGGAGACAATATTGAGGTCCTTGAGCATAATTCTGCCATAATGACTATGTCGTCGGCAAATCGAAAGTAAGTGCATTCGCCGTGTTAAAACCTTAACCTTTCCAGTCCACAGTAGCTCAAAGACATCTTCCAAGGCAGTGATAAAAAAACTCGGGGATATTACATCGCCCTATCTTACGCCTTTCTGCAATTGGATCGGTTTCCATTCACTCTCTGTGTCTGTAGTCGGACAGTCATTGTAGCTTGTGTGATCTTCTGTAAAAAATTAACGAGTTAACTTTAACGGCGAAATGATATCTATTCATTAATAGGAACAATAATTTATATTACAATCTGTCAAACTTAAACAAAAAATAATAATACTGGCTTGCTGAATGCTAACCTGAAGATGATACTAACGAGTAAGCAATCAATAACTTTTGAGAATCCAGATATCTTATAAAATATTCCGATCCCCGGTGCTGACACCACTAAAATTGTTAAATGCAGTTATAAAATTGTTAGTAGCAATTTTAAGTTCTAATTTACTACGTTCGCGGTAGTGAGAAAAAACATCATAAACTAACCAATCCGCATGGGAGCCGCATTCTGGACTCTAAAACCCTCTCCGTAAATGAGAGGATGTTTGTGCTCAGCCATGGAACAATTATAGGCCGGAACTTTACTTTTGTTTATTTATATAAATTAAAATAGACGTAAAAAGTTACAAAATGAATTGTTACAAAATAATGTTATCTGGTAGGTACTCGGATTACTGGATAACGTAATCGTTAATACTTAACAGACGTTGGGCGTGACAAACTGTTAAGCAAAGCAACGTATTTGTATCTTTAACGTCCGTTGGTTTCGTTTTTAACGTTTATCTGTTCGTTAAGTGTTGATGGAACAACCGTTTGAAAGCAAAGGTTCCTTGTAATGGGTAGTAAATTAAGAGTTAAAATAGATAATACTGAGCATGTAGTTGTAGAAGCAGTGTTATATAATATTCGTAGACAAAATAGATAATCGACTGGTTGTATAAAATTAAATCAAGAATAACAAATTAGAATCAAGTTATTATCAATAATCACCTCTGATATCTCGATAACAACTAGACTTTTATTTTCGTATTCATATTCGATATATGATAGACCCACTAAGAATGGATTTTACAATCATTTACTCCTTAATGTCAAGATCAAGGGGGTAATGCCGTTTTCCTCTATAAAGACCTTAACATAACAATAACTTCCGTGCGTAACCGGAGCAGGTCCTACTTCTTAAATAAAAATGACGCGTCCTACTTATATATATTTACACATACTACCACACTGGCAATATCTAAAATTCATTTCCATAGAAAGAAGACTAATATAAAAATTAAGAAATGTAAACTAACATTAAAAAGAAAATTAAAGATTATATACTAGTAAAATAATATGGTAGCTTAACTTAGAAATTAATAATATTATTTTAAGTTAAAAGTCTAATACTTTTATCGATGTTAGATAGTTAGAGGAGCGTAACGCCTACAAACTATGATTATAGTTAGTCGACGAAGAACTTTGTAATGTTTTTGTAATCTTTGTTTGAATAAATAAAATAACTAACATATCCATTGACGTTACGTTTACGTTTACGTCTTCTGAAAATATTGAAGCTGTGTGTGTGTGTGTCTTGTGAAAATATTGAAAATGCAAAGCGGTCAATTGAATAAACGTTAAACTTTGTACGTTATTGCCAAATTCTAACGTACTTTCAAAATTTTACGTAACCTAAACCATACCTTATATTATATTTCAGTATTCGAAAATACCTTGATTAACTCTAAACATAATTCGTATCGTTAAGTTGCAGTATGGTATATTTTATAATATAAACTATAATACTAGCCTATTTAATAGGTTTGTCTGTATTATAAATATACTGTTTCCCAAATAAAAAATAAGTAAAGAAAGAAAATACGATGGTCTTGGCCTAGTTTAGTCTTAGGAAGACGCGTATTCTGCGTTTTAGGATGCCTGCTAGCTAGAGGAACTAACAATCTGTGCAAAAGGACAGGCAACAATTGAATGCGTGAAGCTGAAGGTTAGATTAAGAGGCATGCTTTGGTAGTGTATGTGTTTATACTCGTAGTGATGTGGTAGTCTGCAAGCTACAGGTGATTATGACGGAGTAGTATTTTAAGGAAAGAACATGGATTCGACTTATGTCTCACAGTTGGTAATCCCTCTGTAAAACATCGGTCGAATATCTGCCCTAGTGGTGGTCAATCTACATACAATGAAAATTGTACTTTCCTCTGTATAATTTACTATGGGGTAAACACTTATTTGGCGTGATTTAATACACGCCTGCGTGTATCTGTGAGGCCCCCTGATGTAGACACTGGGATACTTCCTAAGAATTATTATTTTTTTTTAAATATTTTCAATCTGTTAATGGCCCGCTGCTGGCCGTAAATCATACACTATGATTTCAAATTTAGTAATAATAATACTGTCTTTAATTATGATCTAACGTAAATAATATTATTGCGATACCGTAATGTAAATATTTTCTTAATATTTCGAAAATGCAGGCAATGAAGTGCGCGAGCGTTTGCCATTGATTACGGGTGATAACAAGTGTAATACGACAATAAACAGACAAAAGGTAAGAGCATAATGACCGTAGCGCCCAACCGTAGCGTCGCCGTAGCCGCATTGGCGGGCGGAGCAACCGCTCAGTCTGTGACCAGCTTTCGATGCGTCCACGCACCGAAACGAACGTTCCGTAAAGGAATACGAACGTAATGTTGATTTGCGCGCGCTTTATATTCTCATTTGTTTTTTGTCGTTTGTATATAAATTTATGAACTGTGATTTTTAAAATTACAAAAAGGTCTGATAATCAAAATAGTCAGTTATTCTTATTATAAAATTGTGTTTAAAGATAACAATGGTCGTTTTATCGTGACGGTGCGCAAGAGTGGGCTCGACGGCAAAGGCCGGTGGGCACAATGAGACCGCCGCTGAATTGGCACAAATGGCTAGTGTTGTCGCTGCTCGGATTGGCTTTGTCCGCTTGGCCAATTGGCTGCGATTATAGTTCCATCACCGAGAAATTTGGAGCGGAAGCTGTTGCTCGATGCAATGAAAAATGCCCGTTCCAGGTTAGCATTATTTGTATTCTATACCGTGTAAGCCAGTAAAAAGCATTTCATCATCTAATCACTTGCACAAAAAAAGAAGATATTCCTATTTTCCCGCTTTTATCCTTGTTTAGAATGTTAACTGCTCATATAATAGCATTTTTTTTTTTTGATATTAATGTTTCATTTTGACTGAATCTGAGATTTCCTTGTTTCGTTTCTTAAAATTTAACTTTTATTACATTTTCACAAAGCTTTTCTTAATAAGAAGCGACAAATTAAGTTTTTAAATACCATACATAATGTAATCAACTCTTGGAGTATTTGGAAATTAAGTTAAACTATGCGATAAACCAACAAAACGGATGAATTAGCGTTAATTTACTGCTTTAAGTAGGAAGCGAGCACAAGCAGCTAGAGCAAAGACCTACACACTGGAACGGGAATAAGTATTTTATATATTTACTTGATGTTTACTCTATTTATTATCTACTATTTTATATACGTATTTTATAGCCCGTTGAATAATTATTCTAATTTTTTTTTCTAAATAGTATCGAACAAATTGATTATTTTTTATTATATAAATTGAAATTTAATTGAAATTAATTTTAAATAAAGCATGCGTTCATAATGTCGAAATTTCACTTACAATAAAAAAAAGCTCACATAAGATTATATCCACCATTTAATCAAGGAAGTAGTAACTAGTGCTAACCTCCTATATAATAGAAGGACTAGTAGTTCAGTATTTGGATTCCAAATATTTCAAAACTTACGTGCACAAACCAATGACTTTGTAGTCATTGGTTTTTAGTTATGTTAATTAGATAACTGCATATTTAATAACATTGAACTAGCACTGGACGAAGGAGATTCGACGAGCGTTTGTTTTATATTATCAAAAAACGGCAGATAGTTCATAGAATCCGGCGTTACTTTGCGGAAATTACAGTAAAAAAGAGAAATAAAGTTAGTTTAGATCTTATCAACCTTATTTTTATCTGTAATATAACTGCAATTGCAGGTCATGACTTGTGAAGATGTTTTTTGCTAAGTTAAAGCATATTTTATCATAATGTATCTAATAAAGTGCCTTAATAAAAAAAACTTTTGTATTGCAAAATATTTGTAATCTTAATTTAAAAAAGCGTTGCCTGGTTTAAAGGGTTTGAGGGTGCAATTCAAGCACATAGTCCACCTGACAGTAAGCAGTCACTATGGCCTATAAACACGTATCCACATCCACGATGGTGAAAATACGTTGTTCCGCACCCCTGAAGACAACAACGTAATGCCCCTTTGCCAGTTATTGAGCCTCCGGTTGCCAAATGCAAAAGGCAGTACAGTTATGCCGCTACTATACGTTGATATTGTGAAAGCCTGCTCCTTCTTCAGTCGAGTCATCACAAACACATTAAGCGAAAAATTACATCGCATGTTCGTGTCCGCCATTTGACTACTGCCGTGGCCTTCTATCTTTTTTGGTCGTGAGGAAATTAACATACGAGTAGATACCCCTGCGCGGGGGCAACGAAGAGGTTATGCCGGATTCGTACCCCACTAAAAACCCCACGGTGTTCCTCTCGTCGCCATTTATCGGGACTGAGGGAACGCTTTCGCAACCCCGACGGCGATGGCTCTCAGAAGGCCTTCGTTGGGAGGGCAGAGCTACAGGACTCTACACAGACATACAAGAGATGGGCAACACCTCGAGTCCTAAGGTACCACGCGACGGGTTACTCCCGTGTCCGTAATATCCCCCTTTTCTCGTCGGTTATTCATCAACGACCAGTAATATGGCCATAGCAAAGGTACTGATGCTGTTGTTCCCCTCGGAAAAAGTAAAAGGGAACCACAGGTCAAGCACACTGGGAGATTACCTGACCTAGCACCCTGTCGTGACATCTCCTAGTACAAGCTTTTACGCTTAGTTGGAACGGTTAACAGAAATATTAGAAAAGTTAATAACGTGGGTGTGATGTTTGATTGTACAGCCAATTTTTATTGTTAATTATTTGACTAACATTTAGTATTTTTGACTGTATAATACATTATAACGCATAGACGTTTCATCAATAAAAGAAAACTGGTGCCATATCAGTCTTTGGAATTATGTCGCAAAATGGTAAAAAATATCTACATAATGATGGATCGCAAGCCTGCATAAATAAAGATCTTGATAACTTTACGTCATACGAACATAAGTACAAGAAATAAATATACTATTAAGTTCTAGAAAAATACAGTAAAAATTTAAATACGTGCGAAAGTAGTTAGTGGTTAACGTCTTCATAGATTGCGTAGAGACAGAATGGGAATGTAATAACGACATTTGCCACGTTTGGGATGTAGATTGGCAACCTCACAAACGCATACTGCCTGTCCCAGGTTTATATATTCGTTTAGTCCTCTTAATAGAGACTCACATTACGAGTAACACTCACAGATCTGCTGTGAGAGTAAATGGAGCAACTCCTTTACTGTTCTTGTTAATACATTACTGTTATTAGACAACTGTGAAGTAAACAAGAATAAACAGTGATTATATAAACCGGGTTGTAATATACGATAACAAAACAATAAATTACAATATAAATTTTATTTAGACTCTTCTATACTTTTATTCTTTTTTATATTAAAAAGAATATCATTATCAGCCTGCTATATGATGATGCTAGATAATTCTTATCCCGCACTTCAACTTATTCCATAATCATGTAAGAAAATAAACTTTCAAGATTTAAATGTTTTTATTTTCAAGTACTATATAACGTTTAATAACGGAAATGACAGACTCCGCCTCGTTTGATCGGTTATATGTGTATTGAAGTAACATTATTATCAATTTTCTATTGACAAAATTCTATCTTTATTTTATTTATTAAACATGTACATGTTAAATAATTATACAGTATAGACACAAATACGAAAATACTATAAATACAACTAAAACACAAAAAGCGGAAGAAATATAATCGAATTCTCAGATGATATTTTTCTCAAGAATATATTGTCAGACCAGTCTTTGGAATGATTTCTTCGGACGTTCTTCGTCCGGAAGAGCGTTATAAAGTATAGCTTGAACAGTAAAAGAACTAAAAAACGTTACTGTGCTGGGGAATACGTATATTGAATTGAAACTGTTTAGACAATGAGGTTATTTTCTATTTGATAGAAAATTTGTAGAATCAGCAAATACGGGGATGAAGCTGCGAGTACAGCTAGTTATATAATTTTCTTATCGTTAGTAAATTATTAATTCTAAAATGTAATTAGATCTGACTATGTAATATAACAATACATTGTAATGTTTCTTCATAAACCATTTAATGAGTATAAATCAACACGGATCAAGAATATCGTAACTCAGAAATTGTTCCATTGATAGGCGGGCGATTAACAGGCCATTGGCGACTACGCATTGCGATGATCTCCAGTCTGTTTGTTTGCTAGCGCAGGTTCAACGCACATCTAATTGTTGGCAATTAGCGGCCCACTGTAATGAACGCAACCGTGCTAAATATACAGCGTTGTTTCTACACAAATTGCAACGCTCCCCATGGGACATTTACACCCTTGATCGTCGCCATGTGGCAGTGCTTGTGTAAAATGACAATTTGCAGAAGTATTACGATTAGTTTTTTTATGAAAGATAGTGATAAAACGAGCAAATTTCGTTAACCTGATGGTAAGTGTAACGACTGCCCATAACAAATATTATGTCGCCCAGAAAGTTCAATTACAAAGTTCTGTGTACCACTATATTCGTCATGCTGCGTCGTCAGTTCTTAAATCTCATATGTCCTGTAGTTACTATCAGAGCGAAATACAGTTAATGATTGCAAACTATTGTTTGACGGCAGAGTTACTAGTAAAATAAAAATAGTACTAAGTACGATTATTGTACTCAGTTTCATCATGATTAATTTGCTAACTTTATAATTATAATATGATGCATCAAAAAATATGCAAATGTCCAGTACCCCTTAATAACAATTAAAAATAAAATAAAATTAACATAATATTTCATGGTTACATTATATTGTTTTACTATTTAAAAATTATTTTACGGAGTAGAAACTATTCTCTGCCAGCCATAGAAAAAGGTTTAATAGATATTAATTGTCAATACAAGTAATTACTGTAAAATGACAAACAATACATGTCTTATAACTGAGTACAGGCATTTGTGGGAAGGTTTCAGGGCCGGAATTAGTATACCACGTTGGTCCGATGAAAGTTAGAGATCTTCACATGACCTCGAAATAATTTTAGTTCTCAGACGTGCAAGCTTTCTTGTGAAATCTTGCACGTCTGTGGCATCACTTAAAATTTCAATTAACATATTTAGTAGTGTAAGTAACGGGGATCGCACCACGATCACTCACGTGCTATGAAGCTTAAAGTTAACACTTAGCGCCCTGAGCTGCGACTTACCATTAATAACACTAGGCAACACTCGTAACTTGAAAAACTTTACAGCGTATTTTGTAGATAATCATGCCCTTTATACCGGCAAAAAATCATATATATTCATGCATACATAACTACATAGTCACTCCTTTTTCCCATATAAAGGGGTAGGCACTGGCCACAGCTCACTTTCCGCCCCCGTGGGAAACGAGACGTGATGGGTGGCGAACCAAGTCGCCGCCGTTTTGGTTAGAGTCAAAAAAGATGTTTACTCCCCATTGCGTTTCCACGAGCAGCACAGTGACAGTGACATTGTATATTATGGTGTTGTTTTGCAGGAGTTAAAGGGTTTTCCCTACGAATACTTTCGTCGTCTCTTACGACACCTCAATAGGAAAGAGGTGGGTGCTATTTTACTCCAATTACGTATAGAAAAAGAGAAATTTATTGAAAGAAAAGACTTTTTGTGACGGATTTAGGGATAGCTTTAAATTTGAGAAATTATTATAATAACAACTTTTGTTGTTGGTATTTACTTACTTTTTTCACCATATCTCGTTTTTGTGTTAAATCTTCGAATTTGTTATTAATATTTCTCAAAATGTCCACAAAAACGCATTACGTCTTTGATTACGAAGTGTTATTTTGCATACTTCATTCGCACCAAAGCAAACATTTGGTGCTACATATGTTCTATACTTCGTGCCACAAGAATTTAACGTTGGTTTAATGGGAAAGCAATAGAGATGCCTTTTGGTCAACCAATGATTTGGCGAGAACCTAAGCATCACGGGAGTTAATGTTATTTCTGTCTCACAGATGGCGAAGGTTTGTTCTAAGAAATCTAAGCACGCACTAAAATACGTAGAGGTGTCCCCTGTGACAAAAACAACTCCACATTCGGAAGATCTTCCATTACATCAGCCACCAAGTCACATTGAACATTAAACTACGACTTATCAAAAACGTAGTAAAAGCATTGAATAAAGACGGCCCAGGCTTCAAGTTTTTAAGCCAAACATTTCAAACATTGCTTTGAGTGATGCGAAAATAAAAGAATGTGGGCCAAACTTTAAGAAGTTAATTAAAAATCTCTTGTTCGTTTCGAACTTAAACAATGAAGAAAATAATAGGTTGTTTGTATTTGTTGACAACGGACATTTTTCGGAAAATAACCGATCGCCCCAATATAAAAGCCATGTGAATCAATTTATTAAATGCTTATAAGGAATTGGATAGTAATATGTCGTTAAGGATACACTCACACCCCTTGTTTTTTTTTAAAGAAAATTTTGTTGCAGTAAGTGATGAGCACAATGAGTGCTTCAACCAAGATTTTACTTCAATTCAAGCGTTATCAAAGGAAATAGACCCCTGCAATGCTACTGCTGGTTTTTGATTAGGGAGACACCAACTTCTGCTTAAAAATGGCAAGCCAAAAAAACAAAAAAGTATTTTTTTTTTACTACAAAATTATTTATTACTTTAAAAAGCTACTAAAACTGTATATCAAAAATAAATTTCTATTAAAAGTTATACATGGCTGAGATGTTTCATGTACTGTCCTGTTCTCTGTAGCATGGTGATTTTGGCCATCATCACATAATCATCTCTGAGGGAACAAAAGTATTAATTTTGTTATGTAGTGTAATAATTACTGAATTATGCGCAATAAAAATAGTACTTTTTTATAACATATAAATTCTAACTTCGCAAATTTATAACACTTACTAAAATTATGTAAATGTCCTAGAAAATGTCAGTGAAATCAGAAAATAAGTATTGTAGCATTCAAATTCTGTTGAAATGCCTTATGAGTTATTTTTCTGTGAAAAAAAATCCCCAAAACGTAACCACAAGTATCGCATTTCGGCGCTGAAGCCATAAAGGTTTTACCGGGTTCCGGTCACACGCTCGCAAAAAATCTAACGAGATACTGCTATGCTGTTGTAATTGATATTATTTAACATCATAGCAGTCTGTGTAATAGTGATTCCCTTATTATATTTTGTACTCAGTTTGAAAAAAATAGAACTGCCTCCACTAACAACCAGCGTAACGAAATGTTTTACATCAATTCGTGACATGAAGCTGAGTGGAGACCATTTTGGTTCCAAATTTTCTCATTACTGTTTTGAAAATATGTTGGATTTTAAGATAAATATTATATATAATATGTTTTGTTAAATTTTAGTGTAATATTTTATTATGTTTATACCAAATAAACTTATTTCTATATTTTTTATATCTTTCTTCTAATCGGACGATCTCTTCAGTTAAGCACCTACCTTACTCTTTATTGTTGCGTAGAGTCATGTTAACTCAACTGTCAATTCTAAAAATTATGTCAACCTATATTTAATCAGGACCTCTTTTAACATAAATTGTATTTTTTTTATAATTTACTAATCTTATATTTACGCTGCCGTATATTTTAGTTACCAATAGCTGTCTATGCAGCATGATTGTTTATATTATAGCTATAGTTGGTAACTAATCTATTGAGCTAATCCAATAAATCTATCCACTGCGGGCATTGTATAAAACGCACAATCCATAACTATGATCAATAACATTTGGCCTCGTGTAAATGGTCCATAAGAGATACAGCCACAATTAAACGGAGGCCCCAATCATCAAAACCGATATTTTTGTGTTGCACTAATTAATTGGCTTTGGCTGGCATTCCATCCCAGGAGCCAGAACTGAGTAGGCCAGAACGCAGATTGCTTAGTTACAGGGCAGTGTCAGATACTTGTTGATTCAGTAGGCGTCATGGCTGAGCTTATGGCTTCTGCGTCACGGGTCGCGGGTTTGATTCCCGTATAGGATAAATATTTGAATGGCCTGCAGATAGTTGTTCCGGGTTTGGGTTTTTGTGCATGAGGAATTTATGCCTGTAAATGCACCTACGATACAGGAAAAATCCTAGTCTGGGGCAACGTTTTATAAAAAAGAGAGAACAAGTCGTAGCTTAAGAAGTATAAAAAAACCCTTACTATTTTAGTCGCTGTGCCTGTCACGAAAATAAAAAGCAAAAAACTGATATTTCACTTTACAAAGTGTACGTTTTTGTCAGGTAAATCTTATTGCGACATCAACGGCACGCTCCAGTGCGCGTGCGGCGTCACGCCGGAAGTTATAGGGACGGTATTCCACTGAATGTGCCATAATATCCTCTCCTGCCGTAGAAAGAACTTCCTCCGTTTATTAGTAACACAAAAAAGTGTCCTCCGTTCTGATTGCTTTTTTGTATTCCAGAATCGAACCGCAGATGGCCATTTCGACGTGAATTGTGCATCCGATTGCAGTGTGCAACAAGTGAGTAATATTTTATTTTTTATATAAATAAAACTAACGTAACGTATATTGTCATATATGCTTATTACGTATCATTCGTTACATTTAGGAAGTGGCGAGAGTAAAATTTTCATACATTTGCTTATTTGATACAAAAAAGTCGATATCGTCGATAGCTTACATTTAAAAAATTATCAACTACGTCAAAATTTAATACGCGAGCAAGCGAAGAACATAAAATTCGAGGGACCGATAAGCTATTTATTGACAATTTTTTATTTCTATTTTATTGACAATTGCCTAACAAAAGTTTACGATTTCAGAACGGAAATCGGTACATTATCTTTTAAAATTAAAAACAGACCGTTAATCTTCTTTCGGAATATTTTCTTTATGCAAGTAAGTGAAGAAACGAGAAAGTCGTTGACCTGATGGTAAGTGGATGGTTTACTGGTAGTAGGATGTCTGCAGGAATCCGTCTAGGTAGGTACCACCCCAGGGCCAGTTATTATGCCGTGAAGCAGTAGTGTGCAAACCTTACTGCATTTTGGTCTGAAGGGCACTGAGAACTAGTGTAATCACTGGGCATATGAGACTTAAGAACTGAATTCTCAGAGTGACGAACGCAGTGTGGTACCTACCACTCCGTAATGTTCTGGTTGACACATCTGTTATGGGCAGACGTTGCACTAACCATCAGGTAAACGTTTTACTTATCCCGTCACTTTACCCAACAACAATAAAGTGCCTTGTCTGCCCATAACAAATTGTGTCATCCAGAACTTTCCACTCGAAAGTCCTGTGTAGCGCAGCACTGAGCTCGTCAAATAGTAAATAAGTCAAAAATATAACTTATGTAATTAATACGAAAATGACGTATTTTAAAATTATCCACAGAGTATTAAATATATATAATATGATTTATGAATCCAACAAGAATCCTGTGTGGATGATCATTGATTATTAATTTCAAGCATTTAGCATTAATTTTTTTTTCCATAAAGTGATGAAACGAGGAAAACGTTCACTTGATGGAAAGTGCAACGTCTACCCATAACAAATGCTGTGCCACCCAGAACATTTATGTGTGACACTACACTGTGCCCATCACCCTGAGACATAGGTTCTTAAGTATCATATTCCCAGTGATTACGCTAGCTCACAGTGCCCTTCAAACCGAAACACAGTAATGTTTGCACACTACTGCTTCACGGTAGAATAACTGGCCCTGGGGTGGTACCTACCTAGACGGACTCATTCTTTAGTAATTTCATCTGTTTTGTAATGGCTGTTTAGATAAACTTTATTTTATTAAAACAAGTAAACACTTATTACAGAAATTTTGCAAATTAACAACTCTGTAACCATCGAAAATAATTATCAAAGTTTATAATTACTCAATGATAACTTAAAGTCATCATTGAACCTACGACCTAGTTTACGTGATATTAAGTATTTAATGAATTCTATATGAAAACATTCGATAATATGCACTACACAGTGTACTGCACTCAGTCACGACACAGATTTGTAACAGAAAAAATTTGTATACTTACTATGTTGCAAAAGATAGGTAAAATTTACTTAAGTCAAAAATAGGTCGCATAATCTGCCTGGCGAAACAAGTTCTACTAGTTCTAACTAACGACTTGAAACAGAGCATAAAGTGTTAAATACACGCTCAACTTTAAATTTGTGTTTATGTTGTGTGTTAAGAATTAAAAGATGTGTTATCTTCGTACAGAAGTTATTGGGATAGTATATAGTGTTTATGCAGTACCTAGTACTGCATAAACACTATAAAAGTTTTTAAAGGTCTATTGAATAAACAGTTACAAAGACATCAAAAGCGTTAGTTATCAGATTGGCTAAAAAGTTTTATTTTCACAGAAAAAGAAACTAATGAAATTATATTATAGATAAGCATCTGTTTAAAAGTAATCGTAAAATTAAGTCGCTGTTACTTAAAATACAAATTGGGAACACTGCCTATTTGTAGATTTGCTATCCATCATTCATAACAAAAACTGACATAAAACTGGCTGTTCCCGCCAAACTTTGACAGTTACTACTGGTTTATGTCAAAATTATCAGTTAAGTCCAATTTACGCCCCATCGTCCGTGTAGACGACAGCAAAAACACATAAGTGGAGGAACAGGGCGCGTACCCGGTACCCACGACGCTTCTGTGAGTCTATGACAACCAATTTATTAACAAATCTCGGACAGTCTTTAATATTTATAGGCATCATTTAGAGCACCCACTGCGCAGTAACAGTATTTATATTTTTAGTAGGTGCGTTGTCACCCTGGTTGACTAAGGAATGTATCTCTATATCAGTATCTACGGGTATCTTCACTTATTTTCTAAAATATATTGGATTTTTGATATTACTTCACCGTAGCATTTTAGAAGATCATGGTAATTCTCCAATAACGCTGATCAATTTTGGTACAGTCAGTATCTGCTCCTATCATGTACAAGTTTTTGTAGTTTTGCCTCTGTATTTCATTACATGTAGCCAAAAACATTACTCGGGAAAAAGGATAACTAACACTGAAAATTAGATTAAAAGAATTTCAGTAGTTTCGATGTGCAAGATCAACAGCGAGAGTAGCAGCTCTGATTTATAAATAATAGTATTTTGTCGATTGATCAATTAGATTATCCTGCAAAATGTTTGCATCTATTGAAAAATACGTCAGAACTTTTCCAAAAAAAAAAAGACTTGTGGTAACAGTAACCTTCATCAATGCGAGTAGGGAATCGGCATACCCAATTGACTTGTTTCTGTTTACTTTTGGACCGACAATAATTTGTGTTCTATTGTAAATCATTTAGGTAGTCAGTTTAATTTATTTCGTGTTATATCCAGATTTATTACAACATTTCCTTTATTATTATTACATTTGTGAAACGACAGAAGTTTAAAAATGAAAAGATTTAAAAGACAGAGTAATTTATATCAGATTCCTACTATCCTTTTTATGTACTATTTTGTGGGGCGGGTAGTTAAAAGAACTTTAATGATTTCCTTTGTATATATTATCAATAACAAAAATCCCTAAACTCTAGCTACTATTAATTATTAACTTATTGATTTTTAACGTTTTTAACATTAATTGTTAATATTTTTAAAGATTGATAAATCATCACAATAAGCCATTAAGGGACCACCGATGGACATATAAATAGTAGAATAAATATTCTCCCAACTTCCACACATTGACGGTTAAGCGGTCGCTGTACCAAAACTTACTAACCTTATCTTACGTACCTTGTTCTGTGTCAAAAAGGAAGACACAATATAAGTAAACATTGCAACTAACACCCGCTAGAGACAAAGCCTCTTACAGAAAATATAAAAAAACTCTCGCTCCTATATCCGTCATCTATAGAATACTACAATTTCTGGGAATTTATTATAGTTGAAAATAACACTTATGGGACGAGCCGGGTTAATGGATTTTTATAGCCGCCATATATATAACATATGACGTATATATGTCGCGTTATATAGTACTTAGGTACATATGTACTTAAATATTATTTGTCCTTACTAGAATTTTCTAGGTTTAACTATAAACATTTCTTAGTTTTTTTGTGAGAATTTTTATTGGTATCTAAAAAAACTTGCGCTTCTTGCAAGTATCAGTCATCGCTTTAGCCTAAGGTACATCAAAGCACAGCACACTGTTGCATTCGCTCTTTCAATGCACGGACACCGGAGCTGACTTGTTTACACACATTCTGGCTCTGTTAATATTTCTTAACAGTTAATCTATTTAGCCGTATGTTTTAGTTAATCATTTCACTTCCCCCGAAGTTAATTTCAGTTTTAGATCTTTATTATTTTTTTCCTCTTTCTTTAAGTATAAGACAAGTATAGCATGTATTTTAATTCTGCATCTCTTCAGAAAAGATTTTATTATCCGTAGAGTATTTATGCATGTCGTAACAACGAGTTCATTAATTGAGATTAATTTGTATCGGAAGTGTTATGAATTTATTGGGGTATTCAGAAAGCCTATGACGCCTACTGGTCATCCACCATATCACTAGAGTTGCGGTGTGGCAGCGCGGGGGTCGCGTGGGACTCAACGCCGGATGGACGCAGGAAGGAAGCTGCTAGTTGCCAGCCTGCTCCCCTCTATCTATTTTAGAGTTCACTCATTTTATTTCGTCGTTTTATACAACATACACTAGGGTTAAAGTCGGCTTTAACAGATTTAAGTAGACCGTAGAGCAAGGGGAGCGAAAAAATATCAAACTTGCGACGACAAATTTTACACTTTCTTTTTTGTAATTTATCTATGTTTTTTTTATATTTATATTGACTGCAGATTAGATACATATTAAGTATACAGAATATTTAGATAAATAAGGAATGTGGAGGATTCCCAGGTTATGGTGTAACAACGATCAGGCTGTGTCGAATCATAATGCTCGCGGTGAATGCAACTAACGAAATATGTGTACAATTAATTAAAAAAAAATTGTTACAACTCGTGTTTACGTTCATATACGAGTATGTTTGTTAAAAGAGAGCAATGATTCATGTAATGTATGCTATGAGCTGTATAACACAAATATTTCTTATCTTTAAACTTATAGTGTCGAAAACGTTAGCGCAAAATCAGTGGCACTTGCTCGTTTCTCGTTCCTGTATCAAATATTACACTTATGCGAATAGATTGGATGAAGAGTATATTGCAGTATCAAAGATAGTGACACTCACAATTACATCCAGATTAGAAAACATTATATTAGTATTTCACAAATATTGGTTTCGGCTGCAATTCTAATCTAGGATCCACATCTCAGCAGGGATATACAATGAGCAACGCGGTCGTTACTATATAATAAAAGAATGTCGAACCGTCGTAGATGCAATTAATAAAAGTAATTCTACCCAAAATAAATGAAGCGTTCCATTCAAAAATATTACAGGTAACCGCCCCGTATCATGATGTTTACGGTTCAGGTACGCTCTCATGTAGAGGAACTCGATTTGATGGCGCGGTTCGTTGATCGCGTTCGGAAATGAACAATCGCTTGTCGGAAGTAAACCACTAGATGATTTAAAATTTATGTATGGAATTATGACTATATATTAGCAACACTTAGGCATAAATAAAATACTATTAGATTAATAAATGATTTTAAAGCTGGCGACGAAATATTAATCTTAAATGTTTAACCTTTATAACCTATGTTTTACTTTTTTGGTTACAGAGTTAACAAAAATGTATAACCTTTATTTTGATAGCGATTACCATCTAGATTTTAACTGAAAATTATGTATGGTAAAAAAGTATGAAGTCTCTATTCATTTCAAAACTATGAAAACTGAAGAGACTAATATGAACGTGAAGGCGGCGGCGTGGTTCGCCACTCGTAACGTCTCGTTTCCCTCGGGCGCGAAAAGTGGGCTAAATGTGTAGCATTTGCCTACCCCTTATATGGGAAAAAGGCGTGTGTATGTATATACGAAAGTTTATCTAGAAGGTGTTATTCGTTCCAAACTGTCATTCTTATGAAAAGGTTATCCAATAAATAAGGGGTATAAAATTTTACTTCTTCAAAATAAACTCTTATAACCCTCTCCAACGGGTTACCGCAGCACTACCTGCCTACAACTAACAAAAAAAAATTAGATTTGCTTTGAATAACTCAAACTCTTTAATAATGTTTATGTAACTTAACCACAACAAACAACAATACAATTAGTTTACACGAGGGGATACTTATTAAAGTTGTACTCTGTATAAATATTAGAAATTTATTCAAGAAGTCAGTAGAGCAAAACTACAAAAACAATACTTTACAGGTAGCGGAACAATTGTGGGAACGGTCATTAGCACAGTGAATTCATGAATATTCAGACATTTTGTGTCTGTTTGAAACAGCTTTGAGCATAATATTTCACGTGACAACGCTTTGAAATAAAAGTAAAGTCTTGTTTCGCATGATTGTAGAATTAAAGTTAGCTATGCTTGGCCAACATTTTGTGTTTACTCCTATTTTTGCTAATATAATTATGTGGCGTAATGTTCTTGCTTACTTTGCCACAGATCTAGGATTAATATTTTTTGTATAAACTTATTATGTGACAAGAATCAACTGTGATTTCAAATATCTCCATAGATGTCTTTTATGTACACAATTTCTTGCTTTATATAAGTTGTCTGCTAAGTAACGTTAAGGTAAATTTTGAGCTAGTCTAAAGTCAAATGAATATTGTCTCTTTCCAATCTATTTGCGGATCCTCACAGTAATACTTATAGGATATAATACTGTGGAAGAATGCTATTAGCTGTCTATATAGAAAATATCCTTCCCGTAGCAAAATGGCGGACTTTAATTTTGGGGCTATTTTTTCAATGTGTTGTCCCCCTGTAGTTTTAAACGAAAGATCAAAATACTGTAAATTAATCATAATATTTAATCATAACGTTTTGCTTGTTTCGTCACGATCTGAAATAAACAAAATACATGCTAATATGAATTAAATGATGGACAACGACAGGACTTGTCTGCAAATATTTTCTTGTAACAGGTATATTTGAAAAACTTTAAGAAACTCGTTTGCAGCTTTATATTAATTGTATACTAGGTACATTACTATTTCCTACCTCATCAAAGATTTAAAATAAAATAAATATATAAATAAATGTGGATGTCCAATTGTATTAATAATAATCAAATGTAAATGTATTAAATAATTAAATGCTTTATAATATCTGTAAATAATTACGGATATTATAAAGCAGGGATATTTGTATTGGTTATCTTAATATAACTATAAAATATATAACGTTTAAAATTACAAGTAATATTTACTGCCATATCATACCATATTATATTTATTGCCATATCTACAAACCAAAGTTTCGAGAATTTCTAAGCTTTTGGTTGGTATACCCAGGCAGATACTCCAACGGATTTACAAATAGTAAGCTTTACTTACATGGCAGTGCCATGCTGCAACCGGATACTGACTGTAGTACATAAGAATACCAGGATAACGTAACAGCATAACACTGCTTTGCCTATTTCATATGGTTAGTGAGCAGAAGTCATTCAATATAATCCTTAGGGGTTACAACGCACCTTCAACTTTAAGCCTTTACTGGTGATAGGATTCCTATGCATGATCCGCATAGGTACCACCACACTGTCAGTTATTCCGCCGTCAAGCAGTTGTGTGCAAACACCATGGTTTTGGTTTGAAGGGCACGGAATCCAGTGTTATTGCGACTTAGAACAAATGTCTCATGCTGTCGAGCACAGCGTGGTAACTACTACACAGAATTTTTCAGTGAAAAGTGGGCGATGCAGTATTGTTATGTCGTTCAGCTGATGGTGAGTACCACACTTACCATCGGCTGAACGACCTACTCGTGTCATCGTTTACTTCTACAAAACGAAAGCTTTTATCGAGGATGGAGTTTAGATGTCTTAAGTAAACAAAAAATATGTAGAGAGTTAATTTCAAAAACATCTAGAAATATTTCGTTATAAAGTACAATACTCGTATGAATTATTAGCTTTTACGCTATATACTTACACTTTATCACTTAAGTCAAGGTTTGATCGTCACAGGTCCTTCACACGAGAACTTTCTCCTGGCAGTGGATAACATGTGCTTTTATCTCAAAGATCCAATTGGACAGCTAATTGAAATATGTGCAGTGTATATAAGTATCTGTCTCGACTGCTCCGTTAACATTTATTATTGGCATTTTGTATACATTCATAATATCGTAATTATACTCAATATCGGCATATGACGATGTATAATATGTTTCTAAGTTAACCATATGAATGTTTAACCTCTTCGAAAAAGTATGCAGTGTATATGTATTAAATCCTGACTCTGATCAAAGGCGGTTAATATATATTTTCGGTGATGTAGTTGCTGTTAGCCTTCTCGGCTTTTACAGCTTCATCGGATACTGTGCTCGCGGGCCAGGGGCCCGCGTGCCAGGTTTGGTTTGACCCAAACATAAATAAATAAATAAAAACTCCTACAAAAACATCGAAGCTCGGACTGTGTCGCGTTCGCTGCGTGCTTTCGCGATTTCGAAAATCTTAAATGTTTTAAGTCGTCTAATGACCGTCCGAAGGAGGCTGCGCGCGTCCATTCGGACTGTCGACTTGTGTGTCGGTAACTCTGGGCGGTGAGAACCGCCGAAAGGCGGTTGAAGAGATGATCTATAGCACCCTCCCGGAACAAAGCAGTTTCGCCGCATACGCGTGTTAAAATCATATCCGCAAGCAAGTAACTGTATGTAAAAGTAAAAAAGAACTCAATTTTAGATTTGGAAATTTTCAATAATCGTTAGTAGAACTAATACCTAACTTAATTTTACAAGATAGGATGACTTTATGATGATTTCCAATTCTAACTATATAAAAGTTCTTTAAAAATTTATTTTTTATTTAAATATCGTTAAAAAATTATTGTTAAATACTCTTACTAAAATTACAATATAAAATGTATAAATGGTCAAATCATATAAGTAAAATCCGAAATCACACACAAATAACAATTTTTGTTGGTTTTGTTTACCTGCACGATGCCACGAAACAACTTCGAGTGCAATTAATATGTTTTAAGTAATTATTGATTTCAATATTTGGTAATCCATTTTAATATAAAATGTGAATAGTTTCGCTCTATCTTAACTATCTTAACAAACGAGGCAAGTGTGACGTAGTTCAGAGCAAATTTTTGCTTTTGTTCTAAATATAGACGTCTAACACAATAAATAATTAACGTTGATTAAGTCTCAGACGGTTTAATACGTTACGACTTACGACTTGCACCCAAACTTTGCGTTATAGGAAAATTACTGCTTAAACTAGGAATTATATTATCAGTTTATTTTTAATTCGATGACTTGTATAATATTGAATGACTAACACTGTTTTTATTTACTAGTTAATACTTTTTCGATTCAGGATTTTTTGAGTTTTACAACATCTCGGCAAAGTTTCAGAATGCAATCATACTTAGGGTATATAAAAAAGAAATAATAAAAACATAAATATTTTGCCTGTACGTAGAAAGAATCGGAGCTGTTACAAGCTTGTCTATGGGTAAGAATACCGTAGCTTCTAAGGAATTGCAATAACATTGGGATCGGCAGTCGTACTTTTTGTAACAAAAATAGTTTGGCTTCTATATGTATTACTTATCTCAACATTTCCGGGCTGACTTGTAAAGAAAGCCAATTGGCATAGATAGGCGTCTACCCCTTGTCACCTTAATACGGCTGTGGCAATAAAAAAAAATGTTATTTTAAAGATTGTTTCCTTTGAGTATATTTACTTCTCAAGCTCGAAGGAAATAAACTCCTTTTGATATATATTTAAGACTGCCATAACATTATATTTTAAGCTTAAACACCGAATTAATTGTTCAGAACCGTTGCCAGGTAAGTGACACTTAGATAGTTTGAAAATAGGTGTTTTTTTAATATAAATAACATAATTTTTTGATTTATAATTTTTTAATATCTAATTAAAACACAAATAAAAACAAACAAGTTATATGTTACTAAATTACTGATTCGATTACAATTATGTTTTCTAGGCTTCAGTAATACAGAAAAAGAGTGACACAGGGAGATTGTATTCATAAAGAACTGCATTCGGTTTCGACGCCCGCTAATTCTCATTTCCTCATTACGCGACCGTTCCCCGCCTGCGCTTTGCCCATTCAGTACCAAGCAAGCCCCCTCTTACCCCACTACCCCCGAACTCACAACACCTCCCCTTAAAACTCAACTCGTCCATCCGCTGGGCGAAATTACGAGTGCACTCGTCCAAAGACTGTTTTGATTTATTGTTCATTTATTGGACCATCAAGCATAACAGAGATGAGTAAAAATAGAATAATCCTCCTCTTTATTAGGCACAGCGATGTATCGTGATGTAAAGCCTCTTAACAGTAACGAGATAATGTCTGACCAAGGACGAAATAACGGTACGTTTAAAAATATTTATATTTTTTTACTTATTAAAAATAATGAAACGCAATCTAACAATACCGTTTAGAATTGTCAACTAAGTGTAATCTAAAACTGCAGTATGTCTCTTATATTCCCTTAAAGTTCTAATATATTCTATGATAACACTGTAACTGCGAAAGGGACTATCGCTACATGGCTTTTAGAGCGCCTGATAGAGGCTAACAGAATGCAAGTTGGAGAGCAGAGGAGAGCTCTTGAACGTCAAGAGTATCGGGGCCGAGTGGGAAACACGCCGGTGGGTCCCAATTTGGCCCAATATTATTCAATTGCCGGAGTCAAGCGGTTGGCGTGGGCCAGCGCGTGACCTGAACACGTATTTCAGATCCCTTCCAAATGGTGACACCGTTGGCGCTTGTTGTAGTTTCGGTATGTATATCAACCTGTATCACGGATTTTAGAAAGGATACTTAACAATAGAATTCAGTAGCGGAACAATACGGACAATAAGTAACCTGCCCGTCATTGCAAGTGTGTTTAAACTTTTGAGTTAGTGTTATGAATCTTAAAAGGTATTGAGGAGTATTTACGAATTTTTTTATTGAATAAAAACTTTTTCTGTGTATTTGAGAATAACTTATTTGTTTATTATTTTTGCACGTATTTTTCACTGCTCCGTGAGCTGATCACATCGCATAAATGGCTTATAGAACATGGGCTACTTATTATTATCAAAGTTTATCAGGGTCAGTAACGGATGTTGTTAGAAAAACAGCAACATGCGTTGATACCCAATCTCTGCTGGCGCCTATTGACAAATCAGTTACACCATTATCTTTAATTAATTTACATAAAAGTTGCGAATATGTTCTCGCTTATCTAGAAGTTTCCCCCAGTTTGAATTTGTTTTGATCTCTATAGAGGTTAATTACTCTTAGAACACCTACGAAGAACGTTGGTTTCAAGCGTGTTATTATTTTTTAATGAAAATATTTTTGGATAACTGCGATATTTCTTCATTATCTAATCAATGACATTATATCGTGTTTTAAGACGTTGTATAAAAGGTTGGACATTAATAATAATTAGATCCACACTTTTACTTATTGAGGGATTTCTTTAGTATAGAGACAAATAAAGAAATTTAATTGTGATTTCTCTTTGAGCCTAATTATTAATACTAGACGTGAGTGGTTTCAGAACGCCCTCCATCCGGTCTGCTCTTGCGCTCTCAATTGGACTTCCGAGCGCGTTTCCGAAATCGCTCCGACAATTAACCAAAACGACAATTTTAATGACTCCAAAGGGAGTAACTATTGTTTTGTTATTATTAGGGCACGAGACAGGATGCTGGTTAATTAGACCCTAATTTACTTAGTCGTTTTAATAACCTCAACATTTCTTTATGACCATTTTTAAATACCAACACGTGGTAAATGTTACATCGACATTTTAAGCAATGTTCTGATTAACACCGCAATAGTCTTGGGCTGGCACTTGCCATTAGGTAAATCAACTCGTCGGTTACTCCCATTAAAAAAACATTTTGTAGCAACCTAAACAGAATCAGCTTGACGTACAAGTTTGGACACATTTAGCTATCCATACAAATAATTAAACACTATTCAGGGAGAGCATAAGAATTTGTAATAAAAACTCCACTAAATCAATACGCAATCTCATCTGATTTATGATGTTTTTTTTACAATTTTTATTTACAAAAAGATATAAGAAGTAGATTTGGAACTTTAAATGTGAATGTTAGTTTATCTTGTTCCACAACCTGCGCTTAAAGTTATTGACAAAATTTTGGAGTTTCCGTTGTGCGTATCATTACAGACTTTGTGACACATTCACATAAACAAATTGAAGGAAGCTCACACACATTTTATGATTTCTGAGCAGGCTCGTCCGCCTGCCACGAGTAAATTGGACAGGAGGGTGTTATTTGGGCGTGGTGTTGTGACATCTGATGATCGCAGCAGCGGACAGAACGTGTTAGCAATATAGTTTAATATTCAAACTAGCAATTTATTTACACTATACTTTTTTCTCGCCAACCATGTTAAGAGTTATAAAATACATTTAAGTATATTTTAGAGATAATAGATTTGACTACAATGTATAAGGAAATAATAAGGTGTTATCGTCTTGTAATATAAAGTTATGGTATACCCTAGTAAAAATTAACATTAAGTGTTCCCACACAATAAACTGTAGGTAGTTTATTATTTATAATTAGATATAATTTATTAGAGTATCGTTAGACATATTCCTACATTCGTACAAATGTATGTAATCAGTTGACCCAAAACAATTTATGAGATTAAACATAATTACGTAAGCTATGATACGACTTAGAAATATGATATAAATGTAGACTAATAATATTTGGGAGTGTCATGTGAGATCAGATTCCAAGTATCTAAAACATGACTCGAAATTTATTTCTATAGAGCTGTTACTAAGGGCTACATTCCGATTTCCGAATCTTTCATTGTTAACTAAAAAAACTACACTCATGGAATTATTCCAAACATAGTAATTCTTCTTCTTTAGCCTAAAACCATTCCACTTCTGGACATAAGACACTCCCAAGTTTGCCCAATGAGGACTTTCCGTAATCGCAACGTTTGGCAAGCGGATTGGCGATCGCAGGACCAGACACTTCGCACCTTAGATGCTGCTGCTCATCACCGGTCGAGATAATTTAGTTCTTGCATAATTGAGATGGTTATTCCGCCATCCGGTTGAAGGCTATTATGCAAGAGCAAGGCCGTGAGATTTTTCTGGTATTTCCCTTAATTGACTTTTACGACATTAACGTGACGAAATGAGGCCACCAGCTCACGGTACAATACTATTGTAAATAATAACTACTACATTAAAATATGCTCCATGGTGCATTAATCTTGAAAGAATATGAATACTAAACAACACAAGCTCACACATGTAACAACATTATATTGTGATCATGTACTTACAGGGAAAGTAATTAAATCATTTATAACGCGTGTATGATCGCTAAAGTAATAAACACGCTGATTCCTGTGCCCTAATTCTTTTATGGAAGTGCGGGCGGACGCGGGGTCGCGGCAATTTGTGCAGCCGAAACAAACGGCACAGATCGCAACGCACTCGTCAGTTGGCTTTTTTTAATTGTTCCGCGTTCTCTGATGACTCAGTACGAGTAGCATGCCGCCAACGAAACAGTAGTGACGCAAAAGTTAATTAGCAATACATATCATGATCTTTCTGTAATATGCTACAATATACACACAAATATGATAAAATTTTTTTCAACATGTACGTGATTACAAAAACTAATAAACTGATATAAAAACAAAACGATGTTACACCCCTACCCCCTTTCAACTTTTTGTTCATTTCGTATGTCCTCGAAAAAATAGCATTAACTTGAAAGTGTGTGGTGTCACAAATCCGTAAATGGTCTTATTCGATTTGATATAATACTCATTATCATTAGACACCTAAAAATAATGTAAAACTTTAAAAGAATTAGGTTAAAACTACTTATAAATCAACAAAATATTCTAAAATAAATGAAAACTGCAAGTTATTTACATTTTGCTAAATAAAGCCGATAAGACAATTTTTTTAGTATTAAATCGACAGATTATGAGATAAGCAACAAAACTGCATCTAAATTATGTGTATTGATGACGACAATATAAGGTAAAAAAAAATTGAATCGCTTTATAATAAACGTCGGCTATACTCGTAATTTATGCTTACACCCCTGTCGTAAGCATATCTCCTAAATCATCCTCCTTTTCAATTAGCAATATCTCCTGAAGTAACTAACTTATTAGCTTTAATTTTTCCTTTTTCTTGCTTATCTCAAAATCTGTCGATTAAATACTAAACATTATATTTTTTTGATTTCGAAGTAGTTTTAACTTAATTCTTTTAAAGGTTTACATTTTTTAGGTGTTTAACGATGAAGAATATCGTATCAAATCGAATAAGACCATTTGCGGATATTGCTATTCAAGTTATTGCTATTTTTTCGGGGACATACACAAAAAAATGCACAAAAGTTAAAATGGTCATGGCTGGAAGGGTAAAGGGGGTGGAACGTATTAGGGGGTCGTTTTAGAGTGGGGATAAGATGGTGAATCGGTGCCTAAATTATCGCTGATACGATCCCGGACATATTGTATAATAATTCATATTGATCCCATGCAGCATGGCTGCAGAAGACAGTAATTGAGTTAAAGCTCCCATGATTATCCTTTATCATTACTTTAATTGATTAAAATTGCCACCCGTTTCCATCAAGCCGATAGCTCGCATACTCTTTAAGTCAAAATTCGGTGAGACTCATGTTTAGGAGTGAACAAACGATAAGCTACAATTATAATTGATATGTATATTTTATATTAACTGAGTACTCGTACAACTAATTCTATAATATTTAATGTTGATTATCCCGGTGGATCTGATTTCACACCAAGTAAGATGCAGTCATACCGTACCTGCCATACGAAAGAAGACGATTAGCTTTAAAAAGATGCCGCCACAGTCCACCTACACGAAGATTTATTGTAACAAAATAGTATGACTATTATTACATTACAGACGATAGCGACAGGTTTCGCTGGTTAGTTCGTTTAGTGAAATGTACATATATGAAAATTAAGCTAAAAAAGGCTAACAGACTAACATTGAAACGTCACTGTTAATGTTATTAAAATATATATAAATTTAAGAATTAATAATATTCTTTATGTATAGGTCCGAGGTCATTATTTTCATACAGATTTTTTTTATTGGACAAAGTGATGAAACGAGCAAATCGTTTACCAGATGGTAAGTGCAATGTCGTCCCATAAGCAAATGTTGGGTCACCCAGAAAATTTCTGTGTGGCACCACACCATGTCCATCACCCTGAGACATAAGTTCTTAAGTCTCATATGCCCAGTGATTACGTTATTAGCTCACAGTGCCCTTCAAACCTAAACACATGTTAATAATAATAATGTTTGCACACTACTGCTTCACGGCAGAATAACTGGCCCTGTATTGGTACCTATCTAGGTGGATTCCTGCATAGGAGTCCTACCACCAGTAAGCTTTAAAGTAGATATAGACAAGCAAGATTAAAAATAAATAGGTACACAGCTCCATCGCCGTAATTCAATGTATTAAACCTAATCACAAAATAATTTTAACATGCATTATTAGAATTTATTGATATTAACAAAACCTTTAATTATGTTTACAAATGAACTAAAATACTTATTTATTTGTTGGCATATATAATAATTACTGACTGACATTTCGTTGATAACTTCATTACCCGAGTTCCGAACGCCCACCAGGATTCTAATTTAATTTATGAGATCAATTTAAGTACAATATGATAAATTCTTGTTTATTATTTAATGAGATTTTATAACGGTTACAAGTGTGAGTTATTAGTGAACTTGTAGCTGATATGGTTAAAAGTATTAGGGTGATTAAAGGAGTACTCACCTGTGTCTTCCGGTGAGTGTCAGGTCTCCAACCGTAAAGGCCGTCGCTCGACCGTGAAAATCCGTTACAAACTACGTAATTTCTCAGTTAACGTGCTCAATAACGTCTTTTTTTTCTTGAATTCATCAGACATTAATCGTCTTATTATGTTTTATGTTTTAATATGTCTCGTTTGGTCTTCATTTAATAAAATTGGAGAGACGTTATTAATATTTTAATACATCGCACTACCATGAGCTACAGAGCTGCAGTAACTCAGGGTACGCTCCTTAAAATAACGACTCTTCAAAGTACGCGAGTAGCCTGTGCTTGAACCCGTGTACCGCCATCACAAAAAGTTGAAAATTTGAGCGCCGACTTACCACGACCTTGACAGTAAAAAGAAACATCGTGAGAATACTATACTGCATGTCTTATAGATGAAAAAATATTTCTACGACATCTATAGTCCGCCAATCAACATTGGTGCACCGAGTTGGAGTTTCCTGGTTAAGGGTTTCCTGGTTAAGGGAGGATAAAAATAAGAAATGATATATGCTCAGTTGTGGAACATTACTGTTTCTTATTTATTAAATTTTACATGCTTAGTAAAATCGACTATTTTTGAATTATATTTCAGGTTTGGTGTACTGTTTAAGCTTAAATAAGTTAAAATGTTTTAATACAGTACATAAAAATATTGAAATTGTGTTAATACGAGTCAGTGGTGAAAAATTATATAAATCTTTATAATTTACTTTTTCCGACTTTCAACAGAAGCCCTTGTCTAATGACTGTTTTCGAACCTTCCACTCAAGTGCCGTAAGAACATGCATGTGAATGTTTAGATGAAGTTTCGAGATGAACACATGTGAGATATAAACAAACGCGAAATCCATTTTTCTTTGCAAACGATTAACAAAACGACCATAAAACATACTCGCGCGTAAACAACGTACACAATCATGCTGCCATAATTTATGTTGCTAACAAATCTACCTTTGCGTTAAAGAGCCAATCTAAGCTCTGTAACTGATTGTCATCATTATTAACCTGTAAATAGTCTCCTGCATTGGAAAGCAACCGATTTAAATAAAGAAACTGATTTCAACATTTAAAAATATGAACGTAAATAAAGGACGTAAATAACCTCAAATTAACTTTTTTTTATTATAAACTGATGGTCACTGTTCGCCCAAAGGCTTTATCAGCTCCGCTCGGATTGAAAGGTGACACCTTTATTGTAGATGAATAGCGCAAGGGCCCCCGAGAGGGGACGTCGACTTGGACTGTTACCCTGTGCGCGTAAGTAGCTGACTCGAGACCGCAGAGAAACTCCGAGCATTGCTCTTTCCATAGCTTGCGATTCTGAGCTTCCTCGTGCGGCCTGCAGTAAAGGACCACGTCTCGGTTTCATATGTCATCACTGGCAACACGCACTGGTTGTACACTTTTGTTTTGAGGGATTGATGTACCATAGTTAGTTTATCATAGTTACCATCAATTTGAAATACGTAGAAGAACGGACTGGGATTATTTATTACATTAATTCTAGATGTCCTAGCTCATTAACAAAATTTACAGGAAAAAGTCAATTTTTGATTTCGCTCGAGTATATTTACAGTAATGCTCGAAGTATTTGAGATTTATGTCGGTTATATAATTATGATATAGTAAGTATATAATTATATAAGTACGCAAACATTAATTGCCAATTCTATTAAAATACTTAAATATTTATACTTATTAGTCCGAGCTGATAGATTTTAGTAGTTTTTCTAACTTGAAAGCTGGCTGGATATATTCAAGCTTTCCATAAAATTTATTCTAATAGTTGTAATTTATGGTTTGTTTACAGTGCACATTGGGTTGTAATCTGTGGCAGAAGGGACTGAAAAACTCGTGCCAGACCGTCTGCGTAAGTTCACCGGTATATAATTATTACGGAACATGTCTTAGGCTTGCCCTTTTTATAAAATTAACTTTATTAATGTTTACAGAATGCCACGTCCGAAGCTGTATTTTCTCGAGAATTATACTGTGTCATGGGTTGCAATGAAGCTCTTAATACATATTTCCAAAAAATAAGAGGTATGCTTTGTTTTTGGTTTTACGATTTTTTCACGATGAAGTTTTATTTAAATATTTTTTCTTTTTATTATTTATTTTTATTTTTTAGAGTTGATTGGTACACCCACCGCGCCAGCACTGGTCGCGGACAGTCTAACAGCAACGTCACTTTCGCTTGTTTGGGAAGCACCTAATTTCGGAAATTTGAGCTACCTAGTGCAGTGGCGATACGAAGAGCTGCCTGGTAGCTGGCAATATTATTCAAACACAAGTCACTCTGATCGCTCCATCATACTCGTACATGTAGACAATCTGCGGCCATATACAAAATACAGAGTACGAATTTTTTGATAAATAAAAAAAATGTATATAATTTTTATTGCAATGCTGAATTTACATAAAAATAGTTCAAGCTAAATTTTGTTTACAGTTTTTTTTTAGAATGTGCTATTTTTACTGGTGGGCAGTAGTTTAGTTACATTAATTAATGTAATAATTAACTTCTGCGAGGTAAACAAAAACCGGTTTTTAGTATTTTAGAGTACAAGTTTTCCAAATTAAAAATTATTCTAAAGCTACATTCTTTATTATTACATTATTAGTTGGATGAGTAGAATCAGCCGTAATTATTTTTTATTTTATTGTTTTGTTTACGTCTAGTAAAAGTGTTGAAGTGTTTTTTTTATTCTAAATTATAAAAGAAATATTTCGTGTCCTCCAGTTCCGAGTTGCCATCTTCTTGTCCGGTCGAGTAGGAACAGGCGAGCCAGTTTACTCGGCTCCCTCTGTAGTGATATCGACGTTGGAGAGCGGCAAGCCTAGTTCCGCACCAACAGCTTTACGCGCGGCGGCGCCCGATCCCAGCAGAGTCGCCATTTCCTGGGAACCGGGACCTTTCCCCAACGGACCTTTGATATCTTACGTGCTGAGGCTTGCTGATACACAACCAAACACCAATGACGCGTTAGAGGCAAGTAGCACTTATGTAAGGAGTATTAACTCTCGATCGCAAATTTTTTTATAAGTGAAGTAATAGTTAAATACAAGAAGATAAATGAATACACAATTGTTCAAGAAATTTTAACCTTATAGGTTTATCCTTATAGGTTAAAATTTCTTTGAACTACTGTATTCATCTTTTTAAAACTACTGCTTACTTGTTAAAACTACTGTGTAAACATCTTGAATTACTGTGTATTGAACTGCTACATAGACTGCCTGATTATACATCATCGTACCACAGTCTAAAGAAACATATTTTTAGACTGTGGTCATACTATATCTACTGCTGGACATAGGTCTTACCTAAGAAGTGAGAATTTTCTATAATCCCCACGCTTGTTAGGTAGTTTATCGATCGCGGATAATTTTCATATCATTGCACCACTTGTTGTTAAAAAAAAATCGGTCTATAATGATTGATTTATTTATTTGAACTTTTCTGTTTACCCAAAAAGGATAGAATGGGCGGACTTAAATACTATTGTCAACCCACGGCGTAGTGAAACATTGTGGCAGGTATAAAATCAACAAGATAGATTCTTCAATTATCTATCTAGTCAGAAATTAGAGATAATTAATGAATCGTTAAATTAACTATAATACAACAAACATACTTATATGGACATAAGGATCCTTGGACTTACTTAAATGGGTACATCTATTTTTAATGATAGACACAATCGTCGGCGAACCTCTTGCTTTAGTTCCCGAATTTGAAACTCAACCGACGCTAATATTTATTCAACATACGAAGAGTTAGATTGTCGTCTGTTTCGGAAACAGCATCATACTTTAACCCTGGTCTTAAAGCAAAAGCCTTATACTAGGTACTTACTATGAGTGGATAACTTTTTGTGTGAATGCTTATCGCAATATAATACAAGTATATCATGCACGATGACAAATTTTCAATATGAAGATGTCGTCGTGTGAGCAGGCATGGTTACTCTTATTTTCTAAAACTTGATGTTCTCCTGGCCGATTTCGACCACGGCGACAATTCCGAAGATTGTCGAGAGCTATCAACTGCGCAGGAGATATTTTAGTGCAATAGGTAGACACCTGTGGCACTATAATATCTCCTGCGCAAACACAGAATCACTCACTCGTCCCAACCTACCCGCGCCCGATGTAACGCTGATGCGATAAGATCGGAGGTAGGCTACGACTAACTTATCATTTATATTACAGGATATGCCAGCTTCGAACAATACATTGTTCTACATGTTCCAAAATCTGGCACCGGCTCGAGAGTACGAAGTGTCGGTAGCAATGAGAAACGCTGTAGGGGAAGGACCGAGGGCTTTTGTGCGGATTTCGACTCCACCACTGCCTAAATGTAAGTTCATCATCATCATCATTACAGCCTATCACTAGTCCACTGCTAAACATAGGCCTCCCCCATATATTGCCACAAAACTTCGTAGCCCTCATTTTAGGGGGATTTTGCCATAATTGCCACGCTTGACAGGCGGGTTGGCAACCGCAGTTTATTCATTGAGATGTTCCAGGACGATGCTGCTGCCCATCTCCAGGTTTTAATTTTCCCTCTGTCGACTTTTACGACACCCGCGGTATGAGATGGGGTGGTAGATTCTCTTGAGCCTCTACCTCACGGCTAAATGTAAGTTGGAAGTATAAAAAAATTAGAGTTTGTTCATCTACTAATTTAATACTTAATTAATTTATTAATTATTACTCTGAGCTGTATTCTATACATTTTTCAATTTATTACTAATTCGTTTCTTTGGAGAGTCCCAGTAAAAAGTATAAACTAAGACATGATAGCATCGCTCATAGATTATAGCCATTATTTATGTCTCTAAAGACATCACAGGTGTGATGAATTCCCTAATAGGTTCTTATTAGTGAATTCGACATTTTTTTTCTTTGTAAACATCAATATTGTCATCAATACAATGCCTTGCAAGTTCACCAAGTTCACGCTTCTCCTATAGATTACCATCAAGGTCGTCCTTGTCCTGAGCCACAAGGCCCCCCTATCCAGTACGCGTCTATATTATGAGGTCGTCACTTCATCTTATATTAAGACATCATCCTATACTACCTTTGCTCACGAAATTTGAACAAGAACAAGGAAAACGTTGTTATTTTATTCCTAGAGTATTAAAACATAGTAAAATTCATAAAATATAAACTTCTTAAAATTTTTAAAAATAGAAAATTAGTAGACGACTATTAATATTTCAATACCATATAAACTTTTTTATTTTTACAGCTGTCCCAAGTCAACAGCCTGTTCTAATTTTGGGCGGCGAACACAATATTTTAGCAGCTCCCGCCAATGATATACTCTCCGACCCAATAGAGTTGTACAGTACTAACCAAATTATAACGGGTATGTAAATGTGTACAGTTTAAAAATAAACCGTATAAATGAATAACTCCCATGTACATGTATCAAAAATTTTAAATATTTTCACAGGAGTTGGATTAGATATGTCTAGTGATTCTTTATTTGTTTCCGTATCTAATGGCTATGTATACCGCAGTTCATTATCAAAGAAAAGCTTTTCTGAAACCATTCTCACGCCCAAAAATATATTATACAAGCCATTAGATCTCTCAGTGGATTGGTTAAATCGACATTTATATGTACTCGGAGAAGTGTATTATGCAAGAGAAGGTCCGAGTTGGTCCAATACTTCGCTGTATTCAAGTTGGGAAATAATCCGCTGTGACTTTGATGGTAAAAATCAGATCGTTGCATTATCAGGGTTCAATTCTCGACCGATACATTTCGAAGTGGACGCTTATAACGGGTAAGTAAAACATTAGATATTAACAAGATAAATACGTTAAAGTTGTAATAAAATCTATCAAATATTCTTCTGTTATAGAAGTGACTTTAAATAAAGATTGTTGAACATTGTGCTATAATCTTTTGAAAACAACACAAATAAAAGGTTATCTGTTATTAAAAATTGTTAAAAATAATTAAATTAACAAACTAAATTATTTTTATATCACGATTGAATTAAAATAATCAAACCATGGACGATAAGTTCGTTTACTTGATTTACATCTCCACGTCTTACGGTCTAGGCGGAAATATAGCCATGGTTGCAATTTGTAATTCTGATGATGACTTAACAGAAAAAAGTTATTATTGTAAAATTAATGTGTAATGATTATATCCTTTCGATATCTTTTGGTTATTAGAATACTACGGGAAACCACAACGTTTAATTTAGTATTATTGTTTTAATTTATAGATATCTATTCTGGGCGCTACGCGGTGTAGAACGTGGTGGTTTATACCGGCTGGACTTAGCCAATATTTCTAACGGAGTCCGCCATGACGCGCCCCCAGAGTTAATAGTAAGAGATGCTCATCTTGGAGCTTTTACTGTAGATCATGCAGACTTTAGGCTGCTTGTAGCCCACTTGAGGAGGAATACTGTCTTGGCAGTGTCTTTAGACGGGTTAGTATATTAACTTTGTAGTATATTTTGTTTTCTTGTCTGTGCAATGAAAGAAAATTTAAAATGTATGCCTTTGTAATGAATTTATTTGTATTAATAGTTTACGCTAGAGCACATCACTATCATAAAATTATTTCAAGACTTGGATACATACGAATCATCAACTTACTTATGTTTGAATATTAAAAATAATATCTCATGGTACAACATGGCAATTTTTGCAAAGTTATAGTTTTTGAATTGAATGGCTATATATATTGCTTTCGAATAAAAATATAAAATAAATCATAATTTACAGGCGAGAAGTAACAGACTTTAGAACAAACACTCAAACGCCAATGTTTTCGGCTGTACGTTCAATAGCGTATACAAGCGGTCTGTTCTACTGGACTAATGGCAGAGAAATGTTAATCGAAGAATACCACGCCAAGAGTGACAGCTATTTTCACAACGAGTATCCTTTAGCTTATAACACAAAGTTAATTGCAACCAACCAAGTACTGGTGGCTTTGAGGAGTTGTCAGCCAATTCCAGTGCCAGTGAATCCACCGTTAGGTGTGCAAAGTGTGATGGGCATTAATCGTGCGAAAGTATCATGGTCCCCACCGCACCTTTTGGGTCATCAGGGTAGCGGAGCTTGGCAGCAATGGACATTTCATATTCAGTTGACGCATATGGATAATGGTGATACGATTGACATGTAAGTAAAACGTTTTTAGTATTATAATTATCACTTTACCTTTTTGCATCGTATCTAAATTAACTGAAACTACGAGTATTTATGATGATCTCCTGGTCTATTTCGACAACTGCGGCAAGTTCTCTTTAATTAATTGTCGAAAGCTATCAACTGCGCAGGAGATATTATACACAGGGGCACTCACCCGTCCCAATCTACCCGCGTCCGATGTAACGCTGATGCGATAAGGTCGGAGGTAGGCTAGGATGCAGTGTCAGAAACACGGGGACAATCACAGCACCACCATACCCGAAAACCAACAATTTGTGTTTTAGCATAAATGTTGGCTCTGACTGGGATTCGAACCCAGAACCCACGGCCTAGAAGTTGGGTGGTCTGACCACTAGGCCAAGCGGTCGTCAGAGTATTTATACCAAGTATCTAAAGTGTGTAAAAATGGAGACGTGGTAATTCAGGGGCTGACTTACTTTAAATCTCATGCTATTACTGCAACGCGAGTTCGACCCCCGGTGCAAACAACCCTAAAAATTATTTCTTGCGTTTTAAATTTTGATTTAGATGTTTGATAATTAAAAAAATATCACGCTGAAACCTGCGGATCCAAATTTTGTTTATTATTCAATTCTTATTTCTTTCTTATAGAAAAAACATTAAGGAGTCGATGTACGTCGTTGAAAATTTAAAGCAAGACACTGAATATGTTATAAAAGTTGCTGCGGGAACTGAGTCTGGTTCAGGTAAACACGATGAAGTTTTAAACTAATTTAGACCAAGAAAAAATTGAGCATTTACCCTACTTTTATTTATACATTTACCCTCTTATTTTCTAGGTCCGTGGTCTTCCGAATTTGTAGGCAGAACTTTAGCTTCATCTCCGACAACTTTACACAGCACTTTACTTTGGTCTGGTCCCGATGGATTACTACAAACTGATTTAACTGGAGATAACTTGCAAACTTTGATTCACAGGTAAATAACGAGAATTGTTAATATTTGATATAAAGTGTATTCAACAACTTAGCGTAAATTGGGTTTATTTAATTAATTAAATAGGAACCTCAAAAATATCAACCTGGTAGACAAAAATCTTTTATTTATAATCAACACTTATTCGTATCAATTGTTGATGTACTTGCTAGGCATTGAGAAGACAACAGATTTTAATTTTACAAAACATTAAGGTTAAAACTATCGAAAGTGCACCTTATTAACAATTTCGTGATGCCTTTAACAGAGCCCATTTGAAAAACTTTTATATCACTGATATTTCGTGGTATCGCGACAAGCTCTACTTGGTGACAAATGCATCCACCGTGATGTGGTACAATACGACAACGCATGAAAAAGGCTTGATGCCTAACATGGACAACGTGGGTAGTCTGGCTGTGGACTGGGTCGGAAAAAAGATTTACTGGTCTAATCCTAAACAACAGTTGGTGAGTACTATAAGAATTTTTCACTGATTCTTTATAAACGAACACAAATTTTTTTGACTGGTGGAAGGATTTCTATGTAGGAATCCGTCTAGGTAAGTACCACCGCAGGGCCAGTTATTCTGCCGTGAAGCAGTACTATGCAAATGTCTTTCAGTCTGAAGAGGACTGAGAGCTAGTGTGATTATTGGTCACATGAGACTTAAGAACTGATGTCGCAGGATGACGGACACAATGTGGTGCCATTCACATATGTTCTGGTTGACACAGCGTTTGGTATGGGCAGACGTTGCACTTACCATCAGGCAAACGTTTTGTTCGTCTCGTCACTTTGTTCTATAAAAGAAAAAAAACATCGCCGTGCAAAGATAGGTACACAAAAACATACCAGATTTAAATTGCCTATAAGATTTTTTAGTATCAAAAACTAAACAAACATGGTATTGGTACGTTATTTCCCAGATCACGCGTGGTAATTTCGATGGTGGAAACCGAGAACCGGTACCAATAGTTACGGTAGCAAAAGAGCTAACCATTGATTCATTGGGTGCGTATATTTATTGGAACACAGGGCACGCCGTAGAAGCTGCAAGACTTAATGGCGAAAATAAAATAATTTATTACCCAGCGCAATTATTCAGTGGAAAGCAAGGTAAGAAAAAACAAAAATTAAAAAACAGTAATTCTTAATTCTTCTGGTATATTCGCCTTCTTTCTTTATTTGTCTATTAATATGTTTTCATATATTTTTCAAGCCTTTATTTTAAATCACTTCATTAAAGTAAATACGAATTTTAACTTACAATTTCAACATTGTAATGTTGAAAGTTAAAATTCATAAGTTCATTCATTATAATGATGTTTTTCCTGGCCGATGTTCCACAACTACCGAATACTCTCGAAAGTTATCAATTACGCAGGTTATATTATAACACAGGAGCACTCACTCGTCCCAACCTTGAACGTACCCGATGTAACGCTTATGTGACAAGATCGGAGGTAGGCTAGAATGCAGTGTCAGAGACACAAGAGCAATCACAACAAAACCAGTCCCGAAAACCAACAATTTGTATTTTTGCACAAATGTAGGCCCCAGCTGGGATTCGAATCCAGAACCCGCGGCGTGGTAGTAAGGTACTCTAAGCACTAGGCCACGCGGTCGTCACATTCTAAATCAGTGTGAATGTTTGACAACTTAGTTATAATCAATTTTATGTAAAGTAAAGGAAAGGCTTAAGTATCAGAGGTGAAACATTTAACAGTTACTCATGTAATTATTATTTATTTTAGTGATGGGCCTAACAACGGACTTGGAAAAGCAGTGGTTGTACTGGTTGGTCAGAAGTTATGATGGTTCTGAACTGCACCGAGCGCCGACGGCTGACAAAATATCAGTTGGTGTTAACGAGGTGAGTACAGTCACTTTTTTCTTCATTCCTAGAACTAATTTATTTAATCTGTGACTGAACAGTTCATTATTATTTTATAGACATTTAAGTAAATTAAACTAAAAAATCGAAATTTTAACATTTATTTTTATATGAGGCCCCCATAATAAAGTGGACTAGGTGAGTGGACTCAGGCTACACTTATACGGGAAAAAGGCGTGATTGTATATATGTATTTTTTATATATATATATATATATATATATATATATATATATATATACAAATAAACATAAGTCATATCTGATTGTGTGTTTGTCTTGTCATCAGGTGTCGGGGTCACTAGTAACACGCTTAGCTGGTACGGCAACGCTAGGTCCTCTCTGTTACTTCAGCGGCAGATTAATTTGGGTTCAAGACGCATCCCGGGCGGTAGTGTCTGACCTAGCGGGCAAATATACAGCTGAATTGGTACCAAGAGTCCACGTTATTGCTGTCAGAGATCCTACGCTGCATGCTGAAAGCGGTGTGTTATGTATTAATCATTAAATATTTATAAACATATTCAAGGAGTAAATGGAGAGATTGTAAGAATTATAATAAGCCGAAACCGCAGACTTAACTTCTATATCGACTTTGTCGGTTTACAATCAAAATTGGAAATTCATAATTATTGCTTAGACGTTGGGTGAACTAACTACACTCAGCGTCACAAAAATCGCACCTCTCTGACTTTGCGCGAAAAATGGCTGTAATGGCTAGAAACGAATTATATTTATATAAATATTGGTATGTTTGAAATGGGTATTTGAATAGCTTTACATTATTAATAAAAAATTCATGAAATCATTAAAAGATTTATCATTATAGAGCGTCAAAAATAAACACTGTCAAATGCTCGTTAGTAAGGACGCTAGTTACACCACCTAAAAAGGGTATAAAAGGGTCGATCTGGATCGTAATTTAGACTTTGCAGTGAACACACGTGAACAAGTAACCCAAGTAAGAACAAGTAAAGATGGACACCAGCTCTGAAGAAGGCGCTCAAGTGATTGCCCTATTGCAGTCGGGGATGCGGCAGTGTGACGTTGCTCGACAGTTGAACCTGTCCCGTTTTTCAGCAGACTGGTGGTTATGTTAGAAAACCGGGATCTGGAAGAAAACGGTGCACATCAGAAAGAGATGACCGTTTCATCGTTACGACATCTTTTCGAAACCGTTTTACAAATGCTGTTGAGTTGCAACAACAGCTTCGATCAACTCGGAGAACATCTGTGAGTGTTTCTACGGTAAGAAGAAGGTTACACGAAAAGAGTTTAACAGCCCATAGACCTGCTAAAGGTCCAAAACTTACTGCACAGCATCGCAGAGATCGCCTAGAGTTTGCTCGCAATCATTGCGAGTGGACTCTAGAACAGTGGCGGACCGTACTCTTCTCTGATGAGACGAGGGTCTGTCTCTTCTGCAATGACAGACGTAGAAGGGTCTACAGAAGACAGGGGGAGAGGTTCTCACAACCCTGCTTCGAAGAATTCGTCGAATACGGGGGTGGCTCGTGTATGTTTTGGGGCGGCATTTCCGACGATGGGAAAACGGAACTTGTGTGCGTTTCCCGGACTCGGGGTGGCTGTGGGCAAGGGTCATTAAATGCTGGTCGGTACATTACTGAAATCCTGGAGGAACATGTGGTCCCGTATGCTGGTTATGTCGGTGATGGATTCATGTTAATGCATGGTAATGCTCGTTGCCACACCGCGGCTATTGTACGGGATTATTTACAGGAAGTCGATATCCCTGTTATGCATTGGCCAGCACGAAGTCCAGACCTTAACCCAATAGAACATCTCTGGGATGACCTAAAACGGTGCGTGCGAGCTCGAGATCCAGCTCCAGCCACTCTTCAAGAGCTCCAAGATGCGGTACTTGAAGAGTGGGAACAAATACCCCAAGAGGCTGTTGCGATCCTTGTAAGGTCCATGAAAGATCGCATGGAAGCCGTTATCAAGGCAAGAGGGGGGTAACACTAGGTTTTAAGAACTTTTTTTGTATTTTTTTTAAATTATTAATTTGCAAATTTGTACATACCCTGTCTTTTTCTTTAATTTCTCTTTCGTCTCGTTATAAAAGTAAAATTCAATTAAAATTCCTGAAAGCTAATGAAATTACCTTTCGAATGATACCCTCAAACCACAACATTGCCATTGGCCTGTTGTGTTAAAATAGTATTTAAATTATTTTTTTCGGATGTGCGATTTTTTTGACGCCGAGTATATTTCAAGTCTTATCTGCAAATGGTGCAAGATGAATCATCATCATCATCATGTTAGTCTATCACTAGTCCACTACTGAACATCAATCATTGATGCCTCCCCCATAGATTGCCACAAAAGTTCTGTGTAATGAAATTATTTAAGCCCGTTTCGGATATATATAAATAATGTTACATTTTAAATTTTAATTAATATCAAAGGAAGTAGGTCCTTTGATATTTATTAAAATTTAAAACGTCAGAAATTAAAAGTATGTTGAAAACGATTTTTTTTGTTTTATAACATTAAAACTTCATAGTTTCTTATGACATTTAGATTACATTAGTAGAAAAATAACATCTATTTCTTTGGAAGAAAAATTAAAAGATGACGTATTTTTAACCTATGCTTTGATTGGCTTTCAGTCAACCAATTCTACATCATCATTTTAGTCTATCATAGTCCACTGCTGAACATAAGCCTCCCCCATAGATTGCCACAAAAGTTTGTAGCTCTCATTTTGGGTGGATTTTGCAATAGTTGCCACACTTGGCAGGCGGGTTGGCAACCGCGGTTTAGTTATTCAGATGTTTCAGGAAGATGCTGCTATCTCCAGGTTTTCCTTTGAAGGGGATGGGATGGTAGATTCTCTTAAGACGCCCCCACATAGCACCACTCACAAGACTACAACATTGTATTTGTGAACTAGTGTATTGTTATGTAACAGCAATACTTACACCGGGTTCGGGTAGGTTGGGACGAGTGAGTGCCTCTGTGTTGGCGCGTACACTTGTGGCACTATAATATCTCCTGCGCAGTTGATGGCTCTCGACAGTAGTCGGCAGTTGTCGCCGTGGTCGAAATCGGCTTGGAGAACATCATCATCATCATCACTTACACCCGTTGTTAATTTCTTTATTTTTTCTGTCAATTATGAATAGTCTTACGAAATATACTCTTTTATAGTGTCACCGTTTTCTTTGTAGAAGATCAAACTTCATTCAAATTGATTAAAACTCGTTGCTCTCAACTTTCAGATCACTCTGATATCTTAAAAATATTAGAAGGTTGTGTGCCCTTATATGCCATTGGATCGGCTCCTGTTACAAGACCTGTCATAAACAGAGGCAGATTTTTTATAACACGGCTCCAAAACTCTGTTTTTCAGTAAATGCAAAGTCTGCCTATAACAGATGCTGTGTTACTCCGAATATTTCTATGTAGCACCACACTGCGCCCGTCACCTTGAGACATTAGTTCTGAAGTCTCATATGCCCAGTGATTACCCTAGCTTTCAGTGCCCTTCAGACCGAAACACAGTAATGTTTGCAGACTACTGCTTCACGGCAGAATAACTGGCCCTCGGGTGATACCTACCTAGACGGATTCCTGCATAGGAATCCTAGCACCAGTAAAATATGTAATATATAAATAGTATATAAATGTTTTTTGCGCAGAATCTCTGATAGCAATCCCAGAGACGATCAACGCTTCCTCAATATCGGTGGTGGGTACGTGGGAGCGGTTCAATGTGACGTGGGCACCAGCACAGCGTGTCAACGTTAAGAATGGACGTGTCTTCTACGATGTCAGTTTGCAGTTTGACAGGCAGTTTAAAATTGAGGTAACATTTGTAGTTATAAAATTCTTTTATACGATGTGAATGTTTTGTAGTCTTGAAAAACTACGTTTATTGCATACTCAGGAGAGCGTTTTTTCAAAAAGGTGTCTTAAGAGTTTCTAGTCGCCTATATTATGCTGACTGACGAATGCGGGCCTGGTGATCAGAGTACCTTACTTTTGACACGCGGGTCCTGGATTCGAATTCCATCCGGAACGAACATTTGTACAAGAGCACAAATTGTTGATTTTCAGTTCAAGTTGTGTTGTGCATATGTATTTTACGTCAGTAAAACGACAGACACTCACGATCTAGGCAAAAACCTAGTGTAAGGCATTGTGATAAAAGCCTGAACTCGATTAAACTAAACGCTACAGCATTTTCTAAACCTATATCTATATTTATAGTGGAATTAACATTGTTGTCGTTTATAACAGAGGACAGTAGATGTGCCATGGGTGGAAGTGCGTGAACGACCTCCGGCGCCGTACAGCAGCATGGAGGTGACAGTGCGCGCCCACACGCACTGGGGTGGCGGGCCAGCCGCACGCACACATACACACTCGCCGCAAGCAGCGCCTGCTGCACCGCAATCGCCTGCGCTCTACGTGCAGCCTGCACACAGGTGATTACTTCGCCTCTATAAGACTTGCATAAGGCCCGTAATGGACTATGCTTGCGTCGCTTTCGCTCACGCGACGGGCAATCAATTAAAGAAGTTACAGAGCGTTCAAAATCGATTCTTGCGAACTGCCACCGGAGCCGGTTGGTATCAACGCAATGTAGATCTTCACAGCGACTGTGAAGCACAAATGCCTTTAATCTCTGAACACTTCAGAGAATTATCACGGCGGTTTTTCGAAAAAGCCGCGGTTCATTCAAACCCGCTGGTGGTTAAAGCAGCAAATTACCGACCAAACAGAAACGCGACCGAACGCAAACGTCGCCCGCGAAACGTGCTAGACGACACGGACGTCTCAGCTCTTCCTGACCACGATACTGTCACTCACGATCCAAGCCACACTGTACACACAGTCAATAGCTTTAATATAACACGCACCACGACGCGCGACCGCCGTAGAGAGCGGCGCGCAATAGTCAATAATCACATCGCGTACACAAGATTCACCCGTGTTCCAGGGCGGTTCTCACCGCCCAGAGTTACCGACACACAAGTCGACAGTCCGAATGGACGCGCGCAGCCTCCTTCGGACGGCCAGTAGACGACTTAAAATGTTTAAGATTTTCGAAATCGCGAAAGCACGCAGCGAACGCGACACAGTCCGAACTTCGAGGGTGTTGTAGGAGTTTTTATTTATTTATTTATTTATGTTTGGGTCAAACCAAACCTGGCACACGGGCCCCTGGCCCGCGAGCACAGTATTCGATGAAGCTGTAAAAGCCGAGACGGCTAACAGCAATTACATCACCGAAAATATATACACAGGTGATGCACGCACACACATACACTCAGGGCTTGGAACCGATTTCGAAAAACCCGTTACTTTCGGTTAAATTTCGATTAAAAAGCCCTTCATGCATTTACAGGCTAAAGGCTTAACCGGTTAAAAATTCAACGAAACGTTTTAGATAATGTCTGAATGTTTTAAATATATTAACTTGAGGAAGGCCTATCTCCAGCAGTGGGTAACTTGACTTAGACTAATGACTTCTACGGTTACTAAATACGGAAGAAATGTTTGTATAAAAATAACTACATAATTTATATATACATACTTAATAAAGAACTGTCAACCACAATTAATGTGATTTAATCAGGATTAATGATAAATTACGATTACACGGTGCAAATTTAATTATACTTCGTTTAATATCGCTTTTTAATCTTTCGATTTATAAACACTTTACTGAATTTATTTTATTTTTTGATAGTGTTATATTTTTACACAGTGGCGGTCCCCTCACTGCAGTATTCCGGTGGAAACCCCCTTCCCGGGCCAATGGTATTATCCGTGGATATGAAGCACAATGTTGGTCACTACCTATATTATCTTCCACTGTCGCCTCGGCATCTAAACCCTCGGCATGTCCAAACGCATTGTTGTCGCCGCTGCATACACAGCTTATGTTAAGGGACTTAATACCTGATTCTACTTATTACTTTCGGGTAAGATATCAAATATTGTTTTTTAGTGTAACAATAATATTTAAATAATTGATGTTCTCCTAGCCGATTTCGACCACGGCGACAACTGCCGACTACTGTCGAGAGCCATCAACTGCGCAGGAGATATTATAGTGCCACAAGTGTATGCGCAAACACAGAGGCACTCACTCGTCCCAACCTACCCGCGCCCGATGTAACGCTGATGCGATAAGATCGGAGGTAGGCTAGGATGCAGTGTCAGAAACACGGGGATAATCACAACACAACCAGACCCGAAAACCAACAATGTATGTTTTAGCACAAATATTGGCTCCGGCTGGGATTCGAACCCAGGACCCGCGGCTTAGAAATCAGGTACTCTGTGCACTAGGCCACGCGGTCGGTAAATAATTATCTGATCTATAACATGCGAGTACTAAATGAATTAATTTAAAGAAATGTTATTAAGTATATTAAAATTACGCAATAAAACAGATCATGACAATTTAAATATAATAGTAAATTATGATTCGGAGTACTGCTAATACTCTAATTTGCCAGAGTCAAATGTCTAGTTGTCAAAGTAGCTGACTAGCCCACGGGTCCTGGGTGATACGAATCACAGCTGGAGCAAACATATGTGGAAAAACGCAAATTATTAGTTTTCCGGTTTAATTGTGTTATGACTATTCCGAAGTCTCTGGCACTGAATTTTAGCCTACCATTCGCTCTTATCGCATGAACGTTATACCGGACGCGGCTAAATTTTGACGAGTCAGTGCCTTAGTGTTAGCGCGTAGACTTGTGGGACTAGATACACTATAGGAGATATTGATGTCCAGGAGGACATCATGTAATCCAAGTGCCAATACCCTAATGGTTTTGGGTACAGACTGCGAAATATTACGTCGCAGGTTCGTGTCCACATTTCGAGTATTCACCATATCTATCACTACCATATCGATAGATATAACCATCTCCTAGGACAGCTTATGATGGAGTGGAGTAAATGTCTTCGCTATTATTTTATAAAAAAACCTAATTCTGTGTATTTGGTGGTTATTAATGCCATGTCTTTATTTATTTATTTTGGAACTGCCAACAGAATTACAGGTATATTACATTACAATAATAAACCTTAGGTGCTAGGTACACATATAACTCCATTTACAGGCAGTTACAGCATGCAAATTAAGACTAGTCGTGCGATTACAATTTAAAAGACCCTATTTTATATAAAAATACCTGCTATGACAGTGATAAAAAAACATAATAAGCAAATTAAAATCTAACACCTGACCTCTCCCACTGAAGAGTCAAGTGACTTGAAGTGTCTCGTTTTTTTATATCATTGTCTGTACCTATATAAATAAATTTATTTTGGTGTTATTACGATCTCATCATAGTTACGGCGGCCCTTGTAGATAATATTTTGATTAAAAAGAGACGAAAATGAGTAATTAAAAAAAAAGTAACTAATCTTTATTGTCTTTGTTACTATTCGTTAAAAATTTCATAGTGAGCAGATTATCCATGTTTCATTTAAATTTTTTTGTAGGTCAGAGCTTATACTGACGCTGGTTTCGGACAATATTCAGAAGTAGTTTCTTCACCGTCCGACGATATAAACCCTGTACCAAAAGTAATGTTGTCTTCTCAAGAGTTGTTAAAAATTATCGATTTGGACTCTGGTGAAAGTGAAATCATACCGAAAAGTACTGGCAAGCCTGTGGACTTCGTTATATCTACCGAGGAAAATGTTGTTTACTGGGTTAATAATTTGGAAGAAATATTCTCATCGAGAATCAATGGTAGTGGTCACTACAAGGTAATAGTCAGTGCGTAAATATACGTTCTTCTTCTTAAATTTAATGTAGAAATTAAACCGGTAACAAAAATCATGTTTAAAGTTATCACTTATTAAAAACCGTTTTTATTTTACTTTTATTTTTAACCTTTACTCGAAATATTTATTCGTTATTGACAGTAATAAGCGTTTAAGGCTAATAGGTTATAACCAATCCGTAGCGAAGGGTGACTGTTACAGCAAATCCTTCATTCTTCATTTTGACATAAACATTCAGATTCTTATACAACGAAATTTGGGTAGTTGTGATTATTTTCGTACGGTGTTCACACTATATATTAAATAGAAAAAATCTATCTATATATATTATTTCTCAAAGCCCCACTAGCAGTCTAGTGACAGCATTGCATATTATGTATTCAGCACGAATATAAACTGGTTGTACAAAACCTTAGTCGCCTTGTACGACACCTCGGTAGGAAAGAGGTAGGTGCTATTTCACTCTGCCGGGCACCACCTAGTTATGTTATTAACTAGGCAAAATAAAAGAGGTAAATATTAAAGCAATATGTTCTTTCCAGTTAACATCGATTAACGGCACAGCCACGAGTATCTGTGTGGACTGGGTTGGTCGGTCAGTGTACTGGACCCAACTTGAAGTCATGTCTACGGAATATTACGTCACGTATCGGGCTGATTTGGGAATACCTAACACAAAACCGCATATCAAACGTGTTTTTGCAAGAAAACAACCCGTATATAGCTTGCAGATTGCTCCATTGCATGGGTAAGAGAAAAAAAGAAGTTAAATTAAGTAAATCGAGTACATACTAACATAAATTTATATGCCCAAATTTATTAATTTGGGCAATATGTACTCTATAATTTCTTTAAAAATGTTATGTTTAGATTTAAGTTATTGTAACGGCATGACAGTACGATGAATTAATAATAGATTAGAGAAATTTTAATTTAGTTAATGCTGTTTTTTTTTAATTATAGGTCATTATTCTGGTATGAGGAAAGTAACCATCCAGGTTTAGGCACACTTATGACATCAGTGGTTAACGGATCGAACATACGAAATTTTTTTTCTAACCACGAAGATAATCCTGATTCACGCAGTAATTGTAGTTGCCCAGAAAATCCTCAAGTTGCCAGAACTTTCGTCCTTGATATGACAAAAGATGATATTGAAGTTTATTGGGTCGATCCTTGGGCGCACCGAATTGTGGCGACAGATTTATGGGCGTGTAAATGTAGATTTGTAGTAGACGCGGATAGTAAAAAATACGGATTCAATCCCATGGCTATCACCGTAGATAGCAAATATGTTTACTGGTTCAATTCCACAGAAAAGTCGATATATTACACTAACAAACTTAAAAAGAGGGAAATCAAACACGTGAAGGCGTCATACGGGTATAAAATAATGACTTTAGATCCAGCCAATCAACCGTATCCGCCAAGACAATGTTTATTTCCGAAGGCGCAAAACCTGCATCCAAAAGTTCTTTCGAACGCTGCGAACAGTATAACACTACTATTGCCCGAAGTTGGTAAACCGAACTATTGCCAGGATATAGAATACCAAATGGCGGCAATTGAATACACCGTTTATTATCGTTTGCAAACATCAAATAATACGACAGCCTGCGAAAAGGAATCTTGTCCATATATTACAACAACTAACACTGAGCTAGTTCTCAACGAATTAAGTCCATTTACAAATTACACAGTGATGTTGGAAGCGACCAATTACTACGCGAAACTTCACGAGGTCAATCCTATTGTAGGCCCCTCCTTAATTCTGCAAACAGCCGCGGAAGGTAATTTTTGATTTATTTTAATACTTATTATTTATTTATTTTCAGCTAGTATTATATAATGTGTACACGTATATATTTATTCGACATTTACACAGCGCCAACACCTCCTGAAGACGTGGTCGGCATTGTCCTCAGTCCAGTGCTAGCGCGTGTAGAGTGGACACCGGGCCCTGGCTTGTGGTACGAACTGCACTGGAGAACAGACGATTCATCTTCTTTACCCCACAAATTAAAAGGTAACATAATTTTTTATATCAATTAAATTTATGTGCATTGTAAAGTGTTCTCCACATGTACCAACATGGAAGATACTACTTTAGACTACCCGGCAGACATTTTGCTGCCCTTTCCGGCACTTTAAATGCTGGAGGCGACACAGCGTCACCAATCGAATCCACATTTTACCCATATCCACATTACGTTTTGGCTTAATGCCAAAACATAATGTGCATATGGGTTATTTTGGTCCATAAATATAGAATTTGTTAATAACTTGACTAAAACGCTAAAACTATCCTATCCTAGAAAACATCGACCATAGTCTTGACAAAAAAATAGGGTGATTATGACTAATTAATTGATTGTTACTTATGTAGATTCATGAAATCTAGATAATCGTATGCATCTTATAGGTGCAAGTTGTTTAACGTAACGTTTGTAAGAGGATACACATTTCGTTTTATACAATAGCAAAGACTGTAGCGTCTAATACGACGTACGTAGTAAAACCTTAGGTAATAAGTCCCGATTAAAGTAATCAGTTCAAAATGATCGTATTCATAGAGTTGCGATGATGACGATGATTGATAATATCATAGAATTATCTATTTTATTTAATATAGATTACGACAATAGGTTTGCAAAAAAGCCTCTGTTCTGGTAAAAACCAGCAAGAAACCCAGCGGGCAATTTTCATTTCTTAGTTATATAAGAAATTATTTACAATTACACCACTGATCACCTCATTCCCAGGAGTTATCGTCATCCATGTATTTTTTATATTGTAATAACACCTTTTATAAAGTCTTTGTTTACAAAAAGGATTAAGATTTTGATTGAAAGACTGTGCACTTTCTTTGATTTTGTTGTAAAAGCGTTTACATTGCCCCATAAAAGAGTTACTGACTGTGAAGTCGCGTAACTAGCATTATTAATTTGTGCTTGTTCCTGGTATTTACATTATGAGCATAACATTTTTAAGTAAACTGTTATATGTTCTTTTGTTCATACAAAACGTTTTCATATACATATTGAAGGGCAAAGGATATTAATTTCTTTTAACTTATCTCTAAGAGACACTGTACTATCTGTAATGACGATACTTTATTTAGAACACAACACATTCGAAGTATCGGAGGGCAGGAGCGCAAACATGAGCCGCTTGAGCCCCGGCACGCAGTACACGGTGTGGGTGCGGGCGCGCTCGGCGCACAGCGCGGTGGCGGCCGACTCGCCGCCGCTGCGCCTGCGCACCTACCCGTCGCCCGGCGCGCTCGCGCTGCTCAACGCCAGCGCCTACGCGCTGCGCGTGCTGTGGCCTCCGCCCACCGCCTACCAACTGCACCAGTTAGTGTTCTCGCTTACAGCTTCGATCACCAACTCTACTGTATAATATACGATCGCATAGCCTAGTAGTCACACTGCCTGCTATGCCGCGGGTCCTGAGTTCGAATTTTAGCCGAAGCCAACATTTGTACAAAAACACAAATTGTTAGTTTTCGGGTCCGGTTGTGTTGTGATTATCACCGTGTCTCTGACAGTGCTTCCTAGTATATTTCTGGTAGTACTAGTATTTCGATGTTCTCGCATGGGGGTTACATCGGTCGCGGGCAAGCAACTACGAGTGAGTTCCTCAGTCTTTGCGCGCACATTTACAGCGCTAATCTCCTGCGTAGTTAATAGCTTACTACACTATTTGGAAGGTATGGCCGTAGTCGTATGGCCAAGGGGACATCATAATATAGTATCCTTCTATATTTCTAGCTGAAAACTACAAACACATAGTAGCCAAATCTACTATCTTTTGTCTAATTTTAAATTATTATTTATTTATCTTGTTTGTTTAAAATTTTCGAGCTATGGATTAGCATGATCTATCATATGGTAGTAAATGTGTATTAGAATTTTTGTTAAACAATGAAGTAATAAAATCAATTGTTTACATTTTTTAAAAAATAAATAAATTACTATATCTTTTTTATACTCTGATGTTTTTTGGCACCTGCTATAGAAACAAAATCAAAAATATTCTTTTGATTTATTTACCAAATCGACTTACGAGCACTTACCACTAAATTCCACACTCTTTATTTTCTCAAAAAGAAATATGAACTCTTGTGAGAATCAACAATATAAAAGAAATATTATTCTACATTAAATAAGCGCGAACGTTTGTAATTGGAATATTTTAATTAAGTTCATGCATGTACGTAGTTCGGTTATATGTGCTTTAAATTTTCGTTTATCAAGAAGTGATCGACTTCGTATTTATATCAATATGTTATAAAACATTGCTTGCTCTACATATTATTATTTACCTTATCTAGTTCGGGATTTAAGCAAATGAGTTTTATTACATCCACGTCTAAGAGACGTATTCCAATTTACAGGTTAGCTGTAAAGTCGATTTCGGAATGTACTGTTTTATGTAAGATTTTATAAATACGTATGCAGGTGTTATAGTTGTACATCTGTTTAGTTTTATTAGTTAATATATGTTTGATGTAGGTATTAGAAAATCAAACTTAATTATATATAAATTAAAACACGTATTAAACACAAAAATATAAAGCACCAACATCGTCTAAATTAAGAACCAGAAGCTGTCTTCTACGCAGTGTATAGTGCCTTACGTTACAGCGGAACGATTGAAGCACTCGCTTGTTAAATGATTTGATTTGAGGAGTGCCCGAACGCGGTATCGGAGAAATATCGAAAAACAACCATTTACGTTTTGCAAAAATATTGGCTAAAGCTTTGATTCGAACCGGTGATCCATCAGGCATGTTTATATCTGATAAATAATAACTTGTCCAAACTTCTGTCTTTTACGTTTTCACTAGAAATGTACTTTAACTTAAAATAACAGATACAAAGTGGAATATACGGAATCATCTTTATCGAAAGACTTGTGGAAGACGTGCGTGCAAAGTGAACGCGGCCAATGGACAGCGAGTGAGCTGCGACCACGGACTCGCTACCGCTTCCGCCTACGCTTGCAGTACGTCGCACACGCACCGCCATATTTTTGGCCTCATGATGACCGCTTTACTTATGAAACACGTGGTAAATATCATATATAAATTTAAAGTAAAGGATAAAAACTCATCATTTTATTTTTTTATAGGGATCTCAGTCAGTTTGCTAACGTCATTTTATTTTATATTGTCATGATGATGTTTGGTAGGTGATGTCCCGGGCCCTCCCGGACCATTACGCATAGAAGCAGTTGGGGAAAGAGTGCTTCGAGCGTGGTGGGCGGAACCCGACCCAAGAGGCTCGTCCATTACTGCCTACCGAGTCTGGGGACGACCACAACATCGGTAAAGTTTAACACTGTAACAATAATTGTTATATTTTATATTTGAATCATTTGTACAATAAATTAAGTCCAATGTTCATATTTTACTTTACTTTTTCCGATAAATACAGCCAATGCTTCCAATTGGATTTTTAAAGATAGGCAACTTCTGAATAAAAAAATGAACAATATAGTGGAAGGTTAATTATTTTCAGTGTTACCAATTTCGATGAAAACGTCATAAAAAACTTCAGTGAATTATTTCCCGCTAATTTGCCAAGTGATATTGATGATGAAACGAAAATACGTATTATAAGTGAAGGTCTAGAGTTGCTTCATAATGGAACTGGTAAGTGTAAAATATTATATTGGATGTATTTTACTGAAAACTTATTTTAAACAATTCTAACTTATTGAACTTAACTAAACAATATATAACAAATTTAACTTATGGATTCTAATGAGTTGGAATTGAGTTATTTCGTTAACTGTAATTTCTTTAAGATTAAAAACAGCTTTAGCTTCATGAGATTTATATCCTCCTCAGTTAAGTTCCAGGTCGTGTTAATCTTAAACAAAAAAGAAACGAAAAGGAAATAAATGTCTTCAGTTTTTTGTTTACACTATTGCATTAAAAATCTTCATAACAGAAATATATTTTTTTATATGAATGGGGAGCAGCATCTTCCTGAAACATGTGAATAAATAAACTCTGGTTGCCAACCCGCCTGCCAAGCGTGGCAACTATGGCAAAATCCCCCAACATTATAGCTACAAACTTTTGTAGCAATCTATGGGGGAGGCCAATGTTCAGCAGTGGACTAGTGATGGGCTGAAGTGATAATGATGGTGATGATATGAATGAACAAAATGTTATTTAAAAATATATCGTTAATTTTAATATAACATTATAAATCTTAGATCTGATCTGCTCAGAATCTATACGGAATCTCGCAAATTTCAGAAACATATTGGCTGATTGGCGCCGGCGAAGTATCAGAAGGTTATGTGGCGCGAGTGCAGGCGCGAAATGAATACGGGTGGGGCGCGCTGTCAGCGGGCGCAGAGATCATAGGCGCGCCGCTCGCGTCCGCAGTGCGGCCCCACCCCGCCGCGCTCGCTGCTGCAGTGGCTGCGCTGGCCGCGCTTGCACTGGCCGCGCCCGCCGCGCTGCTCTACAGTGAGTACCCAGCGCTGTACTATTCCACAATGAGTCCTCACAAGCGCGCTGCTCTACAGTGAGTACCCAGCGCTGTACTATTCCACAATGAGTCCTCACAAGCGCGCTGCTCGGTCCGCAGTGCGGCCCCACCCTGCCGCGCTCGCTGCTGCAGTGGCCTCGCTGGCCGCGCTCGCACTGGCCGCGCCCGCTGCGCTGCTCTACAGAGAGTACCCAGCGCTGTACTATTCCACAATGAGTCCTCACAAGCGCGCCGCTCGCTTCCACCGCTCGCGTTTACTGGTGGTAGGATTCCTATGCAGGAATCCGTCTAGGTAGATTTTCTACCTTAGGCCAGTTATTCTGCCGTGAAGAAGTACTTAACTGCAAACATTACTGTTTCGGTCTAAAGGGCTCTGAAAGCTAGTGTAATCACTTGGCTGCGACTGAAGAGAATCTACCACACTATCTCATCCCGTGGGCGCCGTAAAAGACGACAGAAGGAAAATGAAAACCAGGAGGTGGGCAACAGCTTCTTCCTGGAACATCTGAATAAATAAACTGCGGTTGCCAACCCGCCTGCCAAGCGTGGCAACTATGGTAACATTCCACCCAAATCGAGAGCTACAAAGTTTTGTGGCAATCTGTGGGGGAGTTCTATATTCAGCAATGGACTAGTGACAGACTGAAATGATGAATGATGATGATGATGAGCCTTAAGAACTGATTTATCTGACGAGCGCAGTGTAGTGCCACACAGAAATGTTTTGGGCGATACAGCGTTTGTTATGGGCAGACGTTGCACTTACCATCAGGTGAACGTACTGCTCGTCTCGTCACTTTATTCAATAAAAAAGACAGAACCGCCGTACCCGCCGCGCTGCCCTATAGTGAGTACCAAGCGCAGCACTGCTCCACAATGAGTTCTTACGCACCGCTTGTGGTTACACCCCGCTGCGCTGGGACTCATCTCCTTGCTCTATAATGAGTACCCAAAACTGGACTGTATAACCCGCCCGTAACCGTAACTTGTTACAATATCGTACTGATTGTACATATTGGGCAATATTGTAATATTTATCACACCATTTCATCGGGATGTCGTAACAATGGGCTAAGGAAAAACCAGATAGATATAGGTTGCAGAATTATCTCCGCGGACCATCCTACTGTTGTTCACAATACGCCTACTAGTCTAACAAACATAGCTATCCATATGGGTTAATCTTTTGGGCAGGTCCTTGTTCAGCAGTATACTATTGGCTTATAATTATGTAATAAATTTACTTTTCTAATATTTAATTACATTGCGTAAATTGCGACATGTTTGTTTCAGCCTACAAAAATCGTAATAAGAAAAAAGCTGCCATCGAAGCTCAAATAACAACCACTATACCCAGAAGAGGTCCCGACGTAGAACTCGCAACTTTACGCCAGCTGCCTATCAGACATTCTACAAACATTTTGTATAATCAGGTAAAAAACAATTTAAACATTCATATAAGCGAAACATTCGAATTACTAATATAAATACCGCATTAAAATAGAAATTTTTGCCCTTCGCATCTACGCAATAAGTAATAGGGTTTAATCAATGTTAAACTTGAATACTTATATGCAAATTGGTTTTAATAAATAGTTTAAACATTTTTTAAGAGGTACGCTCAAAAGAATGTATATTGAGGAGCCCAACATTTATAAGTAAAATATTTCTTTCTCCATTTAGGGTGCACTAAGCCCTACAGAGGCGGAGCTATCAGCGCTGCCTCACGTTCGCCGCGAGCACATAACGTTGAACAAGTTCCTCGGCTCAGGTGCGTTCGGCGAAGTGTTCGAAGGCGTAGCGCGGCAGCTCAGCAACGGCGCCGCTGAAACTAAAGTCGCTGTTAAGGTACGAGATAGACACATCTTGAATGAATTACCATAGATATTTCTATTTACACACCATACAAACGGTCTAACCATTGAGAAGACAAGTAGGGAGGTGGATTGAAGCGATCGCACAATCAAACGTTTTCATAAGACCAGTCTAGGTATTCTGCCGTTAAACGATCATGAGATTGTTTTTATCTATGTTGGCTTCTACAATACCCACAGGATGAAACGGAATGAACGGAATAGGATAAAAGAGTGTAGTCATATATATATATATATATATATAGTATTAATATAGTATAAATAAATTATATTTCGTTATATTATGACTTTATTTATACTATATAATTATATTTATATAGTATAAATAAAGTCATAATATAACGAAAAGCTTACTATAAATTTAGTCTAGTAGTAACGCGGACAAAAAATTATTTAAGCTCTATAACCGTCCTAAAATCGCATACATTCCAAGAATATTAAAAGTCATTTTAAAAAAAATACATATAAACGATTTTACTGCAGACTCTCAGAAAAGGAGCGACGGAACAAGAAAAAAGTGAGTTCTTAAAAGAAGCTGCTCTTATGTCGAATTTCAAACACGAACACATCTTGCGCCTGTTGGGCGTGTGCCTTGACAATGATCCTAACTATATCATCATGGAGCTAATGGAGGGAGGAGATTTGCTGAGCTACCTCAGGGCTAAGCGTGCATCACTAGTAAGTACTTTTATTTCTTAATATTGGTGAAGATTATTAGGTAATTATTATTATAAAAGCACACATTACCTGAACATCTTTTTTTTCGCCTATTATAAGTTTAAATATGATAACAGACCTTAAACGAGAATTATTGCCATACTCTGAATTATTTTTTCCATGATCGACTACACGGCAACATTACCTATACGCACTAAAGACAACAAATGACACAATTTAAAAAGATACTTCTCTTGATATTATACCACGGATTGTGTCAATCATCTGCTTTTGCAGTGAGTCTCTGACTACCCCTTATGAGATACAGTCGTGATTTTATGTACGTATCTACTTCTCTTTTTGGATCAGCATGAAAGAGCCCGTTAGATTGCGGATTGGCGGACGAAATAATTTTCATTTCTAAAACATGCTGATTTCCTCACTTGGTGCTCATTATTTGTACATAATAATCATCACCATCGTCATCGTTTCAGTCTATCTTAGTCCACTGTTGAAGATACGTCTACCCCATAGATTGCCATAAAACACGGCCCTGAGCCACCTGTATCCATCGACTTCCCGCAAAATCGTACAGGTCAGCGCTCTATCTAATAGGTAGGCGCCTTACACTGCGTTTGCCGGAACGAGGTTGCCAATCTAGAACCTTTCTTCCCCAACGGTTTTTTAATCATTTATCAGGTTTTTTTATCTTAATGTATAGTCTATCAGTGGAAACTTTACTGATTTTTGTAAAATTTATACACCGTAATTTTTAAGCCGTTCTGGAAGAAGAAAATACCGAGACAGAATCAATAGTAGAATCGATTACTGAAGTTTAATCTTACTGAAAATGAATATATCTGTGTTTAATTACATGGATAAAAAATAAAAGTTGACCTACAGTTTTTCGAATATAAGCTTAGTACTGTCGCAGTGTTCTAGTGGGACCGCACACGCACCGGCCGAGTTCAATAGCCCGTGCGAATCAGCTGATACCTACACTAACACAACGCTCGGGTCGGACACGATATACCTTTCTGCGTACGTTTTATCATAAATATTTATTGAGAACTAAATTGGTAAGTTTTTAATAATTAAATACATTTAGATTTGTTTGATTATTAAAAGATGCGTCAGACTAGGAATATTTCGAAGTCGTGAGTGCGTTTACAGAAAATTTCCAGAACCGAAAATTAAAAATTTATGTCTTTACAAAAACGTTGGCTCCGGCTGGGATTTAAACCCAGGGTCCGCGTCATAGTATTCGCAGTAGAACGTGTTCCACTAGACTACGCAGTCATCACGTAACTGAGTATTTACTCCAATTTTCTCTTCTTTCTTACACAAATTCAGGATCGTCGGAAATACTTTATTTTGTGTTTTCTGAGATAGCTACTTTCGTGACAAAAGAACATACGAGTAGGATAAACTGACAGTGTCAAGTGCACTTTTTAGTATTCTGTTTTTTTTTTAAAAAAAAACAATGATATACTCTAGGATTTCTCTTATATCAGGCACAAACACCCATACCCAGTACAATTATCTGTAAGCAATACAAATATTTGTCTCGTGCGGGAATCGAACCCGCCCAAAAAAATGGAACTGTTTGGAAAACCTAACAGAGTTTCGTTTTTCACAAGGTTATTTGGCAAATAATTTACACTACCCTGTATCGGAGCAATTGCTTCAATTATGTCAACCTTACTCGATACACAAAAGTGTTTATTACATTATCTTTTACATTTTGTGTAAGTTTTTACTTTCATGTTACATGTAACAGCCTAAATTTGTAACATTAGTTCTCCTACTTTAATACACTTACTACAGACTTATTTTCTTTACGAAAATTCCGTAACACAAGAGCGACAACACGCTGAACATCCAAGGTCAAATTCAGTGCGACGTTTTGAATGTGAGAAACGAGTTCGGCGAGACGTTTAATATGACGCGAAAAGTACGCAAAATAGGTACTTAGACAGAAAGAGAAAAAGAAAGAACTATGTAACAAATCCGAACGTCACGAGACCAGCGGGCAAGAAACATACGAAAATGTTAAATAATCAATGTGAAATAAAAAAGTTAAATCAAATTTTAAGAATAATATTATGTATTCTCAAAAAAGGTAAGCATATTTTACAATCCGTATTGGCCTCGTCTGTAAAACATCAATGGTAAAGTGCCTCTGGAATCTTGATACGCGACTTACTGTGCTACGTTATTCAACACTTTGTAAAAATAATTAGATCTATGGCATTTCAAATCTACCGTAATTTTTTTTTATAAAAGGTGTAACAAAATTTAAACTATAGGTACCTTGGAGAAACACTTTTTTTAAATTAAAAAATAAATAAAATATCTACGTACTATAAATATTTATCTGGTACAAATAATTTCATTTAACAAACTTTCGAAATTTGTACACAATACAACCATTCCCGAAAACTAACAATTTGTGTTTTGCACAAATGTTGCCACCCGCTGGGATTCGAACCCAGGACCCGCGGCGTAGAAGTCAGGTACGCTAACCACTAGGCCACGCGAAAATAAATCCCGTGCTTTCTTTATTGTTCTGAAAGCGAAGATAAACTATAAATTTTAATTTTTAAAAAAATTAGATCTGTTTTTATTTCAAAAAGAATCGTATCTTAAAACAGAGAAGTCATAATAAAAAAATTGCTTTTAGCAAGATCAGTAGTGTATACGCTCGTCTATCTTCAATATTGAAAATGGTTTCTAAATTAAAGAAGAACATTTCAACTATTCTTTGTTAATAATTTTAAATTGCGATTTTACATGAGAAGAAACAAACCGGTTTATACCGGCCTAGTCTGACGACAAGCCCCGCGAGTGTTTAAGAGTGTGTTGAGAGCAATTAGTCCTATTAATTGATCGTAATACAAATTAAATTATTATTTTTACAATAAAGTTTTCACTGTCTGTACCAATAATGTCATTTACGCATTTACTCGTTCTAAATAATCAGAAAACTTTCTTTCAAAACTGCACTAAATAAAATAAAATGGCGAATTATTAAAACGTTATTTTAGTTTAATTATCCATGAAAAGTAAAACAGATATTCCTTTGTTTATAAATAATAAAACATTCATGATATCATTAACAAAAGAACAATATTTTAACAAATTATTAAGTTATAAAATTGCAAATTTACAATATTTATAAATATTATAGTTATTTGACTGTTCACGGAGCCGCTTGTAGATGGCACTGTTGCAGTATATTGCAACATTCTGGTTGGACTAAATATAACTATTTATGCCACTAGTTAGGTCTATACAACATACTTCTGTTTAAGTTTACAGTGAGCTCAATGCGCATACAAAAAATATTGGCTCCTCTACATGTATATTCATTCTACTTTGAATCTTGTCAGATACGTATATTATTATGTTACGAAAAGTTTTGAAATAGTTTGCTAAGATGGCGCTTACGTTAATTAATTTTTCGTTATAAGCGTATTCATTTCACTTTAAATGAAATCGATTCCTATGGAGTAAACTCCAAAAATAAAACAAATATTCAGATAATTTTTAATAATAAAATATTATTTCATTATTTTATTTTTATCAAATAAAATTATTCTAGCTATCGAAAGTGTTTTTTGGTAAAAACGTTAGGTAGAATTTTAGTAATAATATCGGTTAATTATTTTATGCGTAATTAAAAATTGTAATAAACCATTTACACTATTTACAACTGATTGGAATTGAAATTAACAAAATAAATATTTAGTTAAGTGCATACCTGAATTGTAATAACTGCAAACTGTTTTCTGTTTGGTTGTAAACATAAACGAGCACGTTTCGCAAGGTTTTTTTCAAATGATTTATTCACACTCACAGTATCACATCACCTTTTATCACTTTTAGCATCCACAATATGCCGTTTATTTGACTAAATTCCGCGCTTCTTCCGTATACACAAGTATTTTTATTTTTATTTAAGTATTATCACAAATAAAAGTGCATCGAAGAACAAATACGATTAATAAAAAGAAATAATTAACATAAGCACAGTTACATTATAAAGTTCAGAGCTCACACGTGACTAAGTCACTTATTTACCTATTTTTTGCATTTTGCTGTTTTACGTTAAAGGTGGCGGGGAGTGACTTCGCCTCCAATAGCATCGTGGACAACGCGTGAAACGAAAATGTTTTAAACAGGGCTGTTTCAAAAAAGATTTTTAATTATTATAATAATTTTTATCACTGCTGTTTTTATTAATATGAATTTATTTTTAATATTGCCAAAAGATTCATTGGATCGGGTATATTAAAGTAAAAGCTGTGACCGAACATAAAAAATTCATAGTTTATTTTGATCTCTTTAACGTCCCATATATTTTTTTCGAATCATCTGAATAAATAAACTGCGATTGCCAACCCACCTACCAAGCGTGGCAACTATGGCAAAATCCTTCCAAAATGAGAGCTACAAACTTGTGGCAATCTGAGGGGGAGGGCTATGTTCAGCAGTGGACTAGTGATAGGCTGATATGATGATGATGATGACATTTTTTTAAATTTTTAAAACGTCGATTATCATATTGCTTAACTTCTGACTACTTTTATATTCATAAGAATAAACGTACAACCGCATGGCCCGAATTATCAAATACAATTGCTAGTTTCTCCTTACGTTGGAATACATTTACTTTCGACTCATATTTCCGTTACGATAATTGAAAAACGCGGATACGATAATGTTCGTGAAATATTTAGGTAAAGCGAGCCACCCAATGTGCAGTTGCAATTATTGCACTGCATCTACGCTTACGTTAGCTCGTCCTAAAAAAATCTTTTTCGCTCGAGCTAACGTAGATGCACAAAACCGTTTTCGTTTAATGTTGTGTCATGTTTAATTAAATTTCGAAACGACACAGCCCTAGGGCTGTGACGTTTCGAAATTTCGACGTTTCGACTTGGCGGCCGGGAGGGGATATACAACAGCGCTATACGTCGCAGTGCTCAGTGTTGCCAACTTAGGGGTTTTCCTTCCAGATGGGGAAGAAAATATGGTTTTATAAATGTAATGTGAAATGTTTATAAAATGTATGATTTAAAAAAATACAGCGAGGCTGAGAAGGATTCTATTGTAATGGAAGAAATATTATTAACACACACACACAATGTACATTTAATTTTTAATGACAATCAGTGATATGATTATTATTCTTATTACATTTTTTTTAATTATTGTTTTCTAGGATTTATACTAATGGAATTATTTATTATTCAATACTAAGTAATTCTATTGTAATAATAACCATTGATGAATATTTTGATATTACTTTTACTGTTATGCTCTATCGACAACTTTTTTGTTTAATATAAAAACTGACATACAAAAACTAAATAGTAGACAGACGTTTGTCTACTATTTAGTACACTGCCGACATACACTTAGATTATGTTTTTCAAATGTTTAGTTTAGGGAGTTTTTAATGTCTTTAGGGTAAAAAAATTCATGTGTTGGCGAGAGTGACAGTGCTTTAGTTGGTTGGTCTATGTGGTCGGTCGTCACCTATAGTCTAAGGTCATTTGGTCGCGCTTCTGTTGTTGAATTATCGCGAAGAAAATAAGTCGTAAAGTGTATTCTATCTAACGTCACAATATCTAACAATTGTACAGGTATACGATGTTGCTAACAAGAAACATTTGACTGTAGGTTTATTCTCATGAACAATAAATTCGTAAGGTGTTACGCATTATGATCGTGAATGTGTTTAACGTAAAGTTGAACGTAATGTAAACTGAAAAAAATCCAGAAGCCAGTTTAATAAGCCGTGTACGTGTGTGTCGTGCAAAATGGACTGTATTTCGCAGATTATTTTGTAACTTCGTAAATAATGTTATGCCATGAGTATCGTCCGGCAGAGGCTATCCCAGGTACGAATAGAGTATTTTTATTCAGTGTAGATTATTGACGTAGTACTTATTAAACGTATTTTTTTAATTGAAGTGGTTCGCAAACTTCTTCAGTTTTATGTGCCAGAATAAAACCCATGGGGCCTTTATTGTAATAATGTTATAAAGTACGAAACGGCGTATGAAAATCTGCCACCCAGTCTCATTTGGTAGGTATGGTAAGTGTCATCCAAGGGAAATATTGAAAAATCTTGGACGTCCGGCCAGATGGCGGATTAACCATGTCGAAAAATGTCAGAAAATTCACGATCTTCAACGCTTTTTTTCTCCGATAGCCTTTACTTCGTCGCTTATGCGTTCGTAAGGACATTGACCTATCGACTGTGATCGTAATTACCTATAGACGGGAGCTACCGCAAGTTGTCTGTTCTTTTAAAAACACGTGATTAATTTTAATTTACCAAAAAAAAGTAAATATTAAAATCTAAAAACTGATACTACCAATCGTTTCTGTAACTGAAACTGTACTAATTTTCTTCGTTTCCAGAACGATGTAAAAATTACGGTGTATGTCTATTTTTGTATGTGTATAGTAAAATTGTTTACTTCTCTCTAAAATAAAATAAAAACGGTTATCGGTTCTACGATCTATATGTCCAGCCCGTTGACACTTCAGCTTGCTAATACTTAGGGATATGTGTCGGCTACTTTAGTTCTGCTGCGGATATCACCGTTACGGATTTTATAACGCAAAGAAACTCCCAGCGTAGCCTATTACATAGCTCGCTGAGCGACTCTGAGCTTCCTCATGCGCCCCTAGTGAAGAACTACGTCTCTGTTATATCCGTATGTCAGCACTGGCAACACGCACTCGTTTTAAACTTTGCTTTTGAGACATTGAGGTATACTCGACGAGAAGATGTGACGCAGTTTCCCGAACGCTGCCCAGCCGAGTTGAATCCGTCGATTGACATCTTGGTCGAAGTGTGACCTACCTAGTCAGACAATCTGTCCTAGGAATACATATTTGTCAACAACTTCGGACGTAGTGTCCCCAACAACAACCGGTATAGGTGTGACATGGACGTAAAACATGGTGTTCGTCTTGTCCATGTCCATTTTAAGACCTACCTATTGGAAGACACATACGCCAGACATAGCAGGAGATTGTACTGTTCTTTCTTTTGAACAATCTGGCGAATGGCATGTATGTGGTCTATGGTACAAATGCCTGTTAGGAATCCTTCTTGTTCTGGAGGCTGGAAGTCGTCAAGTCTGCTTGCGAGACGATTCGTATTACCTCTCGATAACAACACGCGGCTCAGAAGCGATATCGGTCTATAGTTCTTCAAGAGGGCCTCTTCGCCCTTCTTGAAGAACATGACAACTACGCTTCTGCTCCACGCTTCCGGGGTAGTGCCGCCGTGGATAACGGAAGTAAATAGCTTCTGAAGAACTATAAGTACTAGTTTTCCACCCACTTTCAGAAGCTCCGCTGTAATTCCGTCCTCACCCGGCGCTTTGCCATTCTTGAGCTGTTTGAAAGCCATACTAATCTCGCTCAGACTGATGTCCGGGATATCATCGATCAATAGTATCGGTCGAGTTTAGCTCTTGGGTCGGAACTCACACTATACACTGTAGCTCCAACGACGATGTGTAAAGCTGTCCATAAAAACCCTCGATCTCACTCAAAACTGACAAATACCCTGGAGCCTTGGTTTCGCTTCAATACAGACTGTATTGAAGTGGTATAGGTCTCGCCGCATACGATGGAAGATCTGTCTGTTTAGTTGCCGATATACAGTTGCCTCCACCGCATGGACAGTTTCCACGAGCTTCTTGTTCATATCATCCAATGTAACACATTCTGGCACTGAAATCGATTATGCAATTCGAGCTGGAAAATATTTATTTGGATAAGGGCACGTGATGGACAGAAGGTAGACTTCAACAGACGAGACCTCTCCAAATTGACCCACTACCAAGAAAAGAGCCTATTCCTTTCTCATAGGCCGGCAACGCATCTGCTATTCATCTGGTATTGTAGATGTTCATGAGCGGCGGTGATCACTTACCATCAGGTGAGCCGCTTGCTCGTTTGCCCCCTCTTCCATAAAAAAATATGTATTGCTTTCAAGATATCTTCATACTTTACGCCCACCTCATCATCAGGGTGGGCCGAGGTGCGTATACCTGTATGACCTACAGCGAATACCGTTTGGTTATTCTGAGTATAAGGTACGCAACCCTTGTCAACACATTCCTGATCTTGACAACATTGTTAATGAGAGACTTGTGGACGATAATCCCGACACATCCTTGGGACAGATGGTTTGATTTGAGGATTACCGTGTCATCCCCCTGTCTTCGGATTTCAGATAACCCTTGTAATATATCGGGTGCAGTTGATGCTTGCGATAATATTTGGCAACATTGTAGGCAATTTGTAAGCGTCGACATTTAATTTACCTACTAGTCTATTAAATTATAATAAATCTATAACTCATACTCAAATTCATACTTTCCAGTACACACCGGAATCGCTGACGCTTCTGGACCTATTAAACATGTGCGTGGACGTAACCAAAGGTTGTCGCTATTTGGAGGAGATGCACTTCGTCCATCGAGACCTTGCCGCAAGAAACTGCTTGGTAGCCCATAGAGCTGGAGGGAGAGTTGTCAAAATCGGAGACTTCGGTCTTGCCAGGGATATCTATAAGAACGACTACTATAGAAAGGAGGGAGAAGGTAAAAACCTATGATTACAATTTTTTCTGAGAACTAAAGTTAATAATAATAATAATATTGTTTAGTATATGTCTTATAGTATCTTATTTATTTTATCTTATTTTATATGTTTATCTATACACTCGGCGTCCCCCCCCCCCTTGCCTTGATAACGGCTTCCATGCGATCCTTCATGGACCTTACAAGGATCGCAACAGCCTCTTGGGGTATTTGTTCCCACTCTTCAAGTACCGCATCTTGGAGCTCTTGAAGAGTGGCTGGAGCTGGATCTCGAGCTCGCACGCGCCGTTTAGGTCATCCCAGAGATGTTCTACTGGGTTAAGGTCTGGACTTCGTGCTGGCCAATGCATAACAGGGATATCGACCTCCTGTAAATAATCCCGTACAATAGCCGCGGTGTGGCAACGAGCATTATCATGCATTAACATGAATCCATCACCGACATAACCAGCATACGGGACCACATGTTCCTCCAGGATTTCAGTAATGTACCGACCAGCATTTAATGACCCTTGCCCACGGCCACCCCGAGTCCGGGAAACGCACACAAGTTCCGTTTTCCCGTCGACGGAAATGCCGCCCCAAAACATACACGAGCCACCCCCGTATTCGACGGATTCTTCGAAGCAGGGTTGTGTGAACCTCTCCCCCTGTCTTCTGTAGACCCTTCTACGTCTGTCATTGCAGAAGAGACAGACCCTCGTCTCATTAGAGAAGAGTACGGTCCGCCACTGTTCTAGAGTCCACTCGCAATGATTGCGAGCAAACTCTAGGCGATCTCTGCGATGCTGTGCAGTAAGTTTTGGACCTTTAGCAGGTCTATGGGCTGTTAAACTCATTTCGTGTAACCTTCTTCTTACCGTAGAAACACTCACAGATGTTCTCCGAGTTGATCGAAGCTGTTGTTGCAACTCAACAGCATTTGTAAAACGGTTTCGTAAAGATGTCGTAACGATGAAACGGTCATCTCTTTCTGATGGGCACCGTTTTCTTCCAGATCCCGGTTTTCTAACATAACTACCAGTCTGCTGAAAACGTTGGAACACCCGTCGAACTGAAAAACGGGACAGGTTCAACTGTCGAGCAACGTCACACTGCCGCATCCCCGACTGCAATAGGGCAATCACTTGAGCGGCTTCTTCAGAGCTGGTGTCCATCTTTACTTGTTCTTACTTGGGTTACTTGTTCACGTGTGTTCACTGCAAAGTCTAAATTACGATCCAGATCGACCCTTTTATACCCTTTTTAGGTGGTGTAACTAGCGTCCTTACTAACGAGCATTTGACAGTGTTTATTTTTGACGCTCTATAATGATAAATGTTTTAATGATTTCATGATTTTTTTATTAATAATGTAAAGCTATTCAAATACCCATTTCAAACATACCAATATTTATTTAAATATAATTCGTTTCTAGCCATTACAGCCATTTTTCGCACAAACTCAGAGAGGTGCGATTTTTGTGACGCTGAGTGTATTTATATTTATACCAACCAGACGAGAAAACTATTGAAATACCACAAAATAATAATTTATTAAACCAAAGACTTTACATAATGATGAAATATACATAGAACAATTTTACCAAAAATGTGATCTAATCAAATCCTTATGTATCACATTACATGTCTTTAGCAGCTGTACTAGGGCACAGACCTGTGTTACAGCTGCTAAGCCTTCCCTGATTTTAAATAACAATTAATAATTAATATTAAACAGAAATAATTATATGCGCTAATTCTTTCTAACATTTAATCATTTTAAGTATTAAATGAGAAGGATAAAGTCAAATTCACGATTTTCCATAAATGTCAATTCGACTCTTCTTCTTCTTTCTACTCGTATAAGGCGGTATTGTTGTAGTCGCCAATGACATGAATTCAACTCTTATCTACTAAAAACTTTTTTATATAAAAGTGAAACTACCTTTAGCCGTCAATTATATGAAAAAGTTGACTTCTTCGACTTCGTCAGAAGCAAATACCTAAACAAAGTTCAAAATAATGTATAATTTATAATTACAGGACTGCTGCCTGTACGTTGGATGGCTGTGGAATGTTTAGTTGACGGAGTTTTCTCGTGTCAGTCCGACGTTTGGGCCTGGGGCGTATTATGTTGGGAGGTAAGTTAATGCCAGATATCAGAATAATATAAAGGACAAACGAAGCACAAAATCCAAAATCTCGTGATACTATTCCGTGTGTTTCTACAGGTAAACCCACTACGATCTTAAAACAATAACCTGGTTTTTGTTTTAAGATAGTAACTCATTCTTGTCAACTCTAAATTACCCTTTTATCTTTCAGAGATCGAGAAGACCCAATTATATTTTTTTATTCTATGACTGTACTGAAGTCCTAAGCTAAAGTAAGGTACGAGCTCGTATATGGGGTTTTTTCACAAAGGTTTTCATTTATGCATGCTGCTCGTCATTTAAAACGAATTTACTTTTTTATGATTTATTAATGAATTGAACATAAACGAGTAATAAAAAAATAATTACGAGAGATAATTTACCGTATACCTTTACCATATTTGTAATCTAAAATTATAGTACATTTTGCACATACTTTTACCCTAAACACTAGCTGATACCTCATTATATCAATTATCAAATAGGTATCCGTGTATTACATATGAAAATTAGACCTGCTGCCACTTACCAACTATTTTTAGATGTTTTATGTTCCAGCTGGCAAAGATTTGACATATGGCTAATTCGAATGTGCTACAAGTCTAACATTTTTTTGGAATAAGCTTATTTGTCACTAGTGGTTTTAGCTTATTTGTGAGGTTATTATAGATATTAGAAGTAACCTTGGGCGGCGATCTTCTCTTTCTGTCTGTTTTAGTTAGAAAAAAGCACTATTAAATATTAATTAAAGGAGCTACGGAACGTCCGCCATTGGTTCAGTAATCCCTTACAGGGCACAAACTTAAGATCCGAGCCGAAAACTATACGATATGTATAGTTTTCGGTCAGAATGCCATCATCACAACTCTACAGCCCTTAGTTTCTTTAAGTTATATTTTCCATAGTACTGCTCTTTCTACTCTACCACGGCATCAAGAACATCGCAATCATGGTCAATTATTTCATGATTCAGGTGCTGTCACTGGGGCAGCAGCCGTACCCGGCCCGCACAAACCGGCAGGTGCTGGCTTACGTTCGTGCCGGTGGTACGCCTGACCGACCGCCAAACTGCCCAACTCCACTGTACGTACTTACACTATCACGCACTTACACCGCGCCTGGACCTTAGTTTTACTAAACCAATCACTTCAAAATGACAATGACATCGTCGCAGAATGACAGTTTCGTTATTATACTGACACATCGTTTTTAAATAATCGCAATTGCTATGACAATGGCAACCATACTGTAAAATGATTGTGAAACCATGGTTACATTTCGTATTCTCTTATTATAAATTGCATAATATTCTGAAATGTATTTTAACATCATGGTATAATTAACAATTTTAATGGCGACACTGGTTACATTCCTACCCAGTCTTAAACGTGGCATCGTTAACATGTCATTGTCAAGCCATTAAAAATTTAACAGCATAGGAAAATAGCAACAATCGTAATAGAATGATAATGGCATGATAATAGTATGGCATCATAATCGTTTTTCTTATAAAATAGAACTGGGGCCCTGAACCGTAATGTTGCTTGTATCAATTTAAAATCTTAGCTCTGCCCGTGACTTAGTTCATTTAATTGAGGTAAAGATAGAACTCTTTGGGATGCTACCAAGAAACAATTAGTTTGTCATCTGTAATGTATGCTAACTTCATGGCTATAATTTTCTAGTGCTTAAGTTATATCAGATACATACATAGTCATGCCTTTTCCCCATATAAGCGGCAGGCACAGGTCACTGTCATAGCCCACTTTTCGCCCCTGTGGGAAACGATACAGGTGGCGAACCACGTCGCCGCTATTTCGGTAGGAGTCTAAAAATTCGCGCAAAAAATGCGATCCCACGAGCAGACTAGTGACAGCATTGCATATCATGGTGTTATTTTGCACGAATTAAAGCTGTCCATACAATATGTTATATATCAGATAAACACACTGAAAAGATATTGTGTTAAGTAAGGGAATAATGATTATAATTAATTAGTACCTAGTAACTATGTTCGTAATGGTGGATGTACATAAAATATTTTAAGATACTCGATCTTAGCTTTTAGTTAATTTTCAAAGTACCCACTAACATAATAACTGTAGGCTGTTTTTAAATTGTATACCTGCTTTATGGTCATTTGTTAGAAGTCATCATACTAATTACTGAAACGACGCACACAAAGACATTGCATATAAAAGTCAAGGCTAGGCCCTTGGCTTCTGCGCCGCGGGTCGCAGGTTCGATTCACGCACGGGACAAATATTTGTATGGCCTACAGATAGTTGTTCCGGGTCTGGGTGGTTTGTGCATGTGAAATTTATGTTTGTAAAACGTACCCACGACACAGAAGAAATCCTACTGTGGGGCACCGTTTTTTTTAAAAAAAAGTAGATAATAGAGTAGGTAGAGAGAGTAGAGAGGGAGAGAGTAGAGTTGGTGCGGTTGGCATTTGAAGAAAAAATACATCAGCGGTTTTTCCGAACCGATACGACTTAGGGATAAAAGAGCCTACTCCTTCCTCAAAGACCAGCAACGCAACCGCGATTCCTCTGATATAGCGGATGTTCATGGGCGGTGGTAATCACATACCATCAGCCACTTGCTCGTTTGTCCCCTGCCCTATAAAACATTTTATATAACCTCTTTACACGTAATAGGTCACTGGTTCAGATTCGGCTCGAAGGACCAAATTTGCGGGTTGTAAATGCAACAAATTAAAATGGTTAAATGGTAAAACATGAAATTATTTGCTTGGTAATGGTAAAACTTGGTAAAATGGTTAAATGATATGGTAAACGCGCGGTATGGTTGGTGATTGAACGCGAACTAACTCGTAACTCTATTACAATAATAAAAATAAAGTAATTAGGCCAAAACGCAAGTACTGACAGAGCGCCGTATTGTGTAAATGCACTGTACTTCGTACAACATCTTATTTAAAAGGGGTCAAGGAAGCGCAAAAATTTACTAGATATTACAACTTAAAGAAATGAAATAGGCAATGAATTATGATTTATTAGTGGTCTATATAATTATAGTGTGATTGTGCTCTCCTTCCCAGAAAAGTTAGGGTGTGATAGGTGGGTGGAATAAAAACTATACACCGTATTATTAATTGACTATATTTGGCTTCACTATAGTCCCGGACATCCAAAAAACTACATAAAACTAAGACATATTACCCTGCCGCGGAAATAAATAAAACATAAAAATAAGTAAAATAAACATGCCACGGGCTTCTATTTAACCTACCTAACACACCCTACTTTTTCTGAGAAGGAGTGAACGAAAACCCTGTATATACTCGTAACAATAAAAATGTATACAGGTACGAGTTGCTACAGAAGTGTTGGAGCTATAGTGCAGAGGCGCGGCCTTCGTTCCGGCAGTGCCTAGAGGTGGTGACGGCGCTGCGCGACGCCACGCCGCCGCACGCGCCGCTCGCCGCGCAGGCCGCGCCCGCACACCACTACCTCACGCTGCTCGCCGACGGTGAGTCACGTCACGCCACTTTGTGCTTTGCTTTGTTTACGCGCAGTCGACAATGACTGCTGAATCATGACCCTTCTACCATTGATATACAAAAAACCCGGTAAAGTTCCGTACAAAAATCACCTCAAGCAGCGTCCTCGATCGATCAAATCAAAAGTAAGCCAAAGATTAGACTAATTCCGATTAAATAAACACAAATTTAATCCTTTTACATACGACATATAGTAGCTTTTTAAATATAATTAACTATTGTTCCACGATGTTTTTAAATTTGTTACACGGCTGACGTGTGCTAATCAAAATGAGAGCATTGTGCTCTCTTTTTTTTGAGGACTTTTTGAGTCGCTGACTGTTTTTGTGTATCAATATCAACTACTCAATATTTAATTTAACATTTTAGATTTTATTTTTAAATAAAATAGAATGTGTTTGCCAGAATGTGGTTAACATTAGGCCCTTAATTTATAATTTAGGTACAACAAATTCAACTATATCAGCATGCAATGGTTACACGAAACAATCAAATTACATTAATGACGTTACACTAAACGATGTACTGTCATTACACAACTATGTCATAATAATTTCTTTACATTATATAGGTTATTAATATCGATTAAAGCAATGTCTGGAAAAATTCATGGCTACCGCCGGTGGCAGTCTGGTACTGCTAAGAGTCTGGTACGCTTATTTTTTTTTATCGGATAAAGTGATGAAAGGAGCAAAACGTTCACCTGATGGTAAGTGCAACGTCTGCGCTTAACAAATGCTGTGTCACTCAGGAAATTTCTGTGTGACACCACACTGTGCCCATCACCCTGAGACGTAAGTTCTAAAGTCTCATATGCCCGTTGATTACGATAGCTCACAGAGCCCTTCAAACCGAAACACAGTAATGTTTGCACACTACTGCTTCACGGTAGAATAACTGGCCCTGGGGTGGTACCTACCTAGACGGACTCCTGCATAGGAATCCTACCACCAGTGAAAATCTATCCATCTGCCAAGCGATTAACTCGCTCATGGGAGAGGCAATGTCCCGCAGTGAATTATTACAGGTTGATGTGTCTTTTTTGATATAATATGGTATCAACTCGGGTCAGGATTCTGTGCTATTTTGACTTTTACTATCAAAATTATTTGGAATGAAAAATTATATCATATAATTTAACATTGTCTTTATTAGTCAATTACAATTGCAACATTGATATTGTTGGAGGATCAAAATGCCATTACGCAAATAACACAGGGGTATGATTCCTAGGCAGGAATCCGTCTAGGAAAGCACACCGGAACCAGTTATTCTGCCGTGAAGCAGTAGTGCGCTTAACGTTACGTTACTGTGTTTCGGTTTGAAGTGCACTGAGAGCTAGCATAATCACTGGACATATGTGACATAAGAACTGATGGGTCAGGGTGACGGGCGGAGTGTGGTGTCACACCGAAATGTTCGGCGACACAGCTTTTGTTATGGACGTTGCACTTACCATTAGGTTAACGTTTTGCTCGATTCGTCACTTTATTCAATAAAAAAAAAACATTTTCACCATCAGAGAGAAGCAAGACTTAACGGTTATACGTAGTGGACTCCGGAGGCAAGGATTGATTATTACTTTTCCATTTCATCACAGCGCGTTTTAAAAAATCAATCCTACTGTTTCCGGCTACGAAGTCAAATGTATATAAAAATAATCAAATTACCTTCTAATAACTTGTAATTTTAATACATTATAGTTTAATTACGCGATCCACAATTCTTTCATGATATTTACAACATTAACATATGTAAATGAACACTAACTTCTTTCTTCGACGAACATTTTACGTTTGTGAATCAAATTAAAGGAATTTCACGAAAAAAATATACGATACGCATACAACGCATGACAAAACAGCATGTTTACGAATGCTGAAAGGTCAAATAATATTTTCCTCCATTTTCATGGTAATAACCCGTAATTCACTCATAGCTTATGGAATGCTGACAACTATGTAAAACACCACAAATAATCTTAGTTACATATAGAAATTTTACAACATAATCATTATGTAAAAAAAATATTAACATACCAAAAAAAATGTAGTAGTAGTAGGGAATACTACAAGCATGCCCTTTGAATCATTCAAGTTTATTATAGCTTTAACATTTCTAATGTATATCAACTAACCTACGAGTATATTACGCATGGCGGCATGTTCAGATGCAGTCGACAATCGCACCTACCTGCTGGACGAGAATGAAAACGCCTGCGTAGGTTAGTTTTAATTATAATTTTAGTTAGTAATTTAGTCATAATTATAACTATCGTAATTCTAGTTTTCACTTTATTCTCTTTACCTGATACTTGACGTCATAATCCATAGTAAGCTAATTTTAAGCGGTCTAGTAGTACCTCTTTTGAAAAAATCAGATAAATAGAAAGGAGAGATATTTATGACGTTCGATTAGAATTGGCATTACAAGTAACATGCTGAGTAATTTTGTGTGTTTATAAATCAATAATTTGACGACCACGTTGCTTGGCGGTCAGCATACCTACTAAGTCACCAGTACTGGGTTCGAATTCAAGCTAGTTGTATGAAGTGTGTTTTGTGCAACACACAATTAGTTGGTTTTCAGGTCTGTTAACCGCTATCATGACTCAGAACGCTGCAACAAAAAATCCGATTATATCACACAAACATGGCAAGAGCCAAAGCGAAATTACAAGATTGTCAGTAAGAGAAAATTATGTATATAAAATGACATCGTTTTCGTCATTGTAGCTTATTGGAAAGTCCACTGCAGAACATAGGCTATAGATTACCACAAATCACAGACCTGAGCCACCAGACTAGTTCAACTTGCTGAACACTTCGACATGTCTCTCCATTCAGTGGATGGTAGTCATACATCGAGGCGATGTGGATATCAGCACGGTCTTTGCACCGATGCTGGTAAATTTTGTAGAGAAGCCTATAGCCTAGCCATAACTTTTGAAACGGTAAGGCGAGGACCAGGTAATCCTCTACCAGGTGATCAATTGTAGCAGAGCTCAATTAATTGATTTTATTTAAAAAATCGCCTCTTTCAGATGAAGACTTTCTCGAGCAAGAGATGGAACCCTCAAGACTTCTGCCGCAGCATACGCCGAAATATCTCGAACTAATGTACGACAGTGACTCGGGAGCCGACACTCTATGCGACGGCTACGAAATACCGAGGACTCCTATAACCTACGCTCCATTCTCGAGACACAGCATCGTGGGCGTGGCTCCCAATAGACTGATCAAGCCCCCGCTGTACCGCACGCACTCGCTGCGCGCGGGCCCCCTGCGCACGCACTCGCTGCGCACGCACTCGCTGCGGGCGAACACGCGTCCTCCGAACGCTACTATAATTCCTCTACGGAATGGCATCATCAAAAGGGCTTCATTGTGCGATGCCACCTCTTTAAGAGAGTCACGCCCGAGCTCTTCACGCGATGTTGAATTCGAAAAACATATTTTTAAGACTCCATTTTGAACTGTGATATTAGGCAATATCCTTAAATATTCCACCGACCTGGCATTCGCTATTAGACTTTTAATTATTTAAAAAATATTATTTATTAAAATGATTGTAAATAAACGGATCCGTTGTACATATTAGTTGTAAGCCTTTCGGCATATGTATGTATATGTTAGGTGAAATAAGGAAGCCGTTAGTACAAGGTAAACAATGTGCATATATTTGTAATGCATTTATTTTTAAATTATTCCTACTTATTGTTACCTTATATCAATAACAAATGTATGAGTTTCCGAGGTGTGTTGAGAAGGAAATAAAAAAATACATATCAGTAACAATGTGTTTCATTGATGTCCAAGTTGACATTAAGGATACTTTTTTATATCTAATGTACACTTACAATATAGAAAATTCTGCACATACTGATTACACTTTTGTAAATTACCACAAGTCGACAACGCTGATAGATTCAGCAATTAAAAAGAAACATTTATCAAGTTATAGCAAATTTACTCCTCATCTCTCCCTTTTTATCTTCGTGTCTAAATTATTCCCGTTATACTCAAAGAAAAAGAAACTAGTTCAAAATAGGTGAACTAAGCAAAAATACACTACATTATAGTCATTCTCGTTCATTTCATGTGCTCACAACTGTGGAATGGACCTGTGAAATTTCAAGGCGAAATTCTGTTCAGGCGTGGCAGGATGTATTTAATACTTCCGAAATTACTATGCAATCAATAAATTAATTTTATTTGTATCTCGGTTACTATTGCACGTCTCATGGCGCGAAGCGGCGTGAGATAATGCTTTATACCCGACATGTCAAGGTCAAGCGATTCGGCGGTCTTCAAATGTCTCTATCATATTTATATTGCACTTATATGCTAATTTGAATAGAAATGAATAGACTCATTTCAAGAAAACACTAATTCATTAAAATTATTTTGAAAAATCATCTAATATTACTTTGAAAAAAAAACAGTATAAAAAAAATTGACATGGACGTCCGTGACGTGGATGTTTTTAGGGATGTGGTCACGAGACCGGGATTTATTGATCGTGTTTAGAATTTTATCTACTTGTTTCCTATTTCATATCAAAAGTCTAGCACTTATAGTAATTAAGAAAAAATATGTTTTCTTATTGTTTTCATCTGAAATGGAAATGACTTGAAATATTTGAACCTCAATCCGATTTCAAGACGTGCACTTTTGTATTTTCCAAACTTTTTTAATATTATATAACAACGACTAATTTTAATAGGCGATTTATGAACGCCTAACTCGCTATAAAAGCCTCAAAAACAATTCATAGTAACCTAACTTTTACACATATTAGCAATATTCTAGCATTTCACAATCATACAAATATTTAAGTTAAGACACTTTGAAAAGCTTAGTAATTTTTATAAAGCTGTTTTACGATCTGTCTATCAGCTTACATTTAAACATAACATCATTTGACCACTTGATTTGCGCATAACAAGTATTATACGAAGTTAATAATTAAAATATAATTAACACAAGACATGAATGAATGGTGTTAAAACAAACATTTCTTTTCTATTCACAGAATAAATTTGGAGTAAATCTTGATTCTTAACTTAAATAATTTTTATTACATACAAATCTTAAATGAGTTCATATTAACTCCTACAGTAATTACGTCCATAGTTCTCTATTTATATACAGCAAACATATCAGAAAATAACAGCTTCTCTGTTTACATCAAACACAAATTTAATGTCAATGTGTTTATTCACCATCAGCTGCCATTTCTTCCTTGATGCGTTTCTCCTGTTTTATCTGATCGGTTGTTGTAATGGCTGCTCCTAAGGCGACAGGTTCTTGATTATCATCATCTTGTGCGTCATCTTTACTGTTCTCATGCAGAAGCACATATTCTCGTTGCGAGAAACCAAACTTCACGACATCGCGTTCAAGTAATTCTACGTAGCGTCGTGGCTCTACCTTCTTATTGTTTACAAATGTTCCATTGGCTGACTCTATAATTGTAAATTCATCGCGTGATTATTAATTTATAGCTGTTAAGACAATACACTAATATGAAACGAAAATTTTCGTTTCTTCCAATTCTGTAATTTGTGAATTTTAAACAATTAAATGTTTCTTTCTAATCTGTAATTAGAGCCGTGGTAGCTCAGGGGCCTGGTCCTCCCCTTAAATTTCATAGTAAGCGAGTAACCTGGGTTCGATCCCCGGTGCCAGCACCTCTAATATTGTTCTACAATTTTAAGTGCTGATTTACCACGTGCTTAGCGGTGAAGGAAAACATCGTGAGGAAACCTGCATGTCCGAGGAATAGAAATATTTCGAAGACATGTGAAGTCCGCCAACCCGCATTGGAGCAGCGTGGCGGATTCTTCCTAGCTCCAAAACCCTCTCAGAAATGAGAGGAGGCCTGTGCTCAGCAGTGGGACATTTATAGGCTGAAACTTTACTTTTTTTTTTAATCTGTAATTTGTGATTTTTAAACAATAAAGCACTAATTTGTGAATGGATAGTGGTCATCACTATGAGTTTTTTTTTTACACAAGACATTATTACTAAGAAATTCTTACCGAGATCAATGATATATGGTCTAATGCGTCTCCCCTGAGAACCATCAGGCCTTGCGAATGGTGTAGCTCTGTACTGAAGTGCCGCATGTTGCTTGCTGATTGAGGGATGCTCCAGTGATATGTCAACAACTTTCTTGTCCCGCCCAATGAGAAAACAAGATTGTCGATGGATGTATAAAATAGGTAACGCCTTGTCGCCTTTGAATGGATAGAATCTAAAATTAAAGAAACAATGTTACAGTTTTCTGCATTGGCGAAAATTTTATTTGGGATATTGCTAGTAGTACCACAGCAGTGCCACTTATTCTGCTATCAAGCAGTGTTGTGGAAACATCACTATGTTCCGGTTTCAAGGGAATTGAAGCTAGTGTTAATACAGAGCTACATTCGGAACAAAATTAAGTGCTTCAGGAAGTCCAAAAGTTCAATCAGAGTTAAAAAAAAATCAAATTGCGATGAAAGTGATATAAGTATGGAAGAGTTTGTGGAAGCATGAAATTGGGCAACGCTGCAGGATATGATAGAATAACCGACGAGATAGATACTGAAAGCTGGACAGGGCGTGGTAGCTAATCAGCTGTACCTTTTTTAACCTTTGCTGGAGGATCGCTAACGTACAAGGAGACTAATATACAAGGCCGTCATCGTATCGCTTTACAAAGGAAAGGGTTCACAGCAAGACTGCAAAAACTACCGAGGAATTTCTTTCTCAGCATAGTCGCAAAAATGTATGCAAAGTTTTAAATCAAGAGTGATGAATGAAGCAGAAGAGAATATATGGGATGTACAAGCAGGTAGAGAATAAGAGGAAGAGCATAATTTGGATTTGAAGAAATTTAAACAAACACCAATTTGCCCGGACATTTTTTTACGTTCATTATAAGCCCCTTTACTATTTCTAATTATAAAAGTCCTGTCTACATTTAAAAAAAAACACTAAATTTATTTTTTGCACTACAAAGCATAAATCTTTTTAAGACTATTATCTGTTAAGACATTTTATAATCCAGAAATACAAACTAATGTTTGACTCTTTTGTATACTGGTATATGAAGAGCTTACCTCCATCTCCGTTTCGGTTGCTTAGCATCGTCAGGCTCAGAGTACTTAATGACAACACCATTCACAGTATTAGTATCAGCAGTTAGTTTGCCGGAGAGACCAAAGTTGGGTTTTTCCTTCTCCTCTTCGTTCTTGCTCCCTTCTTTCTTCACTTCCACTTTACCCCAGTCGTATTCTTTTTTGTCATCTACATCGGCAAATCTAAGAGAGTACAGCAATAAATATGTAAAACGTTAAAGAATATCGTTAAGTCATCAAGACGTCAAAGCTAATTTTTGCATCACATTCTAAATGTTCGACAGTTCCTGAAATATAATTTGAATGGGAAGGTAGTTTTCATTTTCTTACAAATACCATAAAACTAAAATCATGTGTTCGAACTTGCACATTTACATTTACTTAGTGCAATTAAATTATTGCATAGTGGAATATTGATTGCCAAAAATACGTTATTTTAAAAATCCAGTGTCTAAGAAAATTATACTATTCCAGATTTATTATGTTTCACTATGTTACAAAAACTTAAAAAGGGGGTGCAGTGCTTATATACAATATTAGTAATTTCAAATTTCTCTTAAGCTCAAATAATACACGAATACTTCCAACAAAACTGTATATACCTGCTCTTGCGTTCTTTAGGGCGTGAATCGCTTTCCGAAGCACGTGGGCGCTCCTCACTCTTACGCACTCTTTCACGCCGCTCACCTCCACTTCGATCTTCCCTTGCTACCCTTTCCTTTGGTTCCCTTGCAGGGCGACCACGATCATCTCGTTCTTCTCTGTCTTCTCTATTCTCCAACTTTCTGCTCTTCTCCCTATAGCGATCTATGGGACTCTTGGATTTCGAACGGTCCCTGCAAAAAATTAATTGGTACATTTTTTCAAAAAAATCTGGTTTATTTAAATAATTTAGACGTTCGAAAATTAACGCGACCATAGTCGCGTTGATTTTCGAACGCAGTACGTGGCTGTAAAGCTTAGCTTATATTAACTAGCTTTACATTATCGACATCAAACGTGATAGCACTTATGACAGCTTAAAATAGCGTGTTACAAATTAACATCGAAAAAATATAGTCAAATAAGTGAGTAGAATATATGTATATATTATAAACAAGTATTCAGTAAAAACTTAGTTTATTAATATAAATTGCAAAACTTGGACCCAACAGACAAACAAACAGACCGACAAGAAAGCGATTTGATAATGAATTGTCATCGAGTTCTAAGCTATGTTTAAATTTCAAGTCTCTAGATCCTAAGAAACTAAGTTTGCAATTAATTACAAAAGGACATCGCTCAGCTCCCATACAAAGTTCGCCCAAGAACAGAATAAAACATTGATTATATTGGGTTCAAAATAATAACTATGTATCCGTGAAAGCAGATTAAAACGACGGATACTTCTCAGGTGTTATTTATTATCTAAAATAGTTCTGATTTTGAGGTTATTCTAAATAGCCTTACTGTTGGAATTTAGCTTTATTAAAAAATATTAGTTGTTATAATCCGGTTGTAAAAAAGCAAATCACGCTAACATCAAAAAAATAACGTGTGTAATAAAAATTAAGTTTACAAGTTTCAATGTGGTTTATACATTTCGAATTCTAGGTACTTATTCAATTTTTTTATTTGTCACGCCAAACGTCATTGGTGCTACCACACCGTGCCGTTCATAGTGTGTTAATCCTGACAATCCTAACTATTCATTATTAATATTATAAATGCGAAAATAACTCTCTCTGTCCCTCTGTCTGTTTGTTACCTTTTCACTTGAAGCTAGCTTGACTAAATTCGGCACAGAAATAGCTTACATCCTGGGGACGGAGATATGTTTGATGACTTTTTATTCCGGAAAATCAAAAAGTTCCCATGGTAATTACAAAATTACTAAATCCTAGCGGAGGTAGCCGCGGGCTTTAGCTAGTAGTCTATATTTTTATTCGGTCTGCAAAGGCAAATTTTTTTATAAGTCAGAACTGGCTAACAGATTAAATAAAAATGAGTATTTCAAATGTTAAATACTTGAAAAACGCACAATAAAAACATTTTATTTATTTGTATTAATTACAAAAAAAAGGATGCAGTTCACACGCAGTAGAAGTGAAACCTTCAAAAAACTAAACTTCTAGAGAATGCAGACTATGAGATGTAGGATAATTGTAGGGTTTATTATAATATTGTTACGAAGTTTTAAAATTATTTCATTCTACATAATAAACAGACTTCAAGTTTTCAATTTCAACAAATGCCACGAGTGACTCATGATAACTAAAGTATAAATAAATGCTATGGTTTGGATTTGATCAATATATCTTTGAAATATAGCGTCAATTACTGTTTGTGATGTTGTTGTCAATTGTTGTTTTAATTTAAGATTTGGACGAATTTGAAATTATAAATATAATAGGAAACACTGGATACCGTAGTCTATCTTATTCTTTCGCAAGATAAATCGTATAGATATGATATAAGTGATCTATGTGTCTCTTTTAAGTATCGCTTTGTTGTTTCATCGATTTTCAAATCACGATTCTAAAGAAGTTTTCACATCAAAAATATTTCATTACCATTCTAAAAATACATTGCGTGTCGGATTAGTTTAAAAAATACCTGGGGGGTGGCAATGGTGGCTTCTCAACTCTGGAGGGCCGCTCGCGACGGAAGTCACGGATCCTATAATTGACAACAATTAAAGTCACAAAACATGTATGCTTTAAACACGGACACGAAAATTTCTCCACACAAATAAATAAAAGCATGAAAGTGCTTATTCAAAAAGATTTTCAGAGTAATATGCGCCTTTTTATTATATGTTTATAATACATTCACATTTTAGTTTATAAATACTATAATATCTTTTTTATTATTAAAAAGGTTTAAAACTATTGAAGACCAAATGATTTTGAATATATTTATAAATTTGATGATTTTTTTGTTCCTTTCACTGGAGGAATGTTGCTTATGAGTGTCATTTCATTAACATACATGTTAATTTATCAAATAATAGTAATAATTGACATATACCTGCCTTAGTAATTTAAATTTTAGACATGTTACAACAGAAAATTCAAAATGATCTTCAACACGTAGCCCGTTACTTTGAACACTCCTATATCATAGACTTACCATTGTTTAATACTTGGCAATAAAGGATGATGTCATGGAGTTACCTAATAAATTTCATCCAATCGTGGATTTCTCATAATTATAATTTGTTTTATTCTAGTCTACATTCTTCTCTTATGATTATTCTTCTCTTTATTAAGTGTATCTTGAATTGCAGCTAAATATTTATTTACAATTATATGAATAAATCTTAAATATTATCAATAGAATTCAATGTTGTATACAATACTATGCAATTATTTCTTTGTAATTGCAAAATCACTCCTTATCCTTCATACTTAAACTCTCACATTGAAAAACTGAGTCATAACTTTCAATGGTTTTCTTTTATTATCTTAAAATTTCCTGTCCTATTTATTTCTTCAGTAGTTCTTTTTATTCAGGTTTCAATTATTTATCTATATTTAGACACAGATTATAATATGACAAACAACAATGAATTCTTCCACATAAAATATCTACTAGTCCAATGAGCAGATATTTTGTGCTAATCATCATCAGATTCTTTTAATAAGATGGTGCATATATCATCTGTGATTGAATAGTTTATTTTGTCAATATAATAGTAGTCTTGTTGTAAATGTAACAATGTGAAAAAAATACATCATATATATTTATAGAAAGTAATAATAATCTAATATTCTTGCATTCATTGGTATAAGCATTCATCATTTTTTCATGATGCACTTTCAGTGATGTTTCATAACATTATTTCAAAGTCTGAGAAATCATCTTGATATGTTTTAAATTAAGAACATTTCCAGTACTTCACTTCAATAAAGTAATCAATCCAATCATGATTAGGTGTTCAGCAATCTTTATTATTATATCAATCACAGCTGCAACTTTTATCATAACCAGCTTCATTTCAGTTACTTCATTTCTACCATACTACTTTATATAATTTCTTAATCTAAATTTAAAAGCAGCAGGGTCATTCTACGGTATAAATAAAATCATATTCTCATTACTCCTGATCCCCTAAATGGGATACCTCACTTTTCAAACTAGGTCCTTCCGATTCATTACACATCTGGAGAAATTGCAACAATTTATAATATCACACATGCCTAGAGTAATTATCGTGTAATGTGAAAACATTAAAATATCTTTGCAACTGCAACATGTTCTGACTGAACTCATTATAATTTTCTGTAGAGATGTCACTGTAAAAACAAATACAGTAATTTAACGGCACGGTTAAAACACTGGCCAGCTTGAAGTCAACACACATGCAGCTGTGTCACAAATTTTATGAATAAAATAAATGAATAAAGTCACATCAAATTAACTACTAAGATACAATAGGCTTATCAAAAAGTTAACAACTACATGTAATCATCATGTATTTACCTTTCGGCTGAATATCTGTCTTCACGATATCTCTCCCTTTTTTCTGCATATTCTTTCTCGCGGTACCGCTCATGTTCAGGTGGACCACGCCTGTGAAATAATTTCAACAATCAAATAACATTCAATCAATATATCTCAATTTTTATTTTACTCTATGTGTATAAAATCCGATATGTATACAAAACACTGCTGGGTGGCATAATTAATATTGTTTAACATTTTAAAATCCTCATAGTTTAGGTTTTCAAAATATAGATAACTAGCCGACCCGCCCAAGCTTCGTACGGAAGTTATTATTATGTTAGAGTCTGTAGAGAAAAAAAGCGTAAGCGTAGCGAAACGTAAAATACGTTCTTCGTTCATGAAAGAGTATTTATGACAAATTTTAAGTTAATAAGGGACGCCCATTAATTACGTAAAGCGTCGAAGCGGGGGAGGGATGGAGCCGAATATCACCCAATCTCACGTTTGGGAGAGGATTCTCGGCAAATATCTCATATTATTTCCACAAGAAACTATAGTTGCGAGAGAACTGGGTTAAGTAAAACATGTGTCTCTACTAAAATACAGCTAAATTCTACAAAATAATATTTATACCGGTTATGCAAACACCACATAGAAGAACAGTAGCCCCTCAATTCAAAGGAGATTTTCTCACTGAGTGAGATTCAGTGAGAAAATAATCCATTAAATCGCTCCAGACGTTCTTAATGGGGGGACGAGATGTAGAATCAGTGTCTAAATAATCGCTTATACGATCCCAGACACATTGTCAATTCATCCATAATTGACAACTAACAATATAAGTAAATTACATTGACAACTGCAAGCCATGTACATTATAAAAAAAATATTGACAAATTAAATAGTGTTTTACCTTTCTCGATAATTTTCCCTGCCTTCACCCATTTCACGTCGCTTTGGTGCCCTTTCATCATACTGATTGTAACGGTTGTACCCTAAAAATAATTTCAATAGTAAAACATATTATGGCTATGAACTATACAGGCAATACATACAATAACAAAGTATATAAAAAAAACAAAAAAATGATATCTCACCTCTTGGGTCTTCTCTAGAATGATATGGTTCTTCTCTTTGTCTTCTGTGGTAATCCTCATCTGTTCTACGCTCTTCATATCTTGTATTCCTGCTAATTAACAATAAGTAAATTTGTAAAGATCAAAAGCTACAAAACTTCTATAAGCTGAAAATTAAATTTTTCATAATAGCTCAGCAAAAACCTGGCAGTCGCCTTAAGTACGCGAACGACCTGAGTTTGATCCCCGATGCCATCTCTAAAATAGTTATGCAATTTGAAGTGATTGTTCACCACATGCTCAGCAGTGAATATTAACATCGTGAGGATGCCTGCGTGTCTTGGCGAGAAGTAGAAAACCCTAATTGGTTTTGTACTTTAGACAGAAATGTAAATAAAAAATCATCATAGATTAAGCAGTTCTTCCATACAAGCACTAAATACAATAATTAAGTATTGGAGGACAAGCAATTTTATTAATTTAAAATAAATACAATAAAAAATATGATGAAGATTATGAAATTTGCTACACATTAGTTATCCTTTCACTCTGCAATATTTATCTAAGTATGTTCAAGACAAACAAACATTTTTGCAACATTGTACCTTTTGTATTCATCAAATTCCTTATGTCTTCTATTATAGTCGTCGTTAGAATTAACATACTGTGTGCTTTGACCATATCTTTCTCGGCTTTTATCATATTTTTCTTGGTATGGTACAAATCTGTAAATACATTTTGCATGTTTACAGGCTCATTCAAAAGCATGATGCAAATTTACTTTTATAAAACTGTTTAAGTGTTAACCTCTCATTTCGCTCTTTCTCATATCCATATTGCTCTGGATAGGCAAGTCGGTGTTCTTTGCTAGACCCTCTGTAGAAGCGCTGGACTTCCCGTTCTCTTTCATAGTTCTCTACTGATGCCGAACGCCTGTATTCTTTTCTAAGGATATGAAACATACAAGGGTTAAAAACCTCGAAGACTAGTCAATTCCAAAATTAAAAAACAAAATTTAAAAATTTTAGATGAGTTCATGTCATAAGAACTTACTGATAGTATGTGCGTGATGGTTGACTTCCTTCTGCAGAGGATGCCCGACGTTCTTTAACAACACTATGCAAACGGTGCTCCTGTTCTTGTTCTGAAATAAACAAAAGAGGCTTTAGTGATTTCAGAAAATTAAACAGAGCCCCTCTATACTGTCTATGAATTTGCCAAATAAAATACAAATTTGCTATTAATATTCGTCACTCAGATGAGAAGTATACAACTATGAGGATCACTTGATGATCAACTGCAAAATAACTGTAAATATGATATGTTGCAATGTTAATTGTTAAATACCCCTGGTGGACAAAAAGTTTAAAAGTCAAAATGGATTAAAGGAATAATAATATTATGAATTAACAATGATTAGGACTAGTCAAAGAACAGTTATTTATAATAAAATTTTGACTGTCATAAAAATTATAAGATTAAAGCCACATTACATTTTGATTAAGTCATAATTGACAATAATTTCTTATTGAATTTTATTATATACACAGGACTGAACAACTTTTGTTATATTGTATTAATTTTGGTGTGATCTTTAAGAAAAGCTTACCAGGATATCTATTTTAAGAATGTGTTTCTTCACAAAGAACAGAACTTCAGAAAGAACATCACACTTAAACTGGTAGTAGGTTTCCTATGTAGGTATCCTTCACAGTTAGTACCACCCTAGGCTAGTTATTATTCCGTGAAGTAGTAGTCTGCAAACATTACTGTCTCGATCACACTATATTACACTAGCACTGAGAGCTAGTGTGATCACTGGGCATATGAAACTTAAGAACTGATGTCTCAAGGTGAAGGGCGCTGAGTGGTGCCACACAGAAATGTACTGAGTGACACAGCATTTGTTATGGGCAGACATCGCTCATCTCATCACTTTATCCAATAATTAAAAAAAGAAAGTGTTAGCTGCCGGTAGCCAATTTTATTGGCTGTCTAACACTAACCCTAAAAACTTTGTGACTAGGTGTAAATTTTAGTATTTATATGATACTAGCTAATGCCCGTGACTTAGTCCGCGTGGATATAGGTTCTTAAATATCGCGTGGGAACTACTGATTTTTCACGATAAGTATCCCTGTCTGTCCTCAGTATGCAAACTATCTGTGTCGAATTTAGTCAAGCTCGGTTCAGTGATTGAGCCGTGAAAAGGTAACAAACAGACAGAGGGATAGGCTTGTTTCAAGTATATTGTTAATGTTAATTAGAAAGTAAATAGGACCTAAAACGCTTCCCTTGAGAACAATATATATTTATTTATTTTTAAATCTGATGACTTTAGAAACAACCACTAATTGTTCACTATTTTTATGTATTTATTTTTACCAGAGAAAATACCGTAAAATTATATATATATATATATATATATATTTATACATATGTATGTAATAATGGTTAATGAATTAACCAAGTATTACTAAATTTTAGCTTATATATATTATTAACAAAACTTACTTAAAATATTTACCAACTATAAAACTACATGCAATAAAAATTATTCAGTGTTAATTTTTCCAAAGTAAATCAAAAAACGAATTAGATTTTGTGCAAATAACTTTCATTTTTTACTTTAATTTTGTAAGTATTTATATGTCCACACATAGATATACACACAATACAAATTGTATTGCAGGCATAGGGTGACTCCATAGTGCCCCAGTGCACTTGAGTCTTAGTCAAAAAAAATATTATACAGGTTAATTAAAAAACACTATAATGAAAAAACATACAACAGTGAAATAGAAAAAACATGAATATATAAAAGATCATTAGAGTAAAGTGCTTATTGCATAATTAGTATTATAACTATGTAATGTTTAAACTGCTGTTGAATTATAACTACAGTTGTTCATGTAAATTGCTAATTTTTCCCTTTAATTTCATATTAAAATATAATTTTTAATTCAAACTATTTCACACTATGTATTGCTGAAGGCTACTCTATTACCACACATACACAGACACATACCGGACATAAGGACTCATTAGTGGTTCAAGCAAATTGTTAATACATTCTACATTTTCCTTGGTACACAGTGCATATTTTTTTGTTTTCACTTGTGATGGGAGATGTGAAATATAACCACAAGATGCAATTATGTAATTGTAACATGGCTTTCTGGAGAAAAGATATTTTGATATCTACAATAATTAACTAGCACACAATATAGGCCCACCACCAGTAATGCTACTCACCTCTGCATATACATAATGAATCTCTGAAATAGCTTGCAAGATAATACATACATGCATATAGTCACACCTTTTTCTCACATCACCGCCATTTTGACTCTCCTTTACATTCCCACTAACACTAGCATTGCATATTATGGTGTTAATCTACATGAATAAAGGCTGTTTGTACATACCTTAGTTACCTCTTATGACACCTCGGCAGGAGCTATTCTACTCTGAATCTTTTACCATGCTCCACACACACAGAATATGCGCTAGATAAGGAGTTACAGAAACCGACCCTTTACAATCTACAATCTACCATGCTCCACTGTTTAATTTTTTTTGAAAATATATTAAGTCTTAAAGCTCCAAATGGATTATTAGTTAAATTTCTTGTTAATATATCACATGTGGTAGCGGCTTAAGAGAATCAACCATCCCATCTCATACCATGGGTGTAGTAAAAGTCGATAGAGGGAAAATAAAAACCAGGAAATCAGCAGCACCCTCTTTCTGGAACATCTGAATAAATAAACTGCGGTTGCCAACCCACCTGCCAAGTGTGGCAACTACAACAAAATCCCCCAAATGAGAGCTAAAAACTTTTGTTGTAATCTATGGGGGAGGCCATGTTCAACACTGGACTAGTGATAGGCTGATTGATGATGATGATATCACATTAAAAATATTTTCTCGAGAACAACATAATTATTTCCTCATAAAAAGCCACTAGTGAATAGTGAATACATCAAAGAAGCATAATCCATCAATTAAGACTGCAAAATCATGCCATAGGATATATAAAATAGAATCTACGCTTACACAACAGTAAGTTTTATTTTTAATGTTATTATCAGACTTCAACTCCTTACTAAATCCATACTAATATAATAAATGTGGAAGTAACTTACTCTGTCCCTGTCTGTTTGTTACCTATTCTCAGCATAACCACTGAACTGATGTTTACAAAAATTGGCACCTGAGATGCATTTTGGAGATGCTTAAAGGATATTATTTATTCCACAAAATCAAAAAAAAAATCTGTGGTATTAAAAAAAACCTAAATCCCAGCGGACGTGTAGTCACGGGCTCTAGCTAGTAATCTATAAGAACAGGCCCTCTGTGAAGGAACAATCGGTTTGGAAATAGCAGACGACTCACACGTTAAACGCTGCTGATAGGCAGCAGAAGTCTGTCATTTTAAAAAAATGATTATTCAATGCTATTTCTGAAGCATTTGATTAAATTGAATTTTACGGTACGACGAGACAAAAAACGGTGAGTATACGCCACCAAAAAGCCTTTAATAAGAATTAATTAATCACTTACCTTCACTAGGAGACGTGTCAACGTCACGTTTTGAATGCTTATGTTTATGTTTTCGTTTCTTCTTTGATGTAATTTCTCCCTCGCTTAAAGACGAAATTATGTCTGCGGAGCCATGTTCTACAGAATCCGATCGCCTCTTTTTCTTTCCATGTTTCTTCTTTTTTTTCTTATGCTTACGTTTTTTGGAGCGTTTTTGATCATCGGAATTACTCTCAGAATCAGAGGAATCGGCACGTTTTCTTTTCTTTTTATACCGGTGCTCCGACACCGACGAGTCATCACTTTCGCTACCCGATGAACTGCTAGATTTTACACTAGCGTTTGATTCATCGGTTTCTTCTGATGAAGAATGATGGCGTTTTTTAGATTTCATTTGAAATAGTATACGATTCTAAAATTCACAAATATATTGAATTTCACAGCGAAGCACAATGGAGGAAGGAAAAGACAATTTTATGCAAATTTTATGTTTGTCTCTTTTGTACTAGGCTTGGGTAAAAATATCGATAATATCTCTCATGACGATATTTATAATTGCAACTTATCGATATTCGATATTTATTTCAGAGTATTGAATTTGTTTGATACAAATTCATTACTCTAAAATAAATATATATTTAACCCAACTCTGGTTTCGTATTTAATGTTATTGCATACTGCCTGCATGCTCCTTGCGACTCGATTATAATGAAACATCTCGCCACCATTTTCGTCACCGTTTCAAATCGATTATAACCATGAATGCTTTTGTTTTGTCTATGGTCTTGCTCTATGAGAAATATTTTCTTCTTTTTTGGTCCTGGCATTACATACATACATACATACATACAGTCACGCCTCTTTCCCATAGGGGTAGGCAGAGACCACATCTTTCCACTTGCTACAATCCTGACACACATCTTTAGCTTCTTCTACTTTCATTAGCGTTTTCACACACGCTCGTCGGTTGCGGGTACTTTTAACGTGACCTTTCCTCAAAAGTTCACCGATCTGATTGTGATACGTACGCCTAGGTCGACACTTACCGGCTTTTCCATTCACACTTGCCTCATAAATCTGTTTCGTCAATCTCCTTTCATTCATCCTCTCTACGTGTCCAAACCATCTAAGCATGCCTTTCTCTATCTTTTTCACTACATCTTCAACCACACCGCAACGTTCCCTTATCACGCTGTTTCTCACTTTGTCAATCAGAGTTACTCCAGCTATACTTCTCAAACTTCTCATTTCCACAGCGTTAATCCTACTTTCATGCTTCTTCTGCCAGACCCAGCATTCACTACCATACATAAGTGTGGGGACCAGAACTCCCCTATGTACAGCCAGTCGTGCCTTTTTAGATACGTTCTGGCTACACATAAAGTTATGCAGAGCCCCATTCACTTGATTTCCTGCCAATACTCTTCTCTCAATATCACAGTCATACTTTCCGTCTCTCGTAAATTTAGAACCCAGGTACACAAACTCTTTCACATAATCCACTCTTTCTCCTTCAATCAAAACTTTGCAATCCGACATACTTTCTTCTCTTTCAAGAACCATTACTTTCGTCTTATCTACATTAATTTTCATTCCTTTGCTTTGTAGAGCACCATGCATAATATTAACCATCGCCTGCAACTCCTCCTCCGATGATGCTAATATAACCTGATCATCGGCGTATAGGAGGCATTTGACGGTCAAATCATTCATTCTTAATCCAAACACACTCTCTTTCAAATCTTTTAAGCAATTGTCTATGAATAGGTTAAACAGCCACGGCGAGGCCACACATCCCTGTCTAACACCTTTTTCGATGTTAAACCAGTCTGTGTAAGCCCCGTTTACCCTGACACAAGCACTGGAATCCTTAAAGAGTGATTTTAGTGCTCGTATCAAGCTGCCGTTCACCCCATACATATGCAATGTCGACCACAATTCAGTCCTCACTACCCTATCATAGGCCTTTTCCAAGTCCACGAATGCGCAATAGACCTTTTGACTTTGAGTCAAGAATTTTTCGGCTATGCTTCGTAAGGAAAAGACCTGATCCATGCATCCCATTCCTCTCCTGAATCCCGCTTGTACATCCCATATCTTCTCTTCAGTTTCATTCATCACTCTCTTAATCAAAACCTTTGCATACAGTTTGCCGACGATACTGAGCAAGCGAATGCCTCGGTAGTTTTTGCAGTCTTGCTGCGACCCTTTTCCTTTGTAAAGCGGTACGATAACGGCCTTACACCAGTCTACTGGTACGTTGCCGCTCCTCCAGCAAAGGTTAAAAAGGCGGTACAGCTGACTAGCTACCACGCCCTGTCCAGCTTTCAGTATCTCAATCGTAATTCTATCATACCCTGCAGCTTTTCCCAATTTCATACTATTCATCGCTTCCACAATCTCTTCCATACTAATATCTCTTTCATCGCAACCTTCATTCATGTCCCCAGATGGGGCCTGTGCTCGTATATATTCTTTCTCAAATAAGCTTTCGAAATATTCCTTCCATGCCTTTAGAATGCTTTCCTCACCTCTTACAATACTTCCATCCTGGTTTCTGATTTTGTCCAGTTGCGAGGTCGTATTTTGACCTCTGGCTGTTCTTCAAAAAACTTAATGTTGTTCTGAAAGTCGTCAGATAACCTCGTATCAAATTCATCTCTATCATTCTCTTTCTTTCTTCTCACAACCTCTTTTGCCACACCTTTTAACCTGTTATACTCACTCCTTAGCATGCTTACGTCCTCATTCGTTGCTTTTTGCATTCTTTGATTGGCTCTTGTAGCCAACCAGTCCAGCCAAGCTTTCTTCTTCTCGGACACTGCCTTTTGAACCTCTACACACACAGTCTTTAACTTACACCCTTTTCTTCTTTTACTTACACCACACACTTCAATAGCAACTTCCACAATTCCTTGCTTAAACGGCTTCCATACTTTTTCAACCTCACATTCCTCATTTAAAGTATCAAACTGCTTAGTCAGTTTACTAACAAATTCTTCTCTCACCTCTTTCTCCTCTGGCTGTTCTTATAGACTTCCAGAAAAACTTAATGTTGTTCTGAAAGTCGTCAGATAACCTCGTATCAAATTCATCTCTATCATTCTCTTTCTTTCTTCTCACAACCTCTTTTGCCACACCTTTTAACCTGTTATACTCACTCCTTAGCATGCTTACGTCCTCATTCGTTGCTTTTTGCATTCTTTGATTGGCTCTTGTAGCCAACCAGTCCAGCCAAGCTTTCTTCTTCTCGGACACTGCCTTTTGAACCTCTACACACACAGTCTTTAACTTACACCCTTTTCTTCTTTTACTTACACCACACACTTCAATAGCAACTTCCACAATTCCTTGCTTAAACGGCTTCCATACTTTTTCAACCTCACATTCCTCATTTAAAGTATCAAACTGCTTAGTCAGTTTACTAACAAATTCTTCTCTCACCTCTTTCTCTTGCAAATTCTCAACTTTTATGCGCTCTAGTACACTAATAGGTTAATGCACACGATGCCGCCATCGCTTAAAGAGCCCTCTTAGTCGGCTTAACACCAGAAAGTGATCTGTGTTGATGCCGACACCGCGGCATGCCCGAGTGTCTAGCACTTTCTTTCTCAGTCTTTCATCCACAATCACAAAATCAATCATACTTCTCAGGTTCCCTTCTTTTCTAGTATACAAGTGGATCTTTTTATGGTCAAACATTGTGTTTGTTACCACAAGATTCCACTCCAAACATACTTCAAGCAGACTTTCCCCATTTTCATTCACTCTATCATCGCCGAACCTTCCTACCACACTCTCATATCCATCACGCTTCACTCCTACCCATCCATTAAAATCGCCTAGCATTATGATCCTTTCATTTTTGTTGCATTTGTTCAAAATATCTTTCACGCTATCCCAAAACTCATGTCTCTCAATTTGGGCTTTTGAAGAGTGGTTCCAACTCGCATCTTGTGGAGCATAAACTGCCGATATAAAGATGCGAGTAAGGCCAACCTTCAACCTCACCCAGAGGAGTCTTGGGCTAACACATTTACAGTCAGTCACACATTCATTCATTCTAGCAGAAAGCACTACACCAACTCCCTGACAGCCTCTACTGGTTTCCGGAACTCCCGACCAATAGGCTGTGTAGGGTCCATGCGTGGTGGTGTCGCATCCTTTCCGCTTGGTCTCATTCACACAAAGAACATCAATCCGTCTTTCGCTCATCATCTCGTATACTTCTTCAATTTTATCATTCCTGGCATTCGGCTACACAATCAAGGCATTTTTGTTACTAAATGAACTCTATAGAAATATTATAGTGTGCAATAAATTTATTAATAGGTTTAACTATAATATATAATTATAATTTTGAAAATATGTATAGCAGTACAGCAATGTCCGAATCTAAAAATGTTATTAAGTTTAAATTTTGACAAGAAGTAGCTTCCGACTGATTTCTTTACTTTACTCCTGTACAGTCTTGTTCCCACTACGAAGGCGATGGAGTTTTGTACCGAGCTGTATTTTTAATGAGAAATGGCTTTTACCAAGTTTCAGAAATTAAAAAATTGTAAAACTGAATTTGTTAACAAAGTAAATTGATTCATGTTTTTTAGAGACTACACTTATTAAAAATATGGATAGTGATAGTTTCACTGGAGAATGTGATCCATATTTTTAATAATCAAAAATGACAATAGAGATGTTAATAATAATATTAATGGCAACGGGGTCCGGTAAAGAAGAATTGATAATGGTATTAGCTAAGATAAAAATGAGATTGTTTATCTGCTGTAAGTTATTCTTATCAGGAGACGCGTCACTAGTAAGCAAAGCACATCCATTTGTTTGTGCGGGAAGGTCATATTCCGAGAGAACTTTGTTGTGAGCAACTTTGTCATATCCTTTTCGTAAATCCTTCTGGTTTCTATTTATAGACTTTTTATAGTCTTTTTATAGAATGATGATGGATTATGATTATTTTATTGCAGGTTCAGCAGCTATTGTAGGAGTTAATAAGTTTTGGGAAATTGCGGATACCACAGAATATAATTTTTTAGATGGTAGAAATAATTTTGTGGCTTCTTGTTACGAAACAAAATAATTTGACATATACCTCTTTATATTTATTTGCCTTGAATTGAATTCTGATAATTTTTATTAGTATCCATATAGTTCCCATTGCAGTTAATGCAGATAAGTTCTTCACTAGTACAGGATGCCCCACTAAGCTCATCTGCAAAACTATAACATCTAGGACTACCCATACATTGAGTACGGGTGTGTCCAAATCGTGAAGTCCAAAAAGTGTGTGAATTGTGGCATAAATATATTGTTCTACAGGTAATGATGTGAAACAATTGAAAGGAGAAACATGGGAAGGAAGTCGGCCAATCCGTCAAAAGTCAAAGTTGACCAGAATCCATTAATCATCGATAACTTTTTTGGCAAAATCGATAAGAACAATAATCGAATAGGCTATACATTCTGTACAGGCGTCTACCCCGTTAGTGTAAAGTATGGATCTATGGTATGCCCTCCAGTAATATGCCACTGACAGAAGAGAAACAGTTTTTAATCAAGTATATTTAGTAAACAAATTAAATATGCTCTTCGTCATTAATCTGAAATATCCATTAATAGTTTTTAGACAGCCATGTGGCGCCTCCACTTTAAGAGAATCTACCACCCTCCTAATCTCGTGGGCGTCTTAAAAGTCGACAGAGAGAAAACAAAAACCAGGAGATGAGCTTCAGCACCTTCTTGGAACATCTGATTAAATAAACTGTGGTTGCCAACCCGCTTGCCAAGCGTGGCAACTATGGCATAATCCCCAAAATGGGAGCTACAAACTGTTGTGGGAATCTATAGGGAAGGCCTTCGTTCAGCAGTGGACTGGTGACAGGTTGAATGATGATAATGAAACAGTCGAAGAATTTCTAGTATTTTTAAGTAGTTAAATTAATTGAAGTTAACTCAATAAACAGGATGTGCTTTCAATAACAGCATTAACATAACTTCTCGTCTCAACTTCAGTAATAGTAATATATACATACAGTTTACTATACATAAAGAAATTACATTTTATTTGAAAGAATTCATGAGGTCAATGTTTGAATATCAAGCTCCAGTTGACTTCTTGATTCGTTTATAATTATAAATGCTTAAATATTATAGATTTCATTAATTTTAACTTGGTACATTAAATGAACAAACATGCGTCGTGGCTGGGATGGTGGGCAAGTGTCCGTGGTGGGGTCGCGGTGCGCCAACGATAATCGACGCGCTCACAGAACTGGTTTAAGTACTTGCCGCACGGCGGTGTTAGCCCGGGCATATAAGTCGACGTTACGTCAAGAACAGTGAATAAAAGAGAGGAAAAATGATAATGTAATACAAATAATTTACAGCTTTCCTACCGAAGTGTCGTAAGAGGCGATTAAGGTATTGTACGGACAGCCTTTAGTCGTGCAGATGAACACCATGCAATGCTGTCACTATACTGCTCGTGGGAACGCAAAGATGAGTCTAATTTTTTTTTGAGTAATCAAAATGGTGGCGACGTGGTTCGCCATCCGTCACGTCTCGTTTCCCGCCAGGAAGAAAAGTGGGCTATATGTGTAGCCTCTGCCTACCCTTTATGTGGGAAAAAAGCGTGACTATATGTATGTAATAAAGTTTAAATTATAGAAGAACACCGAAAGAAACTTATATAAAAATATCAATTGTCAATATCTAGATTTCAATATCGAACTATCGATATATGTTTCAAAAAAATATCAGAAATAAATATCGATATTTATGAAAAAGAATATCGATATTACGAATAAAAGAATCTATCAAACTGTCACTGTCAAATACCATGTATTGCGAAAGTACTTACGAAATGCAATCACCGGCCACGAATGTTATTTGACGTATTACAATTCAACGAAATGGCTATTATTTAAAAATTGTGAAAATCATACTATATTACTATAATGTTCCAAATATAGCAAGGTTATAGAAACACCAATTTCAAAAGACACATTCCATAAAAAATAAATATAATTTTTTAATAGGTTAAAGGGCTATAAAAATAAGTGATGGCTATGAGAAAGAGAAGTGGTTCTGGGTCTAAAAGACACCTTAAAGAAAAAGTCGTGCAGATTTACGAATCATTCTTCAGAGGGGAAGACTTGACGAGCGATAACCCTACGTTTTGGGATGAATTCTTTCTTCTTAAACCAAAAATTCCTCAGTTGGAAGCAGAAATGCATAAATTGTCTGTTGAACAACTTATTAATATGAAAGACAATATCAATTTACTGGTAGCCCAGTGTATAGAAATGTTAGGGCAAGAACATCATATTAGGTATGGATTTATGATTTGCTTATTTGCAAAATATTAAGAATATTTAAATATGTACGTAATTTAAGTATTTTTTCATGGAATTTTGTATATTTTTGTTGCTAATAATTCTTTCCAGGCTTGTGTATGCTCTCCAAACCTTTAGTGCACTTTTAACAACAATATATCAAAGAGCTTCACAGGACTCCAATGTAAATATAAAGTTGATTTTACTGGGCAATGACAATTGTAAGATGCAAAAATTATTAGAGCACTGTAGCATTGTTCTGTCAGGTATGTAACAGTAAAAGGTTAGGATACCCTGGTGTATCAAAATATTTCAAATTGGTAGTATCTTTCACATTTACTGGATTTAGAATTATGATAGTTGCTGTCGGTCTTCAGTACAATACAGAGCTAAAGATGTTTTGAAGAGCTATATAAATAATTCTCATATGTGATATGTGAAGATTATTTACTAAGATCTTCCAACAGTCCAACAGTCTATGATAATATATTCTCTTGCCTATTTATAAAAAAAAATGTTCCAGGTGATGTTCCAGATAGTTTAAAATCTATGGTTTTGAAACTGTTGTTAGTAATTGCAACTGGTGTAGACAACATAGATGATAACTCTTTAGTGGAATATTTAATGTTAAATTCTTTGTTTGAACCACTAATACAACTGTTGTGTACTTCTACTGAGAGACAACAACATGGTTAGTATATGTAACTTATTCAGATTATAGATAAGCTATAAAATATTTATATTATTATATTTATAAATATATATTAAATATAATATATATATATATATATATATATATATATATATATATATATTCAATTATTAATAACTAAATTATTAATGATTTTACTTCTAGTTATGGTAAGATTTGCACTTCTACAATAATTGATATAGTACACTGATATAGACAATCTGCACAGATTTGCGGGAAGTCATGGGTGGCAGTGGCACATGACCATATTTTGAGGCAATCTATGGAGATGGTCTAATTTTTACACAGTGGACTAGTAATAGGCTGAAATGATGATGTTGAACAATTTTTTTTTATATCAGTAAATACATCTGTCTAGAATTAGGTAATTGTATGTCTGATCTTAGAAGAGTCACTATACAAATAGCACTCTCATTTGATAGATTTTGAGATTATAAATTATTTTCACAGGTTATGATGTTGTGTTGTTGCTAATGTTTTTGGTTAATTACAAGAAACAAGAGTCAGCTAACCCATATGTAGTCAAGCTGTCTATCCTTGATGATGAATTGGCTTTAAATGGGTAAGCATGTATTTGTAATTTATTACTTTATTAGTCAGTGGACATTAACACACACAACACACTTGTTCATAATTTTATAAAATAAAATTTATCAATGGTTTCTTATCATAAACATATTTATCAAAAAATAAAAATCTGGGGTTTATTCTGTGCTTTCTGTGTTTATTTATGTTGTCAGTATTATGCAATCATTATGGTGTTTGTATCTGAAGGAAAAAAAATCAATTAAAATTTTGTATTCGAAAAAAAATAATCATAAGTTATTTTTCTCATTATAACATTACTAAATAATCTAATAAATAAATTCCTAACTATTTATTACATATTATTTTTATTAATTTAATTTACTAATGCATGGTTAAACCTGAATCTATGAGAAAAGTAAGTATATCAATCCACACTGAAGCGCCACTGCAAATCCTTCCACGCTTTAGAACTTGCTCAGAATTGAGAGAACACCTGTGCATTCCAATGGGATATTAACAGGTGGTTTTAATATCAAATCTATCGCTGGATTAGTCTACTAACAGTAGACATTGAACATAAGCTTCATGCAAATAATATGTAAGATTTAAGATAATTTTTTTTTGTTTTTTTGTAATGTTATGTAAAATTTTAAAGCTTAAATATGGATAATTTCTTTTTTGCAGATATGGCCAAGTTATTACTGCCGCTTTAAATGATTATGTAATCTCTACATTTGGAGGAATGCAGGCCGGTGGCAGTGGAGGCGGCTGGCTCTCATCTCTGACAAGCATGGTGGGTGGAATATTTCTCACCAGTGATGACACACAGCCTGTGGTCAGAGGACACAGAAGCAGGTTGGTTTTATCCTTTTGTTTGTCTTTTATTGTGTTTCAATATAATCTATTTATATCTAATAATATTACAGTGTGATAAATGTTGTTTATTCTTTGCTGTTAAAACAGTAGTTAATGGTTCACTGTCATGCTAATTGTTCTGATCATACTGTCTCACTATGAATTCCACCTAGACGATTTCGACCACGGTGACAACTTCTGAATACTGTCTGAAGCTATCAACTGCACAAAAGATATTATAGTGCCACAAGTACATATACATGCAAATACAGATGCACTCACTCATTTTTACCTACCCATACCCAATGTAAGGCACATGCGATAAGAGCGCAGGTGGGTTAGGTTGCAGTGTCATTGAAAAGGGGATGAGCACAACACAACATTTTAGCACAAATGGTGGCTTAGGCTACAATTCAAACCCCGGACCCGCGGCGTAGAAGTCAGGTGCTCTGATCTCTAAGCCACGCGATCGTCAAAGAAACATTACCTTACAAAAAAAATTGCAGTAGCGGTGAAGAAGGCATGCTGTTGGCACTGTATGAAGCCGCTCACCTGAATCGCAACTTCATGACGACTTTAGCACATTCATCGTCAGCTGCCGCCTCGTCTGCGCCACCATCGCCGCCCGCCACATTACCTCCCCATCAGGTAAAGAAGAAATAAAGAAAAAAAGAAACATTTATTTGACAAACACACAACCTTAAGAAAAATAAAACAATGGTGTAATAAATGTATAGCGCGATGGCAAAAAGGATCCCACCTCAATGAAAATCTGTGGGGGTGCCACAGCTCTGGTTCTAGTTGGGACCTTTATTGACCCTACCAACAACCGGACATAGTTTAAGTGCAATGATTACTAGGTACTGCTTCTAATGACAATGATAATGTTGTTGATATATTTAGAGGCCTCTAGGTTGGGGATTTTTTTCCAAATATTATTTAATTTTATCTATTGTTGCTGTGTTGGATCACCCTAATTTATAGTAAACGTAATTTATATTGTAATAAACTAGCGATCCGCCCCAGCCTCGCACGGGTAGATAGATATTAGAAAGATAAATTAGTACTTTATTTGGACAAACAGAACAACCACAATTCCTCACACTAACATTTTTTGTAGCGGTTATTCTCATCGGCGGCTCTGCTTCTGCTCAGATAAGATTACGTTATTTTACTAAAATAATGTTTTATTCATGGGAACATAAACCATGAAATATAGCCAATGTTTAATGTCGTGGTAGCATAATAAAACGACCGCTCTCGACCGCTGCGGAAGGGGAGCCGCGCACCTCGATGATGCCCAAGTTGCATGAAGCCGGGCGGCGGCGCGGCGTTCAAGAGGACACCGAGGCCGCTGTTTTTTTAAAGAGTGTTTTAATTTTTTTAAATAAAAGAAAATATGTAATTAAAATTACAAACCACTATTCAATTGTTTCTAGTTTGCAAAAAATAAAATGAATAGGTAGGTAATTAACAGAACGTAGTCTAATCGCGCGTAGCGCGGGCGAGCGTATGACAGTTCGCTCACACCACAGCATTTTTCTTACTTTTAGCATTTTTATACCCGTAGCTTCTAAACGATAGGTCCGATTCGAAGATTCTAAAGAGGAATTCACATGTACATAATCAACCTTGACTATAAAACTATTTAAAAGTATAAGGATTAATATCATGATACGAATGTCATCATCTTTCGTTTCTACCCATGTTTTGATAGACTAATTTGAACAAAAAGCTGTTATTGTGACGTAAAAGAATAGTTAGACATAGCCTCGCGGACTTTTTTGTGAGTAATGATAAGTACTATGAAAATGTAGTACATTATTTTCTTTATCATCAATAGTTTTTGCAGCGCACGCCAAATAATGACTTTTATCAGTAGATTTTTGATACCTTAAGTTACATCATAGCAGCTTTCGTAGGAATCTTTTTTTTTAAATTTAATACAACTCACGTATATGTAACGAGAATTTTTAAAATCGGTTCAGAAGTTTTTAAGTTAAATCATTACAACCAAACAGACAAAAATCAAATATTTCCTATTTATAATATTAAGTAGTTTAGATAAATATTAACTAAAAATGGTTACATTTTTTTTAGCTTCTCACATCAAAATAGTCATGAATTTTGTGTAAAAATAAATGTTAAAATTGAAATGTGATATAAACCGGTTAATCATTAAAAATGTTACTTTTAGGTTTCTAAAGTTTGAATATGTTTATTTTTAATAATCTATGGTGAACGCTTTTAAAATTAATTATTTATTTTATTACAATTTCAGAGCCCGCCAAACTTGGCGCAGATACAAGCTCTTGATAATGATCAACCTACTAATTTGTTGGTGACGTTCTTCCAATATTGGTGAGTGTTTTGTCTATAACCTTTTTTTCTCCTATTATTTTTTAACAGAAAAAAAATGGGAAATGAATTAAACAATTTAGCCTATTAGAAACTGGTTTTAACATGGATGTCTCTTGGGAAGATGGAGCGACGATCTGTATAAAACAACTTGCTTCTTGGGAGAGATATGTCTGTCGCTGGTTCATAATGATTATGATCCCGCCATCTGTCGGAGGCCATGGAAGTATTTCCTTACCGACTTTTAAGACGCAGATCCTCGTCCAGTACAGATGGGTTGTTTGATGGTCTTTCGCCGCCCCACAGCGTATTTTTTTCTAATTTTTGAATGTATGTTTGTAGTGTAAAGTTTAATGTGGAAAATATTTTCTATTATATCTTTTTGGTTTTCAGTTCCATAGTCATGGCGGACACAAAGAACGAAGCCAGCACAAACAAATGCAGCTTATGTTTCATCACTTTGACCTGTATTGTGGAAGAACAATTCGCTAATTCGATAATGCACGACCAAAATCTTACTTTTAAGGTAATTATTAATTTGGTTACTGAATCCAATTTTGATTTCGATCAAAATCGACCAGTTGCTGGTCGTAAGCCACCTGCTCCGTCCCTTTTCGGGAATCAATAAACAAAGCAATTTTGATTGCTTTATTCTAGTGTTCTTTCAAAAGCATTACTCAGACGTCATATTGTAAATCCACTCTCTGGTGGTTGCGCTTAGGTAACGAAAGGTAACTTATCTAACGGTGTTAACGAAGCTAGGGAAGGGCTAGCCCCGTCTGCCCGCAGTTACCCTTGTGGGAAACGCAGCACGGAAATGGTAAAAGGTCTAATTAAACTAACTAAGGTCAAATTCTGTAGACCATTTCGTAGTAGTTATAATTATTTTTAAGCACACACCCAAAAGTGTGCAAAATAAGATTCACACTTGGACTTAGAGATACACACCTAAGCATCCATCCCTCGTGTCTATACACGACAGGGAGGCTTAGGCCCCTCTCTAGGGCCTCGTCATCGTCAGAAGAAGAAACTTCTTCGTCTTCGGACTCCGAATCTACTCAGCCCGACTCTGGCTTCACCCTTGTGGAGAAATCAAATAATGATCCTGAAAAGTCAAAAAATGGTTCTGCAGAACCAAAAAAAAAATCTTGTCAAGGAGGTAAAAGCTGTCCTGCTCGCTCAAAACCTCCACATCTTATCCGTACAGCGGTTGAACAGTGGATGCACAAAGGCGCCCTACAACATGGTGCTCATCGCATTTGAGCGTTCCCCAGCCGGAAAACAGATGTTTATTCTGAAAACCTACTGTAACCTTTGGGGACTAAAAGTTGAAAACGGCCCTCCCTCAATGCTATAAATTTCAGCTGTATTGCCACTCTTCACGAAATTGTTACGCACGAGCAAGGTCATTAAAATGCCTAGGCGATCACGCCATCCTCTACTTTCCTTGACCAAGTGATAAACGTTCATGTGTTCCTGTGTTCTTTTTAACGTAGAGGACCAAACGGCCAACTACCTCGTCTGCCCCAAAGCGCCGAAATCTGAACGACCCGCGATCAGAGAAGCTCCCGCGCCCAGAACCGTATTTCAGACAAACCCCTCGCCCTTCGTATGGAAAAAACACCCGACCCCCGCGTCCGTCATAAACACACCGACTACCATCGTCGCGAGTCGACCTGACGACGAGAGCGACTAGTCTGTCGCTTCGCCGCCGTCGTCAACGGCGACGATGTTTCTGCTCTTTCTGAGCTGTCCATACCGAGGTACTCTCTCGGGCGCTTGCGCTCTCCCTTGCGCTAGTTACCCATTATAAAGGTTTCGGTTAAGCGCCCTCAGCGTTCGGCCACCTTTCAATCAGGCGAAGCTGTTTGCCCGAAGGCTTCAGTCCTAAAAAGAAAAGATCAAAAGCGGCATCTGTCGGTTAGTATCAAAAGTTGTCATTTACTGATATTTTAAATTTGATGAAACCGTAGGCCGCACATTACCGATTTTTATTATTTCACCATTATTTTATCGTTGAAAAATGTTTTAACTGCATATAAATTTATGAATATTTTTTTCTACTAACGTACTTTACGGCAGGTACAATTATACAGACTTCCAATGCGACACAGGAAAATAGTTCCAGAAGAGCCGCCGTCTCAGCCGCTAGCCTCTACTTTAATAGGTATGTTTTATAGAGCAACAATCCCTGCCAACACAAAACCAGCAAATACGGCAAAGCCTAACTATAATATTAACTGTATTTGTAAGTACAAATTATATATTATGTAAATATACAGAAAAGTTTCTGTTCCCTGAATAAATATCTTGATGTATTATTTCTCTCTCTTAATACTGTCTCAAAATAAATGTTTGATAAGCCATTTTGAAGATTATTTTTCCCTGTAATGATGAAAATAAGTGTTCATTATTTTTTTAATAAAAAGTTTGAATTAATTAAATTAATTGTAGAAAGCGCCATTTGTTGACAATCTCTTCAACTAATATGGCACCATCTGCTGATGATTACGATACTGTACGATTTTTTTTATACGGAACAGCTAGTATACATATATTGTGACATTATATTGAAAGCAATATGGCCAACATCATTAACATAGTCGTCACAACCGACTGACTTCGTGGAGGATTTTATTTTGGAAGAAAATAACGAGGCGAAACATACTTTCACCTACGGTAAGTGCAACGTTTGCTCATAACAAATACTGTGTCACCCAGAACATTACTGTGTGGTACCACACTGCGCTCGTCACCCTGAAGCATCTGTTCTTAAGTCTCATAGGTCAATAATTACATTAGCTATCAGTTCCCTTCACACCGAAACAGAAGTGTTATCACACTACAGTTTGACGGAAGAGTAACTGATACTGCGGCGGATTCCTGCATAGGAATCTTACCACCAGTAAAATATAGTGAAATATTTAATATAGGGCAATTCTAATGATACTTTCACAAATTTTAGCACCTATATAGCACCTACCGCCAAAGGAAGGTTTTTTTAAGCCATGTCTTACCGGACGTACGACTGTATATTATTCATTAGATTTAATAACCCTTGGTAACTTTGTGTTCCAATATGGTTGACTCTGTTATAGATCTCCTCGTCGAATTCATGATGTGCCATCTCCTGAAGAAATTTCCCGGGGAACTTTACGAATTGTGCGTTGGGGTGCTGCTGAGGCTGTTGAGCTACCAGAAGCGATGTCGGGTGCGACTGTCCAAAGACTGGCGGCCGCTGTGGGCCGCACTCATTGCACTGCTGAAGTTTCTGGTCACCAACGAAAATACACTCCTCAGGAGGCACAACATCTTCGTTATGGCGCAGCAGGTGAGTTTTAGATATTACTCTTATAAGTGTTATTCATTTCCAATGCCAAGGCCCTCAATCACTCTCAGAGCCTAGACCCTAGAGTGATAATTTACATAATACTTATTCATTTTTTTTTCTGGGAAGAGCTAACAGAAAACCCTATGGACATTATTGTATTTCATCTGTTATTTATTTTAGAATAACGTTTCCGCTGATAGATGTCCGGCAGAGTAGAATAGCACATACCTCTTCTCTACCGTGTCGTAAGAGACGACTAAGGTATTGTACGGACAGCCTTTATAATTAATAAGTAAGGTCATAAAGACCCAACCATATGTTTTTCGCATCATCTAACCACCAGGTCGTGAATATCTTCAATCTGTTCATAACGTTCGGCGACACGTTCCTGCCGACTCCCGCCTCCTACGACCAGCTGTACTACGAATTGATACGGATGCACCAGGTGTTCAACAATCTCTTCTTAATGGGTGAGTCGACCATTGTGAAACGTGCGTCTGTATGTGTATGTCTGTATTGTGATGATAAACACTAAGTTAGTCTTGTATTATTTTCAAAATTTCCATATTCCATACTGGCTTATAAACTGTTGACCTGGTCGATTTTTGAACACGCCAACAACTACCGAACACTGTCGCCAGATAGCAACTGCGCTAGAGATAATGTAGTCCTAAAAGTAGACGTGTGGTGGCGGCTTTAGAGAATCTACCACCCCATCTCATCCCGTGGGTGTCGTAAAAGCCGACAGAGGGTAAATAAACGGCGGTTGCCAACCCGCCAGCCAAGCAACTATGGCAAAATCTCCTAAAATGAGAGCTACAAACTTTTGTGGCAATCTATGAGAGAGGCTTATGTTCACACAGAAACGTTCTGGGTGATACGGCATTTGTTATGGGCAGAAGTTGCACTTACCATCAGGTGAACGTTTTGCTCGTTTCGTCTCTTTATCCAATAAAAAAAAGAAAAAAAAAGAATTCCTATGCAGGGATCCGTCTAGGTAGGTACCACCGCAAGGCAAGTTATTTTGCCGTCAAGATGTGTGTGTGCAAACATTACTGTGTTTCGATCTGAGAGCTAGTGTTATTACTGGGCATAAGAGACTTAGAACTGATTTCTCAGGGCGGCGACGTATGTATGTTCGGCTTGTCGCTTTCACATATAAAAAAATGTAACTAATAAAGTTTTTCACAGGATTATGTTCAGTAATCTTTAAATTTATGAATGTTTTTTTAAGCGTTTCGCTATTCCACGGGCGACGGCGAATATAAAGCGGAGGCACTGCGTCTAGCAAATTGTCTGGTGAATGTCCGTGCTATAATACAGCACTTCTCGCCTAAAATCGAGACTTGGCTCAACTCTCAAAGTCTCTCTACACCCACCGAGGATCAGGTAATTCTCATTAATGTTAAAATAAAAAATAAGCAGTCAATAAATTTCGCATGGGGACTCTCATTTTTGAAGCCGAGATGAATCCGCCACGTTGTTCCAATGCGGGTGGGATTTTCTCGGATATTCCTGTTTCCAAGTAATGTTTTTGTTTGGAAACTGAAATGTACTGCTCATGTTGCTAAACGGCACGATACTTCGTATGTTTTTGTTCAAGTTTATTAAGAAAGTTGTCGAGACAAAATATTTCACTTGATGGATAAATGCAATGCGCACTTTGCTTATACCGTGCACTTATACTGCACTTACCATCTTTAACATTTCACTCGTCTCGTCACTAATAAAAAAAAGGGCGAGTAAGAATTTTTCGACTCGTACCAAAAAAAAATATATCAGCATCAACAGTCTCTTTCCAGATACTAGAAGTAGTGCGCATAAACTATGACAGTCTGATATTGAAGTTGCAAGAGGGCTTGGAGGCGTACGACCGATACACGGAGCGGGGCCACAGAGCGCTGCTGGTGAAGCTGCTGCGCTCGGCGGCGGCCTGCGCCCGCGCCTCCAGCGACGCGGCCGCGCTGCACCGACACGGCGCCGCCGCGCTCTCGCACTACACCACAGTCGCCTGACTGCACCTCGGAAGCGACGGCGCCGCCGCGCTCTCGCACTACACCACAGTCGCCTGACTGCACCTCGGAAGCGACGGCGCCGCCGCGCTCTCGCACTACACCACAGTCGCCTGACTGCACCTCGGAAGCGACGGCGCCGCCGCGCTCTCGCACTACACCACAGTCGCCTGACTGCACCTCGGAAGCGACGGCGCCGCCGCGCTCTCGCACTACACCACAGTCGCCTGACTGCACCTCGGAAGCGACGGCGCCGCCGCGCTCTCGCACTACACCACAGTCGCCTGACTGCACCTCGGTAGCGACGGCGCCGCCGCGCTCTCGCACTACACCACAGTCGCCTGACTGCACCTCGGTAGCGACGGCGCCGCCGCGCTCTCGCACTACACCACAGTCGCCTGACTGCACCTCGGTAGCGACGGCGCCGCCGCGCTCTCGCACTACACCACAGTCGCCTGACTGCACCTCGGAAGCGACGGCGCCGCCGCGCTCTCGCACTACACCACAGTCGCCTGACTGCACCTCGGAAGCGACGGCGCCGCCGGCCAATCGGCCAGGGCTCATCATCATATCAGCCTATCGCTAGTCCCAATAGGCCTGTACCAGAGATCGCCACAAATGTTTACACTCGGAAACTAATACTTTATTAAAATGTTTCAGTTGAATAAATTATTACCTTCTTCTTTTTCTTTGGTTCAGTCTGGATCCAAATGTTTGTTGTGTCGGGATCGAATGTCAACTTTGTCAGGAAACGAGAATATTTATTTGCACCCGAAATTTTCAGATGGTTTACCCGAAAGTTATATGAAAATCTGCCACCCCTTCTTTCCCTTGAATATCAGCTAAGGACAGTGTGCGGAATAACCTTTCGACAATTGGCGGAATACCAATCTCCAGAAAAAGCCACACTTAAAATAAACAGGACGGATGAAGGGCCTTACTGGCCTTAGTGTCTAAGGTGCAAAACGTCTGGTACTGCAATCGCCAATCCGCTAACCTGACGTTGTGATTTAGCCAAATTCTCCTAGCTTGGGGGGGGGGGCTCTGTCCAGCTGTGGACTATGTTTAAGAAACGTTGACTTTTAATTTATCGATATTTGCCAAAAAATTAATGCCGTAATGATCCTTTCGATATTATTGCATTTACTTTGTCTTTTAGACTCTTATCGTTCATGTTACATACCCGCGTACTTTTAAAGATTATATAAATGACATTGCTTTTGTAAATTGATGATATCTATTGTAGTGTAGAAATTATAACTTATTTTCATATCAGAATCCCTGTCAATGAATTGGCGTCACATATAGAAAAATTTAAGCGTATTTAATATAAGATCAATGTAACGAAAATGTTGTGTTATGCTATTTATATCTATCCTTTACCTGTTTGTACAACATCTTGAGATGACGCTAACGATCAACCTGCGTAAACGATTATCGGTCTATCTAGTGGTACAGTGTGACGGAGGGGCTTCGCGTCCCATATCAATGCCGTCGCGCTTCTATTGCGCAATTGGCCTTTGCTACATTGTACCGATAAGCAAACTCATTCCTTTCATAGATGTCCAGCGCTCTTTTTCCGTGACGGGACCTATACCATGTGTTATTTAGTTAATATTTAATAAGATATATGTCAAATCACTTATCTACACGAAATATGCTAAGTCATTATGAAAGTTCATAAACTAATATATAGATGTTCGATGTTTATTTTTAAGAAATGTTATATTTTTCTTATAATAAATAAAAGACTGAATATATGTGGCCGTTTCCTTTAAGCTTCTTATGGTATGAGCTTAGTAATTATAATGTCTTACATTTTTAAAATATGACGTTTACACACGTACAAGGTTTTAACAGAGTCGGAGAAACTGTTAGGGATGGAGCTATATCGATAAACGTAACACGATAACAGACCCGATATTTTTTTAAAAATGTAAGAAACTATACTACTGCCTGATACTTTTGTACAAATTTATTAACTAATATTATATTTCATTACAAGATGTTACACGTATTAATTCTTGATTGATACTGCCAACTTCTTTAAAATTTTCGAAGCTGTTGTAAAATAAGTAGGTGTAGGTAGGTAATAAACGAAATATTTATAACGAATGAATGAATGAATTGAATGTTTTTGTTGTATTTGTCTTTGTTCAAAATATAATAAATACATGCGATCGATATCATTACTTTTTTGGTTACAACACTACAACTAAAATTAGAACTGTCATCGAGAAAATAAAGAAATGTAATTAGTGTATCTTAAAAAATTATGTTTCATTCAAATCGGACATTTCCATTCTTGGCAAACATTTAAACAAAAAAATCTGTGTTAACAATTTTGAGTAATTGTACGGAATAGAGCCAACATCTATATAAAAAAAAAAAAACAAAAAATCAATAAAAAAATTATTGTATTTTTTATATTTGAAATGTTTTCATAACAATCACTCTTTACCGGTTAATTCTACAATTGTTCCATCTAAAATTGTAGTTATTTCATCATCATCATCATTTCAGCCTATCCTAGTCCACTGAACATAGACCTCCCCCATAGATTGCCACAAAGCACGGTCCTGAGCCACCTGCATCCATCGACTTCCCGCAAAATCGCGCAGGTCGTCGCTCCATCTAGTGGGGGAGCGCCCTACACTGCGTTTGCCGGTACGAGGTTGCCACTCTAGAACCTTTCTTCCCCATCGGTTATCGGTTCTACGGGATATATGGCCGGCCCATTGCCACTTCAGCTTGCTAATCCTTAGGGCTATGTCGGTTACTTTAGTTCTGCTGCGGATATCATCGTTACGGATTTTATCACGCAGAGAAACTCCGAGCATAGCTCTTTCCATAGCTCGCTGAGCTTCCTCAAGCGGCCCGCAGTGAAGGACCACGTCTCTGTTCCGTATGTCATCACTGGCAACACGCACTGGTTGTAAACTTTGCTTTTGAGACATTGAGGTATACTCGACGAGAAGATGTGACGTAGTTTCCCGGACGCTGCCCAGCCGAGTTGGATCCGTCGATTGACCTCTTGGTCGAAGTTGGACCTACCTAGTCGGACAATCTGTCCTAGGTATACATATTCGTCAACAACTTCGAGCGTAGTGTTCCCAACAACAACCGGTATAGGTGTGACATGGACGTTAGACATGATCTTCGTCTTGTCCATGTTCATCTTAAGACCTACCCGTTGGGAGACACTATTGAAGTCATTTCATTTCATATTGAAGTATTTCATACTGCACAATTATTAATCAGTTTTCAGTCAGCGCAAAGATCTCATGCTTTCTTTTAATTAGTATTTACAATCTATATTATAGTTTGAAATTAAAAAAAAATCCTGAGTCGAACCCAGGACTACAGTGTAGTCCCTTCAGTCGTGGTATTACTTGTTATATTTTTTTATTGTAAATTTGGTTGAAAAATTAGTTGAGTATGAGACCTTTGATGTATCTAGGGTTATTTCCCAGGGGAGCCTAGCCCCTAAAAACCTATGATCGATGAAGCGCGCACTCAAAGCAATTTCTACTTGAAATGTTGAGCCATATTTTGAACTTAGATTTACGGAGTGTTATTTATTTCAGTGTTTTGTGTGAACTTATTCAATTGCCTACCCTAGAATTTCGGGTTGGTAAAAACTCCCAAAATCGCATAGGTTCACAAAAGGATGCTCATGCATAATATGCAAAATATTTCTTCACTATTTTACATCATTTGGTATTATTTCGAAATCATCTGATACGCAGAAATATTGTTGTTGCTTATGTTGACAAGATAATTTTCTGTCCCTGAAAGTAAAAAGGTTTGTGCACTAAAATCCACTTTAATGTTTTGATGATGAATCAACACACTTTTGATTTTATTTGTAATTCAAAGAATTAATTACTGCTTCATCATCATTTAAGCCTATCCTATCTAGACCTCTGCTGTAGTTCTCATTTTGGGGGGAGTTTGGTCATAGTTTCCGCGCTTGGCAGGCGGGTTGGCAACCGCAGTTTATTTATTCAGATCTTCCAGGAAGATACTGCTGCCCATCTCCCGGTTTTCATTTTTCCTCTGTCGACTTTTACGACACCCACGGGATGAATGGTGAAACTTACAGCTGCACCTCGCAGTTGTATAAAACATATAATAATAATTGAATATTTATCAATTGATACGTACTGTTAATATTTTTTTTAATCATGCGTTTCTTATCTTCTATTCTTTTATTTAATATTCAGTTTAAACGAGGGTCATGTAACCTCGTAGTTCAAACGTCAGCCAGAAAAAAAATCACTTATAGTCAGTAAACAGTACAAAAAATAGTCATATACATGCAAAACATATATTAATTTCACAATACGAATAAACGTTTAATAAATGAAATGAATTTCGTTGACAATTATTATTTGACAAACCATTTTTCACATTTTTGCCTGCGTCCAGTGCAAGCAATTATGTGGAAAATGGTTTGTTATATATTGTATAGTTGTTATGCAATGCCTATCGTCTTCTTGTTTTCATATTTAGTTTGGTTTTTTAATCATCGAGTCTAAGTGCTGCTATCTAGTTAGTTGGCGATAGCTTATATGAAATTTTCTGCAACTCGTTTTTTTATGACTGTTGCATCCCCCTGATGTGCTCTCTGCTTTAACCCAATGGCAAAGAGACTTGACTGTATGTATTATTTTACTCAATATTTAGGTTGACATAATGCACTTATGAATCATACTACGATATAATTAAAACATAATTAAAAAGTTAAAAAAAAAGTACCAATCATAAATGAACTTTTAACAGTTGCAAATTCCGTGATTTTACTCACCGGGAATGTTTAATATCTGAACTGGAAATAAGATTATATAGTTGTGAATGATCCGCCACAGAAATAAGGTCAGCAGATAAGGTTACTACCATAGTATACTTATACTTTAATACTATATATTATATTATATATTAATTATTATTAAATATATCTATTATAAGCCTATAAATTAATTAAATAAAATAAAATAATTTTCTTAGCAACATTTATTAAATAAAACATTACAAATGCAAATAAACATCATACCATTGTTAATAAAATAATGGAATTGAGTGACTAGATATATTTAACATCTTTGGTATTGACTATCACAACAGTTAAAATAGTTATGCAATACAATTAAATTACATTAATGGAACTTTTTGGGTAACTTAACCCATTACAATTCTTAATTTTTCAGTATACCCCTTAATGCTTCAATGCAAGGGTTTCAAATCTGCAAGAGCTTCTTTAACAAGCTCTTCCAATTCTAAAGGTAAAACAGTCTTAGTGATAACATTTCTTTTATCCCCACTACCATCTTCACAGTTACTTCCAAAATTAATTACTTGATTATCTATGTTACTTTTCAAATCCTCATCACAGTCAGAATAAGCAATTTTAAAATCAGAGTCATCTATAGGCTCACTAGAATATTTTTCTTTTGTCTCATCTGATTTCACAGATGCAGTGTCGGGGAGAAACTCTTCCAGTAGCATTCGGGATGGGAAAATAGGAATACATTTTTGACCATTACACCAGCTTTCTAAAGTTTTTTCCAATTCATTTATTCTGTTAGCTAAAATTCTGGAGAAGGGACAAAATCCAAAGATATAATTAGTAAATCTAAAAAACGCATCTACAAGCATCCTATCCCATCCTAACATGCTTATGCGAATTTAAGAGTTTCACAATTTTCTCATGGATCCCATCATCAAGAAATTGACAAAAAAATACAAACATTTCTGATGACCATCTCATCGGAAATGTTTGTATTTTTAAACAGCCATCTTGATTTTTGAAGCACAGCAACATTTATTATCTCTAGTAACTAATAACCACTTACAATAATTTTTAATATTACTACTTGGGTAGTATACAAATAAAATTCACTTCACTTTGGTATATGATATAAAGCATAATACTAATATTACTTTATTAAAATTATGAAAGCATTTAAAAATACATACTGATTTGTTTTCCTCTGATGTTGTAGAGCTATAGATTTGTCATTTAATGCCTCAAACAATCCCAAACATAATGACTTCAATTCTGCAGCTGAGCTTCTTTTGAGACTGGTTTTAGAGTTTGTATCCAAATATTCTCTAACTAAAAATAAAATATTTGTTTAACTTAGGATTTTTTTATATTAGAAAGTGACGACGAGCAAAACGTTCACCAGATGGAAAGTGCAAATCCGTCCATAACAAATTTTGTGTCACTCAAAAATTTTCTGTGGTGCACCACAATTCGCCTGTCCCCCTGAGACATCATTTAATAAATCTCATATGCCCAGTGATTACACTAGCTCTCAGTGTCCTTCAGACCGATACACACTTCTGCTTCTGCCCCTGCGGTGGTACCTACCTAGACGGATGCATAGGAATCCTATCACCAGTAAAATATATTTATTTTCAAATTTAATAATATTTAGGTTCGGACCCAATCCGAAAAATGGATTGAAACGTCCGAAGCTATTATGTCCTAAATTGCATATTAAGTGGCTTCAAGTGGAAGTATCTAAGTATAAGTTATGAGATAATAAACGTGAAATTAGTTCCATGTAGTTTATCCTTTTTAAACAGTGTAAGTACCACTGTTGTAAGTAAAAAGAAAATTACCACCGTATATTAGTGTCGTAAGAGTTTGCTCGAACACCAAGCCAGTTCTTTCGACCGCAGTTTCCGGTATCCGATAAAAACATTCTATGGAACATACACTAGGGTACGTCACTGACTTTGCAGTGCCGATAACACGGAGACAGTTACACTACATTCAGACAGATAGCAATGTAGTCCGATGTAATGCTCATGCGATGAAATCGGAGCTAGGCTATGATACAGTGTCAGATACACAGGGATAATTACAACTAAACCAGACTGCTGGAGTGCGCTATGGACCGCAAAATACCGGGCTAATTATCTCGACTCGTCAATGTCGCCGGCAACATAAAGTCTGCTATTTCTGGAGATTGGGTGGCTTGAATAAACCATAATTCGTGCATATTATGCAACCTACGCGCATAGACATGGAGTTGCGGAAACCGGTCCATTGCAATCTACAACACAACCAGACTCGAAAACCAACAATTTATGTTTTCGCATAAATGTTGACTCCACCTAGAATTTAAATCTAAGACCCTCGGCGTAGAAGTCAGGTACTCTGACCAAGTCAAAACTTTGAACAATGTATTGTGTAACATTAATACCTTGTTTTTGTGTCATAACATCTCCAAAGCCTTTTCTTAAATTCACTGAATCACCTTTGCTTCTGTTGTCTAGTAAAGTCTATAAGAAAAAAATACATTAATTGCTAGTTTATTTTTAATAATTTTTTTGTATGAAAGATTGATACGTACGTACGGACCTTGTATTTAGATAAGGTTCTTTTAACGATTTCTTTTTCTACTTGCAACTGTGTTATACTTTCATGTAAGTATTTATTTTCAGTAACTAAAGCGTCTATGTCAACAATAGGTTTTGGTGGATCTGTTTCGGAATCTTGTTGAGGATTGTGTTTACTGGACAAGATATAACTGATTTGATGATTTAAACGACGGACTTTATTCTTATAGTAGTCACGGTCGGCAACAAGCTCCTCCTTTTCATCTAGTGTTGTCCGATAATCTAACTGTAGTTGATGATACTGCAAAAACAAAGTGAGAAGTACATATCTGTGTCTGAATGTGAGGCAAAGAAAACATTTTTGTGAGCTCTGATTCACATATTATTTTAATTATTATCTTTAGCCTCAAAATGTGGTAACATGTCACTTGGATATGCTGTTGGCCTGTGGTATGCTGTTAGATTAAGACTAATATTTTAAATCAATATTTAATGTGTTCATACGTTTCAATTTACTAAGTATAACAACATAGTAAAATGTAATATTTATTAGACATTTGACTAATTTTATAATAATGAAAAGACAATCCTCACAGAGAGAACAATGGTAAACAAAAACAGTTTTTTGACAAAAAACATGATAAAAAGTTGGTGACTTTATTTTTATTACACACCACACATACTTTATAAGTACTTAATTTAACTGTATATTAAATCAAATTTATTGGTAGATTCTAATTTAAGATTAATGGTATAAAAACCGTTTTTGTACTGAGAAATACTGATAACAAGACTTAGGTGAAAAACAAAAATAAAATATTAATAATGACAAATAATAGAGACATTTGTGTACTAACTTTTTTCTGAATTCTTTCTAGATTTTGTACTAGTTGTTCATATTCTTTCAGTGAAGAAAAACAGTTTGTTAGTTTTTTAGATTCATTATTTTCTTTAAGTAATGCACTCTTCTGAAATTGTCTTCTTAAAACCAAAATATCACCATTTGCTTCCTCTAATTTACTACGTAAAGTCTCAACCTAAAAAAAATTAAAAAAAAATTGTTTATATTATATTGATAAACAATTTTATCTACATTATTATACAGCAAACAGAAAATGTACTCTGCAGATAGTTCAGTTTTTTTTTCTAAGTTATTACAGGATGTAATAAATATGTTGCATTACTTACAAGAGTAAAAAGAAAAGCAAATCAACATGGACTACTTCTTATACTGGCACACTAGCATATTTTTAATAGTAACCAACCATTTCACAGTTCACCAAATGGTAGTATATATATTTTCGGTGATGTAATTGCTGTTAGCCTTCTCGGCTTTTACAGCGTCATCGGATACTGTGCTCGCGGGCCAGGGGCCCGCGTGCTAGGTTTGGTTTGACCCAAACATAAATAAATAAATAAAAACTCCTACAAAAAACCTCGAAGTTCGGACTGAGTCGCGTTCGCTGCGTGCTTTCGCGATTTCGAAAATCTTAAATATTTTAAGTCGTATAATGACCGTCCGAAGGAGGCTACGCGCGTCCATTCGGACTGTCGACTTGTGTGTCGGTAACTCTGGGCGGTGAGAACCGCCCTGGAACACGGGTGAATCTTGTGTACGCGGTGTGATTATTGACTATTGCGCGCCGCTCTCTACGGCGGTCGCGCGTCGTGGTGCGTGTTATATTAAAGCTATTGACTGTGTGTACAGTGTGGCATGGATCGTGACTGACAGTATCGTGGTCAGGAAGAGCTGAGACGTCCGTGTCGTCTAGCACGTTTCGCGGTCGTGCGTTCGGTCGCGTTTCTGTTTGGCCGGTAATTTGCTGCTTTAACCACCAGCGGGTTTGAATGAACCGCGGCTTTTTCGAAAAACCGCCGTGATAATTCTCTGAAGTGTTCAGAGATTAAGGGCATTTCACAGTCGCTGTGAAGATCTACATTGCGTTGATACCAACCGGCTCCGGTGGCAGTTCGCAAGAATCGATTTTTTTTTTAAACATTATAAGCTAGCGTTTAACTACAACCCCACCTGATGGTAAGTGGCGATGTAGTTTTTGTTGGTAGGCACAAGGTAGCTAAGAAAAAGCCTATTCACTCTTCTCTTGAAGACACCCACATCGTAATCGGACGGAAAGACTGATGCAGGCAAATTATTCCAGTCCTTTGCTGTACGCATTATGAACGACGAAGCAAAACGCTTCGTCCGAATGCAGGGTATATTCACAACAAAAGCATGGAAACCCGCCGTGCGTCTTGTTGTCCGATGATGGAAAGGGGAAGGGGGAATTAACTCGTGTAATTCCTTTGCACACTCTCCAAAATGTAACCTGTAGAACACCGAGAGACTGGCCACCCGACGTCTGTGCTCGAGACTGGACAAATTGGTAGTAACCAAGTCAGGATCACCGATTAGCCGCTTGGCCCGTCCCACCACCGAGTCCAAGGCTGCCAGTTGATATTTAGGAGCTCCAGCCCATATGTGGCAGCAGTACTCTACAGCCGACCGGACCTGAGCTTTATATAGGGTCAGAAGCTGTCCCGGAGAATAGTAACGCCGCACTTTTGCAAGAACTCCCAATTTCCTTGCAGCTGCTTTAGCCTTAGACTCAATGAACCGCCCAAAGTTAAGGTTCGACGTGATCTCGACTCCTAATAACTGAAGGCGGTCGGTGTATCCCAGAGATACATTCTGAAATGTAGGAGCCAAGGTGAACGGGCTCCTTTTGGCGGAGAACAGACACGCTTGTGTTTTGGTGGCATTGAATCTCACAAGATTGGTATTGCCCCAGTTGGAGACTGCTTGCAATGTAAGATTCATACGCTCTACCATGGCCTTCCGAGCAGACTGTACTTGATCCTGTCTGGCCTGAACACGCGCCAGATATCTCTCCACAACTGTGCTGTCATCTGCATACCCAAAGATACCGGGCTCGAGCAGGTCGTTTATGTGCAGCAGAAAGAGAGTTGCGGACAGAACAGACCCTTGAGGAACTCCGGCATTAATCGCCATAGCCTCCGACGAGCAGCCGTCAATAACGACGCGCAAAGACCGTTCCCGCAAAAATTCTTCTATCCAGGCTATCAGTCCAGGGGATATACCATATGAAGGAAGCTTACTAATAAGGCTAGCATGCCAGACTCTGTCAAAAGCCTTCGAGACATCGAGCGAAACCGCGAGTGCTTCACCACTGTTCTCGAGGGCCTCACCCCATAGATGTGTGGCATACACTAGAAGGTCCCCAGTCGACCGATTTCGGCGAAACCCGTACTGTCGATCGCTAAGGAGATCGTTATGTTCTAGGTATGCCAAGAGGTGCGAGTTCAATATACGCACCATAATCTTACAGAGTATGGAGGTAATCGAAATAGGTCGATAATTGACAGGGTCAACACGGCTTCCTTTTTTTGGCACGGGCTGAACGTTAGCAAGCTTCCAGGATTTGGGCACTATTCCAGTCTTCAAGGAGAGACGATACAAGCGTGTCAGAACAGGAGACAAGTCGGGTGCACAGGTCTTAAGCACTATGGCTGGTATACCATCAGGTCCACTGGCTTTGTTCACGTCCAGATGTCGCAACGTTTTGAGGACCTCTTTGTTAGTAATGTGGACTTCTGACATTGAAGTACCACAGGGAGGTAGGGAAGTTGGAACTGTGTTGCATGTGTCCAGACGTGAGTTGCTGGCAAAGAGATTCGCGAACAGTTCTGCCTTCTCTTTTGCCGCATGAGCCAATGTCCCGTCGGGCTTAACCAGCGGAAGCAGTGAAGATTTACAAAAACTCGTCTCGACCGCCTTGGCAAGAGACCAAAAAGCTCTACTGCCAGATGGTTGAGCAGAGAGCTTCGCGCCAATATGCCTAATGCGTTCGAAACGAGCCTTCCGTAACACCTTTTTGTAAGACTCGGCGGCTAGATTAAAGGCTCTCTTCTTGGATCTGACATCCGGAGTTTTATGGTTTCGAGCGTCAACCCATGAGAGGTAAGCCAAATGTTTAAGCTTTTCGGCTTGGGAACATTCGGCGCTAAACCATGGGCGAGCTTTGCCACCAACGGGTACATCAGCAAAAGGAATAAAATATTCCATAGCTAAACATACCACGTCAGTTATAGCATCCGCGCAACTCGATGGATCTCCGGAAGAGAAGCAGACCTGCCGCCAAGGATAAGATGCAAAGAAGTGTCGCATCTCATCCCAATCTGCTAACTTGTATCGCCACACTCGCCTAGTACCATGTGGGTCGAGGTCTGATGGCGCGTAAGACGATACAGATTTCACCAGACAGTGATCAGAGGTCTTTAGTAGAGAAGCCACCTCTACCTCATATCTGTCAGGATCAGTGGTCAGCAGGAGGTCTAGACAATTGGCTGTATGACCTTCAACATCTGGCACCCTAGTTGCTTGCTTTACCAGCTGGGAGAGGTTCAGTGTTAAGGCGAAATTCCTCATTACCCTCCCAGCACGGTCAGTCTTCTGGTATGGGAACAGCCAATCCTGGTGAGAGGCATTAAAGTCTCCCAGAAAGACTAGTTGTGCAGAGGGGTACCGATGCTGGGCCATATCAGCGGCCTCTCTTAGATATTCGAATAACTGAGTTGTCTCCTGGTCACCGCTGTGCGATCGGTAAACACATGCATAAACGATCTTATCGTCACCTGTGTCTACCAACACCCAAATGGTTGAAAAAGTGGGGTCTTCAAGGTGACGGAGACGCTGGCAGCAGATGTCATTGCTAACGTACACACAGACTCCGGCACGAAGGTAAAAGTTGTGCTCCAGCGAGAACCCAGGGTAGTCAAGGTACGCCACATCTAACGGACATCCAATTTGCGTCTCCGTCAGAAAAAGTAGGTGCGGCTTCTCAGTCTCAAGATGGTGATGGACTGCGTTGAGATTTGAGTGCGGGGACGCCCGAAACCCCCCCAGAGATCGCCATCGGGTCCTCTCACCCGGTCGCTAACCGGCACGATGGAGCCACCCTGGGATTTTTCGCTAGTTGGCGGGGCAGCCTTTAATGAGTAGCTAGTTCACTAATTGGGCCCCCTACTACCTGCGGTCCGCCAGCGGAGCACCGTACTTCGGATCCCGCTACCCTCCTCAACCAAGCACCCGACACAGCAAAAGTTGACGCGTCGTACCCGGTTCACATACGCAACGCAACTGTTCAGACCCAACTTCCATAAGGCTTCACCTAGCATCTTGCCGGAACACGACCGACGTCATTTGGCGGCATGGCTGCAACCGGCAACCTGCGACCGAAGCCTACCACCGGAAAGTGGTGCTGCTCGTTTAGCACTACCCAGGGGATACGTGTGAGAGTCAAGATTCAAGTGTTTCTCACGGACGCGAGCAGCATCATCCCCCAAAACGCTCGCTTTTGAACGCTCTGTTACTTCTTTAATTGATTACCCGTCGCGTGAGCGAAAGCGACGCAAGCATAGTCCATTACGGGTCTTATGCAAGTCTTATAGAGGCGAAGTTTGTGTCTTAAGCACATTTTCCTTGAGGAGCAAGTTAATGGGTATAGACGGCTTGAGATAAAAGCCGCTCTATTGCGTATGTTTTTAATGTGTGCAGCGAACGACATTGCTGCGTCTAAAGTGACCCCGAGGTATTTGACGCTCTTTTCCCAGGGAATAGGGCGTCCGAACAGGGTGATCGTGCCTAGCTGATTGTTGCCGATTGGGTGACGTCGTCTAGCGGGCTTTGGTGTGCCCCTCGAGAAGTATATTGCTACACTTTTCTCGGGGTTTACCTCTACTCTCCATTTCCGGAACCATTCGCCTAGGCGATCGGCTGCGGCTTGGAGTTGACCAAATGGTAGTGATGACTGTTTCAAGACCAGGGGTTCCCAAACTGTTGCTGCAATGGAACACTGCCCTGCAGCCCTGAAATTTTTGCAGAACACTTGACTATCATCTGGACTACTTTGTAGAACATTTAGCTATCATCTGCCATTTGAAATAAGTAGATCTTTAAATGTATGTACCAGTGTCTTAACTTTCCAAACTGTCAAGGAACACCTGTTTATATTCGGCAGAACACTCATGTTCCATGGAACATAGTTTGGGAACCCCTGCGATAGACAAATATTCATTGAGATTGAAGAATCCGAAATGTAGATGTGCAAGGACTGCCCAAAATCTCTCATCTCTCATCATATAAAATGCAATAGGCATTCTGATAGCTTATGCTCTTTTGAAATAACTACTTCATTTTATGAAACCTTACAAGACAAAGAAGCTTCAGTTATATTTATCTCATACCTTTGGGGTTACTAATGGGGCAGAATTGTGCCATAAACTACTAAGGTTGTTAAGAAGCAGTTAGGTGAATGTGTACATTAATGTCTTTCTTTAAGTATATTCTATCCCACTATGAAAATTAATACCTCTAGTTTCAACACATTATTATGATCTCTTGTCTTAGCAAGTATTTCACTGCCACTAATAGTGTTTGTTGGAGTAAATCTGTAGTTATTGTTATCTTGGAGGCATACAGAAATGGGCCTCTTACATTGTAATTGTTCAACTAATATTTTATATCTGTCACGTTCCATACTACATTTATCCAGTTCCTTGCTCATAATGGCTAGGGCGTCAACTTTACTTTGTAACTTGCTTTTAAGCACTGAATTCTGGAAAACACAATATACAGTAAATGTAATATACTGGAATCAATAACATTCAACTATAATTATTAAGTAATTCATGACTCCCATTACCTCAAGCACATAGTCATCCAGTTGTTGATCTTCAAATTGCACTTTGGGCTTAGTAAACATTTTTTTTAACTTGCAACTATGCAAAGATTTGATAAAAATAATTTATTAAGTAATTATAAGTTTTTAAAGAATCAATATGAAAAAGTCATTACAATTTGTTTGATATGTAATTAAATCTGGAAGAACCTGAAAAACTTTTTACTATATATGGAAATAAGTTTTTTATATTCGAATTTCTTCAACAAATATCTATTTAGTATTCATGAAAAAGGTTTTCGAAGATTTTTATTGTATATCTAAGAGTTGACAGTTTGACAGTATGAAATAGAGTTGAGCATCTATAAAACATCGATTTTTTTAATGAAATTTTATCAGCTTCTCTTTTAGCTTATATTGCTACAGTAGAGCTGTAAGCAGGGCTTGGAAACCGGTTAATTTCCTTATAGGTTTCAGTCATTGACCCTGAACCGAAAGTATTACTGGTTAAGGTTTGGTTTCGTGTCGTTTTACCGGTTAATAAGAAAACCAATTTCATTCCGTTAAATTAACCGGTCAAAGGGAATTTAAGTGGATGGCAAGAAATGAAATTTTTCGAACAAATGAGCTGTCAAAGTGTTCAAATACCTACAAGCTGCCATGTGTATACACCCAATGTTATCAGTTAATGAAAGTAGGTATATCTTCTAATTATTTTTATTATTTAGAGGTGATATTTTATAATTTTTGATAGACCATCTCTATCTATGTATATATCTTAGGTTTCTTGTATATCAATGCTACGGACACACTAAAAATCAGCTTCTACAATGTATTGGAAACTAACCGGTTTTGTCATAACCGGTTAAAATATGAAATGTCAAAATCGTTTCGGTTAAATTTTAGCCGGTTAATCCTTTAACCGATAAATGCATGAACGATTTATTAATCGAATTTTAACCCTAACCCCAGTTGTAAGGTATATTCATAACAGCGATAGCTATGTACAATTTACAAGTAATAGATTACCAAGTATTAGCCAAAAACGGTTCGTATCGTATCAACATATATCTACCTAATAATAATATTACAAATAGTGGACCAAACCATTTTATTTTTTCAATGAATATTACTTTTAGATATGTTACATTTTTAGACTAACATCATTAAAAAATGTAATGGCTAATCGTGAGTGCCTTGTGTTTGCGCGAATATTACGGCACTTTCACATTGACATTTTCTGGCAATATTCAATAATTGTTTCCGTAGTCGGGACCAGCCAAAAATAATTTTTAATTTTTACATTTCGTAACTAATTCTAATAACTTTATTGCTATGTAATAAAATCTGGATACGTACTGTGTACGTCGAAGGAGTATAGAAATAGAAGCGTTACGAACGTACAGCTACAAGGTTAAAATCATTACTTTATGACGTAGCAAGGAGTTGCCAGGAGAGAAATTTTACTCATATCTATGGGTAAAAAAGCAACCATCACCAGACGTACACTTTGATAACCAATATGACCTGATATATCGTAAAAATCAATATTATGTTGTATGTTATCATATAGGGTACCCATTAGAACAGTGTACCATGGCGGGCTTGCCAACCCCACATTTGCTACTAAGTAATGTCGAACAAAAGCAGGTAAAAAGCGAGCAAGGTTAAAAAAATCGTGTAATAAATGAAGTGTAAACAGTTGATCGAAATAAATGTTAGAAAATGAATTACGAACAACAAAAATATGTAATTCGGACAAAACCCAAAATAATTATTAATTAATAATTTTAATTAATATAGGTTCACTCGAAAAACGGCTATTAAGAAGAAAAAAGGCTGTTAACAGTGTTAAAATTAGTCAACCAATGGTAACTTCTCACTATAATCAACCTATTTACAGATGACACGAAGTGAGTTATCTAACCATATTACATATTACGCGATTCGCAATTTGGTCGGTAAGTCATGTAAAATTACTTTAGAGTTAATTTTTATACCTATATTTATGCTATAATTTAAGCAAAATGATGATATTTACTGCATATGCACATAAATCTATATAATATTATATTTTAAGTGCAAGAATAAAAAATTATCCACTTACCGATAGAAGGTTCTCTTTGGTTGATCTTTTTCACTGCGGATTTTACAGCCTTTATGTAAGTGTATGTGTAACTGTATGATACCTAAGTACGTTATTAAAAATAAAAAAAACACCAGTGATACAGTCTTTGAAAGGTCTTACACAATATTTAAGAAAAATTCATAAAGCACCGTAAACTTGTTTCCATCGTAACGTAAATGACTGTGATAGCAGACAAAAAACCTAATCGCAAAGGTAGAGACAAAAATCCGTAGTTCTTGTCTTGCTCGCACCTGTACATCTGACATAACGCCTTCTCACTTTATATAGTTATTATTCTTTTAAGGGCCCGTCTTTAACTCTATTCTCTGTCTACGCTTAATATTGACAATATTATTATTAAAATATATCTATATATTAGTATTAAAATATATCTTGGTTTGAGGTATGATGTATCATACCCCAAACCAAGATATATTTTTTTCTTTCACAAAACCTATGCAATAATAATGTAGTTCACTGCGTATAAACAAAACTTAATCACTGCATGCAACAAATAGTAAGCGTGAACCCACGATACTAATACATACGATGTGTATTCGTATCAATAATCTTGTTATATCAATGACGGTTTAGTTAAGTACTGAATACCGAGTTGCAAAATGGGTTGACTTATATATAGGTAAGCTAATATTAACATAGCGCTATATTGAATAATATAGCGCTTTGCTTTGCGCTAATAATTTTATTGTTTTTCTCCCCGTAGCACTTTCGTTTGTCACGTGCACACGTGTGTATTCTCACTAGTGTCGCGGAAACTCGGCGCAGTAGCCTCGTACAATGTGGGACGGATGCGGGACTTATACCTAACTCACCGTGAGCCTAGCTGCACGCTGCTGTGTACATGTTCATCCGTCCTCCTAGGGAATGTTATATGTTCTAATGACGTTATATATTTAAACCGAGTTCTATTAATCTTTTAGAAACAATACATTTCTTTTCACTGTAACGGGCCGGTGAGTGCATTTTAAATGCTTTGGCAGGGTGTCTTGACATTGCCCTCAGCGTGGACCGGCCAGCCAACACCATGGGGGAAGCCCAAGTTAGCCTACCTGCGAGTGGGCGACGACTTAATACGCGTATTATTTATTTTATTTGTTCGGCCTGGTTTTCTGTTATGTAGTCTGGATTCCATTTTATGTTCTATTCATAGACTTTCCCAGTTACCTTTTCATTACTTTGTGATTTTTCCAGCATTAATAGCATCGAAGGTACTTGGAGAATTTCCAATGCCTCCTGCTTTTAAGCTGCGATTTCGGCCGCCAAATGGCTGGTTTTTAGCCAGTCCCGCTTGCTCAACTCGTTGTCTCTTTTCGACCTAAAGAGTATAATACAGTGTAATTGAAAATAGAGAACTTACATAACTTATACAGAAAACAATATCATAATTTAAACTAAAAACATATAATAAATACTTTACTAACCAAGACCGTTTTTATAAGACGGGGCAAACGACCAAGCGGCTCACCTGATGGTAAGTGAACACCACCGCCAATGAACATCCACATTGGGGCTACTCAATCAAAAATTGACTGATTGACTTCAAATTATTTATTATAAATCCCTGTCGTCTTGTTGATTTATAAATATAATGTTTGTTTACTGTAAAAATGTTGACCCTTGTATTACGACGAATACAAATATTTTTGATATCGAAACAAAAGTATCGATACCACAAAGATATCGATATATTACTTCTCTATCTATGATTTTACTATTGTCAACAATTTGTCAACTCGCGAAGTCGCGACTCCAGTAAGTGTTACGGTGTTTGCACTTAATACAAACTGTTAATACGGGCTCAATAAATTTGTCGCAGATGTTAAACAGATTTCCATCTCGTTTTGATTTCTCGAATTGTTTCAATGCCATGTTCTGCGGTCAAGATCGTAGGGGTAGGTTTTGTTCATCATAACGCTTGGCGAGAATGGCTGCGTCAGGTGCCGAAATTGAAGACTTCTTGAACGGACCTTTGGTTTCATGGGTAAGTGCACAACGATCCGCGTTTGTAAACTAGATTGAACCGTGAGATAATTTAACCCGGACGTTCCAACTGATTGAACGTATGATTGATTTAACAAAACTAATTTTTTTGAAAGTATCATTTCACCGTAGGTTTTATGTAGGCCTTTTCGTAGTTTATACGCACTTTGTAGTCATCATTACTATTCAAACATAATGTGTTAAAGAATATAAAATTGTTGAGTGTTTAAGCATGTAATACACAAATATATTAAAGTACATTATATATATATATATATATATATATATATATATATATACATTAATAACAAAATAAAACCTATTGTTCTTATTTACACATACAATAGAATAGATGACTTAAATTACAAGTGTATCATTAATGCTAATGCAGTTATGCTGCACAATACTGGTTCCCAGACATGACATACATTGGGCAGTATCTAGAACTAGTCTAAATGATTATGATATTATAATATAAACTTGTATTAAACAGTGTAACTTTCACAATAGGAATTTTTATTTTCTCACTAGATACACCTATCTCTACATTATTGTTCTAGTTAAAGCTCATATAGTTTATTTAAAAGTTCTTTGATTTAATTATTAACATTTTTTCATAAAATATTCTGTACTCTCATCTTAATTGGTTCTGATAAATATAATATCATTATTATCATTTATAACATTATTATGAATTACATTATTTTATTTATGTTCAAATATAATATTATGTAAGAAGATAATTTAATTAAATAATTATTGAAGAAACTGTTACATCATATTCAAAATATTTTATAGGAATATATATAATTACCTAATATAACTGATTGTAACTGACTAATATAGCCCTAAGAATTAGCATGCTGAACTGGCAATGGGCCGGCCATATTGCCTGTAGAACTGATAACCATTAGGGAAAAAAAGTTATCTAGTGGCAACCTCCTACTGGCAAACACAGACTAGATGGAGTGACAACTTGCACAGTTTTGCGGAAGTTGATGGATGCAGGTGCCTCAGGACAGTGTTTTGTGGCAATCTATGACTAAGATGCTTATCTAATAATGATGATAATATATAATTAATTAATATAAAAATGTTTCAGCTGAAGTCATGTCTTACAAATCCAGAGAATGTCAAAGACTATGTAAGTCTTTTCAATGGAGACATATTGCACCAAGTATATCTCCAAATAGATCCAGAACCATCTTATCATATAACAAAATTGACTGGCTTGGAGGATCAAGCATTGATACTGGGTAGGGTTAAGAATTTTGATGCTATAGTCAAGAATGTCAAAGGTTTATATGATGAAGAATTGGGGATGACACTCCTGGTTGTACCAGAATGCATATGTTTAGGAAAAGCACCTGAGTCAAGAGATGGGTTGGAAAATATGAAGTTACTAATATTGTTACTACTTGGTGCAGCTGTTCAGTGTCCAAATAAAGAGATATTCATTACCAGGATCAAAGAACTTGACGTAGACCTGCAGCACAACATTGTAGAATGTATTAAACAGGTATGTCGAATTTTTTTATTTTTTATTTATAGATTTTGAATAAGCAGTGATGCCATGTTTTATGAGAGTAATGCATTCAGGAGGAAATGTATTGAAAAGTGGGATATATGCATTATCAGTAATTATGTACATATTAAAAAAAAAACAAGGAACACTAGGATTTCTCTTTATCACAATGACCTAGGTTGTACTTCCAATAAGTTATTATTAAGAAAATATTTGGTGTTTGGTGGTACCACTGTTCAAAATTAGGTAAAAGTCACCACAATTTATCTCTAATAACAAAATAGGACAGGTCAGTTTAGATAACTGACCTGACCTTCTTATCTTTCTTTATTTATTAACAATTTTAGAGGATAATGATCATTTTATACATAAACACAAAGCTGTTTGATACCTTCTTTGTTTATTTAACTGGGTTATTGATTAATAAAACCTAAATAGTTTAATTTCTTAAGCTTTTGTTTTGCAATTATTATAGATCCACTTGCTGCAATGCCAAATCATGTGAGCTCTTCCATACTTATTATTGCCAACCATATTTATTATTACCTATTTTGCTATGCATATAGCAGCTGGCACAATGCATAGGCATAAATATATGGCATAGTAAAAAAAAATTATGTACTATAATAGTTACTAAGACCCCCATCTTTATATCAGATTTAATAAACCACAATTTGCAAGGTAAGGTAAGTAAAAATAAAAATATCCCAATTTGAATAAAAAACATGACTGGGTACTACCAACTAGTTTTCCTGTAGTACAAGGTTGCCACTCTAGAGCCTATCTTCCCCAATAGTTATTGATTGTATGAATTATATGTTTGGAGCATTGCCACTTCAGCTTGTTGATCCTTACGGCGATCGGTTACGATCTGCTGCGAATAACCGCAGGTATCGTTTCGGATTCTGTCTCGCAGAGAAACACCAAGCATAGCCGTTTCCATAGCACGCTGAATGACTTTGAGCTTGCAGTGAAGAACCACGTTTTTCCTAACCGCGCCCCCTTTTATCATGCTTTCGTTATCTATTTGTTACCGCTTATCTAGATTGACTAGTACAGATTGTCTAGGTAATGTACAGATTAACTAGGGTGCCACCATCCGTTCCCCATTCGTTTAGATGCCAAAAATTGTTTCAATTCTCTAATTACCTAATTAATCTGAGAATAGATACTACTAGGCTTAGTTAAGGTGAAAGTAACATCTTTGCGGGAACAACACCAACATTTCATAACGGTATTTATTTCTTTTTCGATATCTAAAGAATCAACTTAAAACTAAACTTAAGTAACTAAAACATGTGAGGAAAATCGTCATATAACAGAATTGGCTAAACCCGACTCCATGTTGTCTTGTGTGCCCTACCCCTAGAGTGTTTTTTAAACCCCGGCCACCGTAACAAAGCGCAGGCCGAAGAAACCAAAAAGCCGCTGCTGCGAAGTCGAACGTAGTGACTGCGCTTTGTTAAGCAAAGGCAGAGAGGGGCACTTTCCGCAGCGCCGGAACAGTTGGGATTAGAAATTTGCCGATTTAGGACCTTCAAGAAAAGAGCAAATCTGTCGTGAAGCAGTAGTGTGCAAACATTACTGTATTTCGGTTTGAAGGCCACTGAGAGCTAGTGTAATCAATCACTGGGCATATGAGACTTAAGAACTCGTGTCTCAGGGTGACGGGGGCAATTTGGCATCACACATAAATGTTCTGGGTGGCACAGCATTTGCTATGAGCAGGCGTTGCACTTACCATCAGGTGAACTCAAAATAAAAACGCTGGGCCAGTTATTCAGAAATGCTCTGACGCTGCACTGCACGTGCACGTAATATGCATTTCAGTGATTCTTTTCACTGTTCCAACACGATTGTGATCTTTTTAAAAGTTCTCAGCATTAACTGTTTTGTATAGAAACGAATGATTTAATCGGCAAAAGTGCTAAAGCTTTAGATAAACTGATCTAGGGGGTGACTGTTAGATCCTCTCCGGCTAATGATAATTCCCAGGGGCGTAGCCAATGCATATCAACCGTACCGATGATACGGGGCCCTCGAGCTACAAGGGCCTGAAGTGTTTAACCAAAAATTCGTAAAATGTTATCCACAGACACAAATTCTTATTGATATGAGGCCCGTAGTGAATATATAATTTGCTTTATATTTTTGATCCTTCCTGCTCAACCTGATTAAAATTTATCTTAGGGACTAGAACGATTATCGGTTTTATCAATGTTGTCCAGACTTTTTTGAAACCGCACACCCGCGGTCCCGAAATCGTGTTCAGCTATGGATGTTTTAATTAATAAGTTTGCAGAAAAAACACAAGAAAAGTGTCTGTGTTTTACAATACATACCTACGTATAGTAGTTTTTTATACTTTTAAATACACTCATTTTGTTTTTAAAAAGGGCAGTGCGGTAAAAAGGGTACCCTAACAAATTTTAATACAGGGTCCATTTAGGACTATCTACACCACTGGGAATTTCACTAATACCCTAGTTCCACATAATCGTCAAATCGTCCCAATGTACCAATATACAGATACGTTGGCCTATCTGTATATATGATACACGTTTACCATTGCACGTAATTTTAATTAACGAAACGTGAAATATGTATCAATTCGAGATAGCGCCTACGCTGGAATATTTTTGTTTATTTTGTTATACCCCCCGTCCGCGTTGCTCAGCGACATCTGAAAGGGCTTATACTATTTATACTCATAACGCTTTCGAGAGTGAGATAAAGCTCAGTATTTGGGCTATCTATTTATGTCTTTCAGATATTGTTTTTGAATGTGCGGAGCTTGAAATTACAGATAATTTTGTCGTACCACCCGGGTAACGAGACTCAGTTTTCTTTAAATCCATTAAAAAAACAATTCGGTGACTTAAATATAGTTTTTTTTTTTAGACAAAAAGATGTTATTAATATAAGTACGTATTTTTATCAATGAAAACTGAAAAACTATTTTTTTATTAATCGTTAAATAAGTTACGTTGTGTGTATGTACTCGTAAACGTTCAGATACTGAAAAGTAAATGATATTTTTAGACAAAAAGGACGAAAACAGAAGACCATAGCTTATTTAAAAAGTATAATGTAATTTGTGGTAAACTCTGGGGACCTTTGATTTCCAAAATAGTGCATTAATTTTGCAATCATCAGCCTTTGAGCATTCAACTATATAAGGTCTGGCAATGTTTGGGATGATAATGTGATACAAAAAAAAATTTTTTGAACCCTGCTTGCATAAATTATAATAGGAAATTAGCTTTGTTTTTTTTTTCTACTCTTTAATAGACTTCCTATTGATATGAGGTAACGCATGATTCTATTACTACTTTTTCTTAAATGGCTAAGGCTACGAGGGTTTAGGGTGTTTCGCTTTCGGCAAATATTTACTTCCAGTCATCGATACCAACGGGACGAAATGGGAACTCTGTTATATCGTTACCACAACACATTTTGCAATACAAGAAGTAATTTCAGCATTTAATTTTCTGGTTAAATATGATTGAAAATATATGTAAATGCTGAGTTTCTATATAATTTGAAATTATAACTAAAATCTATCAACTCACGTAGGTACGACCCGGTCTGTGAGTTCTATTCAACCCGCATAACGAGCTAGGCATCCGTAACGAAGTGAAGATACCATAACTGTGACACGTACACCATACATTTAAATATACTCGTGTTCTGTGAGCGTACTATTGTACAGCCTTATACGTTTTTAGATTAATGTGACAACATTCCTTATTTAAATAGCATGACAGTAGTCGTGACCTCGACAGAACAACTACCTGTAGGCACCCGTCTTCGGAGTTGTGAACCCAGGGTTCGAATTTTACTCAATGTTTGAAAAGTATATATTACGCTGAACTAATTTCACGTTTATAATCTCGTAACTTATACTCAGATTGTTCCGTTGAAGCCACATAATATGCAATATACGAGTAGCACATAATGGCTTCGGATGTTTTAAGGCATTTTTCGGATTCGGTCCGAGCCTTAATCTAAATTTGTATGTTTGGTTGTAATGAATAAGCTCAAAAACTACTGAACCGATTTTAAAAATTCTTTCACCTATATACAACCACATTACTACCGAGTAGAATGAGTTGCATTTAATTTTAAAATAAACCAAGATCCCTACGAAAATTGCTATGATGTAACTCAAGGTATCAAAAATTTACTAATAAAAGTCATTATTTGGCGTGCGCTGCAAAAACTATTGATGATAAAGAAAATAATGTAGTACATTTTCATAGTACTCAACATTACTCACAAAAAAGTCCGCAAGGCTGTATGTCTAACTATTATAGTTAAGTCACAATAACCGCTTTTTGTTCAAATAAGTCTATCAAAACACGGGTAGAATCGAAAGGTGATGACATTAGTATCATGATATTAATCCTTATCCTACAAAATAGTTTTACTCAAGGTTTATTATTTACATGTAAAGTCCTCTTTAAATTATTGGACCTCTTTAAATTAATCGGACCTATCGTTTAGAAGTTACGATAGGTTTAAAATACTAAAAGTAAGAAAAATGCCGCGGTGTGAGCGAACAGCCCTACGCTCGCCCGCGCTACTCGCGAATAGACTAAGATCTATTAATTACTTACCTACTCATATTATTTTTTGGAATCTAGAAACAATTAAATAGTGGTTTTTAATTTTAATTATATTTTTAATTTTGTTTTTATTTAAAACTTTGATACGGTCTTTAAAAAATACAGCCGCGCCGCCGCCCGGCTTCATGTAACTTGGGCATCATCGAGGTGCACGGCTCCCTTTGTGCAGCGGTCGAAAGCGGTGGTTTTATTTTGCTACCACGACATCAAATATTGGCTATATTTCATGGCTTATGTTCCCATAAATAAAACATCATTTTGGTAAAATAACGTAATCTTATCTGACCAGCTGCAGAACCGCCGATGAGAATAGTCGCTAAAAAAATGTTAGTGTAAAGAATTGTGGTTGTTCTATTTGTCCAAATAAAGTAGTAATTTATGTTGCTAATATCTATCTACCCGTACGAAGCCGGGCGGATAGCTAATTTAAAATATGACGAAATTTGAATATATATAAACATTACTGTGTTTCGATCTGAAGGGCACTGAGATCTAGTGTAATCACTAGGCATATGAGACTTAAGAACTGATGTCTCAGGGGGACGGGCGCAGTGTAGGCAGAAATTGTATTAGTGCATTTCTTATGGGCGGATATTGCATTTACCATGAGGTGAACGTTTTGCTCGTTCCGATGTGTGTTGACGACCTCGGCGATTGTGGTTCTGTCCACTCATCATACGAATTGCAGCTGTGTTATGCTAACTTTCCTTCTTCGGTTCAGTCTGTCAATTTACCTGCTGCCGCTAAGTTTTAGTTGCAATATGATTTTGCTACGTAATATTCGTCCATTATTCAGAATATGGCTCCGGAATTTTAAATGTCGCGTCGTAGAAAGGTGTAAATGAAATGTCCCTAATGTCGAAAAGTGTGTGCTCTGGGGAGTCTGACAATATCATAAAGTATTACCCTGTTAACCTATAAATTGACAATCATAAATAATTTTCAAACTGGAAGATCGGTTGAACCCCTATACCTCATACTACGATATGTATGGCGCGTACGTTTAAATTAACCCACAGACAATTCGTATTTGTGGTATTTGCATACATAGTTTTGACTTATAAACCGAATATATATTTAAATTTTTTATTACAGGTAACCGACATGCAAACAGTAGTTTTGACACCAGATGCAATCGATCTCTTCCAATCGCCGACAATGTTTAATCACATGCGTCGCCTGGCTAAAGAAAGGGACCATTATCTTCAGAACTGGGCAACCTTAGTCCTTAATGAAGGTTTGTGTGAAAGTGAGAATGAAAACAAAAATACCAAGAATCCCTCTACGCAAAATATCAATCAGAACAATGGCGAAAGTCAACATTTGGCGGTTGAGCTTGCAGATTGGAAGGCACGTCTGCGAAAACAGAGGCAGGAATTGTATGTAAAAGTTTTGTTGCGGTTTTTTTTTTATTTGTATTTTTTATTAATCATTCGTATTAAGAGAAGAGGCTTAATCGAATTCACCATCCCATCTCATCCCCTGGGTGTCGTAAAAATCGACAGAGGGATAAAACTTGGTTTTTATAAAAGATGAGCAGCAGCATCTTCCTGGAACGTCTGAATAAATAAGCTGCGGTTGCCAACCCGCCTGCTCAGCGTGGCAACTATGGCAAAATTCCCTCAAATTGAGAGCTACAAACTGTTACGTGTCTTCGTGGCAATCTATTAGGGACTAGTTGTGGGCTGAAATAAAAAAAACTATGAAGTATGAAGAATTGTAAATAAAATAATGGTAAGAAATATAAATACAGCACAACCCATATAATATAGTTTATTTTTCCGGGCACCAAAATTGTTCTGAAACTTTAAGTGTTGATTTACCTCGTGCTCAGTGATGAAGGAAAACATCGAGAGGCAACCTGCACGTCTGAGGAATAAAAATATTTCGTCGACATGTGAAATGAAGAAACACAATTGAACACGCATTGGAGAACTTTCCCGGCTCCAACACTCTCTCAGAAATGAGAAAGTGCACTGCTGGACATAGACCTCTGCGAAGTTGAGAGATTTTCCACTTATCGCCACGCTTGACGAATTTTGAATTGGAGGGCGCAGCACCAAAGTCTCTTACCTTCGGCACTATTTTAGATAATTATTTCGCAGCTGATTACAGCTACGAAATAATTATGTAAAATAGTGCAAATCTAAAATTCAGCTAAGAGAAATACCAAAAACATTAATACTAATACTATATTAATACTGCAAAATATTTTTGGCATTTCTCTTAGCTGAATTTGCGACACCCACGAAACCAGTTGGCCGAATAATGATCGATAAAAATATGCCAATGTAAATTATTGTATGCATCCTAAGTGAATATATTTTTTCAGAAATTAAATTCTTAAATTTAGTTTCCATAGTTTTATCTACAATTTATTTCATTTATATTTTAGAGAGGAAAAATCGGAACAATTAGCCGAATGTCGCGAGGAATTAGAACATACCAAGTTGGTATTGGCAAAATTGCGTTCGGACAGTCAAGAATGGTTTAACGAGGCCAGGAAAGCAGCGGGATATAGGGATGAAGTGGACGCGCTTAGAGAAAAGGCGGAACGTTGCGAGAGGTACCAAACCTTTACTGTAGCCCATTTTCGATTTCTTTAAAATATTACCTACCTTTTTACATGGTAGGCTGTTATGAATGTTTTCTTGATTTAAGTATTAATTTTGTAAGTCTATAAAATTCAGGGACGTACTGCAATTACGTTTTTAGTTGAATGTTCTGTCTGTTTGTTCATTTGTATTTATACTAAAAATATACTTAAAAGGTATAGTATACTATAATTATATCAATTTAAAAGAGAAGATGCGCTGTAACTTAAAACTTAAGTAAAATTTGTTATCAGTAAGGTTGTGAGGTAAAACCATAAAACGAATCTTTGATTTTCAACTTTAGACTGGAGCAAGAAATACAAAGGTACCGTGATCGCCTCGCCGACGCTGAATATTACAAAACCCGGGTAACTGAACTACGTGAAGATAATAAGGCGCTCATGGACTCTAGAGATGTCTTGGAAGAGCAACTGCAACGTGCGAGGAAAAGAGCTGAGCAGTGTCTGACATTGGAGGCGGCAATGATCAAGTTGAAAAGAGAAGCAAATGATATTGCTTTGGTAGGTGCAGAATGTCTGATCTCTGATTTTAACATCATATAAGTTGATGTGCTTGAGGTGTTTTAGAACAATTGTTCTAACTCTTCTCGTGGGTATATAAAATTTTAATATTTCGTCGCGTCTGACAAATAGCAGATTTAATTTTACTGGTTGTAGGTGTCTATGTGAAAATCCGTCTAGGAATTATAACCGCAGGGCCAGCTATTCTGACATGATGCAGTAGTGTGCAAACATTACTGTGTTTCAGTCTTTAGGACACTGAGAGAGGCCTATGTTGAGTTGAGTTGATTGCATAGAAGCTAAAATTAGAGGTAATTTAGAAGCTACCTACTTATTTTATTTAAATAATATTTTTTTTCCGTTTTAGGAAAGAGATGCTGATCAACAAAGAATTCAAGAGTTAATAGAAGAAAATAATCATTTGCAATACATTGCGAAATCTATGTTAAGTGAAAGTAATAATAGCAACTTAGATACGGACAATGAATGCGAAAGCACGATAGAGTCTGGTGAAAACAGTTTATCTGAACAATTAACAAGTAACGCACAAGCTAGAGCTTTAAAACTAGAGTTAGAAAATAAGCGACTACTTTCAACTATCGATAATTTAAGAGAACAATCTTTACTTGAAAGCAGCGACAAAGTCTTAGAATTAGAAAAGGAGAAGAAAAGATTAACGTTAAAATGTGAACAACTTCAAGAGAACTGCAACAGACTTATGCAACAAAATACAGAATTAGAAGAAGTATTCAAGAATGCTTTGGAAGAAAATAGAAAATTGCAAGATTCTCTGGACAGTAAAAAAGCATTTATAGATAGGCAATCAATTGATAGGGAGTCAGAAAAAAATAAACTTCAAGACTTTGAAACACACTTGGAGTCGTTAACAAAAGACAAACAGAGAATACAAATGTTATGCGACTCTATACAGAGAAGGGCTGATGATTTGGAGAAATCATTAGACGCTAGAACTAAAGAACTAAACATCATAAAGCCTGAAGCTGATAAATCAATGCGACTCATCATCCAAACTGAAGAGCTAAAGACGAAGTTAACATACAGCGAAAAAGATGCTCACAATCTTCAAAGAGAGGTAAACAAGTTGAGAGAAGCTGTAGAAGAAAAGGATGTAGCCATTGATAAAATAACGACGGGCATAGAATTAAAAAACAAAGAAATTGAAAGGATAACTAGAGAATTGGACATAAGTCAGTCTATGGTAACCAGACTACAAGACTTGGAACAAAAAACACAAGAGTTAAAATCACACAAGAAAATTGATTCCGAAACCATTCAAACCCTACAAAAAGATTTAATATTGGAAAAAGTTAACTGTGACAAATTAAGAAACTGCTTTGAAAAGCTCGGTATTAACGCTTCCGAAGTAATATGTAAAGAGTTCAATGTCGATGAATTACTAGAAAAAATAATTACCAACACAGACCACGAAGGTTTAATATCTGATATTGCTGCTAAAGCTAATCTGACCAAGTTAGTTCCATGTGACTGTAATCACGAAAAAATTGAAGACATCGATGAAAGCATTATTAATCCTCAAATTGAACAGTTAACATCTGATCTGTCTGCTGTGCAAACAGTTTTAGAAAATTGTCAAGCTGAAAATGCGAAACTGCAAGTTAATGTTGCTACATTGAATTCACAGAATGGTTCGTTGATTTCCCAACAGATGACTCTACAACTTGCAAACAGCCAGTTAGCGGCAGAAAAAGAAGAAATTATTAAGCAACTTGAAGTCTTAAAAGATAAACAGGATAATCTCTTGAGAGATCAGGTTGCATTACAGACTCTTCATGAACAATTAAATACGGAATACGAAATGTTGCTCAGTGAAAAAGAACCTGTAAAGATAGCTATGAGAGATTTGAAGATAGAAAATCGTGAATTAAAAGAGAAATTAATCAGTTACGAAAAGAAAGTATCTGATTTTGAAATGGAAAAAGAAAATCTAAAAATAGAATCTAGAAACTTAATCAATCTACGAGCAGAACATTCAAAATTGAAAGAGGACTTTAGAAATCTTTTTACAGCCAGTGACAGACTGAAAAATGAATATAGAAATATGCAAGAGGAATATCGAAATTTGCGAAGTGAAGTAACGCATTTGAAATTAAAAAATACAGAATTGACTGGTGAAATAAATACAAAATCCGAAATAATCACAAGTATGGAATTAGAAATAAGTAAAACCAATCAACATTGTGAAATGTTAATTCAAATGAACAAAAGTTTAGATGCTGACAGACGATCTCTGATGGATCATGTTTCTCAACTTCTAACACAGTATCACGAATTATTAGCCCATTCGTTAAAAGACAAACAGCATTATCACGAAGAAGAGAAAATGTTTGCTGACAAAGTTAATGCTTTATGCCGTCAGAAAGAAAAATTGGAAGAAAAAATTATGGAACATTATAAAAAACTTGATAATTGTACACCGAAGAGACGTGGGTTTGGAGCATCCTTTGTCAAGAGAGTAAGGAAAGCTGGTACTGATTTAATTAATAAAGTACCGTCGCGAAACAACAACAAGAGAATGGAAGATGGAAATCGGTCAAAATCGCAGTTAACACTAGCCGGTTCCGAATCTGGGGAATCAGATCCTGGAACTCAGGATTACGACAAAGTTTCGAGGAATTGTGATCAAGACCAAGGATCATCTAATCCAAGTGTAGAATCGCCAAGGCATAGTTCAGATTCGAATTACAGCCGTAGATATGATGATATATTGAAGAAATCTGAGAATATGGAAGGTTCTATTAACAGTCTCGATCCAAACAGATTGACTAGCAACGAAGGAAATTTTGCGAGACGGCTTTCTACTGCATCAGTTCATAGCGGAGGTGGAGACGACGCTCTTATTAGAGCTTCTTTAAGAAGAAGGCCACATAAAGCAGTACCTCCTTCACATAGAAATAGCTACCAAGGAATGGATGGAGATACTGGTTTGCCTGCAGGTATGTGCTATTATGTTCATTACTTCTCTATTCGCTATGTGCATGACACTGATGCCGCCTAGCGCTACAACTATTATAATGGAATACAAATATTATATTATTTTTATCAAATGTAAATAAAATTGAAACGTAAAATGGCCATTATTGTAAAAAATGACTCTGAAAGCCTAAAACGATATAAATTTCCAACTTCAAACTGTGCTAAAAGGCAAAGAATTAGTATTAGCACAATATGTAAGAAATGTTGAAGAACTGCGAAATAACTGCCGAAGCTATTAAATTCGTACCCATATTAATCGTCAAACATCTGTGACATTAACACCCTACAAAACAAGTTTAAACGTAAGTAATCTCTATGCCGTGGTAGCTCAGGGGCCGAGCGAGTGACCTGAGTTCAATCCCCGGTGTCGGAATCTCTGAAATTGTTATACAATTACAAGTGCTGTTTTACCACGTGCTCAGCGCTGAAAGAAAATATCACGTGGAAACCGGCAATCTAGTCTAAGGAATAAAAATTTCGAGGACATCTGAAGTCTGTCAACCCGCGTTGGAGCAGCACAGCGAACACTTCCCGGCTCCAAATGAATCGATGATGATTCTCAGGAATGAGATGAGGCCTATATTCAGCAGTGGGACATTATGCTGTTACTTTTAATCTCTTTGCCACATTTACTTACTATTTTACATTTTTTTATTAATTAACGTAAAAAATTTAAATTGATACAGTAGATAATATCGTAATTTAACGTTACGTCGCTTATACTTATTTCTTTTTACACCAACCCAGCTACCCAGCACCAGCTATCCATTTATTTCTTTGTTCCAATTTCCATCACAGTTAAGGAAAAGTGTATAATTTACACATTATTTTTGCTGTTCTTGCAGCTCAGAACACAACAACACATATTACACACATTAAAAAAAATACGTTTTTTTTTTAAAATATCAAAGTAATTTTGACATATAACTGTGTACTAAATTCTGATATACATCAGAATTTAGTACACAGTTTTGCTAAGGAATGCGATGCAAACGAGAAATATGCTACCACCAACTATTTCGGACATAGCTAATAATAAAACTTTTTATTATACAACATGCATTTTTTTCTTTGATAACGTCACAAGAAATTTGAGACTAATCGATCTTAGATGATATTTTTTGACGGTACTAGGATTTAAGGTTTTATCGTATTTAGATAGGTATATTATGAACTTGAGTTTAACTTTTTATTACAATGTGCGAGCGAATTCCGTGGCGAACCACGTTGCCGCCATTTGGTACCAAATCAAAAAAAATCTTACATCCCATTGTGTTCCCACGAGTAGTATAGTGACAGCATAGTATATTATGCTTTTATTTTGTACGAATAAAGGCATTCCATACAATGCCTTAGTCGCCTCGTACGTACCACACCTTGGTAGGAAAGAGGTAGGTGCTCTTCTACCCTACCGGATACCTATCAGCTTCTACGGACATAAATATAAAGTTAAATATTAGGGGGCTATGTATGTATGGGCCGCTTTAGTAGCGCGATAGTTTTTGTTTTATTATTAGCTATTTAATTACATTGTTAATGGTTTCATATTTTATATTTTTTATTCACTACATTTTAATCAATACTAATTAGGACTAAACATACTATTTAAAAAAAGTTTATATACAAAAACCCAATTGCACTTGACATTTTATACAGTTACTTTAGATGTCTCAGAAATAATAAAAGAAAAATACATTTTTATTGTTTATAGTTTCTACACCCTCGCCAGTATTCGGGACGGCTGGTTCGCGACGTACCGTGTACTTAGCAGATGAAAATCCAGATGTAACTCTCAACGCAAAACCACAGAGCACTCCTATTAAAGAGAATCCCACGTATCTGATTTATAACAGAATATCAACTGTGATTGGGGATGGCGCGTGTCAGACTAGCAATGATAGATCAGCCAACGAACATAACACTGGATCTGATCTGGCGCGTTCTACTGTTAAAGAAAACTTGCAAGAACATGAGGAACAACAAGACAGAAGTGCAATGAATCGCAATGAAAAACCTGAGAACTCAAAGGAATCTGCCATTTGGTATGAATATGGTTGCGTATGAGTTAAAAAATGTTAACAGACTGACAATGCCTTCCTTTATAGCAATTCGATAAATAAAAAAAAATGTGATTAATATGTCGATTCTTTACAATATTGGCAATAATTATATTTTATTATACAATGATGATTACGACAGTATTAGTTAGGCATTTATTTTAGTATGATGTTTTAATTTGTTTCTATAAAAGTCTATTGAGATTACATGGAGAATAATATTATGAGGCTTATATTTAGTCTTACGTTTGTAAATATTATTTCAAATTCGTGACAGATATTGAATATACCTCTGACAATTACTGTAATATCTATATTATTAATTATTGTAATATCTATATTATTTTACAATTTGTTTTGTATATTTATCACTCAGTCAGAATCAGCAGAATAAGCATTAGTTGGAATTTCCGATTTAATAGTGTCTATAAATAAGTTATTTCAATAAAGTTAATATTTACATGAATTTCCTTTAAACAATATGCAGGTATCCTACTCAAGATGTGAATCAGTCACAAAAGTTAATTTAGTTAAATAAGACATTACTTTAAGTGTAAGTTAGAGTTTTGTTATATTAACATTCTCTTCATATATTAACAGGCTTCTTTCATATTTCATAACAACCAATGACATTTACAAAATGAAACATGTGTTACCCAATGTAGTAACTTCTCGGGTACTTTAAATCCTAATGCTATATGGTTTTTTGACATGTTTATTTATATTTAAGTTTAACAACTTATTAAGCATAATTTTATCATGACGAGCATTTTAATTAGCACAGTACAAATATGTATGTATACTATAATGATTTAAATGTTGACGTATCTAGTGTGTTAGTGTGTATTGTAACGGTAACCTAGATATACTTTAATGTATGAACATATAGACTTATATGGGTTAATGTTGACTCCCTATATCAATAAAATTGTGACTTATGGTATTGAATACACATGTTAATATTTTCGTAATAAATTAACAGTATGTTTCTCTCTTTTCATATAACGTAAGACTGGTATGCTTATAACATGGTTGGAATTTTAGACACTACTTCATATATTTCAATTTATCTTAGACTGGATAAATATAATTTATTGTTACTGAAAGGGTTAGAAGTTGCAGTTGTGATTTCTTAGATTGTGATATTGGTCTTGTCTATGAATTAAACGATATTAACGAGTAATGACAATTAGTACTGTATTTAATTCATTAATGATTATAGATGTATAATTAAAATATTAGATATTTAGGTTAAAAATCACTATCCTCTAATTACTAAAGATAGTGATAACAGTTCTGCTTTATTTTCACCTTACAGTGCCTTATTATTTCGCAGAATTCCTTGAACATGAACGAATATAAAACGAAAGAAGCACCTGTTTAAAAATTGTTGAGTAACATGCAAACGGTGTGATAACTAGGTACTAGAGTGGTGCTTTACAAATTTAGGTTCTCCACTAATGTCTTGGAAGCTTTGAATAACAAATTCTCTGCTTGTGTATATTTTTATTCGATGGCAAATGATATGTTCTTATTAACAGCCTCACCGAATTAAATAATTATAATAGCACATTTTTTTTAAATAAATTTATTGAAATTCTGTTGTATTCTTATTTTCTATTTATACGCCTCTGCAGTACTTAAATCGTTTATTATAGAAATCCAGAGCGCTTTATTCTGTATGGTTTATGCATATTTTTCAGATTACTATAGTGCATTCCGGATACTGGTTCCAATATAAAATCCAGTCATTGCAAACTTTTTATAAATCGAAATTATTAACTCATCAGATGGATTAGACGAAAATTTATTTAATTTTTTTTACCCAAGTTACGTATAGGTATATTTTCTTGACTTTGCTATATGCTAATATAAGCCAACATTTGACCATGATGCCACCTTAAAATGTCATAAGGTCTGAGGTGGTGAGCACGTTAGTTTTGCAAATGCTTGCAAAACTAACTTTGAAGATGTCAAATCACATTGGTCCAGAAAGGAATTCATTCCTAGACTATGCACACAAAAACCACGGAGCAAAACTCAAATACAGGTGGTAGGATTCGTAAACAGGAATCTGTCTAGGTAGGTACCACCGGAGTGTCAGTTCTTCAGCCGTCCAGCAGTGGTGTACAGACAACTATGTTTCTGTTTGAAGGGCACTGACAGTTAGTGTGTAATTACTGAGCAAATTGAATCCGAAACCATTCAAACCCTACAAAAAGATTTAATATTGGAAAAAGTTAACTGTGACAAATTAAGAAACTGCTTTGAAAAGCTCGGTATTAACGCTTCCGAAGTAATATGTAAAGAGTTCAATGTCGATGAATTACTAGAAAAAATAATTACCAACACAGACCATGAAGGTTTAATATCTGATATTGCTGCTAAAGCTAATCTGACCAAGTTAGTTCCATGTGACTGTAATCACGAAAAAATTGAAGACATCGATGAAAGCATTATTAATCCTCAAATTGAACAGTTAACATCTGATCTGTCTGCTGTGCAAACAGTTTTAGAAAATTGTCAAGCTGAAAATGCGAAACTGCAAGTTAATGTTGCTACATTGAATTCACAGAATGGTTCGTTGATTTCCCAACAGATGACTCTACAACTTGCAAACAGCCAGTTAGCGGCAGAAAAAGAAGAAATTATTAAGCAACTTGAAGTCTTAAAAGATAAACAGGATAATCTCTTGAGAGATCAGGTTGCATTACAGACTCTTCATGAACAATTAAATACGGAATACGAAATGTTGCTCAGTGAAAAAGAACCTGTAAAGATAGCTATGAGAGATTTGAAGATAGAAAATCGTGAATTAAAAGAGAAATTAATCAGTTACGAAAAGAAAGTATCTGATTTTGAAATGGAAAAAGAAAATCTAAAAATAGAATCTAGAAACTTAATCAATCTACGAGCAGAACATTCAAAATTGAAAGAGGACTTTAGAAATCTTTTTACAGCCAGTGACAGACTGAAAAATGAATATAGAAATATGCAAGTGTAGAATCGCCAAGGCATAGTTCAGATTCGAATTACAGCCGTAGATATGATGATATATTGAAGAAATCTGAGAATATGGAAGGTTCTATTAACAGTCTCGATCCAAACAGATTGACTAGCAACGAAGGAAATTTTGCGAGACGGCTTTCTACTGCATCAGTTCATAGCGGAGGTGGAGACGACGCTCTTATTAGAGCTTCTTTAAGAAGAAGGCCACATAAAGCAGTACCTCCTTCACATAGAAATAGCTACCAAGGAATGGATGGAGATACTGGTTTGCCTGCAGGTATGTGCTATTATGTTCATTACTTCTCTATTCGCTATGTGCATGACACTGATGCCGCCTAGCGCTACAACTATTATAATGGAATACAAATATTATATTATTTTTATCAAATGTAAATAAAATTGAAACGTAAAATGGCCATTATTGTAAAAAATGACTCTGAAAGCCTAAAACGATATAAATTTCCAACTTCAAACTGTGCTAAAAGGCAAAGAATTAGTATTAGCACAATATGTAAGAAATGTTGAAGAACTGCGAAATAACTGCCGAAGCTATTAAATTCGTACCCATATTAATCGTCAAACATCTGTGACATTAACACCCTACAAAACAAGTTTAAACGTAAGTAATCTCTATGCCGTGGTAGCTCAGGGGCCGAGCGAGTGACCTGAGTTCAATCCCCGGTGTCGGAATCTCTGAAATTGTTATACAATTACAAGTGCTGTTTTACCATGTGCTCAGCGGTGAAAGAAAATATCACGTGGAAACCGGCAATCTAGTCTAAGGAATAAAAATTTCGAGGACATCTGAAGTCTGTCAACCCGCGTTGGAGCAGCACAGCGAACACTTCCCGGCTCCAAATGAATCGATGATGATTCTCAGGAATGAGATGAGGCCTATATTCAGCAGTGGGACATTATGCTGTTACTTTTACTCTCTTTGCCACATTTACTTACTATTTTACATTTTTTTATTAATTAACGTAAAAAATTAAAATTGATACAGTAGATAATATCGTAATTTAACGTTACGTCGCTTATACTTATTTCTTTTTACACCAACCCAGCTACCCAGCACCAGCTATCCATTTATTTCTTTGTTCCAATTTCCATCACAGTTAAGGAAAAGTGTATAATTTACACATTATTTTTGCTGTTCTTGCAGCTCAGAACACAAAAACACATATTACACACATTAAAAAAAATACGTTTTTTTTTTTAAAATATCAAAGTAATTTTGACAGTATATCAGAATTTAGTACACAGTTCTGCCAAGGAATGCGATGCAAACGAGAAATATGCTACCACCAACTATTTCGGACATAGCTAATAATAAAACTTTTTATTATACAACATGCATTTTTTTCTTTGATAACGTCACAAGAAATTTGAGACTAATCGATCTTAGATGATATTTTTTGACGGTACTAGGATTTAAGGTTTTATCGTATTTAGATAGGTATATTATGAACTTGAGTTTAACTTTTTATTACAATGTGCGAGCGATTTCCGTGGCGAACCACGTTGCCGCCATTTGGTACCAAATCAAAAAAAATCTTACATCCCATTGTGTTCCCACGAGTAGTATAGTGACAGCATAGTATATTATGCTTTTATTTTGTACGAATAAAGGCATTCCATACAATGCCTTAGTCGCCTCGTACGTACCACACCTTGGTAGGAAAGAGGTAGGTGCTCTTCTACCCTACCGGATACCTATCAGCTTCTACGGACATAAATATAAAGTTAAATATTAGGGGGCTATGTATGTATGGGCCGCTTTAGTAGCGCGATAGTTTTTGTTTTATTATTAGCTATTTAATTACATTGTTAATGGTTTCATATTTTATATTTTTTATTCACTACATTTTAATCAATACTAATTAGGACATAAACATACTATTTAAAAAAAGTTTATATACAAAAACCCAATTGCACTTGACATTTTATACAGTTACTTTAGATGTCTCAGAAATAATAAAAGAAAAATACATTTTTATTGTTTATAGTTTCTACACCCTCGCCAGTATTCGGGACGGCTGGTTCGCGACGTACCGTGTACTTAGCAGATGAAAATCCAGATGTAACTCTCAACGCAAAACCACAGAGCACTCCTATTAAAGAGAATCCCACGTATCTGATTTATAACAGAATATCAACTGTGATTGGGGATGGCGCGTGTCAGACTAGCAATGATAGATCAGCCAACGAACATAACACTGGATCTGATCTGGCGCGTTCTACTGTTAAAGAAAACTTGCAAGAACATGCGGAACAACAAGACAGAAGTGCAATGAATCGCAATGAAAAACCTGAGAACTCAAAGGAATCTGCCATTTGGTATGAATATGGTTGCGTATGAGTTAAAAAATGTTAACAGACTGACAATGCCTTCCTTTATAGCAATTCGATAAATAAAAAAAAATGTGATTAATATGTCGATTCTTTACAATATTGGCAATAATTATATTTTATTATACAATGATGATTACGACAGTATTAGTTAGGCATTTATTTTAGTATGATGTTTTAATTTGTTTCTATAAAAGTCTATTGAGATTACATGGAGAATAATATTATGAGGCTTATATTTAGTCTTACGTTTGTAAATATTATTTCAAATTCGTGACAGATATTGAATATACCTCTGACAATTACTGTAATATCTATATTATTAATTATTGTAATATCTATATTATTTTACAATTTGTTTTGTATATTTATCACTCAGTCAGAATCAGCAGAATAAGCATTAGTTGGAATTTCCGATTTAATAGTGTCTATAAATAAGTTATTTCAGTAAAGTTAATATTTACATGAATTTCCTTTAAACAATATGCAGGTATCCTACTCAAGATGTGAATCAGTCACAAAAGTTAATTTAGTTAAATAAGACATTACTTTAAGTGTAAGTTAGAGTTTTGTTATATTAACATTCTCTTCATATATTAACAGGCTTCTTTCATATTTCATAACAACCAATGACATTTACAAAATGAAACATGTGTTACCCAATGTAGTAACTTCTCGGGTACTTTAAATCCTAATGCTATATGGTTTTTTGACATGTTTATTTATATTTAAGTTTAACAACTTATTAAGCATAATTTTATCATGACGAGCATTTTAATTAGCACAGTACAAATATGTATGTATACTATAATGATTTAAATGTTGACGTATCTAGTGTGTTAGTGTGTATTGTAACGGTAACCTAGATATACTTTAATGTATGAACATATAGACTTATATGGGTTAATGTTGACTCCCTATATCAATAAAATTGTGACTTATGGTATTGAATACACATGTTAATATTTTCGTAATAAATTAACAGTATGTTTCTCTCTTTTCATATAACGTAAGACTGGTATGCTTATAACATGGTTGGAATTTTAGACACTACTTCATATATTTCAATTTATCTTAGACTGGATAAATATAATTTATTGTTACTGAAAGGGTTAGAAGTTGCAGTTGTGATTTCTTAGATTGTGATATTGGTCTTGTCTATGAATTAAACGATATTAACGAGTAATGACAATTAGTACTGTATTTAATTCATTAATGATTATAGATGTATAATTAAAATATTAGATATTTAGGTTAAAAATCACTATCCTCTAATTACTAAAGATAGTGATAACAGTTCTGCTTTATTTTCACCTTACAGTGCCTTATTATTTCGCAGAATTCCTTGAACATGAACGAATATAAAACGAAAGAAGCACCTGTTTAAAAATTGTTGAGTAACATGCAAACGGTGTGATAACTAGGTACTAGAGTGGTGCTTTACAAATTTAGGTTCTCCACTAATGTCTTGGAAGCTTTGAATAACAAATTCTCTGCTTGTGTATATTTTTATTCGATGGCAAATGATATGTTCTTATTAACAGCCTCACCGAATTAAATAATTATAATAGCACATTTTTTTTAAATAAATTTATTGAAATTCTGTTGTATTCTTATTTTCTATTTATACGCCTCTGCAGTACTTAAATCGTTTATTATAGAAATCCAGAGCGCTTTATTCTGTATGGTTTATGCATATTTTTCAGATTACTATAGTGCATTCCAGATACTGGTTCCAATATAAAATCCAGTCATTGCAAACTTTTTATAAATCGAAATTATTAACTCATCAGATGGATAAGACGAAAATTTATTTAATTTTTTTTTACCTAAGTTACGTATAGGTATATTTTCTTGACTTTGCTATATGCTAATATAAGCCAACATTTGACCATGATGCCGCCTTAAAATGTCATAAGGTCTGAGGTGGTGAGCACGTTAGTTTTGCAAATGCTTGCAAAACTAACTTTGAAGATGTCAAATCACATTGGTCCAGAAAGGAATTCATTCCTAGACTATGCACACAAAAACCACGGAGCAAAACTCAAATACAGGTGGTAGGATTCGTAAACAGGAATCTGTCTAGGTAGGTACCACCGGAGTGTCAGTTCTTCAGCCGTCCAGCAGTGGTGTACAGACAACTATGTTTCTGTTTGAAGGGCACTGACAGTTAGTGTGTAATTACTGAGCATATGAGACCTAATGATCCAGTTTGTGTGCTGCCACACAGAAATGTTCTGGATTTGTATTTGTTATGGACAGACGTGTGGTAGCGGCCTAAGAGAATCTACCACCCCATTTCATCCCGTGGGTGTCGTAAAAGTCGACAGAGGGAAAATGAAAACCAGGAGATCGGCAGCAGCATCTTGCTGGAACATCTGAATAAATAAACTGCGGTTGCCAACCCGTCTGCCAAGCGTGGCAACTATGGCAAAATCCCCCCAAAACGAGAGCTACAAACTTTTGTGGCAATCCATGGGGAGGCCTATGTTCAACAGTGGACTATTGATAGGCTGAAACGACGAACGACGATGGACAGACGTTGCACTTACCATCAGGTGATCGATTTGCACGTCTTGTGACAAAAAAAATTTATTGCTATTGTTTAAAATGTTACAGTTTCTCTTTATTTATTTGATTTGTAGGCGTTCTCTTGTAGCTAAGTATATAAATTGATGTAGAAATCTGTTAATGGCAATGTTGTAATACTAAGCACCTTAGACTAAGACAAAATTGTAAGCTGTCGATTTCTCGAATAAAATAAAAGAAAAGATAAAATAAAAATATTTAAAATTTTATTTGAATCTACCATATGAAATTTAAAATCTTTTGTAAAATAACTTACATTTTGTTTGATTAATGTCTCAGCGGCAGTAGGAGAAGAATTTGATGGCTTGGTTAAGATCTGTAGCAACACCTTGATCAGCTTGTATTAAGGACTTCGAATTAATAAAATATTTGCGTATGATATTTCTAGGCGTCGTAGGTCACACGACTTGTCGCTATGATACTAAAGAAAGGTAAACGCGAAAATCACTGATAAGTTGCGAAAGTTGGGCTGGCGATATTCTGTGACTAGTTTCAGTAATAAATTAAGCTTTTAATGAAAGTAAATAATAATGGAATGTCAAAATAAAAAATATACATTGGCAAAAGTTAACTTTTGATATAATTTTTTGCTATATTTGTTTTATTACTATGTTATTAATATTGAGTCAAAGCCTCGTCACCAGACAGTCAGTGGTAAAGAGGTGTATAATGATGGTATTTGTATAAACTTAATTGAAAAATGGGCTCACCATTATTAATGTTAAAAAATCTTCTAAAAAAACTTGAGTGACTTTTAACTTATAAATGACCATGCCACCCTGTTGGTGTTGTAAGGGTCAACTGAGGAAATGCCACGATAATCTAATGGCTTCCCATAGGTGGCGGAATAACTATCTGGAAAAATTGCAAGTAAAATTCAGACATGTGATGGGCAGTAGTGTCTGAGTCTGAGGTGCATGGCGTGTGGATTCTGCCAAGCGTGGTGATTCTGACCACTCCTCCCGTCTTGAGAGAGGCCCAGGTCCAGCAGTGGACCATAACAGGCTGAAGGAGATAAATGACCACCAAGTAATCTATTATAAAAACTGAATTAGAATTACCATCACAAAAAAGTTTATCATGTTACCATCCAAACTTTAGCATTGTATCATTAGATCCTGGCCGCAGAGATAATGTGTTCCTGACAGATCATGATTGAATGAAAATTGTAACTTTGAAGTGGCAAAGGATTTGGAGGAATAATATCATTTAAAATTATGTCAACTTAAAATAAAATCCATAAATGTTATAATTAGATGTTAAATAAAAAGTGAACAATACAGATTGACAGACCTCAGGAACAAATTCTCTCAGGGGCCAGACTGTAGTAACAAGATTTCAAGCAATTAAATAGAACAGAGCTTATGAATGATAACTTTAACATCTATATGTCAAAGTACAAACACAAAGTTATTGTACTGCATATTACTAATTTGAGATCAACATTATAAATTTATTATGAACTCGCACGTCGTCGTCGTCGTTTCAGCCTATCACAAGTCCACTGCTGAACATAGGCCTCCCCCATAGATAGCCACAAGTTTGTAGCTCTCATATTGGAGGGATTTTGCCATAGTTGCCACGCTTGGCAGGCGGGTTGGCAACCGCAGTTTATTTATTCAGATGTTCCAGGAAGATGCTGCTGCCCATCTCCTTGTTTGAATTTCCCTCTGTCGACTTTTACGACACCCACGGGATGGGATGGGATGGTAGATTCTCTTAGGCCGCTACCACACGGCTATGAACTCGCACATTTAGTTTAAATGTTAAGTATTTAACACAATTTACAAAAAATTAACGAGATCCATTTAAATTGCCTTCAGTCTTGATCTCCCATTGCAGAACTGGATAAGGCTGCAAAGATACTTTAAAAGGGATTCCTGACACCACCGCCTTTCGTCCCGACTCCACTTTTGGAGGTAGATAGGAAATTACACACTGAAAAAAATTTTTTTTTTAAATAATCATGAAAGAAATGAAAATTCATTGAAATATAAAATTATACCTTTGGCTTAGAGATTTCTGTAGACATATATCCTATGCACATTGTTTTTGTGGTATGTCCCCACAAAAGTTCCCCTTCTCCTACTTGTGGGTTGAACTTTAATGCTAATGATCCACCTAATCTTTCCGGTACATCCCACAAGAAAGGAGATTCAAGAAACTTTTCTTTTAAACACTTATCTAAACTAATAACTGGGGAAGGTTCCAATAGGCTTTCTGCAGTGTTTTTTGCTAGTTGTGTCCGGATCAAATGTTCTCCACATCCAGAAGTACAAGCAGCAACTGATGGTTGTATGCCATCTCTGCTCATCATAGCCCATACACCACTGCCAAATGAGGCAGCTTGACCAACTCGGCCTTCATGCTTTAAAGATACTCCGCCTGAACTTGCTCCAGCGGCAACAATGCCATTTGAGTCAACACAAATTGCTCCAACAGTATCTAATGGGCTAAATTTTATGTCATTTTGAATAGAATATTTCTTTAATTTTCGTTTGCAGTGTTTATAATTACGGAAAGCTCGAGACGAGATCATTTTTCTGTTGTCCACTATTTCTAATCCCATTCTGTCTGCCCAAGTCTTAGCTCCTTGTCCAGTAAGGATGCATGGTGGAACACGACCTAATGATAAACTATCACATTGTCTTATACATAAATGTTTTGCTAATGTGATGGGGTTCCAGACATTAGAGACTGCCCCACAGGCTCCAAAGTGTAAAGTTTGGCCATTCATTATAGAAGCATCACATTCTACTGATCCCTCCCAACTCAAGTTTGACCCATAGCCAGCATTAGTTAGTGAGCTGTTCTCTAATTCTGAAACAATATATTTTGAATTAGTTTAATTCATAAATTTTTACTCCAAACAGTTGCTAGCTTCATTAAATAAAAGTTAGTTAAATTTGTTAAGTAAAATTATTGAAAAGTTCCATAATGATAAATAATTATGTAAATTTTAAAGGCTGATTTAATTATCAAATATTAAATAAAAATTACAATAACTAAAACTCCTGTACAGAAGGTAATAACCATTTTAATAATTTTTTATTAGAGAAAGTGACGAGGCAAACAAAGTGTTCACCTAATGGGTAAGTGCAATGTCTACCCATAACAGATGCAGTGCCAGCCAGAAAATTTCTGTGTGGCACCACACGGCACTTGTCACCCCAAGACATCAGTTCTTAAGTCCCATATGTCCAGTAATTACACACTAGCTCTCAGTCTTTTCAGAATGACACACAGTAACAGTAACAGTTTGCACACTACTGCTCACTGTAGAATAAGTGGCCCTGCGGTGGTTACTACCTAGACAGATTCCTACCACCAGTATAATCAATAAATAATTTTTAAATGAAAACAGTATGAAATAGCATCCATTTACATGCACTCTAAATGTACTTTCATTTTTAAATACGTATTTTTAAACCAAAAAGATTTTTGAATGTACATTACAGTGTATTTTTTTTAAATACATAACACATACCAATTATAGCTTTTTCAACTGCATCTACTGCATTACCACCTGCTTGCAGTGCTTCTACAGCTTTCCTACAGGCTACATAACAAGTTTTTTGATATTCCTTTTTTAATGAATCACTGTGATAACCCGCTCCTTCAAAAGAAAATATGCAATTAAGTTAATCATATTATCATTTGTGATCCAACACAGTTTTAACCCTTTGCATCTTTTCAATCACAACATTCTTTTCAGACTATAACTGAAGAATCCTGTAGCTTCTATACTTACCACAATGTACTGCAATAAAGCCATTCATTGCTTTTGTTAAAGCTCAATTGGTAAGTGAACTGTAAGGAGATTTTAATTTTTCTATCACTGATCAATATGTTACAATGTTAACTGTACAAATGATCATTATTGCTCATGAGACAAATATATTTCATAATTGATGCTATATTTTCATTTAATATTTTTAATATAAAAATATAGAAGTAGAATGTATGAATTGGAACGAAAACGATGACAATGACATTATGGCTAGAGATGGTCGATTGGGCGATTGTGACTTATTCATTCGAAATATCGATTCGATTCGATATTAATTTTGGATTTGGAATTGCTCTGGACCAGAAACAATAAATAACAATTTTATTTTAACACTAGCTGTGCCCCGTGTGAAATAGGACGAACATATGACAGTACGGCGATATAAACCTTACCATTTCGACTTCCTCAATAATTTCATAAGCTTTGGAACCTTCCTGAATAAACAGGCCATGTAATGCGAAACAAATTCCTAAAATCGAATTAGTATTATCTGATATTAGAATGATTAAACAAACGAGCTCTACAGTATACTTGACTAAGGTTTATGGAAATTACGTAAAATGTAATTATTTAATCAAAAAACTGACTTCCATGCAGCAATTCCAAACATGTTTTTGCGAATTTAAGATTTTGATGATGTTCTCATGGACCCATCATTAGAACTTGACCAGATTTATTTTGGACCACCCCTAAAGTAGCCCTTTTGTAATAAAAATAGAATCATCGGAAATCAGTCCACGCGGTACAGAATTATCGCTGAGCATAAAAAAAAATCGACGAAGTGAGAAACTGCTCCGTGGGTTTTTTGCATTTCATTATTTAATTCGAGGTCCATGAATTTTTGATTTGCAATTATTGTGATTGATAATACATTGGCAATGGCAATGTTTTATTGTATGGAAGTCATCAATTACTAAGCATACTGATTATAAAACTGAATCCTCTCTTGTGAACTGTTCTTTGAAACGGAAAAATCAATGGAAGGGATTACAGCTGTATGTATATATAACTGTTACTAAAGTGAATATTTTTTAACAGCTTTAATAGGTAAACAAGTGATACAATTGGAAACTGTAGTATAGTGTCAAAGTTCATACCTGGTAGCCACAACAGCTATTCATAATCGGCAGATCTTTAGTTCTCACAGCTTAGGTAGGCAGTTCCACTGCAGCATCGGATTGAGGAGGTCAAACTCGGAGTTTACATTTATTGTATTTCCTTGGTAACGAAATTTATGTGCTTTCGATGAGAATCAGTAAACATGTGAATAATATAAATTAGAACAAAAAAAACTACTGCGGCGTCCTCTGGTGGCTTATAACCTTCAACTGCTCTGCTATAACATCATGATACTGTAGTTTTTTCGGAAAATGGTATCATGTAAGTGCCCACCAACAATCACCTCCGCCAAATGCTAATACTGCTGTAGCAGATACATCGTTCTATTCCAGAAACCAGTTCTCAAAAGAGCTATCCCATCATCTTCAGACATTTTTATGATTGAGCTCTGATAACAGCTTTTTAAGTATGTCTGGATCACCGTCTTAAATCTCCAATCTTCGTCGTCGCCAGCACCGTGTCGATTTTCCCGCATCTTCAACGTTCCGCTAGCCGCTGAAAAGAGACAGAAAACTATGAAGATATATTTATAACATACGCCTAAGACCGAGCGAACAAGAGTTGCGAGAGAACAAGAGTTTTAATTTTGTATATTTTTTTGGTTATTGTAAATTCTTCAATGACTTCGACAGGTTGTAGGCTGCTAGATATACCTTGATGAATACATACTTGGGAGTCAACTCGTTAACTTGTCTTTCGTCATCTTCATAAGTAGGTACAATTGATTTAGTTTAAGCAAAGCTATGGCACTTTAACACAGCTCAAAATAATCTACCACACCATCTCATCTCGGGGGTGTCGTCGCAATTCTCGATCGAGGGCAAATGAAAACCAGGTGTGCAGCGGCATCTTCCTGGAACATCTGAATATATAAACTGAGGTTGCCAACCCCCCTGCCAAGCGTGGCAACTATGGCAAAATCCCCCCAAAATGAGAGCTATAAACTTTTGGGGCACTCTATGGGGGAGGCCTATGTTCAGCAGTGGGCTAATGGTAGGCTGAAATGGTGGTGGTGGTGGGGCGCGTTACGAAACGATATAAAATTACGAAATACACGGCGGCAGCGGGGGTGCCTAAAAACCGCACAAACTCAATGATTGATTTATCATTATCATCATCATTTCAGCCTGTCGACTCTGAACTTCCTCATGCGGCCTGCAGTAAAGGACCACGTCTCGGTTCCGTACGTCATCAGTGACGTCACGCACTGGTTGTAAACTTTTGAATGTCAAAATTGAGGTTTATGTGACGCAGTTTCTCGAACGCTGCCCAGCCGAGTTGGATCCGTCGATTGACCTCTTGGTCGAAATTGGACTTACCTAGTCGGACGGTCTGTTAGGAACACATATTCGTCAAAAACTTCGATTACAGTGTTCTCAACAACAACCAGTATAGGTGTGACATGGACGTTAGACATGATTTTCGCCTTGTCCATGTTCATCTTAAGACCCATTGGCAGACACTAATGAAGTCATTGAGCATATTGACAAGACATCTTCCAATGCAGCGGTGAAGTGTTTCGGGGGTATGGCATTGCCCTGTGATAAATTAGTAACAAAATAGTCCCCTGGACTTGAATGCAACAAATGTGGTAAATGCGTTCATGCCAATCAAGTATGCTCAGGTCTATCATCAAAACAGCTCTCAGCATTGCGTAGCGCTGATAACCTAGAATGGACTCGCGAAGAATGCCACCGAGAGTCACCTCTACGTAAATCATTCATAATTCCAAAGGACGATGAAGGCGAAGAGGAAAATGTAAGCATTGATGAGTTGATGCTAATATAACCTGATCATCGGCGTATAGGAGGCATTTGACGGTCAAATCATTCATTCTTAATCCAAACACACTCTCTTTCAAATCTGTTAAGCAATTGTCTATGAATAGGTTAAACAGCCACGGCGAAGCCACACATCCCTGTCTAACACCTTTTTCGATGTTAAACCAGTCTGTGTAAGCCCCGTTTACCCTGACACAAGCACTGGAATCCTTATAGAGTGATTTCAGTGCTCGTATCAAGCTGTCGTTCACCCCATACATATGCAATGTCGACCACAATTCAGTCCTCACTACCCTATCATAGGCCTTTTCTAAGTCCACGAATGCGCAATAGACCTTTTGACTTTGAGTCAAGAATTTTTCGGCTATGCTTCGTAAGGAAAAGACCTGATCCATGCATCCCATTCCTCTCCTGAATCCCGCTTGTACATCCCATATCTTCTCTTCAGTTTCATTCATCACTCTCTTAATCAAAACCTTTGCATACAGTTTGCCGACGATACTGAGCAAGCTAATGCCTCGGTAGTTTTTGCAGTCTTGCTGCGACCCTTTTCCTTTGTAAAGCGGTACGATAACGGCCTTACACCTGTTTACTGGTACGTTGCCGCTCCTCCAGCAAAGGTTAAAAAGGCGGTATAGCTGACTAGCTACCACGCCCTGTCCAGCTTTCAGCATCTCAATCGTAATTCTATCATACCCTGCAGCTTTTCCCAATTTCATACTATTCATCGCTTCCACAATCTCTTCCATAGTAATATCTTCAAATCAACCTTCATTCATGTCCCCAGATGGGGCCTGTGCTCGTATATATTCTTTCTCAAATAAGCTTTCGAAATATTCCTTCCATGCCTTTAGAATGCTTTCCTCACCTCTCACAATACTTCCATCCTGGTTTCTGATTTTGTCCAGTTGCGAGGTCGTATTTTGACCTCTGGCTGTTCTTATGGACTTCCAGAAAAACTTAATGTTGTTCTGAAAGTCGTCAGATAACCTCGTATCAAATTCATCTCTATCATTCTCTTTCTTTCTTCTCACAACCTCTTTTGCCACCCCTTTTAACCACTCCTTGCCATGCTTACGTCCTCATTCGTTGCTTTTTGCATTCTTTGATTGGCTCTTGTAGCCAACCAGTCCAGTCAAGCTTTCTTCTTCTCGGACACTGCCTTTTGGGTCTATAATTCGTTAAGAGGGCGTTATTGCCCTTCTTGTTGAACAAGACAACCACGCTTCTACTCCACGCTTCCAGCGTAGCGCTTGTCCGAATGACGGAATTAAACAGCTTCTGAAGGACTACTAGTACCGGTTTTCCACTCGCTTTCAGAAACTCCGCTGTAATTCCGTCCCCACACAGCGCTTTGCCATTCTTAAGCTGTTTGAGAACCATAATAATCTCGCTCAGACTGACATCCGGGATATCATCGGAATAGTGTTGGACGAGTTCTGATCTTTGGTCGTTACTACGATGTGTACATCTGTGCATAAAATCTCTCTACCTAACTCAGAATCTGTGATCTCAAGGACTGCAGCTTCATTTCAAGCCTAACCTCCATGAGATTGAGTGTGGCCGGGGAGCTTCTGGAACATCTAGATTTGTACGGCGAGTCTTGCAAAACATTGCATTGACAGTATTCACGAGCCTCTCGTTCATGTCGTCCAGTGTGACACAATCATCCAGGCACTGAAAGCGATTATGCAATTCGAGTTGCAAGCTCTCGCGGTTTCAGATAAGGGCACAAGATGGACGGAGCGTGGACTTCTCCAGGCGAGACCTCGCCAACTTTACATTTACGCTCAATGTGCCTATTACCATTCGGTGATCACTGCCGGTTTTCCCCCCTAGCAATCACAGAGGCATTCTGACGGAGATGTAGTCGATCCAATCTGCCAGTCGCGGGGGACAGGAAGAGAGGCTACGCAACACCTATACTCCTCTTCCCGCGCGATTCCTCGGCTGCGGAGGACAGAGCGAGCGGCCACAACTCACTGCAACTCCTCTCCCCAGCAGTCCACCATCACCGTATCGACCCCGCCAAAGTCGCGGAGGATAGGGAGACAGGAAACTACATCTGCACTCCTTTTCTCCTGCGACTCCACCACGGCTGCGGAGGGAAGCGCTCTCCTCCTCCAGCAGTTCCTCTGGCGTCCTGAGCGGGCTTGCGCAGCCCAGTCGGAGCGACTGCCTTGGACCAGCCCGGTGTCACAGGCCGACCAAGTTTCTCTTAGTTTCACAGTTTCACCGCACTCACTTGACCCGGCGGTAATGCTACCCGACGTAATGGTCATGCGAAAAGATCGCAGGTAGGATCAAATGCAGTGTCAGGAACTCTGAGATCCACCACAACCAGACCCGAAAACCAACAATTGGGGTTTTTTCGCAATAGTTGGCCCGGCTGGGATTCGAACCCAGAAGCTGCTGCAGGAGGAGATAAAAGCAGTCCATCCTAGGCCTATTCAAAAAAAGTGTGCAGTTATTTGCTGGGAAGCTTCAAAAAAAGTAATTGTGATATTTTTTAATAAATTTACTTGATTAGGACATAGATATGAACTGCAAAGTGGGTTTTAAGTCACCATAGCTCTATGGTATGCAACATAATAGCAGCCTTGGATCTACGATTTTTCCAAACTGGGGCAAGAACTTGACATTGGCGCCCCTTTTCTTCAGCATCATAATTTAAATTTTCAAGTGCTTTGCCTGTATTTTTTTAATAATTAAATAACTGTAACACAATTGAAAATTCTTAAAGTAGTAATTTCATTTTCCCTCTGTCGACTTTTACGACACCCACGGGATGAGATGGGGTGGTAGATTCTCTTAAGCCGCCACCACACGGCGAAATGAAAACCAAAAGATGGGCAGCAGCATCATTCTGGAACATCTGAAGAAATAAACTGCGGTTGCCAACCCGCCTGCCAAGCGTGGCAACTATGGCAAATCCCCCCCAAAATGAGAGCTACAAACTTTTGTGGCAATCTGTGGGGGAGGCCTGTGTTCAGCAGTGGACTAGTGATAGGCTGAAAAGAAGAAGAAGAAGAAGAAAGTAGTAATGTATTAGTGGGATCCTGAAGTTTATTTAAATATATTTTATGAAGCTAAAACATTATTATATTCATAGCTATTGAAAAAGTTTTTGGGCAGAAAATTGTTACTAAACTCTTTTTACTGAAAACTAGTGTCTGTATTTATGAACTAAGTCAAAAGTTTTTAAAATCTGGCTCTTTGAGGAAGGTTTGGATTCATTGGTAATTTAGTCAGTGCCTGTCTCATGTTTCAAAAAAAATCATCATAAAAGGCTCAAATTCGAGAATGAAAATGATTTAAAAATCCTTTATGATCAAGTCACTAAAAAAAATATAAAAGTCCATAGGGTTTTTTTTCAAAAGGAAAAAACCACCAGCAAGTAATTGCATTTTTTCCTGGTTATCTTATGATTAATTAAAAGTAGATGATAAAAAATTTTAAATTGAGTTGTCAAAAGTTTGTACTTTTCACATATAAGTTTAAATTCTTAGATCTTAGAGCTTCAATTTGCTTTTTCAAAAATATTCTTTCATATTTCATGAATGAAAACCTATGAGGGGCTTAAGTATAGACAAAACCTTCATGAAGGGGTGATTGAATATTTTATGGTATGTGATTATACAATATATATCATTGTAATAATTAACAAGTATCATATTCAAATAAAATACAAGTAATCAAAAACAAGTTTCATATTCATATTCAAATAAAATTTATTTTTGTTCCAATAATTTAATTATCAAAATTAAATTGGTGATTCTTGTGATTTCAACTCAATAACTATGCATAGTGTTAACAATTTGAAAAAAAAATAATTTTCCATGATTAAATTATAAGAATAAAATAATTAACATCACTATGAGTAATTCATGTTATTATTGACAGTTTTTCAGGGGTTATTATTATAGTAGGTTTAGACTATTGTTTAAATGATTTTCCTGCACTCATCATAACTCCTACTACGAGAGCTGTAATGGTAAAACCTTGTGCAACGATCCTTAGACGCATCATTTGTTGAGATAATTTTGTTCTGCCAGTCCTAAAACACCATAGGCCATAAGATAATGCTCCTGCTGTAGCTAAGCAACCTAAAAATTAAATTACATAATGTTTATCGACTATAATATGAAAACAAAATATATATTGTAAAAGAAAATGTAGTAGCTAGTGTCCGCAATGCTACAAAAAAAACGTGCCTAACGGTTTCGAATCCAACCCCTACAATTCTTTTAGTGTTGAAAGAAGTGATTTGAAAGAATTCTAACCTATAGGAACAAAAGGATTATCGTTGAATTTTCGTATAAATTTTTCTTTAGTTGTTTCAGTGTGATGGGATGTTCCCATGTCTCGACGTAATTGATTCCAATCTAAATCTGTTGGCTCTTCACTCTTATTAGCCATTTTGCTTTTCAAGGAGTAGGTATATTAATAGCGAAATTGACAGAAATTATATAGTAATTTTATTATTATCGAGTAATTTTAGACATAAGTTTATGATTTAAAATGCTTTGATTAGTAGCTTTGAAATGTGACATTGACAACTTAACTGACATTGACTGTTTTTAGTACTTAAACCAGCAGTCGTAAACTTTCAGCCAGAGTATTGCACATTCAGGTGAAATATTTTTAGTTTTTAGGAATAAGGAGAAGGAAACCAAAGATTACAAAGTTTATAGCAACAGCGAAAATAAAGTGGTAGCTCACTTTAACTAAAGATTTTTGGAGTAAAGGAAACTAAACAGAAAGCACGATCTTGGACTTGAATTAAACATTATAATTACTGTGCATTGCGCTTTCGCAAGCTTTTTCTGCGTAATACACTATCAGTATTAAGCAGAAAAACTAAATAAACAAAGAAATAACAAAATCCTATAAAAAAGACTACAATCACTCTTGGAGTTGGAGCCAAAAGTGCATCGTCAGTCTAGGCATTGGTATTTTCCGGAATTGCGGATGTTTTCGTTGCTTTGATACTAGGTTATAGACTACAGATACAAGTTTCTTAGACGAAGTGTCGGAAAACACATATTTTTTTAGTATTTATTTAAAAAAATATATAATCACTTTGGCCTACTGCGATTTCTCCTATATCTTGAGTGCATTTCACAGAAAAAAAATTTCTTGCACAACACAACCAGACCCGAAAACTAACGATTTGTGTTTACCTAATCTTTAGAAGACCGCGTGGCAACTAGGCCAAAAGATAAACAATTGAAGAGTGTGGATCAGGTACTCAATTATCACAAGACTCAGCTATGTCAACTACGACGAGAATACAATATTCAGCAACAACCTGATTGCTCGTGCAATATTGAGATCTCCGAGCTTCCTGCAAAGAAAAATGAAAATCTTTCCCAAACTCTAATATCAATCTGCGATGCCCTGGGCGTACAAATAATTAATGAAGATATTATCACAATTCATCGCGTGCCCTCACATACGCCGAATGCACGAAGACCTAAAAACATTGTTGCCAAAATTAAGAACCAACTTTTAAGAGATACGATTATATCGGCTATTCGGCGAAAAAAGGGTCTCACAACACAGGACATCCGGCTTATGTCTTTTTTATCTTTCTCATAAAATAATATATAATATATGGTTTCTATTATATCTTTTATGTGTGTATGCGTGGATTAATTTTTTTACAATATATTTATACGTAACTATACATATCTACCTATTATTACAATAGTTATAATATTATATAAAACACATAACAGAGAACCGTTTATATATATGCGCATTTACTGTGCTATTTACAGTACTTTGTCTAGTTGTGGGTCTGTTGCATAATGCAGTGTTATCTATACTATCCTTTTTGGTTTAGTTCCGTTTTAATAAAGATTGATCTTGAAAAACTAATAAAAACAAAAAATGGAAAAATTTGGTAATAAACCCCTGGGGGGTTACGACCAATTTTTCTCTTCTTAGCATCTTCTTCTCTTCTGCTTAGCCTAACCGTTTTATTGGAACCTCTGAAACACTTATTAAGAGGTCTCCCAAATATTTCTGGAAATATGTTACATTAAAAAAGAGGGGTTCTTTCTATCCAAAAAAATTCACTGTTAACAACGCTACATACGAGTACACTGACGGTCAAGATATTATTATTAACTTTTCATCATCTGTCGATGCTTACTCAAGTTGTGAAATATTATCGCACATTAACATATCGGAGCAGGCAGTGAGAATGCTACTTAAATCGATAGATAAAAACAAAGGTGCTGGATGGGATGGCCTGCCACTTATTTTTCTCGCATCCTGTGCCGACACTCTCTCCAAAAATAAAAGGGGTCTAGATCTGTGGTTGAAAATTATCGCCCTATATCAATTCTCTGTACAATTAGTAAAATATTAGAAAAGTTGATATACATCTACATCTATCCACTTATTGCGAGAGGTATTCCCACAACTCAATGTTGTTTCCTAAAAGGGCATTCCACTACTTCAAACTTAGCGTTATTTTCTGAGTTTGTCCTTAGTGGTATGGAGAATGGGGGACAAGTTGACGTGGTTTATACGGACTTCGAGAAAGCTTTCGACCGTGTGAACCATGACATCCTTCTTTGTAAGCTCGAATTTCTTAGCATACAAAGAGATTTATTGCGATGGGTTCGTCATACTTAAGTAACCGGTCTCAGATAGTCGTTTTTGGTGGTTATAGATCGGATTGCATCACTATTTACTCAGGAATCCCTCAGGGATCACACCTAGGGCCACTCTTTTATTTAGCCTACATATTCGATATAAATAAGTTTTTATAAACGCTAAACACATATTATACACTATTCACTTGCAGATATACCTTTTTATCGCTGACGATAAAAAGGTATATCTGCGAGTGAATTCTGCTGCTAACTGTGAGCGGCTTCAAGTTGATTTAAACAATGTATACTGTTACTACACAGAAAACAGAATCACGGTCAGTACCAGAAAGTGTCAATCTATAAGTTTTACACGGAAAAAACAGCCTATAACCTATCCGTATAATTATAATGGAGTTGTAATTGAGAGAACCGAGAGGGTGCGTGACTTGGAGGAGTCCTTTTTGATTTGAAAATGCTTATGTCTAATCACGTGGATACTATTATAAGCAGGGCTTATCGTAATCTTGGCCTCGTATTACGCACTAGTCGTCCCTTTTCATTTTCCATTAGTCAGAAGATTGTGTATTACGCTTACGTTCGAAGTATTTTAGAATGCGCTAGTCCAATATGGTCTCCTTAATATAATGATTATTGAAATCGTATTGTAAATATACAAAAAAAAAAAATTGTAAAACATCTCAACTTCAAATATAGGAATATAAATTCTGGAGCTACGTATGAAGTGATATGTCGTGCTTTCGATCTTCTTACGTTATATGAGCGTCGCCAAGTTCTTGATATGAGCTTGCTTTTTAATATAATTCGTGGTGAACTCGATTGTTCTGAACTGACTGAACACATAAGCTTTAGCACGCCAAGACGTCAAACTAGACACGCCTTTATTTTATGTACCATTTCATTCCACTAACTGTGATAAGAATTCTGTACTTTGTCGAATACCTCCGACATATAACACGCTTTTTACCGACGTTGATCCTTTTACGGGCTCAAAACGTGTATTAAAGATAAAGTAATATGTCGCATATTTAATGCAGGTGGAAACATCAATTAATATTCTATTGAAATTAAAATTGGCCTACAGCTGGACTTAGGCTTATGTCAACCATCACCAGCCCAGCACCAGTCATGCACGGATCCAATTTACTTTCAACACACCCTTATTACACAGAGCCGTGGTAGCTCAGAGGCTAGGCGCTCGCTTTAAATTTCATAGTACGCGAGTCACCTGGGTTCGATTCCACCACTAAAATTGTTAATTGCTATTTTAAGTGCTGGTTTACCACGTGCTCGGCGGTGAAGGAAAACATCGTGAGGAAACCTGCATGTCTGAGGAATAAAAAATATTTCGAAGACATGTGAAGTCCGCCAACCCGCATTGGAGCAGCGTGGCGGATTCTTCCTAGCTCCAAAACCCTCTCAGAAATGAGAGGAGGCCTGTGCTCAGTAGTGGGACATTTATAGGCTGAAACTTTACTTTACTTTACACCCTTATTTACTTTTACTTACATTTATTTACATCTCGACTATGAATGCATACATATTTTTTTATATATATCATAATATGTATATATATATATATATATATATTTATATATATATATATATATATATATGTATATATATATACATATATATATATATATATTATAAGAATGTTCCATGTAAAGGTACTATCATGACAGTCTCTTTCCTTTTCGTAAATATTTTTTTTTTATATTATTTTATATAATTTAGATTAATTGTTATTGTTTTTACCATTGTTCCAGTTTTTTTTGTCATTCTCAAATCTGCTAACTATATATAACTTTGTTTTTCTTATTTTAAATAAATGTCTTCGCACCTAAAGCCAAAAAAATAAACTTGTAAAACGGATAGTTGTAATTGGCTAACAGAATTGTATTTAAGGATATTGTAATGTATATATTTTTTTGCTGTAACTGTCCTGAGTAATAAATAAATAAAAAATAAATAAATAAAATAAACAACTATCTCACGCCGCTTCGCGCCATAAAACGTGCAATATATAATAAACCTAAACTAAAAATCCTCAACGATAATGTATTACCATCTAGTTTAAGACTCAAATGTCATTTATTCATTATGTATGTATTATTCGCTATGTTAAGTTTTGTCTGTGTTTTATGTCTGTCATATGGCGTTGTATGCGGAAAGTGAATTTTCTTCATATTTTTTATTCTTGAGTTTTTTCAATGTTTTAGTTATTCTGCTATTCGGTGCGGAGACAAATCCAACATCATCAAAATCAGACCAACCGTTCTCGAGTTATAAATACTAATTCGTACATACATACAA